>CAXAJV010000014.1:21507791-22740708 GCA_963969225.1 Xylocopa violacea
CAGCCGTGTACACACCGTTTGCGCGCACCAGGCACAATGTAAAAGCCTCATCGTAGCAATTAAACGATGTTTGCCCCGGCCGGATCGGGCCGCGGCGAGGCAAAAAGCCGGCTAAGAAATAACGACGCGGATTTATAATGCCGATACTTGAGAGGCTTTCGCTCAGACTCCGCTCGTGTCGTATTATTCGTTTGTGAAATTTATGTTCCTGCCATCGGCGAAGGTTAAACCCTTTCTGTACGTTAATCGTATCGCGTATCGGACGAAGAGGGCGGGGAATCGAGCCTCCGCGACGCGAGGAGCGGAAGAGGACGGAGCGAGGCGGCGGGCGAGGCGTGGAAGGGAGAAGACGCGAGGAAGAAGAGGGTGAAGCGGACGACAGACGGACGATGAAACTCTCTGTGCAAACTCACCTTGTATGGATTCCGGCGAGGCTGGCTCCTTATCGATTCGGCCGAGCGCGTCGCTGGCTGCAACAAAAACCGTCAACGGGGCCCTCGTTAGTGACGTCGCGCGTTATAAAGGGAAACCTCGCGTTTCTCCCGCAAAAATGATAGACGCGACTCCGAAAAGAGGTTTCCGCGCTCGCGAGAGCCGTGCCCAGGCCCTGGCGAGCTGCTCCCGTGACCATAAAGATCGTCGTGAGCCTCGCGGCAATTAATAAACGATGCCCGTTTCCCGATCATTTGTGAGTCAAACCCGGGGCCGCGAGTCGATTTCGGGAGGACTCGCGCGAGCTGGGCCCCGATTCAAGCCTCGCGGACGCTCCCGATGGAACTTTTTCCGTCGTCGCTGCTAAATAAAGTCGCGACGCTTCTTGCGCGCCGGACGATACTTATTACGCCAATCTCGTTTACCGTAATCGTTCGAGCCAGCAGGAATTGTTGTTGCCGAAAATTTTTAACAAAAACCCGCTCGAACCTCTCGTCGAACGACCGTACCGCTCTCTTTCCCAGAGAGCGAGCGAGCGACAATGGTTTTGCTAATCGGTAGCTGGATCTCGCTGTTGGTTCTACGAATCTGAACGCGGTCCGAGTTCCACGCGTCCAGCCCCTATAATTTCGACGGAGGACTCTCCGTTTGGCGCCCACATCGAGGCTGATTAAACCGGGGGACGCGTAAATACGATCCCCCGGACAGCGGCTCGGACCGTAGTCGTTACTAATCAACCGAATTATGCTAAAACGCGAGCAATCAGCGTGGCACATGTCGAGAAATCGGCCCCCTTTACGAGATTCCGAGAAACAGGACGACTTGTCGATCGATATTCAAATGTTCCGTGGAAAGTTTCCAGTTACGAGAGGACCGTAGCCAGAAAGGAAACGAGGGCAATCTGGACGAAAATGACCACGGTGGATCACGAGGAGGGTCCAGGATGGATGGACTCGAATTATCGATCGATATTCAAATAATCCGTCCGAGGGCTCGAAGGGGGAAGAAGATGGTGGTAATTCGCGACGGGGATGACCACTATAGATCACGGAGAGGCTGGGACCGGCCACCTACTACCCCCTGGGGGCTCGCAACTCACCCCTGAAAACGACTGTATTCAGATAATCCCACCTTTCCTCCCGCCCCGTTTCGGCCACGACACACACGCGACATTTCAATACGACGACCGCCGCAGCCGGATAACCCGGCGCAAATACGCCCGGATCTACGCGTCCCACGGCTTTGGAAAATAACGGAGGCTCTAACGATGACATATCGACGGGACGGGGCGGGTACAACTACCCCCGCTGATTTCTCTGTCTCGTACGTGTTCCTCGCTGGACGAGTAACTCGATATTTCGTATTGAATTTTCGGTGGATTTACGGGGCCAATGATTCAGGACGTCGCTGGAATAAGTAACAGGATGATTTCAACCCTGTGCGAGCGCGAGGCGGTAATTGATCGCAAATGGTTCGCGGAATATAATCGCGTTGCGTTGGACTTTGGTAAGACGCAGAAAACTAACAGACGGGAGCGCAAACCGCGACGAGCGCGATCGTTGGAATAAATCGAAAGGGTCCGCCATATTCGCGAGGCGCTTAAAAAGGAAACAGCTACGAGAATGCGAGCGCCTCGTTCTAACGAGGATCGGCACGCGCCTCTGAAAAGCGAACAATGCGAGGTCCTCGATGCGCTCGTTTTCATTATTAAACGAAGGACTGCCTCTGGAAACTGGCACACGTTTACATTAAATATGAACGGCGACCTCGTTCGAGTGTCCATCGGCTTTTTCCAACGGCGCGTTACTCACAAAGAGCGCCCCACGGCGGTTGTCCCTTGCCTGGCTCGAAGGAGAAAACTCGATTAAACCGATACGATCGGATGTCGTCCGAATCGGAACGCGACGCGAACCGATCCATCCACGTGGATCGCGAGTGTTCGCAGGCTTCGATTAATAGGCGCCAGGAACGCGCGGGATGTTTAAAAAAAAGAGACGAACTCGAACGAATACCCCTTTGCTCGCGCCAAGTCTCCGAGGCGTCGTAAAGCTGCTACCTTTCGCGCATGCACCTATACAGTATTCACGGTTCGAGCCCAGTAAACACGTTCATCTCGCCTCCGTTCTCCTTCCGAATGGTCGAACGTCGCGAGAACGTCGCGTACCGAAAATTGTACAAATTTGGCGGACGAAAACACACAAGGAGGCAATAAAAAAACGGGAAACGTCGACGTCGAACGGGAGTCACTTATTAATTCGACACGACCGCTTTCTGACAGGCTGGGATCGCGTGTCTGCGGCCGCAGACAACCCCTTCTCCCTTAGTATTCATAAAGGTCAGGCTCTCTCGGAGTGCCACCTCTCGTGCACGTATTCCCATTCACACGGTTACGTGGACGAGACACCTGTACTGTTAGCCGACAGCCAGCCGCGGACAGGTGAACGCGGCGGACTTCCACCGGCTGTCGGAGAACGTGTCCGCGGCCAGCGAAGCACTATCGGAACAACGCGATTATTGCGGCTCGGGGAAATTGATTTTTAGGGTAGACCGACGATCGTCGACGAGGTTACCAGGGGTCGAGCAGAATCCGTTCGATCGATGGGTGAAACGTTCTTCTATCCGCCGTAATCGAATTATATCCTTGGCTACTCGAGATGTATCTCCTTGAGGGAACGCGCACCGAAAGCATCCTCGGGGGGGAAAAAGTTGGCCTTGGCCGAAAGGCCAGCGTGCCGTGAAACGTTATCCTTGACGAAATTAACAATCAACGCAAGAACCTCTTTAATGTCCACCGTGAAATACCCTTTGTCAAGCCTGGACGGTACAAAAAACCGATCGAAGGACCCGGACTGCGCCGCGACGATTTCGTCGACTACAGAAATCGAGCCTCCCCGCGCGTCCACCGACGGGGGAAACGAGATTTTAATATTTAAACCGCGCCACGATACAATAAGTGTAATAAGCATAGAGGCGGCCGCTGGCCGGTGCACAAGAGACGGTTCAAATATTAATGCTGACATTTCGTTGCTTTGCGGTAGTTTAACCGCACCGCCACCCCTCCCGTGCCGGACGATGGCTTTCAAGGCTTGCGGTTTCCGTGGAACGATATTGCACTCGGCCATTCCCGTCGCGATATATTCTAATCGCGCTGAACTCGCAGCTACCCACGCGCGTTTCCTCGACTTTTCCGTGTATTTTCCTTTTTTCGTCCCCCCTTCTGTTTTTTTTCTTTTTTTCTTTTTTCTTGCTCCTCCTTACGGCCAGGTCACGCCAACCACCCCTTCTCGTTCGCGCTCGTCGAAGAGGAGCACCATGAATACCAGATGCGGGATCTGGATACATCTAGTTTGCGTGGTGCCGGCCCTCTCATCAATTTTTAAGAACCACCTTGTAATACGTATGCACCGGCGTTGGATATGGAAACCACGTTCCCGGCCGTGAATACAAGCGGGGTGGGGGGAGGGGGTGGAATCGTGCCGTCGTAAGGGGCGTGAATAGCGATGAGAAATCGCTGCCGGATGGCTCGGACGCGGACTGCCATCGTGGAACAGATTTTAGCGGGATGCTCGACGAGTTTTATTCGCAATAAAGTGGCGCAACATTCGTGAGAAAGGATAATTTATAGCTCCAAAATCCGTGGCGATAAAGGCCCATTACACGATGGAATCTCACGTCCGCCGGGATAATCGCGCGAGCAAAGCTCCTTCTCGCTTGTCGCGAGAAAAATCCTAATCCGTAGCGAGCGGAAGCGTTGCGAGAAAACGAGTCGGAGGAAATCAAAGGAAGGGTGGAAGGGAAAAAGAAGAGAGAGAGAGAGAAAGGAGGAGGAGGAGGAGGAGGAGGCGGAGGAAAGGAAGGAAGAAACGCAGCGTTGGAAACAACGTTCTTGCACGTGAACCGAGACTTTTTCCAATTACAAACGGCGCCATTCGCGAGCCGGCTGGCGGCGATTATTTTTAAAACAAGAATATTCCCTTCCGCCCCGGGACATAATGAGGAGGTGGAGGAGGGTGGCGGAGGCAGGCACGGTCGGACGGCGCGATAATGGCGGCCGTTATGAAGAAATCAACCCCTCTCCACCCGCCGCGACGCCCCTCTGCCCACTTGATCTTCCGTTTCCATAGCGACCGCCTTGTCCAACGGACCCCTGCTCGCACACGGGGTGGTTGCGAGCATTCTCTCCTTATTATGAGGCTCGCTCCACCCGCGAAAGGGTTGCAACCCCCGTCCGGAGGCATCCGACGTTAACGTTAACCTCCGACGACTTTGAAAACCGTCGCGACTGGTGGCTCGCGAGGACAAGAAACGGTCGCTGGCGCCTTATTGTCGTCGGATATCGTTCCACGTTCCCGTGGGCGGAGAAGTTTATGGTCGATCGCGATCAAATCGACTGCGTCCGCGATGGTAAAATTAGGAGCTGCTCTCGCGTTTCGATGGAGTCGTACAACAGCGATATCGTAGGAATTTTCGAGGAAACCGCTGCGCGCTCGCTTCTCCACGAGACGTCGGGCCACGCAGCAAAGTGCAAGTAACGAGCACCCGCGTGACCACGATAATTTCAAGGCATAAACGCTAACCAGAACGTTCCCTCTGGGCCAACGGGTTTCCAGGAATCCACGATGTTTCATCCGGGAGTCCTGGACCTAGCGATGCTCCCCCTCGTCTCATTGTTTCCACGAAGCGTAACGAGCGTTATAGGGATACAAAAACGGACCCGACTACTGCGTTCCATCCAATTAGACGGCCTCGCAGACCGCGTGCACGCCTTTCACGCGTCGATCGATCGATCATCGCCGGATAATCGTCCTCGAAACGCTTAGTCGCGCGACGAAACTGACGGATCCCCGAATAATTGCTCACCAGACGAGCGTTCGTGATTTCCGTCGGGGGTGAAACATCGTTGGTTCCTTCTGATGTCCTCGCTTGAAACTGTGACCGAGGAACGGGACGCGTATCGGGGACAGGGCGAGAGGGATGAAACGCGCGGACATCGACAGACACGCTCCGCCGTTCGAGGGGAGGGAGAAGAGGCGGGAGAAAGAAAAAAATGGTCGCGACGCGGAGGAATTATTTGAAATTGATGAGGACGCCTGGAGAAGGGTTGGGGTCGCGTGGCGCGCATCCGATGCATAAAAGAGCCCCGGCCCCTCTTTTATTGCTTTCCGTTCTGCGACACGCGCGCGCGACCTTACACCCCTTCCTCGCGCTCGTGATCATCCGGTCCCCGCCTCGGCTGGCCCGTGGCAATTCGAAAATGGCGCCGTAATTTACGACGAGTTAATTCGACGCGATTTGCGGGGAGGCTCGGCCAGCCTACGGGCGCCGCGATTATGTACTTCCGCAGGCTTGCGCGGCGTGATGTCTACTTTGGCGAACGATCTCTGATGCGTCAAATATCGTTCCTCTCGATTTTCGCCGATTACAGAGAATTCAGGAGGGGGGGAGGAGGGGGTGGTTCACGTTCGAACGACGATCACGCTGTCCGAGGGAGCCGACAAATCGTAATTCGTCGCGTACCACGAGAGGGACGATCATCGAATACTGCCCCCGACCGGGCTCGCGCCTTCGCACGTCCCTTATTACGGTATTTTCGTTCGAATTACCGTGAAACTGTGCAGACACGTACCCATGGCAGGTCGTAGCGCGACGTTCCGTTGCACGTAGACTGGGAGGAGAACGAGGGGCCATTAACGGCCTCGTAGGGACGCGTACGCGGACCTTTCGCCCGAGGAGGGGTGGTTTTCCAGGCGATTCCGTGGCCGACCATGGATGGAGGCATCCGACGCGGCGATGGTGGAGGAGCGAGGCGAGAGAGAGAGAGAGAGAAGGAGAAAGGTGAGCCAAGCGTAAGTGCTTCACACGGCGAGGTAATGGAGTCGACTTATTCGTCAGGGAAACGCCTCGGCTGGGAGCAACCGGGAACGATGTTACTTACGTACACGTGCACGTGTATCGCGTGCGTGTGCGAGCAGCGAAGGAAATAACCGTGACTACAGACGACGACAGTCGCGTGGAGCGTCTGTCGCCCGCGAACGCGTACTTATAGAGGCGTTGGATGCTGACTAACGAGTTTTTGATTAGACAAGAAGATGACCCCCGAACGTTTACATGCAGAACAGCGACGGGCGAACAAAGGACTCCTCGGTCTTAATCTCGAAAGTGAATTGTGTCCTTTCAGGAGGCCCCGTAACCGGGCACGATTGCAACGTCCCGGATAGCGGTCAGCTGCCGAGTCATTAACCGCTGCACCTTGAACCCAATTTCCGAATTGACTCCTTCTTACAACGTATCCCATATATCGACGTTTCCAAAACGCTCGGACGCTATCTGCCATCTAGAGCCAGCGTGCGCTCCTTTAAACGAGCTTTCGTACACGCCACGGATCCGTCCGCGGTTCGCCCGATTAATTAGCTAGCCGCTTTATGTCCCGCGGTGTACACCCCGTGTCCACTCCACGGTGAATGAAATATTCATCGAATGCAAATGGACGACCGGGACGCGTGTATAATCCGTTGAAAAATAATAACGACAGAAATTCTGGCTTAATTGGCAGAATAGCCGCGGACAGTGACACACCCGCCTCTCCCTGGTCCTGACGATTACGACACGACCCCCGAGCCTGGATCCTGGTTACGTTACATGTCCACCACGAGAGGCAACGCGCGTCCCATGCTGGCCAGCGCTCATAATTACACGGTAATTAGAGAGGGGTTTGTCGGGAGCGCAGCGAGCCTCTCGAATGTCGGACTCTCCCTTCGCGGGCTCGATCGAACTGCACCGATGTCACTTCTCGTCTGAATGGCTCGAACACGCTTCGCGGAATGGAAATCTAATCGACGAGACTTTGCATCGTGCGCGTCGAAGTCAGTCGAGGTCCAATGAAAAATATGAAACGGTTTGAGTAGAAGCCTAGCAGCCAGTCCCGCGTCCTCTCAGTCTTCATCCCTGCGATACAATTTCGCGGCGCAAAAAGTTTCTAATGACGGAAAATCTAATATATATCGCTTGAAGGCAGCCAGGCCGGCGGTACGAGCAGCTTTTCTTGTAATTAAGTTATAACTAAGAACGCGGGGACGGAGAGGGCGAGGGGCGGACGCGGAAGAAACGCGAGGCTACGGTTCGTGGCTGAGGGGGGTGGACTATGGGGTGGGCGAAGCGGATCCTCGCAAGAGTGGAAAACAATAAGAGGGCTCCGCTAATCCGGACGATATATTATATCCAACGAGAGTGCTTCTGGCACTGCCGAGCCAGCTGTATAGGAAGGGTTGGGGGGATGAGAGCGTGGCGGAAAGTCCAACAAATAAGAAGCAACAAGATAAAAGCGCACGAGGAACCGCGCGCTCGCTTTTCATGCGCACTTCTACGCATGCAGAGGAGCCTCGATTGCTTTCGTTGACGCAATTTCCAAAGACAGCCGCGATTATCGTCAAGGCCCGCGGAGAAAATTAATTTTTGACATCGAGTGAGATATGAGAAAAAGAGTCGAGCGTGCCGCGGCAATTAAATCGAACGTTCTACACTATTACGTACGAATGAATAATTTATCTTGCTCGGGACGGTCTATCGCGAACCGAACTGTCTCAATGATGAATATCGGTAATTTTTTTTCAGAAACCCAAGACCCTTGGTCACTGGTAACCGTGGAACAAGGGGCCAGGGGTTGAGGGGGGGGCGAATTAAAACGCCGTCGAGGCGAGAGGAGATCTCCTGGCTCGATAATTATCGTAGCGTGCAAATATCGATAATACCGACGACTTCGAAGAGGAAAACGGGCGAGAGGAGACGAAGGTACGCCGAGAGGGGCCGGATACCCGCCTCCGAACGAACAACTCAATTGCGCGAAATCGAGTTACGTACGAAGCTACGGCGAACGTGTAATTAATTAATTCGAGCGCCATTTTGCTACTGACGGCCGATCGAGAGAGATATTATTTTCCGTTCGCGTCGGTGGAGCACTGGATTGGCCCCCAATTTCCTCCTTTTCACCGTTAATCCTCGCTTTTCCATCGACTCTCTGCCATCCTTCTCTTATTTTTATAAGCGATTGAGATTAAGCAGAAACATATTAATTTTGCACGTGAAAAGGGGAAACGCGATGGACGCGATTACGGGGCCGAAATAATAACGAAAAGCGTCGAACACGGCTGGTTCGCAGGGGCAAGCGAACCGTTCGAGTAACACGGCCACAAATTTGTACGAAACTCGAGGAGGATCTGGTCGAGCGCGCCGCGCGGAGAGGCTACGTGTTCGCTTAACAAGGAATTCGAGTCATAACGCTTAATTAAGGTACTGTACGAAGTAAGGCCCGTATCGAAGGGGGAGGGGCAGAGGGGGTGGGAAGGTATGAGGGCCATTGGGCCCCGGATCGTGACCAACCCAGAAGCAGGAACGCGGTCAGATCGGCTGATAACGATCTGATAAGGTGCCCTCCCAAGATTACGAGCGGAGTTTCGTTCGAGCCACCACGGCGCACGGTGAAACCAGTTTTTCTGCGGGCACGATTTAATTAGATTTTCCATGGGATCCGTCAGTGCTCGCCCTTAACTCGCGTCCTAATTTTTCCGTTCAACGAATTACTAAACTCGTATTACCGCGGAAGGAACGAGTGTCGTTCGAGTGGAATTTTACAAAGCGTACACCGTGTTTCGCGTTAGTGGGGCAGTGGAGTGGACGTTTTCGAGTGCACCCCGCTTGCGTGGAATCGATGGAAGGCGCGCGAGAAATCCGCCGATAATGCAAAGCGTGATTGACGTTCGACTTATCGCGATGCAATCCTATTAAACTATCATTATAGGTTTAGCGAGGAATCACCGCAAGTGCTCGCGGATATTTCATGAAAATTTATGAATTAGCCACCCCATTATCGTGTCGCTCGATCGGGCGAGTACCCCAGAAAGCTGATCGAGCCAAGCGCCGCGGCGAGATTGCAAAATTCCACTCGCGAATCGTTCCTCGATCGAACGACGAATAATCGGGCGAAGAGAAACAATCTCCAAATAGAATCGAAAAAGCAGAAGGGGTGAGAGAGCGCAGGAAAAGGGATACAAGGGAGCCGAAGGGACGACAGAATGGGATTCGAGTGCGTCTAGAGATAATCTGAAGCGTATGGGGCGAGCGCGGGGCAGAAGCTACTACAAACGAAGAGGGTGGGGACTTTAAAATGGCGGGAGCATCCCTCCTCGACCTAAAAGCAACCCCAATCGTTGCACGCTGGTCTAATCACAGAAAGGGGGTTGGTTTTGCATTTCATACCCCGACAGAAGGAACGCTAACGTCGTTCCGTGCGTTTCGTTTCGCTCGCGTAAACGTGGAACCCTGCCCGACGGTGCAATTAATAAACGATCAATTAAGTACACATAATTTTGACGCGATGAGGGTAGGAAGTGAACGGTGCGACGATAAAAACGCGGCAGAATGCAGAAAGCACGGGGCTCGCGACTATTACAATTTAAGAGAATACGTTTTCCCATGCGGGACTTGGTCAATTTCCATAAAAATATTCCAGACGCATGCTGGTATTATCGTTCACCAAACTCGATATGGGTCCGAACGCAGGACCCCAACGGAGAGGTGCTTGATTAATTCAATTACCCATACCAAAATCGAACCCTCATCGAATAATTACCTCCAAACGTTCGACGCGATATCGCTCCAAAAATAACCATCCATCTAACACTCGTATTCCAAAAAAAAACAATTCTCCCTCTCCAACATGAAAATGAACGTTCTCGCTTACGTATCCGAAAGGTGGGCTTCGCGTCCGCGTGCATCTTCCTCTTGCTTCCACCAAAGTGACAGATTCCGACCACCATCGGGAGGCCTTTGAACCAGTCTCCGCTATCGTATATCAATCCTGCTCCAGGCCGCTTCCTCCACGTGTCATCGACCGTCAACACACTACTCCTCGTGTATCGCACAGATCGAGAGAGATCTCCACCAAACGTAAATACACACCAAGGCCACGTTCACCGGGACCACTGTGACCGATTCACGGCCAAGATCGTCGCGGAGGACCAGCGCCACGCGAGCAGTTTTTCCGAAAAACGGGGGTGCCCCAAGTTTGCCTGCCGGGGGCAACTTGTCTACTGGTGAGCCAAGAGCTGTCCGTACGCGTTGGTCAGCGCTGCCCCTCTTCTCAGCTGGCCCGTGGGGGTGCACGCCCGCAAAACCCTCCGCATGGCCACCGTGAATGGGAGAGAGACAGCGAAGAGACAGAGTCCCGTGGTACGTGCCTCTCAGGGCGCTCTCCTCTCTCTCGCGGCGCTCGACAGAGGGTACATACATTATCCGCCCCTGATCCTCGATCCCGGACGATCGACGTCTCTCTAGCTACCGCGCTGAATTATAGAAACGGTCTCTCCCTTCCGCCTCCACCCTGGCCCTGTTTTCGACGCCAGGCAATGTTCAGCCTTTTAATTCGAGCGGAGCTGCTGGAAGCTGCGCGTGCACCCACGATTAGTAGCTTCGTTATTTCGTGGAAATTGAACGGATTACGATTGGTCGCGACGTCCGAGGCGGAGTAAAGTCTGCTAATTGTAGGCGCTGGACATTTGTACGATTCTCAGTGACAACGAACAGGCATCTCGGCGTCGAACGATGCCTCGTCACGCAGTAAATTCCATTGTCGGTTATTCCCTCAGCCCTTTCGTCGAAGCGGAGGGTGTCCGATAGTGGAGGCGAGAGGAGGGGAGGAAAAAAAAAGCAGGAACAACAGCGGTGCAGTTCGTCGGAATTTCGGAATGCCTCGTCGGTCGGAGGAGTCATTAAGTCGTAAAACTAGAGAGTAACCTCCCCGGGAATGAGCGGCGGGGGCAAAAAAAAAAAAAACGGAGGAAAAAACAGATTTGCGTCCCTGGTTGAAGAGCTAGGAAGAGCCTCGCGCAGAGGGGTGTGTTGTAAATTTTTTCTCCGCGCACCCACGAAAATTCCAAATGGACTTTCCGTGTTTTGCAAAAATTTACATTTCCCACGGTCGCCCGCTTGTAAATCTTCGCGCAGCCCGTGTCGAGATGGGTTTCGACCGCTCGAGGACGCAAATCGGAGCGGTTACGCGCGTCGAAGTCGGTGAAAACGTGGCGCGAGCCCGTTCAATCGCCGCGACCTGGATTAATCTACGTCCATCCCAGCTGCTAGCAGTTGCTGATCGTTATTGTAAATGTTGATTGAGCAATTGCGATGGAATTGGCCTTCCCACGGCTGGCCGATACGAATGCGCGGGGTTGGGCTAGAAAAACCGCGGGGCTCCGGTTATTTTTATAGCCGGATCGATCTGCAAATTATCTAATTCGGTTAATTAGTCGATTGGCTTAATTATCGCGGGCAACGGATCGACGAAACGGGCCAACGTCAGCCGGCTCGTTCGACGGGCTTCTAATCGGGCAATCAAGCATCTAATAATCTATAACAATCAAGCGGCTCATTAACAGTACCCTCGATACTATTATTGCACGGTCCGCTTTATCTGGCCGCAGATAATGGAAACAAGGAACCGTCGATAATTCGCGTATCTCCTAATCCCTCCGTATAACCTATTAATTAGTCAGAGGAGAATAAAACGAAAACGGGTCGAAAACAGATACAAGTGAATAAAAAAACTTGCGTCCATCATCGACTCGCGCTCGTAACCCAGCTAAGCGAACGCAGCGACCGATGCATTCGATTTCCAAGAACACAAAGCGAGTGGCTAACAATCGCAGAGGAATAACAGGATCCTCGAGGATCATCGGAGCAAGAAAATGGCCCGCATCCCTTGCCCCGAATTCCCGTCCCGTCACGCGACATATATCATCCGTAGCCTCTCTTTCTGTTCGAGATCGATCAGGCTCAGAATCGAGCAAATTTTCAGAGAGCGTTCCCGATAGAGAGAAAGAACGAGGGAAGGGAGACGACCAGGAGAAGGTACCAGGCGCGTGAAAGCTCGCGTACGGTTCCGTTCCAGCCACCCACGCTTTCAACGGGGCAGCGCGAGAGAGAGACGGACGCGAGGGTCCGCTCGACGCCCCTATTTTGCAACCACCCCCGTACGCCGCGCCGTTTGCCCTCGATAGTGCGTCTGACCAGAGCATTGTCCGTGCCGTACGGTCCATTGTCGGATTGAATCACCGTTCCTAGGCTCGAATATTCAGGGATATGGCCGATGGTCAGTGGCCATTATTGTAGGTCCAGCGCGTGCACGCGTGCACCCGCTCGCGGCCACTCGTCCGCCTGGCACGGGTAGGGGAAAAATGGACACACTCGAGAGTGTCCAAAGCGTGGACACTAGGTGGAACGGCTTTTCAGCCGCGTTCGCGTCCTCGTTCACCCCCTGGCTCGGTGAATTATTGGCTTTAATTGTGCCCAGGGTAATGGCCGGACTGGGACAAATTTCCGGGCGGGAATCTGGCAGATTGCTCGAAACTGAACGGTCGCGTGGCTGATGGAGGCTTCTCGAAAGTGGAAACGTCAGGCTGGCGTGAAATTCGTGGAAACTCGCTCGGGAGATTCGATCGGGGTGCGTTCGAATCCTCGTGACCGAATCGATTAAACTCGTTTCGATGAAGTTTCAGCGATCTGAAATTTCTTCCTTTTCGTACATCGGAAGCGTCGTAGGTAGGATTATACGAATTTTTCAACGAGAAGCTCGCGGGGTGTCCCTTGTCGAGAGGGGTGAATCGAGTCTAGGGCGCAGTGGACTGCGTCATTGTACGACAACGTTGCTCGTAGGTCAGCAGGGTCAGAGGGCAGACATTCTGCGACTCATACGGGGTTTATGCACCCTTATTATAGCGCTAACACGACAAGGGTCGCGTCCGTGTTTTCCACGAAAAACGGAATAATCTCCGTCGTGATCATCCACTCCAGAGCGATATTCAATTTCATCGGTAACGACGATCTGCGATCTTCGTATTTCGTTCTGGGAGCCAAATTGCACCCTCTCTAAAAGTGTTCAGGGCCTGTCCAAAGGTAATATCGTCGGTCCATCAGCTGCGCCTATCGCTGGAAAGCGTATTCGGCCGCAAAGGCGCCTTAATGAGTTCATAATGCTACCTGAGGGAAGAAGGTCGACGCGATTTCGATCTTCGGAAACGGTGCTAGCCGATCGGCGCATCCCTCGACATGCTAATGCAAGGGGGATGTCCCGGGAGAAGATCCTCTAAGACTCTCATTACCGTCAGGCCCACGTTCCCGATACGTGCCGGGTGCTATCGGCTTTCCACGGGGCTGTTCGCCCGAAATTTTCGACGCTCGGCCCCCATTCAGTCGGGGCGAAGAAGTGCATTTACATGTCTATGCACTTGGCGAACGGAGCGGCAGACGAGAAAGCCAGGTAGCCCTGGATACTCCCCGGGACTCTTAATATTCATCGGCGGCTGGCTTTGAGGAGCCGGAAAATTTCACGATTCCAGGGAAGCCTGCCGCGATTGCGGCACCTTTCACCGAACAAAGGGGCGGATACCAAGGCGCGCCGCGAGAACCGTTAATTATGCTTTCATTCCCGTGATTTGCCGGTCTATTCGTGTTTTAACGTATCCAGGTGAGATTGCGACTATCCTCGACGACACGCGAGTCTGTCGAAATGGAGCAGGACAACGGAGCGCATCGAACCGATTGCATCGTCCGGCGCGAGCAGGCAGGGCGAAGAAAATATTTCCGGAAGAGGGAAACCGAGAGGAGAGCACGGTCGCAATTAACGGCGAAGCGAGGCCTCGCCCGGAGAAACCCGATAGGCTGTCCATAACCGCATTCCATATGCCCAGGGGCCGAGGGTTGCCGGCCACCGGCAGGTCCGCGACCCAGGAAGTAGGTAGTAATTTCGGGCACAAGGCCCACCGAAATTAGCAGGCAAAGAGCCGAGAGATGATTTTCCAAAATAACACGTCCCGATACAATGGCCAGCCAATTTCCCGAGCACCAGCTGCTGCCACCTATCTGATTTATCATCTCGCCCTCCCCCCAACCACCCCCGCTCGTCGACCTTCGGGTTCGAGAAAAGTGGATCTCCACGATCGATAGATCGGTTCCGTTTGGAAATTTCTAAGCTAATTACTCGGATGGAGCCGTTGGATGGAAAATTTGAGATTTCCGGAAGATCGCGGGACGACGACGAGAGTTCTCGAAGCCCAATCGAAAGATCCACGACTATCGATCGAGGCTCCTCCGACGAGAAGCAGCGGGAGGAGAGCAAGAAGAGGAGCAACATGTTCGAGCCGCGGAACGCGGGATTGTTTAGCCGTTGGCTCCGAGGAATGCGAGCGGCGAGCAGATGGGGGTTGAGAGGGGGTTGTTCAATCGGTTATTGATTGGAAATGTAAGCTGGAGCGTGGCAGACCAAGGGGCGACTGGCGAGGGGGGCAGCAGGGTGGAACCAGTACAGCAACGACCCGACAGATGGCCATTGGTCAGCGGGACCGCGTGGCGAAGTTTGCCAATCGAGGGAACAACTTCGACTTCGTGCTCGAAATTATTGGATCGGCCGAACTTCCAGCCGGGAATTCCTTTCCCTCGACACCTGTCGATGTTGCAATTTCGCCGAGAATAATCAGCCGCGCCGTTTTCCTTCTCCCCCGTCGAGGAGCGTCTCGTTTACAACGCCACCTTCCACCCGCGCGCTAGAATAATCCTCCCCGTCCTCTTTTCCGAGCATTCCTGAATCGACCATCTGCCGCGAGAACCATCGCGATTCTCGCTGATCGTCGTCGTCTTCGTCCACCTTCGAGGAGACCCCGCAGAGTGCCGTCAGTCGAAGCTGTTAAGCTCGTTCGGACGCGATCGCTGAATTTTCTCGAACGCGCGAAACACGGAAAAATGTGGAGGCGCGGGAAGCCACTTATCCTCCTCGATCTGGAACCGCAGCACCGCATCAGCACCACCGCCTCCGTGGCCGCGGCGATGGCCGGGCCCGGCTCGCATCCCCCGGGCAATCTTTTCAATTTAAAGTCAAGCATTATGGCTTAAATTGCATTATGGTTTCCTTCCCCACGAAGAAGGTAGGAACCGAGAGCAGCAACGAAGGGCGGCTCCTTGTAAGCAAGACTCAATCACGCCGCTTAACCTCCGACCCTACGGCCTGGCTGGGCGCGCACACGCGTGTGCACGTATACCAACACCGTCGCGCGGTTCAATTCGTCCCCGTTCCCCGACTACGAGCTCTTCACGCGGATCTTGCGCGTATCGATATCTCGACGAGCGTTTACGAAATCGACCACTGGACCTCGCGGCTGACCGTCTCGCGAACCTGTCGATCGAGACGGTTTTCCTCGAACCGCGCGCTCGCGTTTTTCAATCGGAAACTGTGCCGATCGCCAGGCGTTCGGTCGCAAAAAATGCCACTTAGCTCCGCACGAGCACGCGCGATATGCGCGAGGCGCAGACACGAGTTCCTGGACGTGCCCAGGCGCACACGCGCGCTTTCCACCGCGAATGAATGAAACGACCCAGCCCAAGCCGGACCTTGAACTTCGCGTTGCCGGGGAGAGAAAAAAAAAAAAAAAAAAGAAAAAAGGCACGGGGCTGCCCCTCGCACGGCACCTTCTAGCCGCCGTAATAACGCGTTCCCCTGGCTGTCCGTGAGGCGTGTAACAGACACTCGAGCCCTCTCTCACCTCTCTCTCTCTTTCTCTCTCTTGTTTTTCCCTTTTTCCCGTATTACGTTATCGGTTGCGCGCCGCTGCGCGTGCATTTATCACATCGCCGCGGCTGCGCTCGATAAGCATCGATCGTTTCCGTGGATCACACCCCGATAGCATCTCGAGGGATCTCGAGGAACGGTAGTGCGCGCGGGATCGAGGCGAGAGCTCGACAACGAGTTCGGTAGCGTTTATCAGATCCCCAATCGATGACTGGTAAATTGGTCGACGTTTCGAGTTTTCGAGGGCTGAGAAAGAAAGACCGGCGTCGTTCGCAGTGAGACGCGGAGGAACGGTCGAATCCTGCGAGTCGGCGAAACGCGAAGTTCACGCGGGTGACCGGGACGCGGCTCGGACGTGGAAGCATCCTTATCGTCCGCGTTCTTAGCGGGCAATCCTTAAGTAATATATTTCTCGGGGGTAATTGCAGGCAGCGATTTCGTGCGGCTCGTTCGAGATCCGGGCAGATACGCGGTGCCGTAACCGCGGAGCGTGTGTTGCACGTGGAAACGCGGACGACGGGAACGGGGCGAGGTGGTGCAGGTACGTACGGTAGGTTGCACGCGTAGGTAGGCACTTACGTGGCTATCGGACGTGGACGGACGCAGCTCGATGCCTCCTCCCCGGCGAAGGGAGATCGAACGGCGAAGCGGCGCGGTGCGTCGTCGAATCGAGGAGGAAACTCGAACGCGACCAAGGGAGGAGAGACGGTACGTACGATGGCGGGGAGGGAAAAGGGTCGGGTCGAGGGAGAAGGCGAGACAGAGGGAAAGGGTATACTGATAGAGCATAACTGACTTCTTGGCCGGTGCATATTACCGGGCTGTTAGAGGGCGGAGCCGGCTGATGAGTTAGCAACGTATTGACTTTATAATAATCACGTTAGCCGGTCCACCGTGATCCCTTGGTATTACGCGGTGCTTCGCGCCGATTCACGTACCGGGTGAGCCCCGTGGTTCGTTCCCCGTCCGCTCGATTTCCAACTAGAGACGCAGGCGAGCGGGACTCGCAATTGGAAGGGAAACGCTGTTACCTCGAAGCCTCCCGAGCGATCGACCGCGCGATCGAGGAAATTAACGTTGAACCGGTAACGCGACCGCGAGCGAAAAAGAGGAACGCCACCACCGTCCGGATCCGTCTGCCCATATAATACCGCGGAACCTCGGTTACTTACGTACGTACGTTGTTTGCATGCACACGTTTCCAGCATATCGATAAATCTTGATCAGCGAACGGTCTTCCTCGGACTACCGACGGGACACCACCGCAAAACCCCATTGGGTCCATAAATCAACGCTCGTTTCGAAAGAAAACGAATCCAGGAATACGTGGCCCGGCACGATCATTAATATTAACGCCGTCCGTGGGCCCGACCGATCGCGAAATTGCGTTACTCGATTTGGCAGAGGCCGGTCGAACCCGTTCGATCGTGGAACGATTGATCCAGTGATAGGAACGAGCCAGGAATTAGCCCCCCGTCCGAGTGGCCTCGCTACGATGTAGAAGAGAGCCGAGGGTCCATTCTACCGGTGTTCGCGGCTTAATTAGTAGTTCGGTTAATCCTCGACGGCTTCTCTTTGGGCCAGGGGCTGTCAGACCGGAGGAGGAAGCGCGCGAGAGGCGAGGCGAGGATCGTTACGTATTCACGCGCGTCCCGCACGATCGCAGGAAGCTCGAACGGCCCTGTTGGACAGCCTCGCAGAACCATTTGCTCCTTTTTACAGCGCCGTCCGCCTCGCCTCGCGACCCTGCGCTGCCACCGCTCTTTCCTCGCGGCCTCGCGTGCTCATTTCCCCGGGTGTTTCGGCGGTAATTCGCGCGATTCGGAGCGTAAAAAGCCGCGATCGCGCCGGGATAGAGTCATCACGCGTGTCCGCGACGTCAGAGGCGTCTTGGTGAACTAACGGTGGCGTTAACCGCGGCAAGAAAATAATTGATCCACCGCCAGGCCTTTTTCCCTACCTCGTTCGCTATTAATAGAGGCCTTCGACGATCACGATGTTAATAGCCGTTCGACACGGATAGACGCGTGTTTCTTGCGCCATTTGCATCCCCGGCTCGTATCCTAAAATCGTGAGCCGGAAAAACTGGCTTAATCTCTCCGCTATCGCTTCCGCCGATCGTATCAATCTCTCCTCGCAAAAACAGGCGGAATGGGAAAGCGTGCGTGACAGACGAAACGTAACAATCGTTCCAGCCATTCCGGCTCGCTCGCGGAGCGTTATTAAAGCAGCAGAGGGATAAAAGGGAGGCAGGCGTGAGCGCAGAAAAGCTGCAAATTGCTTTCGTATCGCCCGGTAGAGGAGGCGGCGAGCAGCGGACGACGGATCGCGCTGACCTCCAATCTCACCTCAATTTGCCTACACGCCGGCATTTGCGTCAGCGGGAACGCCGAGGCGGCCTATCTAAAATTATGATCTGAAAAAAAATCCCCTCGGCTAGCGGTGGTGCCTCGCGAGGCAACGCGCGAGAAGACCGCACGTCCCGCCGGCGTAATCGATTAATTATGGTAAATCCCCGCGTTATTATACATTTTTCGGGTAATTGGTATCTATCCACGGCTACGCTCTCGGACCGTGTAAAATCGTGGGCGAGAGGCGATAAATCAGCCCGATCTCATAAACGTCGCGATTAATCCGGGCTCGCGGCATACTTTTTCCGAGCGTTTTCATTTATTAACGCGAGATGGTAACCTGGATGCTTTTTTGCTTTTCTATTTTTTTTTTTTTCTTTTTTCTTTTTGTTTCTCCGTCCGTCGGAATGC
The DNA here is from genome assembly GCA_963969225.1 of Xylocopa violacea. Classification (NCBI taxonomy): domain Eukaryota; kingdom Metazoa; phylum Arthropoda; class Insecta; order Hymenoptera; family Apidae; genus Xylocopa; species Xylocopa violacea. The sequence goes on from CAXAJV010000014.1 coordinate 21,526,593, forward strand.
AACCGAGGCGCGCGTCGCTGAAAAGGGACAAGGTCGCGGATGGAAATTGGAACGCGCGTAATGCAGGCGTAACGCAGGACGAATTTTCAAGGAAATAACGTGACTCCGCGGGCAGCTTAATTAACCCTTCAATTATCCTGGCGTTTTTTGGACGCGTCTTGCCCAGTGGTCCGTCGAAAGTACTATCGTTTATAGCCCGATGCTAATTTGCGGCGGGCAGCTGCATCTCGCCTCGAACGAATCCACGCGACCGCCTCGAGGTTTTTGCCGCGGCAACGTCTTTCGGTCGATTAAAGCGGGTCATCAATTACCGTCGTGCATCTCATTTTTGCGAGCTGCTCGGGATCAACGCGCGTAAAACGCTGATTTAGCGGACGCTCCGTACTTTGATCTTCCTGCGGTCACTGTGTCCAGTTCGAGTGCGCGAGCGAGTGGCGGAAGCGTTTTTTGCGGCGAAAAGCGCGAGGAATTCGAATCGTACGGCTCGCGCCTCTCGCGTTCGATCGAATTTTGAAGCGCGCGGCTTTGAATCGACGCGGGGCCGCTCTCGACGCTGTGCGAAACAATTCGCCGGGCCATAAAACTTGGGCGCAACTCTGGTCGCGATAAATCCGGACTCTTAACTGCGTGACGATAAATCAGACAACTTATATGAGAAAAGCTGCGAGAGAACTGTGAAACTCGCAGCGTAGATCTTTCCGCTCGATTCTCGTCTCGAAGGAAATTCCTACGCAAAGGATCGATCCCCGGACCCGTGGCCTCTGCCTCCTCCTCCGCCCCTTCCCGCCGTTCGCGACGAAAGCGACGCCAGCAACGCGCGAGGGATATTTCTGTGCTGGCAAGACGCGGCCAGTTAAATCAGAATTCAATTTGAACGACGTTCGAGCTGGGAGATCCCCATAGAAGATACGAAATATTCATGGCGAGAATACTTTATCCGTTGTTATTCTTAGGCCGTGGCCACACCGCCTTCCATAAATACATTCCTCCCCGCGACGACCATTTACACCGCTTTCGTCGCTTACTTTCGTTGCCGTGGCTTTTCTCCGAGGAAATTCAGAGTACTTCTCAATCATCGCGCAACTTTCCACCGCAACTGTCACCATCAGATTACTGTAGACTGAACGAATTTCATTTCCACCCATACGAGCGTCGATATCATTAAAAATTTCCATGCAAATCTCGACTCCTTCGAGTACCAAAAGCGAACGACGCGCACCAAATGCGCCATCGTCCAGAGAATCGCCTGCGAAATACTTTCATAGTCCACGAAAACTGCCCCTCCCACCGCAAGTGTTACCATCAGATTACTATGGACTGAATGAATTTCATTTCCACCCATACGAGCGTCGACATCGTTAAAAATTTCCAAGCAAATCTCGACTCCTTCGAGTACCAAAAGCGAACGACGCGCACCAAATGCGCCATCGTCCAGAGAATCGCCTGCGAAATACTTTCATAGTCCACGAAAACTGCCCCTCCCACCGCAAGTGATACCATCAGATTACTATGGACTGAATGAATATCATTTCCACCTATACGAGCGTCGATATCGTTAAAAATTTCCAAGCAAATCTCGACTCCTTCGAGTACCAAAAGCGAACGACGCGCACCAAACGCGCCATCGTCCAGAGAATCGCCTTCGAAATACTTTCATAGTCCACGAAAACTGCCCCTCCCACACGCGGGGGATGCAACGGGTCGCGGCGCTAGCAGCCTGATCGATTTAGCGCCAAATGTCGCCGTGTTTTACACGCGGCAATAATGGTCGAAATCTATGTAGCCAATATTTCACGGGACCACCCTTTCTCGCCCCGTACGCGTCCCCTGCGCTGCCGTATATGAAACGCTCGCGTACACCAGCGACGCGTGGCCCCGGTTATTGGCTCGCATATGGCCGCTGTTCGATATTTCAAACTGCACGGTAAAATGGAAATACGAACAGCCACGTGACGCTATTGGAAAATCTCCCCAAGAAAGTTTATAAACGTTACCATGGTAAAAACAAACTGGAAGAGAGAGAAAGAGAGGGGAAGTGGTAGCATCGCTTGTATTAAAATTGGACGTTAATTCGAAGAGACACGGTGTAATTCCTCTAGCGTTTACCTTATTTTATCGTCGAACATGTCGAAAAGGGGAGGCACGCGAAATAATTTGCCCGGGGTTGGCCGAATAAACGGAATTTAAATACCTCGGAGGGAAGAGGGTGATCCCAAGGAGAAGAATGATAGTCCCAGGGGAGAGATACATCCGTGAACGGCAAGAAAGGATCCTTCCGTAACCGGACTGCGTAATTTACACACGAGGAGACTACGTTACACGGTTCACCGACTTCGAAGATTACTTTTTAAGAGGCACTTGTCCGCAATTGTCCGTCCATCTTGCTTGTTTAATTTCAGCAACGTCGATGACGGATTAACGTTGCTCGTCGAATCGCGGGACACGAGAGCATAGTTTCTCTATAAATTCAGGAAACTGCCGTTTCACCCCTGGACGTTATTTTAATTGCGGATCATGATTTATAGCTCTCCGCAGGTCTGTCCAAGGGTTCGCGCCGCTTTTCGAGGCGAAAGGATCATCGTTTCGACACATGTCCACGGTGGGTTCGTACGACCTTTTAGGGTGTTATCCCTCATTCTTCAAAAATCGGCCAGTGCATATGTCGACGCGAGGAACATAATGTTATCAGGCTGTCCAGCGGAGAGGCGAGCGGACCGAGGACGAAACCCTTGGGGAACCTCGTCCTTGCTCGCGTCCACTTCGTCCTTATTGATATACCGAATAAACACACTTGGCAGCTAGACGGGATAGCTTTGCGAGGCAAATAGACTCGGAAGGACCGCGCTCTTCGCCCTGTATCCTCTCTTAAAGCGGACGCTACGATCGGAATACCGCTATCGTTTCTTCTTCAACGATTGCTAAAATCGAACGAGCAGACTGTAAAATTGCGCGGTTAATTAAAAACCCTCGAATCGCTGTCCAGAAAAGAAGAGCGTACGGAACCGAGCCAGCTGTTACGCGGAAAGCAGCGACGAAGCTAGACCCACCCCCTCGTCGAGGACAACCCCATAAGCTAATCGAACGAAGACGTTACTCCGTCTCGCGTTACAACCGCGCGGCTTTCAACTTTCGACCCTTATCGATCTGGCGACCTCATCGAGCCTCGGCGCACCTTGTCCAGCGGCAGCCACGACGGTAAATAAAGATGGCCGGTTTTTCCCATCAGCCAGCCGCACACGCCACCACCGCCACCCTCCCCCGCCTCGCACGACCCGTTCCTTATGTGTGCGCGCCGTCCAGACGGTTTTAAATTCCGCGAGTCAAAGCGATGTTTGACATGGAAATGTTGAACGATGCATTAAACATGCCGCTTCCTCTCTTTTTCCACGGGAAGAGGAAGAGGAATCAGCCCTGCCTCCACGGAACGCTCGGTATCCGCCGTCGAAGGAGGGCCCCCGTAACGGGGGCCCCGACGCGCTATTGTTCGAGCAATGTTTATTTAAGCAAACGAAAGGAGCCACCGTTCGAACGGACCGAGTCCACCATCCTACCAGCTCTTCGACCGGCTTCCGGTTCGGATCGATAGCGGCGCGATGCGATGCCGCGCTACTAGCGCAACGCCTCTGGCCACTCTGCCGATTATTCAGCGCCTGGCGATTCTGTGCGTCGCGATTTTTCATTGGCCCGTGGCGCGTTCGGAACGAGACGCATTCCCGTCCAGCGATCCAAGCCGTCGCGACGAAGATCGCGCGCGGATCAATCGAATTAGAGACGGCGCGGAGGAATGCGAGGCAAAACCCGGCGAACAAACCCGACGACACCTCGTAAAGATGGCTGAACGGTTATCGTTCGCAATTATCGGCGCGAGCGAGAACGGGACGAGCATCGCGAATCGAGCAATCGCGATTGGCGGACCCAGAGGCGAGGGACGGGAGCGAGAGCACCTGCGAGAGGGGCAATTTCGCCAGGCTTTTCCCTAAAAGGAACTTCCCCCCTATTGTCCGGCAAATGACATCAAGCTTATTGCATTATTTAAAGAGCCTCCGCTTTAAGGCCGCTTTAAGCCCGCTGACCCTTCGGTTTTTCTGGGCGCCGCCGCCACCATTCCCGAGCGCGGTGGCCCTTCTTCATGCGGATCGCGATCGTGGCTCGATCGCGATCGTTGCCCCGCGAGCATAAATTATGCTGATCCCCGCGGTTATTTCTACTCAACGTCTAGTCGATTTGTATTTTAATCCACTCGCGATAAATAATTGAACGATATTTCAATTATAACGAACCGATTTCGCACATATTAACCCTTCGCGCTCGACGCTCTCACAGCAATTTTCTATTGCTGGCAGAAGTTAGCAATAAAAGCTATTGCCAAGCAATTTACTAATAACGGAGGATGTTCGTTTCAATGGAAAACTTTGGGAAAACATGCGTTTTTCAAATAGTTGCGGTGGAATTAGTTATTAAGCAATGAAATTCTCTGTGAGGCGACATTCGAGTGAAAAGGGTTAATGGGAATCGCGCACCGCCGACGCTTTGCGCTTGCACGCGAGGAGGAAAGAGTTTCTGGTAGGCGTGAAATGAATTTATTAACAGGGGTGGAAACAGCACTTACCAGGAGAAATGCCAAGCTTCACGTGGAGACTGCTGGGGCTTCTGTGATCGGGAGTGGTCACGGGGGCGGCGATGGGTGGCGACAGGTGGGGGTGTGCCGGTGCTCCGCCACCTGTCGTCGTCGTGGTAGTCGCGGTCGTGCACGGATTTAGGGGTGAGGTCCTCTTGAAAGACTGCTCCGTTCGCCACGCGACCTCGTTGTCGCCTATCCACAGTTTACCTGCAAAAAAAACAGACGAAAATGTTGTTAAACGACGTCAGCTCATCGTCGATGCAACGATTCACGCGTTCGTCGATTCTGTAGACTAACAACCGCTCGGGAATTATTTCCACAACCGAGCAATGCTATCGAGCGTCGGGATCAAATTGCGAGGAACTGCCCGAAACAAATTCCCCATCCCTCTCCCGGCTGTATTAATATAACGCTGGGGTCTTTGTGTCTGCGTAGAAAATGGCTTCTCCCCCTTCACGAGCACGCGTAATTAGCAACCCTCCGGATCCCCTGTTCCTGCCAGTTTTCCCGGCTTTCCCTCGTTTCCCTTAATTTCTGGGAACAATGCCGGCCTCTGGATGTTGTTCCAGCCTGCAGTGTCTAATTACACCCCGGCCATGTAACCTTCCCAACTCGTACAGCCTCCTGTACAGGGTGTATCGAATTTTCCACGACTTCGAGGTTCCAATCCGAAACGCTTCCCGTAATTGTACGCCAGGCGCAGAGGAAAGTTGAAAACGTCGCTCGTCAAAAGTGCACGCGTCCGCGTGCGGATCGATTGCACAACCCCCGAGAAGCCGAAATCTCAGCGGAGAAATCGGGATTTCGTCGGATCACCCCGTACGTGACGCGAACGCTGCACGCAAATATCATTCCACATACGCGAGACGTGAGTCACCCCTGGCGTTATTTGCTTGATGAATGATTTAGTCCGGTCCCCTCTCTTCCCGCTGGTATCTCGCGCCCCTGTTAACGAGGAGGAGAAAAGGGCAGACCTCTGGGAGGCCGGTGAACGAGAAGGAAGAAGAATCGAAAGCGACGGGCGACGCGGAGGAGAGGGTGGAAGCCGTGGTCGGTTCGTGGCGATTCGAACGACGAGGGGTGGTCGAGAGAGAAAGAGAAAAAGAGAAGGAGCGTCCGCGGAGAGGAACGAGGAGACGCGGCGTGGAGAGGAAAGAAAGTGTAGCTCTGGCGCTAACTAAGGGCGTCGGCTAATCAATATCATCAGAGAATGGCCGCTGACCTCGAGCCGACCGGTGGACCCTCCATTCTTATGCCAACGTCCATCGAGGAGAGCGACCAGGCCGAATCGAAGCTCCCTTCTTCCCCTTTCCTCGACGATTCCGTTCGATTTCTCGCGGAATTTCGTCCGGTTGATTTACATTAATTAACATGCGCACCGCATATATGCATGCGCGTACACCGAACTGAAGACAGGGGGGGATAATTAACGGGCAATAAGGAATTCGTGCGGGGAAGATAATTATTCAGGATAGGTCGGAGTAACCTCGAGCTATCTTTATTTTCACTATAATTAATAGTACTGGTAATAATGCCGGTAATTGGATGCTCCTTTTCCTTCTGCAACTCCGGCCGAACGGATGGAAAGTATCTGGGATCGAACGTTGCGGTGTACGCGCGCGCGAGCTCGCCTCTAAATAATATATTATATTAATTATGGACCGCGTCTCGCTGGTTGCGCAATAATTAATCGCCCTCGGGTAATTATTGCGCCATTCGGCGGACGAGAGGGACTCGATCATCCGTGGAAACCTCGCGGGGAGGACTTTTAATTTCCAGAGGATCGCGCGCGATAATTTAATTACGAATATGATTTCGACGAGTGCGGATTCACAGTTTTACGACCGAGTTACGTTAGGTTCGCAATTTCCTTCCACCTGACACGCAACATGCTCGCGTAGACACCGACGCGTGGAGTTCAGCGAGTCTACGAGACATTTGCATAAAAAGATCAAATCGTGGGTAATAAAATCACGACGAAACGAGCTGCGGAAATGCACTTAACGCGTAACTCGTAAATCCACGCCCATGAAATAAGTGTTAGATTTAATTGCGAATATAATCTCGAAGGAAGCGACGTGGAAGTTCTCGACCTCGATATTAGCGTTGGTAGCGTGTATTGGGTTTCGTGGAGGGTTGTTAGCTCGCGGCGTGTCCTCCGGCCACGAGCGGAATGAGCCACGGCATGGAACGACGGTTCCTTTAATCTCGTGGTGTTTGCATGCTCCCTCGTCTCCCCGCCAGTCCGCGGAGACAAACGGAACCACCCCTCGAGGGGTGGCCAAGGCCCGACGTGCCTTCGCGTGCACGCCCTGGAAAATTCAATTACTACCGCTGCTCGCGAGAATCGCGCCTGGCTGATCATCGATCGACTCGAACGCACCTTTTCCCAGCCTTCCCGTCGGACCAACCATTCCTATCTTCGATCTCCCAGAAAATGGTAATGTTAATAAAAGAAAAGCAGGTAGTGGGCTCGCGTCGGAGCGCGCGTTCAGCGTGAAAAGTTCGATGCATAAACGCGAGATCAAACGCGCAGCCATTAATACGGGGAGTGAAAGCGCGGTCGTTCCCGCGGCGGGAATTTAACTCGCGCCAATTAATGGCTCTCCTTCGTTCTAATCGAGGAATCGTCTGGAAAAGTAACACCCACCCCCGGCTCCCCCCTGTTTCGCAGGTCCCACGAACGGGCTCTCGAAATCCCAGCGAGGCGAGACCGGTTCGCATAAACAGAGCCGTCCATTTGGCGTTCGGTGGCACCCCGTCGCCTCGAGGGTGGTTTCTCCCCTCGCGTTCCCCGTCGCTGATTCGTCCGGCAGGCGCGAACTCCATTCACGGGTTTATCACTGTCCAGATAACAACGATTTACCTACGGACTCGTACCAGCAACGAGGGTCCCGGCGTCGGGACGGGATGAAAAGGAGAGGAGAAAGCGGGCGAAGAAGGAGGGTGCCGGGAAGAGGGGAGGTGAGAGGCGGTCAGCCACCTTGCATTCAGAAGTATTTCACTTTAACGGCCCTCCGGGGGATTGGCTGACCCTGCTCGAAGACCCTTCACCGTTTCAGCATAATGGACCTCTACATTACTTATTCGTCCTGGCCAATGTCCTGCCAGAAGCGACCACGCTCGTTTCCACGTCCTTCCATTTCCGTGCGCGATTAATCGCGAGGACCGCGCTCTTCCTGTTTTCGTCGTTCCTCCGTGAACGATGGACAACTCGGGGTGGTACGCGCATACCATAGCGAGGGATGCGTTTAGAAAGTCCATGGTTATTTCGATGTCCGGTGAAACTCGAGCGATCGAAGATGACTCAATACTCTCTGAAATTGTCATCGTTACGGAGCGGGTAACTATAGATAACTCACTACTCGATCTTAATGCTGGTACTCTACGTGATTTAAAAAGAAGTTGCAGATAGCGATCGTTCTACTCCAAAAAGGTCTACCAAACTCACCTAGGAGTATCTCAGATCGATCGCAGCGATAATCAATACCGTGTTGTACAACGACACGATATTACCCCGCGTGGCGACGCGACAGATGACTCTACGCACTCGACGTTTCACGCGAACGCGTCCAATTAATCCAGCTCGCCACTCCGCCAATACGCAGCCACTGTGCATACCGTCGATAAAAACCCTGAAGCGGCTCCAGATTTCCTCCGGAACTCGACTCGCGCACCCTCGCGCCTAGTCAATTTCTGGTTCCCATCCCTGCCTTCCCTCCTTACCAGCGACGACTACGACTTCCGCTTTCCCGGGGAATCTCAGGACATTAGCGACGTCACGTACCGCGCAATTTCACTGAGGGGGTGGACGTGAAATTTCGTCCGTCGAATGGAACGTCGCGAGCCACCCCCTACGGGCAATCTGCTTTCCCGCGGTACTCGAAAGAATTGAAAATTCCTGCTCGTCCAAGGGTTGAAGAGGTCGAACGTCCAGCCCGGGAGGAGGAAGCCGGACGCGGATAAAGCGTTCGATATAAGATTAATAGCGGAGGCCGCTGACCGAGCCTGTGCACGTCGACGATAGGGTGGCGCGCCTATATATATATAAAGAGGGAGAGGGAGAGAGAGAGAGAGAGAGAGAGAGAGAGACGACGGTGATTCCTCTTTGAAGGTGGAACCGTGGGCAGCGGCCAAATTGAATCCTGCTTAGGACAGGAGCGGCAACGGGTGGACGGGGCAACGGGCCCTCGAGCACTTTCGCCAATAAATAAATTGCTCCGCGGCGAGGCCGATTCGCGGTCGCGCGGAACGGACTCGAATTAAAATCGTTCCACCCCGCGGACTGCTTTTCTGCTGTTTATACGCCGGCCGCCATTTTGTTCCATCCGCGTAACGAAGCGAGAACAAGGGGTGACGCAAGAGGGACGATTATAAAATACCGACGCTCTCTCGAATATCGAAGAAAACCGTCGATCGGATCGATTGGCTTAAGGAGCAGGGAGTTCGTGCGCACCTTTGGCGACTAGAAAGCGATTTTTTTTTTGGTACAACGAATATCGCGCGGATCATCGACTGACCTAGCCGCGCGACGCGTTCCATAAACACAGCTGCGGTTTATCGCGGATCTCGCGATTACAGGAAAATTGGACGTGTGAGAAATTCCTGCGGAGCCGTGTATCCTTCGATAATCAAATTTCTCGAGCGCTCGTTCGATAAGTTCCGCGCAGCCACGTGCCGGACGGACCGAAACCCTGATAAAAGGGTCACAGAGGTGCGTCTGGCTGAAGCCAGTCGGGGAGATAACAACCATCTACGTGGAGGATTCTCCGCGATGCACGCGCCTCGGCTACACCTTGCCGTGTACAGCGTGTGAACGACCTTTAATCGGTCAACGCTTTCCTCGCGGCGATCCGACCAGGAGCACCCGGAGATATATCCGTTACCGAATCGTAACGATATCTCGAATCTCCGCGTTGTGCGTCCTCTTGCTCTCTCTCTCTCTCTCTCTCTCTCTATTTCTCTCGTAATTTCAATAGCGCGATCGAACGCACAGCATTCTGCTCGATCGAAGATAAATGGCTCCGCGATCGCGTCACGTACGCGTCTTCGAGCCGTAATCGCGGATCGGTCAATATCGATCGAACGTGCGGATGGTTAACGACAGAAATATTGTACTCGAGTGCGTCCAGTTGTAGCGTTTGGGAAAAACACACTTACTTAACGAGCCCCGATGGAAAATAGGCGTACGTGTTAATCATCTTTACACCCGTTGCGCCTACTCTTGATTCCTATCGAAAATGTTCTTTACGCAGCAACGCCAAGTTAAAGCTTGTTTATGCTAAGCAATCTATGGGAATCTAGCTTTCGTTCGAAATGTATTCAAGATAGATCATCGCGGTTTTAACGTTGCTGCTCGCGCAAAAACTGGCGTTGCCGGTGGAAATTAGAAATCCGCGACGCACGAGTACGGTCTTCCGTTACCATTTATAGGGCGCTCGACGAACGATGCTTCGTTCTCGCCGGAAATCGACGACGGTCCCTGATAAAATTGTTCGCAGGTACGCAAGAAAAGTCGGACGAACAGGAAAAAGGAGCAAGATCGGAATTAGCGTCGCGTGAAACTGTTATCGTTATCTGGAACATCGAATTTCGCGAGGCAGCGTCGAAGCGGCTCGAGACACGCGTTTATCGCGTTAATTGCTTTTTCATTCAAACGAAATTACTGAACGAGCCAGACGATGTGGATAAAAAGGTTGCGTTCAAAAGGAACAGGAAGGAACAAGAGAGAAGGAGGAGACGGCGAAGGCGATGAGAGTCAGCGAGGGAATTCACTTCTTTCTTCTTTTTTTTTCCCCTCTTATTCTCTTTTTTTTTCCCTCCTTTATCGATAACGATGTAAGTTAATTGCATCGCGGTAATTAAATTACTTGGAGAGGTTCATTAGGGTGACGCATTATAGTGGAAAATTTATGCTGTTTACTCTGGAACTAATAAAGTGGCTTTATCTAGAAAAAGTATCCGATTATCAAGCGTTACTACTTACGCTACAGCCAGATAATGATACGAATACGCGCGCCAGCCACTTTTGCGGGATTATTAGAAAACTGAAGGAATAAAAAGACGCGAGCGCGCCGCTGCGCACGCGGCTAAGGTGTTACGTTTTTTTATTATCGCCCATCGCGACGATAGGTCTAGTATTTAAACACTATCGAGTCGATAAATACGAGTACGATCGCGACCTTAAATTCCCAGTTCGCGCGTCACGATTCTGTATCGATCAAAATTTGTTTCCTTCGACTGCGTCGGCTAAACAACCAGATTAATTCTGTCGTGTCGTCTCCAAGCCATCCCCACGAGCGACGAACGATTCCTACCTTCCACGGCCTTGAAGAGGAATCCCAGAAAAGGGAGTTGATTTCGCTCGCAGGAGAAAGACAAAGGATCGGCATTCATCGCGAGAGAACGGTTTCCCTATTTCTTGCTGGTTGCCCTTGTCAGACCGGCGATCGATAAAGCCAGCCCCCTCTCCCCGTTACTGGCTACCTTAACGCTCGTCCACCCCTTATGTACACTTTCCCGTGCGTCCACGAAAACGCTTTGAACCTCGAGATGCACTTTTCTTCTTCGATTGCCTTCCTCGTCGCCCGGCGATCAATTCTCGAGCCGATCGATTCAGCAATTCGTCGTGTCAAACCCTCTGTCCACCGCGAATCCCGCAAGGTCAATCGCGTTCCTTTCTGTTCGCGAAATTAAATTGGAATTAACGATGCGCGGATACGCTGGACGATTCGATTCGCGGCAAGTCGGTTTTAAGCCACACCAGAGGAACGCCATTATGTAAATGCCAGGCACCTGAGCCGTCGACCAATAAAGAACGTGAATAATAACGAGCAGCTCTCGAATCGGAGGGGCCAGGCCAGAGGGGATCAAACGCGGAGCGGCAAGGGTTGTGTGAGCGCAAGCGCGAAACCGCCCTCCGCGGACGGGCTGCCGAGATACCACCCTTCAGCATAACTCCTTTCGACCGACACCTAGCCAATCTGCATGAAACCCGCGGCGCCTCGACGCCATTTTGACTCTGGTTTAAAGCGAAAGGGGAGGTACTCCGAGCAACCCCTTGGGGGCTCTCTCTCTCTCTCACTCTCTCCCCTTCGACTATCAAACGGGGCGCTCGCGATGGCGAGAAGTAACGATTTTAAACTCCTCTCTCATCGTCGACTGCGGCGCGGACACGGTTTTGTTGCGAATGTTGAGGTCGCAGTCGACAATGTAACCCGGTCTGGTTCTGGAGCGGATGATACAGGGGACACGCTCGATTCTCTTGTGAGTACAGCTGAATGTTTATGCCTGCGGCTCCGTGGTCGACGTACCGTGTCGAGCGTCCCTGCCCGGGGATGAAATGTTACGGGCGGAAAGTGGAGAAGCACGATCGAAGGGTGCGACCGGCTCTTTTGTTCGGGAACGAGGATAATTAATACGCGAGATCAGCGTGGACAGTAATTCGTGTTCGACGTTGTACGAAATTGCTGCTTAAAGTTTAGCAGTTTGTCGGTGAATTGTGTAATTGCAAAACCTAGACTCGAGATCGAGACTGAAACGACGATGACCGAGGAAGAACGATCGGATACCAGGAAACGAGCCACGTGAAACAATCGAGAAGGGGTCAGAGTTGAATCGCGAGCAAACGTTTTCCATTTGAGATCAAAGATCCTCCGCGGAGGAGCGGGGCAACGCTCCGGACCGGAATCGAGGCTGGTAATACCAGCTTCGCAACTTCAAAGGGGTGGAAAACGCGAGAAGGGATAGCGACGAGCGAGCGGGAGGGGGAGAGAAGGAAAGGGGAGGCTGATTTTAAAATCACAATGGCAGACACACGTCGACGTCGTCTAAACCATCCGCCCCTCCTCGCTCCGAAAAGCCGGCTGGCTCCGTCTGTTCGTTCCCCGTCGAAGCATCTGCGACTATTCCTCTCCTAAACGCTTCCTCCTGCGTACCAACGCGCACCACCGTCGAGCCCCCGTCCGTGTGAGGTCACACGAACGACCGAGAGCGCGTGGAAAGGTGCGTGGCACGAACCCAGCACGCGTTTCCAAAGATTCCGCAGGAACGCAACCCCTGCCGGCACCTCTCCGGCCAGAAAAGAAGTGGGGGACGCAGACCGTAGTCGCCACCCCTTCCTCAAACATTTTAAACATTTTTTTTCCCTACAGCCGCCTCCCCTTGTTAGCGGCGTGCGAGGTTCCGCTCTAAAGAAGCACGACTTTCGATCGAAAAGGGTCGAAATGGGGTGGTTGGCTGCCGCGCTCCGCCGTTACGCGATTTTTCGCTGCTCTACACTGGCTAGACTTGTTCGTAGACTTCGCGAGAGCCACGATTACTCCGGCTAATCGATGCGCTCTTGCTCGATGCGTCGATGCATCCTCCGCCAATAAAATGAAGAACGCTCAAACCGCAGGAGCATCGAGCGTTCCAACGAGTGGCCGCCCCCTTCCGTTCCGAGGCAAAAACTTGCGGATGGTCGAGTGCCCGCGTACAGAATCGGGCGTGTTCGACGATCGATCGGCACGTGGGACAGCGAGGACGGTTAACCGATTATTTGCGATAATTTTCGCGTGCGCGGGGTCGCGGCTCGATCGAGACGCGCGAGCAGCCGCGCGTATCGCGCCGCCACGGTGACGAGATCGAATTCGCGATGCATTTATGCGAGTTCCGCGACGCGGATGCACGTGGGAACTGGCGATAACGCGGCCGGCGGACGGCTTATTAAATTCCTTCCCGGCTTCCCCCGGCCAATCGCCGGCAATCATCTCGTACCTCCCAGTTTCTCTTTTTCACTTACTACGCAATTAATCTCCCGGTGGCCGCGCGCTCGCGCTCATCTAGCACCTCGTTACTTTTTCCCTCGAATTATCCGTCTCGCGAGCCGATCATCATTCATCATTCGTTTGCATTCAGCTACTTGTCCATCGGTTCTCACGGTGTCGATGATCGCGGCGTCGCTCCGATCGTGGATCGGCTTGGGAGCGCGCACGAAGACGAGGGCGCCTCGAAACGTAGACGAAGCGAAAATAGCGGCTCGACGGGCGTAATTAGAGTTCGGTTCTTTGTAATTACGTTGGTAAAAATTGAAATTCGTATGAATATCTTCAATTGATCTGTAAGCTCTTTCCGTTCTGATGGCCTCCGTAATGGGGTGCTTAAAGCGAGCAACAGGAAACGCGAATTTGAAGAGATAAAACAACACTGATTATGCGTCGACGAAAGATAAATGCTAACAAAAGATTGGAAAAATCGCGATATCGGGAACGGGGAGGAACGAATTAGAATTTCCAGCGACCGTAATATCCTTCTTTTACGCCGCTCTGACCACCCTTCGAACGGGGAATACGTCAAACGGAAAAGAGGATGCAAAAGGGAATCGACAGACCGGGCAATTATACGCAAACTTTTGATGAGCGGTGCTCGCGATGATTACACATCTTTATTCCGATTAATCGCGGTTTCCCCGTCCGTATGCAACTGTGCATAACAGCGGCTCTCCTCGAAGGATCAATTAAACCATCAACCGAACGAGAGGGCCCTGGGCGAGACGAGCGTTGCGAGGCTTCCCCGGCTCTGTCCACGAGTCCGTGAATAAGAAACGCGAAAGGGACTGAAACGTGGCAGAAAATCATTTCCTATTCAGTCGACGGTGCCTTTCTAGCCTCTTACTTTCAGCCGTTGAATACGGCTAGCGCATCTTATTCCATCGGCGGCGAGGGAGCGCGCGGCACGCTTAATTAAAGCGTTATTATCATTGTTCCTGTTAACGTTCCCGTCTCCGCGCCGTTTCGCTTTTGATACGGTTTGTTTTCCCGGCTGAAAACGAACGCGCGTTTCCGAGGGAAACCCCGACGCAGGATGGCGTCAGATCGTACGCGTTAACAACCGCGTCTGCTCTCGCGTTCGTCGCGGCTGAGGTGCGTCCTGGACAATGACGATTCCCATGCGGCTGCGAGCACGGCAGACCGAACGAACGATCGTTCGGATAAATTTCAAACACGGCCAACCGCTAATCCGACGGTTTTCCGCTTCGATTCCTGCCAGGCGATTACGCGTCGACCGTACGAGAACCATTTCTCGCGCCTCGACGAATTCCTCGCCGCGCCCTGCGTGTCGCCGATGGAATTTGGATTTCGAGCGTAGATTCGATACGCGCGCGCGATCCCGCGCTCGAAAGTGTGCGTCTGGTGGTCGACGAAGAACCTGCGGACCACGGGAGGAAAGCGAGCAAAGGAGGTGCGCAGAAGAAGGGGAAGAAGAAACGGCAGAAGAAGAGGAGGAAAAAAAAAAGGAGCGGTACGAGAAATGAAAAGGAAAAAATAACAGGGGGAGACGGGGGAGGGGGAGGGGGAAAGGGGGGAGAAGAAAAGAAAGAAACGAAGAGATCCTTAAAGCAAACTGCCCGCCTCGTAGCTCGAGCCAGCCGGGCCTGGAGGGGTGAATTCGTCGCCCGATAACCCGATTGGCTGGCCACGCCGCCAATGCAACCGCGCTCTCCGCGAATGCAATCGGCTGATGCACTTCTGCGTGGATGCGTGCTACGACGCGTGCACTGGAACACGGTGCATGCGTAATGCAGGCCCGCGTCTCACTCGGTGCCCGTCGAACACTCCGATCCGTGACTAAACGGGGCGAGATTAAACAACGTAAAATTGCACCCGCGGGAAGATAGAGACGTTAGCCGGGGTCCGAGAGATTCCTCTCCGCCGCGCGGATCTGAAACAACGTTATTATCTATTCGCGTGGATCTTCGTTTCGCGCGTGCGAGTTCGCTTGCTCGCTGGGCAGTTCGATCCGAATGGGAACGCGCGAGCGCTTGGAAAAGCCACCCCCTATTCGCGGAGGCGTCACTTTCCAAGCGAATGCAATCGCGAATCCGATAAAAACTACTGAATTATCCTCTGCTTAACGCAAACCGTTAGAAATCCATTCCTCTGCGAAAGTATCGTTCCTCGAACGTACACCTGGCACGAAATTGTCTCCGCATCATAAAAATTCCGACACTCGTGCAAACTTTGGGACGTGTTCTCCGCTAGCGCAGCTCGAAACTCGGTAAATTCGCTAATTTCAGAGGGAAAATCTCTGAACTGCGAGGAACTCAGGTGATCCGTTCGTGGAGACGAGCGAGCCTATCCGAAGCGTAGGCGCAGCCAGCTCGCGGTCGATCAGCTCGGTCGCGCGCGCGACAGCGGGCAGAGAAGCGTGTGCGTTGATCGTGTGTGCGAGAAACCCCGTAGGACGGGGACAAAAACTGGTAGGCCCGTGGACCGGTCGCCCGTATTGCCATTGCGGGCTGGCTCCGCTGCCGACGCGACTTCTCTTGATCGTTCTGCTGCGCTTCTGCAACGACGGAAGAGGGGGAGGTAATGCCGGACGATCGAGGGAGGAACTTTTCTCACGGAACGGCGCGGGGCGAAAGAAGAGGCACTCGAACGACCGACGGACGCCGCCTCGTCCGCGGGATCGGTAACGCGTGCCTTTTCTCTCCTTCTTCTTGCGACGATTTCCAGTCTCCGAGGGAAATTTGCTCGAGTTCTTGTAACGCGCGTGTAAGTCGAGCCGCGCGGTGATCCAGCCAGCGAAACAACTAAATTTCAAGCCGGTAACAGGGATGGTGGCAGGCTCTCGAGGCAGCGATTGAGACGCGGTGCGCTAGTTCAGGTCGAGCCGTCGACGTTCGCCTTCTGGCCGCACCGCTAATTACCATCCACGGGCAGGAGTTCCCAACACGCGAGCTCTTTGTCGTCCTGACAAGCGCCCGCAGGTAATTGGCGTGACGTCGCGTTATGTCACGGAAAATAAAGGCCTCCCAGATACGCCTCCGCCGATTTCCCGCCGCGTCCGCCTCGTACGAGCCGTCCATCGACGTGACATTCGTCGACGTTCGCCCACGGACCGAGAACACCTTCGACAGCGTCATCCTCGACGCGAGACGGCCGACTCGTCGAACGATTTCTGCCCGTTATCAGGCATTCCTTCGCCGGAACTCAGATAAAACCGATTCCAGCTTGCCCTAGAAACGGGCCGTTCAACGGCGAACCCGAAATTCCGACGGGCACCTGAACGCGATCGCCTTCGAAAGGGTCCGCGTAACCTGTAATCCGTCTATCGACTCTCTCACAATGGACGACCGATAAACCGGCTTACGCGTGTGCGTTCGGGAACGATAAGGACGCGCTCGGTTTTACATGTTTCAACGGTCAACAAGATTATCGCTGAGTAATGTCGAATAAATCAAACACCGGTGCGCGGGTAAACTCTCGCGTATCGATAACCTCGATGAGCGAGCCGTAGACGTGGAAAACGCTCGCCGCCTCAATAACCAGGCCCGATCGCTGTTTGCTCTGCTTTCGAAACGCCGTTAATATGCGGCGTGGTGGTGTTTCCGTAGGAATGATTCCTCGAACGGCTGTAACAATGTCTGCAGCGACGCCTCGCCTCGGGATGGAGAGCTCGTCCGTCTTCGTTGTTCCGTTCGAACCTACCGGCTACGTGGCCTCGGGTACCTCGGGTGTAGCCATCTTTTTTTTTCGCGAGCAGTCGCGTTTGAAATTCAGATTCCCGACTTCGACGCTGAAATTTCGAAACGAAACGCCTAGTCCCAGGTTAACGTGCTGAAACGAGAGATCGAGCCGCGCGCGTACAGATTAAAGCGTCGTTAATTAATTTCGTTAATTAATTTCAGTTTCGTTCGTTAAGCGGGTATCTCTCGGACGCGTTCGTAACGCGAACGTTCAACCGCGGCGTCGATGCGTTTCGTAATCCCTTAATCGGGAAACGATCGTTTAATGGTCTTATCTGACATCGGCCATCGTCCGTCACGATCAACGGCTCCACGATTCTCGAATTTCGATCGAATTGCTAATTCCATCGTGTACAGGATGAGGCATCGGTGAAAACCGCGATCGGTCGATATCGATCAATTTTTCGTACGCGGCTCCGCCCCGCGTCGAATCGCTCGGCTCTTTGTCGCGGTCTCTCGATGCCAGATGAGTATCGCGGTCTCTTCCTTTACCGCTGCCATTCTCAGCGCGTGGGTACACGCCGATTAATCGAAGGGTGGTTTCACCGGCTACGAAAGTTTTGTTCGCCGATCGCCACACCGGAACAAAAGGGAACGGGAGAAGGAGCGTCTCCCCGGGGAGGTCGGTGGCTCCTACCTGACCAAAAACTGGATAATTCTTGTTTCAACTTGCCAGCAGCCTTTCGAAGACCCTCCTTTTGTTGCGACGTTCCCTTCTCCCTTTTTCTTGGCTAATAATATTTAGCGTCCGATTGGTAATCTTCTCTCTTTTTTTTTTCGACTCGATTACCTTAACCGACAACTTTGCGATTTATACGTGAAACCGGAGAAACTTCCCTTCGACGATCGCCTCTTTTTTTTTCGCGTGATTTAGAATTCACGCACACGTCGAAGCTGTAAGCAACCGGGTCCCAGAGGCATGAGAACGTTCGTTAGAGAGCTGGTGTCTGCTTTAAAATCGTGAACGACCCCCGTGCGCTGCCATCCAGCCCCCTGGTTCGGCGAAAACGCGTAAAAACTGTGTGAAAAAACGTTATTTCGGGGTGAAATCCGACGCCGCGCGCTGGTGCTTTCTCTCCCTCGACGACTCCCTCCGAAAGCGTAAAAAAAAACCCAGAGAGAGACGGCGAACGAGTCGCAAGCAGAAACGACGGGGTAGGCAGGTAAATTTTTCCCCGATTTCGGAAGATCATCTCGCAGGAGCCTCGTCGGAGGGATGAAATCAAAGGGGGACGCGGATGATGCATATCCTGCATATTCACCGGACTTTTCTAAAAACTCGGGGTAGTCTTTTTTCGAGGGGGGAAAAAGAGGCGAGGACGTTGGAAAAAAAAATGGAGAAGTGGCGGAGAAGAAGCGATTCAGGGTAGAAAAAAGCCGCAGGGGGAGGGGGTTGAATGCTAAGGAGGGTCGCAACGGGGTGAAACCGTCTGTTTTTTGAACGCAAATCCGCCGCTCTTTAGAAATGCCAGATTTCTAGGTCATGGGAAGGTAGCGGACGATGAATGGCATCGCGTTGCCCCGATCTTGGAAACTGATTTTTTTTTTTTTTGCCTCCCCCCCTCGGTTTTTATCGACCCAGGCCTCGACGATGCGCCTCCTTACGGACTCTTGTTCGTCGCTGGTTGCTAGTTCTATGTCAGCCGTTGAAGTGAAAAGGGGTGTTTTTCGTAGAAAACGACGCGAAAAAGAAGCATCCACGTGAGTATAAATTACTTGAAATTTCTATTTCTGAAACCAAGTAGAATCAAGTACGCGAATACCTGAATCAGTCGCTACATCTCGTTACTCGTAATTGGTCGAATCGAATGGACCGAGCAGAGTCGACGAAAGCATCGTCCCCGCTTCGATCGAGTTTCCGGAATAACCAATCTGAATGTATGCCTAGCAGACGGCGGTCTCTATTAGGGATCATAAGTGATCGTTTCCGAATGTAAATGAATCCTTTTAGCGGAACTGCCGCGGCCGAACGGGAGAGAGAAAAGGCACGCGAGAAATTCGAGATTCGAGATCACGATGCATTGAGAATGCAACCGCGCGGTCCGCTTCATCCAGACTCATATTGAATCGTCATAAAACGCTCGCGTGCATCAGCCCGGGCTCATTGTCCTGTCATTCACTCGTCATCCCCCGCGCGCGTCTGTGTGCGCGCGTAGGAGGAAGAAAAATAAACCACCCCTCTAACACACGTCCCCTGAACCCCCGCGATTACGTGAAACGCCTGGCGATCCTAAGCCAGGATCAACGATCCGCCAGGTTTGACCTATCCTCCGTTCAGGAGGATCGTTTCTTCTTCGATTTTACCAGAAACTGTTGCGTTCACGGTACAAAGGGATTAAGTCGAACGGTGGATTCGAGATCGAGGATGGTGCGCGTGTGGGTGCGTGGAACGTTTATCGTTTCGGTATTAGCTTGCGATGGAACGTATCGAATGGCAGGCGTGTTTCTCAATCTTCAAAAGTGAAAATGCTCGTATTCAAGTAACGCTGAGCGCGGTTCGGGACGCGAATAGATGCGGCAATTTCGAAATTGACACGTGGCGGGATCCAGAACGGAGACGGATATGAAAAACGATCGGACGCGGAATTGATAAAATAAGCGAACAGCTTCTACCCCGGCCTAAAGAGATTCGACGCAGCACGTGCGCGCGTTCTACCAACGTGAATGTGACTTTTCAAAATTCAGCTAGGGTGAATTGAAAACGAACAATACCGCGCGCGGTGCAGCTGTCCCATCATTACCAGCCTCGTCACCATAACTCTTGCGACTAGTCGCGTCGGGCTGTACTCGGCGTGTACACGTTCCGAGATGAAACGGCTGCAACCGAATCCTCCGTTTCTAATCCAATCGCCTGAATCATCCTATCGCGCCAAACAATTTTTCCGCTCGCCTTCCGTCGATGGAACGACAATTCCTCCGCGTTAATCAGCCGAGGAAGGCGCGAGCCTCTTTCGATTTGCATAATCGAGGCGTCGAGGTGTTTACGAACGTTTACGCTCGTCCACGAATCGAGACACCCGTTCGCGAAGCGTGATGGGCGAAGCGTGAAGGCGAGGAGCAGATTTGGGGACGGCGAAATCAATTCCAAGCCAATTTGCAGTGTCTTTGAGCGGTGGTCGCAAGGCTGGCGCCTTAAAAGTGCGTAAATAAATAGATTCGGACGTGGCGGCGGGTCGAGGGCGAGGCCGTCGAAACGAGACAATAAGCCCAGAGGGTCCTCTCGACGAGAACTCAAAGAGTGCCCATGCTGCGACACTCGTCCGGTAATCTAATAAAGGGGTTGCCACCGCTTTCCTCGGCCCATCCACGATCCGCCCCGCCTCCGCCGCCCCCGCGTTCCCCCTCAGCGCTCCTCTTATTTCTTCGTCGTCCTCTCGCCTCTCGATGATTCCAAGGTAAATATTACCCGAAAAGATTTCGAGCCGCGACAGAAAATGGGCAATTTCTGCCTCTTAAAGCTGACTCCTCGAGCGAAACTGCGACGAAACAGGGGGCGAATTAAAAAATTCATTTCCAAGTCCGTTGCGATGAAGCCAGAGCACACGACAGCCTCTATGAGACGTCTCTTTTGGCATGGCACGCCGCTGAATATTGGCAGCGTTTCGAACGTGTTGCTCGAGCGAGGTTCGTCGACTGCGAGAGTTGCCAGAGAATGGTAACGCGCGTTTGTTCCACCCCTACCGTAGAATGCCAACTCCTGCGTTCAACCGCGAAGCGTAATTGAATTTAGTTTTGCTCGCCGCGAGATATCGTCCGTTGCTACGTCTCCGTCGTAACTTTTCTTTGCGATAACGCGGAATTCACGAGAGGGAAGGGAACGTATTCAGAAGAGCGGTCGTCGAGCGAGCAATGATTAACCTGACATAATGGCCGGCTCGAATTTTCTACGATCAAGTTTATGGTATTTCAATTGGCTCGGTGGAGCGAGGAAAATTTTCGCAAGGTGCACGGAACGCCAGTGTTCACGTACGTGGAAAGTGGACGAAAGAAAGGAAAACGAGGAAGCGAGGGAGAGAGGGAGAGCGAGAGAGATCTTTCAGAAACGGCGGCTATTTACGAGACTGAATGGAAGAGGGTCCTCGAAGGGGGCAAGGCGGCCGCCACCCCTAATTCCGCCCCTGAACACCGCTATATCGACCAGCCAAGCTCCATTCGGCCATTCCGCATTTTAAAGGGAAAATTTCGGTCCGTTCGGGCCGACTTTCTCTCTCTTGGCTGACTATTCGACGAGCTCGTCTCGCGGACAGTAGCTCGGTTGGAAAATAACGCGACCTTTTGCTCTTGGCAGCTCGAGCCTCGCTCCTCCTCTTCCTATCCAATCGTTCTTTCATTTCCGTCCGAGAATCCCTGCCCAGGCTGGGAATATTCTACTCGACCGTCTGAAATTTCGCTTCTGAACGACGGATTGTCGAAAAGTAAAAGGATTGTGCGTTTTCCGTAAAATTCGAATCGCCTCGAGATTCACGTTCCACGATCGCTACTTTCAGGACACCGAGGGGACTTGGTGGACCGATTCGAGAAGGAACAGCCGGGCAGAGAAATCCGTGGAGGAGCGTGGAGGAGAGGTGGGACTAAACAAACGAGTGCTCTTCATCAGGCAACGAATTCCGAGGTTGTTTGCTCGCGTCGAGGCCCGTGCACCAGCGCGGACGGGATGCGTGCTCGAGAGAGGGAAAATGAATTCGACGAAGGGAGAAAGTAACTGCCAAAGGTCCCGCGGCACGTGACGTCCTTTCCGGCCTCGTCCGGCATTCTTCTCCTCCTTCCGGTACCGCCTCCGCCCGCTGTTTGTTTTACTTATTTTATCACACGCCTGAGAAATCGGGACACCTCGCAAACTTCCGTCCGTCTCATCTCGAGGAGAACGAATACCACATTCGTAGCGGCGTCGCGCGGCAATCAGAGGTGAGAAAATTAACGACGAGGAAGGGGAGCGTCGTATCGAACGGGCTGATCGAGACGGAGAAGCGTTTTTTTAAATAAATAACGCCACTTAGCGAAGATAAGGTCGCCTCGCTGTCGAAGTTCGATCGAATCGAAAGTCCCGTCTCGAACGCGAAGCATAATTGACGATTTGTGGACAGGAACGGTACTTGGCGGTCGTCGCGCAAAAAGCTCGATAAGGATCGTCGTGGATGGGACACGCGTTTCGGAGTCGACTTTCACCAGGGCCTGTTTAGCATACGGGACACCTGACGAGCCATTAATCCAATTAATGCACGATCGATGGTTTCACGAGCCGGCGTATTGCTCCACTAATTTATCACACGGCACGCATTACACGACTTCCTCCGCTAATTAGCATGCGGGCTACCAGCCAGACGATCAGCGTAACGACGTTGCGCAACGATTTGTGCATCGTGGCTGAACACCTCGGCGAGGTGCGCGCGTCAAAACGTATATACATAAGCGTACCACCGGCGGAGGTGTTAATTATCCACGGATAATTACCGCGGCGCGACTAGTGCGACTCTGTAACCAGGAAACGTATTCAGTTTCCAACTTTCCTATTCACTATCGTCCGTCTTCTATTGCGTGAAAACTCTCACGGATCGGGGATCTCCGAACAATATTAAATCAATCATCCTTAATCATTCTTACACAATAGCGGCTCGCGTAAGGCAGACGTGTAAAAGACTCTGTATGCCTGCGTAATTCGTATAACGACATAAAACGCGTTGGAGCCGTGAAGCGCTGGGCGCGACTACCCGATTCGACTGTGAAATCGGCGCGGGTTGTTGAGAAAAGAGAGCGAACGAGCGTTTGCTCGGCGTTTAATAACTCGCGGGACGACCGTAATAAAATCCGTCCGGATTGATCGGTCGACAAAGGCGGAGGAGAGCCCGCGCGGTGGAAGAAAAGCAAAACGGTAATCCGGAAAAGCATTAATAATCCGTCGCGGTAGTTCAGCGAGGGACCGAGATGGCCAAGCCGCGGGACATCGTCTGATTTACTTTCGCCGATCGCGCCGGCGTATTTCCTTCGAAAGTAATGCTCGCCGTGCCCGGGATGTAGTGTCACGATCTACCGATAAATAAAACACGCGATCCCGAGCGCCACTACGCTTGGATCGCGGGGACGTCGTCGATCTAGGGGCGACTCTGCCCACCCACGTGCATGCAATTCGTCCCGGCACACGCACGTGAGCACGCCTACGAACCGCGAAACCCCGCGTTCCTCGAGATCGCGCTGCCACTCGTCGTCGTCAGGCTATGTCGAATTTAATGCTCCGCCGCGTCCGTCCGATAACGCGATCATCTTCGACTCTTTCAGCCACGCGAGAGGGAGAAGAGAGAAAAGGATGGATTTCTAATCAACCATCCACCAACAGCACCCCCGGTTCCTCGCACCGCGAGGAACACCGACGCGGAAGAAAAAAAAGCCAAGGTGCGGGTGATCTCGCGCATCGAGGCAATCTCATCATCGCCCCGTATAACTGAGGCTCCGTATTCCCCGGGACGGAAATTGTTTGGCTCTCGAATAGTATATAGAGCAGCTGGCACGGCGAAAACGATGGTAAGAAACGCGGGGTCGGGTCGAGGGGACGCGTCGAGGGAGATTCAGCGGCAGCATTCGGTGAAACGGACGATAAAAGCGAGCCAGGATCGCGAAAGAGGACGGATTAGCGGCGAACGGATCCGTACGTATCCGTACGGGTGCTTCCCGCGTTGCTTTACGGCCGGCGAATCGCGGCGTCCTATCTCCCCGGGACCATCCATCAACCCACGGGAGAGAACAACCTCTGTTCTCGACCCCGTCTGTCCTCCTACGAGTGTCATAACCTCCGTGAACGCGACGACCTCTCGTCATCGCGGATGCCTCCGCGGGAACCCTCGAGCTTGTTTCGTGCTCGCAATGGCCACCGTCGAGCCAGCGTTCACCCCCGTCGCCGCGCATCATCGCCGCGTTCTTCCATTCCCCTCTTCCCCCTCAGGCACCGTCTTCGAGACGATTCGCCGGCGATAGTCGCGAAACGCAACGTTCCAGCGCTCGATGGTGCTCGACGGAGCCCTCGTTCTTGGTCTCTGCATCGAGACTATGCGAGTAAAATCTGCATGCGGATGCATAATGTAATTGGAATACGACGTAACAAGGCACGCTAATGAATCCAATTTTAATTGCCCGCGCGTCGTCGTAAACGTGATTAGAGTTATAAACTTTGCAATTTACGTGTTCACTCTGTTAGTTAAGCAAAGCATCATGGAAACTGATTAACATCCCTGATCGATCTCCCACCGAATTAACGAATACCCTAAAGCCACGAAGCCTAGTGCGCCGAGACATTTTAACGAACATTAACCCTGTGCCAATTCCCTGTTCTTAACGAGATTCGGCTTAACGATCCTTTATGCGTAAAATTAGTCGGCTGGAATACCGCATAATTAACAATTACCCAGTTCACTCTCCGCCTTCTTCGGCTATCTCTCTCTCTCTCTCCTTCCCTCTTCGTCTTGATATTCGTATCGACTTGACAATTAGCTCAACGCTCTCGTCTCCTGCCACGCGAAAGAACGTCTCAATAGAAGTGTACCGAGCCGCGAGTCGTACTCCAAGTGGTGTGCCAAGGGGCTGTAATATATCGCCTCTAAATCATCGGGCAACAGTGGATATGGTGGCCGCTCCGTCTAACCAGGATAAACCAGGCTCCGTAAACATATCAATCAGGCCCGCGTGCGTGGCGTTAGACACGTTCCCTCGCGTGTTTGCATACGATAATCGGAATTCCATCGCGTGAATCCGTTCCATTAGAATCTGTCCGCAATTACGACCTCAAATTGGTAACCGTTGCACCGAGGCACTCGTTTTCGCGTTTCCAGCTACGTTTCTAAAGGAAGGATCCGTTTGGGAGACGGGGCGAACGAGAAGAGAGAGAGAGAGAGAGAAAAAAAGCAAAAAAAAAAAAAACACGAACGATCCAGCCGCGATCGAGATAGAGGAGAGAATTCGCGAGCATGAAACGGCACGATCCGAGGAGAGCAAACAATGAAGAAATAGACAACGAGCGAACCGAGACGCATGCAATTCCGATGTTGCGGCGCGATCGCGTGCGCCCGGTTAATTCACCCCGCGGACCTAAATAAACGAGCGAAAATAATTTGTTGCGTTTTTCAATTCCCCTCGCGTTAACGCGAAATATCAATCGCCGTCGATGGTACGCCGGCCTTCTCATTGGCCGCGGCGTTTATTGCCCGAAACGCGATCCAGCCGATCTCGTGCTCGATATTGATCGACCGAAAAAAGGCCAACGAAACCAGCCGGGTCGAAGTTCAGCGAACGGAACGGTTTTCGCGAATCGCGACGCTCCGCGTGAATCGTCCGATCGAGAAGAGTCCGGGTGAATCGTTCGTCAACCTGAATGGCAGCGCTCTTCGTCCTTAAAGGACGGATCCGTCCTACGGTTTGGCGCAATTTCCATGACAAAGGGAAGATTCAACGCGCGCCTCCCTGTCCTCCTCCCCCCATCGTGAATATTCAGAAACGATTTCTCGTCGAGAAACGAAGCACGTTCCCGACGATCATCACGGTAATCAGGCCCGCGCGAATGGTAGCAGCGTGGCGTTGCAGGCGGATGAAGTTGTAGCCGGGGAGCGGGTAACAATGAGTGCAGTGATAATGCGTCTCGCGCGGTGAATGGATGAAGAAGACGTGAAAAGAAGTGGAAGCGGCGAAGGAGGAGACGGCGGCGGAGGAGGTGGATGCACAGAAGAGGGACGAAGACGCTCGAGGTTGCCCAAGGAGATCATTAGTCCACCTGGCTCTGGCCCCGGGTAACGCTTAACCGCTTGACAAGCGTTGCGGGCCGTTATCGGTTTGTCCCTAATTATGCACACGTGACCACGGTGCGCGAAGCCTCGTGGGTATCCGGCGGATCATTTTTTTTTTTTTTGTTTTTTTTTCCTTTCCTTCCACCCGTTTCCTCTCCCGCCTACCCCCCCGGTTCCTCGCCTCGTCCATCTCGCCGCGCGAGGATGAGACGAGCGTCGCTGTTCAAAATTAATCGCATTGTCTTCGCTGACTCGTTCGATCAACCGGCCGCGTACGTACGTCCGCGAGACACCAATGAATGGGCCAGCTGCATCCCCGGTCGCCACCTGTGCGCCTCATTCCAATTTTTCTTCCTTTCTTAATGACATCTAACCATTCGTTTCGCGCCTAAGGAAATCGGCGTAGAGGCAGGGCCATTTTTGCGGCGACTATCGGCCCGTTTCGTTTACGATCGTCCACGGAGCGAACGGTACCACCGTGGAATTCCTACCAGCGGCCAACTGCGACGGAGGACGCCGCGGTTTTTGTTAGTTTCTATTCCAAACATCGTCATCTTCATTAGACGGTTTCTTCTCGTATTTTGAAACAATACGCCACGGATGCCTGGCGAAACAGAAAAAGACGAGAGCGACCGTCGACCGGAACGATTCCCCGTAGCAGGCCGAAACGACGCCGGTGCCGGCGGCGAAAAAACGAAATAGTGCACCAAAATGGCGGAACGGAGAACGGGGCGGCCGCGGGGGCCCCGGTGACGAGCCATGAATGTTTAGGCGGCACGATTAAAACGTCTCTCATCGTGGCCCTCTGAGAATCGTATCGCGGAACGAATGCCGATCGATCCACCGCCACGGTGGGAATGCGGGGGCACAGCGTTTGATTTATGCCGCGCGCCACTTTTACGTGCGTGCACGCGTACCCCTCGCCAACCAGCGGGGCACACGATATTCGACTCGGGATTAAAATGTTCCTCGACACCGCTCGACACGCGCGCGCGATTATTTAAACATTCGCGTCCGCTCGATCCTCGCCCCGACTTCCTTTCGACGAATTTGGAAGAGGAACGGAGGAGTCGAGAAGAGCCGCGAAAGGGTAGGAGCGTTCGAGAGATATTTCCTCGACGAGTACCCAGACACCGCGGCGGAACGTATCGAGGAACACCGGGGCGCCTCGAAATCTTCTTAATCGTGATTAATATCGCGAGCTCATATCGCAAGTCGGTAATTATCTACACGTGTTTCACCGAGTCGAACGATCGACGATCTCGCGGGGGTCGTGCACGTGTGGGAACAAGCTCGAAATCGTGCCGGTTCTCTCCTCCCTTCCACCTACGCGATTCTTTCGTCGCGCTCGCTCCTCCGTTCGATCATCCGCGTCGAGATCATTCGAGCGCCGCGGCGCAACGAATCCTGCCGATGTTATCGCTGATAAACGCTCGCAGGATGACTCGAGGGCGCATAGCTGCCTCTGTTTAGAACGTACGAGCTAATCGTGACCGCAAGAACCAGCTACGGCTTCATTGTGAGCTCCGAGATTCCTGCCCCGTCCCCCCTCGCCGACCTCGATTATAAATGCCGCGCTCTGAATTGCAAAGATCGCTGACAAGTCGCGGACGGAGAGTTTCTCTTCCTTTCTAGCCTGGTTTCGAAGTACGCGACAAGCACCCCCTCGCGATGCAATCAGAATATCGAGAGAGCGAAGCGAGCAACGAGCGGGTGAATTCGTATAATCGGTTCGTATAACGTCGCCTATTAATTTCAGTGTACGCGGTCGCATGCAAATGTTGCACGCGACAGGGATTAACGACGCGGCCACCAGCAGCCTCGACGAGCATCCGATCCGCCGCCTCTCGCCCAGGAGGATGCGTACAATCGGCAACTCGCGGACAGAAGCGAACCGTGCAAAGTAAACCAACTGACCCCGGGCGAGGGGTGGAGATCGGCGGACGGGAATAATCGGCGCTATCGCGGGGTGGGAGGGAAAACGCGCGCGCGTTCGCGCGCATTACCATATAGCAGCGTGACTCCGCTTGGCTCGCGCGTCCGCGGCCCCGCGCTCATCTGAATAAATATCGTATTATAATTAAAGGAATCGTTCGGGCCATAAATCAATGAGATCGGTTTATATATCAGGCCTCGCCTATATAATGTGTACCGGGTGGAAGTACCCCAGCGGGCCCTGGACTCGCCGTGGGGGGTCCCCCTATGCTAATGGCGCCCTCTCACGAAGCGGAGCCAAGGGCTGACAGAGACGCGAGAGAACGCGGCACACCGCGTCGTCCGGCCCTGACCTGGGCCCTCTGCCTCTCGTCGGGCGAGCACACGTTTCGCGGCCTCTGATCTTCGCCGCCCGCGAACCGCTTATCAATTTGTTAGCGAGCGCTGTTTGTTAAATCAAATCAAGGGCTTGCACGCCGTGCCGATAAATAATCCTGCTTAATATGTGCCCCGAACCCTCTCCGTGCTCCCTCCTGCCGGCTCTTCGTGTACATTACACCCACGTGCACGCGAGGGTGGCGCGGTGGAGGAGGAGGAGGAGGCAGATCGAGGCGGCGGTGGAGGAGGAGGAGGAGGAGGAAAGGCGCAGAAAGGGGGTCCTGGGGTGGGAGAGTGAGAGTACACGCGTTTCCATCCACGTGGTTTATTGATCCATCGATCGATCGCCGGGGAACTTGGCGAGCGAGTGCGCGCGCGCGCGCGCGCGCTCGGGCCCACGTTGCGCTCTGTCGGCAGAGCGGCTTGTCAGTGCCCGATCGAGCTATCGACTCGGAGTGATTGAGCCTGATTTGCGGGTAGAACGGCGGCTGATTTATGAGGGACTAGGAGGGTAGATTCTCTTAGTGGATACAGCTCGCCGCGGTCGGGAACGACCGCTCGAGCATCTCCTCGCCTTCCGTTCGAACGATATTAGAAGCGATGGAGACTAGCCTGCGATTCCTGTTCGCTTCCTGCACTCTCGATCGACCCGTTCCGCGTATTTAGACGAACGCGGGGTAAGTGAATTTCTGGGCTCGGACGCGTCGAATTCTCCGGAGGGGCGAACGCATGCGCGGCCATCCGTGGCGTTTATTATGACGAGTCCGGACGCAGCGTGGACGCACGGTAGTTTATTTGGAGGGTCGGAATTTTGCGTGGCCCCGGTTATGAGCGAACGGCGCGGCCGCGATTAACAAAGGGCGATACAAATTAGATTAAATCGCCGTAGGGGGCGGCATCACGGTGGAGAAAGGCGAATGATGATACCGCTTGATAAATAGACGAACGTCATGCGATGCCTAAACGGAGTCTGCGTCCTACCTCGGCACCGATGGAATGCGCCACCCCCTGCACCTTGGCCGCGTAACCTAACCTCCCTTTTTCGAGGCGAGAGCGCCTCCTCCCGCGAGTCGTCCTCGTTCCGCGCGAAGGGCCGGACGATTACTGGCCAACTTGTAATACTAAACTCGCGAGCCCCTTTGTAATTACGGGCGGGAAATTGCGGAGCATTACCGAGCTCCTCGACCTGGCGATCGCCGATTAATTTTACGAGGCATCGAGTTTGTATTACTTTCGAGACAATCGTCTCGCGGAAGATGGCGGCGAGATCTGCATAGCTCCTCGCGGGCAATCTCTAATTACCGACGAGAAACGAGAAATAGGGTAGCCGAGCTATAAAGAAGAATAGTGCGCGGCGCGTTCGAATTGACGCGCAAATAAAAAGTATCCGAGTGGAACGGCAAGAGAGAAGAATGGGAAAGGCGAGACCGCTGGTAGAAATCCAACGAACACACCCCTCGAAACGCTCGGTGAACCTCGGGGCCCCAACGGGCTGGCGGCTGGCCAATATTTAATTACAGATAATTACCGGTTATAATGCGCGGCAGATCGGTGGCCTGCCGTTTAATTGATCGGCTTTACGGCCTGATTTGTGTATCTGCCGTTCGTGCGATCCGCCGTTAAACTCCGAGGCCCGATTTTTAATCCTCCGCCGCGTACCGCGTATCGTGTGCCCGCCGGTGCATCCGATCCCACCATTATTTAAACGGCATTACGCAATCCACCCACCTCGTTGCGCTACGGTTTATTGCGCGTGTCGCGGCCATCCTCGCGCGCGAATTACCCGGCCACGCAAGAGGAAACAAGCGAGAACCGTGGAGTCTCCGTCGTTCTCCGAGCGGTACCAGGCCGCGGTGTCCTTCGACACGTTTCCACCGCGACGTAACTTTCCGCCAGGATCGATCGGCCAAGTTTGAGAATCCCTGACCCAATAAATAGTCGGCAGATCGGGGGCTCCGTATCCATCGCGCGGAGGTGGAGCGACGACTCTCCCCGAGAGATCGGAGCGTGGCGGCAGGAGGAAGGGCGCTCGATAGCGACTCCGTTCGATCGTCTATTGCGTTATTACCGCGTTATATCGGAAACGCCTCTTTCTCTCTCCTCCTTTCGCGTTCACCGGTTTCTGGTTCACCCGGCGTGGCGGCGGGGCGCGCGGCGGGGTATACATTTAAAAAGTTTCGCCTTCGTAAAACACGAGACCGTCCGTGGAACGGTCGGCACCCTTTGCCAGGGTCGAGGCATGCAGATCCGACACGAAATATCATTAATAGTCGTTTGCCGGATGACCGAGCCCGGTAATCGTCCGTTCTGCGGTCCGAGATCGGATCGGCCGAAAACCGCAACAACGCTGGGACTCTGTTGCTCGCCGGGCTCAGACCGGGCCCCTTTCGACTCGTAATTTATGTTCATGAAGTCCCGCGCGGCAAGTGCGAACGTTGTTGCACCACCAGCCTATCCCGTGTACATAAATTACCGCGGAAACAATCGCTGGCTGCGTTAATCGTTCCTCCACGGGGCATCGCGCGATCCTGATCCGGAACGGAATCGACCTAGACCGTGGAACGTGGAACGCGGCCTATCATTCCGCGCGGAATTCCGCGCGCAGGCAGATTTTCATCGCGCGATCGGTGGCCGGCTGGCTCCATTTCGAGCGGTCGTAGTCGAAAGAGGCCGCTGGCCGAGAAACGAAAAAGAAACACCGCGACGAATAAGCGGGACAAGCGGGAACGGAGCGCGAGAAAAATCCATCAAAACGGAAGAGCGGAGCGTTCCCACGTGCGGCGGCTGCAGCGGCGGCCCAGAAGAGCCAGAGCCTGGTTCCCTTTTTGATGGCGCTCCGAGGGTCGCGGTCGTAAATGCGACTCCACGATAAAGGAGCAAAACCGGCGGGGACAGCGTTACTTTTCACGCGAAGCTGTGCATCCGTCTAACGACCTTCGCGTACTACCCAAGTACACGGTCTCGCGTTTCGCGTCGCCTCTTTCCTCGTCCCACGAGTGCACCTGATAGCCGTGGCGAAGAGGAGGAAGAATCGCGCGGGCAATCCCACGCGACAATGTCCACCGTGGCAGGACGCAAAGAGGAACGCTCGCGACGGTGTCATTGTTCGTTTGATTGCCGCTGGCCAGCTCCCGGCCGCTCGCACTCGGCCCGCCTTTTATTAGTCGTCGATTAGCCTCGCTGTACGAGGTCCACGCGAAGGGGATCCGGCCACGACGAACCACCGTGGAACCGCGCGACCGGATCCGGCAACCGGGTCTCCGATCGGGACGTATCCCGCGCCTCGAAATCGACTGTCGATGCTTCGCGGCTGACCTTCGCGGCTTCTTTTCGCGGAAGATCGACGGCCGCTCGCGTAACGCCCGACAAAAAGTGGATTCTCGCGATCTCGTTAGACGCTCCGTAGCGGAGCTTCCTGGACGCTCGCTCGTAGGCTCCGCGAACCGAGACGGTTTTCAACGACTCGGAAGGTGGCTCGATAAAATTAGAATAATCTTCCGAGAATTCACCCGCATACGGCGTCCGTCCCTGGCTCGTCCAATTTAATTAGATGAGCATTCAGAAGTCCGTGGCGCGGTCCAGAGGTCCAATAACAATAATAAAGCGTGCAAACGGGAAAGAGCGGCGTCCATTAGTTGCATCGGTGGATCTCCCCGAGGAGCGAAGACCTGCTCCAGATAGCCTGGGCCCAGCCAGCCACCGCGCCAGTGTGCAACGTCATCGTCGTCCGTCTCGATACAAAGACAACGCCGCCCAGCCTAGCAGGACGGCCGCGCCAGAAAAAGCGGCTATGCTAAATAATAGTCCTCCCGCCAGGTTCGTTGCTCGCCTCTCCCCGCATAGTTCATTCATGAATCCGGATTCAGTGTACCTTCGCCAGCCAGCAGCCGAGCGCTGAAAAACCCCGCGCGGAGAAGAAATTCTGATCTAAACCCTCGCCGTCCCCTGCTGCCTATCAATATTAACGAGACGGATCGAATGACAATAGAGTCGGTGATTATGCGACGCGAATTTCGCTTACGCATCGAGCGGTTCACGGATGATAGGCTCGTTTATGAATATGGAGACGCGCTTTCTGTGTTTGCCCTCGTGGTTTTACGTCTTCCTCTCGTCCCGAGCGACCACTGCCGGATGCGGATACCTGTTCCACGGTCCCTCGTCGTGCCGTACCCGACGAGGCCCACGAATTTGCGTAGGACATCGAGGAATTATTATGACGAGATCGCTCGACGAACCGAGCCGGAGGCTTTTTTCTCCCCGACAGGGTCTCCTTCGACGGGGCTGCCTCGAACGACACCGTCGCGTCGCCGACTTTAACAGAGCTTCCAGTGGATCAGGTAGCCCTCGATACGCTTCTGACGCTGCGTGACGAAGGTGAACACGGATATTGGGGCCTGTTAGGCCGGAGATGTTCGCGGATAACGCGAACACGGTCGTTTCTCATTTCCGCGCGCGGCGTTAACAACGGGCGTACGCCCGGTCCCTTGGAAAATTTCTTCATCCCATCTCGGAGGATCGCCAATCGAAGATCCCCGGATAAGAAACGAAACGCGTCGCGCCAAATTGAGCCACTACAATGCGTGTAATTATCGAAGTTACGAAAGAAACGGAACGTTCGATCCCGTGAGCCGGTCGATGGCTCTCGACGCTATTTGTCGCCGCTCGCCGTGGAAGCTCGCGAGGAGCACGAACCGAACGACGAGGCGGAGAGACGCGGCCGCGTCCAGACCGGTTGAACCCGGTCGAGCATCCCGGAATAGTAAAAGGACTCGCGGTGATGCGAGCCCCGGGACGACATGTCGGCCGCGTTTTTCTTGCCCGCCACCTATCAAACGGATTCGAGCCGGGGACCCGAGCGCGGGGTCGGTGCGCGTCGCGCGAGGAAAGAAAGAAGCACCGCTAACGGGATAAACGAGCGATCGCCACCGTACGGCGCATTCCTATACGTAACGGAGAAAAGTGCGCGCATCGTTCCACGGACGTACGGCACGATCGGGCACGGACGGGGTATAAAAAATTTCCTGGAAACGATCAGGCAACGTGCATATAAAATTCGAGTAATTTCAACTGGCCAGCCGGCACTGTCTATTCCCGGAACCGGGCTTCCTCGAAGCAGTAAAATCCCCGCATCTCGCTGGTCAATACGCGTTTTGCGTATCTAACTACGGCCGCGCGGCACTTCACCTCTCCTCGAGGATCTCTCGAGGCGAGGCGGAAGAAAACGAAATTGATTTTCCGAGGGAGACTCCACGAGTGGCTCTTCTCGCTGTCCCTTCGATCGCGCGCGAGAATCGTGCAGCACGTAACCGTAGACAGTTCACTGGGAACCGAAAAATTTCACCTCCCGCCTCCCGCCCCTCTACCATCTGCCAGCGCCATTTCCTGCTCGGAGAGTGCCTCCCGTAATCATTATTATTCGCGGCCAAATAGCCGGTGGCTCTCTCCTCCTCGGCACTGATTGGCCTCCCTATCTCGAAAATACCAATTCTCCGGAGCTATACCGGTGCATTAAAGCTCGTTCACCGCGCGCTCCCAGGGGTTAATCGTCCGCGTTCGTATTGTTCGCCGTACGCGAACGCGGAACGCGGACTCCGCGAAATTCCGACGGTGTAACGCGCGATGCTTATTAAAAGTACGGCTATCGCGAAGAGACGGAGACGGGAGAAGAAGACAGCGTTCGGTTCCTGCGACTCGCCACCCTCGGATCGGCGGATGGAAACATCAGACGAATTAAAACGTCGAGCGACGTTCCAGCGGTTTCACGCGGCGCACGCCCGCATGTAACTTCCGCCAATTACCGGGGCGCGAAGCGAGCGACGCGGCGACGAAAGAAACGGAGCGGAGGGAAGCGAGCAGGGGGTGAGAGAGGGCGGTGTGGCGGCGGCCCTCGACGACGTAGCAGGATGCGCTACGGCGAATGCAAAGCGACGGCAAGGTCGCGATTCCGAATGAACCGAGAGAGAGTTTGCCGCTGCCCCGTCACCTTCGCAGGTAGTCGAAAGCGTCGGCCAAGGAGGAAGATCCGAGCGGCGGCGGCGGCGGCGGCGGCGGTGCGGAAGGAGAGAAGGAGACGAGCAGGAAGGCGGCCAGCCACCGAACGCCGTCGGTCGGACGGAGAGAGGAGAGACCTCGAGGAGGAGAGTAAAGGCCCCGGGCGAGGTCACCCACCGCCCCCGCCCCCTCGCTCCCCCGCACACCCTGATTACCCGCAGCCGGGGGCGGGACACACTGTAATGAGCATCGAAGAGGTGCTCAACTTCGACCAGCCAAGTTTTCCCCCTTTCGAATTCGGGGAAATGAAATGAGATAGGACTCTGGAGGGACTTCCGTGGTCTCCTCCGTGCAGCTTCTTCTCGTCCTTTGCGATTGCCGAGTATTTGAAACTATCGTGGCTCTGTTCTAAGGGCCAGAGACCCGTAGGGCAGTGGAATTAAGTAGCGAGTTGCGTCGAACGGCGAGGTAGCGTTTTGGCGGAAAGGGCCGAGCGGAAGTGTGGGCTCGTCCTGAAGACAGATCGCCGGGAACGCGACCTCGATACGAAGGTACCCGCTGAGAAGGTGGCGCGGGTGGCGCAAAGCGAAGGACGACGCGGAGGGGACCGAGGCTGAATACGAGAGTAGCCTGGTCGGCTGTCGTCGAAGACACCCGGATGATCGAGCGATGTTATTTTAAGTTTTCCATGGGGGCCCTCCCGTCTTGTCCTAATCGGCTGTCAGCCACCCCCGTGTCTGGGGTCGCAGGCCACCCCCAGGACACGACGTGCCGACGCTCGGCTCTCGTGTACAGGACGTGACGCAGAGGAGGACGGAACGCGAGGGAGACAGGGCGAGGGACCCCCCGCGGACGAGATTCGCCCCTTTTGTGCGACGAGATTCGCGCGGAGGAAATCATACCCCTCGAGGGGTTGGATTCAAAACGCTTTACACTCTCATAACCGGGACCTGTTGATTCTGCGGCGTCGAAAATCACCGCCGCCCCTCGACGCGCTCGAGAAATGTTTTACCACGCGCCTCGTCATCGTGCGATTGACTCGCCATGCGTGGATGGAGTCTCCCATACCACTGCTTACCTACCCCCACGACCTTCCGACGGTATAAAGACAACGTTTTAGCAGCCGATAAACGTTCGAACGTCTCACTCGCTCCCGCGGTTCTCCTCGAAATGTTTCCGATTCCCTAAGTGGTTAACGTCTTTCTATTAAAACGAATCTCCGCCGAGGATTCCATAAACGCGGTTTAATCGACATCCCTCGTCCCCCGCGCTGATGTATTCAGCGCGATCATCGCCGGGGCGATTATACGTTCCGCTTAATAGGCGTTCGCGAAAATTGGATATCAGCCCGTTTGCCGTAACGGCTGGCAATCGCTGAATTTGTTACATTAGCATGGCGACCCCTTCCGTTTACGGTCGTCAGAGATAAGACGCGAGTAAAACGTTGTCGACCTATAAATATCCCGCCGCCGGGAGGCGCGGGTCGTCGAGGCCCGGAGGAATAAAGCGCATAATAAAAATTATCGCCAGAAGTAGCGATACCGGTGGTAGAGAGATGGCGAGGGAAGGCTGGCTGCTGAAATTCCAACAGAGATCCTCGAACTCGGAATAGACCGTGAAGATGAAGTCGCTCCAGGAAAGTTAGGATGACCTCGCAGGGTCCTGCGGCTCGTTTGATGGACCTCCTCCCCTCTTTTTCTTCCTCGCTTTTTCTCTCTCTCTCTCTCTCTCTGTCTCTCTGTCTCCCCCTCTCTCCTCGTCCCAGCTCCCTTCTCGCCCCGTGTGTGGCGGCCGTCCGACGCATTTCCACCGGATACTCGTTTACATCGAGTCGAGTTTGGTGGCACATATTATATACCTGCGGAAAGGAGGCAGAACGGAGGACGGAACCGAGGGAGGCGGTTAAAGAAGAACTGGCGGCGGTGGCCGAGAAGGGAAAAAGGAGGAGAGACGAGAGACGGCTACCTCGTCCGCGGCGTGCTTATTGCGTGATATTAGCCACGGTGGCTGCCGGGGTAATCATAATCTCGAAAGAGGGACAAAACACAGGCCCCGAATCGCATAACGCTGAATTTTACGACTCCTGGCATAGAGGACAGGCGACCGGATGCAACGCGACTTTTTACCTCCCTCTAACCTACCCGGCTTGATGTCAACAAGAAGGCGGCGCGTCTCGCGGAAACCAACACCCCGTGCGACCCCCGCGTCGCCACGAATCGAATCGGACAGCCGGTCGACTTTCGAGAAACGCGCCGCGAGCGCAGCAACCCTCTCGCGAGCGCTCCGGCTGTGCTTTCCCGTCGAGAGTCTCGCCAGGTTCCACGACGTTCGACGACGTTCGACGACGTTCGACGGCGACGGTCGACTCCGCGAAAGCGAGAGAGGACGCGAGGTAAATCACCGGCCTGTTCGCGCTTTCTATCTGAAACGATCGTTCCGGGAATCCGGTCTAATTTACGCGTTTGCATAAACCGCGCGCGGCGGTTTCCAGGTAATAAAGAGAAAAAGGGAAACCGAGTCGACGGTGGGAGGCGGCTGGAGGCGTTGCATCGCGAACGCGCCAGTTTCGCAACCGCCGCGCGAAACGGCGACGGCTCCGTTCCGTTCGTTCAATGGACGCGTTACGCGGGAGGTAGGGGGGGGATCCTTTTCCGCGGAAGACACCAGACCAGCGTCGAAAAAATTAGTTTCCACGATGAGGACTTCTTTCCCTTATCTTTTTCCCTGCCCTCCCCCAGCTGGTTGCATTTCTCTGCTCGAAATTCTCCAAGCCTGAGTCCGCTACTCACCGTAAGGTCGATCCGCAATCGGCTGTTCGCACGAGTCTGCAACAGCAAAAGCAAACGGTTCGGATCAGAGGAATGCCCCGCGAGTGTTCTCCCCGCGGCGTGCGCCGAATTCTTGCCTCGATCTATCGCGGGCAATTAAAACAACGCGAAATTCCCAAGCATCAGCCACCGAAAAAACCGTGGACGTTCCGACGCGATGCGTTCCGTTCTCTTCGCCAGTCGGGCCTTTATTCGCATTCTTGCCTTCCGAGCTATCATTACGCAGTCATTCGTGTCCGCGCGCTCGCTCATAACTCCGGGTATAATCGGCGAACGATCGAAGCGACACCGGGGACACACGTAGCTCGCGCTACGGCTATTATCTTTATCAATTTGCATACACACCTCCGAGGCTGGCATCATCCGTGTTAATAAAAGCGTAGCCTTCGACCGCGCGCTTCTCCGTACTCGCATCTAGCCAGGCGATTTCGAAACGAGCCCGCGAGATTGTTCGCAATTTGCGCTTTAACGATCGCGCGCGCGCGCGCGCGCCGATGGATTTCATCGATTACGATGCAATATCTTCATTCGACATATAATATCTTCATCTGCGATAGGATTTCGTCTGACTCTGGCGGAACGCACGGGTTTCGTGCGTGCAGTTCGATCGTTTAACGTTTCGCAGTTGATCGAATGGTGGGAACGTCGAAACGCACGCTCCGTTTGGGACGGTGGGAAATTTGAATGACGCGCGTATTCACGGACAGCAGATGGCGAGTCTGAGGTCGCGCTGAGGTAGGAGCTTGTAAATTTCTCACTCAAGGCGATCGCGAGGATTTAATAGAAGCCGCTAGGTAGGTCATCGGATGTCATAAACGCTCGACGAAGTTTCATCGACGGTGCACCGCGTGTTAATGGCCTCATTAGATATCGCGGTACTGCGACGCGTACCATTTATCATAGACTGTCGATCCGAGCGCGTACCAGTTGAACGAATTAACAAATTCAGATCTCAAACTTTGTACGTAGATCGATCGAGTTTCCGCTTAAAAGCGGACGCCAGGAAAAAGAATGGTAAAAAATGAAGGATATTAAATTTCCGTAGATGGAGTTTGGTTGAATCTTGGTACTGTCAGGAAGTAAGCGTGGCGAGGCAGGTCGTCCTCGTAAGGGACGTATAATAATGGACGTGGACAGGGTCGTCCAGCAGGCAGCGCGATCGAAAGTACAGATTAGATTCGACGGGACAAAACGTTCTGCATCTGGTATTCCATCGGACCTGCCGTCGACGACAAAAGCGATGCAGATGATGTCGAGGAACGTTTCCAAGTACCGTCGAACTTGTTACTTTCGCGTTTATCACTGGCTATCTACGGTTCCCTCCGACAACCAGTTCCTCCCGCGACGCGTATTTACAATTTCTCACGCTGCTCGATGCATCGACCACTCGTCCGGCGTACTGCGACTCCGATGCTGAATGAAATTCCACGTTTCCATAAACGTAGCCACGGAAACGGAACTTGAGCAGCGATTGAATGTAAACGCGGCGACATCCACAGTCCGGTCACATAGACGAGAGGCTGTTATCTTGGGAAAGGATTTTCGAAAGAGAGAAGGTTCGCCATCCATTGACGTTTCGTTCGTTGGGCGATCGCGTCAGCGGCGTCGACGTATTCTAATATTTCCCGCGAACCGCAGCGCGGGCGCGCCATCACGAATTCTAATTCAGTCGTCCTAGGGCCCTGGAGGTGCCAACGGGGTCGCACGCGATAGTCGATAAATATTAAACGACTTTCCACCTGCCGTCGTGGCCGGTGCTCGCGTCGCCTCTTTCGACAGCGCGCGCGGCCAGAGAACGGGGCGACGGAGGAGGGGGAGGGCAACTTCCGAGAGGGAGATGACTGAATGTTAATTAGCGAGGCGTGACAAGTGTTAAGCAATCCATCTATCTAACCGCGCGCAAAGAGGGAGGAGCCAGGGTAATTAACGCGACACCGCGCGCCACGGCCGCGCATCATCGAGCGAAGCGTGTACCTGCAATGTATCTTTCCTCCTTCCCGATGCTCACCGCCTGGCTCGTCGGCAATTAGCCGTCGATTCGAGCTGTTAACCCCGGCTGGAAAGTGAAACGGAATTCGAGCATGTCTGACCCCCGACACGCGTCCCCGGTAGTCGTCCGGCTTCGCTTTCCAGGGACGCAACCGTGTAACTGTATTTTCGAGCCATCCATCACCGCTGGCGACGCTACGAACCGGCCCGACGATCCCACGTCGACGCTTTTACTTTCCGTTCGACTCCGCTCCGGGACGTGATTCCGCGTATCGGCGCGCATCAACCGGCCGAAATAATGCTATCAAAAGGCGCGCGCGCGCGCGTCCTGCCCGCTGACACCCGATTAGCGTAACAAACAGACTGACAGCGGGGTGGCGCGTGTAACGAGGCGCGATCCGCGATACACCACCCCCTCCCGATTCAATATAACCGTTCCTCTGACGGCACTTTTTATTCCGCCGCGTCCCACGTTTCCGATCGGGAGTAATTGGCGGCAGTCGACGGGGGGAGAAAAGAGACGCCGCTTGATACGTGTCAAAAGCTGAGATTCAAATGGCTCGGGGCCTGGGCCCCGCAGAATGGCCGGGACGACGGGCGGTCGAATCGCGGCGTACCCGGCGATCCCCGGCACCAATAGATGTATCAGTGTAATTAACAACAAACAATGGCCGTGGGACGCGCGCGCGCGCGCCCTCGATATCGTATATTAATCGATTAGCCAGCTCCGTCCGGGCCCCGGAGATATGCGTCGGGACCGGGTTGTTAATCATCGTGGAGCGCCGGGTGCGTTTGTAGAGACGAGGAGGAGAACAGAGAGAGAGAGAGAGAGAGAAGGAAGGGCTGGCGGGGCCGATCGAAACGCTCGCCCGTTCGTTCTACGATTCGCCTTGAGGATCTTCCAGTCAGGACTAACCACCTTTGTGACGCGTCGCTCGTTCGAGGCGGCGCTCGCATCACAGCCGCCACCGTGGCTCTGGCGGAACTTCAACCCCCGAGCGCGACCCCTTCTCTCGGTTTCGATTAATTTTTTACCCGCTCGTAAGATCCAACGCGCGGAACGGTCGCCGCTTGCTTCGTCCGCGAGCCGTGGCCAGGCCAGAAGCGATAGAAAATGCAACGACCCGCGGAATAAATTACTCGCGGGCTCGCGGGCTAGGTTGAATCATTCATTAGAATGTGTTGCAGGGAACGGATCGCGGCGATTGGACGGCTGCAGGAAGAAAGTAAGAGATCGCGAGCGGAGCGTTATTCGGAGCAACGCTCGGGAAGAGCGGATCGATGACTCGGCACGGTTCGATCACGTTTGAGTAATAACCGTTCTGTTAATCCGTTTATCGAGCGTTTGTATTCCTAACCGATCCGCGGGGCAATCGTCGTTCGAATTCGAGCCCCACAGCGGACCGCGGCGGAGATCGCGATCATTAGCGATTATCGATGACCATCAATGTGGAACAGCCCGCGAACCGCGTCATCAATTTCAGTTAAACGATAGTTCTCGTTGCTCGTTCGTTAGCCGAGCCGACGCGCGCGCTTCCTGGATCTTACTTCCATTCCAGCCGCTCCACGTCGACTTGATTCGTTATCGCCGAACGACGCGGCGAGCGTCGCGAAGAACCGCGAGAAGAAAGAAACCCGTTCACAGTCTCTCGTAACGTCCGCGGAGATCCCATCGCCTAATCCCATTCTAACCGTAATTACGACACTGTTTAAGAATCACAGAAACCACGCGCGCGCGCGCGCGCGCGATATCAAATCGCTCATTCATCAGCCTGGAACACCGAATCACTCGCGACGTAACGCGCGAACAAAAGGATCGTCGTGTACGCGCGCGTACCATTTCGCAACCAGGCACTAGGCTGGATCCTCGTACGATCGACGCAGCGGCTTCTTACGCGCGCTCGTCCTCTCCGGCGATTCACCGCGACCCTGCGTGAATTAACGCGTATCCCACGACCGTCAACGAACCGTGGCCGCGCGTTCGCGCCCGGATAACAAACGTTCGCCTGCTAATCGATCGGCGGACACGTATCAGGAACGAGCTGGGTACGTGCAGCCTGGCTGACGACGCGCGAGTTACACGCGACAATGTGCCCGGTGTGCGTCGTCCACGATTCCGTTCACGGTGTTTTGCGCCGCGAATCGACCGGACTACAGGCGACGATCGGTCACGTACGATTCTACGATTAGCTACGCAACTTCTGAGAGCCCAACTCCGTTGAAGAAGATTTATTATCGCTCGTACCTAGGTATCCGTCGTAGGAGCGGGAATTGCCATCGCTCGGCCACGATTCGACTCGTCGCGGTCCAACGCGAGGATCGACCGAATGTTAATAAGCTTCTTCTTCTTCTTCTTCTCCTGCGCGTCGAGGAGGATTCTGTCGATTAGAATAGAGGACGGGAGACTTTCGCCTGGCAGAGGCGCTATCGAGGCGATCCATTCGGCTGT
This sequence comes from Xylocopa violacea, assembly GCA_963969225.1. Taxonomy (NCBI): domain Eukaryota; kingdom Metazoa; phylum Arthropoda; class Insecta; order Hymenoptera; family Apidae; genus Xylocopa; species Xylocopa violacea. The sequence continues at coordinate 21,568,057 of CAXAJV010000014.1, forward strand.
CAGAGGGACTCAGGTGGTCCCGATGAGTCGACGCGTCTGTTAATCAGAGCCGGGAGGCTCGTCGCGGATATTTAGTAATCAAGAGATCGTAACTTCTTTTCTCGCGCGGTGAAAGGCATCGTTGACGACTGCTAATTACCACGGACGGACGATTTTATATCCACGCGCGGCGCAAGGACTCGGCTGAGTTTCTTTCTCCCCCTTTTGCTTTTCGGTTTCGTTCGATCGTTCCGCGTTACGAAACGAAATTTACTTTCGCGAGGAGCCACTCGAAGGAGCCGGGGCGCGTGGTTGATGCGCGAGGTAGGCAAGGTAGATATATCGAGGAGCAGAAACGGAGCGATTGTCGGCACGACAAAGCCCTCGCGTAACGCTGCCTCCCGAGAACGCGTCAACGGGTCGATCTAATTTCGCAGCTGCTCCGTCGTTAAACCAGCCGGGGAAAGGTGGAACTGTGACAAATTTCTCCCAATCGAAATCGCGGAACGTTCACATGGGGCAGCGTAAAATTGCGCCCGAAAAAGTCTCTAACTCGAGGAACATCAGGGCGAGGAATATCAGGCCCGCCCCCGGCTAACAATTCGTCACCTCGCCGCGCCGAGCGTCGAGCGGCAAGTAGCTCCGGACGTCACGGAACCGCGGACCAAGCGGAATGAGTCACTACGGTCCCATGGAAGGAGCACATACGTGGAACGGAAGATAGGGTTTGGCGTATGCATAAGTATATACGCGCGCGCGTACCTACACGCGTCTTTACACGAATTCGATCGAGGAAGCTACTCTGAAAACTCTGAATTCGATGAGACCTTTCGAGGCGCCGGAAAGATGATTCCTCGGCGAACGGAAGGAGGCGACAATCCGAAGAAACGGAAGCAGAAAAGAAAGGAAAGGAGCGTAGAGAGAGAGAGAGAGAGGAAGAAAGAGAGAAGAACGAAGAGGCGAGCAGAGCGCAGGAGGCAGCGAAGCGGAGATGAGGCCCCGCTACTAAAGTCACCGGCCCGGGCAAAAAGCTCAAATTGATCAAAATGAGAGTTACGCCGGGCAAAAAAGTAAACGACCGCGGTGGCAGGCACGCATTTCGTGCCACTGGTGAGTTTAGGTGGCGACCTGACAATAGAAGCGAACCTCTCCGGAGACAGAGATCGATCTCCTCGTTTCGCGTGTCACCGCTCGTAGCCAGCGATCGCGTTGATGACCCCGGAGCGGCTTCGAGCCGCGCGAAGAAAGCGGAGAAACGGAAAAGCGTCGTTTGCGCCGCGCTTCCGCGCGAACAACCACGGCTGTCGGTTCGACAACTACGGTTAAACGCGGGTAGCGCTTATGCAAAACCGTGTCCATCCTCGCGGTTCCCCCAGCGCGTTCCAGCGGCCAGTTCCAGCGGTTGCTTAAGCGCATTAACATACCTAAGTGATGCAAATTACGGCGCGGTTCGAACACGTTCGTGCCGCTTGAAGAGAGTGGGACTATCGTCTCGAGCGAGAGAAGAAAAGGGAAAAAAGGGGGGGGGAGAGAAGAAAAAACGGAACGCCACGGATTCCCGGGATTAATTTTCCGTCTATTACGCGCGAAACGTCTGTAATTTCAGCGGTAATGAAGACGAATCCGGGGAAAAACCGACCTCCTTGGTTGCCGGTGCTGCTAATGACCAGGTAACTGCGGATTAATGTTACTTCCGCCGCGGTTTAAATGTTTAAACTCGCCGCTGTTTGCGGAAATAATTGGAGCCAGGTACCAGGCGAACACAATCCTCATGCCCTTATGATCGCGAAGGCTGAACCAAGCCGAGATTCCCCTCCAAGAAAAAAGCTTAATTGCCTCGATATTATATTTAAAGTAATCGGATTTATTCCGACGAAACCATCCAACGCGACGGACAGTTTTGTTCAGCTAAAAACGTTAAAAATCGACCGTCCACGCCTTCTCGTGGAATATTCCTTCACCCAGTGTCTAACCTTTGCCCCCTGCGCGCCAAAACGACGCGTACTCGCGCGTTCAGCCGACGAACCGCCACCAAAGGGTTAAAATGGAGCCAAGGATGCGAGAGCGTTCCTCTGAAATCGAACGGTCCGCGATCGAGGCTGCGCACGGCTGGAAAGCGCGAACGAGATCGGCGAAATGAAGTCGTTGGATCGATTAAGAAGTCGCGTACTGGGGACACGTGCGACTGGGCCTTAAAATATGGCCACTTACGGCCAGCCACCGGGGTTAATTACCTCTGTCTTTCTGTACGGGTTGGCGTACAGTAATGTATCAGCGCGTTTAGGCACGGCCAGTTAATCCCAAGGAACTGCTCAACGCACCGTTAAGCACGCTTAACTCGTTAAGTCACCTAATACGCTGGACGGGCTGCACGGGCCGATATTATCCTGGAGATGATCGCAGGAACGGGGGAGCGCGGCCGCGTTCGTCCACTCTAATTGCCCTCTCGTTTTCGTTCTAACCGGCATTTTTTAAACGCGATCGCCGGGACACCAGCGCGAATAGAGAACCGTTCCCTCGGCTACTCGCGTTTCTGCTCGTGTACGGTGCGTGAAAGTGGGCCCCGATTGTCCGACTCGCTTCGCGCAGCTCGCCAATTATGACTCAATCGTTAATGTGCCATCGTAATAATCTACTTCAACGCGTAGAACAAACAGACCGCGATTCGTTTCTTTCGCTCTCAGCGGCCGCTCGCAGAGCGACTTTCTCCCAGGCGAATCCCTTAACCCTTGCCCGATACCACCTTAAAAGACCGCGGGGGCCAATAATTGACATTGACGTAAAACCGTGGACGCTCGGCTGTAGGTGCGTGTGCGTCGCTTTCGAGCGTACACGTACACGCGGCTATAGAAAGTTAACGATCGCCGCGCGGAGTCCTTGGAAAGTAACGAAAAGAAAAGCCGCGTATAGGAAAGCGGCGTCCAGGTGAGCGAGGAGGATCCGTCCAGCGCGTCGAGAGGAATGGAAACGCTTGTCCTTAGTCACGCGTGCTCGTTTTTATCGTCCGGCGGGATCGTGCCGGAAGCATAACTCGATTCGCCTTTTCGTTGGCATTTGCATGCGCGGAAATAATTCCCATGATTCGCCGGAAACGTATCAGATAAGGGCCCGCGGCTATATCCCGGTCGCATTAACGGGCTAATTAAAGCGGCGTAAACAATGGCGGGGGCCGTAAGGGGGATGCGAGGGATCGGCACGTCAGAAAAATCCAGGATACGTACCTATGTAGGCGTGCGGAACGCGTAATCCAGCTGCGGCATTATACGCCGTCCGTACGGTAATGCACGAACACGACCGACTAATCAGTTGCCATCTACATCGTCAGACTTATGTTTATGGATGATACATGTGCTTTACAAATCCATCACCCCGCAATAACGATTACGAAACGAAGCTGGTTTCGATGCTGTCTCGCCGGGTCATTTTCTTTTTACTTCGTTCGCTTTCCACTCGCATCGTACCAACCGAGCGCCGCGAACGTTCGCGGGCGAACGCTGGTTTTCGCGAGCGAAACGAAAAACTCGAGGGGACGACGAGCAAGGGAGGGAGCGGCGAGTAAACGTCGCGCGAAGGGACGAAACGGAGCGGACGCGCGAGAAGCGCAGGTAAGCGGAATACACGTCGGCGTGACGCGGTGGTAGGTTAATGCACGAACACGGCCGCATAATCAACGACCATCTAGATCATTAAACCGATGTTTATGCACGATACGCGCGCCTACGAGCCTGCCAGATATAATAACAGTGGCGTCATTCGTCTGTGTACACGGTTTCCATTGTGATCGTCGGGGTGCGTTACGTAAAGAAGACAGAGAGCTACGAGAAAGGAGGAAAAGAGAGGCGAAGAAATAATAATACGCAACGGTACGTGTTGGACCACCGTCGATGACGTTGCGGTTTATCGTTAATTAATAAGCCTGTCTACGCGTACCCGGCGACGATTAACATTTTTCATCTCGATAACGACCGCGAAGGGTGCAAAGATCGATCGCGTATCATCGCCCTCGTAACAACAAATTTGGCGAGGTAATTTTCAACGCCGGTGTTTATCAAGATTATTCCGGAAGTGTGACGGCCGGATGATTTATTGCGCAAGCCGGGGACAGCTCGAGGAAGTGACTAAGAAATTCGCCGGGGACGGAATCATCGCGCGCGTAAAATGAAAATTCGAGGAAGAAAGGAAAAAGCGCGCGCGTACGTCGGGCAAGAAAAATCGCGGCATTCTTTCGACAGTATTTATCGACGTCGCCCGGTGACAGAGCGCAGAATTCCACCGCTCTATCCTTGAATGGAAGATACCGCTCTCGTCTGGAGACGTTTTTATCGCCGGTTTAGCAACACCGTGCGTCGTCCGAGCAAAAACCGAAGGCCTTCCGTCTTCGAGTAAGGGTATCATCGCGCGCAGCTCTCGCGCTCCTCGTGCTCCTCCTATCTAAATAATCCCGTATGCAAAGAATCCCGAACGCGGCGCTGCCCGTGCGACGCCGGCGTCATAAAATCCAGAAAGGGGCTCCGTGGAATCCGCGATATGTGCTAATTGACGCGTAATCGACGCTGGATTAACAACCGTCGCTGGCGTCAGAACGATCGGTAAAAAGCGATTATCGTTCTCTTAATCACTGGATTCGATTCGAGAGCGAGAGGGAGCGTTGCTTAACCCTTTGCACTCGGATGTCGCCTGCTGATGGAATTAATTGCGAAGGTTCAAAACTAATTCCATTGCAACTTTTTGAAGAACGCGTGTTTGCCCAAACTTTCCTATTGGAATGGAAATTTTCTATTGCTGGAAAATTGCTTGGTAACAGTTTCTATCGCTAACATTTACCAGTAATAGAAAATTTCCGAGAAAGCGTCGACTTCAAAGGGTTAATCGCGACTGCGCGAAAGCGGGAGGAGACCCACCCCTGCGCCCGACGTTACGACTCGCAGCCTCGAAAAGGGTCGTCGCGCGGCTGATTGTTCACGATTTGGGGAATGCTCGATGCGTTTGCGGCCTCGTCCGATTAGCATACCTCGCATAAACTGCGAAATAACGTGCCCGCGCACGCATGCACGCAGCGTACGCAATCGCGCGCTCGCGCCCGTCAGTGCGCCACTCCAAGAGGGAGAAAGAAGGGGGCTGAAAAAGGAGAATAAGCAGAGAGGGAGGGACGTGGAAGAGGTGATGGAGGAAAAAAATTCGCAAGGGGGCAGGGACGAAGAAACGGCGAGACGGTGCAATTCTCCTCCTAAGTCGAGGCATTAACATTGTGCTTTATCGAAACCGCTCATCGTGGCACATCCGGATTCAAATTACGCCTCGCTTACGCTTATGTTTATTTAACCAGTTATTAAAATTACATTAAGGGGTCGCCTCTTAATTATGTCGCTCGGGGAACGTCCTCGTTGCCGAACGAGCGACCTCTGTAATTCCGGAAGGAATCATACTTTGGGTGGATGTACCGGAGACAAAGATCGGCTGCGAATGGACGGAGATGAAGGGGAAAAAACGAGGAGAACGAAAGGTGGTAAAGGAGAGAGACGGTCAGGGAAAGAGAGAGAGAGAGAGGGAGCCATTTACGGAGTGATTCTGATGACAGATTAGTTTGCACGGAGGTCAACGATCCCGGCTCCGATTTAATTCACCGGCTTTCCTTAATATCGACGAATCAAGGCGTCGACGATTGCGCAACTCGGAGTGAAACAGGACTGTCACCAGGTGGTAACAGTGATTGCGATGTGCCCTGCTTCTGGGAAACGGATCTTGTCCTTCCTCTTTTTAACGAGCCAGGTACTCGCTGCCATTGGACGTGGTCCGCAGCGAACGCTGAGTAAATCGCGATACCCACAGCCACTGGTAGCCCCGCGAAATTTGAATCCCACGTAAACTTCAGCATTCCTAATCCCCTCCAAATCGATTCGACGACGGTAAGTAATTATCGCGATAATCGACGCTCGCTGAACGACGCATCGTCGCGCGTAATAGGATGATCGGACGTGGTGGTCGCCGGTAACAGGGCAAAAATAGCGAGGAAATTTCGCGTTTAGCCCGACGAAGCGACGCGCTCACGCTCGCTCGATTCGAACGAGTGTTGTGCACCGTCATCGAGCTCTCGGATGTCGCCGCGGCGCGGCCAGCGAGAGGAGATCACCGGCCAGTGACAGTGGAAGAAGGCGTCCATAGGTCTCGTTTACGGTCGTCATTACCCGTCGTCGCATCCGGCTCCATGGCGGCGTTACGTGCTTCAATTTGAATACACGAGGCAGGAAACGACGCCAGGCATTAGCCACGCCGCGTTCCCTCGGCGCATCTCGCGTTATCTTTCCTTAAAACGATCCACGCGGTCGCCCGACGCCGTTCCTAGCCGAACGATCGCTTTGCTGACTCACCGTAATGCCGCGAAATTCGAAACGACCACCGACGTGGCTCTTTTTGCGGATTACATAACCGCCAGTTGATACCGCGCGGCCGGTTCATTACGGATCCGACGTAATGCTTCTGGAAACGGTACGAAATTCGCGGCGATTTTCTAGACCCCGCGCGAGGGTCGAGGAGAAACGGAAAAAGGGAGCTGGCGTCCGGCGTGCGAGCGATTTCCAAAGTCGTGTCGTCGATTGCGATAATTGAAAACGGTCCCACGGCAGAGTGACGCAATTAAATCGCTCGGGCGCCACGTCGGATGGCCAGCGAACGATTAATATAATAGCGCACTTTTCTAGATTGCCAGTCTCCTTTTAATTAGCGCCACGGGGAGCATCGAGGAGCGCTCGTTTCGCCAGAACCGGCGCGTCCCCTGGCCCTCTTTTCGATTGGAATCACTCATTAACGCGGACGATCTGAATCCGGCTTTACACGAAACAATATAATTAAATCCGCATCAACGCGGTAACCATCAGCCGGACTAGGCCCGAAACAGGCGAGAGAATAATAAAACCGGCCGTGTACGCTTACGTGCGAAGGTAGACGGACGGTTTCTCATTTTTGAGAGGATGTAATTTCAACGGTTTTATTATTTGTTAACCTCTCCGCGTCTAATGTATCCTCTAAATTGATAAAAACCCGCGCGCCGTGTGTAAATCTGCCGGATCGCGTGTCTCATTTTAATACACACCGAGCCGATAACATTTTTAACGAACGATTCAAACCTGCGGCTCATTGATTTCGCAACGATGTAACATCTAATATTCGTACGTCGAATGACGAAAGTAACGCGATATTTAAAAGCGATACCGCGTAATTAAACCTGTTTCTAACCCGGTAATTATCGCTGGATCGTGACCAAGCGCACGCCTCTTCGCTCGATTCGAATTTGCTTTAGACGGGCAAAAAAAGAAAAAAAAAAAACAAAGAAAACTATCCTCGAGCGTTCAACGATAAGAAACAAACCGATGATTAATCGATCGCTTCGCTCGATTTCTATTCGTCCCGTACCGTCCGTCCAAGGATCGATCGGGCTGCCAGATGTTTCAGAGGCAATTCGTCGCAGCTCGAGCCACGCTGCCAGGCCACGAGAGGAGATTTGCATACGGACATATGGCGCGCGAGTCCCGTGAAACGCGACAGGATACGCGGACCGCGAATGAAAGTGCGCGCTCCTCGTTGCCGTCACTTTTTCGCCGCGAACTCGGCCGGCATCCTCGATTTCTCTGGATCCCCGTCGGATCGATTATCGCGGCAAAAAACCGGCCATTTTTCCGCGAGCGTGTTCCTTCTCGCGTCGAGAGCAAAAACCGCGACCATCGACCGGCTAAACCATTACCCGTTGCCAGGGATTTTAATTGAATCGTATGGTAAACACGGCGTTCGACTCTCATCGATATTTCATTCGCCGCTCTGACCGGGATAAATACGCGCGGACAACGATCCATCACCCGAGTCGGTCGCGTAATTATCGCCAGAGCCTGTGATCGTCCGCGGTGCGCGATGGATAAACGCGCGATTTCCTTCGACGGATCGGGAATTCGCCGCCATTCGGGGCGGAACTTCCGTCGAGGCGACGAGGGATGGATTTCCTTCGGGAAATGCGACGAGAGGTTGCGAGGCGCGTGTCGCAGCGGCGCGGCGTTATTTCCGCGAGTGTCAGCTCGTTTTCGATTTACGTAACAGCGCGAAATTAATAAACGCCGGGGAAATTTCCAGGAATCGTCCGCGCGCGCTCGCGGCCTTCGTCGTTCTCCATAAGGATTACAAACGAATTCCGCCGGATGATAATCGACGCGGTTTCACAACCGACGCGGAATCCGGTCGATTCCCGTTTCCTGTGCCCGAACGGTGGCCGAGCCTCGTCCTTCCATTCCACGCCGATGACCCGGAATCGAGCAACTTCCCACAGGATCAACGAAGGATCGCGTCGCTCGATCGCGCGGGACAGCCGCGCGCGCGCTTCAGCCATTCTGATTCACCCGTTTATCGATCCTCGGATGCCACTAACGAGATGTAACGCGTCGGAAAATCCGAGTCATCGGTAAGCGTGAGAAACGCGCGCTGTCTTTGTACTGTTAGAAGACCGATTAGAGCCGAACGGGGAGCCTCGAAACTGGTTTCCGACGAGGAATTGTAATTTTCTGCCGGCAAATTGGCCGTGTTATTTAAATAACCGGCGTACTCCGGCTGTAATTGTTCTTATGATTAAGGAGAACGAACCGACTCGATTAAGAAAAAATCGGTCCGTCGAATCACCTTGAATACCGCCAGCATTATTCCTCCGCGTTTTCCAGAAACCCACCGCGCGTTTATAAATGCGTCCCATAAATGTCACGGAAACCGCGCATATCGGAGAGGCGAGCAACAATGTCAGCTCCGTTTCTGGAGCTGTCTTTCACGGGGATCTGGGACGGGGCTCCAGCTATTACATCGAATTAAGCAAACGAGCTCGAACGAGAACGCGATAGAGGATCCGATGTGAGAAACACCTTGACGGCGACAACGTTTACCTCGTCCCGGGGAAATAATTCACTCGATCGGAACGGGAGCCCGGGATTATGCCCGCCATTCGAACCGGACGCGTGCATGCGCGGCCTAGCCTGCCAATCCGCGGGAATTAGCATACGCGAGCGCCAAATACGGCGAGCGGCTCAGCTGCGCTCACGGTGCCGACAAATGCGATGAATATGGTGATTTCCATCATTTATCCGGCTGGCTAGGCGCAAACGATCCCGGTCCTTGAGGCGAGATGCACCGCGAGCGCGCGCCACGCATACTGAACGCGACCAGCGGTATCGTTCGAGAGGTATTAAACGGTTTTCCATTCGCGCGATGGAACCAGCAAAGTGAAAAGAATGAAAAGGAAAAAAGTGGACGACCTGCGAGATGAAACAGTCGGAAACGAGTCGAAGTTGTCGAAAGGTACATTGAAAATAGGAATTTTCATAAAAATGTCGGCACCATTAGCGGTGCGATCGATTCTTCGGAGACACGGTGCCCCGCGCGTGTCGGCGAATAGAGAAAAATTCCAGTTCGCCGTCGAAATGCAATAAAACGCGACTAAGAGCGAGGGAATAATGAGTCGCGGCGAACGGCTGGCATTCCGTTTTCGGTGGAGAGGTACGGTCTATCGCCAGCGTGGTAATTCCGTCGATGAATATGGAACGCGGGAGGAAACGAGCCGCGAGATGAAAAATTACCATCAAAATGCTGGAAAACGTTCTCTAAAAATACCCGAACCGATTATCAAGCGGATCAACCAGCCGAGAAATGAATATGCATGTTGCGTAGCCGCGTTTTGCTGCCGAAGCCGCGCTCTCTCGCGCGTATAACCAGGCAGGCCTGTGATCGAACGCGGAGAGTTGCCGCGAAAAGGCACGCCTGCCCCACCACGCGCCACATCTTCCAATTACGTGGAAAAAAAAAAAAAGAAGAAAAAAAAGGAACTCCTCAACGCGAGAAATGCGTTTCCTTTTTCGACGTTCGACGCAGGCTGCAAGCAAGGTCGTCCGTGTACCTCGCCGCGCGAATCATTCGTCCGGCTTCGACGCATTCGTCATCGCCGCGCGAGAGATCGTATCGTACCAGGACTCATAATTTGCATGTCTCGGCGCAGGTGCCACGGCTTAACGAAGAATTATGGTCGCGGGTGAGCCGCGCTCGGGACTTTTCGCGCAGGAAAAAACACTCGAGGCTGACGGAGATTGCGATCGACAACCGGCGAACGATTCGACGCGGGAGCGGACCCGCTGCGAGGAAGTTCTCGCTGCTTAACTGCGAGTCGTTCGTCGCTCGATTGAACGTTGACCAGATTTCGCGAATTTAGCGAACCGCGGCGTACGCGAGGCGAGGTTTAAACGGTATACGCGATCTTTCATTAACGAGCGGGAGCCTAAGCCTAAAAGAAACCACAAGACAAACCGGTATCCCGTGCACGTGTACCCACTGTGGAACAGGCGTGAAAACCGAGGAGGCACGTGGCCAGCAACCCTTCCGTTGAATGTTTAAAGAAAGCCGCAGGAAAGTCGGTCGCGTGTCGCGGTGATTTGTCGACGGCCGTGTGTTCAGCGTTCACGTACACGTGACGCACGCGAAAAGGTGGCCCCGTGTGTTCGGATCGGAAGGGTTGCGGAGCGGTGTACCTGGTCGTGCGGGACTCCCCGGATGAAAGAACTACACGGGAAGATAAAGAAGGGGGAGGGGAGAGAGAGAGAGAGGAAAAAAAAGAGGAAAGGCAGGGCGGAGAAAGAGAAAAGAGAACCGCCACGTGACCCTTGCGCACGGTCCTCCATTCCTTATTGGAATCCTCCTGGCCCAACCTGACCTATCCAAGATGAGATTTATCCGGCGGCTTTACCTGCCACCAGCTACACAGCCACCTTGGTACCTTCCTCGCTGTCTGTGCCTACCTACCGGGAATCCCTCCATTCCCATTCTCATTCCCCATTCCAGCCACCGGGCCACCCGTCCACCCACCGCTCCGGGTCACGTATCCTAGGCCTTTTCGTACGGATCGAGCGTGTCCTGGCAACGTAACAGGTGAGATTTCCACGCGAGCCGGGGTCCACGACTCTCGTCCGCCCTGTCTCGCGCGCGCCACGTCGCACCCTTTGGTATTCCCCGCGAGTTACACGGCAGCAATCGCTTGCTAATTTATCAAGCGGCTAGAGCCACTGACCGGCGAGAGTAAGCGGGACGACTGGGGCCCGAAAAAAGAAAGAAAATCCATATTTCTTGCGTTACAAGCGATTGTTCCCGGGCAAGTGGAAGCGTCTAGCGGTCTGTCGGTGTACGTTAATTCTGCATTGTTTTCAACCGCGGCGGTCGCGACGACACGCGTCCCACGACGAATTTCAATCTCCGGATGCAAAACGGGTGATTTCCATAAAACCAGCCGCGTCCACCACCTACGAGTCACGTGCCCACGAGCTCCCCCGAGAGAAACCAACATACGAGCGGGTCGGACGTAATAGGCGGGATTTCGGGCCCAGGAACCGTGCCCCGCAGCGTTTCGCGGCAGCTCGTCGTTAATGCCAAAGCCTGGTAGGCTATAATCGGCGTGCCGCGACGCTGGACAATGCAAAACGGGGCCGCGACGGCGTTATTACCGCGCGTTAACCCTTTCCCAACCCCTCGACGACGGCCAGTGGCGAGCGCGAGCGCGCGCGCGCCTTCCAGTGATGCAAGAGAAAAACGGCCGAGGCTCCGGTTCCCGCTCAGCCGAAACCGACGATTTTCATTAAAGTCTCATTAAGTGCGTTCAGGCGTTTCGTAGGCGATTTGAAACGGGCGATAATTAACGGGGAAACGAACGGGTAATGACGCTAATTCCCTGTTATATTAATTAGTCGAATCGCAACGAACAAATGTTTTAAATGAAATAAATTAAGGATATCTTTATTAGGAAAACACAGCCAGCTAAAAGCGTGGCGTGCGCGCGAGACGCATCGCCGCTATCGCGGCTGATTATCTCGATTCGATTCGCGAGGAGGGAATAAAAGGAATCGCAAAGAATACGAAAATGTAGGAAAAAAGGAGAAAAAAAAGACGAAACGAGCGATAGCTTTTCATTATTCCGCGAAAAGGCGAAGGCCTATTTACCTTCGTAATCTCGATACAATTAATCCGTGGAATTCGCGGGCGGCTCGCGCGCGCCGGTCAGGTCCGCGCCGCTCTCCTTCGAGAGGCCTCATCGATTCACGGGAACCCGGTAAATCTCCTCCCTTTCCATCGAGCGTGCCCGGAAACACGCCCAAAAAGGTGCCCCGAGCCGGATTATTCATTCGAGTTTGCGTTGGCCTACGAAATTTACACTGAACGTGGAACGCGTGTTAGCCGAGGCAGAGGCGCGCGTTTCCGGTCGACTCTCCTTCTCCCGTCCCCGTCGTCGTCCCTTTATCTCGTCGCACCGGCAGAGCCAAGCCTTCATTTCTCGAGTGACGCGCGAGCCAGATTGTCGATCGATAAAAGGCCGTTTCACCCGACTCGATAGCGACGCAAATTGCGAAAACAGACGCATTATTCGGCCAGAATCGATCGACCGCCATCGAGGCGTTAACGAACGCCGTCATCTTGGCCGCAGCCTCGCGGCCATCGTCAACGGAACACGGTCGAGGAACGTTTCGAACGTTTCCTACCACCGATTCGACGATTAAAAAGCAGTTTGTTCCGAACAATTTCGCGATCGCTTTTATGCTCCGAGAAGGAAACACCAGATGTTTCGCCGATTATATACGTCGATTTATTAATTTACCAAACTCGTGAATATTCATGGGTTTATGAATAACTGCAATTTCCAAGCGCGAGGGGTGAGGAAACGCGGAGATCTCTCTCCCGATTAGCTGTTTACGTACAACGTCCGGGGTGGATTGTTGTCGGAGGGAGATCGGCGATCTTTTAACGATGCTCGCGATCATCACGCGACTCCGCGCACATTTGCCAGGACTAATCAGGGATCCAGTCTTCGAATAATGTTCGCCAATGTGCGGAGACATTATTGCTGTTTAATTATACAGTCGTTAAACGGAATCGAGTCTCGTTATTGCACGTACATGGCGTTATTCGAGCGCGTACAAAGACATGTAACGAGTGGTGTACCTAATGAAATCTGCGTTCTCCAAAGAGTGACAACCCCTGAAACGTCTGAAGACGCGCAAAATTAATTTGCAATTGCACGCAACCGACTCAGAACCGACTCGAAGAGACAAAAATTAGGATTGCAACCGCTTCAGAAGGGAACGCAACATTGTCGCCATCAAACAAACGAATGTGTTATTTAATTGCCTCCAACCGCGGAAAATAGGAATTTGCTCGTAACGCGGCATCGCGATCAGAATATCAACGAGTCCGCTAAATCGTGGAAACGAAGCGAAATACGAATCCTGCGAGCCGTACGCGATGCGACGAAAATCTTAAGCAAACGAAGAGAGGAAGAAAGTCCCGATGGTGCTCGAAGTTGGTCGGAAAAGAAACGACTTCGTGGAACTGTCGCGAAACCGTAAGATCGGCGAGGATCGTGAAAACGAAAGCGAACCTCTCACGAATCGGGCCTTCTAATTTTCCGCGTGCGAGTAATCCGACGGCACTCGAACGCGGAGCTCGAAACGACCAGCGTTCTTGCTCGAGGATTCACGCTAACGCGTCAGCCCCCTAACCGATAATTACCCCGTACGAAACGGACGTTCCTTGGAAATCGAATTAAGGGGGCATCCAACGATTTTCGTTCGCCTCGTCGAGACGGAAGGAAGCGTCGATTTATTGCGGCGCGGATCGGCCACGATTCATCGACGATAAACATCGGGACGATCGGTAATTAAACTGTTAAAGGGCGCGTGTAATACGTAACTAGGAACGCTCGACGTTGATTTACTTACCGTCCCAAATATTATCATAATTAATTACGCGGCCGGACGGTCCGGGGTATATAATTAGCAGAAATCACGGGATCGCCGATCGATCGACGATCATTATCTCGTTTCGAGGTTTTGCAGGCGGGCACCGATAAACGGGTGGGTAGGAGAAAGGGGACAGGATGTTCGTACTTAGACGGTCGTGCGGCGGGACGAGAAAAATGAATCGTTTTCGAGCGGCTTGTTACAGGGCCGTCGACTATCGGGTTGTGTCGTTGCGGGACGATCGAGGACGACGACGCGGGATTCTGCTGGAAAAAGGAAACGTGGACGGGGTACGAGAGGAGGAGGAGGATGAGGATGGGTCTAGGTATGATAAAATGGGGGGACGCGCAGGCACGTACAGGACGCGTCGCGGGGATGAAATCAATATGGAGAACGTATCGGTGGAAATTATTGTTATCGAGAGGGCTGATGCCGTTCCAGCGTGAAACGTCATTTTCAGTTCTATCGGTGCTCACGGCTGACCGCCGCGCGATAGAGATTGCTCGAGCATAGAATCTAATTACGTGATAAACATTGTTGCGCGGAGCACACCTGCTCGTAAATAACATAGAATCAAACACGTATCGCGTTACACCGTAATACACGAGGGCCACGAGAGGGAAGAAACAGGTCCCAGGGACCTGGCGGACCGCAATCGGGTATCCTCTCCGTACGAGCTGGCTGGTCCTGCGCGTGTTCCTTGCCAGGATTAATTATATTCGAGCCCTATCGAACATAAATTAGCGCGACGAAAAGAGGGAGGCCCGACGTATCCGAGTAATTACGTTTTTTCGTGTGATCGCGCGTAACTAACGTGCTGATTGGCGAATTCCGTTTTTGCTCGACTCCCCCTCTCTCCCTCTCTTTCTCTCTGATGTATTGGAAATTGAAAATTGGGACGATAGAGAGGGAGAGAAGAGACTAGCGCGATGCGTACGATCGGAGGTCGGGTACGCGGCCATCTCGAGGGGGATGAACGCGACGATTTGATAACAACCGATCGCGAAACTTCTGTTAAACGAAGCCAAGTTCCGTGGCGTTATGTAAGAGACGGATTTATCTGGAGCACTCTACGATTTCACTAAAAAAGTGTATTTTTCGTGGTATCGCAGTTGCTCATCGAAAATAACCGCGCGATCACGCGCTTACGTGGAATATTTATTCAAACATGCCTTAGAGCTAAGACCTTATCGACTGATACGATATCGGGTAACTTTTTTTCTCACCGGCAACGGCCACGCCGTTTGTTTGCCGTTGCATTTTTGAATATTAGTGCAATTATGTAGACACGCGTACATACATATACAATTGCGGGGACGAGGAGGCCGCGATAGGTGTACACCGACGAGCACGCCGACCACGATAATTGCCCGCGGATTAATCGTAATATACTCACGTCGTTATCGATAATACGAAATCAAAGATAACTTCGTCACTTTTTTCCCTTTTATTTTTATTCATTTTTCCGAGAGTCACGATTACCGCGACGTTACAAACTACTCGACGACGGGGATCGCGGACGCCATTGGTCGGTGCCGCATTATCGAGGGACGAATAATACCGACGAGGTTGCTCGATTTCTCGCGCGTAACCGCTTCGTACCTGAACGCGAGCCTCGGCCATCGCGACGACGATCGTCGCCGTTACGATATTTCCTACGCTTTTTCGCCTTTCCTCGTTCGCGAAACTCTGCGAACGAGCGACTCTTATCAGGCTATCCAACGATGCCAGCCAGCTGTTTACATTGCATTTTATTGAAACTAATAAAGATCCGGCTGTTTAGAATCAGATAATGGCTCACCTCGCAGCGGTATCATTTTAATTACGATCATCCTTATTTTCGCGGTGTCGCGGGGCTCGCGACACATCACTCGCGGCGCATTATGGCCCGATAATAAACACCGGAGATAATAAACTCGATGTAGTGCCAGGTATAAGTACAATAATATTTAGTTTTTACGAAATAATCAGCGCGTTTATCGGCGACGAATCGTCGCCGATATACGCGAGTCATCCCTTCCCCTTACGTTCGCTCGGCTCGTTCTTTATCGACGTGGAAATCGTGGCAAGGGATTTTTTTTCGAAATTAATTTTATCGGAGAATTACGTGGCCGTCCACGTGTCCCATGCATCGGACACGTGTCAGGCGAAGGGAATTAAGAATTCGTCGGAGCTCGTGCAACGCGATGCGCGGCGCGATCCTCGACGCGAGGCGTATCGACAGAGGACGACGCGAGCGGGCACCGATGTCGGCGGTATCGAAAATATTTCGAGCTCGATCGGACGAAATCGAAAATACCGCTGGCGTTCGCTCGAACCAGCCACTACTCGAAATTCACTTTCGCGTTATGACTCAGGCGATTAATAAGGCGCAAATTATTGACACAGTTTAATCAGCTCAGACGCGCAGATACGGGCACCGATTTTTTAGATAAACACGATTATAGACAAGTGGGCGTCCGACAAACGAACGTGAGCACTATTTCCTTTCCACTAAACAACGATTACTATCGTTCTATTTACCGATAAGACCCGGCCACGTACGTACCGTTACGATGTGGAAAATATACCCTTTTTACGACGAGCGTGATGTAACGCTGAAAACTCCTCGAGCCGCTAACGAAACATTTTCACGTTAACCAGTACGATTGTTCCGCCAAGCGCGAATTTTCAATTACGCGCATGCACACGTTCCCTCGAACGAAACGTTGCACGAATTCATCCGGCAAGAATTCCCTTATCGCCGAGGGGAATCGTTCGCAGATTGCACGCACGCAGCCGACGAGGAACGCAGAACGAAAGGAACATCTTCTAAAAGGGAGCCACGGCCTTCCCGTCGTAAAACCGCGGCAGGCCTCCGCGATCGACGAAACAGACGCGCGTTTTGCGTACGAAAGGCGTCGCTTGGCTCCAGACAATGGTGAATCGAGGCGTCCAGCCGTTCCATCGCGGAGGGTTGGCGAGGCCAGCGACGAAACGTTGCGCGCGGGGGTGGCGGCCTCGAGCAGCGAGGGCGCACCATTGACAGCTGACGGATCGAACGCTCGCCACGTTTTCCCCCGAAATGCATCGGGATCGTTTCGTGTTTCGCTCGCGAACAAATAGCGGCTGGCATGACGCACGCGTTCGTTTGTCTCGAAAATCTCCGGTTTCGTTGCCGAACCGAACTCTTTGGGAAATCGACGGGGAAAGAGAGAAAAGGGGAGAGAATCGCTTAATCGACCTGCTAATTGAACCGTGTTGATTTACCACGGCGAGCGGTGAGTTCGAGAGGGTTTCAGAACGAAAACCAAGCTGCGCGTTTCAACGGGAAACTCGGAGAATATCGAACGCTGCGCGTGTAAGGACGAGACGAATGATCGGACGTCGAAAACGATCGCATTCGATTTTCGTAGGATTCAGTGCAGGGAAGAATGAAGATCCGTGAGCGATGTTAAAAACCCATTGACGTAAATTTAGCCTTTACCTCGCGTCTCGAATTGTAAACTTATTCAAATGTCGTTGACGCAACGTTGCCGAGAACAATGAAATTTCGGTGTAATTTAAAGCTGTTGGAACGCGGAGTCCCCGACTTCTTAGATACTTTGCCTAACAATGAGATCATCTAGGTAAATTATCGAGCGCAGCGATCGCGTTCGGAGAAGCGGCAATAAAATAGAATTCCGGGATTGAAATGAGTAAATGGTTGCGCAAGCGGATGTAAGCGAAAATCGGCATCGCCGAATTACCAGTTCCACTGATGGCCCTGCTTTATCCGCACGCATACGGACGCACGCGCGCGTACGTACGATCAACGTAGAATTAATTGCGTCACCCGAAGCTATCGTCGCGCGCGTTCTCGTCACCGCGATACGGAAGGAATTGACGCGTACAAGATGAACCACTCACCATTTTCGGTGCCACGAAGGGGACCGGAAGGGCTGCCGCCGGTGGAGACTCCTTCGTCCTCGCTGCTGCTGCTGCTACCCTCGCTGGGGCTGTAACTTCTCCTGCTGCCCGCTCCCCGGACGATCTTCTGCCCGCTGTTGGCCGTTCCGTTGTTGTTATCGTGCATCCTACCCTGCAGCCTCTCGTGCATAGTCCTCACGCGCGAGTGCAGCCTCTGCTGCTGAAGGGAACCGACCGAAAAGTCCAACGGCTGGTCGATCTCCGTTTGGATCTGCGTCTGCCTCTGTACCTGTCCGCATATCGAGCCGGCGACCAGGCTCTGCGGCTGAGCAACCGGCTGCCCTATGGGCGACACTTGCTGCGGTTGCTGTTGCTCTTGGTGAACGCTACTAGGCGGGCTCCACCACTGGTGCCCGCCTTGTATGGACCTCCACGCCTCGATCGTGTTGTTGTTCGTCGGGCTGGTCTGCTGTTTCTGCTTCTGTTGCTGCATCTGCATCTGCTGCTGGGACTGTTGCTGCTGCTGGGCCATCGCGACCTCGACCAGATTGTTGTTCTCCAGCAGATGCATGCTGGGTGTCTGCGTCATCGACGACGGCAAAACGAAAGGGGAAGCGGCCACCAGGGGCGGGCTCGGCTCTTGGCGTTGTCGATGGCTCGAGTGATGATGATGCTGCTGCTGCTGTTGTTGTTGCTGCTGCTGCTGCTGTTGTTGTTGTTGTCTATGCTGATGGTGTTGCACGGTTTCTTGTTGATGTTGCTGATGCGAACCGGATGGTACGACAACCGGAGGCGGAATCTGCCGGACGGTACGCGCTGCCTCGGCGACCCACCGGCGCACCGCCTCGCTGTCGAGGCCCGCCAGCCCTGCGGACTTCGTCTTCGACTGTCCTCCGGGCGATGACAAACCCTTGTCGGGTAACAGGCCGGGCAGCGCGAGGACCCCGGTGCCCGCCACCGCGACCCTGGGTCCCGAAACGCCCCCGTAAGCAGCCAACGCCGCGAGATCCAACGTGGTCACCGGATCGCTCCTTTTCACGGACGAGTCGCTTCGCCGTTCACCGCTCCCGCGCAACTGAGACGTCCTCTCGATAACTGCGCCGAAACTGTTTACCAATGTCACACTCGCGAATTCGACAGTTCCGCGAAATCGATAGCAACACTGCCGCGGTGTCTTTGTTGTTTACCTGCCGGGCATCGACGACGCGATGGTCGAACGGACCGATCGCCCCTATATTATCCTTCGATACGTCACAGTATAATCCTACGAAAACACTACACACTGCTGAAACGCGCACAGATACTCGTTCCTCCGAGCCGCGCGGTCGGTCACCGGCTCGGTTCTCGGTCGCTCGTTTACACGAACTTACCCTCGGCCGTCCATCGAACGAGCGCGCAGTTATTAGATGGAACAGCGTGACAAGCGCGTATCGTCGTTACTATCGCATAGTTCCTGGCCCCGTTTCCCGTAGAATTCACCTGTCATCGGACCGGACGACCGCCGAACACGAACAGGCCGCGGCGTCGATTTCTAAATTGCACCACCACCCGAAGCGAACTGTCAGCCGCGTGTTCTCACCGCGATGATAGGCGCCCGTCGAGGCCCGCGAATATTCGAAAACCCAATCAGTGTCCCCTTCCCTCTCTCTCTCTCTCCCGCACCCCGTGGCACCTGTCATCCACGCCGTCAAGCAGAGCGTCACCCATCGGTGAACCCGCGAACGATCCCGACGTTCTCCAACGCGGCGGACGCGAGCATGCTCGATCGCGAGACTCCGTAAAAATCCTCCCGGCTCCGAAACGGAAACTGTCACGTAATCACTGTCTCACACTCGGCGTCCGCGGTATCTCTCCCGTGATTCCTCGCCACGCGGCACGCGTGGCACTGCTCTCCGACATAGATTCCCTCGCGTATATACACCACACACCGCTCGTCGGCTAGTCACCGCGGCGAGGATCGTGGCAGAAGAGGCAAGTATCGTTATCGCAGGCACACGAGCATCCGCGACGAGCTACGACGGTGGCAGCTACGGCTGCGGCGGCTGGTACGACGGCGGCGGCGGCGGTCAGATGCTGTCGCGTGCATGTGTGCAGCTACACTAGAGGGCCCACGTACGCCCGGTCGGCCGCCTACCGGCCACGGGGAACGCGGACGCGTACGCGGACCGTCGAACGCGAAGTGGGGGAGTTGACCGTGGCGCGAGCGAGACGGAGCGGCACGACGCCACGGCTGGTAACGCTCGCGGTGCGACGAAGAGGCGAAACACGCCGTGGAACCGAAAGCGGCGGACGAACGCCTGGACGCTCCCGTTGGTGGGGAGACGCGCCGCGTCGGTGGGGGACGAGCCTCCAATCGCGAAGGAACGCGGATCACGCGCGGCTCCGCCCGGCAAGGAAAGGCGAGTTCTCCGCTCGCGAGCGCGAGCGCGCCTTTTTACCTCGCGTGTACCGGCTACTACTGCCGCAGCGACAGAGACCACGGTTAGAGGGAGACGAAGGTGAGTGCATTTGCATATGCGAGAAAAACGACCAATCGCGGGCACCGGTTGCCCCCCCCCCCCCTGTCGATATCCGCGTCGCCGATTTATTCGCCCCTCGACCACCGATATCGAGATGCCGAAGAATGGGCTAAGTACGAGTCGCGAGGAGGACGCGTCTCACGCAGGGCTGTCATGTAAATACGTCGCGCGATTCCGTATAATTCGGATTGTCGTCACCGGTGCCATTTCTTGGACGCTCGCGCATCGGTAGTAGTCTCTCGGTGAACGCGATTTTGGCATACCTCGGAGAACGGGTGGAATATTCGGCTAACAGCAGGTGGGTACTTCCGCGGATTAAAACCGTCCGGTTCGATGATCTCTCGAACGATAAAGTCGTTTCGCGTGCACGATAGTCTGACAACGAAGTAATCGAGCGGAATGCAGCGATCGGCGGACATGTTCGTTCGTCGAATCTCGATTCGATTTGCATGTCGATGTCCATCCGACGACGAATCGTTAGAATCGTTACGGAGGAAGCAACGTTCGCCAAGTAAGAACGCGTCCCGAGATCCATCTCGGACGCCATTCTTCTTCGAAACGTCCGCAGCCCCGTCGTAACCTCGCGGGGGTATAAAAATATTCAAGAACCCCTATCCCGGCCGCCATTCCTATCCGACCCGAGTCTCACCTATCATATTTCCATGCACACACGTCCAAGTCCACCACTCCCAACATTTGAATGCGGCATGCGCAGTGTTGGTGCAAAAAAAATGAGGCGCTTTAAACTGGGCCTTTATTGGTCGCGGCAGCCGTCCCGGCATCCCCACCCTCGCGCCTTTTTCCCTCGCGTACGCAAGCATCCCTGCCATTCTTCCTCTTTTTATCGCGCTATCATATTTCCATACAGCCACCGTCGGCCCACCACCACCGCCGCCGCCACCTCCACTCGATATCCAGCTCGCCCAGATTTGAATCCGGCATGCGCAGTTCCGCGCGCAAAAAGGGCGCTTTAAAGAGGTTCTTATTGGCCATGGGAACGCCACCCCCCCACTCCTTATCGCGTGTACCGGCTACCTAACCTTGCGAACGGGGCACCCTTCCTCTTATCGCGTTTTCCCTACCCTCGCCCGTCCACCCTCCGCCTCCTCCTGCGGCGCGTTCCTTTTTTTCGCCTTTCCTTCTCCCTTCGAGCCCCGTCTCTTCCCCTCCGGCAACCCCACCAGCCGTCCCGCGACTCCCACGTCGAACTAAGAACGCGAGCATCCCTGTGCACCCCCTCGACTCCCTAGCCATGCACGCCCGTACGTATACATGCACGTAGCACGGTGGGTGCGACGAGGATGAATAGCGTCGAGGGATGAAGATGAAAGCGAGACGTGCCGAGAGGGATAACGGAGGGCGGCGAGGGGAGGGGGGTTAGCCATGAGGAAGACGGAGCGGAGAGCGAGCTAGTATTGATTTTAATGACGCCCCTACCGACGCGAATTCACGAAAGAGGCGCGAATAATATCTACGCGCTCTGATTCCGGGACTCGGGACCGGTCGGGGAGCTTTATGAGAACGTACGGACGCATTCCTGAAACTCTTATTGCTGAAACGCGAATCCGACCTCTTTATACTTTAACCTTAAATTCGCTTCTCGCTTTTACGACACGCGAAACGATATTACGGTTATAATTGGTACCATAATGGATCGAAGTGCGAAGCAATCCCTCTTCCTCGAGCGAAAACATTCTCGCACCGTGTCCGATCGCGAACGAATAAAGGGTTCGTCGAAAGAAAAGAAAAAAAGAGGAAAGAAGAAAAAGGATGCCGGTTATATTTATGTAAGACACGCGTGCCAGAGGGTAAAAAGTGGCACTTGCCGAAAATCGAGAGGCTCGAGTAGCGCTATACGGAAGGGTGTTCAAATACCCATGCCCGGGACCCTAATCTGAATAAGGCGAACCCTTTCTGCCCCGGCGGGGACCCCTCCTTTTTTATTCATCGCGTGCAGGTATTTGCATGACCTACGTCCGGATCGCAGGTGTAGAGAGAGGCCCCGCTCGTTCTCCCCTTCCTTCTCGTTCGTGTTTGAATGAAACCGACCGTCGAGGGCAAGGGGTAACCGTGTACGCGCGTGTATGGAAATAACGAGGTGGCTGCGTGATGGTGTACCATTTGCCGTCGAGGCCGGTGATAGATTCTTAACGCCGCCTCGTCACATATGTTGATTCAGTGAAAAAGGTGCACCTGAGTGTAAATCCTCGGGTTGTTGCACAGGTGAACTCATTCCTGCGGGGTTTAATCCGTCCTCGCGCGTTTCGTGACCGATAATTTTCGCTCGTAAAATTATCCCTCGCATTTTTGTATACCAAAACGACGGTCCCTTTCAGAGTAGCTTCCGAGAAAGCATCCGAAACCAGTTAACTGTCTTTCGCGCTGATACGCTCTCACCCCGTTGCGGCCGTTTCCGTTTCGACGCGTTGCTCCACGTTTCAACGGGACACCCGTTAAGGCCAGCAGCGGCTAGCCGGTGCCTCCTGACCCCATGACCCTCCAGCAAACCCGACGACCTGTCTATACGGTGTATACGTGAATTGCAGGCTACCATTCAGCCACCTGCGGCTTCTGACATCTCAAGCAGCGCCGGTAGTGACCGGGCGAACACCTCTCTTTGCACGCGCGAACACACTCTTTGACAAAGGTGCATTATCCCTCGCCCTCGGCTTTCCTGAAAACCTGTTTGCAACCGCTCGCCCGTCCGCTCGCTCGCTCGCTCGCTCGCTCGCGCGCCGCGACGCCTTTGTGTCCCCCACGCAACAAGTCACAACATCATCGAAATCGTAAACGGCGAGCCAATCTCTGGGACGTTAATTGCTTCCACGACGTCCGCCTCGATCTTCCACGCGATCCTCTACGTACGGTGCATAATTCCGCTTGCCGTGTTCCTACGGCACCGCGCGACACCCTGAAACCGTACGCCACGTCCATTCAGTCTTCGACCTACATTTCCGTCGATCGAAACGTTTCTTTGCGTGGTCTCCGAGGGAATTCCTCGATGATGAAATTCGAACGATACGGAATCCCGCGATTCGAGCGTGTTACCGTTACGGGGCGGCCGATTTTCCAGCGGAAAGGCGGAAAGGAAACGCGAGATTCTCTCGACGCACCCCCTGCGAAAATCGTCTCACCCCCCAAGGAGTTTTTTCAGAACCACCGTGAATCGCCTCCCTCCGGGAATAATAAAGGCGTCCCATTAAGCGGGAAATTAGAGGTTTTGATTCTATGGCGTGCAAGCGCAGGCACCGGAAAAAACGTTTATTTCTATCCGGGAACGTTTTAACCAACGCTCGTCGATACGTCGTTGGTCCCCAGGGGGCCAGGTGCGCGAAAACATTATTTTTCTTCGATGATTTGTTGGGACACGGAAACTGGGCCAATCTCGATAGGGTTTCCAGGCGACTTGTAAATCAAATCCCTCTTAAAACCCGGGAATCTTTACAACTCGCGATGTACGTTACAGAAAAGGACGTGAAATCTTCGAGACTCTTGCGAGGTGCGAAAATATCTTTTTTCTATCATTTTTCCTTATGCACTTATCGCCAAGTACCCCACTCTGCCTCTGTCTCTCTCTCTCTCTCTCTCTCTCTTTCCTCCCCAAAGTCCTCCACATTTTTTTGTTTACTTTCCGAACGACGCTGAGAGCAATTCACCTCTATTGCTTACCGAATAGAATTTTTTACCAGGCTCCGGATAGAGTATTTTTTCTTCAATTCCTCCTCTCTCATTGTTCATCTTTTTTCTGCTCTTCCTTCTGGATTTTTCATCCACTCGCGGAAACTCGAGACGCATTGTTCTGCCGGCTGTTTCGCGCGGGAAAGTTCTTAAGAGGCCGGCGGAACTTTACTGGCTCTCTGTTCTCCCCGAAAACGGAGCTTTTCCCCCCCCCCTCTCCCTCATCTTCCTTTGCCCTCTCTAATTCAGGTCGAACGGTTCGTCGAGCCGGTAATTTTACGAAAAAGGAAAAAAAAAGAGGAGGAAGAGGAAGAGAAAACGAAGGATAAAAAAGCCAAATAAACCGTACGGTGCACGGTGCTGACCATCGGGACCATTTTACAGTTTCCCGGGCCGTTTTACTATCCACGACGTCTACCCTCATTTACGATGCACCGGAATCTTCCTTTCACCCTCGCGGCTGAAACGGACCCAGGTAGTGGGCGGTATCGATTCGTGCATATCACTTATTACTCCACTAATTGCTTTACGACACAGCGTCCAAGGATAGAAACACTCCGGGGACCCGCATTTTTTTTTTTTCTTTTTTTTACACCTTTTTACGACGCGCATATATTTCTTCTCGGAAGGATCTATGGCGGTCTATCGCAACGATCCTTATTTTTAGCAATCCGCCCGAACAGCTCGACGTTCCAACCATTGTAAAATCATTCGAAATTACTGATCCGACGTCGAGAGTGGAGAAAAAGAGTCCGCGCCGATAATAAGCCCATAAAAATGAAAACTTCTCGGAAAACGACCCGCCCGATGTTGCCCCGGCCGTGAGCCACGAATATTCAGGAACAATTAAGACAATTAGTTACGCAAATTCTTGCTGGCGCGCCTGAGTCCAGGTTGAAAAGGGCCCGCGAGGGTTTCTCGGGGCTGATTTTCGTACAGTCACCCCGAGAACAAACCGCGTGTGGCGCGGAGGGTGAATTCGAAGGCCGTTTTTCGAAAAACCGATCAACCCTTGCGGCGCCAGGGGCGTGAAATCGAAAGTTCGATTCCGAGCGCCGGATTTTCGACCCGCGGGGATAATAATGAGGTTTCGGTTTTTCGAAACGACGCGAGCCTTGCGTTTCTTGGATCAAAGAGAGCCGACTGGTAGCCTTCTCCCTATCGTCTTTCGCAATTTCGAGGCCTTTCTCGGACACCTCCAGCGTCGACTTCTATTTTCCGGACGGCTCCCTCCTCGTGCCTCACGGACCACCCTTCTACGAGTCGAAAGAAAGCCTCTCCTTTTACCATACGACTCCGAGGGACGATAGAGCTCGTTTCCTCGATTGCGGAATGCATCGTTCTGATTTACCTTCCGTGGTCCTTCTTCGTGAAATATTTCACCGGAGACCTCCCCAGTGGACACCCAAAGAAGTTGCTTTCGGGGCAATTTTTGTAGTTCAAACGCGCCAGGCGTAGGGACAAGAAAATTCTATGGTTATTCCCATACGCGTATAAACGTAGGGAAATTACACGTAATCTGACGGTAACCGCGCGTTCACCGCGCTACTGCGACTCGGTTTCGCGGAAGTTTTGAATTAAAAGAAACGGAACTCTCAATTCTCGACGGAGTCGGCCGGTCGTGGACTCTCGCGATACGATGGCACGCGTGACAGAGCAAGTCCAGTAATTTTCCTGGCGCATTACGCATGTGAGGGAGCGTAACGTGCGATTATAAAATAAGCGGTTCCTTTTGTGGTAATTAGCGGATCAAGGCCAGCCACCGATGAATTCGGGAAAGAGGCGTCCTTTCGGTTCTACGCTTCACGCGACCCGCTTGGTCGCATAATTGATGCAGCGTCTACTTTAAGAATATCCCTGCCATGCAACGTGAAATTAATTCTAATTTTCAACGTCGTCCGATGACAACCTCGACTAGCCACTTCGCTGGCAATTCCTCGCGACGATCCGACGCACTGTCTCACGGCAATCGTGTCCGCTTCCCTCTACTTAGGCTCCGCGGGGATTAGGCAATAAAAAGTGGGCGCATTCTTAGCGTACGCGATATTTCGCGGGCACGAGCCGCGACCTCTGGGGCTCGTTGTCGTTCGCCGCTCGCGATTTGCCAATTGTCCGATGCTCGCCCCGCCTGGCCCCTCCATGCCAGCGGCATTCCATCCATGCTCGCCAGTTTCCAACTCTTTTTCCACCACGCTCTCGCCCCTTTTATTCCGCGGAATATTCACCGGATTAAGGTAATTGCTCACTGGACAGCGCGGAGCGTAAGCGCCGGCTCGCGCGCATTCCGCGTGGGCCGCGTGCATACACGCGTGCAACCAGCGTCCGTGCAGGCGTGAGACCGATCGACGTCGTTGCGTAACTTTGTTTTGCCGGGCTGAAGACGACGGAGGCACGCGAGGCTCGTGGACCGCGAAAATTGAAGGGAGAACCGCGCGCTTCGAGTCTCGTCGATGGAAGATCGTTTGGCAAGGGTGGTTCGAGGTGCACGTAGACGTTGCAAGGTTGTTGGAGTTAGAGGATCGACGAGAGAAGATTGCTACTGCGTGGACGCGCGAAACTGCTGTACTTGCTTAAACAGCGGCCTTGAGCTGTAAATTGTCGAATGAAACGCAGTTTGCTGCGATGCGATTCCAACGGACGGCCGTCTTCGCGACGAGCGACTCGAAATGGAGAACGGAAAGTGTCGCGTAGACTCGTTTCGTTTTGGAGCGGTGCTCCGAAATTCGCGCTCGCGCTACGAAATCCGCGTGGACGTATCGCGTAACACTGGCATACGGTGGCAGGATACACCGTTTCGTTGACGGTAACGGAGACAGTGGCAGCGTAGCGCCAGCAGTGGTAGCGGCTGATGGGGTCGAGGTCTAAGCCGGCGGTGTTGGGTTTCACAGCGATATCAAGCGTAATATAGCACGCGCCTCAATTCAATCCAGCTGCCAGCCACTGTCACACTTAACGAGTTGCACTTTAACGACCGGAAGGATTAATTCCTCCGCCGAAACTTGCCCCGCTGCGTTTGAAAATCAGGTGTCCCGCGGCGTGAGCCCACCCCCGCTCCGAATAGGTCACGCGACCGCCATTTTACGGACCGCGAACCTCTCGTCGGCAATTGCCAATACCTCTCGATAACCCACGGGGAACTGGAAGCGTCGGACGATCCATGGCAACGAGATTCGCAGCGAGACGTACGACGCGCGGAGAGTACCTCTTTACCAAGAAAGTAGAGGTAATTAAGCGAGGCAACCCCGCGCGAGTTTCTTATTCGTCATGGTAACAAGGTTCGTGGAACAGATGCTAAGTGGGCACGATGCGGAGGAACGAGAATAAGAGGAATGAACGAGGAGGGAGAGGAAGGAATGATCCCTGCCGCGAGAGAGTCCATTGCGTTCATATAGGAGAACCGGCGAGAGGGGTCGTGCGAGAACACGAGAGGGAAGATTCGTTGTTGTCGGTCGGAGGGACGGTAATACACTCCGAGCGCTGCTGGAATCGCATGGGCAACGTTACGCAGTTGCGTCGCGTGAGCGTGTACGCGCTGGTGGGCGGTAAACATCAAAGACACGTTGGCTAGTTGAGCCACTTAACGTCCACGAGTTTTCACATTAGCGAGGCAAAAGGCCGGCTGATGGGGCTTGGAGGGGAAAACGCGTCGAAGGGGTATATAGAGGAGTCGGAGAAACCGCGACGCGTACATTCGCGAAAGTCTGTATGGTAATGGAGCGAGGGTTCGAAGGGTGAAGGTCGCCTAGTGTGAATCGTACGGTCTGCGAGGGAACTGTACGGCTAGTTGCGTGCAATCGTAATCTTGTGGCATCGGATGTTAAATAAAGCTGCGGTAAGGTAATCCGGTCGTTGTCGTCTGGAATTCGCAAAAAGAGATCCTCGAGAGTGATTTCGTGGGGAGTTACGATTTCCACGAAACGAGATGCGCGTCGAAGAGGAACGCACCGATTACGGATGGCCCCTGAGCCTCGCGTGTCGCGTACGCATTAAGAGCAAGATATAAGCAAGCGCAGCCGTTGTCAAGATACGACCGATTCCTCGCGATCGCGATCGTTTCGAGTGAAATAGGAATCGCGTTCTCCGGGCGCTCGCGGCGAGCCCAGCCAGGGGGTGGTTCGGTGGATGCGAACGCGTCCGGTTTATCGACCATTACGACTTATGTTAATGACGCGGCTCGATAAAGTGAAACAATATCCGGATCTTCGTAAGAGCCTCTTTCGACGCGTTTCTCTTTATCTTCTTTCGCACGAAAAAGTTTATTCGATTTCTTTTCATTCACAAAAGAGCACCATTGTAATAATGATTTTCCTGAAAGTCAACGAACCTCGACACCCTGTACAGACGCACAAAAGTATCGGGAAAAAAATGCACCGCCATATATCAAAGGGGGTTAAATACTCCGTGAAAAAGGAACGATGGATCGCGCCCCTTACTGTCCCCAGGAAGATCATCGAATGCAAACGAATCGCGATCATCTTGCCTGCGATTCGTCACGGATCCTCGAACAACGCTTATGCAAATATCGATCCCCGCCTATGGAGTTGGACAAAAAATCCCGCTCCTTTATTCGTGGCACAAAGGCACGAGGAACAGTTTTTTTTTTCTCTCCCCTCCCCCTCTCCGTTTCCCAGCTCGCTGTTCCGCCAGCGAAATGTGACAGTTGGCCGGTTACGTTTGCCCCGTAATTTCCAAAAAGCTGTACAAAATAGACCCGCCTCTGGCCCGATACCAGCCGATTTCCGGAATTGAAATTGCACAGGGCGGCGGCGGGCCACCTTATCGACAGCTTCGCCCTTCGTTATCTCGATGGCGCCCGGCTGACTTCTCGTCCCATCGAATTTTACCGCCTGTTCTCCTTTGTGGAAAACACGAGGAGAGGATCGCGCGCCGTCTGTTCCTCGTACACTTTGCGCACCGACCAGTCGTAACTTTGTCCCGTTCGTATCGTTAAATAGCCGTTTAATGAACGACTACACGGAAATCTCGTAAACTCCCAGCAGAGAGGCGGCGGTTATTAAAACGGAGGAAAAAAAAGTTTGCTTTTCGAAATTGCGTAGCGCTGAGAAAAAAATCCAATCCCCCGTCTGTCGCGTCGATACTTTTGCTTCGATCGCAGCCCGTTCTGCGCGAACGAAAATAGAGGATCGAGCGTATGGAATCGTAAAACGGTCGCAAATCACCGGACGAATGAACGAGTGGAGCAAAAGTCGAGGAAGCGGTCTAAACGGAAAAAATCGGCTGGGTGGGTGTAACGCGCGGGCACGACCGCGTTCTCGCGCGGCTCTATGAATGGCAAATAAGGGCCCTCGCATCGGCAGCCCTTAGCCCCGCAGGACGGTTGTCTAACTGTCGAGGCCAGGTATCTGAATACAATGACCAGGCAGGGTATAATGCATTCCTCTTAATGGTATTGCGACTCCGCGCGACCTCTGTACAGAAGCGGGTTCGAGCTCGCGAAAGGCACCTCGTCCCGTTCGCGACGCTCGCGCGCGGTCTCCGCGTGGCGCATTATACAGGCAAGACGCGCGTAGCCGACGCGCCGTTTTATTAGATAATTAGTTGACGAGATGCGTGGGCGGGTCGCGCGGCACGCTTTGCGTAACGCAACCGAGCCAGTGGATCGATCAATTCGAGTTTTTTTCTGCGGAGCCTCGTATTACGCGCGCACGCTCGCCTCTAATGGGATGCATTGTGCGCCGCACGCATCGATTAACCCGGACGGTTGATCGCGTTAATGGCTTCTCGCCAAGACTGGACGGACACCATCATTCTCCCTCTCCGCTGCGCTTTTACAATTGACACGCGGTCCGCTGCGAGCGGAGAGCTCGCTGATCCTCGTTCGAGAAATTTTGTCGACTTTCGAGCGAGAGCTGGGATCTCGGGATCGAGAGATAACGATGAGCGCAGCGAAGGTTGATTCCACTGGCTGGCAAAATCGCGTCGGTCTCCGTCTCCATTAGCGTAAATTGATCTATTAATTTTCCTCGAGGACCCCGCTCGCTTTGGACGTTATTGGCCGTAGCTTTCGCCGTTTGTTTCTCCGCTTTCGACAACCTCCGTCGCCCCGCGCGCGATTAACGCTCGAATTAGGAAAAAATTGCCCGTCCGATCGGTGAACTCCGCTCGAACGCCGCTCGAGGGGCGGCGGCGCGGGGCGAAGCGGAGCCGCGCGCGGAACGGGGGTTCACCGGTGGACGGAGGGTGGCAAACTTTCGGCCATAAAGACTCGCCTGTCAATTCATCTTTCCCATATATATATTTCACGTCAAAATATTGCGATAAATCATCGCGCTGGCGACGAATAAGAGCGGTCCAGCCGACGGGGGCGGAGGACGCGATATTCCGCAGTAAGTTAGGTGACCAATGGACGCGGCGGTGTCGACGTTCTTTCGCGGCCTGGGAATATTAATCTTGGGAAAAGCACTTTCGGTATTTATGCACACGGTGGACGAACGGCGAAATAAATGATGCCTTGATGAAGATTTATGATCTCGCGGCGTTTAACGCACTGGCTATACAAATAGAAATTCTTGTGTAATCTCCTACTTAAGAGGACGTCCGCGAGAAAAGGGCGAGGAGGAACGAGTGGGAAAGAAAAGTTGGCATCTTGAAACCGTTCGTGTGAGAAAGTTCGGGGCATAAAGGAGCGACAGCCAGCATCGGCTTCTTCTCGTGAGACAGTGGAACAACGCGGTGGCGATCGGGGCAAAGAGAAAAACTCGGAAGGTCGGGTATTGAGAACGGGGGTCGTTGATGGGGAAAAGACGAGGCGGCGGCAGGCAGCGGGACGAGGGCGAGGCAGGGGGCTATTAGCTGGCAGATTAGCAGTTAAAATTGAAATTTGCACGGACAGTTCGATGCGCGGCGGCGAACGTCTGAAGGCGGCCGAAAGTGCTCGGGGCCCGAAGATTGGAGAACCGAATCTGCCACGCATCGTGTTCGACCAGCGAACTCGCGCCTCTGTCTTTCTTCGCCCCTCTCTTTTGGTCCACGTCACGGGTATGAAATGAGCTATGGTTACGAGGCGCCCATATACCACAATTCGTTCGCCGGCCATCAAGCGATGAGTCGCGATTGTCAAGAGGAGATCGTCGCGGTGATCGACGCATTCTTGCTAGCTCGACGATTCATAACCCCAGCGAGTAACGAGCTGCGGTTCTTGCCATTCTTCCTTTCGTTAATCGCGTTGATCCTCATCACCCGACGTTTGTTCTTATCGAGCCCCACGCGGTGTTCGTTTGCAATTAACGCTCCAGTAGAAACGAACCGCGTGATGGCCGCTATGTAATATCAACCCCTTATGAATGTAAATCGACGCGCGCGGCCTGGTAGCGAGAGGGCAATTGAATATTAACCCGTTCCGTTGCAACACCTACTTGCGGCACCGTGAGAACGTTAACGTTCGAAAATCATTTCTAATAGCGCAGTATGCGTTCCGAAGTCTTTCGAGTTACCCACCCCCCGTTAAGTCATTCTGCCTCGGGACGCGTGTAAAAAATCCGTGAAGAGAACAACGTGGACGCGTGGGACCGGTTCATCCTCGACTAACATCGCGCGAATTTGCAAGTTATACCGGCTGGCTGAGGGTTTTATTAACACCGCCGTGCCGCGAACCGTGACTAAAAGGGCCTAACGCGATACTCGGTAGTAGATCGGTGCAACGAGTTTAGCCACCGTTCTTTATTGCCAGCGGTGCTTTTAATTGCGAGCTCCCTCGAAAATTGTCCCTCTCTTTCTCTCTCTCTCCGCCTCTCCTTTTTCGCCCCTCCGCCCGTGACGAAAGAAGGCAACGCGAATCGGGTATCGGCGTTTGGAAGTCGATCGCCCGTCGTTTAACGACCGCAGAGGCCATCACTGTTCCTCATTCCGGTATTAATCGTGGATAATTCGAAGATAATTCCGCCGTCCCGTTCCTTCGATGGTCTCGATTCAATGTTTGCCCTCGACGCGCTGCTCGTCTCCGAAGCACAAGGAATATTCAGAAGAAAAATCGAGGAGTAGAGAGGTAGAGAAGCTCACGATGCTGAATTAATTACTATTAGCTTCGTGCGTGCACTTCGAATCTCCGTTGGCAATGAACACCCACGAAGAATTATTAATTCTATGCACGGTACGAAGCATCTTCCGAACGTGTGAGCGTTTCTAGGGTACCGAGTCAGGGTCTGTGGGAAGCCCAGAACACCTCCATCGTCTTACTCATTCATCTGTATCGCGAATCACCGTGCAGTCGATGCGCTGTGCGTGACTCTGCAAGGATGCGTTCGCCGAAATCTTCCGAATCATTGGCAGTCGCGATTCCTGCGATTTTTGTATCGAAAAATCGACCAAATTCTCTTTTCGTCGAATCGAATTGCGTGAAACAAGAACGCTGCCAGTTCTCTGTCTCTCTCTCTCTCTCTCTCTCATCTTTCCTTCCGCTCCATCTTAGTGGAACGTAATCGCGACGAGACAATAGCGTGGCCGTGGATCGAGCCGCGGTTTCGTCGGGTTCTGTGTCTCCGTGACCGAGGAAAGGCAAAAAGAGCGTCGCCAGGAAGTCGACTTGACTAATTAAGACCCGACTTTTAATTGGATGCAAAGCCGCGGTGTGCGGCAGAGTGGTCGAAGGGGGCCAGCGTTCTGTAGCGTGAGGCGCGCACGTAGCGCGGCAGATCGGGCCGCTCTGCTCGCGGGAAACAAGGCGAATGGCAATTTTCTTAATTACCATGCTAATTGTCGTAATTACGGCCCCTGGTGTTATGGTAATGAGATGTGACAGGAAGAAAGACCGGCGGCGGGCTTCCTCCCGTATCCTTCGATAAGTCGGTCTCTCTGCTCGCGCGATACGCAGCAGCACGCACACCGACACCGGTAATGGTCGAAATTGCCAGTGCACATGCACGCACGCACGTGCTCTCGTGGCTCAACTTCCTGTTATCGTGAATGAAAACCGTTCCGCGCGCGTTTGTCATCCAATAAGTCCCGCGCCTTTTCTGTCATACTCGAATCGTTGATATCACTGTTCGAGGGTGGTTCTCTAAATCCTTGATTACACTCGCGTAGGATTTCTTGGTCAAGTTAAAGTCCCGAGTCAGACGATCGTTCGAAGCGTGACTTGGAAATGAAACGTCCAACACTGTCGATAATGGATCAGTGTTTACACCGTTTGCAGTGGATAAATTGAAAATTAACCGTTCGACTCGTTAACCCCTGTGCAAGATGTTCGAGCGCAGCATCGAAGGGATCGTTTCACTCCCCACGCGTTCGATTACCACGGTGGTTCGTTTGGAGCTGAGATATCGACGCGATTATCGCGGAACGCGTACGCTTATTATCGCGAGGATGCGCCCTTAAATTTATCGGTGACGATCGAGCAGCGGGCTCTTGTTAATAAGCGCGTTTCGGCGGCGTTCAATGGCGGACGGTTCCTCTCTTCCCATCTGCGAGCGGGAGAAAGAGAAAGGCAGAGAAAGGGTAGAGAGAGAGAGAGAGAGAGGAAGGAAAGAAAGATCGTAACATCCTGAAGAGGAAGGAGCACGCGTGGAAAGCTGACAAGAAAGTCCGGCGTGATGGTCAGCCAGGTGTACGAGGTCAGTGAGCAGCGGCCGATCGTTTATGCACAGTGGCTTCTTTGCCGACAATAAAATTGCGGCAAGTGTGTCCGCTGTGGCGCGTTGTGTGGGCCGCGGTGCCGTATATTCAGCGCGACACTCGCCATTAAGCGTACAGCTCAATACGCATTTATATGACGCGTTTGCTGCGACCGAGGGAAAAAGAGAGGCCCGACGACGTACGCCATAACAGTTTCACCGGTTAAATCGCCTGTGCGGTTTCGTACGCGTTCTATTGATCCCCTTTCCCTTTAAGTGGATCGAGGCGCGAGCGGTCGTCGACGAAATCAACGGAAACGGAATTCCTCGAGGCGACAAAATTATGATTAACCCACTTGCCCCCTCGAGTGACGAATCGACGAGACGAGACCCCGCGGAACGACGAGAGACGGACTGCGGCCACGATTGGTTCCGGTGGACGCACGAAGACGCGACAAAGTC
This sequence comes from Xylocopa violacea, assembly GCA_963969225.1. Lineage (NCBI taxonomy): Eukaryota > Metazoa > Arthropoda > Insecta > Hymenoptera > Apidae > Xylocopa > Xylocopa violacea. The sequence goes on from CAXAJV010000014.1 coordinate 21,601,948, forward strand.
ACGTGTGGTACAGCAACTCGGGGCTTTCGATGACAACAGAGAGAAGCGAGGCATTGTGTCCTTTCGCGATGGTGAAATTGGCCGTGCGGAACTCCGGATGCGGAGGCAAAGAAATACGCGGCCAGCTGGCCTCGTTTCACATTCCGCGGACGTAGCAACCCCAAATTACCCTATTCTATGCCCAGGCTGCACTCTCTGATTCTGCAAAGCGTTTCCGTCGCCGCGCGTCTTTCCTTAAAACGTGCAGGCCACCCCCGCGAACGTGCCACCCACACGAAAGCAGGGCCAAACAAATTTGCCTCGCGGGATTCAAATGTTACAATTGCGCTCCATTTTTCCTCCTATTAATTCATAATCGTGCGTATCAGCTAGATCCGAACAATTTGTCCAACGTTTCCACGCCGTTCGGATGCGTGCAGAGGCGGACGTCCGATCCGCGGCAGGCAAAGAGCCGCGTTGTAGACAATTCCGTGATTAGGTAGGTGGTACGTGTCAGGTAACGACGCCGCCAGGTGAATACACTCTGTTATACCTACGCGTGTTGCTGTCTCTCGTAGGTAGCGACCCGAGAGATTTCGTTGCCGATATACAAGCGTACATGAAGACGTACACACGTCCACGACGCGTGTACAGACGATGCGAGAAATTCTCAGAATGCTCGCTCGCATGCAAACGCGGATCGGCCAGTTCTCGTAATTTCTTCGACTCTCGTTAGTCTAAGCTACGGAACGAGTCCAGCAAAACTCTGCCACCGCTCATAAATCCCGAGCACGAACGCGATATTCCTCTCCCTCTCTCACCTTCCGCGATACCTTCCGCCATTCTTTTCTTTTGGAAGAAATTCTCGAGTCACCCGATTTCATCACCGTCCTTGGTCTTCTTCCGCTCGTATCGCGGAACGCTGGCTGGTTCTGCTGGGAGCTCGTAAAAATCCTCGTTATCGCGTAAACGAACGCGCGTTGTTGGTAAACGCGCGACTCGGTCAGACCGCGAAGGGTTAATTCCACTGCGAATCCCGGCGAAATCCGGACGCTCTATAATTTTACTCCGATGGAAGGGAACGATGAAACTGGCGCGTCGAGCGAACGATGCACTCGCGGTTGTAAAGCAGGCTCGTCGGCCTTTTTATTGTTGCTGCAATTAGCGATATAATTAAGTCAATTCGTTTAATTTGTCGGTGCGTTTCGAGAAAAATGGGGCGATAATTTGTTCCCCCGCATGGCCGGCACCCGTGTCGCCGGGCAGAGAGGATAGCGCAATTTGTGTTTTAATTATTTAAATAAATGTATGCCGTGACGCGGAGGACGTTCGTTACCAGGCAAATGAACGAAACGGTAACACGCGATGCCGGCCGGCCTCGGTGATTCTTTGTGTAACCAGCGCGCCGCTTGCAAGCCGGCCTATTAGCATTGCTCATGATCCAACCGATAGTAACAGGGTTTTCTCGGAAATCTCGCCTCCCTCCCGTTTTATTCCCGCTTCCATCGTTCGCCCCCTCGTTTCGCTCCTTTCGGTTTCCTTCGTCGGCGCGTCTCGTGCGAGCGAGAGGACGTCGAGCGGACTGGCCAGTTTTCGCGCTCGACGAATCGTCATCCGCGGATACGCGTCAGCTCTCTCTCTCTCTCTCTCTGTCTCGTGTCCGCGATCGTGCCACCGCGGTGTTGCACGAAAACCCGACGGGAATTAGATTTCTACGAGCATTAAGCGCCGTTAACACTTCGTTAATCGACGATATCTGGGAAACGGATCTCCTAACGAGCCGCAATTTCAGGAACCGTGGAAGAGATAAAGCGGTACGCGGACGTGCGTTCGTCGGAGCAACGATCCATCGCGGAGCTAGAGCTCAATCGTTGGGTTTTCGGAGCAAAAACACGAGAAACGGAGGTTCGCGATTCGCGCGCGACCAGGGACGGGCGAATTTCACTCGCGTTTTCAGCGAGAAGAAACTCGCGAGCGAGTCGCGGCCACCGGTCTCCAGGCGATCTGATAAGGTTCGTTATCGCGTGCACGCATCGTCTCGAGCGCGAGCACACACCTACGTAGCCGCGGCGACCGGCGAAAACAGAGGAGGGAAGAGAAAAAAAGGCCGCGCGCTCCTCGGCTCGGAGCGGCCGCGAGAAAGTTTTTCGTCCCCTTGCACGTCGTCGTGCGGCGGTGGAACGACGGAATTCCAGTTGGTGTCACCTGGGAACGCATCCGGGGGATACTAATGCGGCCAGCGTCGGGGCCGCCTCGCATCGGTCATGCGCGATCAATACGCGTAATAAAAACGATCTAGAAATGCCACCCGGCGCACGGCCCGATGCAAATGAAAGCTGAAAGCCGTTTCCTAACGGCGGCCGCGTCGCATTCCAGGCACGGACGCGCGGTATCGCGTATGGTAATCGCCGATGTGGTATTTCTCAAGGTGGGATCGGACCGTGTCCACGATGGCGTTCGCTGGTCGAGTGCGATGCATCGAATACGCGAGCGTGTTTATCGACGCTTTCTTTGAAACGCGTAGCCTCGTAGCATCGCGCGGACGCGGCGCATGCGTCGATTCTAATCCAGAAATTCATCCCCCTTTCGACGTCGCGGATACGCGCGTACGCGCGCGCGGACGGTCTCCCCGATCGTTCGCTCGAGAACGATCGTCGTCGTCGTCGTCGTTGTTGTTGTTGTTGTTGTTGTTTGTTGCTTTTTCAGCGCGCCGCTGCTCCGTCGCGTCGCTCGGACGGGCTCGTTTAAACTTAATTTTCCGAGAAGGATACAATTAATATAATTAATATAATTCTTCTCTATTAGATCAGGATGGATAAAGGCGGCTGGCTCATGAATAAAAGTGTTCCTATAATTTCTGTTCATAAATACAAATTAGCGGTGAAACGAGGAATGCCTCAGACGGCCGCGTCTGTTGCACACTCGCGCCTAAGCGCGTCCGTGTGCCCGTGTGCACGATATTCAACGCGCTCATTAAAATATCTTCGGCATAATTCTTTGTTCGCTGGCACGATTCCCGGCGAGAAGGTTATTATACAATTAAACGCGTATACGAAACAATGTACGACCTATACGCGCAGCGTACGCCGCTTAAGTGGCAGTCATTTTGTTGCAACCCCCTCATGTATACATATTATATTCCGCCGTGGCATGAGAATAGCGTAAAGGAACGGAAAGACTTGTTAAGTGTGAAAAAGGCGGAAGCGGTGGCGTACTCGCGAGGAGTACGTGCACGCCGATTACACCTGTGCCTCTCTACCCTCCCTCCACCCTTCCGCCCTTGGAGCACCGCGTTCGCGACCTCCATCGCGACTCGATTGTGCCGTACAATGATTTATCTGTGCGAACGCTTCTCGGCTAATGAGGGAATCATGACGGAAGAAGGAGGAGAGGAAGAGGAGGAGATGGAAAAAGAAGAGGAAGAAGAAGAAGAAATAGAAAAAGAAGCCACCGAGGAGACACGGTGTGATTACGTCCTCGTTAATAAACACCAGATGCGATCGTTTGTCGAGGTAAAAGCCTGTCCGTGTCTCTAATTCCAGAGACTTATCTAAATTCTCCCTCCTGGAACGGGATAGGATCACTCTCTGTTTAATCCAACCGCGCTCTTCCCCTCCACCCTCCCGCCCTTGCCTTCCTACATCTAATTACCAGAGTCCGACGTTGTTATACAACAGAACACGCATTCCTGGTTAGGTTCGAGATATATTCAATTTGCTAAATTAACCGTGCGAAGAAAGAACCAGTCCGCGCTCGTACGTGTGTGCCCGTACGCGTACGCCCGTGTACGTTCCTCGGTCTCGCGATGCGGAATAAAATTAGCGAGCATACATTTTAATCTCGCCTCAACTTTCACGTCGACGATCCGCTCGTTCGGTGCGCGCGCGCGCGCGCACACACGCGCGCTCGAGCGCAGACGCGCACACCTGGGATCGCGAGGCGAAATAATCAAGAAAGAAACGGTCGAGAAAGAATCGCGCGAATCCATACGATAATTATTATTATTATTACAGCCGGTATTACCATCGCGCCGATTCTCTCCGCGGTTTCGCACCGTCATTATCCGCATGAACCGAACAAGACAAACGGTTGTTCGTTCTTGCGTGAACCGACTCGCGGCTCCTACGGGGCGGGGAGCGGATCGTGTCCGCGGCGCGTTTGCGTGTCGCATAATGAATTACGCTTTTCCGGGACGATACGCAAACACCCATTTATCCGTAATTTGCATAATGCGACACCGGCTTCGTTCCTATTAAATTTAACGACCTGTGCGGGCAACAGGTCCGCGCATATCGTTAACCGCCCCGGCTTTGATTACTCCGCGAATATGGCAAGCCGTACGTTACAACCATAAACCATGGATCTAGCAAAAATTCAGATAGCCGGTAACCATTAAGCGTTCCCGCGGAGGCCGATAAATATTATTTCCCGTGATTTATACACCGCGTAACCCGACGCGCGCTTCCAACGCGACGCCAACCAAAAATTAACCCCCTGTCGACTCGCTCCACCTAGAACGCTGCGCTCGAAGCTCCGCTGCGAGGAACGAAAATCATTTTCACCCAGTGAAAATTCGTAATTACAACGCGCGCGGTTTCTCGCGCTCCGATATTCCTCGCGAGCGACGATTAAACGGTCAATTTTCATTCTCGGCCTAATTGACTCGAACGGCGCGCGCAGGGGTTAAATACCGTCGTTCCGAACGCTGATGATGGGCGTAATTTTTGAAAGCCGCTGTACGCTCGTAAAACCCGCGGCATTAGCGACGAAGCGGAGATGCCGTCAGATTGTTCGCGTTACGGCGATTAGGATGCTCAAGTTCGCGGCGCCATTATCCGCGTGAAAATCGCGATTCGCCAGCAGGTGCCACGCTACGATAGACCGAGTCGCGGGAAAAAAGGCCAACGACGGGCACGAAATCGCGGCCGGCCACATCAAAGCGCGATTCCGTCCACGGACGATGAAGCATTTGCCCGCGACGTAAACTTTCGCGCCTCCCGTACGCGCGTAACGCGTCGGCTCGTTTCTATATTCCATCGCGTGGCTCGCGTATGCAACCGCGTGCGGCCGCGTGAACGTGGAAAAACCGATTACCGCGTACTCTCGATCATTTTTTTCTTTTTTTTTTTTTTTTTCTCTTTTTACCGCCGCTTTCCCCGCTCGGGAAAGTCTCTCTCTCCCTCCGTCCCTTCGCCTCGTCCGCCCCCACCAGCGGTCCCGTTTCCGCTTAAAATTCATTTGTCTACCGTGCAACGTACTCGTCCGTCGTGGTTCGCTTCCTTTCCGCGATTATGACTCAGAAACAATCGAAAGTGGTTTTCAGGGGATTAGCGAGGAGGATTTTCGACGACGTTATATAACGTCTATTTTCACTTGATTTCTTTTTTTTTTTTTCCCCTCTCCTCCTTTTTATTTCCTTCGCGCAAGCTTTCGCGTGTGAAACACCTTGTACTGTTAATCTCGTTATACATTCGACGTTTGTTCCATTTTCTTCTATTGCGATTAATCGCGCGCGTACAATAGCTGTTTGTATATTCAAAACCGACGCCGGGGATCATCCAGGCTGTTCTACATACAATGTCTACGCGTATAAATCGATCTAGCCGGTGGTGTGTGCGCTACCTTGGTTATTTACGAAGCGAACGAGCTCCTCTTTTTATTCCGGTTAACAAACACGTAACATTCACGCCGTCGAGTCGTTCGATCTCACCTTACGCTCGGTAATGACGCATCGGCGACGTAATGAGCGTCGTGGAGTTCATTGGGAAACGCAACGCGAATGGGGGAGATCCACGTGTTAAATTAACTTGCGATAAGGCCTGAAATTGCATTCGCGGTTTCCTGCCAGACGCCAAAAATATCCTGTCGTTGAATCCGACGGGGAGGGAAAAGGAGCGGGGCAGAAAGCGCGCGGGAGCGAGCGAGAGGGAAGGCGCGAGGAGGATCGCATCGATCGTGCGTGAATGCGTGATCGATCGGCCGTGCATCGATCGCAGTCAACAGGCGATGATCGCTCCTCCCGGTTTTCAACGAATTACGCCTTGAATGCATAATAATATATTCGCGCCGCGGCTTCCAGCGAAAGGACTCATTTCCATTCAGGCGCCGCGGAGACATTTAGGCGGATTTGCATGCACAACGTTCGGCATCGACGAGGACTAAAATAAACGCGCGCGAGCCGTGGTGCCTGGCTATCGATCCGATCGATCGAAACTTTCTTCCAGGAAAGGTACGAAAATCGCTAAACGTTTCTCCGTCGAGCGTCGCGACGACATCGACGATTTGACGGTCCGTTTCGCGGTCGATTCCGAGGTACGAATTAATTAGCGGTAACCGATTCGATAAAGAACGACGATCGAAACGTAGACGCGAGGGGTCAGCCTCGAGGTGGATAGGGATTCTACGAGGGCAGGATGAATAGGAAGCTGAGGAACCAGCAACGTGGCCAGGATAGCCGGAGGCGTCGCGATACCGGCGTCGGAAGCCTCGACGAATAAAACCGTATTATTAGAGCTCGATGGAGCAACGGGGAACCACCCGCAAACGGCTTCCAGGGACTCCGATTAATCGAGAGCCACATCCTCGTATCCCTCCCTTCCCTTTTCTATCCGTCTTCTCCCCCGTTCCCGCGCCGCTATTTCTAAGGCTCACCCATAAACATCCTAGAGAAGCGCCTCTCGCGGCGCCGGATCTCTGTTATTAAACGCATATCAATCAGATGCGGTGAGAACGAGAGAGAAAGGGAGAGAGAGAGAGAGTGGAGAAGGGTTTGATGCGCTTTTAAATGCGCCCCGCTTGATTTATCGACCCCTACCTTCGATTTCGTGCGCGACCAACGTCCTTGGACATCGAAATCGCTCCATTAATCCCTTCCACGAGGAGCGAAGCGAGGAGATCCTTGAAAATCCTCGGGGTCGTAAAGCAATGACGAAACTATAATTAAAAAAACGATTCGTCAAAGACCGTAGAAAGAGGTCGATCGACTTTGTTTGCGAACGCGCGACGCACAGCGGACAAGTTTTCGCGTCGCGCTTGCCAGGCGGACGCTGGACGATATGAAGTTCAGATCTGCAGATGAGGTCGTTAAAGATTCCGGCGACTGATCGATGGTAAAAGGGGAATAAGAGTCGGTTGGCTGTAATTGCCCAATCGGTCGGTCGTCTGGCTATCGTGCACGTACATCTCGTCACGAAAGCAGCAGCGCTGCGCGGTCAACGATCGTGTAGCCGCGTCGTTTGCATGAGCAACGCGGTAATTAAGCGCAGCCCGCTAATTACCGGGTTTCTTTTCCCTTTTCCTTCTCTCTTTTTTTTTTCAAAATTTCCACACGGCCGCGGTGTTTGCTAAACCGACGTCTCGTCGGACGTCGGCTGTCATCGGGAACCGTAGCTCGAGGCGCGACCGCTCGCAGCGCATATAATTGGCCCGCTATTCCAGCAACACCGTCGCCGATTCTACGCGCGTGACATCATCCACGTCGTAATTAATTATCGCGGAGAGCGCGCAATTTCTTGCTGTCTTGTTTATATTAATAACTTTATTATTCCGATTCCTCTGTGAGTTAACCAGAATTGATTAGAGACGCCGGGCGGTCGAGCAACGCGTTCAAAGTGCTCGCTCTTGCTATCTCGAAATGGTATTTATGGTCTCTCTGAACTAACGCAACAGTCAAATTTCGTTCGCCATCGCTTCTTTCTCGTTTCTCGTTCAGCGATCACAGGCATTTGATGGTGGATCATGAAAAGCAATTTCACGATGCAACGCAATCAAAATGCTCGCTCTTGCTATCTCGAAATGGTATTTATGGTCTCTCTGAACTAACGCAACAGTCAAATTTCGTTCACCATCGTCTCTTTCTCGTTTCTCGTTCAGCGATCGCAGGTATTTGATGGTGGATCACGAAGCAACGCAATCAAAATGCTCGCTCTTGCTATCTCGAAACGGTATTTATGGTCTCTCTAAAACAACGCAACAGTCAAATTTCGTTCGCCATCGCCTTTTTCTCGTTTCTCGTTTAGCGATCACAGGCATTTGACGGTGGATCACGAAAACAAAATTCACGATGCAACGCAATCAAAATGCTTGCTCTTGCTATCTCGAAACGGTATTTATGGTCTCTCTGAACTAACGCAACAGTCAAATTTCGTTCGCCATCGCTTCTTTCTCGTTCAACAATCACAGGTATTTGACGGTGGATCACGAAAACAAAATTCACGATGCAACGCAATCAAAATGCTCGCTCTTGCTATCTCGAAACAGTATTTACGGTGTCTCTGAAACACCAGTGAAATTTCGCTCGCCATCACCTCCTTTTCGCTCCTCGTTTCGCGATCGAGGGTGTCCGTCGATGGGTCGCGAGGAGAAATTTCACGGGGCAACATCTGGCCTGCGCGGCGCGGCGTCGACGCGGTAGGACAGATCCTTTAGGACGTGGAGTACACGCGGCTGGTGTCCCATCGGGGACAGAGACAGGCGCGTCGTGTGGCAGGGATCGTTATCAGATTCGATCCAGCTTCCTGATAGTTAATTAACGAGTTCATTATGCACCCTTGCCCTCCGCCGGGGCCCTCTCTTCTTTTCAGGGTACCGTGCAAGCCAGCTCGTGGATCGGCCCGAAGTGAGGCATTACGGAGATCCTCGGTAGATAGCGGACGGACCCGGTGGGTGGCGCTATTTTATTGCATCACGACTCCAACGGGGACCCCGCGCCGCTCCGCACCGGGCCCCAGTCGCGGCGATGCGCTTTCAGAACTTTCGCAGACGCTCGTGAATCTTCGCTCGACTCTCGCCCCGATGCGTCCCTTGGTCCTCTGCTTTCGAGGCGCGCTGTACGCGTTCCTCTCGCGATTCAGCGTGCGCTGTCGTGACATTAAGGGTGCTGAGCGTTGAAGAGGAAGCTGGAGGAAAAATTGTCGAGTGTTTCGACTTCTCGTATTGACCAAGTAACGTTTGACGGTGTAGTGGGAACTTCAGCGACTCGCGTCAGCCAGTCTAAATTGCTCGCTAGAAAAATTGCACCCCATTTTTAAGAGGTCCGCAGGGGCTACAGGTCATTAAACAATCATTTTACTGTATCCTAAAACGGCCGCGCGCATTCCCTTCGTTTCGAAGATTGTTCCACGGCGGAACGAAAGCACGGGACCGCCCTCTCGATGCGTGTCGGCCGCCGTAAAATCTGTCAGTCCGAAGATTTAGTTAGGCGATCCGTGGAAGGGCGAAACTGGCGCGATTAACGCGGGTGTTTGCGCATACCTAACCAGCCTAGAGAGAACGGTTAAGGACTCGGTAAGAGCACCCGTGGACGACCACCGAATCTCGAACGCTCTGCACCCCTCGACGAGGTGGACCGTTTCTCTACCCCCGGGGCGCGCGGCTACTCCCGATCTTCCGCCTCCATTTAATTTCCTGGAAAACGCCGCGGCGGTTTCTGGCTTGCGGAGGCATCAATCACCCCACCTGACATGGAAGCTGTAATTTGGCTAACCCGCCACGAAGCCCTTCTCTCGCCCTTTTACCGGCGTCCTTCGCACCCTGCGACCCGAGTCCTTTGCGTCCACTCGTTTACGACCCCTTCCACGCGTTACATCCACCCTCCGGAGGTGCGCCCCGCAGCTAATAACCGATTCCCGATTGGCGCGCCTAATACGGGATATTAAATCGAGATTTCTTTTTCTCCCGGTTTCGGTTCTATTAATGATAATTAAAGCGTCGAGGGAGAATTGAACTTAAGGAGGCTAATATCGGCGCGGGCCAGCAGCGACTAATAGGTGTGAAAGAGCAACAAGTTCGCGGCGGGAAAGGAGCAAAAGACGGATCGGAAACAACGATCGAGTGCCGGGCAACAGTAAGGACCACACGTGTGCAACGGGGTTCTAGCCTCGAAATCGTCCGGGCGGTTTGACGGCGCAAATTTCTCCGCGCGGGAGATTCCCGGTCAAGGAAGCGGCAGAGTCTGGTTCCAGTGATTATAGGGGTGGCGCTAGAGAACTCGGAATGATTTACATCCCGACGAGACCCGGCTCGCCGTGGCCTAGTCTACTTCTAAATCTCTATCCCTTGCCTCGTCTCTCTCTCTCTCTCTCTCTCCCTCTCTTTCTCTTTCTCGTCTTCCTCTCTGCTCCTAAATATCGCTGCTCGGTTAGAAACGGCTAGACGCGAGCCGTCCCTCCTGGCAACATTCAAATACGCGTCCCGCCATTCATAAATTCGTCAGCATACACGCGCGGAAATTGCCGACGCGCCCCGATGGAACCGCGTCGGACAGCCTCTTCTCACGCGTCGCGTTTGACGAACAAAAGGACGCTCCTCGATGAGGATCGAGTATCGAACTAGAGGCAAATTCGTTCGTGGAACTCCCGTAATCTATGGCTTTGTGGCCAGCTAAATCGACTGGTTATCTAGGAAACCTACGGTATACTGCAATCCTATTTCAGGGCTGAAAGAGATGGCTTCGAGTAGCAAGTAGAGTGGCAAGAGCTCGATTAATTCGTTGAAAAAGCTGGTTAACGGAAGCTGACCCAAATACCTTGAAAATACCTTGAATAAGCAGCAGAGATCCCATGGACGATGGGAGGGAATGGTCACGCTATGACTTACGCGGCTCGTAAAGGCCGCCAGAGCTTCCACGAACACCTGGACGGGGTCGAGCTGCGTTTTTTCCGGCCAGCTCACGAACTGGAACAGTATCGTTGAAACCTGTAGTTGGGCGAAGCGCGAACGCAGGAACGCTTCGCCAATTAAACGTACCTACCGTTCCGCGTTTAATAGTCGGCTGTCACAATTGATGAAGTTTTCCTTCGACAACCACGCCAGTCGTCGATCAACACGCGATCAATCTGCCGCGAGAAGTTCTGCATAGCCGCTCGATCGACGTGTCTGACACTCTACCAACGAGTCGGTTATTAACACCAAATAGCATGCAATCGGAGGCAGAGTAACGAGATTTTTCCGTACGGAAACGGAGCGATAATTAAAGACCGATTACCCGTCGAACGCGATGCGGCCTGGCAGAGATGACGAACCAATTAATCCGCTTGAATCGCGACGCTGCACGGCACCTTTTTACGAGTACACCTACGTATCGCGATCTCGAATGGGACTCCTTAATTGAGGTACACGCGCAGAGGTAAACGGCACCGTCTCAAGGCCCAGCGTGCGATACCGTGGCAGTTTCGAGGAATCGAAAGGGCGTAAAGCATTGTTCACCGCGGTGAACATGCAACCGAGCGGTTACGCGCGACGATGACCGATCCGATCGCGACCCTGTCCAGGGGGACGTGATATCTCGAATCTGGCGCAGCCGATCCGAGGCTATTATCGGGCTGAAACTCGGGTGCGCGGATAAAATCACGCGGTTCGTGTCCAGATAACGCATCATCGGTGCGCGTCTCGCCGCGTACCCTGTAACTATACCTCGACCTGAGAAATACAAACGATGCCAAGGGAATCGAGGCGCCTTTTTTCGCGTACGATTCAATTTTCCCCGGCAATCTCCATACCGTTCGCGCTCCCCATTTTCCCCCTCGAAAGAATGCGTTACGTATCCGCGTCGGTTCGCAGGGGCTCGTTACGCGGGACGGCTCCGTTTTCCATACAATCGCTTTTCCATTGACCGTCCCCGACGTTATGAAGAGATCGAATCGAGAGATGGCACCGGCATTTGCATAAAGATACGTATCTTAACGCGAGCTGCGCCCCGTACACGTGTACCACCGGTCGTCCGGGGGCGCGCACGCCATTACCTCTGGTTCGCGTGATCCGCGAATTCAGACGGGGATCGCGAGGCGGGCGGAAACGGAGCGCGGGAGGACGCGGCAAGAAGCGCGCAATTTGCACCTAATAAAGGTTGTTACTCGCGCGCGAACCTCGAACGCGAGCGAGGATTGCTTCCCTTTTCGGGTACGCGCGACGACTTTCCACGGGGACCGCGCGCACGGAGGGGCGCAGCGTGAAATTAATTCGCGAACCGTGGAATTCCACGGGCCTCCTCCGCGTCGCATGGAAATCGCCTAGCCTGGAACACGGCCGACGAAACCCGCGCGGCTAACCTCTCGGCCGTTCGCGTATAATACGTAAGCAGATGCGCGGTTACGGCCGCGACGCGCGATGAATACTCGCCACGCGCGGTTTTCACCGGTCGAACGCCTGCGACCAACGCCGCGCGATGGGGCGTGAGTTTTACGATGCAACTATCGCGCGGCGATTTGCATGGCAATCGCGGCTGGATCCCGCTTCTTTCGCCGCGTCATCATATCGCCAGGCCTACGTTTATACCCGGCCACGTCAGGTCTATATATAGAGAGGAGAGGCAGCCGCGAAACAGAATATTACACCCGCTTAGCCGAGCGAAGAAGATTCCCGCGCGCGGCGCACCTCGAACGGTTAACGCGATGAAACGGTCGATTTCCCGTCGCGGCGATAACGCAGCGAGCGCGGACGGAACGGAAAGTCGAGGGCGATCCGCGCGCGCGACCACCACCGGTCTCGCCCCATCTCGGAAGGGGAGGAATTTTTCGCGCAGCCTCTGCGAGGGGTCATCGCCCAACCGGCGTGTGCACACATCTCGTTGTAATACCGTGGCCGCGCGCACGTTGGCTACGTTGGCTACGTTGGCTACGTCGGTTCGGAGCCACGGAGTAATGCAATAATAGGCGTATACTAATGATACACGGGGGCCCGGGCGGCAAGCGCGGGGCGGCCGGCCCGGGAGGATTCAGTCACGTAGTTGCATTAAACTTAATATAAATAATAGCGGTTTGTGGAGCGTTCGTCGACGAGCCACGGAGAGCGGTGCGCCCCGGCAAGCGTGTTCTACCCACCTATCTCCATCTTCTCATCCGCCACTCCGCGGGACCATAATACACCCGGCCTCTCCACGTCCGTGGACTCGCCTCCACTTAATAAGCGGGATCGTCCTGAATCACCACGGCAGCCGGGGCCTCACCTCCGCGCGCTCTCCGCTCCGATGGGTCGTTACCGTTCCACCTTGCCACGTACGACCGTCCACGCGGGGCCATTATTGCTTTTGGATAGGAATAGACGATTTTCGGTTGCGGCTGAACACGTTCCGCCCGTCCTCCTCCGACCGGTTCCAGCGCGAAACTTTTCCGTACCGCTCGCGAAGTTGCGAGATCGAACGACGGGGTTCCTGCGAACGCGATTTCGATCGACGCGTAACGAGAGTTGGACTCGCGGACGATCGTTCCCTCGCGATTGTCCATTCTTCGCGGCCGATTCTCGAATCGAACGACGAGCGCGAGGAGTAAGGGAAGGGTTGTTGGGGAGCAGAAAAAAGTTGGAAACTCCTCGAGGATGACGGACGGATGATCGATGCCGAGGAACGTCGCAAGACCGACCGAGTCAAAGGCGGGTCGTCCCGTGGCAACGGAACACGCGTGCAGGCAGCGTCGTCCAGCGGGAACAAACATAATTCCTCTCTCATTGTAGTTGTTACACGTCTTGACTTAATAACAAGCCCCTCTCGCTCGCGTCGGGAGGCTACTACCACGGACTGCTACCTCGGGGAGCCACTCCTCTTCCGAAGGCGGCCGGCGACTTTTATCGTTTTCCTGACGGCCCTTCTGAAAAAAACGCCGCAGAGGGCCCGGTGAAATGATTTGTATAGCCAGGAGGACGCGACTCGTCTAGTCCGCGGGGCTGATTTCCGAAACCGGATGTATCCTCGATCTGTACGGCCGGGTGGAAAGCATCGTAGAAAAAGGGGACCCGTTGGGCCACGGGCAGTTCGTCATAATTGGCCGGCGATGCGTACAACGTAACACGATAATTATGACGAGACAACGACGTGAAGCAAGCGCGCGCCTAATCGGCCTCCCCTTTTCTCCCAGAAATTTGTTTGGGGAAACCATTTTTCACGGACGGACAGTAATAACAGCGCCGATCCCGATTGCGACCCGTGATTATATCGAGCCAAACCGGGGCCCTCTATCTTTCCCCCTTTACCCATCTGTCTGGCTCTGTTCCCGGCTCGGAATGCTTGCGTGGATTATTTTATTCCGAGGAATCCGGCCGATCTACGCTGGATCGTAATTGGGAGAGCTTGATGATCAACTCTCGGGGAGAGGGACGTCGCTCTGGCCGCCCTTTTCGCCGGTGAACGATTATGAAATGTTTACTTTCGCGCAGCGTAAAATGCTCGCTCGCGCGACCGTACCGAGGGTACAAATCTGAGCGCGCACGCAACCCTTGATACCCGCCCCGCGAACGTCTCGCATTAAAAGCGTATTCCACGTCCCGAGCGAGTGACCCCGAGGTACGGGCAGCCGAGGACACGGTATAATTTTCGTCGTAAGTCACCGCGAGGATGAAAAGCGTCTCGATTAATCGGCCCGCAAACTGGCCCCTAATCCACGGGATCGTCGCCATTATTTACATCCGGTTGATGGCATTAAATCCAGCGTTAACGCTCGCTGCCGTTGCGCGCCGCGCACATATCTCTTCGCCGTCATTTATTCCTTTATTCCCGGTGCCGCCTCTATCGGTAATTAAGTTACGTACATTATTTCTTCGTGGCTATTCGTTTCTGTCCCGCGCCGCGCCCCGCCGCCCCGCGCCGCCAGCCGGGGGCGGCCGATAAGGGCACGTCGGCGGATGCGGCCGAACTTAATGAATCGAAAGGAATAACGGTAATCAGCGAAATATAAATGAGGGACAGCGGCGAGGCGATCGTTGGGTTGCGCGTCACGCACGCACAGTGACTCACGCCGATCCAGCGCCAACTGAGAAATCGGCCTTAATTATGGGAATATTCGTTAACCAGACGTCAGTGCCGCGTGGACGAAAGCGAGTCGCGCTCGAGAAGTTGCAACCCCCGGAACAGAATCCTTCTCGCGCACCTTATCTGCTCGACTATTACTTTCCACTGGCGCGTGAAACGAAGAAACGGATGAATATTCCCGCGGAGCTGCGAATAGAAATATCGCGCGGCGTTTTCCGTAACCGCGGAGGAACTCGTCGAGGAAGGTCGCGGCGAGGCGGAAACCCCGAGGACAATGCCTGCCGCAATAACTCGGCGCGGCTACGAGATGTGTTTTTAATTCCGCATAAGTCCGCACGGTCCAGCGTGACGTGAGCTGCAGGTGGTGTGGGTGGGCTTTCCCCGGGGGAGAAGACGTTATTAGCGGGGGCATTAATCAGAGCACGCCTAGCCAGGAGGAACTCGTATCAGAGGACGAAGGCAGGGACGAAGGAAGGAGGGAGAGGAGAAAAAGAGGCGCGAGAAGGAGCGCAGGCTGGGAAGAAAGAACGACGAGGGGCGGACGCGAGAGGGGTTGGAGGCGAGTTGAGATATGAAACGAAGGAAAACTTAGCGAAGCCATCCCCCTCCTTGTCCGTTGTTCGGTGGGGTGTCGTTTCTCTCCTTCCGACGCACGCTTCACCCTCCGCGGAGGAAGGGCAGCGCCTCGATGCGGCTCACAGATGAACCGTTTTAATGAAAAGATGGCGTCGCTGAGAGCGGGGGTGGAACGGAAGCAGCACCGTGGGTGTCGAGAGCGGGATGCCGATGCCCCCGGTGTCTCGGCCGCGGGTGGTGGGAGAGAGGGTTGCTTTGGCTCGCTCATCAGAAACCACTGCATGAGTCGAGGCTCAAATGAAATTGCCGCTATAAAAATGATGCCCGTGTATATGCCCCGGGTATTAGGTAGCCGGAAAGGTTGCCGCTGTACGCGTCTCTTTTGGGATTCCGAAGTCAGGCCGGTGCACCGTATATCCTTTGATAAAAATTGATTTCCCGATCCCTGGTATGCTGCGCGATCCTTTATCGCGTCCTCCGTGTCTTTGTCATCCTCGTCCCGTGTTACGTGTTATATACGTTCCAATTTTACGTATGATAAAGAAGAAATTTATTGAGGACGGATAAGATCCCTCGATAACACCGCAGAGATCTAAATTTAACGTTAACGATCAGCGCAGCTTCGGTTTCTACTCGGAGGTGTGGTTGATATTGAAAACAACTGCGTTGCAGCTAATCGTTTCTGATAATTATCGATCCCGTCGTTACTCTCCAACGTCAGTGGCCACTCGAGTCACCCACGCCGTCACCCACTCGCCGGTAAACGGGTGGACGTCGGCGTACATCGGCGCCGAGACACGGGCCTTGGGGAAGGAAGGGAGCACGTTCATTTTTCTTTTACATTCGCGGGCGCGGAAAGAAAAATCACCGGTTCTCATTACGCTCGACACGTAGGCAGCTTTATGAGTCTCCCACCCATCCCCGTGGACGTCCAACCCACCCTGGTGTGTATCCTCTTCCGTTGCCAGCCTCGCAACCCCGCCACCGCCCTCCCCGCTTCGCGCGGAAGCCGCGCACACAAGAAGAAGATATTATTTATTTCGTAAATTAACTCCGGCCCGTGGCGAACGTGACTGGAAAATCCTTCGTAGTTTCGCGCCGTGCTTTTCCGCTTTTATTAATCGCTCGCCATTCGTCTGGCTGGGAACAGACCCGATCCCTTTTTGTCTCTCACGCCGCCACCCCCATCGCTGTCCACCGGAAAAACCCACCCCCGACATCGTGACGCGTAATTAGAAGGGCGGACTCGACGTCTCGCAACGCTCAGCCGATTGCGGATTCTGTGTAGCGAACGCACGAGCTCCCCGATTATTTTCTTCGACTGGTTTTCTATTAGCTTTCCGATCGCCTATGCATTTAGAACTCGGAAATCGATACCAGCGACATAGATCAATATTTTTAATACTCTGTTAAACACCGTAAATGTTATCGCAAAATTGTAAGTGATCGGAATTTCGCGACCAAAGAGAGAGACACGAATTAATCGTCTTTCGTCACCGATTCACTTTACCCCCGCGACGCAGAGGGATGACAGTTTTAGTTCCACGCTCGCGTAACGTTTCGTGATATCCCGCGGTGACACAATGCCACACGGTTTCTTCTGCTCCGCTTCCCCGTCTTTTCTCTCCCTTTTCTCTCTCTCTCTCTGCCCCTTTTTTTTTTTTTTTTTTAAGAATCCGCCTCTTTCACGGAACACGTGGCATTCCTTGCAAAGTGCAGCGGCCAGCCTGGGGATCTGCGAGGTATCCGAGGTAAAATCCAGAGGCGAGTGGAGCAGAAAAGAACTGTCAGACTGTCGTCACCTCCGCGAGCGTCTGTCGTTGATTAATGGCAGTAATATTCCGCCGTATACGGTGACCCAGGCATCGGTGACACAAGCCTCGTTATATAGAAACGCCACGGCGGCGTGTGTCCGTGGGCCGCGCGACGTTTCTGCTTTTACAGCATCCGGAACCGACGCGGCAAGAACTTCCTATCGCAGAATTAGCGCAAATCTTCGAGCTTCCTGGAAACCGTCGCGGCTACCGTAATTTCGCCAGCTTCCAGGCGTCGCTCGTTTACCATTTCCTTCAGGGAATATCGCTCGACAGCTCGTGACAAGCGACGCTTTCTTTATAAATCGAAGCGCGTCGGTTTCAGCTCGATGTTTCCAAATTTCATCGATAACCTGGCTCGACGACACGAAATTTGTAGCCACAGTCGCGGCTGACAACGGTAATCGATATTTGAATAACCGATAGCCCGCGTGTCCTCGCTAATAGACGTCTCAGCGTCCGCCTAACGAGGACCGTAATTCATTCGCCGTAACAAGACGTTGCTCTCGGATCGTTGGACGTGTTCTCATCGTCGGACAGCCGAGGTAACACGCGTCGAATACAAATCATCCGATGCGTTTGTTCGGCGCGGTTCTCGCGGCGCAAAACAGAGCCGCGCGGCTCCGCCAAGGACTACCGAATCGACTCGCGGATAAATTCCCGGCAGCTCCCCTTTTTGCCGCAGGTCGTGGAAGCGGCGGCGGCGGAAAAAAGCCGCGCAGCCGGCCAGTTTCTTGGCGACGCGCGATGGCAAAACCGGGGCCCCCTGCAAAACATGGTCCGCGTCGAACTCGTCCGCCTCGTCTTCGATCGCGCGCGACGGTTCTATTTTTTCGCGCGGAAACGTCGAATCGGCTACGGGCGCGAGGACACCCCGTCCAATCAAGCCACGGGGACCACGGCCAATAAGCGATGCAATCATGTCACCTTCGAGTGCCGCGACCAGTCCGCGGCGAAGTGGCAAAGAACGGCGAGCAAAGTGGCGCGATCGGCTGCGAGATCGAGGGAGGTGGTGCCGCGAGGACCGTTCCCGCGTCTTTAACCAACCGGGTCATCCCGCCTCCGCGCGGAGCTCCAGCTTCTGGAAACTCTGCAGGTGAGCCTGCAGCTTTTCTCCGTTCCGAGGACGATCCCTCGCGTTGCTCGAATCTGCGAGCGTTTCGTATTCGCTGACCGCCATTTTTCTGGGGAGGCTAGTACTTGGCGTATACGTGCTCGACGCAGTTCGCCTGTTCCAACAGGACCGCTTACCTACCACTGCGGCATCCCGTGCGGTAAATTAATTAGGTGGAAACCAATCGCGATGCTGTTCGTGCGTGCGAGGATCGGTAATTGTTCGCGAGTCTGGTAGCATAAATTTCCTGTGTTGTCAGGCGAGCGGCAAAAAGCGGGGGGGAGGTTAGGCGTTGAGGATCTAAGGTGAAGGATCTCGTTGCCGTGGAAAAGGATGATTCCAACATCGTGTTCAGGCAGGCGTGACAGCTCGTTAGCCATAATATTCGATTGGATCTCGATCGATTAGGTATCGGCATCAACATCGTACCTGACTCTCGGATATATATAGAGAGTGATAGAGGGAGATAGGACGTGCACGCTCCCTCCTTTCCCCGCCTTTCTTCTTCTCCCGATGCGCCACTCTTCTATCCGAGCCCGATAAGTGTGGTATAGAACGTCTCTCGATTATTTCATACCTTTATCGCGAAATAATGATAATAAGCTTGCGCTCGGGAGCGATGCAACGCTCGGAGAGGCAGAAAGAGGACGGTGGTAAGGGGTTTAGGAGGAGGATGGTGAAATAAGGAAGAGGGGTGGTGCAGCGTGATAGGTGATCGTCGGTGCAACAACAGATCGTAACGAACTCCGTTTAATTTCGGTAAAAAACCTTTATTACGCCTACAAACCTTCTATCGGTGACCGTGGACGGGCGAAATTGCATCTTCTTCTCCGTCTCTCGTCCGACGATGAAATTCCTTTTCATAAAAACCAACGTAAAACGTGATAACGTTCAATTACGAGCCGAGTAAAAGTTCCTGTGGATATATGAACGTTTTTTTTTTTTTTCTTCTTCTTCTTTTCGGCGTTTCTTTTTTTCCTCTCCTCGCAGTCGCGTTCACCCGCGTACCCGACCGGCTCGGAACAGGTTTATGAAATTTTTCAACCGCGCCCGTGCCTCGTTGCTCGTCGCCGATCGAACGATTTCTTTCCGCCCTCGCGGGTGCGCTCGCGCGCGTACGTCCGCGAAAACGCGCGACGCGCGTTCATTAATTATTCGCGTCTGCCGCAAATCGATTTCGACGCCGCTGGGAATACAATTAAACGGTCTTTCCCATCGCGTTGCGCACCCGTGGAACAAAAATCCGTGGCGGCCAGCGTGGAACGGCGAGACCGCGTATTACTCTGGGAGCGAAATCACCTTCGACAGCCACCGGTGACGCGCTGGCGATAAGGAATGCGAAAATATTCAGGTTCGTCGGGGCGAAAATAAACGATCGCCGGGATAAATATTCCTCGACTAGGCGCGATAGAACGGGAGGGCATTTTTCCAGCGCCGCGCCAGCCTGGCGTGGAGCATTATACATGTAGAGAGCCGAGAGCGGACTGACGCGATCTCTATTAACCCCGCGTCGCGTCCATTCTCAGCCGTTCCTCACGGCTGATAGGCTTCAATTCTCTCGTCTGTCGGCTACCGGTCGCTACTACAGCCAGGAGACCCCCGACGTCATTACGCGCACGTGTAATCCATTCGATCCTCGTTACGAGGTCCGCCGTTGCGTTAACACCCGCTCGCCTGCATCATCCCGCGCGATTATGATAGCTTCGGAAACTGTGCTCGGGCCAGCGCGGTTAGACGAACGGGCGAGAGGTGATCACGCGACGATCCTCCAGATTTTCAGGCTTCCAGTTCCGAGAACCAGCGTAATACGCTTTGCATGTTCGGTGTACCGCGTTCGTCGGTGTACGCGATCGGCATAGTTCGCGCGCGCTACGCGAGGGGATGAAATTTACGAGCCGCGGGATATTTAAATCAACGGAAATTTTCAATCGTGACCGCGCCGCACCGTTGGTAGGCGCGGCTCGTCCGCTCGAGGAGTCGCGTTAAACAAGAGCTCGGACGCGTCGGTGCGTCGGTTTTTTCGCGGGTTTTTCCGCGGCTCCGCTAGGCGAGAGGTTGCCTCGCGTAGCCTCCGGGGAGACGATGCTTCCGAGGCAGGCGAAGCGTAATCCGGTACATAAAACAAGAAGGAGCTCCCAGCATCGAACTTTGCCCGCGGGAGCGGCTTGTCAGCGAGCCGAGCGAGCGGGTAGTCGCGCGCCCCTCGCTGAATTCCGCGCGGTGAATTCTTTCTCGCGTTAAACTCTCGCGATATAGCGAGGTTTTAAATAAAGCCAGGGGGAGCAGCGGTACCGATCGATGTCCAGGTGCTGGCCAGCATCCGCGACGAGACAGCGTCCGCGCGGCGCTCGATCGGGACGAGAGCTCTTCCCAGGAGACATTTTCATTCAGCGAGGGGCGCGCGTTCTGTACGTCTTTCCATGGGAATAGGAGGTATTCAGGAATAGCTAAGTATTCGTAAAACGCATGCACGCGTTAGTAAGGCCGCGGAATGAAACGTGGAGGCGGGAGGGCGTAAGAATCGTCGATGCACGACTCGAATGCGACAAGATCGAATCGATTAGTCGCAAGCTTGTATACCAAATAGCCCGTTCCCTGGAAAGCAGATCTATCAAGAACTTTATTGTGTCAGACGTTGTGAATACGAGAATTGATCCAGGCACGGTTCACTGTTGCGAGAAACGCGGGGTACGTCCGCGCCATAAATTTGAATACATTTAAGAATCGCGCTCGCCGCGTGAAAGCGAATCGGGGATGCTCGCTGGAGCTCGCGCGATTCTTTTCCGACGAGATCCGATAATATATATTCGGGTTCGTTAAACGAATTACGCGGACGATTTATCGACTGCGAACGCGATAAATTCGTCGAACGGCGATGGCGGACGGAGGGGAGGGGAGGGGGAAGCAACGCGGAGGAATAATAAGACGATGCGCGTAAAATGAAATGAAATTAATTAACAGGCAACCACGCGGCGAATACATCGGATATTAAAGTTCATGAAGGTGCATCGCAAATAAAGTTCATTCGAGTGCATAACACTTCCTCTTAGCACCACGTTAACGCTGTATTTATCGGGTGTTCATCTGGCGCGCATAACCAGGCGGCTGCCTCTTGATATCCTCTTTAGCCTGGTTCGAAGGAGTAACGCCCGGTTATTGTAGTAGCATCGGTTCGACGGCTCCTATTTCAATTGAAATTCACGTCGTAAGGCGCGCGCCGCTGTTCATTTTCCCCATAAACGGTACATAAATAAACATTAACCAGCGCCCGGAGGAAAAATTCAAAAACCCGCTCTGCCCGCGATGAAGAAAATGATGAAGCAAGGATTTACAAATTCAAATACGGAATTTCTTTTCATAATTCATAACACACCGCCCCGTTAAACCGGGTCAACGTTCTTGAAACTGTACAGCGATTCTAAAAAGTATCCGTACACGCCGCGCTACGGTCTCGATTCGTATCGAAAAACGCGCGCCAGTTTTGTATTTTCTTTCTTTTTTTTTCTCTCTCTCTTTTCTCCAGCAGCGTGTATCGACCACTCGCGATCGGTCGTTAATTCTCGTTTCACGGGCAACCGATCCGGGAGGCGGACACGAGCGAACCATATTTCCATCGGCGTAAAATTCCGGATTCGAGGGATACGAGGCTGTTTCCGCGATCGCGCGGCGCGTTCGAGCCGCGCGCGCGCGCGATATCCGCTATCGCAGGGTAGGGAGGCATCGAGATCCGCGACATTTATTTCCACGGCGGGGATAAAGTTCGATATCGTAAATCGGCCGGCTTGAAACGAGCCGTCATCGTTGTCCGTGGGCTCTCTCTCTCCACCAGCGAGCAGGGATTCGCGAATCGGCTGTTTAAATCGGTGTGAACCGAACGTCCCCGTATAAACAGGCTACGCGCACCGTGGCACCGTGCGCCGGGGTGCAGAAATCGTGTGAGATCGGGGAGAACGATAAATCGCTCTCTTACCAATAAAGTTCGTTACCTCGGAACACGCAGGCCCCGTGTAACGAAGGAGAAACGTCAAATTAAGTGAATTACGTGCATAATTACGATGGCTGCGTTTATCGCGCATCGACAAACATTCGTAATACGGGGTTGCGGTTTGCGGTGGGACCAGCACGAACTTCAGGAATGCCTTCTCCGTTCTTAACCAACAGCCGACGGTGTAGTTCAACGGAGTGGAATGCGTCGGCTGCGCGTGAAACGCTCGTTCCACCGTCATCTACATATCTCTGTTTCCATGTCCGTCGTTTCCGTTTCGCGGCGCGCTCGAGATCGTCGAGGCTTCGTCCGGAGTACGCGCGCGACCATTCGAGTGTACGTACCGAGACTCGATCGGAAACGCGTTTTCACCGGTGCCAATAAAAGAACGGGAGCCCGCGATCACGTGGGAAAGCCGACGAGGACGGCAGCGAGTCCTCGGTTATTTCATAATGCCGGTTATAGCGAGGCGTCGCGTTGTGCGGCCGCGCGCATATCGATTGGCTGTTTCCATTTCTAAAGGCGATCGTTTCCTGAGTTTCACCGTGCTATGCGCCGCGCGGCGTGTACCGTGGCACGGCCACGCTCGTTCGTAGCGCACGCCAGGCAGGCCGATGAATATCTATGGGGTATGCAAAGTATTTCGTGTCCCCCATAACAAGCACCTCATTGACCCATTGCACGCCCGGTATTACTATTGTCTACACGACGGTGCATGCTATCGGTTTACCCGGTGGGTGGCATCGGAATCTGAGACGGTTACGACTTTCCCTGGCTCGAATGCTTCTCTCTCGGACGATTCCCACCCGCGCTCGAGCGCTCGCTCTCCTCCGGAATATTTCTCGCTCCGCCACCACCTTCCCCTTACGCTCGACCTTTACTTTTAACGTTCGCCACCTGCCACGGCCATTATCGTCGTCGATACGCGCGAACTCGATCCAGGCGCGATCTAAATTGACAAATGCTTACACGATCGCGGCGAGAGAGCGGACGGCCGGGAAAATCGGCTGCCGGGGAGCAGGTAGTCTAATAGAGGATCGCGATCGATCGCGTCTATCCGCGAACGCGCGTACCGGGTGCGGCCGTGCGATCCTCCGGCGTGTGTGTAGTCGCGGGTGCGAGGATCTCGATTCAGGGCCCCGATAGGATCTCCGTTGGCCTCGGCCAATTACACCCGCCAGGCCGCGGAGGCATCGAGTGGAATCGAGCCTGCCTGCTCGGGTTAACGTTAGGGGCCTTACGTTGTTCCTGCATACGTTTCGCCTCCACCGTGACCCACCTCTCTCTCTCTGTCTGACCACGCGTCCTCGTTCCCCTTAACAGTCCCTCCTAACCACCTCTCCCGTTCCGTTCCCCTCTTTGTTCCTCCTCGTCGTCTCCTGCTTCTGCTGCTGCTGCTGCTGTTGCTGCTGTTGCCGCCGCCGCCGCCGCCGCCGCTTCTTCCTCCTCTTTTTCTTCTTCTTCTTCTGGATGTTCGCGGAGGATCTTATCTACGCGTTACGTTACTCGTTCGCTCCTCGTGCAGGTCGTACGTGTACCTTAAGCAGACCGTTTACTCCCGCTGCGAAACGGTAAGCACCTCGTTGACTGCAATAGCGATTTCAGATCTGCCCGTGGCGATGTACCCCGAGGGCAGCCGCAACCCCCCTCGAGTTTCCCAGCGCGGCGTGGCTGATGCATCTGAAAGCGTATAATGCGAATGACGGCCAGACGCGAGCTATCCAGGTGTATCGTCGTGCGTCGTTTGGATCCGCGCGCGCGAGATCCGGATCGATACCGCGAGCGGAAAGCCGCCACTCGGCCGCGATCAACCCGGGACGCGGGTACGAAGCGTTGCGCGGCAAACGCGGGATCCGAAAACGTAGAAAATCGAACTTTTCCCGTTCCCGCTACTAATGGATTCGTAATTCCGATGATGACACGGTAATTAGTCACGATGATTTCCCAAAGTACGAGATTCGCATTAATTTCTATCGCCGCGGATCGAAAAGAAAGGAAATTCCCCCGACCCGTTCGCGAGTTACTGAACACCGTACAGTTACACTAATAAGCGGGAACGCTCGTCTGCATACGTCATAAATATTTACTGCGCGTTCATACGTAATAATTACACACTTACGCGTTCATACAAAATAATTACAGCGACGGTTCCGCGCGCGCGCGCGCGCGTCAGCTCGCACGTATCTGGGCGAAATATAGCTTAACCTAGGACGGCGGGGAACGCGTAAATGCTTAACATCGCGAGGGGGGATGAAACGGAGGATAGAGGGGGGGGGGGAGTCGAGCGAGCAATTTCAATTCACAAACCAGAACCAAGAGGGATACCCATTACGGGCACCCTTTCGCGATGCGGTGAACGCTGTTTAAATATGCCTATAGGGCTCGCGTGCGCCACGAAAATTGCGCTTCCTGCTTCGTTGATGCCGATTATCTCACGGGATCCCTTCCTTCCTAACGTCGACCTCCCTCCTCGCCGGTCCCTTCTGCCGTGTTTCTTTCCCCCCTTTTTTTTCCTTCTCTTTCTGCTGGTTTCTTTTCTCCGAGCGTCCATTGTTGTGTCACCGTCTACGCGCGGCGGTTACTCAAGCCTTTGCCATCTTTATATTTAGTAAATCTTCCATTTTATTCCCGGCCGCGCGGTTCTCCTCGAATCGCTCCAGCAGTTCCCCGAGTTTCCACGGAACGATTCTATGGTTCTAATTGAATCAGCGAGCATTTCACCTTCCTAAATTCCATATTTAAGGTGGTTACACACGGTGCATCGCACCTTTAATCACCACCATAACGATTCATAATCGCCCCGGGGTCTCCTCTTAATTAATTCAAAACGCCAGCCAGAGGCGAACACATCCGTCTCGGCACTGCGGTGCTCCGAGCCCGCGTGATCGCCGTTCAACCCGAAAGATCCCGCGGATCGTTCGCTGCGATAGCGTATCGAGATGCTCGGATAAGTGGAATAATTATATATATTTTTATACAATCCATATAATTGCTCCGGTACTCGCGTGCGCCGTTCGAAATTCGTGCTTCCTGGCTATGCTAACGATCCACCGTATAGATTACGCAGTTCGCTCGTTACCAGTGGCCCATTGTCTGCTCGCCGGGATTATTAGGCAAATACCGTTTTCTCTGTGTACACCAGCCGTATATCGACGAGCCGCGATAGACGTCATTTAAATAATAAATCATATCCTACGCGGTTAATTACCTCCTCGCTCGAAACGGCGAGACACCGTCTGGCTGACGCTCTCGTTAACCTCGAGAACCATCGACTCACTGACCGCGAAATCATTTTCCGATCGCGTCTGCGATCCGCATCCAGGCGAACCACCGACCAGGCCCGCGATGGCCGCTCGCAAATCATCCCCTAGCCGAGCGAATTCTCAAGGACGCGCGGGTTAGCACGTCGTGACGTTAAACAGCTCGCGTGCGCTGCGAAAATTGCGCTTCCTGCCTCTCTATGCTAATGATACCCACGCCACGGCGGTACGCAACCGATCTCTATCCCTGTCCCAGTCCCACGTCCAGGTTAACCTTTCTCCCGGTACGGCGCGGCCTCGCGCGAACCGAAGGGAGAACATATGGAGCATCGGTGGGCTAGCGTGCGCGTTCGCAATGTATCATGGAAACGGCGCGACGGGCCAAAGGGTGGTCGGAGGGGAGGAGTGTGGAGAAAAGAAAGAGTCAGAGTCAGAGAAGGAGGAGGTGGAGGAGGAAGAGAAGGAGGAGGAGGAGGAGGAGGAGGAGGAGGAGAAGGAGGAGGCCCGTCGTAACCGCTCGTGCGGCGTCTCGTTCGGTGGGGCCCCTCGACTCCGCTTCCTATCGGTCCCAGAATCGACTCGCGTAATTGGCCGCCTAAGAACGTACGATATTGCACCATGCAAATGCACGGTGCGCGCATCCGCCACGCTCGCCCCGCTAAAATAAAACGTCGTCGAGCGACACCCACCACCCCGTTGACCCCTTCACGAGCATCGACGCACCGGCTTTCGAACCTTCGCCCCGGTTCCTCCGTTCCCGTGCTTCGATCGTCCTCGAGCGTGTACGTTTACGTCGAGGGCGTAGAAAATTCGACGGAGGGCCGGGTGGTTGCGGGTGCGTAAAAACCGAAGGTCGAAGCATGAAGCCGTCATTTTTACGATCGTGAAATTCAACAAACCACGGCGAGGCAGGGAGGAGGGGAAGGGAGAGCCGCGACTCATTAGCGGCTCGTAACCAAGCGTGCACGAACGGGGCGCAGAAAATGGGTGACGTTAACGCGGCGTGACAGTATAATTCGCGCGCGCTGGTTACCGTCCCGACCGGACGGTCTCGCGATTCCCGCACCTGTCTAAACGCGAGATCGTACGTTAAAACGGTTGGCCCGCGGTTCTGCGGGGCGAAAAAAGCCGCGCGTACGACCGTCGCAGGGGCCGTTCTCCACCGGATCCGCCCTGTCCCGGAGTTTCTCTTAATTGGTCCCTTTTTATCCCGGCTGGAGCTACAAATTGTTCGCGTTGTAGGTATGCGAGAAACGGAGCGAGGCCTGTCCCCGTGCGGCTCTCTCGGAACACAGTCGGAACAGCTTGCCACGCAGCGTAACCGCGGCGGAACGGGGGAACGAACGCAGCGAGATGGTGATGGACGAGGGGAAATCGCGAGCGAGCCATTTTTCTTCTCGCCCGCCGCGATTAGACCGCTTCCGGGAAAAATCTTAATGCCAGGCCTGTCCGACCGGTGTCATGAATCCATCGTCCGAGCGACGGCTACGCCCGGCTGTCGCGTTTGCTCTCTCGCCGATGGACGCATTTGGCGAGCCGTTTTCAGCGGAACTGATGATTGCGATAAACAGCGGCCTATATCGTCGCATGCCCCCCCGCAGCGTAACACCGATTCCTCGCATGCTTGTACGTTTGTCCGCAGGCCAGCGCGCACCAGCCGGTGGATTGCCACGCTACTTTTTGAGACGCTTATCCCCGGCCACATTTGGACGGAGTGGACGCGGCGAACGGCGCGCCGTATACGCTTCGAGGAAGTTCCGATTAGGCGCGAACGGAATATCATCGGGAAAGTTATTAGAAGGATCGACGGCGCAAAAGAAATCGAGGAACGATCCGCGATTCCTGCACCGGCTCCGCGGCTGGGCAATTTGCGAAAGTCATTAATAAAAATCGACGCAGCCCCGGCGAAAGAGCGGGCAAAAACCGAGCGTATCCCGCGTACGCGGTGGGACCGGAATCGCATTATCGCCGCGCGCCTCCCCCTTCTCACGGGCGTCCATTCGCGATCACGAGGGACGGGCCCGAAAGATGAGGCGAGGCACTCCACAGTACCCCGGGATGAACCGAAAAGCGGAGCGGAGCCGTTCCACGGCCGTTTCGACGACAATTTCGTGTTCTCGCTGCTCTTTGCCGACGCTCGCTGCTCGGACCCGCATTATTCCGCGTGCTTTTTCCACCGGCTGGGATTTACTAAAGCAAGATCGGATTCCACGAATGGATTGGACTGCATTCCGTTCGCACCTGGGTTTCTGGGCTCGTCGCTTCTTCTGGCTCTCTCGGTCTCCAACAGACGCGACACGTCCCCCCTTTCTCTCTCTTTCTCTCACTGTCTCTCCATCTGTCTCGTTCGACCCTTTTCATCGCGAGAAAGGGAGAGGACGGAAGATCGGCAGCCGGAGCGGCCACCGAGCGGTGGTTCGTCGATCGGTCCGCGGGCAGCACGCGCGCCGCTCCGTCTCGCGTCTATGTACACTCGCGGTAACTAGGTGCTGACGATTCGACCCGGGTCGCGATGTGTATCGAGAGATATATCGGGGGAAGGCTGTCGGCCAGCCCGGGAATTACGAGCGGCCCCGATACCATAACTTTCCGGCCCGGGGAATGTATCGCGATCGATCGGGAACGCCGCGCAACGCTGCGTAGCGGGGACGGTGATCCGGTGATCGGATACAAGAAATTGATGTACATTTCAAGCAGGCCACGGATGTCGCGGCTCGCCGTGGAAAAATCGTTGATTGCGACGACCCGGGAGAGCGGAGTGGGCGTGTTCCCTCGACGATTTACGTCATCGAGGATCAATGAAATCGCGACGGTCACCGCGGCGGAGATGGCCGATCGAGAGATGGAACGGATCGGAATAATTCACCAGGTTATCGCGAATGACGGGCGTGTAGAGAAAGAGAGAGAGAGAGAGAGAGGGGGGGAGAGAGAGCAAGATCGAACGACGGCCTGGGATAGGCGCGGCGGGTACGGGTTGACATGGCCGTGGGTTTATAACCGGGGATTTCTATTCAACGACGCACCGCGGATCGATCGATTTTGGAATAGACGACGCCGCGGGATACGGATCAAAGAGCACTCGGGAACATTACGTAGCGCGCATAAATATGTGCAATTCAAGAAGACAACGAAGCGCTCAAAGTTGTCCACCGGCGAAGCGGCAGCTGCGTTCCCGCCAACTCGCTCGCGCGCCAGTGGTTCACATGGTCGCGACCTCGCTTCCCTCTGGTACCGCGTGAGACGGCCATCGACGGTCGCGAAGTCGTTCGAATCCTTCGACGCATCCTTGTTTCTCCGCGCGATCGCTTGAACTCTTCGTGTCCGAGCATTTCACGGTCTTAATTTGTTCGAGTTGAACGAGATCTCGTCTAATCGTTTACCAAATGCTCGACCTAGCTGGCTTTTCAAATTTCGAAAAAACGAGTCGGTCGTTTGCCACTCGAATTCTACGACTCGACCAGCATCGATCCTCGAGTTCCAGCTAAGCGGTAGCGATTTAAATGTCGAAGGAAGCGGTGAGCGTCACTGCCGAAGGACAGTTTCTTGCTTACTGGGTGCGCCCGTAAAAACAATCGTATCAACTCAGCTCACTCATGGCTGGCCGGTCCAGGCCGGTGCACGCGGCTAAGCGGGCCGCGTTGCAGTCGCAACGACTGCATCCTGAGACACCAGGAGAGGCCAGGACGTCGCCGCTGGCGTGCGTGGCGAGGAGGACGCTCACGGCCGCGTCCGTGGATTCGTCGCTATGCCTGGTATTTTCACGAGAAGTCTTTGATTCAGTAGCGGCAGAAATGCCCGTATCGGGTTCGCGTCGCGTAGGTTTTGCCCGCAGCGCACGCTGCCTTCTTCTCTCGGACGGTGCTCCTCGTCGGATCAGCCCGCTTCTGGTTCGCTGCCGCTGATTTTCGCTCGCTCTCGACCCGCGCGTTCGCGATCGAACTTTGCTACGAGAGCTCGAGGACGTCGTAGGGCTTCCTCGAGTAGCGCGAGCCACCGAGATGTAGTCGTTACCCCGACAATTTCGTCTCTCGTCCGAGACAGGAATTTCGTATCGGCAATTCGCGAGGACCCCGACGAGTATCCCCTCGATCGATCTCCAAATCCAGAACCCCGAAGTCCCGTCGATCATTAAAAGGTTAAACTGGCCCCGCAACTGTTGCGGCTCGTCTCAATCCCATCGGAAGCGTCCAGAATCAGAGGACGCGCAATCAAAGGAAACGGCGAACGTCCCTCTACGAGGCACCCGCCCTTCCTCCCCCTCCCCCACCTCTACACCCAGACGAGTCGTGCTGTTCTTTCGAAAGCCGAATCGAGAAGCAGCGCGTATATGAATACGTATCAGGTGCACGTTGTTGCGCGGCGTTGCGCGGCGGTACGTGACCACGCATGTGCCCAGTTTTTGCGCCGATGGAATGCCGCGACGGCGGTTCGTTTGAATCGGCGGGTATCCCTCGATCGTGGACCAGGCCCGATTGTTACCGGGGCCCCGGCATCGGGGATCGTTTCGTCTGATTTCGTATGAGACGCAGCGCGACCGGTTGATCACCGTGGAATTTGTAGCTCAATTATACCGGCAGCCATTGCGAACGGATCGAACAGCGGCGGCACAGGCAACAGCAGCGCGCCCGTTCGTCCTTTCAGGAATAGCCTACGAAGTCGAGCGCGGACGAGGAGGATCGGTTTCTTTTCGTCGCGGATCCACCGTCGGCGCGGACCCGGGACGAAACTGGCGCTGCACTCGTTACCTGGAAACTCGGGCGAGCGACTTCGACGGCCCAGTCTCTCACGCTCCTTTGATTGCCACGGCCTTTTTTGGAGACCCCGAGGAGTGGCGTGTGTCGTTTGTCGGGTTTGATAGGATTGTTTGCGGAGGATCTTCTTTTGGGACGGTCGGTGGCTCTCGGTAAATTAATAACAACCGACGCTTCGGTCGAATTTCGAACCTCTCGAATCGACACTAATTTAGCGCGCTCAAATTTTGAATTTTCAAATTATATGTATTGAGAAATGGACGAATAGACGACTCCACGACTAGCCTCGCTTCATTATGTAAGAACCATCGACGAGTCGGCTCGCGCCACGCGACAAATTGTCGATATTTATGGAGCCGAGCGACTGGTTCGATCCTCCAGCGAATTGGATCTACCAGTTGAAACCGGTGGGAAGACGTTTTCCACGAAAATCGCGCCAGCTTAGGCGCATCGCTAAGAACCAGAGGTATTCCAACGCCTTTATCGTCCTCGATTGTCGTTCCATCTCGACCAGATTTTCCTTTCCATCAGAATTCCTGCAAGCCAGCCATTCGAATCGCGACCTCGCGGCTTTGGTCGAGGCGGAAAAAAGTTACGAGAACTCTAGTCCGGGGGCTGAACGCGGGGCGAAACCGAAAAGTTTCACGGAGAGGAGGCGCGCAGTATTTGCACGGGACGGTCCTCAGATGCTCGCGGTTCCTGCCGGGGTGGCGGGTTGATTTATCATTGCCGGGAATGCAGATACTTCATAAATTATATACATCGGACGTCGGACGTCGGACGTGCATGCGTTTCGACGAGACGAGACGTCGGATGGAACGCGAGGCACGAGGCCTACCGAATGCCGCCCCCTTTTCACTGCCACTCGTCCCCGTGCCTTCGTCCTCCCGCCACTTTTCTCCCTGTCCTCGCGAGGCACCTTAATCCAGCGAAGGGAAGCGTCCGCAAGATCGAAGATAATCCCTGGGACCCCGCTTCTGACGTCCAGCCGATTTTTCTGTACGCCGCTAATTAATTGCCGCGCCCTGGGTCACGCGGAGGTGTCTGATTCGGTACGGTCGCTTTCTACTGAACGCTTCCGCGCTAGCAGTATTCGAATAGGCGATCGTCGACAGACTTCTATGCAGTTTGTGGTCTAAGCAATTGTTGGAAGGTATGTGTATGCGTGCACGTGTGTGCGCGAGCTCTAGAAGGGTTAAAGGTTCGTTCGTCTCTCGTTTTTCTTCTTGTGCCCTGCGCGATTTTGGTTGGCACTGTCGATCAGTCTGCATAGCGTTTCTCTTCTTTCCTCTTAAAGTGTAATTTTATTTCTAGTTCTTTCTTGTGGTTCGTTTAATTATCCATTTTATATTGCTGTATAGTGCATAAAATTGCTCAGACTATGAAGCGGTTTGCGATGTTTGCAAAAGTAATCGATACGAATAAATGTTCACTGACCGTGCTACATTTTCCAGGGAGTTACGAAACGCTGTCGATACTTTGGTTGATGTTAGAACGTCTGAAAAACTGGAAACGATAAAAATGTGTACGAAAGCGGATTCAAATGCGCGATAGGAGCGGACGCGGCGCGGAAGGCGAGCGCGATCGCAAGAAACGGGTCCGCGCGCGTACACGGTGCGCGTAGCCGCCATCTTTAATAACCCGTGAACGCCATACTGCTGGCTAAGCTTCTCTTTTTGTCATAAATGAGAGGCGACCGCGAGGTTAAACGGGTTGTCAGGTGTCCCCTCCGCCGACGGTAGCTGCTGCATAATTTTACAATCCCGGCGAGTCCTGGCGCTCGTATGGGTTCGCTCCGGAGCCAGCAGCGTGCGTGTACACACGCGCGTTCGCCTCCGTGTGCGCGTACACCTTCGGCTAGTCGATCGGGAGAATAATCTCTCCGAGCGGACGCTGCGCGCCGCGACGGAGTTTATCGTGGCGATCAGTTCATGGTACTTTGCTCCGTTCCATGTTGGCGATATGTATTCCGTGGAAGTTCCGCCTGGACGTTCGATCGTTTCTTTCGCTTTGGGTATTTCAATTAGGTTTTTGCGCGGGTGGTCGCGGTGCCGGATCGAACGGTTCGAACGTGGGAGATAGACTTTGTAATTTTCTTCGCGCATTCTAGATTCCCCACTGGCTCGTTCTGCGAGACGCTCCGCGACGCTTTACCCTTTCGAAAGTCCGGCACGAATGCGTGTAGGAGGAAAAAATGTTCGGACAACACCGTTCGGAAATGGAACGAGGGAAGGAAAGATTTTTTTTGCCGGGATTGCGGAAGCGTAGGGGACAGAACGAGGGCGAGAACGGTTCGCAGGAGTACCCGGTCGATCGCGTAGCCATACGTCATCCTTGACGCAAGGAGTCAGCTGCTCCGCAATCCCCGTGGTCCTTCTTGCGCGAAGAAATCGGTCCTTCTTGCCCATCCCGGCTGGATACATCTTTTAGCTTGTAGCGGCGACACCACCTCGGCTCTCCTCGCCGACGCTGAAATCGCGTTCCCTCATCGATATGTATGGATGGACATGCCGATGGAATTTTAGTTGGTGTCGCCTCTGCCCCCATGGCACGCACACACACACGTGCACGCGCACACGCGGCCACACGTAGAGGACAAGCAAATAAGTAGATCGACGGAGGACGCGAAAGAAGAGCGACAGGATCGATGAATGGCTCGGAGCGGCGCGGCGATCTCGATCATTCTCGCGTCGGTTAATCGTGAATTCGTTCCTGTTTGTAGGCTGGATGGGTTTAAGGAATCGTTTTTCGAGCGTCTCGAATCTTTCGAACTCGTAACGAGCGAATTGCTTTTTTCTTTCTCTTTTTCACCACTTCCCAAGTAAAAGTATGCAGACACCGCGCAAAATTTAACGTTCCCTCCGACGCTATCCCTCATTTCCGCCACGCGAAACGGAACGCGGGGCCGCGAAATATCCAGGCTCACGCTCACCCTGTAACAATATGTTCGCAGCCGCCAGAAAAGCAGCGGTTGACGTAATAAAACGGTGAAACCGAGGCAACCGGGCACGTGAACAGTAAAGGCCTCTGATTTATGAACCCGTGGCGTAGCTGTGATCTGGCCTGAATATAATCCCTCTGGCATGGCGTACGCGGAGCCGTACTGCTCCCTGAAACCCGGTGATTTCGCCGCGAATTCAGAGGCATACGTTTCCTATGACATTTAAACGCACCCGCAAAAACCGTCTGAACCAGGTGGTTATTTATGTACTTTCCCTAACGAAACTTGCTCGACGTTGTCTCTAAAGGCCACGGCTGCCTTTGTCCGTATCGGAAAGTTTAATCGCCGACACCATGATTTTACAATAGTGTTGATCCATAACGGAGGGGCGTTAAAACGTGTCAGTTGGAAGCTACGTCGAAAGAATGAAATTCCCAAAGAGCGCAACGTGACTGGTCGATGGTCCACGAGGCTCCGCGCGCGTTAACCGATCCGCGGTGCGATCTCCAACGTTCCCAAGATCGACCGACCGCAACGACGGCGTATCACTCTGGCAATTGACTCGAATCGAGGGTAGCCAGCGTCCGCGATAACGCGATCGTGACTTCATAATCGCGAATCCGGCTATCTATCATTGTCAAGGCTCACCCTGCGAGCCGGATAGGGCAAAAAGGCTCGCCTGTAGCTCGCTGTGTAAACGACTCGCCGACGTGTATCACCGAGCGGGGCAAAACAATTATAAATTATTTAATATATCCCGTAGACTCGTGGGTCTCCCTAATTGTAAGGCAAAGGGCCCAAGCGGCCGGGTCGTTTTTTCGACCTAGCGGTGCGCCCCGCCGCCTAACCCCTTCTCTTCTCCCTTCTCTCTCTCTCTCTCTTACTCTCTCACTCTCTTTCTCGCTCCGGTAACTTCTGTCAACCATCCTGGTCCCTCTTTTGCTTTCTCTTTTTTCGTCCGCTCGTCTTATTCCTGGAGAATTACGAAGCTCGACGAGGCACAGAGGAAGAGAGAGAGAGAGAGGGAGAAAGAGAAACGAGAGGAAACGGACGTTGACCCGTCGAATAATGCGAATCGATTCGATGATACGCCCGTAATTTAACATCCCGCAGGAAGATAAGCATCGAGAGGCACAGCCGGAGGGAATGCAAATATTTTAATGACGGAAAAACGGGGACGCAATGGGAACATTTTTGTCGGCGATTCGCTCGATTTATCGACGGCTGCTCGCGCGTGGCCGATCAATACGGCGAGCGTTGCGCTTTTTGATTGCTCCAACTATGCATACAAGTGGCAAGTTCCTCGTCGATTCACGTCCTCGTTCGACGTCCTATCAGGCGGAGGCGGAGATTGTTTTATGGCTTTATCGTTGCTAACGGCGCGTCTCGACTTTCTAATCGAACGAACGCGTCCCGTGCAATCGAATTTGTCGTTCAGTCGAGCTCTCCTCGGACGACTCGCGCGTCTGATGCGCGCGTAAGATACACCGGTGATAGAAGCGACTCGGGACGTATATTTTCGCTGTTTCGTTTCGCAGTGGGGGGCGCGGAGCCCCGCTCTATCGCGAGGGAAAGCGATAGATTCCAGGAGCGAATGACAAACTGCAGGAAGCGATTCTAAACTCCTTAATACATCTGTGTCCAGCTCGGGTATACCTTCTGCGAACGTGCGCTTAAGAGCAGCTACGCGCGCGTCGTCTTTCTTTGTCCGCTGGCTCGAAAATCGAAACTGGAGGCTGGATTTGTTTAGGCTGTCTGAACGTTCTCAGTTGTACCCTAAAGTGCAAACTTTGTTTCTTTCCGAAGTACAGACGTAAAGCGGAGCGAAAATTTTTCGATCGACGATCGAACGGTAAACTCGTCTAATCGAAAAGAATTCCAAGACCTCGCGACGGTTTTTCACCGCGAGAGAGGCTGCTCTGCTCGGCAATTACACACCGGCCAGGCTGCGTAGCGCAAAATCAACGCGCTCGTTCCGTATGATAGGGGAAGGTTGTGCGTAGCGGGGAAAACGCGTGGCGATTTGCGCGGCGGAATGCGCCGACTGCAATCGCAGAAGCTGCGACGACCGCGAGGACCAGAACCGTGGGAAGCAAAAAGTAGCTTGAGAACCCGTACGAGCTACGATAGGTCGGTGTATATACGGGGCTATTCCGACTCTAAGGAGGTGTCGTTCTATCCCTACCACGAGCCCGCCTACGGACCGGCCAGTTTATCATCGATTTCGTATTTATCCCGGTATCCCGCCTTCTCCACGCTCGGCTCGTTTCGATGACATGTTATCCGACCGGCGGCGGCCGCGATGGCCTCGAACGGATCGCGAGCAAACGTGGTTCAGCGTTTCGTTTCTGGAAACCATCAGCAATGGAGCAGCGTCTAGTATTCTCGACGTGAGGGGTGGTTAATTAGATTTTAGAAAGTTGAAATATTGGTTGAGATAAGTCGCGCAATAGTTCCCATAAATAAATGTAATTCCAAGATTATTGATTCAAGTCGCTATCTTAAAAACGAGTAGAAGAAACGTATCGTGTCGTACGAGTGCCACAAGAACGCAGATGCACGCATAATGTCGTAGAAAGAAATCGAAAGGAAAGTTGGCGGAAGAAGCGTCCGCAGCGCGGTCGCGGAAGTAGCTTAAACCCGTCGCTAGTCAGACGGCGAGTCGCGAGTGCGCTGAAAAGACGACGAGATGCATCAAAGGGGGAGGAGAGCCAGTGGGAGCGAAAGAGTGCGAGGAGAGCGAGGTAGGGAGATGCAGCGAGATGATTCTGGACCAATGGAGAGGCTGCACCACCGTAACCGTATGCAAACTACATCACCGCCTCCACCTCGAGTGCTCATCGAGTATGCAAAGTCCTTGCTACGCGCTCCGCCCATCCGCTCGGTACAGATCTCTCTACGCGCGCTCGTCTGCAACGGCACTCGAATGGCGTGCCGTCTCGTTACGCCGTCCGATCTCGTATCCCCGCCGTTCGATTTCCACGCGATAAAAAGCCCAGAAAAATGATCGATCCCGCGGGCAAACCTAATCTATAACAGTACGTCGCGAAGTCGTTCGCAATTTTCAACGCTCCGCGAGGATCCGCGACGGGTTCCACGGTGTTCCGTCCTCGATTACCATACAAAGGTGGCCGACGACGGATAGCGCGTCGCATGATCGAACGGTGGCATGCGCACTCGCGACATCGACGACGTAAATCTCCACCCTCTGGGGGCGCGCGGCGCGCATTTAGGGAAACTAATGGCAAAAAGCGGCATAATAATTCCGAATCGATTTCGCTCGCTGCTAGCCCTTATCCCGCATGTATGTATACAGCAGCTATAAGGCATCTCGCGATCACGTGACGGGGGATTCTCGTAAAGGTAAGGACGGGTTGAAAATCCATTATTAACCCGGCTCAGAGGGATCCGTAATAAACGTGCCCGGCTGCCTTCGAAACCAGGGAGACGCCAACGTCCAGGCGAAGGGAGACGGAAAAAGAAGAGTACCGGGAAAAATCCAGCAACGCTGATCTAGCTATAAAACCACCGATTTCATATTCATCGGGGAATGTCGCGTCGTTTTCAGAGGATCCTTCAGAGGATCGTTTGTAGCGCGTCTTCGAAGCAATAATTACTCGCTCGCGGATCCGTTTGCACGAGGAGTCGCGGCTCGTAAAACTGCACGAAGTCGAGAATTTTTCCCCGGCTACGCGCGACCGCTATCGACGCGTGTGCTTAGAGGTCGTAAAGGAACCGCAGGCTTGCGTAACCTCGCGTTAAACGAAGGACCAGGCTCGTGGATCCGTCCTCCGTCTCTGCGATGCGAAACGATTCGCTGTACGTCGCTCTGGAGAACCGCGAGCAATTTACTAATATCTGCCACGGCTTTACGCCGGGGCAGAAATTGGGTTCGCATTGTTGGAAGGTGTTGCGGTTTCGGGGCGATCATTGTCGATCGGGTCGAGTCGCTGCGCGGAGATGAAAATTGTGGTAAGCTCATTTTTCGGTACCACGAGCGAGGTTCTCCGAAGCTTTATAAAAATTAAATTAACCGTGTATCTGTAATCACTGGTTCGAGATATTGAGCATAAGCAAAGGAGCGATCCGAACTCCTCTGCGAAGAGGAACTGAAAGGCGAGGGAAAGAATACTCGCGCAGGGGTGGCAGTGCCAGGAGTGAAAGACCGAGGGTTTATGGTGGTCGGTCGGCCGTTATCGGAGTTATACGGGCTGCGGGGTGGTCGGTCACCGGTCCTCTCTCAGATATCAACCGCTCTACAGCCTCGTTCTTCCTTCCCACTCCTTTCCGGAACGATTTACACCGACCAGTATCAGCGGTGGTGGTTGTTCGTTCACCCACGCGTCCACGCGCAAGGAACTTCGCAGCCAAATCTCGCCCGCTGCTACGTCAAATACCGCTCGCTCGATGTTTATCGTTCATATTCGCAAGGAAGAATGGTAAACGCGGAAAGTTTCGCTGGAGCGTTGAAAGATCGAAGAGGAGGAAGGCGGACGACGCGAGACGGAGGGGAAAGGGAGAAAGAGGTTGGCGTTATGCCTGCTCGTTAGAGCGGCGAGATCGGTGTCGCGATTCCGGCGATCGAGCAGATTAATGGTCATCGCTGTCACTTAGCCTCTGAAAATCGAGATTTATCTCGTTACTTTACCGGCTGTCTAATTGTTTAAGCCTGTACGCAGGAGGTTCGGCCGACTGGTAAAACCCTCCGGGTTATAAGGCGCTCGACAACGTTTTGTTGCGCCCTCGGCTTCAAGAGGCGCGTTTCCGTGTATCCCCGTGATCGGCGATCGCTTTAAATCGAGAGGCGAAAGCGAGCGTTGCGTTCGGGGATAAAGGCGGTGGAAAGTGTTGCAACCGAGAGCGATCCGTCTACGCGATTTGTTGGATTATGCGGTTAGGTGTCCGAGCTTGACATTTGCCTCGTTTGTTGGCTAAGATCGTCCGCCTCGTAGCGGAGGTCTGCGTGTAATTAGCTTCTTTTTTCGGAGCGCGTTACGCAACGCTTCTTGTGGCAGCAAATCAGTCGAGGAATATGCACTTTCGCTGATGCCCACTGTGAAACGAGCAGTTTCTTGCGGAGATTCGTTCGATCCTCGGTAGAGTTGCCTTTTAAACGTTGCGTAGTCGATCCGTTCCGAACGAGTGATTCACGACTCGTAACTTTCTTCAGAAAATTGCTTCATTTTTCTATCGTCGACGTTCGAGGAGACGGCGTTCATTTAAATTGCGGGAAGACGAACGCTGGGGCTCGTCGAAGGGGTTTACGGTGGACGCTCACGTTCGTGCGTTTGCGTTAAGAATCGAAGCGGCGGCGAGGATCAAAAGACGCCCCCACACGCGGTCGATCGTCGCAAAAATGCCACCGTCTCGTTCCAACAGCCACCGGCGTGCACGCATCGCGAACGCGGACGTGCACACGCGTTGCATTACGCCATTATGCGGTTGACGCTGTCGCTGGAATTGATTCGCAGCTAGACCAATCGTTGTCCGATTAAAAACCAGTTCCAGGCTTCGAGAAGTCGAATTCGCTCGAATTCGAGGAGTCCTCGATTCTGAAGAACGCTAACGAACGACTGGGGTGTCAGAGAGCAAAGATGAGCAGGTTACTTAAGAAACAGCGAACGAAATTGGAGGGCTCGTCGATTAGATAAGAGCGCAGCGTACGGAAATGACGTCGGACGGGTCGGAGATCTACGATCGAAATTCGAGGTAAAAGATGCCCGAAGATAAACGCGCGGCGTTGCACGTGCGCCGCGTGCAAACGTGAAAATTGTCGTCGTTGTGCGAGCGCAGACGTGCGTGAGGGTACGTGCAAGATGATGCGCTCGTATGCATCGGGGCCCCCCGGCTGAGTGACCTGCCTGAGTGCATCTGCGTAATTCGCAGCACGTGCATCTCTCCCGTGCGTTTATACGGTGGCGAGAGCGGTAATCGCTCGCGAACGGCCACCGCTAAACGATGGAACGGGAATCGAACGGGCGCCCCGACGAGACGTTTTTACCCCCGCCTCGAACGCAACGCTCGAAACGATCGGGAAACGCTCGTTATCTCTTTTTTCCCTTCTTCGATCGCGCAATTTGGAGCGAGCGAATTTTTTCAGTCCGCCCGGATCGGATCGTGAAAGGAAATTCGCGGGTCGAGCGGTCGCGGTTTCGAGTGGCGCGAGTCGTGAAAGATCGATTTGTTTTGCCCGTGACGCGGTTAGGGGGTGAAATTATTCGCTCCATATTAGAGGAAGGAAGCGGCTAATGCGGTGTTGCATTATAAATGCGCCACTAATTGATGAGAATTCGCTAATGCGTCGAACTGGGTATTATGCAACGAAACGGTACAATCTAATTCGCCCATTGTGCCCAAGGTGGAATTATATGGCGCGCAAACCTGTTTTCCCATGCTGGGCATGCATAACCAGCCGCGATAACTTTATTACGTACCGGAGTCGATGTCGGCCCGATAGCTTCTTCGATCCGATAAGATCGCGATATCTCATCCGGATGTTTATTTCAAAGGCGGAATTACGAGTCTGGAGCGACGCCAGCCGTCGTAAATTTCACGTAGCGAGAAAAATCGCGTGAATTCCTCTATTCCCCCTTTCGCCATCTCCCGCGGCCGCCTTCCTTTTCTTCGCACGACGTCTCGCCTGTCGTTGACAACGCGCGACGGCCGAAAATCTTCGATAATCGAAAATAGATCTATCGCTGAAAAAATGCGCCGTCCCCCGTTTAAACGATCGGAGAAGAAGAATCGGATCGGATGAAAAATGGAATAGAATAGAATCGACTGGATGGGGGGAATCCTTAGCGGCGCTGTATCGCGGGGCGATTCGTATTTTCACGTTCCAGGACAAATTACTGCTCGTCGCGGCACCGGGGACGATGAAAAATGAGCAAAATCCACTTCTCGAGTCATTAATGTCGCGATATCTGTTTTACGGTGCCCGGTCTGAAACATAACTTCGCATGGTCGACTTGTCCTCGTGCACGGTTCAGTAACTTTTCCTTTATCCTGCGAAACGCGGAAGTCGCTTCGAATTCCTCCGCTCCTATTAGCGGCGACGGTACCTCTTCTACCGGCGTCGTAAAGAGCGACGATTAGAAGCGGATCGTTTACCGGGAAACCCCCCCTCGCGATATTTAATAAATACTACGTCAACGCGCGTCCCCTTTGTCCCTTTACTCGCTTTTTGCTTCGTTTAGATCTTTAACAGCAACGTCATAATGGTAACGCGATAAGTTATGTCGCGACCAACGCACAGATCGCACCGCCAGTTATCGTCAACCTCGATGGCTGTGCGCCTCGCGAAAACACCCTCGAAAATGAAAAATTGCGCTAATCGAATCGAGGAAAATCCGGAGAAGCAATAAATTTCCAAGAAGAAAGGAGCAGCGCGAGGTGAAACGCGGGGGTGGGAGTACTTCTCATTCGGAGCAACGCGGACAGTGACGTCGCGGGGGTGGCAACGAGGCGGAAGGGGGTTGCGCACCGCCGTCTAGGTGGGGTGTTGTACACCTCCGCGATCCATATTTTACAATATGGCCAGGGGGGCGGGAGGGTGGCTGGCAGGTTAGGGGTGGCCTATAGGCGGCACGCTGATGTACGCAGGTCTGGCAACGATTGGTCGATAGTAACGCGACGATTCTCTCTCCGGCTTTCTCTGCCCTTCGCGGCGCCCTGTCTCTCATCCTCGTCCCGCGCGAGCGAGATTTACGCGCGGCGTGCGGTGCGTGCGCGCGTGGCCGTATGCAGATCCACTCCCGTGGTAGCGGAGTAACCCCACCAGCGAGCCCAGTTTCAACCCTCCGCGAAACCCTTCGAGGCTCGACCCATCGCTCGCCTATCGCTCTTCTTCCTTCCTCGCTGGCCGATCCTCAAGGGTGGATCTTTTTACATTCGCCGCCGCGATAAAAAAATGGCGGACGGCCGGTTTACACCCTTCCGCGATGGTTTGGATCGAATACACAGCGTTTCGATGCGTTCATTTTCGATCTATTAAAGTACAATCGCGATGTATTTTATTACACGGTGCGTTCAAATCTTGGATCGCGTTTGTTTTACCGCGATCCACATCCTCCGTGTTCCCAAAACGATCCGAAAGAGCAAAGTTCCCCGAATTTCCCTGAAATTCAGTGGAACCGTAAACTCGACGGATTTTCCAATCGCGCGTTCCACCGTTATCAATGGGGGTGAGACGCGTCGGGGGCGAGTCGCGAGAAGTTGGCGAGCCCCTCTCCCGCGGAGCAATGAGAACGTCAAAGAAAGGACTCCCGACTAGGTGCATTATGTCCTCTGGAACTCATAAGAAAACGGGACTTCGAAATAGTAATGATATTATGTTCGCGTCGCCTGCCGTCTTCCGGGGGTTGCAGCGAGAACAACGGGGGCCGGTTCCTGAGGGTGAGGCGAGGATACGGACGCGAGGATCAGAGGGAACGGGAGGAACGAGACCGAGTGGCGTATAACGAGAAACAGAGAGAGGGTGAGCTGAGAGGAAGGGGGATGGTGCGAGGGGCCGGCGTGGGGTGGTTTGTAGACGAGGTCGGTAGGAGGATAAGGAGAGAGTGGAATCCTCGGACGTAACGGGAGGGTGAGGCGTAATATCCCGAGTAAAACTTTTCACTCAACGCGAGAATAGGGTTGGCTGGCTGCAGGCTAGGTGCTGGTGGGGGAGGTTGGCTGGACGTACGGCGGAAAGAAAGGAGGCAGGGGCCAACTAAGTACAAAGAATGTAATGTCCTCCTTCTAGCGGCCGCTATACCTTTCACCGGATTTCACCCGGAGATGTCCCGTGGAATAATAAGGATAAGAATGCCGAGGAAAAAGACTGGAATGGCCAGCGTCTAGGTAGCGGCAGGCGTTAGTCGCGCGGTTTACGTTGCAGAATCCGCGAATCTCGGACGTCCATGGGGCAGACGGGAGGCAGGGGGTGGAAGCGATTCGAGCTTCTTTGGAAAATCGACTCGGAACGGGGCGCAATTCTCGCTTGCCACTGGAAATGGAAGTTAATCCTTCGTACGCAAACGGTACATATATATATATACGAGAATGGAATTCAACCGAGTTCTCGCGACCGATCTCTCTCACCTGGGACGAAGAAAAAAGGTCCATCAACGCGGAGGGAAAACAGGAAACTCTCCTCCTCCGATAGCGGTCCATCGATTCGTCCCAGACAACGTTGCACAAGAAACAACGCGCCGCTGGCGCATCCGCGGAACCACGGAGACAACGAACGATACGTTAATAGAAAATAATCGGAATCGGGCCATTTACGAGTCCGAGCGTGTTACAAACGATGGTAATTATTTAGCCGTGCCTCGGTGCAACGAAGCGTTTTTCTTTTTTCTTTTTTTTTTTCTTTTTTCTCCTCGCAACGGTGGACGGGGAGGGAAAAATGGAATCGAGGGATCGAGGGAGGGAGAAAGAGGGAGAAAGGCGAAACGAAAACGTTCGAGGGCAGATGGAAAGAGAGAGATTGAAACGGGAACGGGTGGGAGTCGGCCCATGAGCGGGTTCCATAAGGGACACCGTGAGAATTGGAACTGCGTATGCGCCACGGGGACAACGGGCCGAGAGGAGCTCTCTCGACTAGGCTAGCTAGGAGAAAAACTCACCTTCATTATGCTACCGGCATCGTAATATAATGGTTAAAATCGCCGTAAATGGCCGCGACCGGCCGCCCGTCCGAGCATTATACCGCGTAAGCACGCGCTCCTATGCGTGAGACACTCTGTGTACGCGCAGGGTGTTGCAGAAATAACAGCGGCAGATTAGAGCTGCCACTTTTTGCCGGCCAATCGCCACTCCGGACAGAGTGCCTACTTCTTCGGTTCCCCCTTCGCCCGTCGGAGAATATTTCGGTTGTTCCACTTGAACTTCTTTGGCGATGGGATCGAAACGAGGAGAGGGTGAACCGATCGGGAGCGAAGATAGAACCCGACCGCGGGATTTAATTAATTTTTTCTGACGTTATAAACTCTCCTTTAATTTCACGGTTTAGGGAGTACTCTGATTAGGAAAATGAAGGCGAGTTCGACACGCAAGAT
The DNA here is from genome assembly GCA_963969225.1 of Xylocopa violacea. Taxonomy (NCBI): domain Eukaryota; kingdom Metazoa; phylum Arthropoda; class Insecta; order Hymenoptera; family Apidae; genus Xylocopa; species Xylocopa violacea. The sequence continues at coordinate 21,645,145 of CAXAJV010000014.1, forward strand.
ACGCAGAATGTAAATGGTGGTCGCGTTGCGAAACGGAGAAAGTTACTCGGGCGAACAATCGCGTTGATTGCGGAACGTTAAGTCATCCCCGTTCTGTGGAAGACGAATCGAAACCGAGATCGTAGGCTAATGGCCGGCTCGTTGACCCTCGCGTTTACGTTTTAACGCCGCGGCTCGAACAGTGGGTCTCGAAGCGACGCCGGAGAACCAATTTGGTTCTCGCCCGGGAACGATGACAAATGTTGACAAGTGCCGATCGATCGGCATGCAAACGAAATGCAAACGGCTGTCAACGATCGCGGGTATCGCAATCGCAAAAATTGCGAAAGCCGGTTGATCGCGGCCCGGTGATTGGCCGGCTGGGCTGGCACTAATGTGGGAGAGCTATGCCAGAACCGCGGCGTGCCAGATATTCCGACCGTCAAAGTCGCACAATCCGGCCTATCCGGATCATAAGCAGGTGGTTTGTCAGGAATGCCATAGGACTCGCTCGGGGACTAATAATCGAACGCGTACCGGCACGATCTCCATCGTTTTTCGTTTAAATAAGGAGAACGCGTTCCGGTTTCGAGGGCGTTCCCTCGAAAATAATTCAACCGGCTTTTCCATTCCTCTTCTTGTCCGCGCTGCTTTTTTCCGCCGCGTTTCAACGCGGCGGCGATTTAACCGCGGTGTCGCAATCGGCGATACTTCAACAATGCCCGCGTTCTTCCTCCTCTTAGTCGTACTCTCGCGGCTAACGATATTTTCCACGAGCATATTTAGCCGGCGCGCGGTCAATAATTTTATCGCTTAGAAAGGGAATAATTACTCGAATTAGCCGTTTCTTCGAAACACTTTCTACGAGGTTGATCGCGATCGTTCGCGAGTGTACAAAATTGTTCCGAGCGATCTCTCCTCGCCTTTCAATCCGCTCCGGTGTCAAGCGATATCAGAAGCGAACAATAACGCTCGTTCCAGCTGGAACTCCACCGAGGGAACAGGATTGTTTACCACTATTAAAGCGTTTCGCACTATATAGTGGAAAGATCGATGCGTGCTCCACGATGCGATCAGAGATCGACCACCGAGCAGCTCTGGCAAACGGAACGCCGTACGCATGCACGAGCACGTTCCATGGCTAATGGCGGGCATACGCGCTCGTGCATCCGTGTGGCAGGTAATTGAGTCAGCCATTGCGAAGCGTGAAATGCTCAATCGTAAGTAAATTACAAGGTCTGACTTATTCAATAACATACTACATAAATGTAATGAATAATTAGTAGGCAATTATGCTGGCTGCGCGAAACACCCGGAGGGTTTTCCAGCTCTGCCACCGCGTTCCTTCGCGTCTGACCATGGTAAACCCTGGCGAACGGGTCGTTTAAAACGGTCCCCAGCCAAGATCCACCCTCTTAAAAAGATTTTCTTCTGCGAGCCGACATCGAATCGCTCGTGGCAACGTTCGAACACCGCGGACTGGTCCGATAAAGGGAGATAAACGCGTTTGCACGAGCCGAGTACAAATAGGCAATACGTCCGATTAGAAGCGAGTTATCTTAGATCGGCATTCCGACTCCTCTGCCACGGTGCACCGGTGCACCTGTGCATCGGGTGATCCAGGTGACGCGGTCCGACCCGACTTCTGACGGTGCCCACCTACGTCGGCGGCACCACGTGTCACGCTTCCCGCAGGAAGTGACGTCACCGTGTCACGGAGCTCGATGGAATGCGCAGCCGTGATAGCACGTCCCCGAGTTCTCGACGATCGTGCCGTCTTTGATAATCGAAACGATCGATACCGCGGGGAACGCGCCTAGATTCCGCCTCGCGGTCGCGCGTTCCAAGAAACGCGCGATTTCGCGAAAAATTGATCGACGATCTGATCCGCGATTGCTGTTCTTTTTTCTTTTTCTTTTTTTTTTTTTTCACGACCGACAACGTTAATTTTCGAAACGAATTTGCGTTGCCCTCCGCATTACCGTTTTTATTGCTTATTAAGTTAGAACGCGATAAGGGATGATCGGACAGGCATCACGTGTTGCACCGGCCGGCAGAAGAGGAAGCACCCTTCCTGCCATCTCCTGGAAAACGCTCGTAACCGGGCGAGTTCCGTGACGGTTGAAAATCAATGAGCCCGACGAAGTAGCGGACTGGGAAATTTATACGGTTCCACTTTTATGAGCAAATGCGGAGAATATGATTAAATCAGAAACAGGATCTTTATGGAAAAAGGAGCGCGAATCGGACGATCTACGATCGTATCCGCTACCTGTGAGGTAATGACTATTCAAGGTATCGCGTTCGCGTTCCTACGCAACGAACGAGACCCCGGACGTTTTACCAACCACGAGTGTTCGCGAAACGGCGAGGATTTTCCATGCTCGCGGCGGAGGACGGACGATTTTCTGCGATCGTTCGCGGGGACGTTCGTCGCGGATCAAGACTTCAAGCGATGGAATTCACGGGGTCGAAAGATCGGTACGGAAGGATCCCACGGATCCGCGCGACGACACTGGCCTTGCAACTTCTTCGCGCAAGACACGTCGAAAAAGAAATCGGCCGGGGACTGCATAAAGAATGCAATTAAGCGAATCGTGTATTGTAATTAACGGCCATTCTCTTCTTCCGACGGATTCCCTCCTCGTCAGGTGCGTGCAAACGTGCTCAGCTGAGTGGACGTAATCCGTTCTCCACCACCACCACCACCACCATCGCTTCTCTTCCCCTTCGTTTCTTTCTTCTTCTTCGCTTCTTCCAGTTGGGCTGCATTGCGTACGTTTGTCCCTCTCTTCTTTTTCTTCCTGCTTTTTTACCCACCCCTCCCCCCTCCCTGCCCCCCTCTTCTTCTTCTTCTCCTGTCGTACACCTTCCTCGATTAGCCTCTCGAATTAGCGGCTACCGCACGAACGTGACGAACAAATTAACAAATCGAACGGGACGCGACAATGCGCGCGATATTTCCGTGATCATCAGCCGTTCCTCGTCCGTGAGCGTGGTAATCGATCACGGAAAACAATTATCGCGTCGCGTTCTGTCTCGTCGAGGCGAACTCTCGCACCTTGGCCACGGGAAATCGAGCAGCTAACAGATATTTTAATAAACGCGGGAGCGGGGTACGTGCGGCGCGATGGAAATTAATTATTATAACGTAAATCAACCCAATTACAGACTCCATTCACGTCTACTGCACTTCCGCCCGCGGTCTGAGTCATTCGTTTACATGAACACCCGCCCTAACGACTGTGAACTTTTTCACATCGAGCACACAGCTCTTTTCCGATTAAACATTCCGTCCGTTCGGCAAACTCCGTCCAGCGTACGTGGAAGCGAGCGTACGTCTTGGAAATAAGTGTACACGTACCCGTATCGGGGTATCCGGAGCTCGAGCAGGTTCGATTCTGCAGGTGAGTAATCGCCTAGGACGGCCGCCAATCAGTTCGAGGCTGAACGGGGCGAAAGTTGATTCGTGCCGGTCGCAAATTCAATTAAAAGTTGCGGTTATTAGGTTGGACAATGAGTCCCACGAGCCTCTCCGCTCGGCGAAACGTTCCTGTCCCGGGGTGGGATCGAGAGAGAGAGAGAGAGAGAGAGGGAAAACGGCGCGCGGAGGACGGCGGAGGGGTGGATAAAAAAGGACGAAACGTAAAACTAATGGGGTCCTTGCTGATTCCGCTCGGCTGCCACCTTGATTAAGCTGCTCGCGACGCTTCGAGAAAATATAATGACTTCTTTGCTCTGCAAACGCCGCTACCCCTCACTGGGAGGCTAGAGCTTCGTCTCTCGTTGTCCCTCCCTTACTCCTTCCTCGCTTTCTTCTCGTTTCGCCTCCCTCGACCTCTTCCAACTACTCCTCCTCCGTCCCCAGCAACCCTCTTACGTTTCCACGCGGCGGTTCTCGCGCTAGATACAGCCCGGAGATAAGTCGACGTCCGATTTCAAAGATTAATTAACGGGAGATGCGTGTGCACGCCGGACAGAGGGGCGAGGGAGGCAGGGGAAGTCCGTTCGCGTCTAACAACAGTCACGCGTCAAAGCGATCGCGCCACGCTGGAAATGTAAATACAACGCGGTTGGTAACCGTCTATCGTGGCATCGCATTAGCCGCGTTATCGCGGACGTTAAATCGACGCAGCCCATTAAAATTGTACAAACAACCGGCCACGGGATCCGTAATTAACACCGACGGGGTATTAGCCCCGATTATGCACGCGTATTACCCACGTAGGCGCGGTACGTTTCGTATAATGCCGAGGATCCTCCTCGAGCTTCCATCCGTCGAGCCACTTCGGCTTCGATCCGCCTCAGAAATTGAACTCGCACCCACCACCGCCCACGGATGTACGCGAGTCTCTCGCTGCGCAACGATCCAGCCCAACTTTCCCATCGCTCGACGCGGATCGTGAAGTCGTAAAGGTTCGATCGAACGTTAACGATTCCCTTGCATACCGCCAGAGGCCGAGCGACCTCGGTCCCCGCGTAATCGATTCTGAAAAGTGGCTGCCGGTCGATTCGAGAATCACGAAAACCGGGTGGCGCATCAATCATCTGGAAGTATACGGGCTCGCGTTGCGATGGGAGCCGATCGTCGGTACCCCGGCCGACTTATTATGATAATCGAAGGCCTTAATTAAGAGCTTACGGTATAAAGGTCGCCGTATAAAACGCGGCAGCCGGCACAATGGTCCACGGGCAAGAAACGCGGCCCAGGGAGAGGGATAGAGAGAGAGAGAGAACAGCGAGCTCCCTCGACCGAATTGCTCGTGGCCCCCAATCACCGCCGAGTCCCGGGGGCCGAGATTAAGGGAATAAATATCCAGGCCCGATAATTGTGTTGGTAGTTTCAGTAACTAATGATCTAAAAGTCGTTAGCACCGCGGCCCCGATCGTGAAGGGTGTTACGAGCCTTATACTTTCGCTCTAGGACGACGAGGAGTCGAGCCGAATGAAACTACGACCTACCTACCTTTTCCCGCCACGACGCACGACCAATCCCACGTTTGCACGATGGTAATTCACGATCGGGACTGCGGAGGCCACGGCGAATTGGAGGAAACGAAATCGGGATGTATCGCCCCGGAGCCTTGCACCCGCGTGATGAGTGGGAGAGAGTATCTCGTTCTACCTTTCAGACGTCGCTGGCTTCGCAACGCTTCGCTCAATTTTTGCGTTCCAGCTACGCAAACTTTTCGTGCGATTTTCGCTCGACTTCCATCGACGGACGGAACCGTTTGCCCGTGAAATTTCATCGAAACCATCGCTCCCAGTAGCGCGTCGTCGTTTAATACATTCCACGAGCGTTGCACGATTCAACGGCAGCTCCCGAGCGCGCGGAGAAGCTATTCGAAGAGGGTCGACGTCCTGCTGGGCCAAGGATCTAGCACCGAAAGCTCGCGTGCACCATCGTTGGACGCGTTCCGGCTCGCGTTGCATAAAGGCCCTGTCGTCCGATTATATACACGCGGATATATGCAGAACCAGTCCGGCGTTATTTATCGGCCCGCCTTCGCCGCGCGGATACTCGCGTATCGAAGCGCGCGTCCTCCTCTACCCGTGATCGAGGATCAAGAGGTTAGCACCGGACATCCCAGCGCAGTCGGCGGCTTGACACCCCTTCCACCCGGTCGTATCGATATTTCTCTCCCTCGGAAACACTCTCGATTCGAGGTAGGAACAATGCGCTCCGCCAACAGCCTCCCGCCTCTTTTTCACGCTACCTCGGCTCCTTCCACGCGGGAAAACGAATGGACGCGGACCACGGTCGCGCACCCGGAGTGCGTACGAGCCATCGCGTCGATCCTCGAGGGCGCAGAAACGCGAGTGCCGTCCCTCTCGTTCGATTCTGCGGATACCGTGTTTCCTTGACTATAAACTGCGCCTGACCTAGGATCTCTGTCGGGGAACGAGTAGCGGTAGGCTTCGTTCTCGTCAGGACCATTTATTTCCAACGCGTCGACGGCGGTATGGAAATGCGTGACTTTCGCAGAGAAAACATTCGAAACGAGCCAGTAGGTGTCGAAGGGGATCGTTAATGGTAATTTTGAGCAATCGCAGCGACGTTGCCGAGGCGAACGCGGTAGAGACCAGCCATAACGCGATAAGAAACTAAACTCGTAACCCGTCTAATCCCCGGGACCGATCGATTTCGCCGGCTCGAACCGGTGAAAAACGCCGGAAATCTTATCAGCCGCGAGCCGACACGTTCCTCCGGAGATCATCCATTAGATTCGATCGCCCATATACGCTCGATCGTATCCGTAGCAGATCTCTAATGCACACGTGCTCTCTCCAGAGCTCTGTCCAGAACGATCCGGCGTGGCGCGGCGCTGGTGAATGGGAAGGCGGGCGACGACAGGTGGGCCAGTCCCTTGATAAATGAAGTGAGAACTCGCGGCTACTTATCCGTCGATGCATCAAATCTGTCCGTGGCGAACGGATCGCCGGTATTAAAAGTGCATCGATGATGTACGCTTTGTCCCGGGTGCCAGTCCGCCGCGCGGCAGAAACGCGCTGGGGATAAATATGTTTCGCCAGCCGCGACGACGCGTCGCGCTCGTTGACGTTTATCTTGCACCCCTTTTTACCTTTTTTTTTTTTTTTATCGGGACACGCTCGCGGTTTTGCGGGACGCAGCTTTGGCGAGCGTCGGACGAGTCGACCGGTGCGCGGAAACCCTTCTGGGACTCGTTGCGCGATAATTTCTGACGCGTTACGGCGTAACGGATCGTTGCCACCTCGGTGCGCGTACAATTAGAATTTTTAACGGTTGCGCGATGCATTGTTAATTAAGCTTTCTACGAGACACCGGGGACCATAAATCGGGAGGGTAATAAAAATTTGTTACCAATGCTGTTATTAAAAAATCGAGAGGGCAGTAAAGTCGACGGGACTTGGAATATAAAGCACCGGGGCGGATGAAGTCGTCGAAAGTAGTAAATTAACCGGGACGATTTGAACGCGGTTCTGGATCCGGCCAGCAGGAATTCTTCAACTCCCCTTTCGAACTCTAAATCTTGCCATCCGCTCGCCCAATAATTATCCCAAGGTGTCGGTAAACATTCCTCTCATTACGCACGGACGAATAACCCGGGTGAAACGCGTCCTCTGGCCCCGTGGCTCGTCTTACGTAATATATTGCTAATATTTTCTGCTCCGCGAGAGATTATCGGACGTATCGGCACATGTCCGCGGTACGTAACGCGAACGAGTATAACGAGGAGTCCTGACGAGGAGGCTCTCGCCTTCCGGGACAGCGCGCGCTCGGATCCTGGCCCGAAAACCGACTGGCCCCCGCGTAAAGACGGGCAAAAAGAATGAGCCGTGGAAAGGTGGAACGAAGAGGGACAGCGAGTGGGAACGTGGCCGACGCGCTCGCTGCGTAAATTATCTCCGCGGTGTGTATTTATCCGGAGATTTACAAGCGGGCAGCGCGCGTTTGATTTACACGCCCGTAGCCCCGGTGAAACGGCTAAAAGGGTTCTCCGCCGGGTGAAATATGCAACAGGATGCGCCGGGACCCTTCGACTGCATCCACCGGAATCGTCCACCGATGGGTAGCTCGGCTCTCGTGCGATTTCGCGAGCGCACCTGCGCTCCTCTGCCCTCGACGAGCGAGCAGAGCCTGCGCCTACATTTCGAGCGCGCGCTCACCTTGCAATTTGGTTCGCGCTTAGAGCACGACCGTTTCTGTCGTCCATCGTTTGAAAATTCGCACGTTGCGCCACGCGAAAGTATCGTTGCGAACGTCGCTAATCTTCCTAATGACCGTCGATGATCGACGATCGATCCGGCGATCTCCAGGTAGGCGTGCACCCAGTCGAACCGTGAGCCAGGGGTTGGTGGGGTGCAAAGGCAGAGTACCGCGGGAACACCAGTAAACGACGGTCGTTCATACATCGCCGGGCTATGAATCGTCCGAGCGTGAGATCGTAAAGTCGTCCTTATCATCGTCTGCATCTTAATGCAGGCTACATACGTTACGTACTGCTCCGTCTCTTCGTTGTACACGGCTACGTGCGCGCGTCTGGTTACCTGCCAACAAAGTCAGAGGGAGAGAAAGGGGGTACTGTACGTTATGATGTTTCACGGGGCGGTGGTAGAAAGGACGCTAGAAGAGGCGGAGAAGAGAGAGACGCGAGAGAAACAGTCCATATGCAGAGCCAGCAGGCTGGGGCACAGGTGTCCGACGCCTCAAACAACATCTTTATACCCCGTTCTTAACCCTAACCAGCTCGCAAGCGCGAGCCTTAATATATATCCCCGCGTGCGCGTAGCTACGTGCACGTCGCACGCGTTTGACGTGTTACTCGCAGTTGCCTCGAGCCGCTTCCTGAAACCATCGAGGATCGAGGGCGTACTGGGAGCTACGCGGACCTTCCTGCGATTCACCAATGGTAAACGGAACGGAATTTATCGTTTTGGAATGAGCGACTTGCGAAAGCTGCGCAGGAGCGAAGGAGCGTCTGACCGGGAAGGATGATTCTACTTGCTCGACGCTGCTCGTTGGAAGACTTCGACGTGGACAGCGACGCGGGGTAATTAAAAGATCGTACTTTGCGTCACGTTTGGCGCAAAATAGAGCGGATAGTACTCTTCTATATCAGTCGGTAGCGGAGCGTCCACCAATGTTTTAGCAACGTCGCTAGCAGAAAGCGAATTCCTTCGGAGACACATGCGAGTCGGAGTTCGCGGAATCCCTCGCTTTCCCTTTCGACTTCCTCCCGGTTCGCAAATCTCTAATGAAAGCTCGGGGCACGATCCCCGACGATGGAACGGATCGTCCAACATTCCGAGTGGGCCCGGTTCCCCGGAACGATCCGTTGAACGGTCGATCGACGGCGTTCCGCGCCGCTTTACCCCGAACTGGCCGCGTCTCTCGTATCGTGCTATCCGAGCGGCGTTCCACAGCCGGTGGAAAAAAAGTTTCAGCTCGTCATCGTCGCGCGTACCCCGACGGGACGACGATAGCGCATTCAAATAAAGGCGAGGCCGGGCGGCGAGGCGCTCTCGTGGCTGGTGACAAGGCCTGACGCTGGACCCTTTTGATGTCGCCGCCACGGTCGGCATCTGATTAGCATCCTCCTCCTCCGCCACGCTGGCTTCCACCCCCGTCGCTCTCTCCGCAAACTGTTGCTCTTCCAGCCTTCTTCCTCCTGGCTGGACTCCTCGGGAGGGAACGGGCGAGGGAATAAAAGTCGTGACGGCGGTGAACGGTCGTTGAGAGGAGCGAGAGGGGGGCGAGAGAAACGAGAGGAGAGGATCCAGAGTCCGCGGGACGTCAGAGGCTGGTCCACGTTGACTGAGCCACGTCTCGTTCTCGTCCGTCCGTCTCTAACTCGTCTCTAACCTTGCGGAGGAAGAGGAGAAATCAGCCGGTGGACGGTGGCCGCTGAGTTATTCCCGCGCGGCGGCGGCCGCCTCTCTTTCTCTGTTGCCCCCCGTAGCCGCGGCGACATCATTTAAATGACCCTTTGCGGAGCGTCCGCGGGTTTTTAGTCCCTCATCTGAGCGGCGAGGCAACGGCCCTCGCGCTACGACGGGAATACGAGAGGAGGACTACTAGAGACTCAGCTGGTATGCGTCCGAATACCGGCATACTAAACAGCCCCGGTGTTTCCCCGGTGTTTCGGGATTCTACGCCGCGCGGGACACAGGGTTCGATGCTCGTGCGCTAAAACGTGCGGCTAGAGGCCCCGTTTATAGTTCGTCGCCGAGTGCTCGCTCGCGAGAAACCCCGTGAAATCTGCTCGCCGGCGGATTTTACACGGTACAACGACACTCGTTGCACCGAGGAATGACATCGCATTCCAAGCGTGTAGTCGCGGCCGCGCGGACGCACACAGAGGAAACGAGCTGGCGGGGAAGGGTGCGGGCGCGCATTTAGCAAGGATCTTCGGTAATTGTCATTTCTGACCAGCCAGACATACCTACTCCGCGCAGTAGAGGCCCGCGTCTCCTTATAATAATATGCGACCGCGGCGGCGCGGTGTCTTTTCAGTGCGCGCCGGCCACGAGAACCGAAGAGGCTTCCAGCGGACGGGCCCGGTCGCCTAATAAAACGATCGTCGATTATCGTGCAATTATGCCGTCTCATTAATCCACCGGCAATTATGTCCTCCCCCTCTCCGCGCGTCCTGTCAGCCAGCGCGGCCGGGTCTCTCTTCCACCTTACTCCGCGCCACCATTTATCCCGCCTTGGTCTACTCCTCTTTGTCGCCGTCCCTTTTCGTGCGTTCCCTCCCGCGGTGGTAGCCTGGCCAGGTCCTTATCCGCCGTTTCATAACTTATGAACGTTGACAAGCGCACGCCGCAATGTTGGGACTCGTCCCCGTCACTGCCAGGCAATTACACCCTACTTGGAACCCGAGTTGCCGCCGCGAGGCAACCGACACGCGGCATCCGCCGAACTTTTCGGTGCGTTCCTTTTTTCGAGAGCCCCCTCCCTTCTCGTTCATTCTCGCTCCGTTGGCCGGGGGCGAGCCTAGACACCCGCTTCTTCCTCTTCGATCGAGCGCCATGTTTTTCTCTTTCCACCGATCATTTTCGACGCCTTCGAGGAATCGATGCATTCCGCTTATCTTCACCTTCGGATCTGCCGCGCGCGCGAAGCCAGCCCGAAAATCGAAAGAAACGCGAGAAAGTCTCCGCGTCGCCGGCACCGTGCGCCGACCGGCTCGACAAATCGTCAGTCCACTTAAGAGTCGCGGCCGTGGGAGGAGACGGAGGAGACACCGGCGGAGACGAGAGGATCTCTCGCGATCAGAAGAACCGAGCGGGGTGGCTTCGAGGGAGCGAGGGGAGGAATAAGGGATCAGCGGGGGCCGCTGCTGCGGCGGCGGGCCGGGATGATTGAAAAAAATATCCGGCACAGGACGTCGAGTCGGCCGTGACGAGGTTTCGCTCCGAGCATCGGCCGGTAGCGGAATAACGTCGGTTTCCTCTTGGCGGCGCTTTTGCCACGATGTAGATTTGTTTGCATTTAAAAATCAAATCGACCGCGGTACGTCTTGCCTTTTCCCCGTTTCCCTCTTGCCCTCCCCGCAGTCCTTTTCTTCCTCCTCTTCCTCCTCCTTACCATTCCCGTAGCTCCTCGCGGTGCACAGAGGGCCGAACAGGAGCTCGCGGCACCGCGCCGGTTCCCTCTTCTTTTCTCGGTAGGATCGTCGATGCTGCCGCGGGAAGGTTGGTATGCATGGATCCAGGCGGTGAACATAGCTTCCTCCGGTTCTCTCGCGGTGTCTCGCTCCCTTCTCCGTCCGCGGCTTCAGCTTCGGCTCGCCTCTCGGTCGGGGACAATGCACGCCAGTTTTTGCGTCGTTTGCTTCCAGCGAACCCGCCAGGAGACGATGGATCTGCTTGGACTCCTCGGCTACCATCTCGTTTTCTTCCTCCCTCTTCTTCCTCCCGTTCTTCCACCTTCTCTTTTCACCTCCGCCTTTTTCTTCCCCCGTCTTGCTCACTGCCTTTCTTTCCTCTTCTGCGCACTCCGCGCCTCCCCTCCACTCTCCTTCCCCGTCGTCTCTTTCTCTCTTCTCTTTTTTTTTCATTCACGTTTCCCTCGTCCCCCTCCGTCCTTCTCGTGCCGCGTCCTCCGTCCCGTCCGCTCTTCGACCCACCCTCGCCGTACAATGAAACCGAAAATCCTCTCCGGCACCCGGAGAATGCGGCGCATGATTACCTACATCGAACCAGCCGGCCGGACCCGCAACAAGGACCAGCGGAACGGACGATTCCCTCGCGGACTGTCCGCTCAAGGAGACGATCGATCGACGAGATCGTCGAGAGACGGCCGTGTCTGTTCTTCTGCACGCGTTAGGTGTTTCAATGCTCGATATGTAAACGAGGTGGACCGCTCCCCTCGGCCGCGAGGAATTTGTCGGGAGACTCCAGCATCCAGGAATATTTTACGCTCCAACAGAAATACGGAGGTCCTCGAGATCTCCATGTCGAACGTTCGCTCCGTTCCGTGACGCTGGATAGTAGCAATTTTCCAACCAGATGGTAGCAGTTTTCTCCAACGTTTCGCGGCACGAGCTCGTCCAATCGAATCCGCCCGGAGTTAAGTCGGATTACCTAGCTAAACTGTTGGAGATGAAGCGCCGTCGCGAACAGATATATTAAGGCTGTCAGCCGAGACGGAAGGCTACACGATCGGGGACCAGCGAACGGAGAAGGCGGACGCGAAACGAGACCACGAAAACCTTCGCTTCATTCACCGAGAGACGTCGACGCCGCGACGGAGCACGCGACTAGCCTTCCTGTCTCGTGGCCGTGAACCGTTAACGTCCAGGGAGCACGATGACCGGCCGCATCCTGTCTAGGATCGCGTTCATCGATGCCTCGAGACACTCGGCTGGGAAAAACCGTTCGTTATCCGTGGCACAGAATGTCGTGCGATCGTCTTGCTAGGAATGATATCTTCTTCTTCTCGAGGAGAAGAAGATAAGCCTTCCTATCGATTCCGTGCGACGAGCAACGGGCCTCGCGTTCGTACGGTCGAACGTAATCGCGCGCGCGCGTAATGCAGGTTCGATCGCGATCGATCAAGCGGTTGCGCAACCCGCGGCGGCGCGATTTAGATTCGGAAACGCTACGCTCCAATTCATTTTCTCACGAGACGCTGGAAGCAGGACGAAAAGAAAGGAGACAGCCGGAGCTTTTTCGCGGCGCGAGCGCGATCTATAATTGGATACGAGATGAAATCGGCGAAATCGCCGGCAAAAATCGCCGCGGCGGGATTTGAAATTCGTATCTTCCGGCTGCGCGAGAGGGTGAGTCGCACGCGCATCCGTCATCTTTTTCTGCCGGCCAGGAGAGCGCATAATTGCGCTGCTGCATAAACCGCGTCCTCCTTGGGTCGGTCGTGTCCGGGTCGATGCCACTGACCGAGCAGGTCGAAGAAATCTTTATCACGGTCGTTATCGCGGTGACAGAACGTTGGCTGAACCTCTCCTCCTCGATTTGCACCGATTTTAACGAGGAAACTGCTCGTTTTACCCCTTCCGCGCGACTCCTAGTGGTATCCAGGATTTTTGAAACGGAAAGAAACGTAAGAAAAAGAGAGTAATTGAATCGTCAGCATTGACGAAAGATTTACAATAAAGGCAATTATTGTAACGGGAAAGAGTGGCAATTAAGACAAAAGTAGATTCTATGCCCTGAAAGTCAATCATCGAGGCAATCGACCTCCTTTTACTCTTGCTAAACGTAACCCACTCTAAAGTGTCCAACTAATTTCCTACGATGATTAATCCGCGCGGAAAGTCTCACCGAACGTCGCCAATGATTATTGATGATCATTAATTCCCTTTCGCGGGCATTCTAATGATATTTAACGAGCGGTACTTTTCACCTATAACGATTTAAACGAGCGCGTAACGCTGCGCAAAGACCGCCGAGGATTGTTATAATTAACGATGATTAATAATAACACCAAGTAGGCCCCCCAGTTTGATCTTAATTGCAATTAATTTCTAATTCACCTGTTTACCAGCGGTACGTGAATCTGCCCCACCAGCCGTACCCGCGCTCTCTCGCGATCCCCCTCAACCCCGCCGCCGTGCTCTTTCATTTATGAATTAAATAAGCGTTAACTTTAGACGATGTTAACGATTAGAATCAGGGGTCGCGCTAATTAAAGGCGCAGCCGTCAGGTCGCAACGCGTATAATTCCCGCGTATATTTCCCGCAAAATAAGACGTAAGGTGACGTAGCTTGTCTGCATTTCTGGCATAACTATCTTGGTGCAACACGCGGTGTACCCTCGAGATACGGAACGTCGGTTCCAATCGTTCGCTATGAAATATGATTTTACGAAAATTGTATGCAACGAAATAGCGCGGGAGTCCAAACAAATTCACAGATCTGCCATTCGTTTCGGTTCGCTATCGCGAAAGTTGCAACAATCGAGCGCTCTCGAAGAACCTCGAACGATCGAATATTAATTCACGTTCGATAACAAATCGACGTTCTGATATGGTTCCACCTACCTGTAATCTAATAATCCCCGACAACGTCGAAATTGCCGTGAAAGGAGCACCACGACGTGGACAGGAAATTGATGTAATGGAATAATTTGTTTAATGTAATAATAGAATCGTGTTGGAGGAAGAAAACGACGCGAGATGGGAGAGGTTGGGGTGCGCTGGGGACGAAGGAGTCGGTGTGCAGCTCGTAGCCCCGATTTCGGCTTAGCGGGCCGTCGATTAACCAGAAGAGGCGATGAAAGAGTTCGATGAAATAATGACGGGACCAGCTCGATAAATAGTACGCCTCTGCTGGTCCCAGGGGCGGAGTGAAGGGGCAGGTGGAGAGGGGCTCGATCGGGGGCCCTACGGGGCCCGCGTTAATGCCAGCCGAGGGAAGACAGCTATCAAAAGCCCGTATTTAAATATTATCAGTGAAATTACAGTGCTCACTGCTCGCGAGGGCTGCTCGATCATTACCGACTGGCAATTCGGCCTCTTTAATCGCCGTTGTCAATACTAATCGACATCGTCGTTATTTAATATTCCTCGGTCTGCATCCCCTCTTTTCGCGCGAGCCGATAGGGCCAACCTTTCCTCTCCTCCGCGCGGTGGAACGCGGCGAAACTTTCTCGAAACAATTGCTTCCAACAGTAAAATTTAATTAACAGCAATTATCGAATAGCGTTGATACCCGGTGCGTTCTGCATCGACGTTGAAACGCGTATTAACGTTAATTTCCTCGGATCTTGATAGCCGAGGGAATAAGCAGAGAAAGCTGGCCAGGCTAAACAAGAACTGGGCTATCAATTACGGAGCAGCGACTGCCTACCTGTTGGACTCGGTGCTCGTACTATTCATATTCAGAATGCAAACTACACGGAATCAACGCGAATCTCGTTCCTTTTTCTAGTCGAATGTACCGTCTACCGTTAGCAGCAATCTTCAGCCAGCATCGTGGAGGAGGAACGCATTGTCTAAAATTTACAACTGTACGCTCGCGTTACGCTTCTCCCCGTGACGTATGCTAGCATCGGGATTATTACACGGGGTACCCGAACGCGGAGCAGGATTAGGCGTTTCGCCGGGTAGCGGTGTTTTCAGCGTAACTACGCGGCGAGTCGCAATTAGGAATCGTCTACGGTGAAATAGTATCGACGGTGGTTATCTGCGCGGGGTCCTCGTTAGCATAGCGAATTAGCGGCGAATAGAGCAA
The DNA here is from genome assembly GCA_963969225.1 of Xylocopa violacea. Classification (NCBI taxonomy): domain Eukaryota; kingdom Metazoa; phylum Arthropoda; class Insecta; order Hymenoptera; family Apidae; genus Xylocopa; species Xylocopa violacea. The sequence continues at coordinate 21,660,304 of CAXAJV010000014.1, forward strand.
CCGCGGCGGAGGGCGAGCATGGCCGAAGGAAGGAAAGAAAGGGAAAAAAGAGGAAAAGAAAGAAGAAGGGGGTATAGAGCAGGGGGTAGGAGACGCGGCGGTGGCGGAGGAGACGGTGAAATAATTAAAGCTCTACGATCGTTATCGAAATAATTAGAAGTTGGCGTGACTCTGCATAAGGCCGCGTGTGTACGCGCCGTCTGAATTGTCAGATCGTAAGATTCTCCGGCGTGCCGGGCATAATTAGGCGAGAAATATGAACGCGAAATCAGCGTGTATTTTGAATGGCGAGCTAGGCGCGAGGAAACGATGTGTCAAAATCCAGCCGGGGATATTTTTTTTTCCACGACCGCGGCAAAACGCGGATCGCAACGCTTCCTTAGAGACGCCCGTGAGTCAGCCCCGACGCGCTTTCGACTTCGTTTCGTTTTGCGCAATCCGCCGCGGCCGGAGTTCGCCGTATGGAACCGCGAAGACGTTTGGGAGGAAGTATTGCGAAAGTGTGACGCACGCTGGTTATTGAAAAGCGACGATGGGATCGGTAACGCGGTTCGTTCTGAACGCAACTTGTTCGACGACAACTCGAGATTTCTTACCATGGCAAACCTTAGTCTAGGCATTTCGCATATCTTACATAGTCGTATCGTCATCGCGTTACATCGTTTTGGATCATCGAACGCAATCCATCGAAGCTCGTCAGAATTCCAGAAGTTTGGACGCCGCGAGGTCGCGAGCAAAGGCGGAAGAACGCAGGTAGGAAGCGACACGTCCGGCGGCATTGTCAAAGAGCTCCACCAGGGAGGCTCGCGAATCACAGATGCAATCAGATAAACGGCGGTTCTTCTCGGATTACCGTACGCGAGCCCCCGCTGTGTCCACGCACCTTAAACTACCATTCTCACGGCGCTGCGACACAACCCGGGGCCCTCGTGCTCGAGATACAAGTTCAGGCCGACCAACGAGCGGTTCTCCTCCGTTATCAGGATCAAATTATATAATGCACCCTCGAGGAGGATTCCTCGGACGCGAGGTCTTCGTTAAACGCACAATTTGTTCGATTAAATCGATGCTAACTAGAGACGTTAAGAGCGTCTGGTAATTGTACAAGCCCCACTGACCTCGCTAACGCGAACGCGTGACGCGGCCGTCCACTTGCGGCTGAATCTACTGCCGTCGTTTCTTCTGGGCCTACCAATGACTGAGAAACATTTTCTTTCCAAGCTGTGTCCAGTCTGTCGCAAGATATTAAACATAAAGAAATGAGAAATTAAATAAATTGAGAGACAGTGAGTTTGGAAAATGAAACTCGCGCTCCTCCATCGAATCGGATGAAAATGTCACAGACAGTACCGCGAAACAATCACCCACGTAGACGCGATTAAACAATCACTCGCGCAAAGACTCATCGCGAGCGAATTCGATCACGTTCCACCGATACCGAGCAACCACTATGATTACGCGAGCCACCTCGATGACGAACCTAGGTCGTGCTAGCTTCGAGGTAGGCTGCGTACGAAGCCAATCCGAGCCGTGTCGGGCCAGGCTGAAATTAATCGAACTTTTGTTCCGCGGCAGAGTGCTTATTAAGGCTGATTCTTTATCGAGCCTCTATACGCATGCAAACACGAACCAAATACGGATCGCGCGGTATGTAGTGATTAAGTAGGAAAAGACGGCCTACTGAAGCCTCCATTAGACGCAGACGTGATCGACTGGTAGCTACAAGTCAGTGAAACGTTGCATTCTTCTGCAAAGCAGATGAAATCGTTGCGATCGATGCGTTTCGGAGCGAGATTCGATTTCCGTGAATAAACTGTCCATCGTTTCGCAGGAATATTATTTATATAGGACGAAGAACACTCGTCGAGCATTCTACGACGAAATATTGTATACTTTGCAGGTCTTCGTCTCATCGATTCGCGGCGCTCGAATTCGAATCGTACAAGGTGTTCGACTTGGAACAGAAGAATACGATCTGCGTGACAGAGTTCGAGAACGATCGGTCGATCTTCATCCTCGAAGAGTTCCCGCATTTGTGTGCCTTCAGCTGGTACCGTTCCCCGTATTGGCGACCGCAGAAATCGCACTTGTACGGCTTCTCGCCGATGTGCCCGTAAATGTGCTTGGCGAGCTTCGTCTTGACGCTGAACCTCGACTTGCAGAGATCGCACTCGAACCGTTTCACGCCAGTGTGACGATACCTGTGCACCTTCAGACCCCAGGATCTTCTGTAGCATTTCCCGCAGTCCTCACATTTGTACGGTCTCACTCCTGTAAACAAAACGTGAATCGTCGGCAAAATTTGTCAATCGTTTCCACCGTCGTCTTCGCCTATCCAAAGCTCTGCCTCTACTCGTAATGAATTACAACAAATCGAATTCGATAATTTGCCAGCAGAGGCGTAAGCCTTTAACTACCTATCGAAAAACTCTCGCCGTACGCTCCAGATACTTAATAAACATGCATCCTGAATGGGAGCTGGTTTTCTAATACGATATTCGCCAAACGCAACGTACGAATCCCGAAACTCTGAGCGAAGTTAGCTGCAACGCTTACGGAGCATGGTTTATACCCGGAAACCAGCGGCGTGATTTCCTTAATTGACCACCGTTCCACTTGTCAGTGGTCGTAAAGATGAAACAAAGAGTTGGGCATAGACGGAGGATAGAATAAATAATAATAGGAGCGAGCTTGGGCTCCTTAAGCGACCATCATCTGGCCCATTATATTCCAGCGTTTACAACCGAAACGTTATCGCCGTTTAAATACGCGCGCGTACACGGAGCACCGTGAAAACCTCTCGTGACGAGAAAGGGTTAATTGGGAGCGGCGTAGCACCCGCGGGCCGCGGCTTGGATCCTTGATTTTCTAATTAATACGACCACTCCCCGTCCGGAGTTAAAGGCTGTAGCGCACACAGCGCGCGCTTATCTCCGGCGATTTTTATATCTCAATACCGGCCTCGAATTCATATGAGAACGCAAAGGCCACGACGGAGGAAGTCGGCGCGGTTTTCGTGCGGAGAGGCAGTTTCACCCGCGCCGCGCGACGCTGCTTCCTTCCGCACTTATACCCACGCGTTACGTGCTTGTGAGAATATTCACATTGCCTCTGTCTGGCTACCTTGTCCTCGTTAGCTTCCTGTCGTCCCCTGTATGGTACTCTATCGATTCCGAGAGCAACCGTCGCGGGCTAGGAAACGGGAGTATACGGCTAACTCGAATTGGAATTCGCAACTCTGATCTACCCGCTCGAAATCTGTACTCGTACTGTTATCTATCTGCTCGCAGTCTACGTTTCTCCTTCTTCTTCTTCCTCTTCCTCTCGAGCTTACCATAATGCGAGAGAATGTGATGCTTCAAAGCGCCCTTCAGGTGGAAACGGTGCTTGCAGATGTCGCACTCGAACCTCCTGACGCCGGTGTGCGTCAGCTTGTGCGTCTTCAACACGGACGACCGTTTGAATTTCGCGGGGCAAAGGTCGCACTCGAACGGCGAGTCCGCTGTGTGAACGATCATGTGAGCCCTGAGGCTGCTCGGCCGCAGGAACCTCTTCTTGCAGATGGAGCACTCGAACGGCTTCACGTTCGTGTGCATCAGCTTGTGATCGCGCAGCGACTGCCGATGGAGCAGCTTCTTCTTGCACACGCCGCACTCGAACGGCCTGCGAGCCGAGTGCACCTCCGCCTGGTGCGTCCTCAGCTGATCCCTCTGCTGGGATTCGAACCGGATAATTCATTACGTTCCGCTGAAAAACTAGCGTCGATCTCGTTCCACTGTCCCCGGCTTTTATACAGAATATCGGATAAATTGTAGCACGATCAACAAGAAGGTGATTACTCGCTTCCTTATTGGTCGCTCTACGGTTTACCATCCTACATTAATCGCGGGAGAATGTGGACGTACGAGCATACCTGAAACCGAAGGCTGCAGTGTCTGCACATGAACGTCTGGTACGTCTCGTGCAGTCGAAGATGGTCCTTCAGGGCTGACGATCTTTAAGTAAAAACAGCTTATGGTAAATGGATATAACAGAACTTCCGAGTCGCGTTACCGTGAGAATTGCTTCCCGCAAAGACCGCACTGGAACAATTTTCCATGGCTGTGTCCCACCATGTGCGTCTTGAACTCCGTCTCGTCGGGGAACTCTATTCTACAGACGCTGCAGATCAACCGTTTCCCGCTGGCCAGCGCCTCGATGTACTCCTCGAAATTAACATACCCCGCCAAGGAGATCCCTCTCTCGACCAGCGAGAAGTTTCCCCTTATTTTCTCCGCGCGTTCGTCATTTCGCGGTTCCCGCGTCTTCGTTCCCTGCTCGATCCCACGAGGTGTATCGATCTCCAGCTCGTCGTTCGCCGAGAAGCTCTCGATCTCGTCCAACACCTCGCTCTTGATTTTCACCTGCGCCAGGTGGGAAACACGTCTGATCCGGCGATTTTCATATCGCACGCACGGTTTCGCTCGACGTAATCGCGCGCCGCGATCTCCCCGGTTTCGTGGACGTTGCATATGCAGGATATTAGATAATTTCGCGGCGCGTTTCCGCGAGAAATGGCGGGGTGCTGGCCCCCCTCGTCCCCCCGTCCACGCGAAAGGAGGAGCCGCGCGCGATGAGCGCATTAACGACTCGACAAAGGGGTTACGTAAAACCGAAACGAAAGGGAGGAAAGGAAAAAGGAACGGGAGGCGAGCGGGAGGAGGGAACGTAAAAACGTTGGCTTTTATGTAATCAATTATGCAATTAGCAGATCGCGAACAGATTTCGCGACGAAATAATAAGCCGGCCCGTTGATTGGAGAGATATTTCAACGGGCTGTTTTTATACCCGATTGCGCGCTATCATAACCTAATCAGAGGCGGATTTTCTTTTCAAGTTGCCCAAGAACCTACTTCTTTGCACCGCTTGCAACGCTTCTGCGTGTCTATTATCTCCACCTCGACGTCCACTCGAGTTTCCGCGATATCGGCGCGAGGCTGATCGTTGTCTCCTCGAATGTGCTCGCTGTCGTCCGACATCGCGCGTCCGTGATCGAGGAAAATGAAATTAGTCGCGAGATGAAAGTGGATGGCGTTCGAGAAACAACGGAGCGACGAGGAACGACTCGCGACCAACTTATTTGCGTACATTTCGGTGGACGATGCTTTTCCTCGGGATTCAGGAAAGATAAAATAGACTTGAATCTTATATAGCGCACTGAAATACCTTTCTCTCGTATCGTAAAACTTGCAACGTTACCTCGTCCGTTTTTCCTCGCCGCTAAAGATACGATTCCGAGAAAAGCCAATAAAAGTTTTTCTCTCGATTAGTCACCACTTTGCCTTCAATAGTTTACGCAAACAGAGGCGCGGCAATGCGATCGACGCGAGCCTATAAAATCCTCCGTCGATCTTCCGTTGGCCTAAAATATGAGATGGACGCGTCTCGATGAGGAAATCGATAGATTGCGGGATCGAAAGGAGACGAGGGAGAAGAAGAAAAAGCGACTTGCGTTGCAGAATCCGTTGGTATTCTTGCCGGCTGCGAGTTCGAACGCAACAAAGTTGAGCATGCGCATCGTTTAAATCATAGTCTGGGATCTGTGTTCGATAGGCGGGCATCGATGTTTGTTTTGTAACGTAATCGCGACGCCTGGCTTAATTAGGCGATCAACGATCCCGGGGAATCGCGTGTAAAGTATTTGTATCCCTTAATTACGAGACTTGTTAGGGGGACGGCGGCGGTCGGATACTTTATTGCCCCGTAAAAGGCAAATAAAATCTACAATGAGACGTAACTATGCTGAAAATCGAGGAAGTTTAAGCTAATACAAGCACATAATTAGCGTGCAGTGACGTGGCCGACGGTTTCAGTGTACTAATCAGAGCGCTGCGAGAGATGCATAACGCAGTCGAGTTTACACGTACGTGAAACGCGGCCGCGTGCGTGTGCGTGCGCGTTCGGCTCGAGTGTGTTCCTAGCCAAAAGTGCGCAGCAGTCGCTCGTCTGTAAACTCATAAATAGTTATCTCGATATTCGTGAAACGATCTAGACCAGACGAACAAGCTAATTAATTAGAATATAACACAAAAGTATAGAAATTCAATTGCTCGCTCGATGGAATATAGCGGTTCCGTGAGGCTCTTCCCTCGTCACTCGATCATACCATTTGAATATTCCTATCCTAATTATTCTAATTCCCGGCTAGAAAGGCTCGTGTTCATTATCCGATATAATAACGAATCGAACGGGGAGTAACAATGCGTAGACTTCGAAAGATCGTGGGCTACAATAATAATAATATATATATCGCGAGTGCGTTACAATTTTCCTCGACGCTTTATCTACGTGTAATCTTATTCAAACATACGTTTAGAGTTTATCTAAGGTAGATTGCACGAGGATAAAATCATTTAATGATAGCCGAGCGCCCATGGGGTTCACCGAATTTTAAACTAATCATCGTCTTTACGAGCGACGATCTTATCGAGTCTTATTAATCCCGCAGCGGCTTCGTTAGCTAACCCTTCCTGGTAATCTCCGTTTCAGAACACGGAACAGCGTCGTTACGCTAAAATCAACGACGAAGATGAGATCTCGCGTGAATCTCGGAAAAGAACGCGGCCGAGCATCTTCGAAAGCGAACACTCCTCTTCAAGGACCGATCCGATCGGCATTATTCCCCGTAAGTACAGAATGCTTCTTTGCAAACGGCGAACGATGGCGGGCAAAAAATCCGCGAACGGATTTCAATCGAGCACCGAACAAGCCACGCGGTTCTTCCATCGTAACGTCCCCACCAGCCCAGCATTCTCGACCACCATCGACGCCACCGTGGAACGAGAATTTCAGTGGAAACTCCTTAGCAGCGATCAGACGCGCGCGGCACGATTTCCAAGTGCCTTGAACCCGCCGTGGATCGCGCAAAACGGCGAAAGAAAATCAGCGGGGGAGGGTAAAAAGAGGAAGAGACACGGGAGGGCGCCGTGAGAAACGTGCGCTGAAATTTCGAGCCCCCGCAGGCTATGCAAACGTCGCGTTTTCCTCGCGAAATATTCCTTCCTCATGTAATATTAAAAAGGGATCGGTTAATTGTGATTCCCGGGGGCTTCTTAATTAGGGAAATTCAGATTCCCAGCTTTTGATTTGTTCCCCATTCAAACCGCCAGCCACGGGTTTGTGTAATTAGACAATGTTGCTTCCTTCTTCCCGCACGAAACAATCCTCCATCATCCGAAAGAGAACATATCCCGCAGACATCAAAATTCGATTAACGTCGTTGGCGAACCTCGCTTTTACCACCTATTACTTTTTAAATCGACGCGCGCCAAAAACGTTTCGCGTCGTCCGCGCGGTGAGAAGATTCGCGCGATTTCCAAAGAAGCTCGACACCGGGGGGGGACCGATTTCACCCTGCGGACGATTCAGTTGGACCGGTCAGCGTGGTCCCCCTTTTATTTCCCGTTCGTCGATCGCCGCTGCCTGTTGCGAAAAAAGAAATCGCGGGGCCGCGTCGTTGGAAATAAATCCGCGACACGCAGCGTGGTCCCAGCTGATGCATGATTTCATGGAATCGCTACGAGGGCCAGCAACGCGGTCACCCGCTCGCGCGAGCACGCGTGTGGGAAACTCGCCGGATGCATTATGTATTTATTGCTTTACTTACTTAGTTGGGAATTACTTTTGCCAGCGTAATGACTTTCAGGCGAGCACGCTATCTTAGGAATGCAATAGGCCTGATTTATCGGCCCCGGCGTCGTTTTTCTCGGGCCAGTTTGTCGTTATCGGGTGTACTTGTCCAGGCCGTGGCGTCCGTCAGCGGTCCGTCGCACCACGTCCACCACCGGCTCGGACTCTGTCCGGTGACCTCGAAACGTCGATGAAGAACGATCCCGCTCCATCGCCAGCCGCGACGATCCCCGAGAAAATCTCGCTCGATTCCTGTCGAAGGTGAACAGAGTCGGGCATAGTTTTCTCCATTGTTCTCCGTCGTTTTCGTCGAACGGATCGTCGGATCAACGCGTCCAGCTGCGCCGTGAGGCGAGAAAAATGGCGCCAAGTTATTGACGAATCAATCGTTCGAATCGAGGGAACCGAAGCTGAGGCGACAATTCGAGGGAAGAACAATCGGGGAATTGAACAGACGGAACGAATCTGGCATCAACGAACTAATTATCGCGAGGATACGATCGTTCGATGTCTGGAGTGCTCGCAGCGAGACGACGGCCGTGGAACACGGGCCAGTGAATCGCGTTAAACGAGGAATCGCACATATTTTTTCCCTCCTTTTCATGCAATAATTTCGCTAATTGCCTTCGAGATAGACCAAGGCGGATGAGCATGTGAGTAACGCAATAAATATTCGTGATTAATTAACGATGCCAGATGCGTGGATGCCGTTTTAGAGTGGCGAACAGAGAGAGAGAGAGAGAGATAGGGGCAGAATGCCAGGCGAGAGAAATGGCAGAAAAAAATGGAAAAATGTATAAAACGAAGAAACGGCCCCCCAACGTTGGGAGGCAGTTTTAATTGGAGGTATCGTATCGTTTCTCGGTTTTACACTTCGGACAGCCTACACTTTTGTAGCCACGCGTCCATATCTCGCCGATTATCTGCCTGCTTATATCTGTGGTAAGAACGATAATTTGTCGGGAATATTTATCCCTTCCTGTTTCTGGCTGTTCACGTACGGAAAAACGGCTCGCAACGCAGCGGGTAGCTTTATCTAACATTAGTCTATACGCGCACGCGGAAACTTTTTCCTTTTTATTATACGCACGTCGATTTTTTTCACGCGCTACCTGCAACGGATACTCAAGTTTGTTGATCGACGATTGGGTAACCGTATCGATAACGGCGGGCAATAAATTGACGCCTCGTGCTCTCGGACGGAAAAAATCACGAAATCAAATTGGAATATGTGTACAAACGTTCTTATCGCGCGAAAGAAACCGCGATTCATACAAAAACCTTTAATGGCCGTTATCGCGCGGCCTTATCGCGGATTCGTGTAAAGAGGAAAACACACGGTTTGAATACCATATTCATATCGCTACGTGCGTGCATGCACGAAGAAGATACCCCCATTTTTATGGACGTACGCTCCGCTATTTATCGAGCGACTCCTTGGGACTGTTATCGCTAAATTTAGTCAATGCAGCGCGAACTGATACCAATAGCGACTCGTGACACTCGAATTCTCCTCCGTTGCTCGGAACATTTCCAAGAACAACCCGCGACGAGGTGACCGGAAACTACCCCCGCTGTCCCAAAGCTCATCGAACGCTTGGGAACCGACGATGCCTAGATCGTTCAGCTAGATCTCGTCCGATGAAAAACAACGTTAATGCACGTAGGCAGATACAGGTACGTGGAACGGACAGGGACAGCCGCGCAAGCATCCGGCGAGAGATCCGCGCGCGGAATTTCCCTGGCGGCGCCGATAAATCAGCCCAGGCCGGCCGCTTAACGACAATGGGAGCCGAGAAAACTGTTCCGCGCCATGACAGGCTGTGTCATTACTGCGTTACTTATAAGCTCGTTCGCGGCCACGTCCGCCGCATACGAATGAGAGCCAAGCGGTCCACGAGAGACACGTCGATTACAAAACCGTCGCGCATGAAAAAAGCATCCGTGGCCCCTGCTGGCACGTCGCGTATGCGACGATACGGGAGCACCGCGACTATTAATTGCCCATTAACATGCACGTTGAATATTGATCGATCGATCGCCGATCGGTGCCAGTTTCTTTTCGCATTTCATAGATACTGTCTCGCTTCGATCCTGTTTTATATCGAGGCTGACCGTTTCGATGGATAGCTTTAATTGTTGCGTGAAAGGTGGAGCGGAGAATGTTCGGCCGGTGGTATTGGAGGCCTCCGTTGCGACTGGAATGGCGCTTTTCCCTGAAAGATGAGCGTCCATGGAAGTTCTCGCACACAGAAGACGCAACGATCCCAAGAAAAGCATAAGAAAGGCACGGAGGCGAGAGCCGCGTCCGATACGACCAAAAGAAGACATTTTCCTAAATCAGTGGAGTTACACCAAGTTTCGCCGAACTTCCCCCTTTCGTCCCCCATTTTTCCCACAGTGCGCGCAAGAAAAACGGACGCGCACCATCGCGAGCTTAACGCGCCGCCCCAAAAGGAGTCCCGCGACTTCTCCAGGCTCACAGCCGAGTCCATAAATAATCCCTCGCTCGAAATCCGTTTGACGGATCCATCGATCGACCACGTGTTTTTCCCTCGACCAGGGTGGCGTCGGTGTCACCAACGTCATTCCCCGCGCTCGTTCTCCACCCGACGACGACGAGGACGACGACGACGACGCCGAGACGACGACGATGCCACTGGCAATGGTGGTGGTGACTACGTAGTATATCTGTCCAGGCGGTGGCAGCCAGTCGGACAGGTTATGGGCTCCCTTCAGCGGCCGACAAACACGTCGTTTCTTAAGCGAGCAGAAAACCGAGCCACGCCGACAAACCCATCCGTAACGGCGTCCACCCTTCGATCACCCCCTGCGCGACACACCACGCGCGGGGGCTGAAGCTCTGCCAAAGGGAGCAGAGGGAACACGAGGGAAAACAAGTCGCGCCGCGGGGGTTGGGGACGGGTTAAACGGACTATCATGCCGCTGTTTCCGCCGCCAAACACGTATAAACCGGGCCACCGACTCTTTCCAACCCCCGCGACGACCGCGCGTGACAGTTTTTGCCGCGTTTCCTACTGGTGGACGCGGACCACTGTGATGTCTCGAGGGATAGGACAGGACGAGAGGAATCATGAGCTCTCTTATGAGTTGGTTGCACGTATGGTACAGCTGCTAATTAAATATTGTTTATAGAATAGGGGTGAAATTGGAGAATCCTACGATTAGGTAAAGGACAGTTTCTGATGGTGGAGTTAAGTCGAAATTGGGACGGTTTAGAATTCTATGGTTTAGAAATTGAAACAAGAAATTTGGGAAAGCTTCCCGTTCGCGTCTATGCGCGCGCGAACCGAGATTGCATCAACATGGAAGTTATTGAAAAGGGAACAGCACGGGACCGGAAGCGTTTGTGTTCCCGGGTTGAGGTAGAAGAAGAAAGGCTCGCGATAACATCGAGATCGCCGTAGATCGCGGGATAATTAGTAATAGTTAAACAGATGATTATTAAACAATGTTATGCAACGCCGCGAGGAGCCTCGTACAAGGTGTTCCACGCTATCGCGAATTAGCGTAGCAACGTTAGATGATCTCGCTTTAATTTATCCGCGAACGAGTTTCCCGTGTATTACGCACAAACGGAATCGTTTTGATCGCGCAGATTGCGGTAACGATCGTCCCCAAGAAGAGTCGCGCTCTTCGTCGTTCAGAAAAGATGGTGAAAATTGCAAATTCAAATATTCGATCGCGAATCGTAATTCTGGTAATCTATCGACTCCTACGGCTTCTAAGAGTTCAACATTCTCCCGTGGGGGCTCTCATATACGCCAAGGTGTAACATTAAAGCAAAGATCGGCACTTCCACGATTCAAAATCTACAATTATTCTGCTCTACTTCTGTTAGCTTCGCTTATTTATTACCTTTATTAGATTCGCCTGCGGAGGATTATCAATTAAAAAATTACACCCGTGCCTCCATACATTCGACAATCCGGCATTGAACTTTCCTATTATTTCCATCTCTAATCTTACTCCACTTCCAATAACAGAAACCCAGAAACCCATGCCTCCGCATTTACTCGAGTACAACAGTGAACCGTATGCATGGTCTCAAAAATGCGACACACATCCGCTCCGACCATAAACGAAACAATTATTGAACCAACATCCACGAAAATTAAAGAAGCGCGCCTCCTTGAACTCCGAGCGGAACGATCCCCCTTTATCAGTCGAAGGAAGATGGTTTTCGCGTCCGCGAGCGAAGCAGCGTCGGAGGCCCGTCTCTCCTCGCCATTGCTCTCTTAATTTCACGCCAGCGAACGCACTCGAGGTAGGTGGATTTACGGCCGGTTCCGTGGCATTCTTTCATCCTCCCGTAAGGCGGTGAGCACGCGGATTGGTTTCTCATTGTCTTACAGCGACCGTCCGCCGGGACCGTTCCCATTGCGCCGCGCGTAAACGCGCGATGCCGCGTGGAGAACCGCATACTGGAACGCGCCCGCTGTCCTACATTTTTTCGTTTTCTTCTCCATTTTTTTTTTTTTTTTTTTTTTTTTCGTCCACGCTCCCTCAACGAGATCCTCTCTCAGCCGAGGCGCAGCCCCGTCGCGTTCTTCTCGCGTCGCGGGAGTATTTGCATGAACGAAGGAGGAGAGGCGGAGAGGAATTCAGTCTTGGGCGGGAAGGCATCCCTGGAATTGTGGGATCTACCGCGATAATGCTGGAGTTTCTGGAATTCTTAATTTGGCCACTTCGCAAGCGTGCCTCTGGATCTTTAAGTAAATCGAGTTCTGAATTAGGTAGATTAGCCTGCGTTGCTTTTTAATGGCGTTCTTTATGCAGATTCTGGGTAACCTGAATAATCCGTGAGAAATTCGCTTGTCAGGATTGCGTTTTTTTTTTTTTTTTTTATGAAACACGGTGAAATTAGTGTGAAATTAAGGTGCAACGAGCGGCAAGGTGAAATTGGATGAATTTTCGAACGTAGAAAGTGGATAATAATCGCGCGCGCGTTTTATTCCATCGGCGTGCGATCGAATTGCCTCACCCTGGCCACTTTTACCGGACGTTTTCGAGTACGCGCCCGGCGAAACCCTGCGAGGCGCGATACCGGCGTTAAATAATTTCGAACGGAATGACGGTGAGTACTTTAAGCCAGTGCTATCTTCGACCGTTCGCGGCGCACGAACGTACGGGGGAAGAATCGTTCGACAAGAAACCGATGAAGGGTTTATCTTAATCCACGGTTCACCGAGCAGACGAGCTGCTCGCCAATCCGCATTGACCACCCCTTCGATCGAACCCGCCGCCCGCATCCCGCGCCCTTTTCCCATAACCGATCACACTTCGCTTGTTTTACCAGCTACTTTTTACCCGCGGAAAAACCGGACGCTAACTAGAACCTTGACGTTGTCGCCTCTGTCGGAGTCGACGGTGGCAGTGGTCCGTTTCTTTATGAAATCGTAATAAAACCAGCCAGCGAAGGGTCGATCCCGCGGCGCGCGATTGCAAAATACACGTCCGTGAAACTCGGAAAGTTTCCACTCCGCGGAACAATAGGCGAAGTAAGTTTTCGACGATTTCTATCATTAAACTCGCGACAAGAGCGTCCGCTAAAAACGAGCTGGCGAACCCGCGGATCCGAGACGTCCGCGGACCTTTGACGAACGCCACGAACCAAAACGGGCTGCCGACTTTCGGCGGTAGGGGAAAACAGGCCAGGAAGCGCAAGAAGAGTTTCGTAGACGGAACAGCCGAGTGTTGGGAAGTAAGAAAGAAGCGAAACGTTGTTGCGGCGGAATTCGCGGCGGAGGGGAATTAAATAAAACATGAGTCCGCGACGTTGGCGTCGAGAAAAGTTGCTAGGCCGTTGGGCGAGGCGTTAATAGAACGAGAGCCGAAAGGGCATAAAAGAATTCGAAGGCTCGAGGATGGGCAAACACCTGTAACACCGTGTTCATGGTCTCACGTGCCCGGGCGTGGCCGTGACGAAGGTGGCGATGATCGCGCAAAAAGCAGTCGCGGCAAAAAGCCGATCAGCTCGTGCTGATCGAAAACTTGGAATATCCACACCGGAACGGAAGCGTTAAAGCCAAAGACCTGCCAACAGGGGAAAACCTGACGCCCCGCGCCTCTCGATGCCTCGAGTTACGCAAAGATCGCCAACAAATTCCTAATCTTTCCGACCATTTTTACCTCGTTCGTCTGGAACGTTTCCAAATCGACGAATTAAATGGTAGCCGGTGTTAGATCAGATCTCCGATTAGATGCAGGTAACGCGATAGGAAAGTTTCAAGAGTAATTGGCGAACGCTAAATTGTAACAAATTGCAAGAAAACGAACGTAGAAAACGCCTTCGAGCCTGTACTCACGCGAGCATTGCAAGTAACACGTTCGACTGAGACGCTCGTAAAGAAACGCGAAACCAAAGCGATCTACCAACATCGTCGCCGCATTGGATCCACACGAGAACCAGCCGGAGCACGCAAAGAAACCCGACGGTGCCCGAAAGAAAATCATCAACGCTCTATTATCGAACCATCCGGCAAAAACCGTGCAAGAGGAGTTCTCGGGTAGCGCCGCGGCTTGTCGAGCTCGCGTCGCCGCTGTTCTAGCATCCCTCGTTTCCGCGCGAGGGAAAATTGGCAGAAGCGTGCGTGCCATCGACTTGTCGAACGCGCGCGTTAAGCCGCTTTCCCGCGCGCGCCCAACGAAATCTCTCGCGCGGCCATGCCTCGAGAGATCCTCGAGCCAGTCAGCATGACTGCGCGAACCGCGAACCCCACCGAACTCTGACGGTGTCCCGCTGACTATTTATCTTGTTACATCGAAGTGATTCGATTCTAACCGGAGATCAATGACGGCCGCCGACCTCCGCGGCTTTCCGGCTTCTTGTTCCGCGCGATGGAGCCGTGAGAGTTCCCCGACACGGCGATCGAACGGTGGCCACCATTCCGTGGCTCTAGGCTCCGGCGCTTTTGTCGTGGACGCTTGAAATCGATTCTGCGGTTCGTCACGGTTCCCGTGCCACCTAAAAAGATAGTTATTGATTCTTTTTTTGTCCAAACTGTACACTCTTGATTATTAAATTTGGCCATTTGGAGCCGGGAAGTGGTTTCGAGAAGAGAAACCGACGCGTGACGTTCTTTTCTCTACTTTGGGAACTTTTTGCTCGTTTACTTTCAATGGAAGTCAAACGAAAAGGAAAATTGTAGAACAGCGAGGCTGCCAACTTGAACATCCGCCGGTTTTTAATTAGCGTTTCTGGGACAGGGAGATGTTCCATTCCGATTCGAGGCATCTTGGTTCGTCCATTTTTAGCACCGGCACAATCCTGCAACGATGAATCAATAATGCAAGGGAATGGCGATATCACGTGCGAGAGAACACTTAGCTGGGACGACAGAGGCACGTCTATCAGGCCATGTGTTGCCTAATGGTAGCGATCGACGGTCAGCCAACAAATATTTATCGCTGCTTACCGGCAGGCGAATATAAACGCTCCTTCTTTAATGGGGGGGACACCTAATTTCACTCATGCCGCCATCCGTTCGACGTTTTCGCTTCGTCGAATTAATTTCTCCGCCTCGCGGTAGCATCTGGAGAACGCTGCTATTAGTGCCTAAATTAAATCGCACCTTGAATTCACGCGTGCGTGATGCTTAAAATTTGCAAATTACTTTCGAAATGAACGGGCCTCGAGATTAAGGCCACCTGCGAGAGAGACTGTCAACGTTGACGGCGTGCAAACAAGTATCCAGGGTGTTTTGCTAATCAAAGAGCACGTCACGGGGTGAACTGTGCGTCAAGCAACGACCTCGAGCAAACAAGAAGGGCGGTCAGGGATGGGAAACGGAACGCGCGTCACCGTAGCCAAAATGCTGGCAGATGTTTGCACAGCTCGCTAATGTAATATCGTTTGCCCGCCAAGTATCGAATGTTGCTGACAAAAAGGGACTCCGACGGAATACTTAACCGAGAGACGACGGAAATGCAACCCTTTCCCTCTAACTAACAAGAAACATTCCACCTAAAAACGTCGCTATCTTTCATCTAAACTTTGTACTATAACAGTAACACTATAAAAGATGCAGAAAATTACAGCGATATTTTAAGGAAACTACAGAGCCATTAGACATCTAATTTACACGGTCCAGAACGTTCCCATTAATCACGCCAGGCTAATTAACTTATCACCCAACGGACACACCCGCGGCGCAGTACTCGCGAGAAGGATTATCTCGCGGAAATAATCTAATAAATACGAAGGTATCGATGCGATAATAAATACGGCGAGCGCGCGCCAGGGCATAAATCGCTTTCCCATTAGCCAACCACGAGGATGCAGGCCGCGCTCTCGCCGAGCCTCTATTTCACCGATTTCCCGGGGATGCAATTTGTTTATCGTTAATGGCTGAAACGATCGACCGAAAACCTGTTCCAGGCGCTAACTACCTCTCGTTCCGCCGCTGCGTTACTTCGCATTGTGGCGTTTTTCAGAATAATATCGGGATTTACGAGGCAGCCGCATGGAAATTGCGATACTCCTCGGACCCGTCCGTTTCTTCCACCCTTTCTTGCCAGGTATCATGGCCGAGCTTCTTGGTTCGCTGCTCGGCGCATGCCAGCGGGACTTTTTAGAATTAACGAGGAGATTAGCTTTAACCCTCCTCCGATTGCTTCGTCAATTTTCAAGGAAGCTTCGAACCTTCGTAATCGTGTCTTCCCATCGCGCATGGTGGCGGCACTTCTCCTCTGGGAATAGTTCTGCTCGCCACGATGCTTCTCTGAATCTGGTTGGATCACTCGCTTCCGGATGCAGTTACAGGCTGTTTCAATCGGTGGCTATTTGCGTGGATCGATTTTATGGGGAACGCGACGACAGCGGCGATTTAGACGTCGTCCTTTGTAATTTAACCGAGCGCCGCCAAATGATGTCGTCAAACGATTTTATGATCGGCTGTTCGCGAGGCGTTCCCTGAAAAGAAAATTTGCACGGTAACTGATAATATTTGATATTTGTAGCGGGGAATGGCATGGAATAGTAAACTGTACCTGTCTAACTGTTGGAAAGTCTGGTTCTCGATAATAATCGTAATCGATCCTTTCTCTAGTCCTGAAAGAAAAGTTGCTTCGTCAATAAATAATTCATCAGATTTCTAACTTCCATACGCAGGTATTTTAAAACGATATATATTTATTAATTAATTCCTCTGTAACGCTTTTACGCAAATACAAATTTATCGAGGAATTGAGTATTACAGCATCGTCGACGCGTCTCGTGCCGCTATTTTTCACGCGGCAGCCCCGTGGTAATTTAGTAAAACGCTCGGCGGAGCATGGCAGAAGAGATCGACTGGATCGGGAGCCCTGAACCGGTAAAAATTGAATTACTACGTATTTTAATCTCGTCCAGCAATCGATTAGTCACGATCTTAGAGCAACGACCGCCCAAGCAGACGGACATGCTATAAATACCAGCCAACGATTATTTCTATTCTCTTAATTCGTAACCGCTGCGAATCCTGCAGTGGCCGCTGTTTGTAAAACATTAGCCGACGAATTTTTCATTTTCGATCGCTATTCTGTACTACAAAATGGCATACTTTTTATAAATTTAGCAATAAAAATAATACCTCCGCCCCGTTGTTTGAAAATTCTCGAGTTTCGTGCCTCGAATCCCGAATGCCATCGTCAAATCAACGCTTCGAGTGGCTCGCTCGTTGTTCCCGGTTCGTCATCCTTAATCAAGTCCCACGTTGAACCCATATGGAGTCCCGTCGAGGAAGTCCCGTGAAAACGTGCCAAAAGGTCCAGCGAAGCGTTCAGCCAGGTAGCACGTCTTCTAAAAACGGCCGTCGATCTTCTGAATCCGTACAGATCGGAAATTAGATCGAGCACGGTCTCGTCGGACGAGTCGCTCGTCCTCGCTCGTCGTGGGAAGATTTCCCCGTAACTGTAACCCTGTCCGCGTCTGGAAAAAGCCGTGTAACACGGACAGCCGGATCAGAACTGGTATTCCCGAATCAATATTCATCGGGACTTCTTACCTACGGTCATTACGATTTGTTTCTCCGCTCGCCGCCCCACCAGCCGACCATTTTCCGCGTTCCGTGGCTCCTCTTCTTCGACCTGCCTTCTTACTCAACGACATTCCTCGATTCGATCGACTATCGTTCCCTGGAACCGTCCAGTCGGTCGTGATCCATGAATAAATGCAGATCTCGGCTCGCCGCTGTTCAACTTTTCCTGAAACGTGAGATACGAAGTCGTGAAGACCTTGCGTGTACCGCGTCCAAGTTAGTTCGAGAGGCTCTTTAATTGGGCCTCAACCGCGGCATGTTCCGCAAGAATTTTCTTGAAACGAAAATGATTTGAAAACTCCGGGAAGGATGAAAGGAAACACGCGAGTGGAGACGCGGCAGGACGCAGCGGGGGCGCGATACTGTCCTCCGAGTGAGCCAACTCGATGACGACAATGGACGGCGGCTAATTGATTTACAACTCGACGGCGGTGTTCCACATTCTGCTTTATTATACCTGCACGCCCGGCTCAATTGACCGTGACCAAATATTTTCCCTTAATTGAATAATCAACGGTTAATCAAACGGTCGGCTCGATTAAGATAACGATCAGCCGGCCCACTTAGCGCGGCAAACGGGCCGAATAGCAAGTAATTATTCACACAGCCATCTGAATAATTGGCCGGGAAAATGAAGCGGGCACCAGCGTTGCCTTCTTCGGAGTTTATTAACACCGAGGAACCCCGATTCATCGCCGATGACACCCAATTTGCTTACGCCCCGGCTCGTTTCGGCTTGATAAATGGCCGCGAGGCTCCTCTCGTCGAACTTAATCGACCGTTCGCTCGCGAAATCGAAATCCGTTGCGAGTTTCGAGTAATTTTCGTACGTATCAGCCGATATAATGAAACACGGCAGGCCGACGTAACATTCATGAAATTGAGCGAGGGGGGAGGGAAAAAAATGAACGGGGAAAAAAGGGGGGGGGGGTAAAGGAGGAGGAACGAGCCAGGATATTAACTAATTCCGTTCGATTAAAACAACAAAGTCGGGGGAGCGGCAAGAAGTCTGGGACCGTCTCGACAGACTTGTTCACGTGGCGGGAACTCGTGCTTGCTTCGTCACCCTCGAAGCCACAATTTCTTCACACTAATTACCGATCCGTCCCGCCCACCTGACAAGCGAGAAAGTGTGAAAGACACGGAGAACTCGATCCGCGACCGAACTAGCCGCTAGACCTCCTCGATCGGCAGCCATTCTGCCCGTAATTGTTCCATAACCTCCGACGATTAGAATAATGAATACGTAAACCAGCTTCTACAATCGTTCAGGAATCTCAACGACGATAATGTTTCGAGGAATTTGCTCGATACGTGGAAATCTCGTAGTCGGCTCTCGTATAAGTGGAAAGATTACGGTTTCGAATTTGAGCAAACGGAAATTGCAATATTATCTATTTTGTTCGAGTGTATGTACGAGATTGGAGTTATTACGATGGAAATATCTTAAGAAATGCTATAAAATTATATGTGCGGAATTTCTGTCGCTTCGATGCGCCATTGCTCGACAGCTACTCGATAGCCACGAAGAAACTTGCTCGATGCGATTCGTTCGGCACCGCGATCCAGATAGAGAGATCGATTTACGTGAATAATGAGACGGGGAAGAAAGTTGCACGTCGATAAATTTAACGCGTTACGGAACCGCGACCGGCGCTCCCTCGGAGAACAAGAGTGTTCCACGTCGTTAGACGCCGAGGTTACGTCCTGGGCCCCGTACAGTCCCATGGTGGTCCCCCTCGACCAGGTGGTCAGCCCCCACCGATGCTAACTAATTAAATCATGAAAAAGGCGGTGAACGTGCGTCCTACAGTTTTTACGAAATTAATAAACCGGAACCAGCAGTGGTTCTCAAGGGTTCTTCGTTGCATCCGCGTGCAACGAGGGAAACCACCGCAAGGGAAAAAACGAGATTATTCCGAGAAAACTGCGCGCGCGTTTTATGCGCGCGTCAATCGAAACGAATAAAATTACCGGACGTGAAATTAGTGTAAAATTCAACGTCTATTTTTAAATTCGCGGCTGAAGACATTTCCTGAGAAAAGTGTTAAAGTGAAGCCAGCTTTTTACAGACTTTCATTCGGTCCCGTCGATGGCGAAACAATGGCGGGAGGTTTGTGGGATACAACGTAGCTGGATCAATCGCGAAATCGAGGAATTTCAAGTATTGTTAGAAGCGTGACAAATATATTTAACACCTACTTTCAAATTACCCGGCATGACGCTACAGAAAGATCCGATCCGCGGCAAAAACGATCGGTTTCTTCGTCCGTCGATCATCCGGCTGGTCGTTTGCATCCCCTCGGTATTGAGAGCTTTTTGCCGCGGATCTCCTCGCGCCGCGGCGCGTCGAATCGATAAAGAATTAATCGAGGTGACCATGGTTCTCCCGTTTCTTGTACGAAACCATTCGTCGGATCACCGCCTAACGCCTAGCTGATCCACCGTGAAATCTTCGGATCTACGCGTCTGTAACGATCGATTACGACTGTAATTTTCAACGACCGAAAAACGTCCATTCGAGACTCCACGCGGAATCCTAAATTAACGCCTGGCAATTTAAAAAGAAGTTACAAAATACTGACTGAAATCTATCGAAATGATGGACGAACGCGACGAGCGACGCTCCAGCGTCCTCCATTCGACGAGCAACGACGCATCTCCAGCCTGATGTTCCGAGCAGCGAGATGATTGGCGGGGGTGAAACGAGTTTATCCTTCGCTGGCCATCCGTGAGTTGTCGAACGCGCGATGGGAATAAAATGTGAAACTGTAAATTGTGCGTGGGAAGAATCGGTCCCTGGGCGGTCGTGGCGGTCGACCATGCTTCTCGTGGGCCGTGGCTGAAAGGTAGAAGCCGCCCCATTCGCGAGGGTTGATCCGTCGTTGGATAAAAAAAGAAGCGGCGAGCTTCCGCAGGAAGCTTAGCAAAAGGCGAGAGAGGGAGAGAGTGAGAGAGAGGAGCGAGGACGATTTAAATGCGCGTTCGAGCGATCGAACAGCGGTTCGAGGGTGGAGAGTGTGAGCCTCGAAGGAGCTGGAAATTTGTTACGTTATGTCGGACGATCACTCCCCAGCGAATATGAAGAAAGATTTCTTGGTTCGAGCAGAAAGGGGCGAAAGAGAGCGAGAAGTCGGTGGAAGCTGCTCTTTCGACAAGCAGGTTTCCGTGGAGGGGCGGCCGCCGGACCATCCTGACTCGAAGAGGAAGCTGGGTAGCCGAAGGGTGGTAGGGATGGAATACGGTGCCAGGAATATAAAGCGAGGGATAAAAGAGACGGCGGTCACATATGCGACTCGTAAAAGCTCTTCTGAAAAGCTGCATCCGTCCAGGAGGGAACCCGCCGCTGGAACTCGGCCTCTCCTACATTTCAATGACGCGGCCAGGATATCGTGACCACGATTTTCCATTTGAAGGAGATCGGTGAAAATTCTTCGCTGCGTGCTGTCATATCTGACGTCTGTCACGCGTATACATATTTCTCTTCTCTACAAAATGGAGAACATTCTCGTCTTATGTCCCGCTGTTTCGATAATTTCAGTCGATGAGTATGTGTGTAACGATGAATTTTTTACGGTGAACGCCACAGTGCAGATACACAACGACGTTCAACGATATATCGCGTGGTCATAATCGAACAGTGGCGCACGAAGACGTGAGAGCCAGAATCCGCGGCGACATCGGCGTTTCTATGGAAACGTACAAAAGGCACGTCCAACCCCGGGGGATCTAGCGATATCGGCGAATATTAAGAAATAGCTCTCGACCGGCATTTCCGTACATTTGCGGGCAGAAAACGAGCCATTCGTTTGCCGGCTAGAACGAGGTGCTGTCTATGCATGGCACGCCGGCACCACCATCCGACCGCCCCATAAATAATATCTCCTCGCTCTTCCCTCTTTATCGCCCTTTCCAGGACCCCCTTTCTCCGTTCGTGCCTCTCTAACTCGCGGTCTGCCCTCGAGCCGTATCTCTCCTCCTCGTATATCGCGATCCGCGCGTCGTATTCCGCGCGAAAACCACGTAATTCAGAGCTAAAAATCGAGATACGTGGCCCCCTCTTCAATCGTCGACGATGTATCGGATATTTTAATTCCTCGACTTTTCATAAACGATGATATACTTTTGGGTAGATAAAAAGAATTCAAGGTTTACAGGGTGTATTCCTAATCTTTCGACGAACAATCCCCCTCTCGTCAAATC
Organism: Xylocopa violacea; assembly: GCA_963969225.1. Classification (NCBI taxonomy): domain Eukaryota; kingdom Metazoa; phylum Arthropoda; class Insecta; order Hymenoptera; family Apidae; genus Xylocopa; species Xylocopa violacea. The sequence continues at coordinate 21,682,215 of CAXAJV010000014.1, forward strand.
TCTGTTGTCAAAAATCGATCTGAAAAAAGTTCCTCGGGATGTAACATCGATACACCGACGAATTAATCATCGAACCGCGACACGCCGCTCGTTTTTCCCGCAACGGAACGCTTTCAGACAATTCCTGGCGGTATTGTCGGCCACTTAATCGTCCATTTCCACCTGTCAGTCCCTGCGACGGGTCTGTCCCGTTGGATGGGTTCTGTAATCCGTATCAGCGGGGAAAAAACTGGCCGGCGATAAACCGCCTTGCGATCAGAAGAGTCAAGGCTGGTTTACCATGTGCAATAATACCGTAGCCTGGATCGATTACGGGGCGACAGCGCAATTTACCCTGTTCGTTGCCTCTTGTTAACGCGAATACCGATGGCAGACCGCTGTGTCGACGGTGCAGGGCCTCCTGGTATGGGTGAAAGCCGAGTTGCACCTGAGTGCATGCTCGCAGGCGGAACAATAACTGGCAGTCTGTGGCGATGGACGCGCAGGAGGCGATCTCTATCCTAAAAGAGAAAGTCGCGAAGGAAACGCGGCGGGGGGGAAAGAAATTCGACCATTCGCGGAGACTCGAGGCGGATTATGAAGCGCGTACTACCGCGGCAAATAAAAATCGCTTCCACCAGACTGGACAGCCGGAGATACAGAGAGGGAGAGAGAAACGTAGCCCGTCATAGAGCCGGGGAATTACCGGAAGATGTCCCGTGGTAGCACGAGGATGGGGATGGCTGACAATAAGCGTTCCATGACTACTGCACCCACTGCGCGCACCGTGTTCCACTTCGTTTAGAATAGACGGCAATTCGTGGACGTAATTTCTTAATACTTTGTCTGGCTGATGCAGCGGGGGTTTTTCTCGAGGAACTCGTGGAGAAATTAATAGTTACTGTAATTACTATGATAGGACGTCTTCTACAGAATGTTGCAATTAATGTTTCTGCAGTTGTATCGCTAGTCCGCTTCTTAACCCTTTGCAGGTTAATTGCAGTGCAGATGATACTGTTCGCGTGCTGAATCAAAGGAAACGGAACAAAGTTGAGCCAAGAATTGATGTGATCGTAATACAGCAACCCGAATAAATGCACTGCAATATACACACATACGATTGAAGAAAGTTGAGTCAAAGAAATCCGAAGGAACGCAACGAAAAGGGGGCGAGGTTGGTCGATTTTCGGGGGTGGGCGCCGTTACGCTCCCGCGAGGCGCAACGGGGGGCGCCTTCTCCCTCGCAACGACTAAACGTCGACGTTTCCCTCCGCCATTCTTCTCCTCCCTCGCGCGATATTCCGTTTCCACGTCCGTGGAAATCCCTCGCGGCGCTCACTCAATCATACGCTATTTGTGTCGCGGCGAGTACTCGCCGCAAGAAAAGCCGTCCATCCAGCAAGAAACTCTCTCACCCTTCCACCGTGCTGTCACTCGTCTCGCCCTGCCGCCCAACGCCCCCGCCCATCCTCTTCCGCTCCTTCTAATCGCTGTTTTGCCGCGACTCCCGGCAATCTCGCCGGATTTTTGCTCAACGTCGCCTAACGCGATTTCGATCCCCGCGTCCCGGTTAAATATTTACTGTCCGCGGGCCGATTAATGAACGTTTTTACCGCGCGGACGTGTTTTGTGGGAGCCGTGAAAGGGTGGACGAGTCCAACGCATAATTCGTCCATCGTGCTTCGCATTTTAAGATTTACGTCGCTTCGTACAGATTATACGCCTCTTCTATATGAAACATCCATTTCACAAAATCGTATCCCGATTAACTCGACGTGCGCATCACTCGACGCCATTGGTAAACCTCGTCCGCTCTTCATCTACGAGGGTGGTACAGCGAGCGAAACGAAGTCGTTCGTTTCTACAGGAAGAACATAATTTTAAGTAAACGTCACCCAGGGGGATTCATGCGTTCGTAGCATCGTCGCGTGATCCGCTTTTTGTGCCCCGATGCCAGGGCTAAACGAAATCATCGAACGAGGGAGGAGAGCGGGCTCGATCAACCAGACGCAACCCCCGACTCTCCAGCGGCCTCCGTCCTCGTCGTTCTCGTTTGATCGACGGAAGAGCAACGAGGGGTGGTACGAGTGTACCCAGTTTATCCGACTGGCGTTTCCGGCGGCGTATCGCGCTCCTATCGTATCGATATGACGGCTCCAAGGGTCGCCCGAAGTAAAATCATTAGTAATGCGATTGTGCCGCCCTTCTCGGACCGCCATTATTTCCCCAGACCCTGGATAAACATTTCCAAGTATATCTGCGGGTTTTTGCAAAATTCGAGGGTGAGACTCGAGCTCTCTCTCTCTCTCGCTCGCTCGTTCCGGATCAATTTTACTCTCGATGGTACGTAAACATGATTAGAACGGTCACGGTGGACAGGATCCTGTCCGGTGATAAACGTTTCTCGATTTTGGGGGCAACTCCTTTTAAGTTCAGCGGGCAGGCAAATATTAGCTTAGGCGTACGCTTGACTCAGCCGAGGAAGACTGCGCGGGAAATGTATCTAGCACCAATGTTACATTTTCTTGAAGTGAATTGTTGCGTGCGGTACAATGTAGCTGGCTATTTTATAGTCCTCCAAGCATAAAATTTATTAGAACTTAGTTGCAATATCTAACGCTCGTGAAGCATCGCTCGTGCGCCGCTGTTTAATTTAATTGCCGCCATCAATTGCGATATGCCATAAGCTTTTATACCGTGATAAAAAACGATTTAGATAATACGTATTCTCCTTGAAATAAGAGCTACCGTAAAATACACACGGAAGCATTCATCAAATTAGTGGATCAACGAATTTTCATTCTTGCAAAACACATCAGAGCGCGGTTTAACGCGCGCTTTGTACAAGTAACCGCGCGGAGAAGTTCGAGTTCCGTCTGCGCGTAATTGGCGTGCGATAACGCGACGAAATGAACGCGCTCATTGCCATAAAACGGCACCGATCTCGCAACGTCGATCGCGGAACACATTGTGGCGAGTCGGTCTTCAGCCCGTAAAGCTCCGGTCCGCGGAAACGAGTCCCAACTTTTCGCTTCGATTCCCGTATTTATCGTCGCTCGTTACGATCACTGTAATCGACATGCAATTAGCCCGGCCGGATTAATACCGGTCGAATGCTGGTAATAGGCACGTCGCCGATGTACACGGGCCTCTGTATGGTCGGCGAACACACACGTACGGCCTGGTAGAAGTTCCAGACGAAGAAATTGCCGAGGATGATGGGGGCCAGGAAAGGAAGTGGTTAAGATGGAGTATTTAATTAATTATTTTGTACAACGATCGGTAAAATAGAACCTCGAGATTAACCCCTTCGTCCCTCCTTCCATCCGCTGAAACAAGACACCCCAACCCCGTCCATCGCAGCAGCGAAATAAACTAGCTTAAAGAGGCCATGAAAATCGATCAGGCATGCCGCGGGTCCATCCGGGACAAACAAGAAACGTCGTAGAAAAGATCGTTCGGGAGGAACCTGTGTCCGTCGCGGACTAAGAGGAACAGGGAGGGGTGGGAACGCGGCGTCCATTCGATATTTCGCGGGATATAATATTGATACACGTACACGCTCGGTCGGGTGTCTACACACGTGTACGTATCGGACGAAAGAAGACAGAGGGAGCTACCCGGGTGGGAGGAAATGTGATGTGGTCTATCCAGATATGTGAACGACGCAGATATAATACAGGTATACGTGGCTATATGGAAGCCAGAGCCGGGATTCTGGCGTGGACGTCTGCCTCGCGATAAGATACGACCGCAGCCTAGTCAGAATCTCTCTAGTTTCGCAGAAAATTCGCGGACTCCCTTTATCGAGTTTCCTGATAAAGTTCCATCTTCGTTTTTTCGCCCCGCCTCTCCGCCGCGTCCCTTATCGTTGCCCCGCGAACCAAACCGACGGAGCGAAGAGAACGGGAAAGGAAATTAGGAGATCGCGGCCCAGTGACGTTCCCTTTCGTGTCTGCGACTCGGAACGGCTGGAGATCGGCTAATTAAATTCGATCGAGAGCGTGGGTTGTTAATCGAATGACCGTTTGACGCTGCCTCGGGGTGGTTTCCGCGACCCCATGGTATTTGGATGGGTTTGTAATCGAGGTTCACAATTGACCCTTTCTTAACCCCGGGGCACAAAGAAGTCGTCATTTTTGCGACTGACAAACCTTATGGAAGTCCTGGTCGTGGTTTTTATCGAGATATCAGACCCGAACCCACCGCTGATTGAATTCTCATTCTGGGTCCCTCGACGCGCGCTTAAAAATTCTTTGACGACCGTTTTCGACGGACGTACCGAGAGAACCCACTTTCAGGAGATCACGCTGACGGCTGGAACAATGGATCGGCCCGATTACAGGCCGTCTCAAAGACAGAGGGCACAGCGACAAAAGCCGTTCGACGGGAGGGTGGCAAGGGGTTGCATAGTGCGGATTGCGGATTCCCCGTTGGCGAACAAAACAGCAATCAATAAAGACGAAGTTAGGAGATCCGTACGGCCGGATTCCTTCAATCAAATTAGGAACATCAAAGTAGCCAGCAAAGCGAAGGAAAGAGGACGAGAAGGACGGAAAGGTGGACACGAGAGGAGCTCGTTCCGACTGGACGTCGAACATTCCACGAGGGGTGGAAGCTGGGAATTAGCCTTCTATCTCCCAGAATCCGAACCCTCGAGACAAAGAACTCCCCCGTCACCCCCGTCCCGTCCCTTCGTCGTTGATACCCTTCGTCATCTTCTAGCGTCCTGGCCAGGACTCTTTGCTGCTTCCTGGTGCCGCTGGCTTTGTTAAAGAATCATCCTGGGCGTGGTCCCTTCCTCGAGGTCCTCGATAATTCGTTCTTGAATGAACCATGCCCTGTCTTAAATACACCTTCGATTATTATGCACCCATACGCTGGTAGAATTTGGTACAATTGATCGAACGCGTTCGAATAGAATTTTCCTCGCATCGCGATGTCACCAGAAACGCGCCGTCAATAGGAATACAGAAGGAATGCGCGATATCGCGTACGAACCGATGCTATCTGATAATTGCTCGGCACGGAGTAATTAGAATGAAAAACTCCCGGTCTGTTTGATCTTCTTCCGCACGCATGGCCGCTTGACGAACGATATCGCGCGAACAGACGGGAAAGAACCGGCGAATTCGCGTTCGCGTGAGGTATATGGTGCGTGCCGTCATTGCTTATTTATTTATTTATTACGGCTGCGCGCGTAATTCGCGCCGGCCAGCATAGTCGGGGGAATTCGAAATCAGCGAGAAATTCATTTTCCGCCTCCTCGTCGCTCCGCCGTAGAACCGCTTTTTGCACGGCGGCGTTCGAGAATTTCGCGTCGACGCCGATGGCGAGCGGCACCGTCCGATGAATAATGACAAAATTATTATTTATCCGCGCTCGGACACGGTTCAGATTTCTTTCGGTACTATTTAGTTAGCCGAGCTTATGATCGTAAGATCGCGCGATATGGACGATATAATTAAAAAATATCATTACAAAGTTTGATTGGATCACATCTACCATCAACCATTCTTACTCCCACCCATCCCGTAAGAACAAGCATTCTGCGTACAGTCCGTCCCAAAAGATTTCGACATCCACGTCCCGTGGATTTCAAGCGTTTAAAATACAGAGATTCGGACGAGCGAGTCGAGGTTCGACGCGTAGACAATGGCCCGTTGCATCGTGCTTCGCGAAGAGACCAGTGGCGAAGGACGCCGCGAGAGGAGAGGGAAAGGAAGAGAAAGGAAAGGAGAGAAAAGGGGGGCTGAAAATTGCGGAGTGTTGGTTACGGGTCCGTCGTAAGGGACGGAAGGGAGGTGAGGGTGGTTGCGCGCAGGCGCTCCCAGGAAAGTGGCGGCATAAGCGTCTGCACGGGAGAAAACCACCCTCTCGGGTGCCCAGCTCGGTCGTGCGATGGAAAGAGAGGGAGGATCGAGAAAAATGGACTGGCGAGAGGGAAAGGGACGGCGCGCGGCCACGAGGGGTGGCCACGGCGGGGATGTAAATGCCCCCGTGATGTATCGGATCGATGCGGCAGCATCCAGACACCCCCTCCCCGTCTTACTACGCGACCTAAAAACGTTCTCCGTGCAGGGGAGCACGGGATGAATTACGAGTGTCCTTTTCCTTTCATCGTAATTTCGCTGTCGCCTTTGCGCTCGACAAATTTTCACCACCACCAGCCATGAATCTTATACATAAGTTACGAATCTCGCTGGGGTTTATGGCTGCAAACACGAGACGCGTCGCCAAGTAGTAAATCCGAGGATTTGTCTTACATTTCGATCGTGTTTGAATAGCAAGTCGGACTGGCCAACATTCGAACACGAAGTTTTAAACGTTCGATTCGAAACGGTGTTCCTGATCGCTCGGCCACCAGCAGCCAGCGATCCTCCGCTCGCCTCGAATATCGCATCTTAATTACCCGTTCCACGAGGGAAAAAACGGGAGGCGGCCATAAACCATCCGAATCGAGCACCCAGAGGCACGAAAGCGTTTTCTCCTGAAAAACACCGGTATACATGCAGTGTCCTGGCCCGGGACCACCCATACGGTCCTTGCTAAACGACGTTTAAGGCGAAGGAGAAGCGGCTCGTTGCGGAAAGTTGGCGAGTCGGCCGCCACGAGATCCGCTCGTTTTCACGACTTTTTTTACCACGGCGAATCTCGACAACTGCTGGGACGACTGTTGCCAGAGTACATATACCCGCGACGTGTACCTACGTACGTCGCGGCCGAGTTTGCGGACAGATACGTTTCCTGGCGACGCGGCTGGCGGAGAAGTTACTCGGGGAATTGCCAGAGGAGGCGACGATGTTCGTGCTTTTACTCCGCCGGCAACTTTTTTTTCTTTCCTTTTTCGAAACCGAAAAAGACGCGGGGAACGGCGGGAGGGGGTTGAAGAAAGCAGCAGGCGACGTCATACGGGCCGAGAACCACCATGTTCTATTAATGTGCACGTGTGAAATCCCATCTACTCGCGCCTTTACCACCCCCTCGCTTTTTCTCCTCTGCTCGTGGTCCGTCACGGATTTGCCTCTCCTCTGACTCTTCTCGTGGATCGTCACAATGCGAGTTACGCAGCCCTAAACATCTGCCGACAATTTACGTTCACTTTGAAAAATTATCCTCTCTCTCTTTCGTCGATCGAAAGATACCTTGTGTGCACCGAAATGATTATTTTATGACATAACGCATTAATATTTGCAAGATACCGTGGAGTATGTTACATGGAAAAAAAGCCTGCAAATATCTAAAACACGGAGAATGGTGAATAAACAGGTCATAAAACGAAATCGAGCCGCGGGGCGGAAGGGGTTGGAGAGGGGAATTTTTGCACGCAACTGTCGCGAAAAGACACGCGGGGAAACAATTAGGATGATTTTCTAAGACCGCAACGATCCGTGTACAGTGATAACATTGACGTTAAGCGTAATAAAGCAGCGGTAATTGCCGACGTAAAGTTATGGCTGCGCCTACTCATTAGCACCGGTCGAGGCTACCGGCTTAATTAGTAAACCAAAGGAGAGCCCCGTAGCGCACGTTCCGTATTAAGCAGACTTTTATACCACCTTAATGGACGCCCGCGATACTATTTAACGGATGAATTTTCATATGGCCACCTGGTATCACGCCATCCAACCAACTGCCGATTATTCTCAACGAATCCTTTCTCTTCAATTTTCAATTGAATTTATACCATCCGCAGACTTTCTCTTTCGAGCAAGATCGATCGTACTCGAGTACCATTTTTTTTAAAGCAAACCACATTCTCTCCTGGCGATATTTTTCTGAAAAAAAAGAAACGAACAAAGTCGTTAAGCAGGAAGGAGGAGCAAGGAGCATAATTGTACGTGTGCTGGTGCACATTCACACAGGAAGGAGCTCGCATCGAAGGAAGCGAACAGCGGGAAACTCGATCGAATTGCTGAGCGTAGCTTATCGTCGATCGGAGCATTAACCAGACAAAAGCATGCACTTACGGAAAATTAAAGAGCTCTGGTAAATGGAGAAAAAATTCTATTCTCGGAGTCTTAATTACCCCCCTGACGGAATCAGCGGATGATTTAGAGTCGGCCGTCTAATCGGAACGCGCGCTGGAAAGGTAATTAATGCCGTTCCTTCGTACGCCTTTGATAAAGTTCACGGCTATGATATGTTCATCGTGAGCGAGCAAGACAAAAGAGCATACGGTATCGCGTGCACCGCAGCTTATATCGTTTATCACGGGAACCATTGACGCTAATTGTTCCAAGACAATCGATTAGTGAAATTAACAAGTTTTTGTCATTTTTATTGCAAACTGTTTGCACTTTGGATCCATGGAAAAGCAGTAAAAACTCGTTTCATTAATCTTTATTCACGCACGCGTGAACGCACGACAATTAAAGGGTTATATATTAATGTCGCGAAGACAGTAGCGATGCGTTATCCACCTTTTCCCACCTTTTCGAAACGCTTAACCGAGTTCGTCGCAATTAGAACGCGAGAGGTTAACGCGATCGCATTCTAACGTCGATGAATTATATCGTAGTGGCAAATTGCACGGTCGAAAAGAAGACGTGGTTGCGGCTTTAAAAGGCCGGAAACGGAAGGCGGGCCGTGAACAAACAAACGCTACGATAAACCACGAGCAGACTAGCCGCATTTGAATCTATCAAGAACAAGCTTCATTACGTGGATTGCTGGCAAGTTCTTCGACTATATAATATCCGTGTTTGTGTTCCCGCGCCTCGCATCAATTACGACTTCGCGGTCGCGTAAAATTGCTGCGCTGAAGAAAAACGTTGCCACTCGCGAAAAGGCTTGATCATTGTATGTTTATTCATGGTAGCGAGGGAAACGCGGACCGCGATAAATTTTATCGGTTTCCTAGCTCTTTTATCAACGATCGCATGAAAGAGAGAGATCGTAAAGTCAAATTAGTCAAATTTGCAGAAACTTTTCCCATAACGATCGTTGAACGAGCACACTGAAACCTAAATGAAACAAATTGCAGTGGGAGTACAAACACAAAACCCCACCCAACTGTTTGCTTAAGAACTAACTACTCTCACCCTCTGTGTCTTTATCCCTGTCTCGAGAAGCTAACAATCCGAACACGAATTCATCCACGTTGATAAGCGCGGTCAGGCTCAAGCCTCGCAGGACAAGGAGCGATAATTAAGCGCGTATTCCATCGTCAACCTTCTTATCTCGCGTTTCCACGTACGCAAGGCTTTGCGCGTGCCAGCTACTCGCCCTGATACTCGTTAAAGAAGGGTATTAAAGATAAAGGAACCGGAGCATCGTCTCTAGTCGAAGTCAGGCGACTGCCTCCCGAGACAGGACAACACCTTACTGTATCTTAACGAGTCTCATCCGCGAGCATCAGCGTCGGTAACGGCGAATCGTTTTACAGCGTCTGAAATAATGGCAATCGTTGCACAATGTCGCGGTAATGATAATTTATCGCGGATTTGGACGCGTGCTGCCGACGACCGAGGCGGTCGAAAAAAATTTGCGGGGTGATTCGACGTCACGCGATCTTCCGGTTACCGAAGGCACCCCCAGCGCTCGTGGAAATCGACCAACTACCACTCCTGACACGCGAGTCGCTGATTGTCTCGTTTTTGAGACGGCCATCTTCGCGTGATCGGTTCAGTCGGAAATTTTGTGAAATCCTGCCTTTCGAGAGGAGGGAATCGCGTTTAATGAGATTTAGAAAGAACGTAAGAGTATCGCCTTTGTAAGAGGGTTAATAGCGAAGGAGAATCTTTAACCAAACATTTTCTTCGGTAAGATCAACGTTGTCGTCCCGATGCAGACCGTCTAACGAACCCAGCGTCCCTTCTTTCTCCCGCAGCATTCATCGTAAACGGATTTGGCTTCATTAACCACCCGTAGACTCACCCCCGCAGCCACCCTCGCTATTTTCCCCGACACGATCCTAGCTTTCTCTCGCATGGTAACTATGGCAACAATGGCAAAGGCAATCAAGCGCCGCATGGAATTAACGCCGCCCAGACGTTGGGTATTTTTGCTACAGAAACAGGCCAAACGTGAGATAAACGTTACTTCAAATTGTTGCGTACAACTATTGCGTTAGGGGAGACACTGTATTTAATTATTTACGATATAATTATTAAAAATAAAGAGAGGATTTTAAATGCTATCATATCGACGAACACAGCCTTCATTTTTAAAGTCCAATTTAACGATTCGGAAGGGTGAAGCTCACCCTATAGAAGGGATTCTTTATACTCATGCGCAGGTCCGTATGCAAAGCGATAGGGTTCGCAGCGGCCAATAGCAAGCTTTTAAAGCACCCTTTAACTCTTGCTCAACCCTCCTTCTTACCATAACCACTCCTATTCGATGATTAGAATCTTCCAAGCACGAAATAACAATTTTACGACTATCAGTGTAATACAACGCTATACAAAAATTTCAAAAGTGTCGAAAAAACAACGAGCGACGGTAATCAAGAAACCCTCGCGAGTCAACCAATGAAAATGAACAAGCCCCTCGAGGGTACCCTCCGACCAATAAAACGAAAGCACCGGTTTTTAAACCGGAAAGGGGAGAAGGACGGAGGCCACCCTTTCTGAAAAGGGTTGGTCACGCACATGCGCGAGCCGTATGCAAAATCAAGGGGTGATCTCGACCAATGACGAGAGTTTAAAGTTCCCGCGGAGTCCGTCCCACGGGCCAACCGAGATCAGTAGAATAGGTTCGAACGTGGGATAAGTGGAACGAGGGAGTCGTAGCGTGGCTACCGCGGCCTTATCGAGACGGAGCAGGCAGCGGGACTTAAAAAATGATCTATCGCCACCACCAATCACACCGCGGGTGGCGTCGGGTCCCTCTCTGATTGAGACGAGCCCCCGCGCGCCGCTGGAAAACGATATACCCGTGGATCGCGCGGGTGGAAAAGTGTTAGCCATAAAACACGCCGATATATCAGCAGGCAAAGGACCGTAATCGATCGATAGTGGAATCGCCGTGTTGTCCCTGGAAATTCCTACGAATTCCAGCGACTCCGCGCTGTGTCGCGAATGCAAATATCTTTCGTGGTGCGATCTTTGTTGGGATCGCACTGGAACGCGAACGAGCCGGATCGCCGAGGGAGAAGGTTGAAAATCGATTCGGGTCAACGGTGGCGGCGGACGTTATTACTCATTCGAGCGATCGATGAACAGGCCATTCGATAGTATCGTCGATATCGGGGTCACTTTGTATGTGACAGAAACTGACGTAACTACGTGCCAGCCGGAAGATTAAGCAAGCAATGAAACGGGAGCGGTTCTAGAGCGTTGTTATAGACATTCCGGGTATTGTGCCGCCACCCAAACCCTCCCCACGCCCACCCCCAACGAGCCACGGCTTGCTGCCGGGTAGTTGGCGTCCATTTCTTCTTTCTTTTAATCTTACTTTTCCCGCAAACGACCAGCCAGGCGTTAATTCAACGGCATTGATTGCTACACGAAACCCCCACCAGGGCCTGACTAACCCTCCCCTCGAGCCCACCGTGCGCCCTCCTCTAAGAATCCGTCGGGTTTTCCACCCTACCCTCTCTCTCTCTCTCTCTCTATCCCTCTCCCTTTCTCTCTTTCACTCTGACTCCCTCCCGTCTTTCAACCTCCTCCCTGAACTGCTCGTTTCCTCGGCTACGTTCAACTCCCGTCCGCCTCCGGACTCGCCTCAGAATGATTATTTCTCGAGTGTAACGCTTCGGCTAACGTGTTCGTGAAAGTCCAGTAAAATTAAACGCTCGATAAATGGCGAGACCGGCGCGGGGCGAATCGACGCCGCAGCGAACGGAAACTGATGAGAATGGCTAAGAGTTTGGATTATTAAAGAGTTAGATGGGAAGGAATTTTGTTACTTTTTACGCACTCTTCTTCGGAAATTCATTTTCTCGCAAAATTCGCTTTTCATATCGTTGATTCGATGCCAAATTTGGACGCGTTCGTTTCTATCGAAACGAAGCATTCCTCGTAAGACTGGTAAGACTGTGACGAGCGAGGTCGAGCTACCCTTGGCTCGATGCAAACGATCGAGATAAATGGTCCAAAGGGTGTGGACCTCGGGACGAGCGAGAGAATCCTCCGGATTGGAGTAAGAGACAAAAGGGGGCGAGAAGGGTAGCTAAGCGGAACGGGGGGTCGAGTGCGGGGGTCAATCTATAATAAAGCTCGCGTTATCTCCGCTGGGTAGCGTGAACGAAGGCCGGGGCCTCGTAAAAAAAGGGAGGGATGCTGCTTAAGAACGGATTAGGAGAATGAAACCGGCCAGCCGATGCTTAACCCTCGACGAAACCGCTGGATCCTCGCGCCTTTATCTGACAAGGTGGCTATTTTGATTAGGAAAGCATTGGGTGGGAAAGAAGACTCTGCTCGTTCCTTTGCTTCCATTGCTCGAAGAAAAAATTTAAACAAACGTCTACAAATGGAGCTGTTGGGGAAAGAAGAGAATGAAGCTGAATTTTGGCGTGCTACGCCTTTTTTGGCAATTGATATCGCGAATGAATTGGATCAGAAACGCGTTTCTTATACGGTCCGGGCACCGTGAAAAAGGCAGGAAATGAATTATTTTCCTCGGCGTTGTGACGAATGATTCGTACGTGCTGACCCTTTTCACCGCGGTCTGGTCATCATTATTCCGAACGATTGAACGCAGTTGTTGGCAATTGGTAATTCAGTACAATCACCGGAATGTAACCGCGAAAGGGAACGCACGCGTAAACCGAAGGAAGCGGAAACAAAATGGAGTACGAGAAAGCCGACATGTGTACGCAAAAAATAAGGCGATCGGCGTAATATAATGAACTCTTCTTATTAATTCTCGTTCGCGTATAAATGAAAAAGCAATTAACGTCCTTCGAAGGATCGCGACGAAACGATTACTCTTTCCCATTAACAGGTTGCATAATAATTACTCAGCGCTCTCTCGTTCAACCCCTAGAAAGGGTACGTGCGCGAGCAGCTGACGTATTATTGCGTCACGGCTCGGAATCACCGATCTACCTGTTACTCGACGCGTCGGCCATGAAAAACGTATGGTAATTCAAAACGATCGAGGGGAGAGAACGGCCGATCTAACCCTTTATGCTAATAGTGGTCGGGACGAAGGGTGAACGCGTCGCACAAGGGTGATTTTTATCAGCCACTTTAAAGCCCATTTGCTTAATGAGGCGCGATACAAGCCCGCTTTGCAAAGTCAGCGGAGCACGTGAAGCGTGGCCCGGTCCCTCTGAGCGTGAAGAGGCTATCAACGAATTAACTCGTTACGCGTCGGTCCCCGTATTTTCACCTGCTCCACAGGGCGGCATTATGCAAATACCGTTCAACGTACTTTTCACGTGCCTCCCCTTCGCGTGATTCGGCCGCGATCCTCTAATTAGAATCATCCTCTTAAAACGGCGCGTCAGATCGCCCGTCGAACCTCGAAACGCTCTCCTTTATTTTAATACGGCCAGTTAAAGCGAGGCTATCTCGATCTCGAGAGGAACGAATAAATTTGGAGGAAGGAGTTACGCGATGGATAATAACGAAACGGCGGGGAAGAGTTCGGTTTCGATGAATTTTCTTCGTGAGAAAGGGTCATTGTTTCGGTTATTACGATCACGGCTGGATCGTACGGCCCTTTCGGCGGTTTCTTCCAGAATTCGCAATGGCTCGCGGCAAACAATAGAAAAATTATGTTCACGGGAGTTCGCCGTAAGTTTCGCAATCTTTCCTCGCGATGCTCGCCGTTTATTCAACACGCATGATGAGCTTTACACCGTAACGCGGTTATACGAAGGGCCACGGAGATATACGACCCGGCTACACGCGGCAACTTTCCCGATTTAGGGATGATTTGCGAGGAACGCTCAGCGCCTACGCTTTCCTCCGTCAGCGGAGGTTCGAGGAATCTCGTGTTTCTCGTGGAATTCTCCGAGAAATTTTGCATCGATTGCATCGAACGTCCGTAACAGGATGAACCGTTATTGCCGTTCGAGGCAATAAAGCGTGCGATGGAATTTTCTTCGGGCAAGTTTGCTCGAATATTACTGTGTAAAGTAATCTTCGGAAGAAATCTTCCGCGTCGCAACTTCCCGCCGATACGCTCGCAGGGGGGTGCTAAATTCGAAGCTCGGCCAATAAAATTGAAACATCAAACGCGCGATAAATTGTTTTCCGAAAGCGATGGGATTCTCCATTGCTTAATAATCCGAACAGGCCATTAGGCCTATCTCGCGGGCCCAGATGTACCGAAAGAAACGGCCGAGGGTTGGTCCCGTCATAAAGACCGCCGCCAACCCCACGGAGAGTAACCGGAGTTCGAACCATCTCGCGCCGTCGAACGAGGAGATTTCTTTTAATTAAACTGCCCCCAAACCCTCTCAGCCGTTCCTCTTTCTTTCCCTCTGCCCGGTTTCCACCGAAAACGGGACTCTCAGGACATAACAGCCGACAGGCACGCGTTATCAGCGTTCGCCAGCAGTCCAATCCCCGTCAGTTAGCTGCTTCGCCCTTCTCTTCGTCGCTGATCCATTCCTGGCTTTTGCCTCTGGAACTTAACGCGTTCCGATGTCAATGTTTCGCCGTTAACGACGGTCCGACTGTAATCGAAATTGTTATTCCGAGAGTTAAGGTCGGACAAAAGTACCAGTGCTTGCGCGCGAGGATTCTTATCGCAAACGTTTCATTACATTAAATTTGAAAATAGCACTGCTGTTATTCGTAAAAGGATACATAAAGAAACGCCCCGCTGCGGCGCACGAGTCTGAGACAGGGTCCATTAGTAATAGTTCAGTGGGTGATGAAAATATCAGAGTCGAGGACGGTTCGCGTCGCGTCGTTCGCGCCTTTCATCGCGGCGGACAACACCCGGACGACAATTCCGTAAGTTGTTCGCTTTTATAGGGGTGGGCCAGGTGAAGAAATAAAAAGACCGACGCGTCGAAGCATAGGCGCGGAGATGAGTCACGTTGTGTCACGTTGACCGCTCGTAACAGCCGAGAGAACAGCAGGTACCAACTCGCCATCCCCCGTCCTTCGCGCCATCCTCGGCGAAATTACTTATAATATCTGTCAGCGAACAGACACGGCCCGGTAGCGCTGTTACCGTCACGCTACAATCCCTTGGAGAAATGCCCGCTTTATTATCTATCAGAAGCAATCTACCGGACACTTTCCTCTCCTCTTCCTCCCCGCTGCTCGCGACTTTCTCCGGCGACTTACGCCTAAGACTAATTCCAGCACACGCGTTTCAAACGTTCGGGACATGCCCTCGGAAGATAATAACGGTCAAGTGGCGCTTAATTACCCGCGTCTATTACAGAACACGAGCTGAACCGGGATCCAGCTGAGTCGTCTGAAAAAATTGCAAGACAAACAATTGCAATTTGACCGAGTAACAAACGGATTGCCCGCTAAATGCGGTCCTAATTGAGCCCTATCGGGGGATACGCGGGGCCTGTGAAAGGCGAACCAGTTGTCCAACCTGAACGGGCGAAAAAACAGTGACCGCCCCGGCGTGCATCCGGAGAGTCTTTCTCTATGGGCGATTCACGGAAGGATGGAAGAAATTTGAAGGCAGAATCAAGGGGTGGGGGGCTCGAGCATGGAGGTTGACGGCTTTTCAGGTTCGCTAGAAATGCCTCGAACGTCCAGGCGTATAAACTGGCCGGGCTAATTTAGACCGACTGTTCCGTGAAATTACGGGGGCTCACGGGTAATGAGAGGGTGGACGAGAGCCAGGGTATCCGCAACCCTTGGACAGTGGCCGGCTAATCACGACCGCTCGTTAGCGAATTGAATGCGCCTCGAATCGTATCCGATCGAGTCACCGCGACAGCTGAAAAGTCAAAGAGCCTGTTTTCTGCCCTCAGAAAAAGACCACGCGCCAAATCCCGTGAAAAATTTCACACGTCCCCGTCCCATTGGACGCATGGGCATTCATCGAGCGTCCGAGGAGAGCGTGAAACGTCTTTTCTGTCGCGCTTAGCTCGCGGTGGCTGCAACACACGGACTACGCCGCGATACGGTTTCACAAGATCGTCCTTTGACGCTTTTAACGTTTTTGCGGCAGGAGAGGATAAAACGGTTTTCTAATCGATTTATAGCGTCGCAAGCATCCGAGGGTGCTTTCGAGGGGCAGAAATTTGTCTAAGAAATGGAAGAACGTGTTTAATAGCCGACGACAGTCCGCTTCGACGAACGAGTCGCGAACAGACGATTGCCGGAGACTTAATGGACACCCTATATTTGCTCATTAACGGACCCTCTGTCGCGAATCCCGAGCACTTCCACAAACTCTCTCCACGACGGAGGAACGACCGTAGAGCAGGACGCACAAAGGGACTGTGCGCCACCGTGGAAGAAATCGGTGGACGAAGGAAGCAGGAAGAAAGGAAGAAGGAAGAGGGACGGGGACCCCTCATTAGGAGTTTTGCGAGAGGAAAAGCGATACGCTGCGTCGAGACGCAACTTACGCTTCTAAGGACGTTTGAAGAAATGGCCAAGAAAATGCGCTTCGAGATAAAAATCTCCTAGACTCTCTTAATGCACGTTCGCTTCCTGTAATAAAATTGGACAATACAAGTACCAGCTCAGATTTCAATTCTCGATATTTCCTCACCTTCCCCTTTTTGCCACAATTATGCCGCATTTACCATAATTTCGACGATAAAACTGTTGCCACGGGATATCGCTTTCCTGCCTTCTGATACCGTCAAAACGCGACGCAAAAACGGCGGGTTCAAGAAACGGGAAGCCGATTCCGATTTCCTGAAAGAACAATCGGTTCCCAGGCGGTTGTCATTCATATCGTAACGCCTGGCGAAAAACGTTCCCGCGCGTGTCCCGTAAAAAGTGCGAAAATTTGCTCCCAGTCGATCTCGGTTCTCGGAACGTATTAGCGTGACCGGTTCAAGCGGTGAAACGTCTACGATTAAATACGAGTCCTGGCAGGCTCGCTTCTTCGTAACAGCCAGCGAAGAAAATCGTTCTGGTTTCTCCCCTTTCTTTTTCACTTTTTCCTCCTTTTCTCACTTCTTTCCATCCGCCTCCCCCTCGAAACCGCGGCCGCGACGAGCATTAGCCGCGATTAATATACAAGCCGCGATCCCCAGCGAGATACTTAGAGGGCACATTAGATTTCATATCCACGCGCGGCGATTAAATCTCCACGCAAGCGCCGAGAACGTGAACCTCGACATTGTTCCCCTTCGTGGAATTATTATCACCGGTGGTAATATGGTTTTTAGCCAATTCGCGGCCGGATCGGGTCGCTCGTTAAGAGGCTGACCAGAGAGCGACGGGACTTCGCATTTCTCCTCGTACGATCGGTGGAATCCCGACGTGTTATACGCGTTGATCGTTTTCGCTGACAAATGTGGGGGGGGCATAAACATTCAAATTTCGCGATCGTCCCTTTTGTCAGGGCCACGAACTGTCCACAGAAATTGTCACGACTCTCCGTAGAAAGCTCGTAGTTGCGTATTTCACTTTCCAAACTCCCCATAGTTTCCCCTTCGTATCCTAATTCGCGAATTACCATTCTTCCAGTTCTCCAATGTTCTCCAACCGCTTGCCTCACGAGTCGCGGTAAAAAAGCATTAACGCTCTTAACGAGTAAATCGAAACGATCGGCATCCGTGGACACCTGTAAAACTCGTTCGAGTTCGACGGGGACTTTTTTTCCCCCCCTCCATTCTTTTTTTTAACTACCGAATAAACGTACGGAGAGTGAATTCCACCGATTGCGACGCATAGTTCGCCGGCAGAACGAACGATTGTTCGGCTCGATCGGCGTTCTAACCGGTGCTTACAAGGAGAACGGAGGAGGTCCGAGACGGAGCGTACGAAAGAGCGAGAGGGGTAGGAAATTTTTCAGGCGCGGGATTTATCTCCTTTCTCATCATTAAATTCACCGTATTTTACGTAACGTGGGAATCGACGGAACACAGGGAACAATGCCGCGGTACCAAGTGTTGCGCTGGTACTGGAATCGATCGGTGAATTATTCATCCGCGTGAACGGTTCGTCACCGCGCGCGCTCTCCATTAATTACCGATGCTCGGCGAGCGAAAGAACTCCGTTTATGTAAGGCTGCCTGGAAAAATCTCTGGTGGTAATAATGGCGTTACGTCGCGCGAAACACAGGCTAATCTGGCTCGTCCATCGCGAGGAATGCCTCCGGTAACGAAGAAGGTTTACACTTGTCATCGTTTCCCATTTCGTGCGTGCTCGTTTGTTCTTCCTACCAATTACACGGAATCGCGCATCCCAAGGATGACGGTTTACAACAGATCCAATTGCGGCGAGTGTCGCGAGCAGCATTTTTTCGTATCGTTTAAACCGTCGTTAACCGATGCGAGTCGATTCGATGAAAAAGAACGTCTAAAACAATCTATCCGAAAGTAATTAGCTGAGATTCACGATTCGCCAGGCTCCGAACCGCGCTCGCCGATTCTGCGACCCTACAAGAAAGTATATAATTGCAATGAAAATGTAACACACCGATAGAATCAGAGGACGAATCAGTTCGAGGCGTGCCAGGAATCCGAAGCGCACTCATTAAGGATCCGGGATTCCTCGATCGCATTTGCGTCGCGATTATCGAGCGCGAGGCGTACGTGAAATTCTCTGCAGCTATTAAAATCCGTCCCGATCCGCCTCGGTCGATCGTCGTGCGACCACGAGGAACGGCTGCGCGTCGATCGGCTAGAGAAGAAACCGAAAGTTCGCGATCCGACTTCTTCACGACGGATTCCACGCTGGATCGGTCGTTTTCTTTGCCTGGGTCTCGATCGTAGCCATGAATATTCATGTTGTACGCGACTTATGCAGAACGTTCGCTCGTCAACTGGGTCTGGAAGGGGTGCGGGTCGGCCAGAGGAAGGGAGACGACCGAACGATCTCTCGTCTTTCTTCCCCGATCGCGGGAGTTTCTTGCACCACGATCGATTCCCCGTATTCCCCGCCGACCCTCGCGCGACAGCTACCACAGCGCACGTTCCTACGGGGTCTTTAATTAACAAGGAATCAATCAATGGCGGTCTTCATGGAATTCCGAAGAAAAGCCGTGCCAACGAGCCAGGGACGAGCGCGGCGGAACAGCCGGGCGTTCGTGATCCGCTCGTGGGAGGAGGAAAAGCGTGTCGAGTCCTCCGAGACGTTCGTGGAACGAACATTTTTAAGGGGAAAGTGTTAACGTGTGAAAAAAAGCGAAGAACTTCGATTGCTTAAAATCGCGACTCCCTTTTCCCCGAAAAGATCCACGGATAAATGGATTATCCAGCCGCTCGAAATTAGTGGATTCTAGCTGACTTAACCGAGCGTAGGGGCGCGGACAGGTAGACACGGGATCAGATTCGTCGTTCCATCCAGTCGATCGGCTCGCTGAATTTCGAGGAGCCGCAGTAGGAACCAATAAAAATGCCCGGCATTCCCCGTGGCTCGTCTGGACCCCAGCACGCGCGCCAGGACCATCTCTACGCTTCTCTACGCTTTTCCACCCCCGTAAGGACCGCGTGTGTACCACCGGGCCAAGGAGCTGTCCCCGTCCGAAAAGCGTCGTCTGTATCCTCCGCTTGTACTTTCTCGAAGCCCATCAAAGACTAACCAAATATTTATCGAGGTCCTCGTCGGACCCTCCGACGGAGGGGATGGCGTGTCCCTCGTTTTAAACGCAACCGCGTGTGTGCACCCTCCACGGCGTGCAAAAAGGGATTCCGTCCCGGGGATCCTTTGTATCGAACCTACTAGACTATCGCGAGCAGAGATCTACCGGTGACGTTCCGCGCCACCCTGGATTCTTTAATTTCTGTAATTGCGCGGGGGTTGAAGAATCTTGGAAATCTTGGATAGAAAGGAGGACACAGGAGGGAGGTTTCCTTGTTCCTTGTATGCTTTCATTCTGGCTTCGTTAGGTCGGGGGAGATCATCGGATCTGCAGGACGAAAGTTAAACACGTTGGTTTTCCGTGGAATTATGTAACGGTTCTTCCTTCTTTTGGCAAAGAGTGAACCACTTGCTTGAGAAACAGAGAATTTTATTTTGCGACTTTTGAGGAAGAAACCTCGAAAGCTCGTGAGATTCTCGACGGAAGGATTCGAATTTTCCTATCTCTTTCGTTTTTCTTAAGCAGATCGCGGACTCGGATACAATGGCGCGCCAATACTTTTTGTAACCACTGTACATCAGTCGTAGACGCAGAGTCGGTTTCCTGTTTCGTCGCGAGGAATCGATTTTTATCACGGAGAAATGTAATCAACGTTTTAACGTAATCGTCGAAATAGGATCGTTCCGTCTCGTCTTACCAATCCAAGGATCCTCATTATCCTTGTAGCACGCAGAGGCACAAAGGCGGGCAGGGGGATAAAGATAGAAAAAGATGGGAAGCGGGGTGGCGATGTTCCGCTGCGAGCACCAAGGAATTCCGGAGTCAAATTACCCTCTCCTCCACTCAATGCTGCCCTTTCGCCCCGGCTATATTGGATTCTTAAACGGTGACATTTTGGACAAAAGTGGTCGAACAGAATGCGCCATGAAACTCTTCTTCGTTCCAGAGTTTCGTCTGTCCCTGCCAAATTGGCCACCTTATCGTCTTAATCATTTGGATTCGTATTATTATTGACAATTTGTTCCGCGGATGTCCTCTCGTGCAGGAAACAAAGAGGATCGCCGAGATGCACGGCGTATTGTTAAGTCTGGGAGCGTTTCGAAATAGCCCGGACGAGAAAGAAAACAGCGCGGGTCTATTCGCGATACGCGTTCGGTCCAATATTCATCCATCCAGGCGGACGCAAAAGTCGGCCGCAATCCTGTAAAAATACAAGGTTTTACCTCGGAGGTATATCAGCTCTGCAGTTCCACCCATTGATGCTACCAACGGCGTACAATAACATTCCTCTCCTTCCGCTTTTGTATTTTGTGAGTCAATTCGAAACATGAATCGTATAATAATTCAACGAAGCTAAGGAAAAACACCCCGGATATTATTCGTCCCGCCCAGGCCACCCCCTTAAATCGGACTCCATATTTATCGAGAAGGAGCTCGATGGAAAATAATAATTCCGAGTAAACCGCCTCTTGAACAAGATGCTTCTATTGCGCGCGTTTCGCGATGTCCGATTCGGAAATTTGATTTCAAATATTACCGATACGGTGGTTATCTTAGGGTTGAAAAATTGCGTCCGCCGCCATCGTGCGGCTCTTTGCGTAGAATTATATCGGGTGAGAACGGAATAATGTATGTAGTCTGCGATGGAACCGGGGCTGCTTGCAATTCCGATGAGAAAACTGAGTGCTAGGTGAAGCTTGCGCGTATCTCGACGGATTTCTGTCTTCTCGCCTCTCATACATATTGTGATTACTTCTGAAGGAGGACGGGATAGATGAAGATGGAGAACGGTCTTGTCAATGGGAGAAGAAAGCGCGACTTTCCTCGTCTACGTACGTCGTCGGTAAATCGCGGACGTACCAAACGCCAAATAACGAAGCTAGTACCATCGCAGCAATTTCTGTCTAAATATTCGACAACAAATGTACGCGTACAAAGAATACTTGGAAAATTTCGGATCACCCGCGCTACCATTTTAATCCAACTAATTCCTAGAAGCAACCAGTGATCGATCGAGTAACGATAACGAATCGTTCAACGTATGAAGCCCAAGAAACGATCTTATCGGTGCTTCCATTTCCGTTTCGCTATCGACTTTTCTATTCGATCCACGAGAGCCGCCCTCCAGACATTCTGCAACGCGAACTTCCCCCGATTCCGTCGCCGCGACGACGACTGGCCGATGCTAAATAGCAGAAACATAATTCCGTGAGTGCAAGGGAATTGCTTTATCGCGCGGAATAATGGCCCCGTATTCACGGCCTCTCATAACTCTCCTCCTTTCCATTGCACTTTTCGGGGATTGCACGTGGCGTCGATTCATCGACGATCAGATTCTCAGCCACGTTTTGCATCGGTGGCTGTTTTCCTAAAAAATATCTCGAACCGTTGGCTGTTAATTGACGTGGAAAATTCCGACGATTCTACAACTATTTGCCTCGAGAAATATCGCGGGGCTGCAACGTCGAATAAATGATACACTTCATCCGTTTCACCCAGGTGAAACAGGAACGAGACCGTAGCCAAGAGAAATTGTTAAGAGGAATTTTCCTGACTCTAAGTGATGTTGATGTACGAGCCTGAACAGATCTTGCAATAACGTCGGGTCTCTTTACGCCCCTATGAAAGGTATCGAGATCAACACCCTCTCGCCCTCGCCCCGCTTCGTCCGCTGCAAGGAATACCCGATGATTTCGGCGTCGACCAAAAAGGAACCGGCAATTTGCATATTTACGATTGATCAGTGATTAACGTGCCAGGTCCGATCATCACGGGCCAATTAGGAGCAATTATGCACCGCCGCGGCGGGGAATATTTTGCCAGGGTAATTACGTCCCGTAATAAAGTCCGATCGAGCGGACAGCAATCTGCGAAACGATCTGGTCCACGAGCTTGAATCGGCCTGGTAGGACCGCAGAACGTAATTAAAAGCATTGTCAGAGCACAAAAGCCAGGAGGGGTACGAGCGGCTCCGTGAGAAGACGAAAGAGACAAGAAGCCAAGAGGTGTGCAGACGAGGAGACGCGACGGACGCTCCCGGCTCTCGTACCGGCCAGGCCGATTCGTAATTACAAAGTGCGATCTAAATCAATCTTGATTACACACGGGAGACGCTTCGTCGCCAATTTACGTAATACAAAAGCCCGGCAGATTGCATGTTATTCCGGAACGATTACAGCTAATCGTTCAATAATTAGAAACGGGTCGAATCGTGTCTTCGACTGGTTTGATAGTTTATTGGAATGCTTATTAAATTCCCTTCTTTACGAAACAGTTCTCGGAGACGGGAAAAAGGGGATCCGTGCGAATTACGGTACATCCGTCCACCGACGGGCATTACGCGCGTCGCGATTATCCCCATTAGAACGCGCCGCGAAAAAACGGAGGGAGACGCGCAGAAAGTCATCATATGCTGGCAATTATACGAGCACGTTCCCCTCGAATTCCGGGGACGCGATTGATCCCGGGTACGCGAGGACGAGCGTCGATTGAATTCAACCGAAACGGGCAATTAAAACCGTGCCGCTGGAATCCGCTCTGGATTCCGCGCGGGAAAAGACCAGGGGCGAGCAAAGAAGTTGACGGGCGACGAAACGGGCGAGAGAGGAGAGGCTGAGAGACGCTTCCGCGGTTGACACGCGCGGATCGAAACGACTGTCCGCCGCGAGGGGAGCAATTACTTCGAGAGCGAGTGCATAAATAAGGAGGAAGAGAAACGGTCGAACAATGGCGGGCACAATGCCTCTCGCCGGGTGCTGACTGATTTGCATCGACTCCGTGATGAGACGCGTCGATTCCGGCCGCGGTCGATGGTCTCCCGTGGAAGACCACCTTTTATCACTTCTTGCCGTTCTCGTTTCACGCTGCTACAGCAACGAGCGGGAGCTCGATAACCGGCGCTTTATTTACCGCGAGCTGCAGCCAGTCTTCGTCTTGTGTTCCTGTTTCTGGAATTTCCTCGTCGCTGTCCTCCAAGTCATTCTTTTACATTCTTTCGGTTACAATAAGCATTGTGGAGGGTTGTCCGAGTTTATTCGAAGTCGCGCAGCACGACTTTTTACCCGCGGAACGGGGCGGCGGGGGGAGAGGAAACGTGTGTCAAGGGGTGGCCGTGGCTGTCGGCGGCTGTTCCGGAGAAAGGAGGAGCCAGAGGGGGGATTGGCAAATACGTAGGACGCATTCAGATCAGTCTCCGAAGGAGAACGAGGGGAGGTATAGAAAAGGTTTTCGGGACGCGTCAGCAAGAAACATCAAAGTCCGTGCCATTTCCTCCGGTCGAATACAAATGAAATAGTGTACGTACCGGCGATTGTATCGTTTGCTCGTCGATACGTAGCAATTTGCGAAAGATTCGCTCGCCTGACGGGAAGAAGGAGGAGGAAAAAGTGGGAACCAGCTCGACGCCGAACACTGGCGAAACGAATATCGATGCGTGGCGATTAGGTAGGGACGCGTGTAAACGTCGCGATCGTGGAGATCGCGAAACACACCGACCATAATACGCGAGACGGAGAATAGCGGCAATACTCTTGAGTGGCTGGAATGGTGGCCTGGGGGACCAACGGGAATAAGGATTTGCTCCAAGGGGAAATACTCATGCGAGTGGCACATGCGGGAATGCATATGCAGGGAACAGCGAGAGCGCAGGTGCGTCCATTTCTGGCGCTCTCAGGGCTCTTCCCGGAAAATCTTAAATCTCTCTCTTGCCATTCTCAACACAGAGGCAAACCTTCGCGTGACGTTCGTTTAAAATAAATCTTTCACCGTCGTGAAAACGTATGGAAGAATTAGAAGAATCGTCAAGGCTGTTCGTTTCGTATCAACGTGGGTGATTAGTAAATTCCATTCCGGAATGAATCTCGGCTGAACGCGTATGTAAGGTAGAATTCTTCGAATCGTACAGCGATTCAATCGCAATGATGTTGTCGTACTTTGTTTTAACATAACTTTGAATGCTTCTTTGGACCTTTTGGAACGTTCTTTACGACCGCGCGATCTTCGTGGAACAAAGATTCCTTTGTTTTTCCTTCTTTTTTAAACGCCTTCGTAGAGAGATGGGTACCAGAATGGTAACGACACGCCACTGGGACTAACCGTATAGTCCGCCCCTTTCGCAGATCAATAATACCATTCCCCGTCTCGGCGCATGTGCGACATCCCCCTATAAGCGAGCTGGTTTCCACCCCCAGATGAACTGCTCTCCGAACGCCTTGCACCCCTCCATGCAACATTCATAACGCCATCAATATTATACGCGCGAAATAATAACCTGTGCATTTATTATGAGGAGGGTGGGTGCCGTTTTTTGCTCGAGAATTTCGGCAAAAAAGAAAAGGAAAAGAAACAGAGACACATCCGACGAGGGATGATAAATTATGCGTGTAAACTGTTATGCAAATCAATTGGTCGAGGGTGAAAGATTGACGACGGTGATGGATTGCTTTTGAAGGAGAATCTTCAACGGAAAAGCGACGTTGACACGGAATTAATTATTTCGAGACGTCCCTCGAACCGATACAGGGATTGATCGATCCGATTTCTTCGCTGTGACGGATACGCGTATTCGTCGCGCGAAGTATGCAATAGATATTTTAACTATCGTTCGAGCAAATTGCAACGATCGATTCGATTTGAAACAGACTCGCGTCAGGATTAATGGTTGGAGTACCGTTTTTCGAAAGATCTCGCGTCGCGCTAGAAATATTTCGCAGTAGCAACGATACAAGGACGATACATCGTCAGGGGGGGGGAAATGGCAAATCGATCGTCGAAAGGGCTGTTCAACAAGAAGAGCTGGGATTATTTTATGAGGTAATCGTCGCGATCGAGCCGCTTCCAACGGCCGCACGATCGACGAGGAGCGTAATCCCGCGATATCGCCGTCCGAATACGATGTTTGCATTGCTCGCGGACGAAATAGACAAAAGCGTGCGACAGGGAGGAAGGACTAGCCGCGCGTCGTAAAATCTTTATTACCAAATACGCCAAACATCGGGAAAAAACGATCCTCTCTCGCTTATGTAATCTCGGATCCTTCAATTTCCTCATACATGTCCCAATTCCTCTTTCTTCCTATTCCTTTTTTTTTTTTCTTTTTTCTTTACGATCAGCGAGAAAAACGAGATACCACATCGTTTTCATCACTCGCCCGCCCGATACGAACGTTGCACGCACGGTCTCTCAAATCCAATTCGTATCACGGAAAAGAATAATTTATACGGAAAGTGAACTACTTTCGTTTCTTCCTTTTTTCCCCCCCTCCTTTTTCTTTTCAGCACGCACTTCTGGGGACCAGCGTTCAACTGGATGATACCAGTAGCAGCCATAGCCGACACGCAAAAGCATCCGAGAATCATTAGCGGCAAAATGACTTTGGGTGAGTTCCGCAGCGCGGTCGCGCTTCGTCGTTGGGACCTTTCGGGGAATTCGAGTTTCGCCGCTCATAATAATCACGTATCGCGGCTACCACGACCACGGGATTGGACAGGGAACGGGGACAACGCGAGGATAAAGGGTGTAGCGGGACAAGAGGCAGAGAAACGACTCCATAAAATAATTGCCGCTCGAACGCACCGGAGTCGCCGTTTATTTCTTAATGAACCTCCTCGGGAGCATGCCGTCGAGCGGACGCTGCCTTTTAGGAGGAGCGGTGGTGCTAGGAAACTTGGAAATTTAACCACTTTGTCCGCGAAAGAATGAAATTTTCCTGTTTCATTTTCCCTCTCGTTTTCAGTGTCCTCCGTTTTTATTTCCAGCGCTGTCACTGTACTCGATGGTGTTCATGAGGTTCGCAGTGAGGGTGAAGCCGCGAAATTTGTTGCTGTTCGCGTGCCACTTCGTCAATACCTGCGCACAGCTTGCACAAGGCTGCAGGTTCGTCGACTACCACTACGTCTCACAACCAACGCCCGATGACTAAGAGCCGTCCACCGATAAACCAAAATGACGACGTATATACGAAAGCTCGTAGAAATAGTTCTAGTCTAACTTTAACTATCAGCCAATAAAAGCCTGCATCGCCAGTCATCGAAACTCCCGAGTCAGTTCGCTTCGTGACATTTCTCTCAACTTCATGAAAATGTAAAGCAATTCCACGCGAATAACCAGCCGATGCTCGACATTTTCCCTGGTACTTTACGATGTTTTTTTCTCTTTTCCTGGTCCCCATAGCGAATCGAAAAGGGCACTAAGTTTATTCGTGGTGGCCCCAATTCGATGGACGAATGTATAAGGAGAGCAATAATTTCCTAGGGGTCGGCCATCTCTCCCTCTCTCTTTCTCTCTCTCTCTCTCGCTCGTGCTTCTTTTCCCGCGCCTCCAGCAGACCCACTCGATCGAGGCTGGGGTCATTTTATGGGATCTGGCACGGATCAGAGGCACGAATCTATTCCGGTTTTTCCGAACGCTAAGCCACGCTCTACCTCTGCCCCGTTCCTGTTCTTTGCATTCGGTTTGCCCAAAGGAAGGGACGCAAGGTCCGCCCTCGCGTGTTCCTGAATAAATATATATGGGCTGATTAGCCCTGCTTGGCTTCGATCATGCACCTCTTCCCTTTATCGGCGTCCTTTGCATCCGGGAGGGTAGACCGGTGACGTCACCAATCGTAACCGCACAATTCCCTCCAGCAACGCGTTAGAAGGCTGAGTTTTCGCCAATTTCCAAGGACAATCGCAAGGCCCAACGTTGAAACGGCGGGGAAGAAGATCGCAGAGGCGGGACAAGGTCCGCGGGATGAGTCCTTCGGGACTGATTTCACAAACAAATGCCGACGATTGAATGCTGGCATGTCGCAAGATGGATCGCTCTCTTTGAATCACAGATTACCCGCCGCCTTCCTTCCACCGCGTCCTGCGGCCGCCGTTTCCAACTGCCCTCTTCCTCCGTGTGGCTCGTCCTTCCTTTTCTTGCCCCACCTCTCTTTCGAGGCGCCTCTCCACCTCCGCGCGCTTAACGGACGAACAGAAACGCGGAGTGCGAGAGAGAGAGAAAGAGAAAGGCCCCTTTCGAACTGGCTGCACCGGCAATTTGCCACATGCCTACGTAGCCTGCCTCTCTCTTTTCTCCTCCGCAGGAGGGAAGCCACCGCGTCAACGACAGCGCGAATCCGCCGCGAAACTCGCCGATCTATCCAAGATCGGACGCGATCGCGATAACCGGTGACGTCCAGGCATTAATCAGAGTACTACCCGCGGATAAAATCCCCGCCTGACACTGAAACCGTCTCGAGCCAGCTCTCAGCAGCTGAAATTTACTCGGAATCTACGTTGCTGAACAATCTTTTAGCATAACCGCGATGTTCTCCACTGATCAGTCTCACTGGCAAGTGAACGATCGAGCGGGGGGGGGGGGGGGGGGGGGCAGCAACCGTACGCGCGATTCGACGAAGCGTACGGAGGAGAAGAATAAAAATTAAAGGAACTTCCCGCAGGGAGGCAGGGGCGGAAAAACGGGCTGGCCAGGCGGCAGGAAGGATGAAATGAACTGTAAAGCGGAATGCACGGACTGTAAAGCTCGTCCCCGCAGAAATCCATGAACCGACGAGGGGAGGGAGAGGGTGGTTGCTCACCCTCTGTTTCCCTGCGACTTTTCGTCGGTCGATGATCTTTAAATTAAGTGCACCGGCTTATGACGCTCGTGTAAAGTCTTTCGGGGTGGATTCTCGCGAGCTACCAAACGGGGGATGCGGGAGGGAAAGGTTCTTGAAACGCGTGGCGAATGCGGCCTGACGAGCAACCCCCTCGGCGAAATGAATCAAACGCACCCTCGCGATGCAGGACATACATTAGGCTGACACGCTTGGCACGGGCCATTCGGAATGCTGACTATTCTCTGAGAAAAAGAAAAATAAGGATACGTTTGCTTGGAGGTGGAAGAAAAGAAAGGAGACCGAAAAATTGTCTCGCCGCGGCTGAGACGAGACAACCCCTCGTGACTGTCGCGAATTTCGAATGTCACGGATATATAAGAAACGCGATAAGAAGAGAGTATCGTTGAAAAAGCAATGGCTGGCGATGCACAGATGGAGGGAGCGGAATATTCCTGGTGGAATCGTAAAAAAAGAGTACTCGAGCCACCCCTAAAAGACAACAGGATACCGAAGCGCGAGCTCGCGCCATACGGCCGTGAAAGCGTTTAATGTTAAAAAATCATAAGAGTGTCGTTCTCCTCGTCGTATCCTCTCCTTTGGTCACAGTTCACGCGCGATATATTTCCCGAGTTCCCCGTCGGTATCCCGTTCGGTGGAAATTCAGTCTGCAAACTCGGTCCGGGAGTTCGGGAACTGACTTATTCGCGTTGCGACTGAAATTTTAAGTTTGGGAATATTTCTCGACAAAAGGGGGGAAAAAAAACGTGAGCGTTCGCCAACAAAACGCACGAAAGTGCAAAAGGTTAAGGGATTCCAGCTGGTCGGGGAAGTTCGCCGCGATGTTTTCGTTCAGAGGGTGCGCCATCGTAGATGGCAACATAATCCTCGATAGAGGACCGTGACACATGGGAACATGGGGGGACATCTTATCGTCATATTACACACGCGCGATGGTTCTCAACTTAGATTACATGTTAAACGACAAAAAGTTCAACTCGCGCAACAAAATTACAAAAACCCCCAAGATGCATTAGATTAGTAAGTTGCCAGGCAGGGAAACTGAAAATTTCAAGTGCTTTTAATGCGAAAACGAAACTTCTACCAACGTCCCCCGGATGAATTGACAACATTTTCAACGTACCAACAGAACTTAACGTCAAGTTTCCTCGATCGCGAAATCGAGATTCTATTACTCCAAAAGTGCAGAGCGGCCAGTAAACAGGCTCGCGAGGGGAAGAGCCGCGTAGTGAGTCCCGTGGATCACGCGTACACGACCGGAAGACACGATGGACACGCACACTCACGCTTGGACGGGACGATTTCAGTGACCGGAGGATGGTTTATGAGCCGTAACCTTTCTATCGGGCCGCCTACCACCCACCAGGCTGGAGGCGCATCGTTCGCACAGAAAACGTGACTCCATCCCCCTCTAAACTCGATCCAATATATTAGGGTTAGCTTCCGCGAGAAGAAACCATCGGCGCTTGCACCTCTGAAGCGCGACTCCTCGTCGAACTTTCGTCGAAAAGTATGGAAATAACTGCATTAACGAAAAAATTTAATCCCTCTTTATTCCTCTTAAAATCAACTAACGTTCGCGTAAAATTTCGCAGCCAAGCGGGTCGCGGTAAAGAAATTAGGATACCAACGGGGGGTGATAACGCAGGACCTTTTTCTCCCTTCGTCCCTTCGACTTCCAGCATCCCCAGTATTCAGGGTTTCACGTATTCTCCGATTGATCGGACCAAGGGGTTTTGGCTCACTCGTCCAGACGCTGGGGTTGGCAACTTTGAAGGATATTTTTTATTCATGTGACGTGTTTGAGGGCGCGGAAAAAACACATTCTCCCGATCGGAGGAGGCCGAAGATCGAACCGGAGGAACCATAGGTATGTCTTTCCATCCTGCGAGACCTTCAATTTTAAAATCCCCCTCGGTCCAGGCCTATATATTCATCCGCCTTACCATCGCGTCTCCTCGAATTCCGCCGAGAATTTCGATGAATTAACAATCGAACAGCTCCTCATTTTCCCCTTAAAAACACAGAAATTTGTATTTAATGAAAAGGAATTAGGGCGACCCGAGCAGGCATTCGATTGGGTCGCAAGTAAAAGAAGCTCTCCTGTTAATTGGCCGGTTCAAAATCGAAGGGTAAAGGAAAACCCAGAAAAGTTGCGAGACGCGACGGTATTCCCGCGGGATATCAACGAAATTCTACGGATCGGGCTTCTTTCAAATATTTAACAGCAATATCCAATTTCCCCGTGCACACCCCCGCGTCTGTTCGAGCCTGATTCGTTGTTCAGCCGAACGCTATTCCCCGTGACTTAATTGCGAGCCCGCTGAAAACCTCTTAGACATTTTTAATAGATTAATCGAATCTCGAAGCCTCTCAACTTATTTGCCGGCGACATTATTCTTCCATTCCTCCTCGTCCCGTTCCGTTATAGTTGGATTGATGTAAGTTCGCGGTAGAAGGTGAGGATATCAATGACGAGTCGCATTACGGCTCGTCAACGAGTGACAAGCCTACCGGTTTGGCTCGATGCTGGAACAGGCCAAATGGAACTTCTAAATGGATAAGATGTAAGAGTTAACACAGCACCGAAGGAAAGAATTAGGTGTCTGATGTATGAGACGCCGTCATCCGGGCCGGTTCTTCCGGCGAGCCGTGGCCTGGCCGTAAGTGAAAGAGACATTTTCCTCGCGTCGGTTTCGAAAACACGATTAATCTTGCCAGGGCCAGCCAGTAGGTAAAGCTGAATTTATCCGTAATTACCGCGCCGGTCAGTTGGAAATTCTCCGTTTCTTTCGCCGACTTCTGTTCCACCGGAACGGCAATCTAATCCCGCGTAAAGGAAACGTTCCGGAAACGGGGATAAAAGATGTGGCGAGAAGATTAAGTCCTCGATTATATGGCTTTTTAATCCAAGTTTACGGAAATTCGTATCTTTCAGCAAATATTTTCGCGCGAGGCTCAATCTGACTGCGACTGTCGTTCGCATCGAGTACACGTTTCGACGAAATATTAATTAGAGGCGAAAGAATATTCCTGGATCGTATGATGTCGAAGTTGTTTCCAGCCGCGCCAACTTTGCAGATTCGATCTCGCGACGCCGACGAGTAAACTCGTCCAAGGATTCGAGGGTCAAGGGATGGTGGACGGCGGTGTGATGCATGTCCCGTGTATCAGGGGGTGGCGGACGGAGGAGGGGTAGAGAACGTGATCCCGTGACTGATCCGTGAAAGCGTGAAAGGGTTTCCACTCCTTTTTCCACCCCTTTATCCACTCTACGAGGAGACGGGGGTGTCGCGAGGCGACGATCAATCACTCCGTGCCAGCGTCCACCGATGCACCCTTTCCTAACGCCAGCTAACGTTTCTCTCCCCGTGCCACCCCTCGCCAAACTACTATTCACATATAAAGGATATCTCCAGCGATATGGCCAAACGAACATCCCACCTCGTCCGCAAATACATCCCCCTCCCAACGTCCTGATCTATCCACATCATTGGAGATGGTTGTTTAACGTTGCGTCGATGAGCTTTCAGCTCTTTTTTCTCTTCGTTCCGCTGCGATACCAAAGGTTCGTTGCAATACGCTGGATTTCACGAGAAGATTGATCGTCCGTAAAGCTTCCGTTTCCTTCTACATACCGTCGTGAAAGCGTAATGAAGCTTCAAAGTTGAGACGACAGAGAGAGAGAGAGAGAGACGAGGAGGGTTTTAAAACAGAAGGAAACGCACGCGTGACGAACAATCCGGTGGGAGTGCGTCACGATCGCGCGCACTTTCGTCCAGATTTCGAAAGGGAGGCAACCAGTGGCTCGCATTTCCATCTGGATGGTACCGACGGCTCGCGACGACTGCGAGGGAGATGGCTCGAGAGTGCGGTACAGAGAAAAAGGGGAAAGAAAGAGGAACGATTAAGAATCGCAAGCAAATGGGCACGCACCACTGGAAATCGGCATGGGTCAAGATACATCCAACGCCGATTTTACGGTCCGCGTCCGTGTCGGAGGATACTAAAACTAATGTATTCATGAGATAATTATTTCTTGCATTCATTACGGGGCTGTAAAGTTTTTATTAGCCCGTGGTTTGCCTCGCGAAGCACGAGGCACCCTTACAAAGTACTTTAGGTAGCCACGGTCCGAGTAGGCCGCCGCCTCTCCTTCACTCTTTCTTCCCTCCTCTATCGACACTTATTTCCCTCTTTTCCCTTCGTTTACGACAAGCATTTAAGGACAATCATTAGAACGCGGATCACACGGTAGTATCGATAACCGAAACTCCTACCAACGAACGCGATATCGACGCTGCTAAAAGCATTCTTTAATAACATTTAACCACGAACAGTGAATAATTAATGCGGCACCCCTTCAAGCGACTGTCGGTTGTACGAAGTTATTCGCGCTTCGCCTGAATTTTACCATTCTTCCGTGTGCACAGAGCGACGCGCGAAAGTAGAGCTTTTCTCTTATAAAGAGCTCTCCTGGTCAGTCACGTAGAATTTGTCAGTACAAAATAAATATAGCGTTCGCGAATCAGTATCTTCTCGCACCTTTCCCAGACGTATGCGAGACTGTACGGGGAACAAAAGAGAAAGCAGGAGAAAGAGGGTGGCAAGAGTGTCCCAGAAGGACCGAGTCGCCAGCGGAATATCAATGACGAAGGGCGTTATTCCTTCCGGTACCGCTCCCGGAAAGGGGAAGATACATCAACTGCTGTGTCATATAAAAATGTGTTTACGCGTCGCGCACCGGGAATGAAAAGACGGTAGGAGAACGGACGACCTGAAACTATAACTGGATGCTGCTAAATAAACGGCTGCGAACAAGAAGATGTAGGGGGGGGGGACGAGAAATATGAAGAAATTAGATAAGAAACGGAACGCTTGGAAAATTACACGATTCTCGGTGATTCTGGTCCACGGAGTGGTCACAAAGAAGAATCTGGCAGGAAGAGAGACGCGAGAGGGAAGGCGTACGATGGCAGCGCGCGGAAGAATGGAGTTGACGGTGCGAAAATCATGGAGACCGGAACCGGAAACGAAGCTCGCCGTTATACATCGTTCTGACGTTGAAAGAAACACGAATAAGCTAGAAAAATCTATCCTATAAAAGGTAATTCGCTTGAAAAGAAGAGATAGATGCGCAGAACGATACGGAACGTAGATGTATTCATATTTCCCTCGGAGTAATTGCCGCTATAAAAATAAGCGGCAAATAGTGCCATCAGATACCATAAGACTTCAAGGGTGAAGGTGAAAACGAAAAGTTTTTTCACATTCGAAAAGCGGAAGATCGTGGAAGGAAGGGAGATGAACGATCGATGTAAAAGACAGAAACGTCAAGGATTTGGGATTTTCGCACGTGTTTCCAGCCCCATCCACGCGATTCCCGTAATCCCGGGTGGCTATTCTCCCCTCGAAGAAGGCCGCGCTTGAGATTTCTTTCTCTGTGTAAAAGGAAACGGAATTGAAATCGGCTTTTCGAAATTGCGCACCGTCCACCGCGTAGCCTGGCTTCTCCCCGGAGAGAGGAATGCAAACACGGCCTTGCTGAGCGCGCAACTCGATCGGGAAACTTGAGGGAAAATTGAGGACGATATCCCGTAAGTTTACAAGGGCAGACATGGAAAGGAAAGAATGTAGTCGTTTTTGGACAGTCTCGACCCTTAGGTTTCGAACCAAGAACTCAAAGGTGTAGCAGGATTCTTCCCTTTGAATTTACACTATTCCCTTAACCGAGCTGTTAAAAAAGTAACTTTACACAGAGGACAATTTGAACAGACAGTATACAGAAAGAGAACTCGATTTGTGGTAGGTCGTATTGTTTGATTAAGGAAGATAAAAACAACGATTTGCATATTGGTACACATCTCTCATGCTTTCGTGCTTTCAATTTTCCGCAAATTAATATTTTTATCATCTATACGCATTTTATATTTTGCAATATCTTAACATCAGAATGCTATCGCGTTTTATATTTCACGATAATATTATATGGAATAGCTAATAAATGATTATATTTACTGTTACTGCAAATTACCAAAAATATAAAAATAATTCAGTTGCACGCTATTCTGATCGAGAAGAGCATCTTTTTGATCGACGGATATAGCGCGACCTCTTACCTACCACAGACCGACAATGGCGCCATCCTACAAATATTCGTGGAAACTTGTCGTATGGTTTAAATATTACCCACATTATCAAAAATTTATTTTTACAAACATGCAATATATTAAAGCAAAATAATAATCAAAATGATAATATATACATATACATAAATTATATTGTTCTTCATTAGAAAATAACTTCCATTCTCATATGATTGTATTAATTTCAAATCTATCACTCAGAGTAATTCCAACAAAACCAGTAACATATAATTTAATGAACTTGTTTATTTATTATTAATTCATATCATATGAATTTATTGAAAGTATTTTTACGCTAACACTATGATAAAATAACATCTCTATCCAAAAAGAAAAGCAGAAATTGAAGTAACATAAAACGACAATAAAGAAATAATTATAAACAATATCATGTTTCCTGTTTCTCGAAGCAAATGTATTTTTGATAGAAATAAATTATGTTTACATTATACTCGTGCACTTTCTTATGTTTAATTTCATTTTATAATCAAATTATGCTACTTTCTTTTTTTCTCTCTCTTCCTTCTCTACACAAACTAAAAGAGATCAGATACATATAACGAGGATGAATATTAACTTTAAATGCTCAAGTTTTTGAAATAATATTATCAAATGTTTACACTCACTATTAATGTATTTACAGGTATAAATGAAGCACAGTACCACAAACAGAGTTTTTACACTTGTACTAGTATTTAAGCGAGCCAGAATATGATGTGTGTGCACTCAACGATAGCTTCAGCTAAACTGATCTTTCCTACTGCACTTGCTACGGAGAACAGCTACACCAGTATATACCCAATACATCCCAGAGCCTACCCGACCAATCATGGAACAGTTCTAGCCAATACCACCGTAGTAGGTTCTCCACAAGTGTTAGAAAGGGAACACAGACTGTGGCGGAGGTTTTGCAGACGGAGCATGCTCCATTGGAATATTCTAAATCCCACGTCAAAAGGGGTGTGCCCTACCGATTCCAAATGGGAGGAAGGGAAGGGTGCGTATCTGCCATCAACAACGTTGGAAAGGGTAGATGGGTTTCAAATGGTAGACTGGAACGTTAAGAAAGATGGAGCATGCTCCGTTACAATAATCTAGACCCCACGGTTAAAGGTATCCTGTAAATTCTAGCAGTACACAAGAAAAAGAATTGGCCTGTTACATCCCATATTATAAGCTTCAAAATTATACTTAGTTTCTGCCTTTTTCCTCTCAGAACATTCAAATTTTCTTAAGGAAAATATATTTTTCTTTACCACTATGACATTAGAATGAAATTAATCGTGATAAACAGACACAACATTCAATCAAACATGTTAAAAATATATGGACAATATCTATCCAGCTGCAACACCCTTTTTTAGCAGCTACCCCTTTTTTGAGATGAAAGGGGTGACTGGTACCCCTTTCAAAAGGGTTCAAATACAGAGGGTGATTTAATGTAGCATAAAAAACATTTGTGCCATGTGAGACTGCAGCCATGTGATATGTATGTACTAAACAAAGATTTACTAATAATTTTCCGCATAAAATAAAACTCGCACTGTATAAATATATTGATTTCAATTACATAACTAAAAATGTAATTTTCATATGACACTTATATAGCATATTAACACAATTTATTTGCAGAATTGCCATCATCCAGTCCTTTTGAACGTTTATTTGTAAAAAGAATTTATATAATAAAGTGAAAAATACATGATATAAACTAACCCATAACAGAAACAAAACATAACCTAAAAAATCCAAGTAAACGACAGTGAATAACTTCTCGAAGAAACATCACGATATTAATAAAGCAAATTGGACACTAGAAATTAACATACTTGAAACAAATTATTTATTGTCTACTTAATTTAAATAATTTCTAAAGTATAAGTTATTAATCAACAAAAGATGTAAAAGTTTTCTTTACCGACAAAGCAGCGACCGCCCACTAGCGTCGACGAGATACAACTAACGAGATACATAACCTCGTCGGTGATACAGTCAGACTTGTTATCTCGCCTGACATTGCGACTAATGCTCTGAAATACCAACCTTGCTCTCTTATGCCATCTATAATTGCAATGATAAGCTTCGTTAGGAACATGTGTGTTTGTATATGACAAACGTTAAGAAAGCTTAAATTTCCTTAATATTAAATAAAATTTTAAACACTGCTTCCAAAAACATAATACTTAGTAGACATCAAATATTTTTATAAATCAATTGTTATTTTATCTTTAGAAAAATCGAATTTAAAACATACACGACACAAATTAAAATTACATGGTAGATCTGTATACCTCGTTCGTGCTATTTCTACATATGTATGTTTTGCATTTGATAGTGGTTATATATCGTCTATGAGTTGCATGCTGTTTAATATAATGAATAATATCTAAATTAAATTATCAGAATATTATAAAACATGACATTATATCATTTTGGAAATTGTTTAGCCTTAGTTTACGTTCCGTATTACCTTACCTACAAATATTCAGGCTTGTAAGTACATGAAACTGTTTCTAACCTATTTCTGATTATTCTTTCAACTGCCTTTCAAATTTAATTATATATGACTAGCTAGAGTAATATATGATATTATTGAATTATTAATATTAACCATGATTTAAGTTTTGATCTCATATCATGCGTACAAAGTGTATAAAAGTTTACATACAAATTTTCAGGTCCGAATATGGAGCATTTTGGAAATGTATTCAAGCTGGTGGTATTTATATATTTACACAATTAGTAAAAATGCTGGCGCTTGCTACTTTCTTCCCTACAACTGACAATGTTGGAGATGGAGACTTTGATATAATTGGTGTACGTATTTGTATTCTTGATTGACGAAATGAATGATATTTATTAACAGAAAATATACTTTGCAGGAATTTCTAAAATCTTCGATAGACTTAGCTGACTTAGTAGGAATACTATTAGTATTAAATAGTATTCCTGGTAAAGGACATGCAAAAGTTTTAACTGCTGGAGTTGGGTGGGCAGCGGCTGAAGTATTGCTTACTAGGTTCTTGTTATTATGGGTAGGAGCAAGAGGAGCAGAATTTGATTGGAAATACATTCAAAAAAGTCTTGAATCCAATATTAATTTAGTAAGTATAACTAACATATATTACGCGAAAACTTTAAATTAGAAACTTGATTTTTATTGTATACAGGTACAACACATAACCACAGCAACACTTGTATGGTTATGGTCAAGACATGATTTAAAAAGAAGTTTAGTTCCTGTTGTAGTTAGCATGCTTATACTTACAGTCTACAGGTCACTTATTTTAGATTTTCTTGTAGTATTTTTCTTAACTGGCCCATGGTCAACTCTTATTGTTAAAGCTATCACTACTTTTATTATGGGCATCACAACATTGTATATGTATGCAGGACTTGCTCATTCTATTGGTATATTCTGAAAAATATACATGTATTTAAGAATATTAATATTTTCATCATACGTTTTTATTTTTTATCATACATGTTAGAAAAAAAATAAATCTTACATTCTATTTACAATAAATCGTATTGTTTTAATGACTTGGCAAAATTACAAATAACAATAATCTTTCATTGTATCCATATTTTTAATGACATAATATTAATGTACAAAACTAATTCCCGAGTAGTTTAATCATTTTCTACAGAGATAGCGCCACGGGTAACAAAATTTTTAATAAACTTTTTGTGTGAACAACCCCCTGTACATTTCTATATTTATATAACATCGTTTATATATAAAAGTAAATAAAGAGTAAAAATTATATACTTACTTGAAATATATGTATATTACCTCTATAATCACTAGCAAAAGAATGGTACTTCCTATTATCCTGATCCCGTATAATTATCCAAACCATCCAAATATCCAGTAAATGTCCCTATTTTGTGGAAGTTTAAGGCATTATATATGAAATAACCTTACAAAATTTTCAAACGTGAAGAAAAAGTACACGAGATCCCATACTCGTTAAGTTGGTATATAGGTTTCATGCGTTCTACAATTTGTGAGGAACCACAATATCTACGTCGAAATAATTGATTTATCTTCGTTTCACAATGAACAATTTCTGGCACTATAAATCAATTTGGCTGTATAATATTTGCACGGTTTTGAGAACTTTTGACTTAAATTGTTAATAAGTACACAATATGTGAACCGAAGATTTACAAAGGTTATTTTATTAAGTATACGTATAAAAGTGTTGAAAAGATGGCCAAAATATTAAATTTTTTTCGAACTATACGAAACAATTGGAAAAAATCGCTTGTAGGAGTTGCAGGTTTATCATATGGCACTTCGTATAGTAAAACAGTATACGAGTAAGATAAAAATTTGAATTATATAAATAATTTTATTATTTTTTAGTATGAATAAATATAAACTTATATCATTTTTATTTTTATTTAAAGAATGTTAACTAAAATACAAGTTAATTTTATATAATTGACATGTTTAGTCTACTTACTATCTCTTTCTTCAAATAATATTAAATATATTGTTATTTTTAGCACCAATCAATTAATGAGGCAGTATTGTGAAAATGTA
The DNA here is from genome assembly GCA_963969225.1 of Xylocopa violacea. Lineage (NCBI taxonomy): Eukaryota > Metazoa > Arthropoda > Insecta > Hymenoptera > Apidae > Xylocopa > Xylocopa violacea. The sequence goes on from CAXAJV010000014.1 coordinate 21,721,081, forward strand.
TCACAATATGGTGATCTTCCCCTTCCAACAAATGTGAAACCTCGTCATGTTACCATTATTCTAAATCCAGTAGCTAAAAATGGGTTTGACTATGTTTTATTTGCACGTTACAATTTAGCTAGCATTTTAATTACCGATTAATTAATATTAATGTTTATAGGCAGGCCAAAAAATTGTTTCAATATTATTGCGAACCACTCCTGCATTTAGCTGGAATTGTTGTAACTATAATTCAGACTCAATCACAAAACGATGCTCGAAAAATTATAATGAACTTGGATGTACCTACTGATGCCATAATAGTTGCAGGAGGAGATGGTACTTTATCTGATGTTCTAACTGGATTAGTAAGAAAGTATGATTGTAATCTTAATTCAGTTAAACAATGCCCTATTGGTATTCTACCATTGGGACAGGCAAATAAAATTGCAAAATCATTGTATCGTGAATATGATGATCTGTCTGATGTAAAGCAAATAATAGAGGCAACAATGGCAATTATAAACGAAGAATCTAAAATGATAGACATGATTGAAATTAAATCTATTGAAGTATGTTTCCACTATGTGTAGAAAATTTTTTATTTATTCATTTCAATTAATTTAAGTCTCTTACTTTTGTTAATTCATAATGGTAGGACAATTCTGAGGAACCTATAAAGCCAATCTATGCTATGGGAACAGTTGAATGGGGTGCATGGAAAGATGCAGATGCTTCTGCAAGTAAATATTGGTACCTGGGACCTTTAAAAAAGTATACATACATCATTCCTCTAATATTTTTAATATTTTGTAATGTTTGAATTAAACTTATGTTTAATATCATATATTTATTATACAGATATGCAACTTACGTATTTAATGGTTTTAAAAACAATTTGAATCAGTACTGTGACGCAATATTAAAATATACACTACCTTGTGAAGGTTGTTCTCGTTGCAATCGAAACAACTCTTTTCTGAGTGGATCTTCAAATTTAAATACAAGGTGGTGGCACGCATTTATACCAAAAACTACTACCACTATAAGTATGTTTAAACATGTACAAAACACATAATATTAATATGTAAAAGTAACTATAAAATATCTTACTTCTAGATAACATTGACTACAGTAAAATAATAAATGAAAAGTGTGACATTCTTCATGAATTACCTGTATCAACAAGTGAGTTGCATATAGAAACTTCTAACTTAGACAAGTCACAAGTTGAATCATCACCACCATGTTTGAAAGTGAAAATGGGTAATTACATAAGTAAACATATATAAGTGAAAAAAAAAAATAATTATATCTATATATATAACTATCTCTTTTATCACACAGGCCCCAAAGATATTGATTACTTTTCATTTGTACATAAGGGCTGGAGAAAAGAAAAGAGTAATCAGTCATTATGCGACCAAGTGGCAGAGGCAAAACATATTGAATTATCTCCACAAAAGGTAAAATCTTAATTAAAATGAAGATAAAAATTATTAAATTTAAAATATTTATAACTTTATGTATATTGGATAATTTATAGGTTGATAAAGATTGTACATTATACATAGACAATGAAGAATACGAATTAAAAAATGTTGAAATTAAATTACTTTCACGTGCTGTAAAAGTATTTTGTACTCAAATGAACAGTTAACAGAAGATACATATAATATAAATAAAATATAAAAATTATTAATGATTTGTTGTAAATATTCGAACATACACGTTTCAATTCCTTATACTATGCAATGTTTAAAAAGCCAAGTGTTGATAAAAAGATTTTTTATTTTAATATATATTATAAAAAAATAATTTATCATTACATATACAATATATCTTATACTAATATAATTCGAAGACGCACTTTTGAGTATATAATCTATTTTTACATACTTTATAATACTTGTATGTCATACAATTTGTCTTACGTTATATGATAGTTATCATTTTAAATTCTATGAATTTTATGTAAGGTACCACATTTTGTAAAAGTCAGAAAGCGCGCTGAAGTTGTTATCACATCTATCGATTAACGTTTTTAATGTAAATTTTGTATTATTTATAAAATAAGGTCCTGATAAAAATGTTATACCACATTTAGCATAGATAAAACAATCTAGCAACCAGAAAAATTCACGACTACTTTTAAGATTTTGTGGAAGATACTACGTTGACATCATTGCAACACATATTTGTTTCACAGTCTTTTCCAGTGATTTTAAAAAAGTTTAATAAGGAGGGAACTGGACTTTTCGGTATTTTCGATACTTTTTGGGGTTCTGTCGATCGTGACCTGCTATTTCTCCTAGCAGGCGTTATATGCGAAGGACTTGCTAATTTTTCTGATAACGTTTTCCCCATCTTTTGTTCGTACTTTTCTTTTCGTATTCTCGTTAGCCAATCAATGTTTTCTTTATACTTTTCTGGTGATAACTGAAGTAAATGTGGCGCTGTACCATCAATCACAAAATTTGGAAGATTCAACGTAGGTGAAAAGTGTACTTCATTTTTAGTTTCTATATTGGTTGAACTTGTAGTGGGTTCATCAGATTCATAACCTCTGTTCAGTAGTGAATTATTATCATTACAGGGACTAAATAATCTACGAGCGCCACGATTTTCCAAATGAATTCGTTTTGTGGCCGATGTGAAATTCTCTTGTATAGGAGATAAAACCGATTTAAACTTTCCATCGGACCATGATCCACTTAACATCATACGAGAGTAACTTCTTTTTGCTGAGCTATTAATATTACAATGATTTTGATTATCTTGCATTTGATTATAAATATCTGATGAACTTGGACCAGGCGTAGCATCTAATGAAATAAAAATAATAATGGCATTAGCAACGATATAGGTGTTATAACATACTAATTACTTTATAATTACGCACTAGGTGTGGTATCAGATCCTGGAGTATGTTCTTGAGCAAACCAACGCCGTGTAACAGTTGGTGTGGTTTCCAGTTTTAAATTTTCTAGTGGATTTTTATTACAAATAGCTTCTGCATGACCACGTATTTGTACTTCTTCGTTTTCTATCTTATGCTCGAAGCCAACTCTCCAAATTCGATGACACGAATCATCTGAACATGTTACTATCTATAATATTTTCAAAGATATTAATACTAAGCACGATAAACGCATTAACGCAATGAAAAGTTTTAGAACTTTTATTAATACTTTAGTTTCTCCAACATTACACCAAGCAATGCAAGTAACTTCCTCTGTATGTCCAGAGAGTTGTACAACTGGCGTTCCAGGTTTATTTGTACGCCATATATATGCAAGTTCATCGCTCGAACCGCTGGCAATATATCGTCCATCAGGACTTAAACAAGTCTTAACATAATATGTACGATTTTGATGTCCATAAAATTCTGCAACTAATTGTAGTTATGTTAATATCAATTGTAATATCTAATAAATTTTAATACCTAATATCTACAATATTTTTTACTGTTGTACTTACTTGGTTTGGGATTGTAAGATGATATATTATATGCATATATAATGTTATCCATACAACTTGCATACAGTGTGATTCTAGCAGGGCATATTAATAATGATGAAAATCCATTTCTTGTACTATTGCCAGTGTAATTCATTGTATGTTTAGCCATGGGGTCTTTTTTGTGAACAGTATAGTTTTTACGCAAATCCCACACTTTTATCAAACTGTATCAATATCTATTATTATTTTATTTCTTTATGTAACTAATTCCTATTTGTATATCAATATAATCTCTTACCCATCTCCAGCAGCACATGAAAGTAAAGTGAAATCATCTTGAAACGCCAAACCAGTAATACTTTGCGCTCTGGATGCAGGATTGATTGTTCTACGCTGTCGTACACTGCTTATGGTTCCAACATTGTGTGCATTAGTGATACAATTATCGGGTTTAGGTCGTTCATAATGATTGGCCCTAATATCCCATATCATTATAGAACCATCTCTAGCTCCAGTTGCAAATACAGCTGAAATGTATATTTTTTGAAATTAAAAAACAAAGAACATGACAGATATTAAAAGAGTAAATTTGAAACCTTGATCCTGATAACGGAACACAGCGGTCTTGACACTTCTTGTGTGGGCATGAAAATAATCAATTTGTCTTATTTCGGAACCAGATACATCCCATAATCTAGCAGTGTGGTCTCCAGATGCTGTAACTAATTTTAATTCACCTGGCATCCAAGCAACATCAAATATTGCATTGCAATGTGCCTGGAAAATAATTAAATAGAATATTTCTATCAAATATTAATAACGTGATCTTACATTAATTTAATTTTATCAATGAAAAATGACAAACTTAATATTTATATTTATCTCATACAAATTTCCAATTTTCGTAATACTTTAATGTAACATAATGATAATACCTGAGTTCCTTCCAATGGTTGATCCGATGTACGCTTGGTGCTTGTATCTTGTAAAGCTATCTTTCCATCTTCGTTTGCCAATGCAATTATTTGCTCGTATCCTTCTGTAGTACAAAATCGACATGCAAAAACTGGTGGTTCCGGATTAAAATCAAGTGCGTTCGTATTTGGCGTTATACCATGATAGACATCGTTTTCATAACATTTTAAACGATATAAAGCAATGTCATAATCACGAATCGAAGCTGAAAAAGTTATTCATTCTTACAATGTCCATGTTTAATCTTTACAAATAACTATCACGAACGAAACACATAAATATTATATTTAATGTTACGTTCAACAGAATGTTACGTTCGTATAACCTATTGCTTTATGAGTGCAATCTATTTACATGTTTCGTTATGTAAAGCAGAAAGAGTAAAATACCAGATCCTTTTTCACGTTCCACAATAGAATGCACTAAATTCATTTTGATACTGCATAAAATCAACGTTTATTACACAACGGTATAAATTGTTCATACACAAGATTGTACGCGGGAAAAATCTGACAGTTTTCGCGCATTTCTACTTTAAGGCAATTTCTATGTAGCGATAACTGATTGTGCTGGGGAAGTGTGTAATTGCGCAAGTAATGAAAAAATTGTTTTGGGAACAAGACTGAATAAGGGTCAAAGTATATGTCATATTGAACACTTGCTGGTGTGCTCACCAGTGAGAAATAATAGTGACATATAAAGAAAGAAGTAAAGTTTTGAAAACTGACAAATTTAAATTAATTCAAAAATGTTGTTTCTTAAACGAAATAGTACTTTAATAAAAGAAGGATTTGGTAAATATGGTAGGCTGCAATTGTATTTCTATATCTATATTATTAAAAGCAATGTTTTTTTTTTTACTTACATTCACATACATTAAAGTACAAAGTATAAAATCAAATGTTTTACAATAAAATGTTTTATTTTTTAATATTACTATACATTAAAATAAATATATAAATAAATTTAAATCTCCATAACTTTCTTAATCATATGTTAATCACATTATATTATTTTTATACTAGGTTTTGCAATAAATTATTTGAAATCAAATAAATCATATGCAACTAAGAGTACTAATGCTGATAAAAATATTGTATTTATCGATGGTGTTAGAACGCCATTTTTACAATCTGGAACAACTTATAAGGATTTGATTGCATATGATCTAGCCACACATTCATTAGCGTAAGTTAATCAAAATATTAAATTTTATATATAACTATCTCAATTATAATAACTTTTTATTTTTTATATATATATATATTTATTTTTTATTTTTTATAAGGGCCTTGCAAAGGAAAATTAAATTTCCTAAAGAAATTGTTGAATATGTCGTGTATGGCACAGTAATGCAAGAAGTAAGAACTTCTAATATAGCTAGAGAAGCAGTTTTAGCAGCAGGATATAATGACCGTACTCCTGCGCATACAATAACTATGGCATGCATCAGTAGTAATCAGGCTCTTACAACTGGTATGGGCTTGATTGCTTGTGGTGTCTATGATGTTATTATTGCGGGCGGAGTAGAATTTATGTCAGACATACCGATTAGACACAGTAGACGTATGCGTTCACTAATGTTGCAAGCAAATAAAGCAAAAACAGTTGGGCAAAAATTATCACTTCTAAGTAGCATCAGACCAAAAGATTTTCTACCTGATGTACGCTATCTTTTATCTTTTCTCAATTTTCAGTATATCTATCTAAGTATTACATTCAACTATATTTATACTATTATAGTTACCTACAGTAGCAGAATTTTCTACTAACGAAACAATGGGACACAGTAGCGACAGATTAGCAACTGCATTTCAAGTAACAAGGAAGGAACAGGACGAATATGCTCTACGTTCACATACTTTAGCTGCTAAAGCACAAAGACAGGGATATCTTACAGATGTTGTTCCCTATAAAGGTAAATGGCAGATGAAATTGAATTATCAGAACAGATTGATTGATCTGCATATTTTTTCAGTTCCAAATGTAAACGAAGTCGTAAATAAGGACAATGGAATTCGTGTATCAACAATGGAACAATTAGGAAAATTAAAGCCTGCATTTGTTAAACCATATGGAACAGTCACTGCAGCCAATTCTTCATTTTTAACTGATGGAGCATCAGCAGCTTTAATAATGTCAGAAGAGAAAGCTCTTCAACTTGGCCTTACTCCTAAAGCATATTTAAGAAATTTTGTTTATGTTTCTCAAGATCCAGTAGATCAATTACTGTTAGGACCATCTTATGCTATACCACAGGTTATAACACTGCTATTTCTTATATACATTTAAAATACTAATTCCATATAAGAATTGTTATATCTATTTCAGGTATTACAAAAAGCAAAATTAAATGTAAAAGACATTGGAGTGTGGGAAGTACATGAAGCTTTTGCTGGGCAAATTTTAGCCAATTTGAAAGCATTAGATTCCGATTGGTATGCACAAAACTACTTAGGAAAATCTTCCAAAGTAGGAATACCAGATCTTAATAAGTGGAATGCATGGGGTGGATCTTTATCAATTGGACACCCATTTGCAGCAACTGGAGTACGATTAGCTACACACACCGCTAATAGACTTATCAGAGAAGATCAACAATTTGGATTAATTGCAGCTTGCGCTGCTGGAGGACAGGTACCAGAAAATATTGAAATTAAATCTAATTTATGTCATTGTCTTGCATTTGTATCAAATAAATTTACGTTAATTAAATATTATGTAATTCATAGGGTGTAGGTATGATAATGGAACGGTATCCTGGAGCCAAGGTTTGAGAAACAAATTGGAAAAAAATAAAAATACGGAAAGTATATAACAATTTTCAATGCAATTTCAATATTGTTTTAAAATTAAAAAACTGTTAATTACTTAGTTAGTTACTTATATTTATAGTAAATATAAGTAAATATATATATATATATATAATTCTTTATGAAAAATGTATAAGAAAAACTTTTACATATGATTTTTTATGAAAAAAAATTGTTGAAAAATGTATTTGACTGCTTTGAATAATTTTTTATCAGTATATTTAATTTAGCGCAACATGGAAGAGAGAAGGAAGAGACTGCTCTGTTAAATATTCTCTAACTGCATGATCTAAAATAGTTTTTATGTCTTGGCATCCATGTAATACCCGAGTTTTTAAGGACTCAAATTGAGACAAATGCAATCTCTGTCCTGCTCCTTGTGCTACTACTATTAAACCATCTTTTGATATACCATCACTGTTTGGTAATGCAATAACAGATAACGTAACACCAGGAGCACATTCTTCTACATAATTTGCATCTAATACTCCTTGTCCTAATGTGTTATCTTCGTCCTCTTGAGACAGAGAGTTAATTAATGTTACGGTACAGCCTATAGCATAATTCTATAAAATAAAAGTTTTCTTTTAATTAAGACATTTATATATTTAGATATTTTACTTTGTATACTTATTACCTTAATTGGAATACCAGCATCAATTAAAGCAAGTGTGGCTGCATTTACAGATGCACAATATTCACTTCCATCGACTTGTAACGCTTCTACATAAATATCTATCTGTGAACGTGGATATAATTCTAGATGTATTATTGCTTCCATTGCATGTTTTAAGTGAAGAGATCTTTCTTGTGATTTTCTATCACCCCTTGGTTTTCGTTTACGTTCTCCAGAGGACAAACTAAATACTGCCATGCTATATTGACAGTTTACTATACCTTTTGTTACTTTACTCGTACTTCTTCCGGTGGAACCTCGTGGCTAAATAAACATAATACTAATTATAAAAGATTTTATATATTAACGATAAAAACATACTACAGATATGATAAAAGTATTATAACCTGATGAGGTCCATATACTGTAACCAAAATCTTAGTATTGCCATGTTCAATGTAAGCACTTCCGTCGGCCTGACCAAAGACACCCATTTTTACACGAATTTGCCTTAATTCTAATGCTCTTCTACCATCTGAGCGTAGTCCACTTTGATCTTCAACAATTTGAGGCTCAATCATTGTTTTTCCGCAAATTTAAAACTTATGTACACGTACACTAACCTATAAAATTAGACCAAGCGTAGTTCAACTTGTTTCAAATTGAATTTCAGACAATAATGCAAACTTCAAGGTATATATTCCCGCGCTTTTTCTTCAAAAAATTAATTATATAAAAAATCATATGAACATTACATTTATATACAAAATTTGACAATTATAACGATTAACAAATTTTTTTGTACGTATTGAATAAAATACATGGAAAATAATACATAATAATAACTCACTAATATATGCATATATTGTTTTATTACATTTATTTTTATTTTTTAAAAATAGTCAATTTTCACACATATAATTTCTACTTTATGCAGTCGTAAGCCCTAATTTTTCTAATACATCTTGTTTATCTTTAAAATAATCCCTATACCACATTATATGATCATACTTTTCTTCAAATGTCATATATGGATTTTTTGAAAGTCCAATACATACTAACTCCATAAAATGTCGTATTGGACCTTTTGCAGGGCACCATGGTGACAAATGACGTTCTAGAAACACGTGTTTCGAGAAATGCAGATTTTGCTCCTTTTCCATCCCTACATCACATGAGAGACATATACTTGTACATTTAAATTTACATGTGAAATGAATAACATTGTATTTTTTTAATTTTTTTATTTTAGTACCTTGTTCGTTATCAATAGGGAACTTCCACAGTTTTCCTTGATTTGTCCATTCAATCATTTCTTGAAATGCATTTTTAGGATAATGTTTCAAATATACAGATTGCAATTCATTTTCTTCAAAGATATTCCATACTTTAAACTTAGGAACATCAGGACTGTCTAAAAATTCATCATTGAAAATCTTTTCGAGCTGTATCTGTCCCGCATTCCTGTAAAAATTTCATACATTTTTTAAAACTATAAACATTTTGTATTTGTTTAATAAAATGTATTACCATTCTGGGGTTATACTGTTTTCTGTAATTTCTTCTTGTCTTTCTAGTTCACTATCATTATCATTTTTTGTTGTTTCATATTTTTGCATAAACTTCATATTCAACTCTTTTTGATGCTCATCTTTCAACATCTGAATGATAGACGGTTCCTCTGGTGTTCTTTCATGTCTTGTTTTAACTTTAAACATATTTTGTTGCTCATCTTTCAACTTCTGAATGATAGACTGTTCCTCTGGTTTTCTTTCACGTCTTGTTTTAACTTTAAACAAATTTTGTTGCTCATCTTTCAACATCTGAATGATAGACTGTTCCTCTGGTGTTCTTTCATGTCTTGCTTCAACTTTAAACAAATTTTGTTGCTCATCTTTCAACTTCTGAATGATAGACTGTTCCTCTGGTTCTCTTTCATGTCTTGCTTCAACTTTAAACAAATTTTGTTGCTCATCTTTCAACTTCTGAATGATAGACTGTTCCTCTGGTTCTCTTTCATGTCTTGCTTCAACTTTAAACAAATTTTGTTGCTCATCTTTCAACTTCTGAATGATAGACTGTTCCTCTGGTTCTCTTTCATGTCTTGCTTCAACTTTAAACAAATTTTGTTGCTCATCTTTCAACTTCTGAATGATAGACTGTTCCTCTGGTTCTCTTTCATGTCTTGCTTCAACTTTAAACAAATTTTGTTGCTCATCTTTCAACTTCTGAATGATAGACTGTTCCTCTGGTTCTCTTTCATGTCTTGCTTCAACTTTAAACAAATTTTGTTGCTCATCTTTCAACTTCTGAATGATAGACTGTTCCTCTGGTTCTCTTTCATGTCTTGCTTCAACTTTAAACAAATTTTGTTGCTCATCTTTCAACTTCTGAATGATAGACTGTTCCTCTGGTTCTCTTTCATGTCTTGCTTCAACTTTAAACAAATTTTGTTGCTCATCTTTCAACTTCTGAATGATAGACTGTTCCTCTGGTTCTCTTTCATGTCTTGCTTCAACTTTAAACAAATTTTGTTGCTCATCTTTCAACTTCTGAATGATAGACTGTTCCTCTGGTTCTCTTTCATGTCTTGCTTCAACTTTAAACAAATTTTGTTGCTCATCTTTCAACTTCTGAATGATAGACTGTTCCTCTGGTTCTCTTTCATGTCTTGCTTCAACTTTAAACAAATTTTGTTGCTCATCTTTCAACTTCTGAATGATAGACTGTTCCTCTGGTTCTCTTTCATGTCTTGCTTCAACTTTAAACATATTTTGTTGCTCATCTTTCAACTTCTGAATGATAGACTGTTCCTCTGGTTCTCTTTCATGTCTTGCTTCAACTTTAAACATATTTTGTTGCTCATCTTTCAACTTCTGAATGATAGACTGTTCCTCTGGTTCTCTTTCATGTCTTGCTTCAACTTTAAACAAATTTTGTTGCTCATCTTTCAACTTCTGAATGATAGACTGTTCCTCTGGTTCTCTTTCATGTCTTGCTTCAACTTTATACATATTTTGTTGCTCATCTTTCAACTTCTGAATGATAGACTGTTCCTCTGGTGTTCTTTCACGTCTTGCTTCAACTTTAAACAAATTTTGTTGCTCATCTTTCAACTTCTGAATGATAGACTGTTCCTCTGGTTCTCTTTCATGTCTTGCTTCAACTTTATACATATTTTGTTGCTCATCTTTCAACTTCTGAATGATAGACTGTTCCTCTGGTGTTCTTTCACGTCTTGCTTCAACTTTAAACAAATTTTGTTGCTCATCTTTCAACTTCTGAATGATAGACTGTTCCTCTGGTTCTCTTTCATGTCTTGCTTCAACTTTATACATATTTTGTTGCTCATCTTTCAACTTCTGAATGATAGACTGTTCCTCTGGTGTTCTTTCACGTCTTGCTTCAACTTTAAACAAATTTTGTTGCTCATCTTTCAACTTCTGAATGATAGACTGTTCCTCTGGTTCTCTTTCATGTCTTGCTTCAACTTTATACATATTTTGTTGCTCATCTTTCAACTTCTGAATGATAGACTGTTCCTCTGGTGTTCTTTCACGTCTTGCTTCAACTTTAAACAAATTTTGTTGCTCATCTTTCAACTTCTGAATGATAGACTGTGCCTCTGGTTCTCTTTCATGTCTTGCTTCAACTTTAAACAAATTTTGTTGCTCATCTTTCAACTTCTGAATGATAGACTGTTCCTCTGGTTCTCTTTCATGTCTTGCTTCAACTTTAAACATATTTTGTTGCTCATCTTTCAACTTCTGAATGATAGACTGTTCCTCTGGTGTTCTTTCACGTCTTGTTTTAACTTTAAACATATTTTGTTGCTCATCTTTCAACTTCTGAATGATAGACTGTTCCTCTGGTTCTCTTTCATGTCTTGCTTCTACTTTAAACATATTTTGTTGCTCATCTTTCAACTTCTGATTGATAGACTGTTCCTCTGGTTTTCTTTTACGTCTTGCTTCAACTTTAAACAAATTTTGTTGCTCATCTTTCAACTTCTGAATGATAGACTGTTCCTCTGGTTTTCTTTCATGTCTTGCTTCAATTTTATCATAAATAATATGCTTTTTCTTACTTTGTTGATTCACATAGTTCCTTTTATTCTTATTTTTAACTTCAATCTGGTTCTCATCACTGTAAACAATATATTATTAATATGACATTAATTACAAAAAATACAACATTCAAACCTTTTGACTAAAGAATTGGTATCTTCATTTTGAATCTTAGAAATCTTATTAAATAACTCTAAGAGAATTTTATCTTTATCTTTTCCTGGTGTTGATGTTAAGAGTTTTGCTGTTTCAATTAATTGTTTCTCTGCAATAAGAAATTTCTCGTCTTATTACATACTTGTCTTATAATAAATCATTATCTTACCTATTCGTCTTTTTTTCTGTTCTACCTTTGCAGCATCTAAATAAGTTGTATTTTTTAATTTTTTCTGCAGAACAAAAATAAAGTGATTATTATATATATAGGTAGGTATGAAAATTATTCTGTTTTAAATTGTGAGCAACAAAATATTTACAGTACTACTTTTGGGATTATCGGAATCGGAACCAGAAGATGAGTCAGATGTTGTAGATAAATTAGATCTTATTGCAATGAATGTTAGGTTTAACCATTGATATGGTATTATAATTGGAGTTTTAATATTCCTGAAAATCAATAATCAATTTTTTAAGCCATTATATTTACGATGAATTTCATCGTAACTGTTTATAAGTAACTAAATGAATTAAAATATTATATAAAAGAATACTTACTTTGAAAGAAGTTGTATAGTTATCATTTCGTTATGTTCGTTATTGCTTTTATATGTTATTTTATCTTATTATTAAATTTATAACACCGATCAAACTTATATTAATTACTATTCTGTCGTGTTACAAATTGCCATCGAATAAATACATTTTTGAGTCTACTAATAATGTCAGTATAACTTTCTTATACTAAAAGTTTGTTAAACTAAATGAAATATAATTTTTAGTAATATATAGCGTTAGAAACTTAATACTTAACGTGCACAATATGTAACGTGCACATAAGTAATGTATGGTGATATTCATAAAAACGTACCTAAAATGTTTAAGTCTAGCTTACAATTCGCTATAAATCAGAAATCCCATACTCTTGAAGTTATATGCTTTAAACTGCATTCGCTACTTTTTTAAAACTATTCTATTAGAGAAAAGAACTTAAGAAGAAATTATTATAAAATTTGTTTTAATTCCTTATAAAAATATAAAAGAAATAAAGAGGAGTCATTTCTTAAATGCGATAAAACTATACTTTATATCCACTGGATATACAACACGTTCAATTTTTATGAAAAAAATAATTTATTTTACAGATTTGTAATTTGCGAAGCTAGTTTATTACATACACATAACAATGTAATATATATATATATATATATATATATATATATATATATATATATATATATTTTTTTTTTTTTTAATTGTCAGTAAACTATATGTTTAATAAGAGGCAAGAAATCTTACATATCTTAATGGGATCCAATAATTTGAAACTGAGAATTGAAGATACAATTATAATTTATAAATTTACATTTACAAGGCTCTTATAGTATAATTTTAATATATATATATTAAAATAAACTTATAAAATAATACTACTTAAGAATTTTAAACGGGTTATAAACCCCAACACCGCCAATCATTTAATAAAACTTAAAATGTAAAGTAAAATGAAATTTCAAAACAATAGTTTTAAAATGTATGCATTATTATACAGCAAACCAATTAATAAACTGGCAAGAAGTTTACAATCTATCACTCTCCTTGACAGTCAGAAAATTAAAAAAAAAAAAAAAAAAAAAAAAAAAAAACGGTCAAATAGCGAAGCAAGTAAATTAATATTACATACATGACATTAAAGTGCGTAATTACAAGGCGCGTTGCTCTCTTTATCGTTATTAATTTCTGGATAATTAATTAACTTATGCTTAATATCTATCCGTGTTACTGCGTTTGGGAAAATAAGTCAATTTAATGAAAGATACAGCAATAAATTACGTAAGTGAATAAATATATATCAAAATATATGGTCAATATGAAACAGGTCCACTCATGCTGCGGTAGATAGAATTTCCTTCGTTGGACACATATAACTTTGGCTCTTTTTGTATGCCAGGATAATAAAAAATATCAAATGTGTAAATGTGATATCAATCAAGACGAAGATAAGTGAAGCATTATGTTCGGATCTTCTAACGCTGATAATGGTAATTCACTTTTCTCTTCTTCAATCCGGGCATCTGACACTTTTAGGAACTTAATCACCTTTTCAGTAGCAGCAATTCCACAGCTGCTTACTTCGTTCTAAAATAAAATTATTTGCATACTTAGTAAATGATCGACCACATGTGCAAATATTTTTATAAAGAAAAAGCTACAAATAATTACCGATGCCGTTAAATTCATGAAATTGAAGAATTTCTGAAGTACAGACACCATAGTAATAAAATTATTATCTGGAAGTCTACTGCGTACCAGAGATTCATAATCCTAAAAATATATTATATATTTTGTTATTTTCTTTTTCATAGTATTATTTCCTTTTAAATATCGAACTTTATAATTGATTACCTTGTTATCCATTATTAAGTAACCAAGTAAAAGCACTACATATGCTCCTATTAAAGTATGCTCCATATGACATCCTGCTTTTTGTAATACTATAAAGAATTATTGTTTAAGTTACACCGTAAAAAAAAATACAGCAATAGTTTAAGTAATGATTATACAAACATTTTGTGACAGTTTCTTCGATAAATTCTTCTTGAGATTTAGTTGTCGTCGATACAGTCTCTGTCTGTTCAGAATCTTTTTTACCATCTAAAATAGCATCTGTTTTTTGTTCTTCGGCACGAGCCAGTTCTTCTTGTTTGTAAAATAAGTCGATCAAACATTCTACTCCGCTTTCCTCAGCTATTTTATACGAAAAAAAAGTATAATATTCACATCTTGGTCAAAATAAAGCAACGTCTATACATGGAATGCATACCATCAAAAATATTCTCTGATGATGGTGGAGCTTTAGAATCGATAAGAAGCTGCTTGTTATCGTCACATTGCTCTACTAAATTTATTAGTAAAATCAAAGCCAACATCATCATATCAAAACGCTTTTCTTCGGGAAGTGACTCGGGTACACGCAACAAAAGATATAGACTGCAGTCTAAAACACCTGGTTGCGAGCCTAATGATTTACTGCCAAAAGCTGAAAGAATCGTAAAATATTATATTATTAATTATAATGATAATTCATTAAAAGAATTTTTTTAAGAAATAATATTAATAAAATCTTACATTGTCTGTTAAATCGATGCGTAAGATTGATAAGAACTTTAATAATAGCAAACAAACATTCTCTAATAACAGCACCAGTAGATGTTTTATCACTTGGATCTATAGTAGGGTAAATAGGAATTTCTTGCCCACAGAGATGATACAAATTTGCTAAAGTGTTGACTAAAACTCCGTTCTCATATTTTAATAAATATACTTGATTCTCTTCGTTCATATGAGTAACCTGAAACAGTATGATATACATACAAGTGACAAAATAAGTATACTTTTATGAAGTAAATGTGTGTATTATTATATAATGTATACTCACATTTTCTAATACACGTAGACATCTATCAACTTTGCGTAATTTATCTAATAAAGGATCTGTCCAGCCAGATTTTGTAATATCCTGGGTATTAATATGAAGATGACAATCTCTAATTGTTTTTACAATGTGCTCTAAACCTCCTAATTCTCTAAGTTCTTCTTTAAACCATTCGCCTGCACGTTTTGATGTAAGACTAAGAAGTGTCTCCATAGCAAGTTGACCAACCTAATTAAAAATAATTATACATATTTTATTTATTCATTCCACATATTTTTTAATAATTGTGAAACAAGAAAAATACTTGCAGTTATATTATCAAGATTTAAATGTTTTGCATGTCCTTGAGCTTGAATATCAGCGCATAACTGACGTACTTTTTCCTTATTTTTTAGAAGTTCTGCCCGACTAAGGCCACAATCATCAAGTGCATCTTTGTGACTGGCATCAGATTCTAACAAACTTAACATTAATTCTAAACAATCACGGTCTAAATCCATAGCTAAACGATCTTGACTTAATACAAACATTACCGTTGCTGTACATAAAGCAAGACTCTACAAAAAATATTAAAATTTCATTGAAATATTAATTTTCTTCATCATAAAAATTAATAAATATTCGTGTTATTGTACAAAATAATAATTATAAAGAACTTAATATATATAACAATAACACTTTATACCTGATCTTTTGTTGCATCATGAAGAGCTTTGAAGAATTTCGCAACAGTTCCATGTGCTCGCACATGCATGCGAAATGCAGGCGCCATACATTTGCTTGCCAATCGTATAGCTGAAAGGCAACGAGTAGCGTTTGGATTATTTTCTCTTAAAGTATCTAATATATATTCAACATCGTCATTAAACTCTTGAAATTCTCCGCTTTCTTGAATTTGATGAGCTTTTTTCACATTTTTTACTACAGTGTAGAACTAGAAAATAAATATATCATTTATTCAGTAACAAATTTTCGATAAATTTTAACATATTACAATATATAAATTATATACAATATACATACGCCTTTAACTTTCCTTCCACAACGAACGCTTGTTATAGCATCAGTTTCATCTTCAAAGCCTGTATCAGCCTCGGGATATGTTACAACTCTCGTCAGTTGTGAAGAATCAAATTCTTCTTCATACGCTACTGGACCTGCTCCGCTATGAGATCCTGAAGCAGTAGTAGGAGTAGTATTTCCAGTATTAGAAGTATCTGTTGTACTAGATTCTTTATCACTATCACACCACTTGTGTTTGTACAACGCTCTCCTTTTATTTCCGTTTGTTGCACCTGTTGAACGACTCTTAAAAATGCTACCTTTTTTAGTAGCAGGTTTCTGAGTAGTTGTACATGGAACATTCAATGGTTGTGATTCTGTAACTGTACTTGTCACATGTAGTGCTATATCACTTTCAACATTACCGCTTACACCTTCGCTATCGTCACTGCCAGAAAACCAATCCTGATCAACTAAAGTTTTAGCCGTAGCTGTATCATTGTCAACAGTATGCGCAGCTTGTTCTGTTTCTACTTCTGGGTCAGGTTCTGGTTCAGGTTCTGGATCTGGTTCAATTTCTGGTTCTGGTTCAACTTCTGTTACTGACCCTAATCTTGATGCTGATCCTAGATCTGGTTGCAGTTCTATTACTGGTTCTAGTCGTACTTCTGACTTCGTTTCCGATTCTGATGCATGTTGTGAGGCAGATCCTGAAACCACCTCATTTGTTGGAATATCTATTGAACAATGTTGAACTTCATCTGGAGCAACTTCTGCATTTTCTTCAGTCTCTGAAGTATTTATTATCATTGGTCTTGTTTGCATAGGATCAGAATCACTTGACAATATATCAATTAGTTCTTGAGTTGTAGTTGGCAGTGGTTGATCACGCCCAATTAGCGGTTCAATTGCTGGTTTACAAGAGTACGTTGAACCGCAATCAGTCTTAACAATATCATAATGAGATATCAACGTATTATTGGAATCAGTAACAGATTTCCTAAGGGTTAAAGAAAGACCAGAACTATGTGAATTAGGTGTTACCGGTGTTGCGGATACAATAGAAGATGTTGTTAAATCTAAATGCAGATTTTTCGCTCGGCTACGAGTGGTTCTGCGCATCTCAGAATTTTCTAAAGGTATCGATACAGTGGAGATAATGGGTTCGTGAGAACGAACTGTTTTATGATCGGCTTTTATCGTGTCCATATTAAAGTTTTTTCGCTCCACATCTACTTTTGTAGGACTGATAAGGGGCGTAGAAATTCTATATGTTTCAGGTTCTGCCTGTTGAGCATTTTGCACATTTCCACAGACTAATCGTGCTGTACCTTTACAAATTCTCAATACAATAGGAGGTTTAGCTTCTTCTTTATTAAGATCACTATTGGCTCCTTCTACTGTATCTGCTACTTTTTTAAGTGGAGCACTTGACACTTTTGTTAGAGATTGTTTTGGCGGTGTTGGTGTAGATATTGGTGTTGGTATTGGTGTTGGCGTTAATGTTGGTGTTGGTGTTGGCGGTGATAGTGGTGGTGGTGGTGGTGGCGGTGGCGATGGTGCTGGTGGCGGTGGTGGTGGCGGTGGTAGTGATGGTTGCTGTTGTGGAGAGGTCTTTTGAGCACGGGCTCTACCGTAATGTGAATCAGGTACTTGTCTGTAAATTGCCACATCCTGGCGAGATTCTTCTATTGAAGGTGGAACATTTCTACTCTTAAAAAATTTTTTAGGTTTAACAACTGGTGGTGCAACATCCGACTTGTTGTCTGGATCAGTTTCAAAGGAAAAAGGATCTTTTCCAGAATTTACACGTGCATTCTGATTTCCATAATCAAGCTTTATTCTCTTTGCACCAAATGTATTGTGAATATCATCTCTTCTTCCTGTAAATAAAATAATACTATTATAATCTCATAAAAGATCTTTCACCTACCAATTATCATTATATGTATAGTTAAGTCTTTTGAATGAGATTATTTATATAAAAGCAAAATATTTCAAATATATAGGAACAATACAAAACCTTACATTTCTTTTATCAGCTATATCAATAAATATAAAATATGTTTAGCATTTATTCATTTATTGATTATACAAGTAAAAAATGCATACCATTGATATTCGTACTTCTGATAGACGTGAAAGATGTTATACCCCATTTTCCAACAGTGCCTGCTGACTTAGCAGCGGAAGGTCGATTGCTATTTTCCCTAAAAAGCTTATCAAATTGAATACTTCCAGGTGTCACATTACTGACCTTACGGCTGTATGATTTTGTGTAACTACGAGACGTCATACTGTATTCCTCGGTATTTCAAAAGTGTTCCACATCTCAAGAGACAGAAATAATAATATCTCTCCTCATTTTTTGAACTCAAGCATATAGAAAATAATCATTGATCGTTTGTACACTTGCGAAGAAGTGTTATGAGGAAAAAAACCTCAGCGCATCGGAACGTTATTCGCGTCGATAATTGAAAACTTAAAAGAAAAAATCAAGAAGCAATATCTTCGGAACATATGAAAGAAACAAACGCCATGTTTCATTTACTATTTACTCTCGATGCACAAATATATACGAAACTGTAACTTCAAATTCGATTTATATTCGGAAACATTGTCTTTATGCTAATTATTCTCAGTCCTGTATTTGCACTTAGCTTTAATTATTATAATCTTTATGTGCTTGCATTAGCTCAACTAGAAATATTAGTCATAACATGATCTTGAGCCATCTGTCGATGTTATTCGTGTTTCAAGATTTAGATACACACACATACCATGCACAAAAAAACGAGTAATACAATACACAAGATTGTAATACTTGTCGTCCTATCCAGTAGGTAGAGCTAAAGAGCTATCTTCTACCTTTTATCTACCTTACCGGTTGATAATCGTCCAATCAAAATTTATTTTATATAACGAATGAAACAACTTAAACTTTCTGCAAATTTCAAATTTAAGACTCTCCAATGTTTAAAGTATTAGAAAATAAAGTTATATAAATAGATAATAAATTAAGCGTGTTTAGATATACGCGTGCATATATCCATATCTTTCACTTTTTCTTATTTCTTATCATTCTATTTCACATTTGTCTCTTATATTCTTAGAAAAAAGTACTTTATAAATTATTCTTTCGAAAAATTTATATATAATATATATAGCGACAATTTGATAAATGAAAAAAATTAATTTCGCTAATTAGATATATAAAACTTACTTATAACAAATAATTATAAAATATCATATTTAATAATTTATTACATTCAATATATCGATATACAATTTTTTCTATTTTATACATTTTTTAATGGTTTAAATATATGTATCACGTGGGAACTTTTTTTAGGGGAAAAAATGCTATTATAATCTACTATGTAATATCATTATGCGATAGCCAATAAAAATCGTATCAACGGACCTTACTGCACGGTAGTCATAACCTGTCAAACAATAACTGTCAAGTTTCGCACATACATATTTACACATATTTTACAATGCTACTTTGGTACTTTAAAAATTATATCTCTAATTCTGCGTTCAACTATGCTGTTTTTACATGTAGCACATGAGATTAAATATTTTTTTTAATTAAAGTTGAAAGAATATATACAAAATTTTACCTTCTCATTACTAATTTCTAAAAGACATTAAACTGTAAAGTAATCTATGAATTTAGGCGTGTTTAACAGAGTTAATCTTAAGGTAATTTATTATAATATGTATATTTTATATTATTAGGTGATATTTTAATTACAATATCTATTTAGGATTCCCAAGGAGGAATGTATTCCGAATGGGCTTCTCTGAGTGTTTTAATTCAACAAGGCTCGGAAGAAAGCCAAAGTGTATTGGAAAAGTTTTCTCCTGGAGCAGGAAAAGAAGTTGCTTTATCCATTGTACGCCAATTAGCAGCAAATCTTGGCATTACGCAAGCAGCTGAGCCTAGTCCATTATGTACGGATAAAGAAGTCCAATGGTGTATGGAAGTGATATGCTTTGGATTATCATTACCATTGGCTGAACATGATACTGTCAGAGATTGTGTTAATGTATATTGTGAATGGCTGTCCGCATTATATTCAACACCAAAAATTTGTGTACCCAGACCGATTGTAGATGACCCCAATTTTTATGCAAGGAAAATAATCAGTCATTTTCATAATTTATTTGTTCCAAGAAAGGGAGAAGGTAAAATAAAATATTTATGTTTTTCATCTTATTTTCCATTTTTATTTTTGTAAAAATAATAACTAGTTATAAATAAATTATAAGTAAGACAAGTTATAAAGAATTTGATATCAACCAAATCCTTTCTATATGGGATATACCTTCACAAACATCTAACAGTTTATTATTATCTTTTTCTTTATAGTCTGGCCATTTTTATATCAGGATTTAGGTAATTTTGTAGCTAAATTAACTATAGTTTTGTATGTCATAAATTTTCATTTTAACAGAAATTGTAATTATTTAACGATTGTTGAAACATTCATTATTATTTACAGGAACAGACACAATTAATCGACAAGCAGTCTTGTGTCATAGGGTACTTAGAACATTACAACAAATTGCAAGAGGTCCTGCCACTTTAGAAAGGGAGACTTGGGAAAGTTTGTTATTGTTTCTCATTGGCATTAACGATGCACTGTTAGCTCCTCCAGCAACAAGAGAAGATGCTGGTGAACAATTATGTGAAAGAGTGCTTGGGGTACTATTAGAGGTATCATGTTTTTGTAAGAGTAGCATTATTATTGAGAGAACAAAAAAATTTAATGTAAGAGCCATTGATTGTATAAAAATACTTTCAGGTATGGTTAGTAGCGTGTGAACGAAATTTTCCATCACCACCATTATGGCGTACATTGAGAGAATCATGTCTACGATGGCGACATAGATTAGCATTAGTAGAACAATGGAACCGTGTTTGTCTTGCTCTTACAGCAAGACTTTTACAAATTATGTATGGTCCAATGTTTCCAGAATTAAAAATAAGTTAGTTACTCTTATCTGTAGTTTATAAATTATTATCTGTAGTTTATAAACAATGTATATATTATTATGATTTTTATATATTTAACACTTAGGTGAAGAAGACTCTCAACTTGTACCATTAACAATGTTAGATGAAGCAGTGGCACAAGCATGGTATAGACTTTTGCGAACTATCGGCGATCCTGTTGATTTATGCAGACCAGCTGTTATTTCACAAACACAAGCATTTTTACAGTATGCTATTGCTAGTCCAAATGTGATAGATCCATGTCAACATCCATGTCTACAAAGTTTACCACAAATATTTTTGAAAGCTATAAAGGGTATAGCTGGACAAGTTGATGCTTTTCTTGGTAAGTATAAAAATGTGTAATTGAGTTGTACAGTTTTGTAATAATTAAATACAGCTCATAAACTCATGTTTTTCTTGTTTTGGGAATCATATATATGCAAGTTGTAAAATAGTATGTTTCACGAAGAATGAAGACTCTTTTTCCATACCTTTCCTACTTTGAAATACCCACAAATAGGATATGGATTTTCCAACTTGCTTTGTCGGTGATGGTTGCACGCAGTCACAAATGTTTTAGGAGTTTCACAGGCATGTTGCTGGGAAGAATGTTGCGTATCTACCATCACATCTGGATCTACTAGTACTGGAAGTGGTGGTGTAGGGTGGGACAAATCAAGTAACAAGGATATGAACCAACCTTCTCCTACACCTCCAACACAACGCAGACTTGCCAAAAGTTTCAGTGTAACACCTTCTGCAGTGACTAAGGGTACTCTCAGCACTTATCTTCTGACATTTTTCAAAATTGTATATATTTTTATCACGTACACCTTCAAACTCTTTTCTTTTTTTATTCTAAACAAAATACTATGTTTTAACAATAAAATGTTAAAAGTTTATATCAATTTATCTATCATATTTTATAAATATTTTGTCCTATATAGGAATTCCAAAAGCTTCTTTGATTGGTTTAACAACAAGTCGTGTTTCTAGTACACCACCTATGTTAGTATCTAACTCAGGTCCATCATCTGCTTCCAGTACAGCATGTAAGATTTTATAAATTATCTTCATTGAACAATATAATTTACTTAATATGCTATAGAAATTGTTACGTTTGTAGCTACAACTTCGTTAGTTCAAGACATAAGGCCTCCTTTAGCTCCAGGACGACCAAAATGTAACAGTATACTCCATCTTTTTGGTGAATGGTTATTTGAAGCTGCATTTATAGGCACTGATGGATGGTCACAAAATTTACCGCGTAAGGATTACTTAACGACATATTTATTTTAAATGAACAAATATTAATATTTTTAATGAACAGAACCATCTGGCGCATCAAAACGACCATCTTCTGTACTTGTTGAGGGTCCCAGTTCTTTACAAGAAGCTGCTAATGATGTACCACCAGCTCTTTGCATAGAACGTTACGAATCTGGCAGAGCAGAAGCTTTAGGAGCACTATGTCGAATATTTTGTGCTAAAAAAACTGGAGAAGAAATCTTACCAATCTATCTAGCCAGATTTTATCAAGCAATGAATCACGGTCTTAAAATTGATGAAGTAATTATTCGCTATAGTCGTGCAAGAGAGAGTAAATAATTTATTAAAACATACATATGTATAAATAATACGTACTTAAATCTTTTTTTACAGACTCGAGAATGTGGTGAAACGTTGGCGAGTATTCTTTTAAATTCTGCGGATTTATTTCGTTTGGATTTAAATGGCGTGCAAGTATTAGTACCTGCAGTAATATCAGCATTAGAAATCGTACTTGCAGATAGAGACTTAAAATTGAAATCTAATGTAGTATCAAAACCAGATTTGCGAAGAGCTTCGATACATTTGTTAATATCGATCTTAGCATTACCTTTGCACTTCCAAGTAATTAATATAGATACTTATTCACAGGAATGATTTATTCACATGTCAGATAATTTCACGCAATTTATGCAATTTCTACGTTATAGAATTTAACTATCAAGGAACTTCCAACGTTTGCAAGTCCAATGATAATGGAGAAAAATCATGTAACGTTTGCACAATTAAAGTCAAGACTCATGAACTTGCTTATAAATGCATTACAAGTTGAAACTGATCCTCAAAATACTCATATGTTGTTAGGTTAGTTGGGCATTTAATAAAGATAATAGTGTGTATCTTACAATTGATTTTTCTTTTAGGAGCTCTTTTGTTGAGCGTACAAGATTCTGCAGCAGCAGAAGAAGTTGAGCAAGTTACACAGCCTGACACTATAGCACATGATTCTACTGTCAATTTATTATCATCAGGTTTGTTATACCATCTGTTAATTGAATGATATTAAGTTGTATCTATAAATACTGAATGTCCAGTTTTAAATTTGTTAATTAATTATATTCTTGTATTGAAATTTGGAAAGTTAAATGTATTGTTCCAGTAATAGTAACTGGAATTAATATTTCATTATTCAAGATGGCAACTTATTAACATTTACCAGTCGCTTGTAAATAAGAATCTAATAGTATTTAGCCTGATATGCGATGTAAAATCATAATGCTTAATATCACGTTTTATCGTATTTGCTTTGCGCGTGCTTCTGTAAAGTGTCATTCATTTTTTTTATTATTATAAGTTGTGTTTTTGTTGTGCGTTCACCATTGTACTGTCTCATCATTGCTTGATAGTCACCAGTGATTCTGCCAGTCAAATAAGTATATCCAGCGATCAACGCTCACTCGGCGAAACCTCTGATATTACAACTCTTCAAGAGGAATGTATTGCATTTGGTAAATACAAGTATATTTTTTATATTAGTTTTTGCTTTTAATTATTGTACGTATAAAAGATATTGTACGATATCATCTAGTTTTATTTTTACACTTTTGTTATACATTCAAGCTTTTTTTGGATAACATTGTGCGAAAGCTTGCGTTTCAAAAAATTTGCGATGTACATGTAGTATCACATTTTTAATAATCTAATGAATTTTGTGTGCATGTAACAGTTTAAAATCCGGATTATTGTTACAGATTCAGCGCACGCTCTTTTCGTGAGAGCAACGTATTTAGTTTGTCATAGATTAATATCATCATGGAAAACAGACTTAAATATTTCTCTAGCAGCTCTCGAAATATTATCAGGATTAGCAAGAACGCGTATTCGCGAAACAGGTAACTCTAACATTTGTCAAAATATGATAGTAGTGTGTAGTTTAAAGAACACTTGACTTCAATTAACTTCAAATATTTTATATGCAGCAAGGAAACTTACAGGTTCAATTATATTTTCTAATAAATTTATAGTTTAAAATATTTGATCATGAAACATTAACTTTTCATATGTTACAGATGCTTTAGAATGTAAACGCGCTGTAAAGTGGCTCTGTGATTATATTGCGTATCAATGTTGGCGTCCACCTCCAGCTCACTCAAAAGATCTTCATTCCTCGATTGTTGCTGCATTTAGTTGCTTAACAACTTGGTTAACTGCTCATCCACAGTTATTACAAGTTACTATTTTATCTATATTCAATTGTAGTAGATGTTTATGTTCATAATATAGTTTATACTTGGAATTAATTCTTTAGGACAAAGATTGTTTAACAACAGTTTTAGAAGTTGTTGAACTTGGTGTGTCTGGAACTAAAAGCGTGGGAAAACCTGGTGAACCTATTAAAATGAAAGACGAAAAAGAACTAAAGCCAGCGTCTATGCGTGTGAGAGATGCTGCTGACGCACTTCTTACAGTTATTCTTGAACAAGTATGTATTAAAGTCGTTATAATTGAAGTATGTATTAAAGCTGTTATAATTTTTAATTCGTTTATAGGTTGGCTATTTTCCAAGTGCGTGTGGAGCGCAATCGTTATCGTCTTTATTGGATGAAGTATCACTTCTCCGACATTGCAACAGTTGGACCGGTGGTCGAGTTTTACGTCAAGCGGCAATTGAAAGATTTCGATATTTCGTTGCTGAAAATGCTACTATATTGGCTTTACTAGAAGAACCCCTCGGAAATGATCAGGATCCACAGCCTACCGTAACTGTATTAATACGTGGTCCATTTGGTAGAAACGCATGGACGATGCAACTTCGACATCTACCAAGACATAGATCTAGTATACGAAGTGTAAATACAAATCCAGGTCGACCGTTGCCGTTGGCAGAAGCTGCCCCACGAACAGATTACAAACCTAGATTCTTTCCTGATAATGTGGACCGAATACCGCATTGTAAAGTGTACGTGGAATTTTCATCTATCAACATAATTAGGAATACATAAGAATGAAATTTTATCGGACCTTTTTCAGAGATGAATCTATACCAAGTTTGGAAGCAGTTATGAACGATAACGAACTAGTAAGAAACGAACATCAAATTTTGTCACAATTGTTAGAACGTCAAATGAATATCGAAACAAAATACTGTGATGGGAATGATAAAGTTTTGGAGGAAAAAAACGAAGAATGTGTACCACCGCAAATTTGTCATGAATTTCAAACCGCACGTCTTTTCTTAAGTCATTTTGGTTTTTTAAACATGGAACCTAAAGAGAACGATGAGTCTAGAAACAGCGGCCTTACCGCTTTGGATCCAACCGTTCCAGGATTTTGTTTAGATATAGAAATTTTAGATAACATTAGTCCAAGAACGTGCGATACTGTGTACATTTTTTATGTGAAAGCTGGTCAAAAAACTTCCACAGAAATATTGTCTAACGTGGTAATTACTTTTCTGATTTTAGAACATTTTCTCGTTATGTATATGTTTCTTATATGAGTTATTTTTGTTATGTTTATAGTTACATGAATCGAATGTGTCATCAAATTTTCTGGAATTTTTAAATTCTCTTGGTTGGCCAGTTTCTGTATCAGCGCATGCTGGTTGGACTGGTCATGTCTCTACTTCGTGGAGGGTAACGCCACAATTAAACGTGCCACAACCTGCTCATAGTGATCACGGCGGAGCACTTTACAATGGTGATACTCATGTACTTTACTGGGCGGACGTTAGCTCAGAAGTTGCTTTCATTGTTCCCACTCAGTCCAATAATATGGTAAATTCGGATTCGTTAGAAGAAACAAGTTACGGTAGCGATACTAGTGCCAACCAAGGTAATAATAAAATGTTGAGTACTATGTTAAAGAACTATACATAGTGTGAATATGTATGAATTGTATACAATAATTAATAATTGCAGTTTGGTTCGAAAGGAGTATTAGCGAAAGCACTTCTTCTCGAAATAGCGGCACAGGACAGAGTACAATGCAAAATTCGAGAACTATGTCACTTGATTTGGAAAAGCAGCCATCCAGTTTGACAGGATCTAATCCATATAGTTCTAATGCAGAACTAGTTAAACCAAGAAAATCAATTAAACAAGTTTTACCTATACAAAATGATATCAAAATTATGGTTGTTTGGCTAGAAAGTTTAGAAGATTATGCCCAATTTCCAATTGGTACTACCATATTTAAATAAAGATGTTTGTATACTTCAATTGAACAATAATTTTGTAAATTTTGGTTCACACATAGGTGATCTTCTTCCTTGCACTCATACTGGCTTGGAACAATCAAGAGTAATACAAGTATCGGATGTACAAGTAATTTTTCTTCAAGCCCTAAGCAGTGGGTTAATGAGAGTCAGGTTACAAGGCCCGGTTTCTAGAATTAATTTAGCCACTCCCTTAATTGATGGAATGGTTGTATCTAGAAGAGTACTTGGGACACTTGTTCGACAAACTGCATTAAATATGGGTCGTAGAAAAAGGCTCGATAATGATAGGTATGTAAAGTTAAATTTTGTCTAGTTATACAGATGGGTGGTACTTAATACATCCAATACTTTACAGTTATCATCCACCACATGTACGTAGACGCTTGAAAATTCAAGAAATGGTACAAAAGTATAGAAAAAATTTAACTGATCCAGAATTGTTAACACTTTTATTTAGTAGTACACAAGCCTACCAAGTTTAGTAAAATTAATTGAAGAGAAATTTATGTTAAATTGCACATATAACAAAAATATATTTATGAGTAATGCATATATCCGTAATATATTTAATTTTTCATGTGTAATTTAATATATAATTATTATGTTTATCTGCATTGCATATATGTAATACATTATTGTATTTATACTTCTAGCATACAAGAAAATATTGTAATACATATGAAACAAATTTTTATTTACAGCATAATAAATGTGCAGTAATAAAATACATACTTCATTAAAAATAATGTGCTACACGTTAATAGCTATAAAAAAGAATATATGCTTAGTAATGTTGGCTATAGATATGTACCAGTACTAAGAACAATGAACAGATGCAACACAATGTAATTACATAATCACATCACTCTTTCCTTCCTTTTCGTTTATCTGTATTGGTATATTTATGTAACTTCTTCTTTGACAACTAAAATTGAGGTCAAATTGATTCATCAAAATGATCTCTCTCAATACATTCAAGGTCTTTGTACATATCCTGGTTTAATTAATGTTATATTTTGACAACATTTTATAAAGCAAATTCATTTATAAAAAAATTATACATATGTTTATTCATGTTATAATTATATATACAATTATATGTAAAATAGATTTTTTTAATTTTGTATCTTTCAATGGAAAAAAATTGTAAAAATAGGAATATAATATAGATATACATACTTTCCAAAATTAAATTACTTTGACAATTAAGTAAAAAGATATAATATCGCAATATTTCATATTAAATTCTAATAAAAGTAAAGAGATAATCAAGATAACAATTTCATCGAATTTTATCACAATATAAGTACATTGAGCTATATATTACACAATATTACATTACCTTGGTGAGCTATACATTATACGATATTAAATTAGAGTGAAAAAAGTCAAATGTTTATAAATATTTTAATGATAATAAAGGAATCGATGCAAAAAGTATTTACTTAATTTTGCTTCATTTAATGCTACGAGATCTGTTTATTTTTAAGTACATTACGTGTTATCACTTATAACAACACGAAAATGTTGCTGTGTCATTCGATGGGTTAGCTGATATTACTGTACTTCAACGTCATCTTGCGAGATGATAACAAACAGCGATATTAATACTCTCCACAGCTTTGGAACGTAATTCAAATATTTCAAGGTTTACCTTTAAACATTGTTTAATACTATTAATTTAAAATTCAATGGAGTTTCAGCTATTTACATAACCCGCATACTTCAGATATTAGATCTAATTTAATGTATTATTTATGTATATGAATATTTCATATGAATTTTATATACAAAGATGTATAATCATATATAATTAATTTTACTTTATTTTACTACATCGTGGTTTTTCCTCATTATAATGGTAAAATGTGTGAGAACTGTTATGAGAAGTACTTAAGCAGGTGTTCATATTTTTCTAGCGTACTTCTGCTAGACGAAGCTCAGAAATACTGATCTCAAAAAAGAAAGTTAAAACATTTATATTTTATGTGAAATACATTAATAGAAAAAATAGAGTTTTTGCAGTTTGTAGAAATATGTAGAAATATAGATTTAAACCAGTACTCAAAAAACGATATATACATGACAAATTACAAAATGATCAAGCAGTATAAAATGCCGTTTGAATAGTATATGAATATATAGTACATATACATATATATTCTTAAGATAAAAAGATGTACAAAATACCAAATAGTATAAAAATCCTTATTTGGGGATAGTGTAACTTCAAGGAAAAATGTTGTTTGAAAGGTAATAATTTGCGACAACGCGCGAATACTCTTAACAATAATAATTTATGAAAACCTTTGCTATTTTCATTTTATTGAATTTTCCATTTGCGCCTGAAAAACTTTCACCTTTTAAAAGTTAAACCGTTATTTTAGAATTATGCGCATGTGGTTTAAGAGAACAATGACGTAATGTACCTTGATTGGGCAAATAAGCCACTGTTATAATGTGAATCGGCCTCTATTGAGACACAGTTTACGTTTGCTTGAGAAAGCGAGTGGATCTCATGTGTACTATTCGATATTATATTATATACATATCTTCACAATAAATTACACTATATATATCTACGATAGAGTATCGTGTGGTTAAGCTCAATTGTTAGACGAAATTAATGTTATACGTTTTGCAGTGTGTGCAGTACTTTATTTTATTTAAGAAATCTATGTAAGAGGTCACAAGAGAGAAAGACATATAAGTGTAACTTGAATATAATTGAACAAAAAAACAACTAATGAAACAGTAAATGTATTTTTATGGAAAATCGAACTATGGATCAATTTTGCGGTAGCAAATTTTGGGTAAGAATATCTGTTCTATTTGTCGTTTTCATACTCTTTATTTTGTTTAAATCATAAGATGCTGTTTTGTATGTGTGTGTGCACGCGGGTCCGTGTGCGTGTGATAAGTTACAGAGCGTATTATTTATTTAAAATTTAGGAACAAGTTAGTTTCGAAACAGTTTCATGTTAACTCATAATTAACTATCTTTTAACTAATCAACTGCTCTTTTCTGAGTAGACTGTTGGTTGGTGAAGTTTTTTTATCTGTGATTTTATCATTTATGTAATGTCATGCAATATTAAATTTTTGTTAATCAGAGTGAATTAATTAACTTGCGATATACTATTTGAAATTCTCAGTTAACAGTTCGATCAATTAAAAAATGATGACAATATGGTCTTTATATCAAAGAGAAAGTGCTGTAACAATTGCATTTTTATATTTCAGGATAAGGAGTTAACATGGAACACAGATGATCCGGATACAACAGAATGTTTTCAGAAAACTGTGCTAGTATGGGTGCCGTGTGCATTTTTATGGATGTTCTCTGGAATAGAAGTTTATTACTTTTTGAATAGCAAAAGCAAAAATATCCCATACTCTTGGTTATTTTTCTCTAAGCAAATACTTGCAGGAGTTCTGATTTTACTTAGTATTGTTGATTTAGGGAATGCTATACATAGAAGTTCTTCTGAAACAGTTTATAATGTTGATTATTGTACACCATCTATAAAAATTGTTACCTTTGTGAGTATCATATTTATAAATCTTTAAGATATTATAGGAAATGAATATAAAAGAATAATACGTTGTTAATTTTCTTTTTATAGATTGTAGCAGTTACTTTAGTAATATATAATAGAAAATACGGAATGAGAACCTCTGGTTTATTATTTTTATTTTGGTTCCTCCTTGCCTTATGTGGAGTTATTCAATATAGAAGTTTACTAAGGTTATATATAAAGGAGGTATGTTATTAATAAACTCAATAAATGCTAGATTGATTTAAATGATGAAACTATTAAGAATGGGTAGATTTTTCTCTGCTTATTTTTTTTTTTTTTAAGTATAATACCTTTGCTTTGAATAGCAGTAGAAAACATTTTTGTATACATTAATGTTTTTTATATTTTTTTTAGGGTGAAGTGACTTATTCATTTGTATCATATATGATATATTATCCAATAGTAGTACTTTTATTCTTACTAAATTTCCTAGTTGATGCTGAACCTTCATATTCTGAATATCCCAAGGTAAGCAAATATATATTATGCACTTAGTAAATCATGTTATTGACATATAATAGAAGGAAAGATTGGAATTTAGTATTATGTGTTATATTCATAGGTTGAGAAACCATGTCCAGAACAAAGGTCTTCATTCCCAGCAAAAATATTTTTCACATGGTTTGATCCAATGGCTTGGAAAGGTTTTAGAAAGCCTTTAGAAGTTACAGACTTATGGTCGATGAATCCAGAAGACACAGCCAAGGAAATTGTACCTAAATTTGATAAATATTGGAATAAAAGTTCGCAAAAGAATAACAAGTGAGTGCAACATTTATTTGTAACATTTATTTATGTCTAATATTAAAGAACAAAAATAGAATAGTGGATATGAATTAAATAAAAGTAAATCAATTTTATTATATATTAGTAATGAGATATCAATCTATTTTTGCTAACAAGAGTATTTTGGACTTACTTTAGGTAAGTTAGTTAAATTATTATGTAATTATTATTGTTATGTACTTCATATTTATCAAATATTAAATACACTTGTGTTACTTTCGACCAAAAATAAAAACAATTTTTATCTCTATTTAGTGCACAAAATGCCAAAGCATCATTCAGAAAAGCATCGGGTCAAGTAGATTTTAATAATGGACAAAAAAAGAAAATGTCATCAATTTTGCTACCACTTTGCAAAGCTTTTGGTACTACATTTTTATTTGGAGCTTTACTTAAATTTGTGCAGGACGTTGTAATTTTTTCTAGTCCACAAATATTGAAGTAAGTAATTAAATTTGAATGCCACTTACTTTAAAAACTGTTTAATCGTTACAATTGTAATTTCTAAAATTATAATTGTATCTAACTTTTAATTTTTTAGATTACTCATTGCTTTTATCGATGCAGGACAGGAACCAATGTGGAAGGGCTATCTTTATGCAGTTTTACTTTTAGTCACAGCAACATTTCAAACATTAATTTTGTCTCAGTACTTCCACCGTATGTTCTTAGTTGGATTACGAATACGTACTGCACTAATTGCAGCAATTTATCGAAAAGCATTGAGAATGTCCAATGCCGCTAGAAAAGAATCGACCGTCGGTGAAATAGTGAATTTAATGTCCGTTGATGCACAAAGATTTATGGACTTAACAGCGTATATAAATATGATTTGGTCTGCACCATTGCAAATAGTTTTGGCATTATATTTCTTATGGGACATATTAGGACCAGCTGTGCTTGCTGGTTTGGCTGTTTTACTTATTCTTATTCCAGTAAACGTATTGATCACAAATAGAGTTAAAACGTTGCAAATTAGGCAAATGAAATTCAAAGACGAAAGAGTTAAATTAATGAACGAAGTTCTTAATGGTATGAAAGTATTAAAATTGTATGCATGGGAACCTTCATTTGAGGAGCAAATACTGAGGATACGTAAGAAAGAAATTAAGGTACTTAAGGAAGCAGCGTATCATAATTCTGGAACAAGTTTTATCTGGTCTTTTGCTCCATTCTTAGTAAGTTCTTAAAATCAAATTACAGTTGTTATAAATAAGACTATAATATTTATTTTTATTCTTATATATTTTTTTATTTTTCTTCGTTTTTTTGCAATTTTTGTAGGTATCGCTGGTATCCTTTGCAACATATGTACTTATTGATGAAAACAATCGTTTAGACAGCAGTATTGCTTTTGTTTCACTTAGTCTTTTTAACATTTTAAGATTTCCACTTTCTATACTACCTATGATGATCGGTAATATTGTTCAGGTAAATAACAATTTCTTACATTTAATACAAGTATATTAATAACGTTATGATATAATATTTAATATTTAGGCGTATGTTTCCGTAAAACGTATTAACAAATTCATGAATACAGAAGAATTGGATCCAAATAATGTTCAACATGATTCATCTGAACGTAAGTTATCGATAGTATTGAAATATTTTATGAATATTATGTGTACCTAATGTATTGTGTATATTTATAAATGTGTAGCATATGTGTTACTAATTGAGAACGGCACGTTTGCGTGGGATACTGAAAACATCGATAGACCAACGTTAAGAAACATCAATCTTCAAGTAGAACAAGGTCAATTGGTAGCTGTTGTTGGTACGGTGGGATCAGGTAAAAGTTCTCTTATATCAGCTCTTCTTGGAGAAATGGATAAAATAAGTGGCAGAGTGAATACTAAGGTAAACATTCAGTTATTTATATAATAAAAAGTATTACTGTTGAGAATAATCCTACAAACTACAGACTAAAAAAAATTTGTATTATTATTATTATTATTATTATTATTATTATTATTATTTTGTTTTTATACATAATAGGGATCTATCGCCTATGTGTCGCAGCAAGCGTGGATTCAAAATGCATCGTTACAAGATAATGTTTTATTTGGGAAGTCACTAAATAAAAGTACATATAATCGTGTAATCGAAGCTTGCGCATTAAATCCAGATTTAAAAGTATTGCCGGCAGGCGATCAAACTGAAATTGGTGAAAAGGGGATAAATTTATCTGGCGGACAAAAACAGAGAGTTGCATTGGCAAGGGCGGTGTACAATGATTCCGATGTTTATTTCTTAGATGATCCATTAAGCGCGGTCGATTCGCATGTTGGAAAACATATATTCGAAAATGTAATCGGCCCTAGCGGTCTACTTAGGAAGAAAACAAGAGTACTTGTTACACACGGTATTACTTATTTGCCAGAAGTTGATAACATCATTGTCGTTAAAGATGGTGAAATAACAGAAGTTGGAACATACAAACAACTTCTAGAGAAAAAAGGAGCGTTTTCTGAGTTTCTAGTTCATCACCTTCAAGAAGGTATATGTCACTTCTCTTAATCTTCTTCGTTTCTATCTTTTATCCAAGTTCTGTATTAATTTTTAAATTATATTTTTCATGAATTTAAGTTGGAAATCGTAAGTCAGTGAAAAAAGTAATTACGATTCCTTTTCCTACTTCAATTTATGTGATTGTCCAGAAAATGGTTTATAATGCATTTGGCTTGTGATATTAGAGTATCAAGGATGTTAGTATATTTTGCAATTTGCTACTATAAAAAAACTTATCAGCCAGCTGTAGTGCAAAGTGTTTATTCACTACAATTGTTCTTTTATATAATTTCCATAGCGTAATTTCTTTTTTTTTTTTGTTCAGATAAAAAATAGTAAGCGCGCATGTAGAAATTTTCTTCATAATGCATGTTAAATTTAAACCAAATATTTACTAAAATAAGACAACTAAGTACTATAATTTTGTTTGTAGCTAATTTCTAGAATATTAAAATTAATAGTCATGATTTGTTGAATGCATTTCAAGTTTTCCTATTTGAATGTAAAAATGTATCCCTTTATTGTTATTTTCTGATCTTATGATAACCCATTAACTTAATGTGTGTTATGTCATTTTATATATATATTTTTTTGTAACAAATTTGAAGTACAAGCTGATGATGAATCAGAAGCAGATCTGCAGGAAATTAAGCAACAATTAGAATCTACAATAGGATCAAGTGAATTACAAGAAAAATTGGCAAGGAGTAAATCAAGGACATCAGAAAGTCAAAGTGAATCTGGTTCTATAGTTGATAGAAAATCCATAAATGGTTCATTAAAAAGGTAAAATTATTTTTAATATTATTTATTATTTTCATAATAATATTTTTATAAAAATGTTTTTCTTTTTTAATTTATAGGCAATATTCTACAGATAGTTACAAAAATATTAATAATATAAAAGAAATGAAATTAACACCTCCAAAAGTAGGAGAAAAATTGATAGAAGTGGAGAAAACAGAAATCGGAAGTGTAAGTTATTATTTCTTTTATTTTTTGAAATGATGATTGCAAAGATTTTTAATTTGTTGTATATTGTTTTTGTTATTAAGGTTAAATGGCAAGTCTATTCTCATTACTTCAAATCTATTGGCTGGTTTTTATCAATATCGACCATTGTAATGAATGCTATGTTTCAAGGATTTAGTATTGGTTCAAATACTTGGTTGAGTATATGGTCAGATGGTAATTTAACAGATGTTAACAATACAATCAATAGATCTAAACAAGATATGTATCTTGGAGTCTATGGTGCACTTGGCCTTGGTCAAGGTATGTTTTTAAAAATTAATACTTATTTTTATAATATTTTGTTTATCCC
The DNA here is from genome assembly GCA_963969225.1 of Xylocopa violacea. NCBI lineage: Eukaryota > Metazoa > Arthropoda > Insecta > Hymenoptera > Apidae > Xylocopa > Xylocopa violacea. The sequence goes on from CAXAJV010000014.1 coordinate 21,756,288, forward strand.
ATTATATAGTTTAGTGTCCTTTAGAATTAGAATTATGCAAGGTAAGCTTATCTTCCTGAAATATGTTATCACCCAAAATATAGCGACTATTCTATTTATAATAACTTAAGCGTTATTTAAAGAGCATGTTCCTTCACAGATTACACAGTTTTGGGGCAATCCAAATTTTCTCAATTGATTTTAAACAATAAAAAGCGTATTTATTCAAATCTGCAACTAACCATTTATGTATTAACGTCATATAATCATTTTTCTTCTAATAATCTTTGAAATCTCCATTGAATATTAATTTGAATTAAAGCAATTAACGAAATCTCACTGGTGTTTTAAAATGCTAGTGCGAGTGCGGTTTGCTGTGTTGATAGAATATTTATAATTAAATTGAAGCTTTGTAGAGATACATGTTTAAATGCAATTATTTTAATTACTTTTATCGTTGAAAGATAATTTTCATTTCGCATGTATTTAATTTTTTCATCCACTTACTAATTCACATGTATGTAACAAGCTCATGCAATATTTATGTATAATATTTGAGCATGAAGTAGTAAGATAACAAAGCTTTTTATCACCTGTCCTTTATCAGAACATATAGATTCTTGTAATATCTTTTACATTTTTACTGCTGGGAATACAAGTCGGTCATTATCTATTCACATTTTCATTTAACAAAAACAAATCATTGTTAATAGTACTAACATTATATGTTATTAGTTTTTTTACAATAGTACAAAAACGCATAATTGTTTTTGGAAAAATAATGTAATATATGATGCATCATCGTCTAACATCGTGTTTACTGATATTGATTTAAGGAGTAAAAATTTGATCAATTAATGCAACATAACGGGCAACTTAAATACTTTAAAATTATAATATGATTTTTTTATAGAAGTAATAGTAATAATAATAATATGCATGTTCATTGATTAATTTATGTTGCCTAGATAAAATGATTAGAATAAATAAATCTAGATAAGTTGAATATGAGGATTTACTTAGGTTTTATTAACAATGTGTACTATAATAATCAGTATTCTTTAATTATAAATGCACCTCAATACATGTGTGACTGCAGAAAGGAACTTGCGCGTGGTGTTAGACAGATGGTGAGCACAATAACTAAGGCCAATATTGTCGCTAAGAAAGTATTTCTTTTTTTTTCAATATTGAAATTATAACATATATATGAAATGCAAATATTGCAAGAACTGATGCAGTCCCTGATATGTAATTGTCAGGTTTAATGATATACCAAAGTTATCACCAATCGTTGTAGGCTTGACAGTGCTTGGAGGGGCGTTAATCTTGGCAAAAGGAACAATACGCGCTTCCGTGCAACTCTTCGAAAGTACGTTGCAACGTGTTCTCCGGAACCCAATGTCATTTTTTGACAAAACTCCAACCGGTCGAATTCTTAGTCGACTCGCTAAAGACATCGATGTCATTGATAATACGCTACCATCCATACTGCGTTCTTGGATTACTTGCCTCTTTGGGGTATGATATTTTCACGTTGTAAATACTGTGCTTAACAAGTACTGATTCTCATCAGAGATCATGAATTAAGTTTCTTATTCACTTAAGCGGTGCCACATTTAATGACAGCTCCCGATCATTTATTACGATTAATTCTGCTCATACTTTTGTTGCAAATTTGTTATTAAAGAATATAAGCTTCTAAAGATTATTGAAAAGGCAAAAAAATTAAAACGAATTACAAATAATTGCATGTTTAAATTAATGGCTGTCATGCATTAGTTAATTTGAAAATGAATTACTCTTATTTATTAACACTATTATAATAATTTATAGTAATTTCAGTCATAAAAATATATTAACTCATTAATTGAATACTTATTCAAATTCTTATTCAAGATTTTATTTTATGTAAAATCTTGTATTCTGTTTTTGTGTTTAAAGGTATAATATATGTTACCTTACTTCATGATTATATTTTGTTTAATATAATAAAATAGATTGTATCGTGACTGTATTTTATTATTATATATTTATTTATTTGATATATTAATATATTTTTCGTTTAATTAATCTCAAAAGTATTAACCCATTAGTTTATAATTCTTATTACAAAAGTGGTAGTTAATAACATAAATGTCTCCAGCCATTGTTTCATACAGTCACTGACAATCTATAGTATAAGAAAACTACAGCGCAATAGTAACATCATAATCGGTAAGGTAATGGACACAATTATACAATCAGTGTTTCTATAGGAAAGTAATATTGCTTGTGCCTGAGAGTAGTATGTACATATCTTCATTAGTATATACAGACACAATCTTTGAATGCTTAATTTGCTAGTGTGTTGTTCCAATATTTATTGCCTGGCATGCCCCTCCACAGCAAACTTCACCCCCTCGCATAACATGAGACAGACTAAATTGTTTTTAACTTTCTTTGTATCATAAACTTATAATTGTTTAAAATTCTAGATGATAGAGACGAACTACTACCTATTCACGGCTATTAGAAGTGAATAGTATTTCTGATCCTTTATTATATTACATGACAATATTGTGTATTACAAACTATTTTGTTTGTATATAAAATTTTACACAGTAGTAAAGAGAAATTTGTATAAAAAAGAAGAAGAATTTACAGAATGTCTTAAATCTTTAAAACTTTGGCATATTATGTTTAAAGTTAAGTTACAATGAAAGCAAAATCATGTCTGATGTTGTAGCGATGGCGAGTTTTTTCTGCGATTTGGCACCGCAGCTGGGCTGCTGGCTGGCTGCTCGCCAGATGCACATAGTGATGCTGCGTGCTGTGATGCGTGCTCCATTGACCTTCTTTGATACGACTCCTACTGGTCGTATTATCTCCAGGTTTGCTAAAGACGTCGACATACTGGACACATCTCTTCCTCAGCAAATTTCCGATAGCATCTATTGTTTGTTTGAGGTAATTTTTGGAAATGCCTGAACCAAGATTAAGACAATTGGTTGTTATATTATTTCCTTTCTGTAATTTCGTCAATCATAATTCATTGGATCTTCATATATCTCCATTTCACCAGGAGGGTTGGTATTCCTTGAATAAGAGTACATCATTGAGTATATTGTATTAGTTATTTCACAACAGCTTCTTACGTGGAACAATATGTTACCTTACTTCAGTTATCTTACTTCAATTATAGCTCTTTATTAAGCTTTAAATAATTGGTGAAGGTACATAATTGTTAATAATATAGGGTGATAATATTGTACAAGCTGAAATTAAGTATAATTGTGTCCGTCCCCAAAAAAAATTGCAGTTATAGTTTACTGTGTTACAATTAGCGCATATGAAAAAGAGTATGTTTGTAATGAATGATAACAGGTGCTGGTTGCAAGTATTAATTAATTAAAATGAGTATATAGTATTGTATTCAATTGTGTATTGATGTCTGGAAACATAGATATGGGTGCTTCATTTTACAAATTGCATGGCCATTAATTCATGAATTCTTTGTTTTAAAGCTATTTTCTGACCACTTTACAATTGTATACATGTATTTATAAATATTTATTACGTATATATGAATTTTTTTTCCGTGTTCTGTATCTTTAGTTCTGTAAACAGAAACTGATCAAACTTGTTAAAAAATTAATTTCGTTCTTACTGAATATTATGTTGATATTACAGGTGATAGCTACTCTAGTGGTTATAAGTTTCAGTACGCCGATATTTATTTCGGTAATACTACCAATAAGTATAATTTATTACTTAGCTCAGCGTCTGTATGTTGCATCTTCAAGACAATTAAAACGTTTAGAGTCCGTCTCGAGATCTCCTATATACTCCCACTTTAGTGAAACAGTTTCTGGTATGTTAAATTAATATTCCATTGTTAATTAATAATTTTCCATGTATTAAACAACAAGAAATAATACCTATGTTTTCTTCATTAGGAGCTCAAATGATTAGAGCATTTGGAGTGCAAAACCGATTTATTAATGAGTCTGAAAGTAAAGTAGATTTCAACCAAGTGTGCTATTATCCTAGTATAATTGCAAATAGGTATGAATTTATCCAGAAAATAACAATACATGTCAAATTAATATTACGCTAAAGGTATGTATATATATATATATACATATATAGTGATTCATAATTTTATTACAGATGGTTAGCTGTCCGTTTGGAGATGGTTGGAAATTTAATCATTTTCTTTGCCGCATTGTTCGCTGTACTAAATAAGGACGGTATAGGACCTGGTGTAGCTGGTTTATCTATCAGTTACGCTTTGCAAGTAAGATGAAGTATTTAGTAAACAGTAAATATTATTTTACTTGATCTTTAATTTTCATTTTTAAACAAGAATTATTACATTAGGTTACTCAAACATTAAACTGGTTAGTAAGAATGACTTCTGATGTTGAAACTAATATAGTTGCTGTAGAAAGAATAAAAGAATATGGGGAAACTCCTCAAGAAGCAGCATGGAAAAATCCAGATTTTACACCATCTCCGAAATGGCCCGACCAAGGGCGAGTAGAATTTAAAGATTATAAAGTTCGTTATAGGGAAGGTTTAGAACTTGTACTTCGTGGGTTATCGTTTTCCGTTAAGGGAGGAGAAAAAGTTGGTATAGTCGGTCGAACCGGTGCTGGAAAATCATCTTTAACATTAGCCTTATTCAGAATAATAGAAGCCGCTGACGGAAAAATTTTAATCGATGACATTGATGTTGCCAAATTAGGACTTCATGATCTAAGATCTAGACTAACTATTATTCCTCAAGATCCTGTATTGTTCTCGGGTACTTTAAGGATGAATTTAGACCCTTTCAATTGTCACAATGATGACGAAGTTTGGAGAGCTTTGGAACATGCGCATCTCAAATCTTTTGTTAAAAGTAAATATAATATATAATTAAAATATATACAAAGTATGTAGAAAATATACTCTATAATATAATTACATTTCAGACTTGCCAAATGGTCTTTTACATGAAGTGTCAGAGGGTGGAGAAAATTTAAGTATAGGTCAACGACAATTAATATGTCTAGCAAGAGCGTTGCTTCGAAAAACAAAAGTTCTAATACTCGACGAAGCAACAGCTTCGGTTGATTTAGAAACAGACGATTTAATTCAAACAACAATTAGACAAGAATTTAAAGATTGCACAGTTCTCACTATAGCACATAGGCTTAACACAATTCTTGATTCAGACAGGTACGTCTTACAAAATTTTTGCAGTTTCCATAGTACTGATTAATATTAAACAAATAAATGTTAATAGGGTCCTTGTCCTGGATAATGGTCGCATTGTGGAATATGATTCTCCAGAAACGTTACTACACGATCCGTCTAGTTTGTTTAATAGTATAGCTAAAGATGCAGGCCTTGCTACTTAAGTGAAATGCATATCGTAGACACTGTACAAGCAATGATACAATGATAATTTTTAATCTACGATAGTATGTATAACAACAAAATTATAAAAGAAGCAATATAGCAAATTGATTTATATAGAAAAATACAAATATGCTTAGACTCGAGAGAATCGAAAATTTTGTAGAGCAACATTTTTCAGTCAGATCTTATATTCAAAACAATAACAAGCACATAGCCTACTTAAAGTAAAAGTAGTACGGATGTCCGTTACTTAAAGTACTGCCATTTTAGCATCACTACTTGTGCTAAATAACATAAGTTTTTAAACGTATACACATTGTTTTAGTAATTTTAAAAACACACTATCTCAGGCTTATGCGACTTACGAAATTCAAGCAACGTACAAAATAGAACAGTATTGTTTTAGTTACCTTTATTACCATTATTATGTTCAAACTATTTTATTTCTGTTTTTTATCTCAATGACCACGTATAAATATGTAGTTTATTATTAATTTCTGCGAATTGATATGTCTTTGTAAAAATTGTTACTTTGCTTTGTACTATTTGAAAAATACGATGCATCACACTTTCCTCTAATATTTAAAAACCACTTTAAAGAAATTAAAAATTATGATTTTATATAATCTTTAAGTTCTGTTCCTATTTATTTAATATTCTAATTTTCCATTATAAATTACATAATGTACTGTTTACTTCAACAAGATGGTACATTTTGTTAGTGCCATGCAATCTGTAGTAAAAAATATAGAAACAAGTAATTGATTTTAATTTTCTTTATAATTCTTCATAATCTCATGAGCAGTGAATGTGACAAAATTTACACTTTCAATCTTAGGATTATCTATATTCCATCATTTTCTACTACTGTCAATAAATGTTTATATAAATGCAATTACACAGTTGGTGTGGCACTATATATAAAAAAAATATTATAAGAAAATTCATAAATAGAAGAAATGGTTTCTTCATCTTAAGATAATTGTATTTTTCCAGCATATTATAGGGATACTGTACATAGTAATTTGTACACTAAATTATTTATAAATCTCTATTACGTTATCACTTTCGTAGTACATTTGTACAAAAAATTAACAATCTTGCAATCGCTATTATTGTTTTGCCTCCTTGTTATATAAAAATTACATCTGTCGGTAAAGTAATGTATAACTTAATTTATTAACGCTAATACTCCTTATGAAAATCAGAAAAAAGTAATATCAAACTGCATTGTGTCACATTTTAAAGTCAGTAAATTTTATACAAATGAATTTTCATTTTGTTCATTTGTCCATTTTATCCATTATTCTTATACATCCGATATTTTATAATTCGCGTTAATTATAACAAAATCAATGTTTGTTGAAGGCATTAATTTATAAAACACTTATAACTTTATTTAAAAGCGAGCACAATTTAATTGTTAATTTATCATACATTACATAAGTGTTTGGAATTCTCTATTTTTGTTGTTTTGCCATAATTAATACATACATAAGTAAAAATAAACATCAAATATTTGACGTAATAATTATTCAAAATTCACTGGATGTGAATTAGATATAGATATACAAAATATACTATTTTTTCATTTAAATTACTCATCAAATATTTATAGTATGCACTAATGTATAGTCCAGATTGTTTCATTTATATGTGTATAAACAATTTACAGTTTAAATGTTCTCTAAACATTAAAATAAACTTTATATTTCTTTAATATGATATAAAATAATAACAATTACGAAAGAGATAGTAAATACGAGAATAAATGAAAGCATGTAACTTTTTTTTAAAAAAATACGTACTTAGATTGTTTTTTACAATCATATTAAATCTCTCCCAGATTTTGGCTAGTACAACAAACAGTCGACAGTTTTATCCAAGCATGTCAATGTCTTTGTGAGGCTTTTTCACTTCGCTAGATCTTGAAACCAGAATATATACATACACACGTAGTTATATCAAACTGACAAAGGTACACATTATTACGTGTAGATATATTCCCTTTGGTACTAATAAATTTTATTAATTAAAGATAAAGTTCGCGGATAATACATTCAACGCTAACATTATGTACTAGACATTACTCGTTCTTTTTATCCGCTTCACTTTTCGGACGATCTTTAATAGATTCTTGTTTCTTATCGTTAGTCAATTTAGCTTCCATCTCACCAGAGAAACCGAATTCATTCACTCTAGTATGATCAGTTTTGTATATCCACCTTTGGTATAAAAATATGAAAAAAACAATATCATCTCGGAAGCAACCGATTCTATATAATGTTGGCATTTTTATAACAAACGCAAAAATATCATCGATGAAAGTATTTAAAAATTTGTAAGACATCATACGCCATGGAAGATGCGCCACGCTTTTTAACTTATAATTAATAAATAATTGTGGTGTCATCATGATGAATCCAAATGTTAATAAAAATCCATAAAGCATGCTAAGAACCCAGGAATACCATCCTTTATGTTCTAAATACATCAATGAATAAATCGCATAACCACCTAAGAGAGGATAAAGCGACCAAGACAGGTATTTAAAAGCAAGCCTATCATATTCTTTTGTAGACGATTCTACGTACGATCCTTTATCGTGGAAACTTATTTGTGGAAAGATACCAAGTATTTTTGAATTTCTATCAACATTAATATCGACAACCTTATTAATTTTCCATACTTCTATGCATAATCCTATCGCGCAACTAATTCGTACGGCTGTATTCGTTTCATTGTCAAGAACATACAATAAAACGATAAGCGATTGGAAAACATTGAAAAATACAGATCGAACTGAGAGACCTTCCAGTGAATTACGATTGTTCCAAAATTGAATATCTGGAAACAAAAAGCACGATGAAACAGTGTCTTAAAATTACGGCTAATGCAATTATTATTATTATTTAATGAGAGTTTGTAACTTACCATTTTTAAATGCTAAAAATTCAAACACACTGTGCAATATTGATATAATTATAGTTAGTCCCAGTAAATAAGGATTTGTTTCCAATAATGTTTCCTTTAAAGTATCTTGATCATTATCATCCTCGTCCATTGAATCACCTGTGTAATAATATTATTAAAACTTTTACTAAAGCTTGTCTACTACAATTAATTTTAGTAACAAACTAACATACCCATAAGAGAGGATATCCATTTATTTCTCATTGTCTGAGCCGCATAAATTTGCCATTTAAATAACGAAAGTGGTTGATATGTTAATCTAAGTTCAAGCTCTTTTACAGTATCATTTAAGGGTTGATAATCTCTCTGCATATTCCAAAAATCATTCATATATATTACAGGCTTATAGTATTTCTCACCAGGTAAAAAATGGATATCTGTTAATAAATCAATGTGTGAATTATATATATATCAAATTTAAATTTAAAAAATACATGTATTAGAATGGAAACTCACATGTATCTAAAGGTGGTGACACCTGACCATACACCCAATTAGTATGATCCGTTACTAGATTAATAGTTAAATTTGGATGCCAATGTGATACGTATTCCTGATTCATTATTTCAGCTTTCTATAAGAAATATTAAATATATTAATTTTTATAATCTGTGAAATATATTTATTCAATGAATTACTACTTTAGACAAACTATATACGTACCTCGATTTCTTCTTTACTTGCAGTTGTTTCACCAGTTAATAAATTATGTTTTTTTTGATATCTGATTTTTTTGAATTTATTTAGCATTTTTCTAGAATACGACATAAAATCACTCGCATAAACATTTTTTCCTGCCTTAGGATTTGGAGACTTTCCACTTTTTGTAACATATACATGAAGGTATACAGATCCATTATTTTTTAACCGATCAGATGGAACGAATTTATAGCTCTTAACTTTTGATCCATCTTTATCTGGTCCACTGTACCAATCTCCATATATTAATCCTTGTTCCAACCATACTAGAGTTCTTGAATCATCAAACTGCTTAAAATTCTCTGATTCAGATAAATAAACATGCAAATCGAACATTGTCCCATTTTCAAATATATTCACAGCTTGCAGGTGTGTTGGATTAACCGTGCCAGGAAACTGAGAATTATCAGTTTGAAGTCGTCTAAATAGATGACTGATACAATAAATAATGAGGGCACGTATAATTAATGATTTTGTTATTGCAAAAAACGACTCCATGCGTGTCGGTTGATATTTTTTCCTTTGCTCGTCGATTTCTGCATTTACCTGTGCATAAATACAAAACGTATATTAATCTGGTTCAGTTTAATTTCGATAAAAAATTTGCGAAATCATCCTCGAACAGAACAGGTTGCAGTGGGCTATTTGTCTATCGTATCTATCACATTACTAAATAATAACTAATACGTTATATGATACATTTTGAAATTCAGTGAATCATGCTGTAATAAAATTTTCGGTCAATTTTCTACCTTGCGTACGAGAAATCCACGACGGTAAAAATAAATCTAATAATTTTAGATAAAACATGACAAATGATTTGAACGAGAAAATGAATTATAGAGTGGTGAGAAAATATAAGATGATATATAATTAACACACATCTCTTTCCTCGTTGTTTTCAGTAGAAACTAATTCTCCGTTTTGTTGATTATTATCCATGTTTTCTTTGATGCTTATTTCTTTACGATCGTCATTACCATTTTCAGCACCCACCATTTTTGTGTTCGGATTGTTTCTCATGTATTCTCTTTGCATTTTCAGAGGGAGTTACATGTACCGGATGTACGGTGGATTTTTTAAATATTTTTAAGTCACGTGCTTCTCACGACACCGAATTAGAACTACTCTTATATTTAATCAGATAATTTAAAATATACGTACACAACGGATTACAATTACAATTCTTTATATCAAAGTCAAATTTATTAGATGCCAGATGTAATGCATATATAAATGAACTTTTCGCGCAACTTTAAATATTTTATGATCATTTTAATACTTGAAATATTAAACAATAACAGTAAGATAAAGATAACTCGAAATAACTCTCTCTCTCTCGAAAAAAAAATATTATTATTCAGGTTCATGTCTCTCATTATGTTACTATTTAATAATATTTAATCATATAGAAGAATAGTCAACTGATTAAGATTGCTTCTAAAATAAAATCACATTCTGGCGGGAGAATAATGTGACAACTTGGAAAAGGTTAGGTACGACGCATTATCAATTTATTATTGTTATACATATTTTTACGTTCTTCGTTACAAGTTTAAATTAAAATTATGTGGTGCACAACGCCTGAAATTTCATGGCATAATCGTGATCCAGTTTTAAGTATTGATGTACAGACTGGAGTTTACGCAACATCGAAAGGTGAAATATTCTGGCGACTTGCAACCGGTGGTGCTGATTCACACGTATTGGTAATATTTACAAATAGAATTTGTATATTAAATATAGCACAAGAATATACTATTATACTAGTTTTTTGTTATTAGATATGGCATTTAACAACAAACGAAAATGGTGGTGCTACTGTGAAATGCGTAGCCGATTTAGAACGACATCAAAGAGCGGTAAACGTAGTACGATTTTCACCTTCAAAGGATACTCTAGCTTCAGGAGACGACGGTTAGTAAGCTTATGAAAAATTAATAATTAAGAAATTCTTTGAAGGAAAAATATATTTTAGAATCAACCATTGTTTTATGGAAACAAAAGGAAGATTGTGAATTTTTTGTTGCTTCTGATGAACCAAAGGATCAAGAACAATGGACCTCCTGGAAAGTATTAAGAGGACACCTTGAAGATATTTATGATATCAGTTGGTCTCCAAATTCTAATATGTTAGTTTCTGGCTCAGTAGATAATACAGCTATTATCTGGGATATTCATAAAGGCCGTTCTATAGCTATATTGTCTGATCATAAGGGATTTGTGCAAGGAGTTTCGTGGGATCCTTGTAATCAGTATATATGTACTATAAGTACAGACAGGTAGTGATATAAAATATCATTAAGTTATTAATATCGTTGAGATTACATAATAATAATTTACAGGATTTGTCGTTTGATTGATATCAATACTAGAAAGACAGTGCAACGGGTTTATAGAGCTAAGATTCCAACTCCAGTAGACCATCCAATTAAAGACAAAACTGTACGCTTATTTCATGATGACACATTTAAATCATTTTTTAGGAGATTAACATTTTCTACAGATGGATTATTAATTATTGTTCCATCCGGTATAATCGAGCCTTTAGAAACTACAGAAAGAATATCTAATGCAACCTTAGTTTTCTCAAGACATAATTTGAAAGAGTAAGTTTGCTTTTTGAAAGTATCATAATTTGTAACGTATGTAGTTCATGAATAATTTTACCTTTAGGCCCCTGCTACTCCTACCTTCTTTGGATGAATGTACTATTGCAGTTCGATGTTGTCCAATCTATTTTGAATTACAAAAAGATGGTCCACCACCTGTAATAGCATTACCTTATAGAATGGTGTTTGCAGTTGCAACTCAGCGCTCTTTATTCATTTATGATACTCAACAAATTTCACCAATTGCTGTAATATCTAATATTCATTATACTAGATTAACTGATATTACATGGTATGTAACAAATTATTTGACTTTTTTTCAAAGGAACAACGAGTAAGAATGAATCTTTTTACCTTATAGGTCGAGTGATGGTAGAATTTTAATTACATCTTCGACAGATGGTTATTGTTCTATAATACACTTCGAGAAAGATGAGTTAGGTGAAGAGTATAAAAAAACGAATGATATCCCAACAAAATCTAGTACAGCTAGTAATAGTTGTAAAGACCCTCCACTGCCAAGTATTAATGTTACAAATATAACTAAAACATCTTTACCGACTACTGATATAGATAGTAATGCCATGGATATTGATCTTATGAATCATGAAATGGAGAAAAATCTCGACAAGAATTCAGAGAATGTACTCGATCAGAATAATGAATTATTAGGTTCTACTACTAATGAAAGGAAAGAATTAAATAATAAGATTGAAATTGAAGAGACTGAAGATATTGAATTAGTTTATAATGAAGAAAGTACCAATGGAGCTACTAAAGCAAATGTAAAGACTAAGAAAGTAGAAGCACCTTCAGCTATTTCTAATAAAGCCCCTCGAAGAGTTCAACTAATTACACTTTCTGGCCCAAAAGGGCTTAAAAAATGAGTGATCATAAGTTTAAAATGTGCCAGATAATTACAAAATATACACATATCTGTATGTATATATATTTTTTTAATATCACATTTTATATATTTTATTACAATAAATGTTTAAATTACATCTGTCTTGTTCACTTCATTTATTTTACAGTAATATGTTTAATTCACCATATAAAATGCGGTATAATTAATTATCGTACTTTTTCTTTTTTTATCATATTTTTTAATACTTATGTAAGTAAATCTATTTTGTATTTGCTGTGTATAAGCAAAGAGCTGTTAATATTTAACCAATAATATTGTAAAAGAATGTAGGAAAATACATACGAAATATCGTAAAAGTATTAGTCGCATACATGTTCCAATTGTCGCGAATACTATAGCATCATCACTGTCACCTGTGAACTTGGAATAGATATTATATGTATATCTACAAGTAATAATATGGCGCATCACAGTGATCTGGCTGTTAGTTCAGGCAGACAGTAGTCGAATCGAGGTACGCCCAGACACGTTTTTTACCTTTCAGTATTTACATTACTGACAATGGTGAGTATTTTATTTATCATGCATTTCATTAATATTTTCGCATACATTGAACAGAATATACAATTATAAAATATAATTTTAATTCATAATTTGCATGTTGTGTGCAATGAATTATAACTAAAATTATATTTATGAAAAAAATTCGAAATATAAAATATATAAATTATTGTAAAACTATTTTTTACGTACTTATTAAAAAATTATACATATGTATATACAATTAAATTATAATATTTCAATAGAAGTGAAAATCGGATTTGATAATAGTTGGTAAATTGTAATGCAAAACGATGAAATGTTAACAGTGTGTATAGCCAGGATATCACGTAATTATTGTGTACAGTGTTTCTTCTTAGACCGACCGATTAAAGAACTGTCGATAGTGAAACGTTTATCAGACAGTTCCCGAAGTTAAAGCTCATACGATAAAACATAGTTGAATGAATATTTTACGGCACCGAAAGGTCAATCCCTAACTTTTATAACATAGAATCATAAATTATCAACATTTCAAGACATTTCAAATTACAAAAAAGATTTAATAGCTTTTTTAGTAAAGATATTCCAGCACAAGTCTACTTAAGTTCATATAAACTCATTAAAATTTTATATACTGTTGATATAAGTTAATCTTTTTCTTGTTAACTAAAATTGTTTAAGAAATGAATTGTCTCTGAATTTTATTAAGTTAAACAATGAATAATATTTAGGTTCGGATGAACCGAATTATACAATATATGATAATCGAATCCAACTATATAATAACTATTTGTCCAGCTCGAAAGATCATTTCCTCTGTGTATCGTAAGTTTGTGTTACGTATAAAATAGAGTTCGATCAAGCTGCTATGGTTACAGTATGTCAACCTGAAAAAAATCGATTTTTAGTATAATGCACCTAGAGAATGTAAACTACCGGAAGAGTCTATGATTTGTCTATACCCGATGTGCATAGCGGAGATTATCTTCGCGACTATAACGATGAACTTCGTTCCTTTCTAGGTCCTTACTAAATTATTAAACGAATCCCGGGTAGGTCAAGGTAAAAAAGCTTTGCAATTTACTGACAGATATAAGATCACTTTATGTCAATGGAATTTCGACATGTCAGTTCGTAATCACATCGTGTTGAGTGCCTTAGCTAATCTAGTTTAGTATCGTCTAGTTTAAACGATACTACTGAAACAATCCGATCTAACATCATCTCGTCTGTATTTCGAAAAATATTTTTTTACTTTTCATTTAAAGATCAAAAAATATAAAAATTATACATTCTCCATCCCTTTGCCTACGTGATTCGAAATGCTTAACGAAGAGGAAGCATATACCAAAGCATCAACTGAAGACAGTACAATAATATAAAAGGAATATAAATGATTCTAAAATATACTTAAAATTTTTTTTTCTCTTTTACACTATTTGTTTCTTACTAAACGCAACGATCTGAAGTGTTTAATTGCAGAAGCCTTGTATTAAATGACAATGGCAAAGAAGGTAAAGCATTCCAATTTCGCTTTGCACTCAGTTGAACCATATACTTCGTTTTTTCGATTGTAACCGCAGGATTAGATTATAAAAATTACTCGACATTTCCATCGATGTATTATTGTAGCGGGAATGCGTATCCATTCATATTGGACAAGCTGGTGTCCAAATGGGTAACGCTTGCTGGGAGCTTTACTGCTTGGAACATGGAATTCAACCTGACGGACAAATGCCCAGTGATACTACTGTGGGCTACGGAGAAGATTCTTTCAACACTTTCTTTTCCGAGACAGATTCGGGGAAACATGTTCCAAGAGCCGTCTTCGTTGATCTTGAACCAACAGTAGTAGGCAAGTTTTTGGTCTTTCGTTTCATTCGATTGGTACAACATTTTTTACTTTCAAATGTCTGTATAATATTTCAGACGAAGTCCGTACAGGTACATATAGACAATTGTTTCATCCGGAACAATTAATCACTGGCAAAGAAGATGCTGCAAATAATTACGCGCGAGGACACTATACGATAGGTTGCACACGATTCATATATACAAATAATTCCTTCTGTTCGTCTTTTTCCCTCTCTAATCGTTATATTTTACTTTTTAGGAAAAGAAATTGTGGATCTTACTTTGGATCGAATTCGCAGACTAACCGAACGATGCAGAGGTTTGCAAGGTTTCTTAATTTTCCATTCGTTCGGAGGTGGAACAGGGTCAGGATTTTCAAGTTTACTCATGGAAAGATTAACAGTCGATTATCCTAAAAAAAGTAAATTAACTTTTAGTATTTACCCTGCGCCTCAGGTAAAAACATGTGGAGTATACAAACAAATGCAACAATTTTTAAAACACGAATCGCAATAATTACGTATTATATGTATTATCTATCAGGTATCGACCGCTGTTGTAGAACCATATAATGCGATTCTTTATACACATCCAACACTGGAACATTGCGACGTTGCTTTTATAGTTGACAATCAAGTATGCATTATTATTTAATGTTTGTGATTCTTACTTGCTCAGCTATAGTTTACATCTCAGATATAATGTCTCATTTCCCATTAATGTTTGTTCACATTTTACAGGCAATTTACGAATTATGCAGAAGAAACTTAAATATCGACAGACCTACATATACGAATTTAAATCGTTTAATCGGACAAATTGTCTCGTCAATAACCGCGAGTTTGCGATTCGACGGGGCTCTAAACGTCGATCTTACGGAATTTCAAACAAATTTAGTACCTTATCCGCGTATTCATTTTCCTCTTGTAAGTTACCCAAAAATGTTTCAAAATTCCATTGAATTTTCCGCTACATTTATAGATATAATTACATTAGATAATTTTTTCGATGAAAAGTACCCCTAAATAATAATTTACTTTTTGTAGGCAACATACGCACCTGTTTTATCGGCAGCGAAGGCTGGCCACGAAAGGATCACAGTGGCGGAAATAACGAGTTCGTGTTTTGAACCGAACCATCAAATGGTGAATTGCGATCCACGTAGGGGCAAATATATGGCGGTATGCATGCTTTACAGAGGAGACGTGGTCCCCAAAGACGTCAATGCCGCAATTGCAATGATTAAAAGACAGAAACATGTTCAATTTGTCGAATGGTGTCCGACTGGTTTTAAGGTTCGCTCGATAATCGCATAGGTAGCTTTTTTAGAGAGGAATAGAAACTATTCAGTACAATTGTATTAATGAAAAATTTGATTGCTTACGTTTGTATATAGGTAGGAATAAACTATCAACCACCTACTGTGGTACCAGGCGGTGATCTTGCGAAAGTAGAAAGAGCTGTATGTTGCCTTTGTAATACCACAGCAATTGTTGAAGCGTGGGCTAGAATCGACCATAAGTTCGACCTTATGTATGCTAAAAGAGCGTTTGTTCACTGGTACATTTTATCTATGTTTAAATTATGATATTATCATGAAAATATTTTAAAGGAAATCACTTTCAAACGTAGGTTTGTCGGTGAAGGTATGGAGGAAGGTGAATTTGCAGAAGCAAGAGAGGATTTAGCAGCTCTAGAATTGGATTATCGTGAAGTTCAAGAAGATGCTGCTAACACAGAAGAAGAAGAAGAGTATTAACTTTTTAAGGATATCGAAAAAGTATCGTCCACATTGATTCTCTTTCTCCCTCCCTCTCCCTCTCTCTTTCTCCCTTCTCCTCTTTTCTTATTTCTTTCTCTCTCTTGTTAAGTTACAATAAAGTTAATAAAAAATTTTGTATTATTTATTATTTTAATTATATAATAATATCAATGTAGTAACTGTCTCTCAATCATATTTCTATTCAGAAACAATCATTTTCATTTGTATTTTGCATTTAAAAATTGACACTACCACATCCCCACCTAACACATGTTTTCAGTGATATCCCTAGAATGTAACTTACTATATTTTTGTTTATCGGTATTTCACTTTTTCTATAATAAATTATGTATGATGTTATAATAATCATGGATTAAAAAGTTTTGTTAACCTTATGAAAGTAATTTCGCAATCAATGCTTTGTATTGAAATTAATTAATGTAAAAATTGTTACCAATCACCTTGCTCTTTGCTACTATACGTATAGAAAAATTATTATCTTGTTTCAAACGTCAAGTAACCATGTGTATTTGCAAACAGCCGTACTTTGTAAAAACAAAATACTATCCTTTAAGAATCAAGTTAATGTAACGTACATTACCTTTTTCAAAGGTTCCCGAAATATTGTAATAGGGACAACATTAATAGATAATTGTTACCATATAAAGGATACTTCTGCTACTTAAGTTATTTAAAACACTCGTGTTAACATGTTAAACCAACAATATGCAATTTTAACTGTCATTGATTCATATATTGAACCACTTTTAATCCCCGTAATATCGAGCGACAAACTTGGTTAGTTGCAATACGTAATGTATACCTCCAAAATAATTTGATTGTGATTATGGTTAAACTTTTTGATTTGTTTTTCAAGGTGTTTGTTGTGGAACAATTCAGATAGATTCTGTGTCATCCAGTTGCGGTAAAGCACAAGGAGATCGCTTCAAGTTAACTATTCCTTACGTTAAACAAAATTTAACTTGGAATGTATTCTTTGATTCGCAATGCCCAGAAATGGGCCCAGATTTCATATTTAATGACAATACTTTCTTAGCAGATATGGACATAGATACCTTGTCTACCAAAGTACCTAGTCTTGCTAAATGGAATCCTAACGATCACAATGCACTGTTAAATGTCCTCGTAGAACTTTTAGCGTGTTACAAACAACATCAGGTTTGTAAATTTTTATATAAATTTTTCATTTACATTAATAAATGTGTACATTTTTTTTTACATTAGATACAATTACTGCAAAAGCAAACTAGATTGCAGATAGAATATCATATGTTAATGGAGTCAACAGAAATGAAACAAGAGAACGTTGAAATGATATTACTACCATTTAGCTCCAAACCAACAGAGGCTAAATTTCTAATAAATTTAACAGTAGATCTTTCAAAGTTACAAACTCGTACTTGCAATTCAGAAACTGATACAGCAATGCTCCTTGTGGTATTTTCTGGAACAGATTGGAATCGTATTATACCACAACTTTATTTTTCCAAATCATTAGAAGAAATTCTTGGTAGGACAGACACATTAAGTATACCACCTTTTCCACCTGATCAATACCTGCTGAATTATGTGCAGAGAATAAAAAAATATATATCAGATAAGGTATGTATTTTGTTGTCATAAAATTTCATAATTCTAATTTGATCCCCTACTAACAAAATAAATTTTATTCCAGATAAATTCTGTTGTGCAAAAGTTAGAGAGAAAAAGGGAGTATTTAGCAGCCTTTGTGAGTTTAAAACGTAATTGTTCACTAGAATTTGATGCCATAAACTCTAGTTATATGTCAGCTTTACTTTCTGAAAATGACTTTTATTTTGTATTAAATATACAGCTTCCACTAGAATTTCCTTATGAGCCACCTCTAGTTTCAATGATATCAGTGTATCATATGGTGTCCCAAAATAATCCTTACACTGAAATAGTCCAAAATTATCCTTATGATAGTGCATGGAAACCAAGTCATATGATTAATGAATTATTAAGGTTTGTTAAACAAAATGTTAAGAAGTTTCAATGTAATTCTTGCAGAATTTGTACCTTGTAATTTATTTCAGAGTCAATTCAGTGAATAATATAATTTATAACATTAACATAAATCAATTTTTGTATATACTTATAATTAACTTTTTCAAATAAATATAAATATTTACTTTATGTAAAGATAATGATAAATATAGAATAATACTATTAATTTTAAAGATTATACAAAATTACTTTGTTATTTTTACAAAAATATCAAGAATTGCTTTTTATATCCTATCTACAACCATAACGGAATGCATACGTATATGGACATTTAAGCAATTATTAAAAAAATTTTACTTTAATGTACAAGATAATGTTAGAAAATATAGTTATAGGTTAATTATATGAAATTGTAAGTTTTACGATTTGATCAGTTGACTGTCGCATAAAATCCAACAAAATTATGAAGAATATAACAAAATTAATTTGATAAATATGATTTTAGATGAAATTATTGAGAAATATTGAACAAAAGTGATCAGTATCATTTACTGTTGTCAACACCTGCTTCTATTTATAAAAAGAGCGACTTACGTTCATAGTAAGAGGTTATAACATTACTTTCTGTGCTACATATTTGTATAGAAACAAAATAATAAATGCTATCATATATTAGGGTTGGAATAAAACCCTTTTTGTTTAGCGATAAATTAATTTTCTCATTCAGAAAAACATCATATACCACAATGGTGAAGTATTTGAACCAAATGGAAAGCATTAATGTCGACAAAGATTTATTCGAGAAATATAAATTTAGTGTGGATCAATTGATGGAGCTTGCCGGACAAAGTTGTGCTATTGCTATTGCCCACACTTATCCATTACTTAAAAACTCTGTGCAAAAAATTTTAGTTTGTTGTGGTCCAGGAAATAATGGTGGCGATGGACTTGTTTGTGCTAGACATTTAAAACAGTTTGGATATAGTCCTGAAATTTATTATCCTAAAAGAACGAATAATACTTTATATGAAAGTTTGTTACATCAATGCATTGAAAATGATATTCTTTTACTAGAAAATGATGTAGAAGATATTGCTTCCAAGAAAATGCACCAGTTTGGTCTTATAATAGATGCATTATTTGGATTTAGTTTTAAACCACCTGTAAGGGATACATTTGTGCCTATCATCAATCTACTAAAAGACACAACTATTCCGATTTGTAGCATAGATGTACCGTCAGGTTGGAATATTGAAACTGGACCACCTACGGAGGGTGGTATAAAACCAGAAATGCTTGTATCATTGACAGCACCAAAATTATGTGCACAAAAATTTGAAGGGAAATATCATTACTTAGGTGGCCGATTTGTACCAAAAAAATTGGAAAAAGAATATAATCTTAACCTTCCTGAATATACAGGAACTGATCTAATTGTGCTACTAAATTAAGTACTGAGTAAAATTTAATTATTTACTTGTTTCATTCGTATGAAGTAATGTTTTTACACTTAAAAAATAATTAAACTGGTCTATTATTATATATATACTGTACTGTATATATATGTATATGCAATTTTTTTTAGAAATACTGTACAACAGTTTATCTTTATAATTAAATAAATCTGAGTATAATATTGTTTTTAAATTGTGACATATATTACGCTGTTTAAAACTTTATTTTTTGTATTGTATCAATTAAGTAATTTAAATTTACCGCCTATCTAAAGCTATATGTATATGACGTACGGTATTATTTTTGTATACCTCTAGATGGCGGTTCAAGCTTATCAAAGTGACAGTTGACATCCACTCATTCTAACATATCTCTAATGTTGTTATAAAACAGCTAGCAGAATCCAAGTGATGTTTTGTTAATATCAAACTCGTAAATTATCGTTACGGACTTCATAATTAATATTTTGTTTAGGTAAAATATAAAATAATACGTTCAAACATGGTAGGTTTACGAAAAGCTGTATGTTTCTGAAAAAATTACGTCATGTACGTTAGGTTAATATAATATCTTTTCTAAGGCACAAGAAGTTGAAGAAACTATGAAACGTATTCAGTCACATAAAGGGGTGGTTGGAACAATTGTAGTTAATGCTGAAGGTATATTGCATTTTGAGATATAGACTATACAATATTTCTACAGCTGTACAAAACTTTAAGACATTCTACCTAGGTATTCCAATCAAATCTACATTGGATAACACTACAACAGTGCAATATGCAGGGTTAATAAGTCAACTGTCGGATAAAGCTCGATCTGTAGTCAGAGATTTGGATCCAACAAATGATCTTACTTTCTTACGTATTCGTAGTAAGAAGCATGAAATTATGGTTGCGCCGGATAAAGAATTTATACTCATAGTAGTACAGAATCCAGTTGATTGATGATCCAAAAAAAGAACTAATATATAGGGGATACTATATGCTTTGCTAATTTCTGATAAATTACTTTATATAGCACATTCCATTTTAATGTTAATTATACAACATAATCGGCACAAAAAAAAGGAATAATCTTTGATTTCTATTTGCAGTTACTTGTAGGGAATGTGTTTTACAATTTCACCATTAAACATTGGAATTGCTAGCACTGCAAAGTAATTAAGCATAAACATAAAAAAATCATTTACATAAGTAAATTTTATGACTAAAATTTCCATTTATTATGGTTAATATAATTAAAGTGTTTGTGTGTGTTCCATGATAAACACTTCATGCCATTGTTTTAAATAAATTTTGATTATAACAAAGTTTAATAAACTTTCATATTTATTTAATAAGTATAACAGGTATTCTCTGAAATCCTTATTTCCTTAAGTTTCAATAAATTTAGTTATTGACCTAATCAGTATATCATAGAAGCAACTATTTGTTAGAAAATATATACATTTACGTTTGTAAAGAATTTTTTACAGATTAGAAATTATAGGAATAATTGATTTTATTTATTACAAACATATAAAATATATTGAAAATATGGTAATATTGTTATACAAACCTATTACAATATATATAAACATTACATTGAACACTATTTAAGCAGATCATTTTTTTTACACTTAGAATTTACACCAGGTACAAAATTAAAAAATACATATACATAACAACATAAGAGTATTAAAACTGTTTCATGAAAAATACATTAACATTATTACCAGTTACATATTTGCATAATTTTTATATAGTAAATATATATAAATTTACATAATATCATGTATGTATGCAATTTTGATTTTTTAAAGAAGGATGAAAGACACTATAATAAACAATCATAGCTGTTATACCTAATAAAAAAGGTACAATACATAAGACAATAAGTATGTTAAAGTACCATGAATTTTTTACTTCATTTGATGAAGCATATATCCAAAATACGGTTGCTATTATATTTTCAAGAAAACAAATTATATAAAAGAACACATGTTTAAGAAATGTACTACCATCCACTGCATTAAAGTAGATGAATACCTGTACTACACCAATTACAACAGAAAATAACATAGAATAAATGCGTTCTTTTATTTTTGGAGAATAATGTGGAGCATGATTAGGATCTCTACAAAATTCTAATACACCATGGGAATCGATAATTATCCAAGTAGTCATACTTATCCAATGAAAGATACAACCAATGGCAGTATATAAAGGCCATATACTTGCAACAACACTCAGAGACAATATCCTTGAAACTGAAACATTTTAATTTTGTTATTACATTATTTTAAACCTTAGATTTTAACAATGTAGCTTACCTGTTGTACAGAAGTGCCATACAAATTGTAATACTGTTCCTGTAACATCAATATTTAGTTTATCTTGTTGAGCCAATCTAATACTACGATGATAACTAGCCATTGCCCATCCCATACTTCCAAGTGAGCTGAGAATGCTAGCTACTTGATGTATAACTACAAGCATAAATATTAGTTTTATTTTCTTAACAAACCTCATGAGTTGTGTTAGCAGTTCTATATAAAAATATATTTACATTCAATATTAATGTCACTGTGGTAATTCTTCAGTAATATAGTCAGTTGTAAAATTTGTTGAGGAGCAGCTTCAAGAAAACACTCAAATACTCTTAATAATGCAACATCCTGATCTTCCTTGATCATTTGAAGGTAATATTTCCTTTGGTTGGTACGATCACCACGCTTCTCAGACTTATAAGCATTAAGGGCATACTTCAAAGTTTGGTAATAACGTAGCACTGGAGCTAATTGAAATAGTACAACTATAAGGCAGTATGACTTTTTTGTTAACATTGCATATATACATTTAGATTTGTAATGACTTGATGTTGCATTTTCCTAAACAAAATAACATGAATTCGGTATTTAGTTACATTTGTTGGTTTTATTTAGAATAATTTGTGTCTTACCTTGTCATCCTGACATTGCATTCTTCTGCTAATTATGACGTTTACAAATGACGGTAGAAAAATAAGAACTATTGTCCATGCAAAGTATGTTAGTTTGTTAGACAATAAATATCTTATAGCAAGATTTATATCAATTGTCATGTCCACGATGTGCATGATGATCGAGGATATAAGAAAAAAGATATCCAAATATGTTACATGTGGATTTTTTAAAGGAACATCTACATCATCAACGTTTAATTCTAATACAGGAAAAATACCAATTATTTGCCTTGTATGCAGATGTTTATTAATTTGAACTTCCATATTTGATTTGATTAGCAATTATTCTAAAGTAATCATAATTCAAATACAAGTACTAAGTACAATTATCAGTTGTGATTTTTATTTCATTCATAATTCATATCTTTATGATAAACATAACCATACCGTAGTATACTTTATTTTGTTCGTTTTACAATTGCTATCATGTTTAAGCATCATTTTTTATGTTCATCAACTATCTGCAACATAAAATTCATATTTATTTATTTTAATCAATTTACACGACTATACAATTTGTTACATTTTGATAAACGCAAATATACAGACCTATTTCATTGACGAATTTATACATCACGATAGTTCATATATATGTATTATTAATATATCATATCTGATGGTATTGTTTAAAATGATTTTTTATAAGAAATTTAGGAAAATTTCTTAAGTTTATTTTGTACAATTTGAACGTCATGAGGTTTCTAATGACATTTAACAGCAGGGCATTTTTATTTTTCCACAATGTGCATACAACTGTATAAATAAAAGTCTCTATAGATAATGTAAGAATTGTATTTTTTCTTTTTCATGAAAGATTATCATTTTTCACGATAATTTTCTTTAAAATGATAAACATAACCATATCTATGTGTTTATCTGATACATATGCTTTATGTTGTCATGGTAATTCATGGACATAACGATATGGTTATACGTGAAATTTAAATTTAGCAAATTATTACATATTAGTGAATCATTTTCTGTAATAAATGAGTACATTAAATGCTAAGAAATATTTAGTTACTATAATTGTACAATATTTAATTATAGTCTTCGATATTATTGTTAATTCCTTTGCTAGTTTCTCTCGACAAAATCCAATTAATTTGTTGATTCTCTATGTGTACGTGATCTGCTTTTTACTTTTAATATAATGAATAAAAATATATCTAAATTGTATACTTATATATAATGTAATGTTATTTAATTGTTGTTTTTAAGGGCTCAAGATGTTTGTCTTATTATGACCATGACCATTCTTCTAGTTAACTTCTTTTCCACTTACATTTTTCAGGTAACTCTTATTAAAAATGTACTTTAATTTTCTAAAAAAGTCTTTTAGTACTGACATACTTTCAACTTTTTCTAACAATCACAATATAAAAATATAACAAAACTTGGATGACTAATTTGTTTGTTGTAAAATGTATCCTATTTATGTAGGTAGGATTAATACAATTGCTGTATACAAAATTTCGTATAACATTAATATTGTGCATTGTATATATGATATTAAGTATCAGTTTACATACATGGGATATTAAAGTGCAATGGTCATCGCCTCTTAAATGTTGTTGGACTAGAGATTTTCATGCTCTTTATTCATTACATAGAGGAGGTAAAATATTTATGATTTATACATATATAATATATTTATGTTTTTTCATGTTCAATTATATTAAAGTTGCAGCTTTGTACTATTATTTTTACAAAAGGGCATCTCTCAGAATTGCGGATCCAAGATTTTATGAAAGTTCAACGTGGATTCAAAGCCAATTTTCATAATCATTTACAACTAAATATTATAGAAACAAATGGAACGAACAATGTTCATTTGCAACATGTAGAAGTACAAAGTAATTAAGATGTTTTATACAACTGATGTAAATATTTTTACTTTGTTCATTACAAGGATACTGTTACAATTAAAATAGAAAATTTAAATAGCTTACTTATATAACTTTCTTTTTACTCCATATATTATATACAATAGCAATAAAATCTTAAAACTTTAATGTACAGTATAAAAAGTATTATTTTACAGTGTCTCTGTTTTTACAATTGTATTGATATTTTATAAAAATAAAATGTAAAATTTTGTATAATTTGTTATAATATGGATGTTGAACTTTAATCTAATATGAAGCACATGCACATATAACTCATAATTGTACAATATCTTATTACATTTAAGGATTAAATTAGAAGTTATTAAACAAACAAACAGATGAAAAAATTTAATCAGTAAAACATACATAAGTGATACTTATAACACAAATTCTATTACTTGTGATATAAAATTTAGAGTTTTGTACTACTTTAATATTTTGTAATATAATTTAATATCACAAGAATATGCTTTTCAAAGTATATTGATAACAAAATAAAATTGAAAAGTGATCAAATTATTTATCCATTAAGTCAGTCATTTTTTTTTTAACACCATTAATAGGAAGGAATTGTTAAAAAATGTTCATAAATCAGTATAAGATTCATAATGGTACTCAATTTATAACATTTTAATGTATAAAGATAAATTTGCTATAAATTATTTATTAATTATTTCTTTGTAAAAAGTACAAAGATTGTGTAAAAAAATTTAATTTCGCATTTTTATGCAATATTTACAGCGTTAAAATTCGATTTCCGACACTTTGTAACGTCTAGGGATTTTTATAGATCTTAATACACCTCGTTAATGAAAAACTATTATCTCTTATTAATTTTTATAAATAACAATTCTTTTATTTTAGTTATTACTACCTTGTAGTTATTGTAAGTTTCTGTGCTGCAACTCTTTTGATATAACTAGAGTGTTCTTAAAATTAATAAAGTCCTGTAGCTCTATATTTAATTGAATGCTAAAACAAGACAGATTTATTAGATAGTAGTTCAAGGATAGTTTTAGACATTAAAAATACTTTTTCATTTTCTGATACACAAATTCAATATACAAAGTTATATTAGATTCTGATGGTAATAAACATATTTTTTCTATAAAACATTTAACAAACGTGTACATTTTGCAATTTTAATTTATATTTTTAGAATATTCAAGATGCTGTTAATGAAATAAAAATAAAAACGGAAAATATAGGCTCTATATACAGACTAAATAAGACCATGGAATATTGATATCATGTTAAAACTTATTTTAAATCAACAATTCTCTCTCTCTCTCTCTCTCTCTCTCTCTCTCTCTCTCTGTTTCAGCTTATTTCATTTGCATTTACCTTATGTATTAAATTTAAACTGTATAATAGCTAATAATGTTACCAGACATTATTTCACATATCAAAAAGTAGTACCTTTAAATAATTCAGTGGAATATTTAATTCTTTCTTCATACGGTATGATTACCGTGAAGGAAGAGTAATTTGTCTACCAAATGAGAAGGTAAAGCTGCTCGTCTTGTATCATATAAAACTTGCACTTCTGCTGGGATTCTAGAGGGTGGCGCGCAACATGCAGGTACACAATTATATTTACAAGCCAGTTTGCCCAAATTTGGGCATTTTGCAGAAATTTTAGCCCACCATTGAAGAGGGCAGTAATCAAGTGGTGCAGTTGACTCGGAATGATACTGTACGAGTTCAAGATCGGCCTTTTCTTCAGCAGGCATTCCACTTTTCATTGAACACAAACCTCCAAGTAAGAGTTCCATACCTGTGTATGTGTGTGTGTAGACAATTACGATATATTTATTCGATTAATAACTAAAGAAAAGTAAAAATTGTTACACAGTTTACGATATTTACCTGATACGCGACTTTTTTTATTTGGAGGTTCTTCCTCAACTTTGATACTTGTGCTATCACCAGATTCCTCTTGTATTAGTTTTGTCAACATTTCTTTGATGTCAGTTGCTACAGAGTTTTTATCTTCTTCTGTAGCATATGGTAACTGTTTAAACCTAGCATATAATATTAATTATGTTTTTAATTATTTAATTATTAAAGAGAGACAGAGTATAGAGAAATCTACACTCTATAAATAGAATAAATCTTACCTTGGATCTAGAGTAGTTGCAATTTGAAGTAATAAAGTAACATTATAATCTGCATATTTATCGCAAAGCATATCGGATAAAGATTCTTTGAAAGCCTTTGCTTTTTCACTATCAATTTCTTTTATTTTAAGATGAGATGATACAAGTTGCCAAAGTAATGGTTTTAATAAAGATATTAATGGCATTTTCTCCTCGCTAAGTGTCATAATAGTAACTTTAAATGGTTCAAGCACATTTACGAGATCCTCTACAACCTTCCACTGATCATGTGTTAAATCAACTACTTCTTGATCAACACCTTCCATGCTCTCTAAAATTGATGTTACAATATTACGACGTAGAACCATTTGTTCAAGCATGTTGTATGTTGATGTCCATACAGGTGGATAGTCCATTAACATAGTGTTTTCTTCTAGCTGTATTTGAGAACAATAAATCACTATAATTTCTTAATGAACAATCTATAATAGAAATTTGTATACTTACTTCTAGCAATTGTTCCTGCATAGACAGTGCTGCGGATGCAGCTGGATGACTTATAATAGCTCCAATAGCTGCCCTACATTTTGCCAATATAACAGCAACTTCTGGACTTTCAAAACATGCTTGAGCACACACTTGCAAGGTATGAAGTAAACAAGGAACTAATGTTAATCCTCGACTTGATAAAGCAGCTAATAACTCTGTCCTGGACGTAGCTACTACTACTGCAGTTATCCTTTCTATTTTCAGATCCCAATCAAGTAATAAACAATCTATCGCGTTACCCCATTGGCACTCCTCCCAATCTGAAGGTGCATGAATTGTACTTAAAACCTTACACTCTAACACTGGTTCACCAGAATTTTGGTAATACATAGATACAGTAACGAATCGTTCATCTGAGTTCGATCTCCACTCTTCAATAGTTAAACCTACGTCACTGGTAATACAAGACAAAGTTGTTGCTACCGATTCACGAAAAGTATCATAAATCTTTGGTATTATTTCTTCCTCTAATTTATTTTTACTAGGAATTTCACAAGGTGAACGTAAGGTTGCAACTAGTCTTTGAAAACCTCGTCCTTCCACTACCTCTGGTAGTTGTAAATCTATTATAATAAATTCAGCTATAGCATCCGACACAGTCTTCCCATCGATGCATGACTGACTAATAGAATTATCTTCTGGCATGAGAAAAGCTACATTTTGACTATTATTTCCGATGTTAGAACCACTTTTAATCATAACTCTCAATGGTTGACCAATTGTAATATCATCCTCGATGTTGGATAAACTTATATTCGGATCCGTTACGAATTGAATATCTCCATCTATTTGAACAGTACCATCCGCATTTGTGGTATAAATATGTTGGGCAGAAGTTAAACCTGTCTTTAATAATTTTTTCTGTGCTCTCCTTTCCTTTGTTTCCTGAGACAGTACCTGTCTGCGTGGAGGATTAGTAGATTCTAATTCTGAGAGCTCTTGAGCGTGTTTATTTTGTAAATGCATACGTAAATTACTGGTATTACGGTTGTAGGCAATTTGAGTTTTACACAATATGCATACAATTTTTACTTTAGTGAGAATATCTCCGTCATCCGTAGCTGGAAATCCGAAAAATTTCCAATAAATACTCCTCATCGACATAGGTACTACTAACTTCTTATAAGTATAAGTATGTTTCTCTTCCATCATTTTTGCGAGTACCATTTGCATCTCGCTTTTCGAATCATCTGTCGTGGATGATTTTCCGCTGTTAGGCAATGTTATCGATTTACTATCCATAATTGTAAATCGGAATACATAAGTACCGGCACGTCTTATCTTCTAAATACTAAAATGCAGATATACAATATTTCCTGTTGTTGAAATATCTCATGGCGTTTGTTTCTCATCAAAATGGAGGATTTTCGTTGCATAATTTAAAATACAATTGTTTACAAAGGTGCATAATTCTTTTTACCCATTCATCTCTTTCTATGGTTATAATGGGATAACAAATTTACCGCGAATACTCCGATATCTCAAAGCTTCGTTTGACGAATTATTTTACAGATATCGAACTTCAATTTCTCGTTTCGAAAAGAACGATGCACGATCAGTTATCGACCACTTCTCGTAACGATGCTATCGACTTTAGTTCACTTGTTCAAAGAAATATCGCTACGTAGAGTTCTCAACTAATCGATTCGACAAAATGGTGCCGTTTTAACGAAGCGCCATCTGTATCGATTATTCGATACTATTCTGTATTTTGTTCATTAAATTTCATATACATAAAACGTGCTAAATTTCAATATATACAAGCAAAAAATAAATATTACTTGTTATTATCTAAACATCAAATTAATCACTGAAAAGTGTACTCGATATTTTTGCTAACAGCTGACATATGAGACTTCTTTTCAATTGAGAATGAGAGGATAATTTAATCTTGTTACACTACATAAAATATTTGTACATATGTATACTGCTTTATTATAAATATATCTCTTTTGTAAAGTTGTTAATATATAATAATATTAATAGAAATAAGCAAACTTTTGTAAAAATAGCGTTGAAACACGAAATATACAGGGCGAGTAACAAAGCAAAAATTAACCTGAAATTTCTCGTTCACGTCTATCGTAGAATCATTCCGTTTATATTGTAATAAAATTTGTTTTTAGAATGAATTAATATTTAATGAGAGTTATTTTGGAATATAGAGAATGCTTTTGCAAAAGAAAACGAAAGTACTTTTTTCTTTGGTACTATGGAGGTTAATTTCCGTCTTTGTAGTTCAGACTGCCCATGTACCAGATGAATATTGGCAATCATTAGAAGTTGCTCACCGTTTAGCATTTGGATATGGATATCTCTCGTGGGAGTGGACTGCGAAAATCCGTAATTATATTTATCCATTTTTGATATCCATTATGTATCAAGTATTGGCATTGATATCTTTAGATTATGTAACAATTTTAACAACATTGCCTCGAGTCCTTCAAGCAATTTTCAGTGCTTATGGAGAATACAAATTCTACAATTGGAGCAAGAATAAATGGACGCTGTACAGTTTATGTTTAAATTGGTATTGGTATTATTGTGCCACACGTACATTAGTGAATACTATAGAAACAGTATGTACCATGATAGCTTTATCAATATTTCCATGGCGTGATGGCAACGTTAGAAATGTAAAATACTTATGGATTGTAGGATTCCTATGTATGATTAGACCTACTGCTGCCATTATATGGTTGCCTTTATGTCTTTATCATTTATGTACAAGTTCACAGAATAAGTTGGTATTAATATATAAGTATAGTATGATATGCGGTATTTGTTGCTTAAGTTCGATATTATTAGATAGTTATTGTTATGGTATGTTTGTCATTTCTCCTTGGGAATTTTTTCGGGTAAATGTACTATATAAAATTGGAGACTCGTATGGGACACAACATTTATTATGGTACATTTTATGCGGATTACCAATACTTTTAGGGTGCTATTATATTGTATTTTTATTATGCATTTGGCAAATAGTGAAACATCCGTCCCGTTTTCATCATCAAGCTGTTATGTTAATTACTATTATTTGGACACTTAGCGTTTATTCTTTATTGTCTCATAAAGAATTCAGATTTGTATTACCTCTCTTACCAATGTGTATATACATATGCACCTCTTGTACATTACCTTTAAGTATGAAATATGCGAAACCAGCAAGAAAGATTATCGTAGGACTATTAATAGTAACCAATGTGTTACCTGGATTGTATTTTAGCCTAATACACCAACGCGGATCGTTAGATGTAATGAATATTCTTCACAAGGAAGTCGTTAACAGTGACGATACGAGTAGCATATTATTTTTGACTCCTTGCCATGCTACTCCTCTTTACAGTCACTTACATGTAAATGTATCTACTAGAATATTGACTTGTGAGCCGAATTTCACCAATGATACAAGTTACGTCGATGAAGCGGACGTATTTTTTTCAAATCCGATGCAATGGCTTGATCGAAATTATGATATTAACGAAAGCGTTACGATTCCTAAATATGTAGTATTGTTTGATAATATTGTACAGAAGATCAGTCGATTTCTAAAACATTATCAGCTAACGTCGCAAATTTTTTATGCACATTTTCCACAATCAAATTACGCAAAGTATATTTATGTATATAAACACAAGTGAAAATATTAAATTGGAATTCCGGTAAATGAAAATTTCCTTTTACTTTTTCTATTCTATTAATTTATTTCTATCGTTATTTAAGTAACACAGTGTATGCTTGCGCATTATATGTGAACATTATTCCTCTACTTTTTGTTTTTATTAATTTATTAAAGTAAATATTTCTTTATGAATTACATTGTAATAAATTAATGAATAACTAAAACCA
Source organism: Xylocopa violacea (assembly GCA_963969225.1). Lineage (NCBI taxonomy): Eukaryota > Metazoa > Arthropoda > Insecta > Hymenoptera > Apidae > Xylocopa > Xylocopa violacea. Next base: position 21,787,778 of record CAXAJV010000014.1, read on the forward strand.
ATTATGTTTTATCATCGTACTCTTCAGTCTCGATACCAAAGAGGAAAAATAATCAAGTCACGTGACAGGAGTTGCCGAATTCACATACGAATCGTACGATTTGTAGAATGGAGGGCTGGATAGGAGGCAGTGGCCAACAATGATGGTGGTAGGAAAGAAGTACAGTTGAAGAGGGAATGGCAGAGCGAGTTTTTGCGATACCACGAACAGTACACAAAACTTTGATAATTATGATTATATAGATGATCGTTACTCGATTTTCGATAGTCGAAGTATGAATTGGTTGTAAGGCCAGCGAGTACCGTTACCAAATAGGACTTGAATCTTAGGAACCATATATACGGGACGGTAACTCTAACGGTAACTTCTCAACATTATGCTATATAAACTGAATTAAAATCGTTCATAACACACAAAATTATTATATATACATAAAATATTTAATTGTGTATATTCTTAATACAAAAGGAATAGTCCATTACTATATAATTAGTTTGTTATTAACGATCAACAAAGAACAAACTAAATATCTTCATATTCCATATTATTTATTAGAAAAGGAAGAATAATGCAAAGAAATAACTCAGTTGAATACAAAAAAACTACTGAAAAACAACAAACTTATCCGCAAGACACTATGCAAGTCCGAGAATATACATAGCGATCGCAACCGCGAATAAAGAAAGGCGGACGTGGTAAAGTAAGGCAAAGTAAAGTAAGGTAAGGTAACTCGTTGCTATAATCAAAGGTACGGTAAGATGGTGCAAGTGGGATGGAAGAAAATATAAAGAGGGGACTGACTACATGGAGTCAACGTTCCGAACAGGTCAGCGACCAGCTCTGTCTTCTTCTCTCTTGTCTTCTTCTTGATGTCTTTTTCCTTATCACGATGCTCTTCCTTAACGACTGTCTTTTCGACATTAAAAACACCATTTTATATCCTTTTCCATTGATCGAAGGAACTGATTTAAATGATTTATCAGAATGCATCTTTTTCGAAGGGTGGTCGAGCCACGCGAGTATCTTATATACGTATGTAGATATATAAGTACACAATACAGTTCATCGCGGAAGAAGCATCTGTGATTTGTGATGGTTCGAAAGTTACGTATGGCTACGTACCTATACGAAAGGCACGGGTATAATCCATGTCGGAGAGAAAGTTCTGCGCAACGGTGAATCCGTTCCTCTTCCTTCCATGGTGAAAGAGCATCCAAAACGGATCGTTCATTGCGACGTATGGGCAGACCTAGCGTTTAAATATTTTCGAATGATACAAGAAAATCGACCATGTTCTATTGCTTTGGCGATAAAATAGCAAAATGTTTAAACACTTACGTACATATTTCTTAATGTAATGATGCAATAGCGAACATGATGCTAAAATTATTCTAGGAACGAAGTAACGTTGTGCGGATCGAGGTGATATATTAATTTTACGTTTACGAGCGTCAATAGATTAAGTTACAAAGTGTAGCTCTGTTATAATGCGTTCATAATCGTATCAATGTATAAGTAGGATCTGGTTTGACTTTGAATCGTAATCATTGTTCATTGATATTACTAAACAATACATGCATATATAGTTTCAGCTTTAAATAGAAGAGGCTTTAGATAAAAAAGAACCAGAATCAGCTTAGAACCCTTAAGTAACAGGTGTTTGGCAGGTGTTCTTATAACTCGAGTTAGGTCTCCCTTTTTGTATCGTCTTCTTCCGTCTTCGTTTGTTTTGCAAAAGGATATTTGAACGTCAATGAATATCACGTTTTCCATATTATTATAAAAACTATCACAATATCAATTGATACATTATAAATATGATAAAATAAAGAATTATATTTCACGTGAGAAACTATATATAATTATATAAACTATATATAATTATATTTCTACTTTTTCTAATTAAAAATTCTGAAACAAATATTTTCTGTATTTCGTAACTTTTATTTCATAACATAACTTTTCATTTCGTCATAACACCTGAAATGAACGAACGCGTATAAATGTTGTCTCTTGATCTTTGCGCGTCACTTGCTTTTTGCTTCCTTTTGGACAAAAAACAAGCAATAACTGCAGTGAAATATCCTTACGTACGTGTAAGGTGTTGATGATTCGCATCTATATTATAAAAAAGTAGTGTTAGTATAGAAAATTGATATGACACGAAAGGTTCAGAGTCCGATATTGTAAACCGGCTTTTCTTCCATCGTCGATGCAGACTTTGCTCCTCGAGTGTAGACTTTGGTCTTACGCGATTCTCAGCGTCTACTCTCGAGACTCGTACACCTGTTTAATGCACATAGATTTTGCTTTTATTACTTCGTTTTATATGCTGTTATATATTCATGGTTCATTTCGCATCCCATGTTAATTAAATCTATAAACGGATTACGGTTTCGGATTGTATATATGTTAATAAATACCGCATAGGTATTTAAACTTTTCTTTAAAATATAAATAATTTTAAGGTATTCACGATAAGTATTTATATTATCGAATGTGGTTAAAAATCGGAGTGAATTAATAATGATGTAATAATTGTGATTTCCTGCTGAGTGTTTTCTAATGTAAGGATTGACGAATCATAAAAATGATCATCAAATATGTATCATCGTAATTGCAATGAGGTCGATGGGTTCAATGGAAAGGACAATTAACGTATTATTTACATATATACGTAAAGAAAGGAAGAAAAGAGAATTGGCATTCGTGTAATGACCATTTTCGATCTTGGTCCATCATAGACCAGTCAACGTTGCACTTGTCCTCCTGTGGCTGTCGTTACGCGCTATTGAGCTCGACCAATCACAGTTGGCAGGCAACAGGTGACCGACCAATCCGATCTCTCTGTCATGGCAGTCACTCCGCTAAGCATTTCGCTTCACGGATATTCCTACCAAATCCAACGACGTTTGCTTTCCCGTTTTCTGCTTCTCTGTCTATACATAACTCTTCTCATTCTTCAGTTTCCCCACTCTGCGGCGATCGTGTCAACCTGTTGCTCGTTAGCTTTCCTTCACTCTCCTTCCTAGGTCGATTTAACGTAAACTATGCGGCAGATATACCATATATGCGACACACACGCTTTGATTTTTATGTATATTCGCGCGGAGACGGTCAGACGATCGTATATTAATTTTCCAGGGCACAGTTGCGGTTTCATCTGTTGAATATAGTTAAATGATTTGTCATTTCTAAATGCATAACTTTAGTTAAGAATAATAAAAGCGGAATTTGGTCATAGTAATTTCGATACAAAGCAGATGGAACACGTAAAGGAGGGGATCGGCATATGAAATCGCTGTTCTCATCGATTAGTGTAATCTAATCAGAGAGATGAACACGATTATTTTACAGAAATATACATAGAGCTGTTAACAGTTATTCAAATGATAATAAGTACATTCGCGAGATATTCGAGCAAATAAAGAAAAGAAACATCGGCGAGTGAAGTAAGACATGTTCGTGCACGCACGTTATCAAGGCCGTGATCACGTTATGGAGGGAGCACCTGGAATCGAGGGCACAGGCGATGGTATATGTACTTACTTGTAATCAGTTATAGAGGCTCCTTATACTCGGAAGGAGCACGTTAGGTAGCCGCCATTTTTGTTTCCACCGATCATCGTCTTATACCTCCTCAATTTCAGTGGATCACATGTTTCCCTGATCTCGTCAAACGAACAACAGTTGCACGTCATACGGTTTACCTCCACCTTTGAAATTCATTCATACGCGGTAATATCGTTCCTCCGGTTATTCGATATATCGAACGTCGCTCTCTGTCCGCCATGAAGAAGTAAACGTGGCGCTCCAGGTGGAAAATAGTCGCGGTAGCGGGGTGAGCGTACCGCAAGACGAAGTGGAATGTCTGCGCACCTGGCCAGTGCGTTGCTGCTGCGACCTGCCTTTCCTTTCGTCTCTTTAACTTGGCCGCATTATACGTACGTCGCGTAACGAACGAACAGACAGGTCTAGCCGAATTCCATTCCGCGAATCGTCGCCAATTTGTCGAAAGGCTTCCCGAATCGAACCATTCCGTGCCGTTATCGCGCGGAGAGTTTCCGCGTTTTTTTCAACGAGCGGGCTAGCTCGGTCCTCGTCGTGCACGCTCGATTGTGTACTACATTGTGTCGCGTTCCGTCCTTGTCGCGCGGACGGTGCGCGCGTGAGTTCATTGTGAGGCGGGCAAGCTAAGCACGGGAAACGAACAAGAGGGACTCTCCAGCCAACGAGGGACGGGTTCGATGCGCAGTCGCCAGGTGAAGCAACGACGAGGTGTGCGCGCAACGGTTGGGGTTGGCCAGTGTTGCACGGAGTCTTGCCACTCACGACGCGCCGGTTCGTTGTAGAGAGCCGCGGAAACAGATTTTTGCGACAGCGGCTGTTGGTGGCCCGTTCGCGGAGTTGTCGTCGCGGTATCTGCGCAAACGTGCCGCGCACGAATCTGATAGCCGTAACATCGGCTCGCGATCAACGGATCAACGGTCGTCGATCCTTAACCTCAAACGGTAGCAATAAATAAAGACAACTATGTCGCTGAAAGATATCGAGAGTCTGTGAACGTGTTCAACGCTCTGGTGGAACGGTGAAGTTCTCTCAGGTGAGACGAAGATAAAAATAACAACGGATCATAGTTCGGAGTAGTTTTCTCGCGCATTATTCAGGATACGGGTTACGTGTCGTACAGTCCATGTTCATTACGGTGTGGTGTGCTACTTTTTTTTGTTGAGAGGGTTCAGGTGTACGTTCATCCAGAAGTGAGTGGTGTCCGAGAAACGGAACGGAATACGAGGGGAAACAGGGAAATAACGCGAGAAGGTAAACCCTGGGCATGATGCAGACTACGGGCGCTACGAGGGGGCCAACTCACCTTGTTGCCCTATACGTGGCGACGGCCGGTCTCCAGGGTAATGCGCTTGGCTCCGACGAGGAAGAGATCACGCTGTTGGTTTATGTGCTCATCGATGTGCTACAAAATAAGGTACGTTTCGCTGCAACAATAATTGAAACGGATAAAAGCGAATCGAATCGAACGTGAAATTTAAATATGTTAAGCGATTCACATTGGATTTGTGTCACTCATTTCCTGTATGCGGTTTCTGGGCGCGATATACACTTCGTTATAGTTCTTCATGTAAATTTTATGACGTACGCTCAAAGTGATTCACATACACTTATGCTATAGTATTTCTTTAAAAATATCCTCCGCTTGAAAGAACCATTCGAATCTCTTTGAATGATTCTTGTTGGCCAAATATAGCGTTCCTCTTCGCGTTTCTTCGTTCTAATTTACGATTATTGGCGATCGAACGGTCGTCAGTGATTAATTGATCATTTTAACAAAGCAATGGATCCAAAACCGATCGATATATCGTTCAACTTTCACGAAACTCGTCTCACCGCTGTCAAACTTGGTGCAAGTTGTACTGCCACCGCGCCGCAATGCCTCTGCGTGTCTACGGCTGCCATTGTTTCTCGAATTATCCGGTGGGGGCGGAGCGTCGCGCCCTCGAAAGGTCGTCCATTACCTCCAGCTTTGCTATCGAGATTATCCGGCGCCATGGACTCTGTCTTCTCATTAGCTCTTCTACTTATAATGTCGGGAAACTGCACTTCCTGCTCGAACCCGTTCCTCAATCGGCTTAATCATTAATTATTCAGATTCTTTACTTCTCAGCGTTATATTAAACGTGGATTTTGACCAGATTTCTAGTTTACTTGAGTCGCTTTGATTTAACTAAAATGGATAGCGATTTGGATGGTATAATTTGCGGACGTTGTTAAAAAATACATTTTTATATGCCTTCCAGAGGTGATCGTGAATATTAATAAAACATTGCAGTAGAAATCAGATTTTTATCATTTTTCGTTAATAAAGAATTCGATGTTGATGGAATGCAATGTGGAAAATTATTTATAAAAGGAAAAGAAGGTTTTTAAGAAATATTATCCAGAAAATGAATTCATATAAATTCTTGCTTATTCGTTAACCATATCGTGCTATACTTGGCAAACCATCCGTGATGGTCACAGAGTTTCTTATGATCAAGGACTCTTCAATTGAAGAAATTGGGGAACGTCCTGCAAGGCAACAGGTGCGCCTAGTTTTCTTTATTCTTTGTTGTGAATCGCCTTGCACGAGTGCGCCCGAGTTCCAGCTGGACGGTCGTTTCCTTTTTCCCCCTCGAGTCACATACCTGACTATCTCCGATCGAGCTCCGATCGAGGACAATGGCCGCTAGTGAGCTCCTCTCGCTTTACTAGGGCCTAGAGTAAATCCGACAACGATACACCTTGTAACTGTACATCTGTGTGTACGTACGCGCGTTGTTGTTGTTTGATATTGTTCATAGATAACAGATCAATCGCCGATTTCGTAGCGTTCCGCTCTCAAGATTGTATCCTATCCCCATGGATCGCTGGTCCCGATGAGTTAGCGGTTTTTGCGTTATCGATGTAAATAAAAACCAATATTGTCAATCTATTATCAGTTCTGTATGGCCAGGAATGTTATCTATGCGCTACTGCCGCCTGTAATCGATTAAACAGTTTACTGACAGGAAAATTTTATTTTATAGGCTCGCATATCATCGGTACCGTTATCATTAAATGAAATGAAATTGAAATTCTTTTAAATACTTTTGGAGTAATCCAATTGAACGTATCATTTTGAAATTGTATTGGAGAAAGTGTATCAGAAGGTTCGTGTAGGATAGGGAAAGCTCGTTGAACGAAAGTTTCCAGTTACTTGGTTGTTCCCAACGGAGGATCGTGGAAACTTCACTTCTTGCTCTGGTCGAAGCAACAAAGATCGCGTCGCGTTAGATATACAGTCTCTTAGAGATTCGAAACTATTCAAAAGCCAGTTGAACGACTCGATCAATATTACATACGCCCCTGTGCCTCGAGTTCTTCATCGTCGCGTTACAAAACGCAGGCTTCCTCTCGCTTTCCGCTCGCCCGTTACGAACGCAGCAACTTCTCTACCCGCGTCGGTTTATTTCACCAAAGTACCACGAAATGTTCCTTGCCGTGTGAAAAGAGAGGACATTGACTTTACGCTTGGAAAGCAAGATTGCGCCCGCTAGAATAAAGGAGCGATGCTTAGACAGCCTGTGGTTTTGTCAGTTGAGCAAACACAAAATCCCAGAATTGTATTTAAATAGTTTGTAATTTCGAACGTTGAAGAATTGAACGTCACGTTGCCCGTTTAAAAACTGATGCCAGAATTAAAATTTCGATTACCATAACTTTCAGTTCAAGATTTTATTTCAACCATCGTCCACATTTGGTTCCAATTCGACCTCATCGTAATCCGTTTAAAGAACGCTTGCACAACTCGGCTATTGTGATTCGTTTCCGGTGGTTAAAGTTGATCGTCCAAGTCGTACGGTAATGAGCGACATCGATTTGTAAGCTTGACCCTTTGCCGTGTATTTCCATGGTCATCATTTCGAATGGTACCCTTCAAACTCACCGTACATCGGCACATTGTATTGTCATTCTGATGTTATTAAATATACACACGCGTACAGTTCCTTGAAGGTACGTGGTGCAAAGTCGAAATATAATAATTTCGATTGCGTTAGCCAGTTTCGCAAACGTTCAATGTTTACACGATTCCGCAAACACTCGGAACGACTATCCGATTACCCGATTCTTCCTTCACTTTTGTTGATTTCCTGAACCTTAGGTAATACGCATACATGCTATTATTCACGTGTCCAACCTCTCCATTCCGGTCCACTATTCTAAAATCTTTTTTTCTCATCCCTCCGTAACTTCTTCTCCTTTGTGCAGACGTCATTGCATTGCTGTCTCACAAATACCGCTAAGTCTTAATGTATTCTGTGGGAAAGGGATTCAAAAAGAAGCATAGCAGACGTTGAAATTTTGTGTCCCGTTGTCGTCACTTCACGATAGAGACTTGCACAAGGGTGTATCGAACGATATTCTACGTAATTAGGGGGTTCTTTTAGTAAAAAGAGAGTACTTAAATTATTTTGAATTGTATATTACACTTTTTATAAACATTCATTAATATTGTTGTTATGAAACATCTCTTTTGTCATGTATTCTCAAGAGACGTGATCTCTGGTTAAGGAATTCATAATGTTTTTCCGGCTACGTTTGTTAGAGTTGTCGATGAGGGCAAGTCAGTTTCTGTAAGCGACGCAACTTGTAACCATCTTGTGTTTGCACATTAATTCTACGGATTTGCAATTTGTGATTTCGTCTTGGACCGCATTTTACGGTTTCGTTCGACTTGCACATCCTGCCTCGTGCACGGTGGATATTTCCAATTCAATTTTTGTCATTAGAGACATAGGTGCAGTTAATTCTAGAATTAATAATATGCATTCGATAATGTATCAAATTATTTGTAATAAAATCCTTCATTAGCATATTGGGTCAAGAACGAGATCAGGTCTCGAGAAACATTTTCTACCCACAGAGAGTACAGTTGGCCATGAAAGACTCGAAAAGAACAATTTCTCTGTCCAACCATTTGTGGACCTCATTCTCGAATAGATCTTAATTTAAAAATGTTATCATCGCTTTCATAATCTCGATTCGAAGATGTTAAATCCCGTTATCAAGGCTTGTGCACAATCACCGTTGAACCTCTGCATTTGCAGGTATGTAATGTACAATACGTATCCACGGAATAAGCGGAAAAGTATTTATGTATGCTCAATATTTGCGGTGTACGAATATTTGCGTGTATACTTTTGGTCCCCTCTCTTGGGTAAATGAGCAAATAACCATGAAGGTGTACCTGGACCTGAAAAATCTATTAGATCTGTGTTATTCTTGGAATAAGTTGGGCTGGACACCTAACACGAACAGCCAACGTAAAAATTCTATCTCTATATCCTTGAAAAAATCAATAGACTTATTTTTTAAAAGTGATTCGTTATCATAGAAGGGAATATCTAGTTTCAGTTAGAAAATATTATATCTATTGGATTGTGATACCATTAGAATATTCGAAATGGTAGCTTTGTGGAGCTGAATAATTACACAGCAACTAATAATTAACATTTACGTAACGCGATACTGGTTCATTTATGTCGCAAGTCACGCCACGGGACTTTATCGATATACGTTGACGAAGATAATTCAAGACGGTGGCATACTTGACATCGAACTACCTTGATCCCTTAACCCCGCGTTAAAGAATCTGCCTATTAAGTTTCTCACACGGCACTCTCCTGACATCAACATTTTCCTACCGTGCGACATCCGTAGACACGTACATATTTACGTAGCATAGATTCCGATAACCGAGACATGACGCGGCCGAACTTGCGATACATTTTAATGCTCTTTACGCTGGTTGTCCTTCCACGAAAGGACACTAGCTTAATATCCCATGAAAAAAGTGTACGTTTTGGAGGCGAACAAGTTTCAAGAAAACTAAAAAATTTCAGACACCACGGTTGTTCAATAAAAAAAAATTGCACCTAGATGATTGCTATTTGAAATAGCTTTACTAAAAAGTTCTCGTTATTCAAGAAAAACCCCTTCATGATATTCTTATTATGTTTATAATATAAGTACATGGGGAATAAGATGAGTGAATGTAGCAAAGCGTGGATATACCCGTTTTGGAATCTTTTTTTATATCCTTTCGATTTCGAATTGAGAAATCCGTTTCGATGTTCGCGTGTTAGTTTCGATAAAAAATATTTCATTTCCAGCCAGTTGTTACTTTCTATTCGCATTCGAAACGAGGTAAAAGTTTAAAGCACCAACAATTAATATTAGATTGTTGGAATTGATTGTTTACTCTATTACTATTACTTTTTTCTTCCTACTTTTCGTTTTAAAGACCACCCCATATCTACTTCTTGCCATGTGTTGCAAATAATTACTCCAAATGCCATTTTTAAACTCATTTAGATAATCTTATACTACGTTACGATATGTGGAGCTTTTACATAAGTGGTTAAAAATGAAAAGAGTTGTTCAACTAGTTCCTCCAACTATGTAGACTCTCCAACTAATTGTCATAAATCAGTTAAAATATTCTCGATAATCTATATGACTTCTACAGTATTTAATTGCATGTTGCATTGCGATGAAATATGTGTTAAAGGAAAGGTAAAGATGCCTGTTTTTGTAGCGCATAATTAATTCTAAAAGAAAGTCCTTCGTGGCATTAGTATAACATTTTGTACATAATATATATATATAAGAAAAGTGAAAAGTATAGTACAGTTTATTGCGGTCAATCTACAATTTATGTAGTTACATCAAATATTGTAGTTTAGCAGTGTTATGTATTAAGTATTTGTTAGTTTTTTTGTAAAAGTGAAGATGTTAAATAAACTTGTTAAATAAACAACCAAATTATACGTGTATCTATGTATTTATGTATTATAAAAGGTTTCACTATTGTACCCCTTGAAGTATATGCAACCAGCTCGGTTCTGAGGTAACGCGTAACGCGTTGCATAGATAAAGGGGCACGCGTTAAGTATCAAGATTTTTATCCTGCATTATCGATACAAGATTACCTATTTTGAAAATGTTTTAAATTTAACTATTGCGTACTCATTAAACACAGATATCGTGGAGTTGTCTGTTAAACGCCTTACTTAAATTACACGAGACGTAGTATACTTTGAATTAATTTGTTTCACTCTTTTTATACGACTAAGATTTTTGATGGACACCTTTTATGCGGAAATATTATGCGATTGATTACAAATGAAAACAATATTTCGTAGGTGCTAGGAAGGCAACAATACATTGTACGACCGATGGTAATGGACGAAAGCTGTACGCCTGGAACTGGTAGCGACAATCCGGCGGTTGCCGGAAGTAGCGGAGTCATCAGCGAAGCAGCCCTTGTACACGCTCCGGCGTTAACTGAAAGAACGGTCCGAGAGCATGGGATTCCTCTGGAACAAGCTATCGAACAGGTAACTGCGCTGCTAAGAATGTTTCCCGAGTTGTTGAAATATGCAAGGGAAGGATGTACCAGTATTCTGATAAACAGTTGAGAGTATATGAATATACATATATCTGTTTGAAATCATATAATCCACTGCAACCGAAAAAAAGGTTTCATTTTTAACAAAAGTTCGAAGCGTGGTGGTCTTCCATGTCGTGCGTGACGTCCGGTTCCGCACCCCGTTTCGTCGTAGACGGTCAGGCGCCGATGAGACAATGCTTGCATCCAGAGGCCTGCAATAAAGACATCGACCTGCCAGAACATTATACCCTCTTTCATGACCTTCGCAAGGAATTCGATGTCTGTTACTCAACCCACGGAGAACTCTCAACGTTTGGAATACAAGAAATGCTGGGATGTATCCTTTAAACATTCGTACACCTTCTCCATAATCGTTCGATAAAATTTGGATTATATACTCCGTAAGGAACGAACACAGTAGTTAAAATAAAAAAGAGAAAGAATAAAAATGCAAGAAATGACGACTGCTAAAAGTTAAACATCTAGGAATATTTCACTTAGCGTTGCACAATCAGCTTTTCATACTCGTTTGGTCGACACGCGCATAACATTTTTTGTTGAAAATTGAAGATATAGTTTTCGATATCGTACGATTGTCTTAAGGCGACGACTATGGTCGAAAGGAGAATTCTAAGGCGTGCGGCCGTTAGGCGGCGCGACAGAAGTCGAATCCAACATATTCGACGAACCTGACGACGAACTAGCTGCTGGTACAAACTCAGTCTGCAAGCGAATGCAGGGTGTGTGTGTCGTGTTAATTTCGCTCTTGTGGGTCAATATATGTTCCAGTCCAACTAAATACAAAAATACTTTTTTCAATCATGTTTTTCTTAGTTCACTTTTTACGGATGAAACTTTGAATAATGTGTGAAAGTGTTTGATTATTTATTGTTTCGATCTACGGCGTATTACAAGACGGCGGGAAGCTTCTTCGACCTCATAATTTTCTAAAACACAAATTACAATCTAAAAGGTACGTTTACCTTATTCTTAGCAAGGAGATACACTCTACTAATTCATGGAGTTATTTCATTTCTTTTCGTTATTTTTTACTTAGGAGAGATGAATTCTTATTTATACATATAGTTTTTATGCGTGCGAGGATTGGTGGTTGTAGTCATTCATATGTACATACATAATACATCTCATTATATATATTTTTTTCTTGGAGTTAAACAAAAAATTGGACTTCGCATCCGTATGTCCAACGGATTAGTTTTTTTCTACTTCACGTTCTCTTGCATTTATATGAAAATTGTACAAGTTAGTTTAAAAGAGGAAACACTCTCATAATGCAAATGGATACCTGCCTCACGACTCGAGACTACGGTATTATGGATAAACATTTCACTTTAAACTTATCGTGTCGCGTGTATGTTCGTCGTTAATAAAACTATATAAACCACCTGTGGCTGGCGCGATATAATATAGAGAAATATCGATCGGTATCAGTGTGTCAAGATTTGACCATATCTAGTCTAAGTCATAATTTGTTAAAACAACTTAATCTAAAAAGTATACGTATACTTAGTAAACGTTAGTATATTGAATGATCCGGAAGTACATAACAGTGATGGTCGCAACGTTGGCAGGTGTTTTATTTTTGCCAAACATAATTATTCTTTTCCTTTAACATAAACGATTTATAGTTCCAACGAATTAAACATTCATTGGAAGTGTATAGTTATCTGCAATTTTTGTAAACATAAAACGAAAGACGATGGAAAACAGATGAAATCAAAATATACTACCAGTATTAATCGAATGACTTAAGAAAGTCCCACCAAGTAACCAACACGGTCTTATCGCATGTTGAATACGGATTAAAGGTCACGTTGATGGAGATATTGGTTTATAACAGTGTGACGACCAAACGAGATATATGGATAATTATGCGCGTAACAGTTTCATTTCAGCTATACTCATTCTTTTCCCATGGATATGTGTATATATATGCTTATTTTTTCTACGTGATTCAAAATATTTTTTTTTTCGCGAGACAAATTGTTAGTACATGTGTAGCATTTCTATAATGTAATTCATTTAAATATACTCATAACTAAACACAGTCTAATGTTTAATTTATAATTTTAAAAGCGATAATATATAGATTCGATCATGTTTGTGGACTCGTTCGATATCTCAATACACTTTGCGAGCTTACGTAAAGTATCGATTATTCAGATCCATATTTTGCGTTACGATATTAACGTATAAAATAATTATTGCCAATTCAGAATAGAAATTCATCCTTAATTGACAAAAATTAGATTTCGGTTTACCCTCAGACACTGAAAACGATTATCATGTGAAGGAAATACAGGATATGATCTGTGTGATACAAAGAATGATCAAAGACGGTAAGTTGTCGACTAGTGAACCTGTATGAATGTTTCGAACTTGAACGTAATGTGAAATTTTGTAATTAAAAAGAAGGAAAAATATATGTTGAATCCACTTTTACGAACAGTGACTAAAATGTTGACGTTTTTTGTAAGTTTAGCAAACAGAAACGAGAAATAGTCTCTAACAATTTTTTGACAAAGATTAAGGTTTGCATATAATACGTTCTATGTTTAGTGGGTTATAATGCACAAAATACACAAGTAACGATCGGATATTTTGTATTGATCAAAATCAGTATACGTGATCATTTCTATTTTCAATTGTATCAGCAGTGGAGTTCACCAACACGTGGCTCAACTATAAGTCTTTCCATTTATATTCATAACAAGCAAGGTCATAAACAATTCAAGGCGATATTTTACAAGGGACCTACAGCTTTTGCCGAGTTACATCTTAAAAATCGCTACAATATTATACGTAATTATTATGTTCATGGAAAAGAATAAATTGACTTTTAAGACCGTTTTTCATTGTGATAATATGTGTAGATAATGGTGGTCGGTGAAAGGCCATCGTTCGAAATCTTTCCGTTTCAAATTTTACCTACATATTTAGCTGTGCTCGTGTTCTACACAAACGAAGAAAGGCCAGTGAGCACAAACACGAAGGGGACAAAAACAGAGAATAAAAGAACGGAACAAAAAGGGAGACATAGTTGTGTATAGCTTGATCCATGCATCGGTCCCTTATGTGTGCTCACGGTTTATGAGTGCGGGTCAAGCTGTGTAATGCTATAAGCAGTGACGGCCATAATATACTTCTTATCACAGTGGTACTCAATTTGAAAAATAATTTTAATTCTCAATCTTACATGCACTCGTACATGTTCACGTCTCGCTGTGTCAAGTACGTGCGCGCGTGTAATAAGCAACAAGTATTGTTATTTAACGGTTTCAAGATATCACTGCGCATTTATTACAGAAAACGAATTATACGATGATAGTCAATATTTTTGGTATTTTGTACGGACTTTCCGCGTTCGTTGTCTATGAAAATGAAGTCGAACAAAATTTTGTTTCATTATATCGTAGCGTGATAAAAATATTTCACGGCGAATGGGAATGGTGATGGAAGCAAAGCTTCGATTCACGATCTATGGAAATTCTTTGAAATCTATGATGACACGTTGCACCGAGTAGGCAAATCGAAGTTGAGCATTTTGCTCGGGTACGAGAAATCAGAGACAAACTTGCTGGTGTACGATTACAAAGGAAACGCGTGTGTGAGACAATTCTACATACCGGAACGAACAGTTATACTTTTCGCGGGAAAATTAATTTTAGAAAAGCTTGAATAAATCATAATGTTATACGTACATTGAAATTTGTTAGAAAAGTGAAGTCTTTATGCGTTGTTTGAGATTGTTTTTCATGCCCAAATGAGTTATGGTTGTAATTACAGCATAGATGATTTTGATCCATAGAAGTTAATCTTAAATAATTTATTATTACCTTACAGTTAATTTAAAATAATTAATTGAGACATGTAACTATGTTGTATTTGTGTATTTACTTACAATTCTTATTCTTTGCATTGCAGGTCATATCTTCCAGAATCCTGAAGTAGTTAATATTGTTTTAGAACCTGGTATATGGTGAGTCATTAATTAGTTCTGTTTTGTGCAATTATAGTAGCTTTCCTGTTTTAATACTTGTGAAATTTATCTTATTGACTTTACTATGTCCTTTTGTAGCTCAAAAGATGAAGAAGTTGATAATGGCTGTGTAGTAAGAGCTAGAGGTCTTCCTTGGCAATCATCTGACCAAGATATAGCAAAATTTTTTCGTGGCCTAAATGTTGCCAAGTAAGTGAAACTTATGAATGGTAGACTTAAGGTTCAGAATTGTAATTATGATGTAATAACTGTTATGGTATTTGTGCACACGCTACTTGGATCTATGTAAGAAAGGTAAAACTTCAGTATATCCAATAGATGAGTATGCAAGTTTAATCGGATAGCAGTGTGTGTTTAGTAAGAGTTAGTAAACAACATTTAAAAACAATTTTTCACTGTTATGTTTCTCTTTTGCAACGATAAGTACTATCTGGGGTCATGAATCTTGTGTGCTCCTGAAATGTACCAATGATTCTCAAAATCAAAGTTGTAATGTATACATTAGTCTTGTCATTTACTTGGTGTGTAAAATATTGGTCCTCAAAATATAGGTAGCACATTAATTGTTTGTTAAAAAAAACTGTTATCATTTTATAGGGGTGGTGTAGCTCTGTGTTTGAGTGCTATGGGAAGACGTAACGGAGAAGCATTGGTACGGTTTGTTAATAAAGAACACAGAGATATGGCTTTAAAGAGACATAAACATCATATGGGGGGGAGGTACATAGAAGTGTACAGGGCATCTGGAGAAGATTTTGTCGGTGTTGCTGGAGGAACTAGTGGTGAAGCTCATGCATTTTTATCAAGAGGAGCTCAAGTCATTGTTAGAATGAGAGGGTTGCCATATGACTGTGTTGCCAAACAAGTGGTGTGTACAAAAGGAAAACTATTCTAGACCATGTGTTCTATCATAATTTTTTTTTTTCATTTTATACATGTATTATTTCTTTTATAGTTGGATTTCTTTCTATCAGGACAAAAGCCCTGTCATGTATTAGACGGTGAAGATGGTGTTTTATTTGTGAAAAAGCCAGATGGTAGGGCGACTGGAGATGCATTCGTCCTTTTTGAAAAAGAAGAAGACGCCGTGAAAGCTTTAAGCAAACATAGAGATTGCATTGGAAGCCGATACATAGAATTGTTTCGAAGTACGATCGCCGAGGTGCAACAGGTGTGTAAATGCTTTTAAACAATATGGGTAGGGAACAGTAGCAAGTGAACGGAAGAGCTAAAAATAGATACGCTATTCGTATCCGTATTGATTTTGTGACTTACAGGTCTTGAACAGGGCAATCGACCTCAAACAAGTCGTGCTCCCGACACCGCCTATTCCACAATTACCTGCGATACTTCCGCAACATATTATCACCTCCGGTACGCGTAAGGATTGCGTTAGATTGCGTGGTCTTCCATATGAAGCTCTTGTTGAGCACATTCTAGAGTTCATGGGCGAACATTCTAAGAATATCGTTTATCAAGGTGTTCATATGGTTTACAATGCTCAAGTATGTACCATCTACGTGTATTCTATGCCACGATCATGTTAAATCAGTAATCAGTGTAGTATATAAGTTACGTTTTATTCGTAATAGGGTCAACCTTCCGGTGAAGCGTTCATTCAAATGGATAGCGAGAATTCTGCGTATGCATGTGCATTGCAACGGCACCATCGGTACATGATATACGGCAAGAAGCAACGGTACATCGAAGTGTTCCAGTGCAGCGGGGACGATATGAATCTGGTATTGACAGGTGCGGTAACTCCACCGTCGACCAAGGCTCTACTATCACCCGGTACGTTGACCACACAAACTCCTGCAACTTTGACACATCCGCCTCCGCCGACGCCGGTACCGGTGCCGGTACCGACGGCGCAGCCTCCCCTCTGGGACATTCACGCGTTAGTACAGGCTCAAGCCCAAGCACAGGCGCAGGCTCAAGCGCAGGCTCAAGCTCAGGCTCAAGCGCAGGCAATCCGTAATCAAGATTTCTGGTTAATGGCACTGGCCTCGAATCCACCGCCTACCTCCACTACTCCTGCTTCCCCGACCTCGTCAGTCACGACAAAGACTCTCGCCCTACCGGGACCAAGTCCGCAGCATCAGATCCCTGCCTACGCTATGGCTCCACCTGCAGCAGCCGCGGCTGCCGCAGCTGCAGCGGCGCTTCACGCTCAGCCACCCGCGCCAGCGCCTTTCTTGCTCTTCAACGTCCCCTCTAGAATCCCTATTCTACGGGCACCGACACCGCACGGCCTTCTGACGCCTATCGTTCAGGCTGCCCCTATCAATCCAGCCACCATAATGGGGCTGAAGAGAACTTGGGAAAGCGCCTTTCCGCCGGACACACCGGGCACCGTCGCGAAACGTGCCACGTGGCATACACCGGCAACCGCGTTTCACGCGCAAGCTCCGACCGCCGCACCAGGCTTGCCCTATCCTGCTCAATTTTATCCTCAGATTTGATTTGCTCGAACCTTACAGTGTTGATCACGATGGTTCTAAATGGACTGGATCAACGATGCGTCTTCTATTTCATATATTTCTTTTTCTCAATATACGCTCTTCCCACGATTTATGCGAAGTTTACCGGTATAAAAAAAAAATACGTAAGAAAATATTTCGTTCATGCTTTACAAATATTCATTTCATTTATTTGTACAAATACAATAGTAATGAAAGTTTAGAATAACAAATTTTGTAGCTATCAGCATTGTACTCCAAAGCAATCATCCTTCCATTTTTAATTGCTATGCAATTACTATCCGTTTCCTTCTACTTACGGAAAGTACCGCGTAGACGGAAGACTTAATTGCTACTCTATAAAATGTAGCGTATAAATCGAGGGATGGCTATACTTTTTTTACGCTGTTGTTGGCTGAATCTTTCAACTGAATGACAAATCCCATATCAATCAATAATTCGTTCCTTCGTATATTTTTCTTCTAATTCAAGTAAGGAAAGGTTGTGATTTCAAGACATTTATTTCTTGTCCAAGACACGGACGAGATATAACAGCTTTATATTCTACGTAATTGCATTTCCACTGTGTGAGAAAAAGTGTAATATTATCATTACGACGGATGATTCACTTTTCTTAAAATGTACATGGTACATGCTTCGCTGTTCATGGTAGTTATTCATTGTCGACATTCCACATGATATTTTATGCAAACTCCTTTTCTATATCATCATACAGTAACTGTTATTTTAATGATCGTTCGACCTCCTGAACTCTTTTCTTCGACTAAAGCATATAGACGTGTATATGTAATCGTTCTAGAGTTGTTTTTCTTTTTTGATACTTACGTTGAGCAACAGTACTTAGAGAGTGTTTTTCTTTATACGTTATTTTTTTACGTAACGTGTAAGTGTTTTAACGATCACGTTACATCTCAGAGAATATATCGTTTGTGCGTGATCGTATATCTTTTTTTTTTGTTATACCAACTGTTATACGTTATGAAAGTGATTCTCTTGCATCGTCACATACAACGTGCAGCGCAAAGTGCCTTAAAACGCGAATCGTGAATTAAGGACTATTCGACCTAGAACATTATTTTCTTCTTTTAAAAATTTCATAATTGTGTAAATATATACATATAAATTTATATATATACACGAAAACACCGAAATATATAGTCGCAAACATATACATATATATAAATATATATATATAAGAATGATTTATATATTTTGCTAGAAATATTTTTATTAGCAATAAGTAAATGGACATTCCATCCAATGTTATCGACTTTTTAAAGGCTCCAAGTTTACGGAGAGTAGCTCCTTTATGCGGCATCTACTTTACGCACGTCCAAAATTAATGAAAAAGACGAAGGAAAAAAGAAAAGCCTGCAGTCACGTTACAGTTTTACTTTGAAGATATGTGATTCGATTATAATTACAATTCGATTACAACTGCAATGTGCGTGTGCTTTCTAAACCAACAGGGTCCGACGCGATTGATAAAAAGAATCCCACGACGAGAGTCACAAGTCCATTTCTAGCCCTTCTCTACATTCCTAAGAGAATTGGTTATCTTTCTCTGTGCCGCCGCGTAGAAATTCACATAGGACACTTTAGAGCTCGAAATAATACAGCTTAATCGTAACAGTACGTTCAGACGCATCGCGTTCTTATGCGTATGCTCCTCGGTAGGGCAAATAAATATAATCATTCATTGGACAGTTGTGTGATCTTTACGATGGGCTTGGTGTACGATATATAAAGCACGAGAGAAAAAGTTAGATAACTTATAATATGAATTAAAGAAGAGGGTAGTGATATAGGCATTACAAATATTTTTTTCAGTTATGAAATGTTCCTACTTTTTCTCAGACTGATCGAAGTTCTTCAACCATCTCTTTATAGGCTTATTTCTTAATAAAATTCATCAGATATTTATATTTCGACACTAGAACAGCTTACCGAATGATGTTGTTATTACTCAAGACGCGACACGTATCTCAAAACGATAATGGGACCAAAGGGAATGCTAGATTAATGCCTGCAATGCTTAATTTTGTTTGTACCTACTTTAATCTAATTAATACAGAAATGATTAGAAACCTAAATAATTTTTCGTGCTATATCGTTACTCAAGCCTCATATGTGATGTCTCTTTAACTCGGTGTCAGCGGTGTTCACCTTTTCGGTGCCCTTCCACGGCCTAATAACTTTGTGATAACGTACTTAGTTGGTGGAACAACTGGGGGAATCTCGTGCCGAGGAGTCGATATTGAGTGTGTACGTAAACGAATTGATATTTTTACTGCCATTGCCTATGAAAGAGCTTTTTCAGAATAGTCCACGTGATCGCGAAGCTCGCTTAGCCTTTCGTCCTTCACTATTACTTTATGTGTGGTTTTTCTGTTAGCTCGATCTCGGTGTTACCGCGGAGCAGCGTGAAGTGCTGTCCAGTGATCATACAACTTCTTCTTGCCACGTTTCCTCTATATACATATATATAATTCTTTTTTAATATAAGTGAACACTTATAAATACATATATAAATATATAGAGCGCGATTTTCACAGAAAAACGGCACGAAATGCACATAATGATCGTTCTTATTGCTCCAAAGTATAGAGCTCACGGGCATAGAAGTGACTGGTTTGCATGTCGTGGTTTTGTGGAGGGACGTGCATACAAGTACCTGTAATATCCTTCGTTACCTATCGTTCACGAGGCGGAAAGATTACGTAACGTTGTCGAGTTATTTTTTTTTTTTTTCTCTTCTTCCCTAGCGCGTAACTACGTTCATTATATATTAATGATTTTTCTCATCCCTCACGCCCCTTTTTCAGAGTGTTGTTTCCTTCCTTCTCTCATTGCTCTTGCATTCCTTCCCGATACCTGTCAATAATGCATCTCGCGTAACCTTTTACGTATAATCCTATAATTCTCGCACAGATGTCTCTCTCTGTTTGACAGGATACGGTAGTGTATTAAATAGAATCGAGTAGTAGTATCTTTGGTATACAGCTAGTCCTGTTTGTCGTTACAAACGTTGCAGTGTAAAGTGTGCACGACTTTCAGTAGATGATTCATGAACTCTGGTGCACGTGCCGTAAGCGGGCAGAGTTTGGCTTATTTCTCGATACTAGTAAAGAGAGAGGAGTAATATATATGTACTTTGATGCTCGCGTCGTGCATACTTTGCATTCCAATCTTACTGATGTAACTCGCGGATCGGGACATTGCCTGCCGATATATTATTTTTATGTCGGGATTACGCTTCCTGATTCGGCTTTTACATAGCATTAATAGACATCCTAGAGACTAGATATCACCGGGGCGACGGGAAACGGAACCTAACCTAACCAAGTTTGATATTGTAATATCATTCAAAAACCAATCTTACGATTCGTGTGATTCGTACTGTTTTCGTTTCGCGTCGCCTCCCCGTGGGGGCGCATCTTGGTGTTTTTTTTCCCTTTTTTAAACGTAAATGAAGAAGTAACCGAGAAATGTTGTATCGACCGAGAGCGTCAAGAAGTTTTCAAGTTCAACACGTAGACATATAAGTTTGAATATTTTATCGATATCGCTTAGAACGATTGGGTAGTGTTTGAAAGTAGTTACGTAAAAACTCCTTGACACGTTCAACTCTCGCACAGATTCCTCTCTACTCGATATACTAAGTAGTTACGACTATCAATAATTGCGGCCTGTAACGTTGTACGTGAGATGCGCCTTCTCGAAAGAACGAGTTATGCGTGCATTGAATGGGCAACGTTATGCATGAATGGACCACAAACGACTGGGTGGATAAGGACGTTCTTTTACGACCCAGTTACCAATGGTCTGCTGATGTACAATACATCGAATCCAACGCGCGACGGCGATTTTTTAAATTATTCAAAAACAAAAGAAATAGCAAAAAATATTTCGACCTTTCTTGAATCGATCGCGGGTCATTTATTATATACATCGCAGTAGAAAAACATTCGATTTCATTCCTTCGTTTCATTGTGCCACTTCATATTATTGATGCATAATGTCGTCCGATTGCGTATTACCTGCCATTAGCTTTCGCTGGGCACTCACACGAGCCGTATTATACACGTATCCACCAAAGGGGTACCAAAGGGGTGAGCAAGGGTTGGAGAGTGTGAGATGAAACGGAAGAAGGGCGAGAGAACGAGTGTGGAAACAAAGAAACTTAGCATTTCTTATTATAGATTATTACTATTATGATTATGATTATGATTATTATTATTACTATTATTATTATGATTACTATTATTATTATTATTAGTACTACTATTATTATTATTATTATTGTTATTATCGTCCTTTCCGTACTAACTCTAAAGCCTCGTTACCATCAAAGGCATAATAATTTTTTTTCTTTCTCATTATGCGTTGAATGTGTTGTCTCTGGTATTTTGTGATCCGCTAACCTGGTGACTGACAGTGTGCCGTCCTACCCACCCCTTTTTGCAAGTTTACATTTTAACTAATACGTCGTGAATAGTTACTATTATTGTCATTATATACGTCACGTCTGTCGCTATTATTCGGATGCTGACTAAAAAAGTGAAATGCGGCTACACGTTCATGTTAACGATTCATTTTAGACTTTCTTATGGGCTATTCAAGGTGAAACAAGAATACAGACTCTTGCTCCACTCGAAATTATCTTTTAGAACGGAGTCCAGTCGGACGGACGAACGATCTCGTCCTGTGATCTTGGATTTACGATGATAAAGATGTGCGACACAAGAATATGAGAAATGGTTTACGAGAGGGGGTAAGGGTCTCTGGAATCATCAACGAGAAAGTAGACGGAATAATCCTACGATTTTTCACGGCTAATCGTGATTGTCCAGGCGAAAGTTAATTAATAATTATGACACGGTACCAGCTTCACGCATATCGTTCACGGCATAACGAAAAACGGGACAAGTTTATTACTGTGCGACACTTTTCTACCTTTTTTTTTCAACCGAGTTACGAAAGAACGTTTTTTTTTATTGCGTTTTATCTCTACTGGTTTATAGGACATATGCACACACATATATACAGAAACTAACACGATATATACAGATACAAGCAGGGCAGGCACTCAACATATACACACGCATATAGAAAAAACACACGGACCACACTGGTTTATATATCGATCTTTTTTTATCCCTTGTGTACACACTCTTTTTTCTGTATATCGACGATTATATCGATAGTGAATCGATCATGTTTAATAAATGTGCCTTGTGGACATACATATCTTTTTGCTTGCCGGGTTGGTGGACTCTTACCCTGATTATATTACCTTGCCTGGTGGTGGTAATTTTCGTAGACGTTAATACTTATAATTTTGGTATTTCTTGTTTGTTTTTTTCTTTTTTTTTAAGTAACACGAAATTTTCTTTTAGTTACAAGGATTGAATACATTTCGTGGATAGATCGAGTGAATTTCATTAGAGTGTTTCAGGGATCGAGAAATGCTTTTGTGGCGTACAAAGAAGTGAGATCGTGAGATCTTTCGTTCTCATGGATGTCTGTGAAAATTACGACCACCATCACCTTGTTACGTTCTATACATTTTTTTTCACTGGGCTCGCAGGTATCTTTGGTGTCTACAGATCAAGTTGGAGATTTCTGTGTCGTAACTCTTACCTCCCTCTTTCATTCTCTTTTTATTTATTTTTTTTATTTTGTCTGGTTCAAATACAGGTTCTCTCTCTCTCTCTCTCTCTCTCACTCTCTCCTCTCTTTCAACACATTTTTATAATTTGTTTCTTCCTCTTTGTTGCTCTATCTGCCTTGTTTTTACCACGTTTTATCTTCCTTGATCGTTAAGTCGATCCATCTCCTCCCATTTCGTTCCCAATTTCCAAGGAACGGTCATAGTCCTTCGAGAGGCGTAATACTTTTTGTGTCGACGTTAACATAGCGTCTGTCAGGTCTGTGATTAGATCTAACACTGTAATCTAATTTACAATCGGCCTATGATTACGTTCACTTAGTCTTGTTTGGTAATATTTATTTTATTCCTTCATTTAGCTTAATAAGACCCGTTCCGATTCCCCTCTCTTTAAATCGGAAAGCTTCCTTGCAATCTCCCTTCCGGTACCTCGTGATTCTTTAATTGTTTTAGCGCAAGTGCCTCGATACGACACGAAATGCAAAATCGTTTAAAGTATCCGATTCACGTGTGTCATATATTGTTATCTCTGCTCGTAAAAGCAACGATAACGTGGTTTTTGAAATTTCTTCTTTTGGTAATCGAAAAGTTCAACGATTGTTTGTGTCGTGCGAGGATCGCACACAATAAGGCTTCTAATATATTAGGGAAGGAAGAAGGGAGAAAGAGGGAGGAAGGTTTGAGAGAGAGAGAGAGAGAGAGAGAGAGAGAGAGAGAGAGAAAAGCAAGGAGTGTTGGAGGGAGAGTGAGAAAGGGAGAGTTTGAGTGAATTTTGGTGATTTGGCAGAGGGGCGAAATCGCAAGTTGGTGCTACATATATACATATATATATATATATATAAAACATACGTATATATCGTGTTACAATGGTGCAGTGTCGATTGCTGTTTGGTAGCGGGACCTACAAATACTAACTTCTGTGCTTCCAGGTAGGCCAAGTCCAAATCATTATTCCTTTGGATGACGTGCTTTTATACGGTCCGAGCGAATCCCACGGTGAAATCGAACAATGGAACAGCTCCGAGCAACGGATCGAGTTTCTAAAATTACACGTCGAGTAAATAACAATTTTAGCGAGGAGAAAGTTTCGCACGGACCGTAGAAAATAGTCAGATTAATCGTGAAATCGTGCAGGTTGCGGGAACGCGCGAATAAAAAAAAAGAAGTAAAATGTGAGCAAAATATTACAAGCTTGAAATTAGAGTTAACGAGCGTATTCGAATCGACGTTGTTCTGCACGATGTCATCGACCACGAATCGTGGTGTGGTTACATTAGTTGGGCACTCTCTTCTTACGTTTGTATATACATAGAATCTATGGGTATATCAAATCTATATATACATATAATTTTTTTCAATTTTTAATCGGGAAATTTATCCACAGATTATGTATCAACGTTGAACGAGTTAAATAAGTAACGATCGACAATCTTACGGGCATAATGTTTCAGGCTCATTATTTCTAATTGAGCCGAACGCAACGCAACTTAATGGAACTGACATAAGAGGATTTTCTTACGCACTGTTATTTTCGTTTCGTAATTACTTTTACGAGGATATCAAGCTTTCTCTCTTACACGTTATTTGTATTTGTTGGAATGCCATTAACTAATTGGTTGCGCACGATCGAACGTTGATCATCTTCCTTTTTTCTTTCCTATCTAGGAGGCACGATGTTGCCACCACCGCCGCCACCGGTCGCGATATTTCCGCCTGCGGCTGCCATACTACCGCGTGGACCACCGCAGTTCGCGGCCCCTTATCCGCCTCCAATTTTCTATTGGCCCTATCCTTCGCCGCCAGTCAGTCCGACCAATTATTATAATCCAGCGAACGTCGGTGGTATTGCAGCCATTCCTCAACAAGCGGCTTTGGTAAGTACTCTGCCGTTTAGAAGTTTCAACCCTCGAACCACTTTACCAGAAAGCAAGAAGTATGTTTTGCAAAAAAGCGAACAATGTATAATTTTATTGTTCACGATTCTTTTTTTTTACTACAACGTAATTTTACTTTCAGTTAACGCCAGCCGAGTGTCTGCAATTAGCCCCAGGAGCGACAGTACCCACGGCAACCACACCAACAGCAGAGCCGCCGCGCATCGACGCTTTCCTCTCCCGAATGGAGATGGAAAAGCGTGTACCTGTTCCACCGCACCCCCAAGCGGAATGCAATCCGTTCGTCGAAGTTTTCATGGTTTGATGATGAGGGTTCGATCAAGATTCGTTCCGCCACGCGATCGATTTCCCGCAGAATCAAGTGAGACAGTTCAGCCTCGCACGGCAAAAATTGAACCGGATTGCGTCTCTGCTGCTACTCACGAAAGGAGACTACGTGTTCTCGTACGTGTGCGTATGGTAAAGGGAGTCCTCGTTCGGAAACAGTCTCGTTCTCGTTAACCGAGGAAATCCAAGGAACGAACGTTTCGAGAGCCGTGACGGGATTAACGTTAATTATTTTCTTGTCTTCGAAGAAAGAGCTCCCCTCAACCCCCAGCACGTAAAATCTAGCGTGTCACAGGGTGGCACGATTCTTTCTAGTCTAGAGACAGATGCGAGTCGTCATAGCGTAGCGCAGCGACGTCGTTTCTTTCTCGTCGTTTGTTTCAGTCCTTTTTCTGAAGCAGAATACGTACGACACATTTTCTATTTCCTCGATGCCCCCACCCCTATGTCCCCCTAGACTTCTGTTTTACGACCTCCGTCTTTTACGTTTTTCCCCCCACTTTCGTTCCATTTGCTGCTCTGGTCGCCACATGGACATTCCCGGGAGCAAAAAAGTAACAACTAAGCGACTTTTTGGACGCCTCAGTTCTAATGTAAAGTTTAGACGTAACTGACGTTTTGATCATTTTAGGTGTAGCGAACCATCGTGTACAGCTTGTACTTGGAATTAAATTAACAGATTTGATGCGGGACGCGTTAGCATATTATTCGTACAAGTCTCGATTTCACGATCATTCCAAGCATCGAGCTGTTGATCGTGTTGACCTTCTTTACTTGACACGCTAAAAACAGTCGTCGAAGATTAATGTAAAAATGTAATAGCGTGATAGCGTCTTTGCTCTTAGAGTTTTACTTAATTTAATTTAAAAATTTAAAGTTTTAATATGAAAATTAATATATACCCTATCGCTAATCGTTATCCGAGCGGGATACGTTATTGCCGTATCGAATATCTGTCAAGTTTCACATTTTTATCGTTATCGAATAAGTTATTCGATTCCAAAGTGTCGTTCCACGTTAGCTTCCGATTCATTGATTTTCCTCGATCGCTGTAGGGGACCACGAATCGGGTGATAATATGTTCTTATTCATTTTTCACCGTCGATTCGTGCCACGGAAAGCTAACGAACGTTATCGTGCAACGTCTTCCAATGAAATACTGTCACTGCATCGAGCCCATTACAATTCGTACGTACATTCGGTTTTGACCGTGTACAGCAAGGTATAACCAAGGCTCGTCTGCAGTGACGATCGCACGATATATACGTTTACGATTGGTAAATCCATCAGGTCGAGAGTACTGACACCTGAGATTAACTGATCGCTCAATCACGTAATATTTCAGCCGTATTCTTCCCCAGTCAAGTAGTACACTTAGCTCTGCATACCCTCTCCCCTATGTGTTAATCGAATTACATTGTTTGCAGTTAATTTTCAATCCTGCGCAGCCAACTTCGAAGTAAAACTAATATATACAATTTTTTTCTAATTGAAAATGCAACAAAGCAACGATCAACTTCTATACGTAGGAGAGAGGGATAAATCTTGCATATTTTTGGATAAAAATTGAGCAGGGGACACGTTTCTGTGGTTCTAAGAATGCCCCCCTCTCTGTTCTTGTTCCTGTAAACAGCACTCGTGTATGAAGGTGCAATTTTAGATGTAAACATTCGAAGAACCAGTGTCATTTTATCGATACAAAAACTTGAGAATAACACGCATCTGGATAAACGTGTTACGGATTACACATTTACAAATTGTGTCGATGCATGGATTTGCATAATCAAAAAACTCCATCGTACGTTTCGAGTTGAAAAAGAAAAGCAATTAAATGTATACATTTGTACGTATGTGGGGCACAAAATTGGACAAGAAGAAATTGCTGGCGAGAGATGCGCATAACGCAGATTCATTCGATAGTATCAAGGCCTTCAAATAATAATTGCCACCATCGAAACTCTTGTTTTAAAGGTACCTGAAGTTGTTTGATCGAACGTACGCGCCAAAAACTATTTGTGGCACGAGATTTGTTGTATTTTTATTCAGCGATTCTTGTCGCGCCGAAACGTGCAATGAAAAATGACGAGATAATTCGAAAATGCGAGTGCTCCGAGTTAATGTTGCCGGCTCGTAAATGTAGACGAGTTTCGTTCGTGTTAAGTGTTTAAGAATTAAGTTAAAATGTAAGAGATAGATCAGTGCTCTGGATTAACGAGTACCACGAACAAATCGCATTCGTTGGTTCTGTTCTTGCGCTGTGTCGCGCGATATTGGTGCAATAATTTCCCCCTTTTTATACGACGCGTGCAATAGAGATCAAAGAACGAGCTTCCACGTACTTCGAGATATTAGTTGATCGAGGTATATCGAAATATAAATGGCAGCTTGTGCTACCAACGTTGTTGGTATACGATATCGAACTACGCATCGATACATGTATATTTTTGAGAAAGAATTTCAGCACTGATTATTTAGCTGAATGATTTCGCTCTGGTTTACTTTCTATGAAGTTCGATTATTTTTTGCAATGACAAATGGCAGAAATTCCGAAATATCACTTTATAGTTCCTCTTTTAGAATATAGAATATGGCAGTTATTAGGAGCTTCTGGTTTCCTTAGAGTTCCTTGTTGCATATCCTATGAAGGATAGTTCCTAACGAAAGATGTTCTGGCCACGAGTATGATTTCTCGTGTTAGATTTTGCAAAAATATTCAATTACAATTTATAACTTTTGCCCTTCAACATAGAAACTACAAATCAGAGCGAAATAGTTAAATAATCTATGCGGACTCGATGCAGCCATTCCGAGTAATTGTTGAAAGTTTTTTAATAATCAATCTTTCGGTGTGTAACTTCCCCATCCAGTTAGTATAATAGACAATTGTATATACATTTATACATATATATGTATGTATGCGTCTATCTCATAAGGTCCAACATATTTAAATACGAGAAAAGATCGCGTCTAGAAGATGCGGAACGAGCAGAACCGTTTTATGTTTGTACGTGAACCACGTTGTGAGCGCACACACAAAGAGCTTTATATTAAGAACAAAAAAATGAAGAAAATATATAAAATGTTCGTTTATTGTGAACACAGGCGAATTTCAACTATCTATTGATCGTTTCTGCGATCTAAAAAAAAAAAAGCGGCTACGAATAGTAATCTGACCCTGATATTTAATAATGTTATTAACGATATTAATATTAATATATTCGATATTGTTTTAAAACTGTGTCCTATAATTTATTCTTCAATTCCTTCGTTATCATTGAACTTTATATATATATATAAAGATGACTAATTGATATTGATTCTGAGAGAGATTGAAATAATTTTAATTTCTTTTAAATTTACCGCCTTTGTTGAGCTACACTAGCGCCATCTCTGTAAGAAGTGCTGAAACTGCTCGCACTTTAGTTTCAGCACTCCTCTAAGAGATGGCGCCACCAGGAGAAATCGAATTTTTTTTAAATAATGAAAAGATCAAGAAATATTTTGGAAAAAAAAACGAAAATGAGTGGACGTACGTTTCTCATTGCGAAGTATTTTTGATATATATATATATATATAAAGATGACCAATTAATATTGATTGTGAGAGAGATTGAAATAATTTCAATTTGTTTTAAATTTACCGCCTTTGTTGAGCTACACTAGCGCCATCTCTGTAAGAAGTGCTGAAACTGCTCGCACTTTAGTTTCAGCACTCCTCTAAGAGATGGCGCCACCAGGAGAAATCGAATTTTTTTTAAATAATGAAAAGATCAAGAAATATTTTGGAAAAAAAAACGAAAATGAGTGGACGTACGTTTCTCATTGCGAAGTATTTTTGATATATATATATAAAGATGACCAATTAATATTGATTGTGAGAGAGATTGAAATAATTTCAATTTGTTTTAAATTTACCGCCTTTGTTGAGCTACACTAGCGCCATCTCTGTAAGAAGTGCTGAAACTGCTCGCACTTTAGTTTCAGCAATCCTCTAAGAGATGGCGCCATCAGGAGAAATAGAATTTTTTTTTAAATAATGAAAAGATCAAGAAATATTTTGAAAAAAAAACGAAAATGAGTGGACGTACGTTTCTCATTGCGAAGCATTTTTGATAGATATATATAAAGATGACCAATTGATATTGATTGTGAGAGAGATTGAAATAATTTCAATTTGTTTTAAATTTACCGCCTTTGTTGAGCTACACTATCGCCATCTCTGTAAGAAGTGCTGAAACTGCTCGCACTTTAGTTTCAGCACTCTTCTAAGAGATGGCGCCACCAGGAGAAATCGCATTTTTAATGAATTTTTTTTAATGAAATTTTATTAAAGTTTATTAATTTTGTCATAAACAGTATTCAATGTATAAATTTATTAAATTATGTATACTTTCAGATTTAAACAAATATATTATTCCGCCTTGAAAATGCGTCGAAAAATATTTCGCAAAGGAAAACATACGTCCACTCATTTTCGTTTTTTTTCAAAATATTTCTTGATTTTCTTTGGAAGAATACATTTACATGAAACACCTTTGTTCGTTGAGCTACCATTCACTGATAAATCGCACGTAAATCTCAACGATTTTCTTATAAAATAGGAATATAAAAAAATATGAACAAAACATCTTAAATCGATTCATTATCAACAGACACATTCTGATATGTGATTTATACATACATATAAATACACGTCCATTGTATGCCTAATGAGGCACTGTTCCTATAATAAACTTACATATACGGACGGATAATTTGTTGTAATAAGCTTAATACAATTCTTACGAAGGCGCTTGGTGTGAGAGATCACCTATTAAAAGGATAATTATATCTATTAAATAATTTGCATGCTGAATCGAAAATTCTCTGTATATATAGATCATATAGTATATCTTAACGAGTAATTATGTATTGGAGACCATGAGTGCATTAACGAGACTAAAATGTATTTATACTCGAGTTATCTATCACAACGATCATACATGAGAGTAAACGATCGACACGAGAGTAAATCCCATCGTGCTAGTATAGTAACGCGTACTCTCCATCATGTGCGGCAGTGTAACAGCATTTTTCGACTTGTTAACTCCGATTAATCATTTAATGACTCAGCAATCTCTAAATAGAAAAATTATGCAAATTATTTTAGGTGTACGCTTTACAAATTTGTAAGTGACTTCGAATTATTCTACTTGCGAACTACCGTTCGTTGTATCGTACGCTCTTTGTACACGATGCCATTAAAAAAGATATTTTTGCTTCACTCGATATATTAGTGTATCTACTATATGCTATATTAGGTACAGCTTGTGATTGTGATCAAGTATGTCTTATACAAAACGTAAAAAAAGCTCCTCGATTCTTCTAGCTCAAAGTTCATTAACGTCCATTGAATTAAGTGCCGACCGAATACTGATTCTGAGATCCTGACTTCAAACGACTATAAAAAAAGGCGGTAATGGTAAAACATTTTTCTCGAGAGAAAAGGTCACGATGTTTTACTGCGTTCTTCAAAAACGATATATTCGGTGGGCTATGGATAACGTTTAAAGCCTATTATAGTTGATGTAGAAATATCATTTCTTCACAATGTATAGTAAAAGTTCTAACCAGCAAATACCTCCCTGGCAGTTTCTTTCTTCATTTACAAATATTACATTTTACTTCTTAGCGACAGTTCACATTGCCGTTTCCAAGGGCTGACTTTTACTCCGTGCACCAGCCGAGAGTTGCGTCAGCTCCGTGGGCTCGTTTGCTAGGAATACGTCTAAGTTAGTCTCTAGTAGCGCTTCACTCTTCGAGCGCAGAGGTTTCTCTTCTCCCGTATCCAGATTAGTTTCTAACAGCGCCTCGCTTCTGGGTCTGTCTTCGTGATAATGATAGGGATGTGGTGGTATCGGCGGATTAAAGTCTGGGGCGTATTCTGGGACAGGCTCCGATGTCTGACTCGGTGTGAGCGTTGCATTATCATAACTATGTCTTGGATCGTAGTCCGTTGGGCTATAGGAAGCTGATGCTTCGATGTCGCGTTTCAGCTCGCTGATCGAGTCAGTCAAACCAAGGCTGGAGTTCAGCGGAAGAGTAGAAGTGTTGTTGAGATAAGAACTGTCGTTGGTAGCGTCAACAGGTTGAATCTCATCAGTGGTAGTCTCCGCAGTGGATTCTATAGGCCAATTGCTGGTGCTTCTTGAGGTGAACGTCGAGTGATTTTTAAAACCCTCGTTACGATAAGTTAGATCAAATACTGGGTTGTCACCGTTTTGTGGAGGGCCATATCTTTGGGCAGCGCCTTTAAAATCGCTAGTACTCGGAGAATACCTTGGATTGTGTGTTTCGTACACATCGTAACTTTGATTGTCTTCCATGGATGAATTTAATTGAGATTTGTCCATTGAATCTATACTGCCCCCATTTAACATTCTTTTATAATCCAATGACTTTGAGTTTAAAGTATCCGTAGAATGTTTTGTCTAAAATTAAAATTATATTAACACAATGTCAATGGTAAACGATATACTGAAAATTTGATGAAGAAAGAAAGAATATTTACCGCAATAGGTTTACGTCGATATGCAAGTTCAGTAAATCCAGAGGTTGAACCAACTGATCGCAAAGAGTGCAAAGATTGTCTGATCGAATTTCGTCTTTCCAGTCTTTCAATGTTTCTTTTCTTTGATTTAGATACCCAAAGTGCAATTGCAGCTGTTAATAATGCTAGAGCCACGCCTGCTGCTCCTAACACAGCCACTGCAACTATATCCTTCCTCCAGGAAAGCGGATCAATATTCACTCTAGGATCTACAATAAAAAATATATCTATCACTCCTGTTTCTACATTTTATCTTCTAACATCTACCTCAAAACATACCAATTTCACAGATGAAAGGACTTGCTTGATCACAGTTATCAACCTCTATAGTTTGATATGTGAAAGTAGTGCATTGATCTACACGATCTAATTGTTGGACCCAGGCGCGGTCAAAATAATCGAATCGTTCTTGTTGTTTCCGCAAAAATTGCCAAAGCTCCAAATAATCGCCCATAATGAACGGCATGGACGCATTCACGGACTAAAAGCGTAAAAACCAGATTATAAAGTACAAATCAAATATAATTAACCCGATACTAAGAAATGATCGATTAATAAATCACCCTGCAAAATTCTCGAGCGCTGTAGAAGTCCATGGGAGCACCAATGTATATGTAACATGTGTCGCCCACCAAATCCCACGCTGGTGGACATTTCCCGTTTAAGACCGATTGATTACTCATATGGAAAGGTTGATAGTCGACTTCCAGCAACTCTGGTGAATCTCCTCTATCTCTGATTCTTCCAGCAACAGCTATGGTTTCGTTGTAGCCCCACCAATTGTGTCGAGCATCTATGTGAGACCTCCATGTTTCTAGTTGCCTATGTTATGAAAAATTATATTTAAAAAATTACGCAGTTTGAATTTGCGTAAGAAGCCGCAATCTAGCTATTAATGTTTCAGATTGCGCCTTGAAATATGTACGATGATACATACTGCGATCTATTTGTCGTGAGCATTTCGTAATCATTGTCTGGATTAAAGAAAACGTTATCCACGTATTGCTGTCCAGGCGTTCCAGCAACTACCGTACTACGACCATCACGGTCCACCGCATAGTTTCTAAAGTAAGAATTATACATGTATTGCAATATATGAAGGAAAAATTTTATATTCGATGCTAATGAAAAAATATACATACTTATAAAAGCCATTGTGAGATGTGCTTTGATAAATAGGCAACCTAACTCCTTCGAATCCGGATATTTCCAAAAGATGCGCGCCAAGATTGGTGTGCAAATAATTCAAAGTCATATTGCTGACTACTTGTTTTAAAACAATATTATTGTCATAGGGAGCATTGTTCTTTGTAAAATAGTTTCTGAATATGGTAACTTCTTGATATGGACTACTTTGTCGACCTTCCACATATCTGAAATGCATTCAAAATTCATAATTGTTTTTGCTTGTCTAAAAGTTAAGAAATTGAAGTACAGAGTAGCTTACGTACAGAGCAGGTTTATTTGAATTTTCTGCAAAAAGATTATTGTGAATCCATCCTTCTAAAGAAGTTGCTGAGCCTCTGGAATCAGCACGAATCGAGAGACCACCTTGATTTTTTCGAACTGCGTTGTTCTGATACATCAAACATAGTATAAGTAAAAAATGGATACAAAAACTAGTTTAGACAATTAAAAAATATTTTAATAAACATGAGAGTGCTTACTCTGAAGAATAAAGATTGCGTATTTTGAATATCCAACCATACTGCTGACTTACAAGTAGTGAAATTACCATAAAGTTTCTCACAATTATTTGTAAATTGATTACGCTCAAGTGTCATTATAGCATTCACTTCACCAGCGCTAGCATACTTGATCGCTCCTTCACGGCAGTTAGATATCACAGAATATGAGATGTTATGTTGAACATCGCGATCTAACATATATAGGAAAAATGTGATATCAATCTCTTATCATTATAGTTATACAATAATATTACTTACTGAATCCAATGGCAGAGATTGGTAGCGTTACTACCTCCGCAATAAATCCATGTGTATTGCTTGCACCATTTGCAAACAGTCTTATGCTAAGACTTGGTCCCTGAGTTCTGAAGAATTTTTTCTCATCAACACTATTAGCTTCCAAATGACCTATATTTGTGGCAGTAATATTGTAGATGTCTCCGTCGTATAACATTATGCTATCAACTCGACCAGGTTTCCCAGTAGAATTGAAGAGATTAAATTGCAAAAGTCTAGAAACGATGAATTAAACATTGAATATTTAAGCTATTAAAGTTAAAGGGTGAATTCATTTGTTATTGGGAAAAAATCCAAACCTAAATCCAAAAGGTTTCGCCCTGTAAGCACTACGAAAGATTTTAACGCAATTCACAGGATGATTGTCATATTTGTAATAAACGATAACCCGTTCCTCCAACGTTATTTCTTTCGTTGTGTCACAAATATCGATCATGCTGAACAGGTGATAAGGAATATTAAGATCTTTAATTGGAGTAAACGAACTTTCATCAGCCTCGCGGCCCTCTCCCGTTATCGAGAGTACGTTCACACCATTTCCAAGAACATTATTGATAGTGTTAAATAATAGTTCCACCTACAGAATCGACAACACAAATTATTAATTAGCAAACGAAAGATCCGATTAATTTATAAAAAGACGTTTACATATATCTATAATTATACGAACCGTGTGGGTCGGTGATATTACGTTGACACCGTGATAAGCACTACGAGTTATGTTAACGTGCGTTATTGTTGGAGATTTCATTATGGTTTGCAAAGCAGCCGATTTCTCGAAATGTAAAATCCCCGCACCGATAATACTGATATATTTTAGAACCGATTCAACGCGTCTTACTGGTTCGTGAGTCACGACATCGTGTATACGGTGCTCGTACAAATGATGCTCGAATTCGCTGTTAGCGATTCGTATTCCACCCCAGTAGTCGTGAGTGTCTTCTAGATTCCGTTTTCCGCAACTTATGAAGACAAATTGACTGTCCCATGGACATTCATGTCGATGTCCATATAACTGACCGTTTAGTCTAATTTGACAATCTTCCAATTTTTCCTCCTTTCCAGTGCACTAATGTATATCGAAATTTTTAGCATTTTAAAGATGTCCGAAGAGATAATAAAATTTTAAGTGTAGTACAGAATGATAAAAGGTAAAAGTATGGCGATACGTTTAAAAATATTTGTTTCTACCTGTAGTGGTTCAGGCCATGACCAAACACGTATTAGGGATCCAGGATGTAGTTCATACCTACGATCGTAGGATACATAGGTGTTAAGTGAGTCGTGACCTAATTGTCGACATGCTACTTGTGCATTTCTTTCAGTAAATCTAGTATCACACAGAGGTATCCATTGTAAGGTGGTTTTATTGAAGAATTCCAAAAAACCTGTAAGAACGCAAGAATCAATAAGACAATTCATTATACACATACGATACAATATATATTTAAAAAGTCTTGCCTTCGTTATATAAGGAAGAACATCGACCATCTTTGCAAAGACGAATAGTTTCTTCTGACAAGGAGATAATATTTCCGCTTCTTACTTTTACATTTGTAGATTCATTAACAGCTTCTCGTTCCATTGGTTTCATTATAATCTCCTGACCAGGAGCACCTATAGCTTTCAGAGTACCAAGAACGAGAATTCCAACGTTAGGTGCGAATTCCATAACAACATCCGGATAAATATGTAAAGTGGCTTCTGGCATTATCGTGATGTCCGATCTTATAACATAGGGTTTGTCTCTAGCGTGGATAGACAAATTTTCTACTAGACGCCCACCTAGATTATCCAAATCTATT
Source organism: Xylocopa violacea (assembly GCA_963969225.1). Lineage (NCBI taxonomy): Eukaryota > Metazoa > Arthropoda > Insecta > Hymenoptera > Apidae > Xylocopa > Xylocopa violacea. Next base: position 21,823,540 of record CAXAJV010000014.1, read on the forward strand.
TCTTTTCCAATCTGCCAGGATGCAGATATGGAAGAGTCGAATGTATCACTTGTTAAGAAAGGTCTATAATTCGCTACCGCATGATCATTCCAGTCATCAAAATCGAAGATACTTTGCCTACAAGTAAATAACAAAATAGGATATTTATAATGGTGAAGCAGACTTAAAGATCTGTAGATATTCTCTGCAGACAATCTGTCAGTAATTTGACAGCAGAATCCTTGTACGTGGACATATGCCTAGGGATGATAATTTTAAGTTCGTACATAATTAATTACCTTATCTCTGTATCATTAGCGGTTCCCCACCAATTTTCTGTCACGTCCACTTCATTATTAATCTTAGCTGTCCTAATACCAGCCAATAATTCATAGTCTAAGGAATTATCACCAAATAAGTTTCTGTTTATCTGTACTTTTTGTATACCATGAAACCCAATCACGTAGGTAGGGCTATCATCCGTACGACGTGGTCCCATACCGGCCAGGTCATAACTGTTCCGCTTAACTTCGTTATAGTAAAAACGGGCATGGACATTTCCTAAAATCTCAGACTGACTGTCTGCCTTGAATTCTACCATGTACACCCCAGTATTGCCGTCAATATAATTATTATTAATTCGCATTTTCTTCTCCATTCCTCGAATGGAGATCAAACCAGTTTTGCACTGATTCCCTTCAAATCGATTATGAGAAATATTCAAGCTAGCGTAATGTCCGTCAATTACGAAGCTGAATTGCTCGTTATTTCGCCACGTATTATTACCGAAGTATAAAGTATGCGTAAAATTCTCGTTATAGTGCCATACGTCAGGCAAAAGTACTTGGAAACCACCTTTTTTGTTTCTTTCAATAGTGCTATCTTGCATTATCCAGTGAAAGAGATTATTGGACTGTCTCGCGTCACGACTAAACTGGTATATTCCTTTTCCATTATCGGTAATTAAACTGTCATTAATATGAATTGAAATTTCGGATAGGTTTGTCTGGAAAATATTCCAAAACGGTGAATGTACATAAATGGCTTCCTCCTGATTATGAGAAATCTCACAAGCGATCAGCTGCATGGTTTCGTTTGCCTTTCGAAGAAAATGGTCTCCAATTTCATCCAAATATCGATTATAGAACGACGCAAGTATACCTTTCTTGTTATTCTTGATTTTAGATTTGGACACTAGTAACGTTGGAATGGGACCTCTTACAATCTTGTTCCGTACATCCTGTAAATGGAACATTTAGCAATTCTTCAATTTATTATGAATTGTTGGATATTATGTACTCTATACCTGTGTTGGAGCTCGAATAGCTGTGATAACGATAACAGTACCACCAAGCGCGTTCGTACCACTATCATACTCTAAAATCACAGCAAAGGAACTCGATGTAACCGGAAATACTGCCAAATCGCGTTTTAAATGCCAAGGTTCTCGGCTGGAATCAATCATCTGCGAATCGTGGATGATAATCTGCTCTGTACTACGATTTTCGATAGGATTTAAAAGTTGTATACCAATAACGTATCCTGGTGTGCACTGTAAAATTACGTAAAAAATAATAACTAATGTTTTAAAAATAGAAAAAAAATAGCGGTTCTTTCAAAATACCAACTTTAATGGAGACACGTCGTCGAATGGGATCACCAATAACTTTAACTGTTATCATATATTTGGTTTCTTCATTAGCCAACTGAATGTCTCCTGTATAATCCGGTATAACTACTGGATTGTACGATAAATCATTTGTATCTGACACACGCAGGAACCACCCTGCGAATTCTCTTTGTTGAACAGCAGAAAGAGCTGGATTGTGTCTTATTCCAGCAATTTTATTGTTCTCGATTCTAGAATTAACGATGTTCATTCCCAATTGCTTGAAACTAATCCCACTGCCTCCATTTTGCAAGAAATCACTATTCCTAACAATGTTCGCAGCATCCACAGAATATATATCCGAGTATAAGACTCCTAGGCCATCCTGTAGATTATCAATTATTTTGACACTATCCAAAGAGTGTCTTGCAAAATCAATTTGAAGAGCTGTAAAAACGTAAAGAGCTTGTACATTTTTTCTATACAAAATCCTTGCATATACATTTTTTCAATTATTATAATATATGGTATTACCTGGCTTAAAAGAATTTGTGCTATAATCAAGCAAGCCAGCTTTTTCTATGGTTACATATTGAAGGTCACTTCTCAGAGCCAGTGGTCCTAATCGAAGACCCGCCCATGCAGCTTCTGAACATCTAACGCCCACATCATTTTCATGAGTGCAAGAACGCTCAAAGTTTTGCTCTGTTTCTGCTCTACATTTCGATATATCGTTATCGTCCTCGGTACATCTAACGTTACTTAAAACGATGTCTTCGTTAATACCCGCGTTTGGAATTTGTGAGCGTTCCATGAGCCAATTATCAGGATCTAATGTGAGACCTAATTGATGGCAAACAAGTGCAGCATCTCGAATCGTCCAGCCATAATTGCAAACTGTTCCCCATTTCTCGTCCACTTTCACCTATTTAACGGATACTGAAGTTCAGTACAATCATTCTTAGCTTCATAGTAATTTATTCCACAACAAGTAAGTTTTACCTGCAATCTTCCTTCTAGATTCGTCTTTCCTCCAAGAAGTCTTACAGGTACAGACTCTATTTCATTTATTTCGCTAAGTCCTACATTCGCAGTCTCATTATCCGAATCCATAATAAGCATTTCTTCCTTCAAAGTGAACAAAATATCACTTGGTCTTTTTCCACGAGCATCTAATTTTCCAGCAACCATCATGCCCACAGCCGGTGGAAAACGTAACGTAACTCCAGGGTGTAAAATCAATCTCCCACCCGGCCTCACATTAATATCACGCTCAACAATGTACTCGCCAGGCTTTAGAAATTCATGGCCGTCAACTTCACCACCAACTAAATTCGTACCAGGTGTGAGAAATTGTGGCACGAATGTTGGATTCGAGATAATTGTATTGGCCCCAGGATTACTGCTATGTAGTAAATATGGTAAGTACTCTATTTTAGCAAGGTTGTATCTATCTTTTCTGAAATTAAATCACATATTGAGAAATAAATTCATTATTACAAATTTTGTAAAAAACGTGGAATTAAGTAGTTTGTACGAACCTGTAAAACAATCTTTCAAATATTTTATTCTCTTCGGAAAATCCAAGCCAATTGTAGGTGCAATTAATGATCTTACTCTGATCCTCTAAGTGGGAGCCAATTTCGTATCGTGACTCATGGTTATGTAAAATATTACGAAAAACTTCCACGTTGCTTGAAGAGACAACAACAACAGCAGCAACTCTAGAGCGTGGAATTAATTTGGATCTCATGGCGTTCCCATTGTCGAATAATTCTCGAACGCGATTGTCGCGCAAAAAATTCCTGGTGAATAATAATCTTTGTACATCACTATACGGTGAAAGACCAATGCTGACTACAAAGGCACCGCGATTATTATAAAATTCATTGTGTTTAACGACGATATCAGCAGGGAGAACATTAAATTCTTCGTAGAGAGGATTTCTGATTAATATACAGCCGTTGGATTGTTCCTTAAAGAGGTTGTACTCTATTGTTCCCTTTAAATTAAGAGCAGGGCTCAGTTTAATCGCGAACTTCGTATTTTGTATAAATGAATTGTGGCCAATTTGAAGTCTCAACAGTCCTTCATTCTGTCTCCAACTAGATTCCACTTGTAATGCAGTTTCGGCGCTGCTATTGAACCAATTACCAGTTACGTTTACATAGGAATTGCCAGTTGTATTGCTAACCTGTAGACGACACAAACGGTAATATTTTAATTTCAATAGCACCTTCTATAAGCTTTTGTATTTAGCAATACATAAAATATAAATAAACTACCATAATGTATTTCATTTATCAATCCAATCATATTGCATATACTCACTAATATACCAATATCCCTGTTCCGAAATATTTGTGAATATTCCACCACTGTCGTCTGATTGAAATAAACATATTCGGTGGTCGAGCTATCGTTTAACCATACTGCGAAACCGTAACCCTGATTAGAGGAAATGCTTGTACGCGACACATTGCGATTTCCTCCTGTGAGGGTGATATTCACCCCGTCTCCTGTGTTAAAAGATATACGACTGCTCGTAATATTCACATCCGCAGCACCGCCCAGTACGTGCACGCCAGCCACGTGCTTATTACTAGATACAGAAGTCTCATGAATGTGCAAGGCAGATCGTAGTTTCTCTACTGCGATTCCTCTTCCGCTGTTACCCGCTATCACGCTTCCAGTCACATTGAGATCGTAGGTTTTCTCTGAAATAAAGTGAAAGCTTTACTTTGCCGAAACTTTATTCTCCCGTGAGAGATGGTTTGAATTCCTCGATTTTTTTTTAAACTTACTATAGCCTGAAGACAGTCGCACGAAAGCGATTGCATTCGTCCGTGGTTCAGCGATGAATTTTATATATAAATTATGTCGAGATGTAGTAACACTCTGAGGTAACGTGCCATTTTTTATTCTTACTCTGGCTAGCAATTTTTCCGCTTCACTCGTACCATCGTATACTTCTATCATTGCGCTGTTATTTCTATTAGTCTTCATTTGCAAGAAGTGCATAGTTAACACGTGACCCCGTCTCGTGAAGATATGCTAAAATACATTTCCATCCGGACATTAAATTTTTGTTCAACCTAAATGAATATTTCGGGAGATGAATATTATTTATAAACTCCATTACTTGTGGACAACGTTTCATGTTAGGCGCGTATTTACTCTGTTCCATAGATATGATCACTGGGAAGGTCTGGCTGGTAGTTGGAAACGTGCATAAATCGAACACCTCTGTACGATCCAATTTATCATCAGGTCGTTCATCGAAGTTAACATATTTTATTCCATCAGCTCCGTTATCCAATATAGAGCAATCGTTGATATGCGCCATTCCAGTTGAACTGTTTACGTAAATCCCATATCCTGCAATTTAGTAAAAAAATAGAAAGCCCTATACACAGAAAAATTAATGACACCAAAATAAAATTACCCCTGTTGCTTTGAATGGTACAGTTGTTAATTATGACAGGAGCATTAGGCGTGGTGACGTTAATGCCTGTAAAGGCAGCATGAAGAATTGAAATCGATTCCATCTGCGGTGGAACACCCTCGACATCAATCGCGGCAGTAACATTATATTCCCGTCCAGTTCCTGCATGCCTTTTAAACAGAGACATGTTACCAAAAACTGTTTACTGAAATCGAACGTTTGCCTTAACGTTATCGACAAAAAATCCTTACTCTATCACAACATTTCGCAGAATCGATTTTGATTTCCGCACATAAAGTGTGTTTTCTTGGATCAGGGGACGATCGTACGATGCTTCCTCGAACCGTATGCCTCGCCAATGTTTGATCGCCTTTGTGGCTCCATCGTGACGGGGTAGACACGATATTCCAAGATCAGGATGATAATCTGAAATCGTAAAACGTTGATACCATTTCGCAAACAAGTGCTTTCATAACATTAATGAAAAATTTACCACAAACACCGCCGCCAAGCTGTCTTTCAAACCACTTTTCGCAATTTGCCAGAGTAGACTCCGTGCCTCTGCAGCCTGGTTGCTCGTAAAGCAGCCGCGGTTTTGCGGGCCATTGTCTGTCTATCCAGGACCACCACCTTCCTCCTTGAAAACCGAGCTGTCTGCAGGCTGTTTCTAAATCTGCTCGAGTCCAACTGTACATCAGATTAACGTATTAGAGAACGTATTTGCTCAAATCTTATTAAGTTCTCTTCATAAGCGGACACTTACTTTCTCGAATTCGTGCAGACAGCTCTCCATTCGTTACGATGGAAAAGCTCCAAACGACCCTCCAGCGGAGTTGGCCCATCGACCAGCCGTATCGAAAGTGGCGATTCAACAGGATGAATTTGATTGTTTGCTTCTGCTGCTGTTAATAAAATTGGAGACTGTGGTTCCCCCTTGAAATGAAAATCAAGAACTGTGTTAAAATGTAGGTTCAAATCCTGACCTCGAAATGTGCATACAGTTTAAAATTCCCAAATCAAACACAATGGAATAATGTTGGTAACCAACGTGGGCTATAAATAAAGGACTGTTCTCTCTCAAGTATTAATCACGAAGCTACGGCTGTTACGCGACCATAATGATTCGTGGACGCGTAGAAGGTGAAGGGAAGGTCTCGCCTGAGCTCGAGCGTAAGAGGATTAGCGAGGTCGAGGGTTAACAGTTCAGGCCAAGAACCGCTGTTTGATCCATGACTCGAGACGCACCGCGTGGCAGAGGCGGTGCAACACAGAGCTGATTCACTCGTTCATACTTTTTACACTGTACTCGCTCTCCGTATCTCCGTTCTTTAATCGGATCTATTAGCTGCCTCCTTCTCAGCCGCTTTCGCCGACTGCCCTCGCGGAAACGCTACGATTAGAAATCCCCTATTTAAATGGATTACTTCCACTCGTTTTCGCTTAACCCCGGCTGAAATTCTCCCCTTCTACATTGCCGATCTTCAACTCCACCTCTGAGCCTTAAAACGCCTATTAGGTGCTCGTCACGCGAGCGTAATAACGTTTCAAGTTTAGAAGACTAGCGCTGATACTTTGTTACTTTCAATGTATATGCTCGTCTTTTGACAAGACGATCCTAAATGTTATTTCTAATGTACCAAACCATAAACAGTATCGATAATGGTAAAAGCCTGTTTAAGCAGCGGATTTTGAACGTCTTCTGAGATAACATTGTCCCGATGAGATAGTAGATTAGTTTGCAGGTAGACGCAGCGTGCATTGCAGGTAGAAAAACCAAAACTTTCGAGCAGAATTGCAGCATCTACTCAAACAATCAACAGTCCTATCTAAACTCGTATCTCTCTAAAAAAATCAAAAGGAAGATAAAGATTACGTCCAGATTAGAAATGAATTTTTTCCATGGGGAAAATAGGGAAAATAGTTGTGCCTCGACCACTGGAATATTAATAATACCAATTGTGTTCAGTAGCCCGTGTACATACTCATCGAGCTGCGAGTACGATCACACGTCTGTCGCTACGTGATGCGAATAAAGTAAGCAACAATCAGCTCAGCTTGCGTGTTTCTGGAATTTCCGGTCATTCAGCGTGCTCTGACAAAGGGAAGGAAAAAAGGAACAGGGAGACATTATCGTTCGAATCTCTGTTTTCGTGTTTTTCCTTTGCGACCGTTCGTCGCCGTGTCCTTTTCCACGATCTCCTTTTAGTCTCGCAATTTTAACTTTACTTTCGCGTCTGTTCCGCGGAGCATCGTTAATTATTCCTCGTTACTTGTAAATCACCTTCTATCCGCAACCTGTTAGCTCTTCCGGAAGGGAGCCGAAAGAGACGAACGTTCGAACGAACTGGGGCTAAGTAGCGCGCAGCGTGTGGCGAAACGGGCCTCTGTACTCTATGGATATTCGAGAGAGCCAGACTGATTCTAATTGTACCGGAAAGGCAGATTTAAAAGCGGATATAGGGTTACCGCGGGAACGTAATTTCTGTGGGATGAGATTTCACGTAGGTAAATCGTTCCACATAATCAATTCCTTATCTTACGGTGTATAGAATTACATTTGTCGCATAATTAAGATCCAAGCATTTCGTAGAGATTATATATAAGAACAGAAAAGGCAAATTGTTTTGGAAACATAGCTCCATGATAATACTGTATCGTGCACTATGCTGGTATAAATAACAGGGGTGTAGTTTCTTATCGCTTATCAGTATGATATTGATTCTAGAAAGGCGAGATAGATTGATCCGGAGCTAATTCGGAGAATCGAATAATTGCGAAAAAAATTATAGAGCACTGCCAACACCTAATTGTGGGAAATAAATTCTTTAGGAATCGTAAAGCCAGCCCTTCTCGCTTGTTACGGCCAAGTCTAACTGGAAACACGATCGTAAAATTTTCTGGGAACTTAAATTATTATCGTCCGTCACTTCTGGCATATCCGTAGTAACACGTGCACAATCGTGTATACGTTTAGATGAGTCACGTTCATTCAACGTTAGCATGTTCATACATAAAAATTTGCGACGATTGCTCGAACGTTTATCTTCAGTTAACAAATGTTACCCTGTTATTTCTATAATTAACGAATTCTTAGTTTAGTAAATAACGCTTCTCTTCCTTATTAATTAATTATATCAAATCATTTATAAAATGACGTTACCTATCACCATTTTCCTATTTTTTCAGTCGTTTTTAGCGTAAGCCCATTTCATATCGTCCACCATACCGTCAGACATATCACAACACCTTATGGAATAAGTTTACAATTAATTTTACCGTTTCTAAAGCATTACCTTCGCGGTGATGATACCACGAACCGTGATTCCTATCATGGGACCAAACCGGATCTCTACTCCTGGCTCTATCACGAGCTCGCCCTCGCGTTCCACGAACAAGTCTTCCCGCACCAGATAAGGGCTCTTCGTTCTTTCCAATAATCGTTGCCCTCGAACAATTCGACCCCCGTGCAATTCCGTGAGACCTCCATTGGAATTGCTGTTACTAACATTAACGAAGGTCGGCTCCGTATAATAAATAGACGTTTGGTCGAATCCTTCCTCCGACTGTCCGTGAACAGTCAAAAAAGTCAGTAGTAACCATAAAATACGCATTTTGTTATGTACACTTTCAAGTTTTTACCGTCAGCAGAGTCTTTATTGAACGAAATTGAACTCCGCGTAGGTCATGAATCACTGATTTTAGAGGTAATACAGATCTGCGAATTCTCGTTATTTCGTTTGGAAGCTTCCTTACACGTCGATGACACTTGTTGCAACATTTCGATAGATCCGCATGCGTCGATTTCTAAGACGATAACGGCATGTATTTTCAGATAAAAAATGTGTACCAAAAATATTGAGTTTTTCAGCTTGTCACAGTTTACATTACATTATGAATCCTCGTTCTTTATCGCGACATCGGGATGCGTCAGACAATGATTCGTTCCATAATGCGTAAACGAATCTATACTTTCACTGAATATATCTCATTATGTCGATGCGTTGACAATTATCGTCGATACGTGATTTTTGATGCTCGCAAAGAGCTTCAATTCCATTCGCGTGCAAGTTTCCAACGAAGCAGGAACCACATTGTATCTTCGGTGATTTAGGGATTGTCTAATAAAAAAATTTCACTAAATATTTCGTTATAGCTAATTTATGCGATTAATTTGAACGACAAACTTGCTCTGGAACACTAGCAGACAAGTCTTCACAAATCATGATCGAGATCGACTCTCCACGCGATAATACTGCAACCACCACGCAAACACGGAGATGCACTGTATTTTAAATTCGAGCGTTAACCTTTCCTCTCGGCGTGCTCCTTCACGCGCGAGAGATCGCAGCTCGACTGTGGCGACTCGATTGCACCGCTGCCGTTACTCTCTGGTCACGAAATCCTTCGGAGGCCACAACCCGAAAGACGCCGTTCATTTTCACGCGTCCATCTAACGACCAGAGAATTTGTTCACCATTAAAAATTGTTTCAATATATCGCCTCGATCGCTGATCGAAATTCGATAAACGGTCGAACGTTATCGCACTCGAAGAAACTGTCGTTCGATGGTATCGAGTGATCTCTGTGATCTATAGAAATATTTACAACGGATAAATGAATGTAAATCGTAAGACGTGATTTGGTTGCGGTGCGATGGCGACCTGGCGTCACGTTGGGCGCGGTTTGACTGGTTCTGAACTCGTATTCCTGTTGTCTTTCCAATAGACGCCGCCTTACCTTACGTTGTCCCCCAAGCCCACTACCGTGTCTACCATAAAGCACTGTAGTATTGTTGCTACTACCACTCACTAACGCTGAAAGGTAAAGCTTGTCACGTGACACGATGCGGTGTAATACGTCACACAGGTTGTGAAACAGGTGAGTCCTACCTGAGAGAACCTGTCTTCGTTGCTGGCGCTTCCTAGCTTCGCGATATAACGCTAAAGAAGAAGAGAAACGCGGTGTCTTCGCCTATTATTTCTCTCATTTATCGAAAGAAATACTACATGTTAATAATTATTAATATCTGCATTATTTTCACTTTGTGTGCACTGTGCATTAACGTTTTACTATCCATATTATTTAGACAATTTTTTGGTCTAAAATTTGATGCGTGTAAAGCACATCAGAAATAAGATACACTTTTTTAAAACGCTGAAAGTATTTTTGAGCATTCCCATCAACTTGTGAAATGTTTTGTACTATTGTCGACAAATCTAATGATTAAAATCCTCAAAAACTAATCAAATATGTTCTGTTTCAGTTATGCCTGAAGAGTTTTTGCAAACGTGTATTTTTTCGAATCAAATGGTTTTGAAACACTAAATGATCGGCGACGGTTACACTGGTGGCGCTACTCGACAATTACAGATGTCGCTCAGATCTACTATCAATGATTACACGTTAAGACTATCATGTATCTTTGTTCCAAGCTATGATAAAATTTAAACCGGAACAGTATAGGTTATTCCACTTCTTTATACATTTAATACAGCTATGTACAAATGAAGTGATTGTATTTAATATTAAATTAATAAGGAAACAATTATCTGTGTTTTAAGTATAGTTAATACACGAAAAAATACTTCTTCAAAATGACATCATTTTTTATTGACGTGCTGATCACAGCAGGTATGTGTAGAAGTAACACATATAAATGTAATTAATATTTGCTAAAAGTACTAAATTGACCGCAAAAGTTTAAGTATTTTGCTTCGAGAATGTTATCTTTACTTGCATGTTCCATAGATGAAAAATAAACATCTTGATAATGATCGTTTCAAATTTGTTTATGTTCCTTTCAATCAGGAAAATTAGAAAAAAGTAACTTGCACGAAAAGATTGCAAAAATACAGAAGGAAATAACAAAATTAAAATACGATGTCAAAGATTTTATGGATGATAATTATGTCGAGTTTACGACGAAACTCACGAGAGATCAGTATCTCGTATCGAAAGGAGAAAACGTACTCAAAGAAATGAACGAATTGCAAAGCAGAATAGACGAACAGGTGTGCTTGATAAATTTAATTTTTTGAAGACCCTATGAAAGTATTTACGATTCATTATTGTATTTATTCCAGGTTAAAATAGAATTGTCCAGTTCCGCGAAAGAATTAGAAGCCCTTTCACAAGCACTGAAAGAATCAAACATAATGTTGCAGCTCTCTAATCAACTCCTAACTCTGCACGAATGCATTAAGTCCGTAAAGAATTATCAGGAAGAGAAACAATATGTGAATGCAGCTGAAACGCTATGCCGCATGCATTCTATTTTGTATAATCCACAAACTGATTTACGAGATCTTGATATCTACATTGCGATCGAGCAAGAATATTTGAAACTCTACGATTCTTTCTTGTCGGACACATCCTCATTATTACAGAAACGAATTTGTTGGACCGGCATTGATGATAAAGATGTAAAAACCATCACATTAAACATAAAAAATGAATTTGACGATGTACAAAACTTAATTCAGAGTTTACACTGTATTGATAAGCTTTCAAGCTATCTGCATGAATTTTCTGAGATGCTTATGAACTACATAATTAGTCCCATTATTAATGATAATTGCTCCTTACGTGTGATCGACGAAAAGATTTTCAGTATCGAAATATTGGAAAGAAAGAAATCGCCTGGTTATAAATGCGTACTTCATAACTTGGAATTGTTGTACAAATTCCTCTATCAACATTTTAATTTTACAATACACGGTGACGAAACGTTCCTGAAAGGAATGCAGCCTTATTTGTTGGAACCATTGTCGACGTTGTTAACTAAGGATTGTATCTCGCGTATTACACCAACATCGAGTGCCGATTTAAAAAACTTTATGCCCATTGTTCAAGCGATTGATGATTTTCAGCATTTTTTAGTTGCAATTGGTAAAAATTTTACTTGAAAAAATTTACTCGTTTATTTTTGTAGTTAACTATATAGTTGTAACAAACATTTGATGCTTTAGGCTTCATTACGGACGATCAGCTTTTCCTATCGGAATATACAAAAAATATTGATAAATTGTTTATTAAAAAAATTTGTCAAGATTTGTTGGCAAAAGCTCGAAATATTATGAAGAAAGACTTGCATGATTGCATTACATATGAGCCACAGGTAAGTTTACATTAAAATATCATCACGTGATAAAGTATACATCGTATAAATTTAACTTTTTTACAAATGTTTTAGGAGGCGTTCGAATTTCCAGAAGATTCATACGATTACGACACGATACAGACGCATAAAAAATTAAATGACAATACATTCCAACTTCCTAAGTGTCAGATAAGGTACTGAAATTGACCCAAGAAAAATTCAATTAAATTAAAAAAAATTACATCGTGAACTATTTTAGCAAGAGTGCCAGGGAAACATTAGATCTTGCGAGAAACATCTTGGACGAAGCATGTTCTAGTTCAGATTCTTGCGCGATTCAGTTATTTTATACATGTAAAAATGTTTTCGAAATGTATGCAGGATTGATACCTGAACATCATCGAAAATTTTTAGAAACGATTCCACAACAAGTTGGTAAGGAATTAGTGCTTAAACAAACAATACAGTTACATGAAAATGGTAATCCTCCTGATATTATCCATGGGTATTTTGTTATTTAGCTGTATTTCACAACAATTGTATGTATCTTGGACATCATCTGTTAACATTGGGACACGAATATAGGGATAAGTTACCGAAATCTTTACACAATCTCAACTTAACTTTCGCTGATCAAGTCATAGTATTGAAGGATGCCGGATCATCCTGTTTCTTGGAGCATATGAAGTACCAAAGAAATATCATTTTCGATATTCTTAAAGAATCTGGTTAGCAATTGCATATACATTTTGTTAATGTAACGTTATACGATAGTTATATAGCTTTGCTTAACGTATGATAAATTCCTTTTTATTTTAAAATAAGGTTTATCTGCATTGGGTCAAACATCTGAGTTGCATCCTAGCACTGAACGTGCAATGAGACAGTGCATAAGACAGTTGGAGTTATTGAAAACAGTATGGTTAGATGTTTTACCTATAAATATTTACTGTAGAGCTATAGGTGAGAATTAACATCTTTTTTTTATAGATTTTGTATCTGTCGATATTAATTGAATTGATAATTGAACATTTTAGGATGTATCATGAATTCCATGATCGAAGACTTAATAATCAGGGTCATATCCGTTGAAGACATTCCTGCTGATGTTGCAACCGAATTGGTAACATTATTTAATATGATCGTTAAACGTGCACCACAAATATTCCCAGTAAGTTTAGAGCAAAAAGATATAACTTAATATTCTGAAAACTTTTATTATATTGATCGATTTATATAAAAAAGTTACATTAAAATTAATTTACTAAAATACTATGCCCATTTGAAATTTCGTAAAGCGAAATTTTTGTAGAATTAAACTGGAATGATAATACTTTTGGTCAATAGATTAAGAAAAGATGTGTTTTCAGGATCCACAGGAGATCTATCGACACGTTAAAAAATGGGAGAAATTTTTGGAACTGATCCAAGTATTAGGTGCTTCACTGAGAGAGATTGAAGTTAGGTGGAACGGCGGTAAAGGACCACTCGCGCGTGAATTTACCGCACCTCAAGTTAAACAATTAATTAGGGCACTATTTCAAAATACCGAACGAAGGTCCAACTTATTAGCTTCTATAAAATAATACATACATACTAAGTTTAATAATATGTATATAAAAAATAAATCAATCACTTTTGCATTTATTCATTTGCGTAATGAATTATTATTAATATTAACAGTGTAGTTGATGTAGAAAAGGATTATACCTTTCTGTAACTTAATATTGTTCGATTATACTGTTAATATTAAAGTATCTCTGTTCTGTGTGTTTATTAAGGTATCTCTTAAAACTTTTAACCGTTTAAATTTATACTGTAATACTTACGTTTCACTTATATATTACCAAAAATTAATTAATAGAGCATAAAAGTGTATAAAAATCGTTACTTTTATCTGTTCAGTAGAATTATCATCTACTAGTATACTTAAATCTTAAATAATGACAAACGTATTCAAACTTTCTAATTTGTTATAAAAAAACTTTCAGTTCTGTATCAATTTACGTCTGTTTCAATTAAGAAACCAGTAAATACTGAAAATTCTAAGAAAGTAGGCAAGCAGGCAGGCAGGCAGGGTGGTGGATAGTAGTGAGAGCAAATCATTTAATAGATATCCAATTCCACATCATTTACAGCAATGGCAAACATTATTACCATAAGTTCCGTATCTTTCATTTGAGTATCCACAGTAATAATACTCCAAAATTTCCAAATGCAATACTATTTCTGCACATATATTTTCAGGCCATGGTTTAAATCATATTTGAATGAACCAATTTTGCAGCTTATTAAACCTTGATTTTGCATGGCGTATAAAAATTCATAAGGCAAAGTTGCACAGTGTTATATATACGAGCAGTAGTGTGCATTTGGCTAAAATTGGCATTTCTTGCTTTTTCGTCTTTTTGTTTTTTTTTAAAATAATAGTAGTATTCATTAAATAATATGTATGTCTATAATGGATGATAAACAATATTATAGACAATTGGTATTAAATGTTAATAAAAAAAAGAAAAAGAAAGATATTAGTCATAGAAAATCTTATCTTTTTATAATGCAAGTTGAACGTTTTTTTACTTTAGCTATATTTTCTTCACAGTTCCTTTATAGTAAGAAATTTAAAAAAGTACACAAAAAAAATAATACATATAAGTAAAAAAAAAAAAAAAACTTATTCAAAACTATGAAATATATGTAATACCCCAGATTTTAAATAAGACAGAAGTTGTGTGTGTAAATACTTTAGACTACGATCCATATAGCTTGATTCAAAATTTTGTTCACGATTCACGTTTGATGTTATATAAAGTTTTTGCAGTAACGCTTTTTGTTTATGAGTAATGAGTAATGTTTTCTGAAAACGATTACAAACTGTAGAACTAAAGTATACTATACAAATGGTATTGCACAACTCGATCTGCAATGGTAGTTCTTGTCTATATACAGGTCGCTGCGTAGATTGGATAGAAATGTAGTCATCAGGGTGGGCGGCTGATTGGCCCGCAGTTCAGATTGGCAATGCAGCGTAGATCTTTTATGTGCATTCACGAAGATGACGATGACTGTGAACATGGAAGTGCAAAATAGTATGTCACAATAACTTTTGCTCCCTTCTTGTGGACAACTCTCATCAAATGAGAGTATATTTATAATGGTACAATATATCTGTACATGCAGTAGATTTGTTCAGTGCCAATTGCTAATTCTATTGTCATGAAATTTTTTACTTTTATATATATATATACATGTATATATATACATATATATGTGCACCTTCTGTATACAACAGTCATTATTAATTCTAAGTTTCAACTTAAACCAGTTTGTTATCCATAGAAAATTGATAAACATATTTTATGTTTTATCTACCTATAATAGTGCTCGTCTGCCCAAGTACTATCATTTGTCAATTAACCCAGAATTGTTTTGTGCTTAAAATATGACCAAATGTTTGCTTCTATATTTAATAAGTAGACAAATCAATTGTCACTGTTACATCTTTCAATAATTCACTCGATAGATTAGTATCATTGAATATTCATTTATGAGCAATATAACTTAAAATCATTTTACAAGGACTAGGTATTATTAGTACCTGCCACGACCAGCTGGGGAACGACTTCGATACCTCGATGTGCCAGTGCCTTTGTTAGTATAATAGTCAGCATTGGAATCTCCGCTATTATAGACATCTTGTGTATATCCGTCTCGTGTAACATACCCACTAGCACGATTGGTCATATAATCTTCTCCGTAGTAGTCTCTACTCCTACTTCCACCACCCTTGCCTGCATAATAACCTCCATAATCTGCGTACATATTATTTCCTCTGTAATTGAATGCGATGGAGGCAGCAGACCCATAGCCCCTAGCGGCGCCACCTCGACTTCCTCTGTACTGTCCCATACCACCCCTGCCTCCACCGCGTCCCCTACCCCGTGAAATTTCTACCCTTAACTTGGCACCCATTATCTCTGTGCCGTTCATACTGCTGCAAGCGAGCTCTGCTTCGTTCATATTTACAAACTCGATAAATGCAAAACCTGGTGGGTTAAACGCCACCCAAACTTTGTTTAGCTTGCCATACTTTTCGAATTCTGTCTGGAGATCTTCCTTTTTAATGCTCTCGTTTAATCCGCCGACATAAACGCGCGTATACCCTTCTGGTGTCATTTTTTTCTACCTAAAAATTCAGAGGTACACAAAACTTCTTGTACATTTCGGAAATTCTATTAATATAAATAATAATATAAAACAAATATAGACGATCGCGCGTATTACGTGTGATTTATTTGATTTTATCAATTAAGGCGGTTAATGGAACAGTATATTCGATATATCAAGATAATAAACTTTCACACAATGGATTCTTTATAAACTCTGTGAAACAAATCTTGGATCGGAGCACATCGAGTACTTGCGCGCCAACGACTCCGAAGATTGTTATTAACTTCACAACGGTATACTCACTTGTATTTCAATTTCCCTTGTAACTTTCGTTTCTTGACTGAATTTCACGAAAAATTGAGTAGAAAAAGGATATCCAGTACGCTGTTACTATGATACAATCAATAGGCGAGAATCAACCGGGGTTCACAGTGCACAGAAACTGCATCCGATGTCTTGGCGTCTCCAACCCAGACGCCAAATGCACGTACGGTCTGCTCGAATGAATTATTCCGCTTCACGGGAATATTATCAAGAAAATGAACGCTTCTCTGCTTCCAAACGTTTCTCTCGATTAATCGTGGAGTAACTGTTTCTAAATAAAGTGCTTTAATATTCCGGGAATGAGAAAAATCTTACTCGTATTATATTCACGCGGAACGATTTATCTGAGCAAACCGTAGATATGTTTTTGTTAGATTTGACCGAGGACAACACAAATACAGTCGACGAAGCGATGACTAGATAACTAAACTGTACCAAGTTTTTCGTATTTTTTGTCAAATTTGTTTTCGAAATAAATGATTAATTTTGTAACGATGCGAACAGTTTTAGTTAATCCTGACTGATTGTTTTATTTAGTAAACGTTATTTAGTAAAATGATCACAAATTATTGTCCAAAAAATATGTGCGACTTTAATTATTAATTGAAACCTATAGGTACAGTTAAACTATGGTTATACGTGCGAATTTGAATAAATTACTGATATAAAAGTATGTTCCCCAAAAACTTGTATTCCGTGATACAATGCGAACATTACATACTGTTAAATTATAGATAGTACACTAACCTTTGTATGAATCACGCGTATGCGGCGTATGTAGGTACGATACGTCGTATATGGTAGATGTGATATAGCTTTACGAAGATGGCAGTTTAAACGATATTGACAATGCCATTTCGATGATAGTAGCCTCAATGACGGAAATGTTATGTTATGGAATTACTTGATTTCATTCATGTAAAAGCATACAAATTTATTGTTATTTGTCGAAATTTTTGACACATTCTCTAGTTTGAGTTGTCATCGAATTTAATCAAAATGCAACGATACGACATTCTTATACAAGAAATAGAAGGCATAGATGATTATTTGGGTCCAACATTTCGGTACGTAACTTAAATGTTTGTTTCTTATCACGAATTTCGTTAAAGTTACGCGCTCTCGAAATGACAACCCTTCACGCAGATGCGACGTTTACCGTGCATATGCGCACTAGAAGGGTTGAAAACGGGGGTGGGTACCCCCGTAGTAAAATAAGACAAAATTGGATTAGGGTTCTATTATGTCAAGATTATCAACTAATCAAGTTGATAATCTACTGTCAATTATGGTTCCAAAACACGAATACCTGTTGTATGAAATAGAATCTACAGATACCAATAGTATAGGCCTTGTTTTCAGGTATTATCATTGTCACCCATTTCTTGGGAAAAAGAAAGCTTTAGAAAAAAGTTTTTAATTAATATAGATGTTATTATTTTCATTTTTCTCTTTCTAGAGCAATTTACGATGGCCATGAGCATCAAAAATTTATGGAAAAGCTTGACGAACGTATCAAAGCTCATGACAAAGACATTGAAAGAATGTGCAATCATCATTACCAAGGTTTCATCGATTCGATCAGAGAACTTTTGCAAGTTCGTTCTCAAGCGCAACAGCTTAATGTCAGTTTACACCTTACAAATGCTTTACAAAGAGAGAACAAAGTGTTGCCCAATAAATAATATAATTCTCTTTGTAGGCTGAAATATTGGAACTCGATAAACGTATCACTGCCACTGCTACCAAAGTAATAGAAAAGGGAGAGGAGCTTGTGAAAGCACGCAAAGTAGAGAGTAACATGGCTGCTGCGGTAGACAGTCTCACTATGTGTCTTCCTGTTTTAGCTGCATATGCAAAGTTACAAAAACAATTGAAAGACAAGCGTTACTATCCAGCATTAAAGACACTGGAGCAACTAGAACATCATGATTTACCAAAAGTAACAAATTATAGATTTTCCTCACAAATTACACAACAAATTCCACAGTGAGTAATGTGTGTATGTTATAAGATAAAAGAATACTTACTTTTACAGCTGAATATAACTAGAGAGTAATTTATTCAAGTATAACGACTGACAGATTGCAATGATTTTAGACTACGTGAAAATATAAAGGATGCTTCCATGTCTGATTTAAGAGACTTTTTGGAAAATATTAGAAAATATTCACCAAAGATTGGCGAAGTTGCTATGAGACATGTAAGTGAAATTTATACGAATAAAATATTTTATGCACGCATCTGAACTATATATTGGTTTGTTTTCATATGGTTAGACGCAAGAACAATTGACTATTGAAGCTGAGATTATCGGTCGAAAAAAGAGGAGATCGCATACAACAAATTCTTTGTCAAATGAATCTGAGGAAGAGTTAAGTGCTCAGGATTTAATGGATTTTAGTCCCGTTTACCGCTGTATGCATATTTACACAGTACTCCGCGAAGGAGAAACATTTAAATCGTATTATAGACAGCAAAGAAAACAGCAAGCTAGATTAGTTTTACAATCGCCTATTAATATGGTACACATATTATTTCTTACTAAAATGAAATTTTTGTATTTCCAATTCAATTTTCATACTGTTTTTACAGCATGAAAGCATAAGTGGTTACCAAACATATTTACAAGGCATTGTGGGATTCTTTGTAGTAGAAGATCATATTTTAAATACTGGTAATGGTCTAGCTACACGCGCTTATTTGGATGAATTGTGGCAAATGGCACTCTCTAAAATTGTAAATGCCTTGCGCACTCATTCAGTAAGTATCAATAAATTCATCTGCGAATGTTGTATATGACGGTAAAATATAAAAATTGCAATTTTTAGGCCTACTGTACTGACGCAATGCTTATTTTAAAAATAAAGAATCTTATAATGTTATTCAACACAACATTGAGGGTAAGTAGTGCTAGTATGAGTCACTTAGATGCTATGTTCATCAACTCCACTGTCTGTAAATGTCTCAAGTAAAGTAATTTATTTTTTTTCACTGCCCTGTTCTTGGAACAGAATTATGGCTATTCTGTAGAGCAACTTTGGGATTTATTACAAGAAATTCGAGTGCACTACAATGAAGTACTTATGCAGCATTGGGTACAAGTGTTTAGAGATATTCTAGATGAAGATAGTTTTTTACCAATTCAGGTATGTTATTGCACTGTTCAGAGCTAAATGTATTCAGAGTAAATTTCCTTATACCTTGGTATATTTTAGGTTACCACGCAAGAAGAATATGATAATATTCTGGATTTGTTTCCGTATCATGATGAGGAATTGCAGAAGGCAGAATTTCCAAAAAAATTTCCATTCTCGGACATGGTCCCGAAAGTTTATCAACAAGTCAAAGAATTTATATATGCTTGCTTGAAATTTTCCGAAGACTTAAATTTTACCCAAACAGAAATTGATGAAATGATTTGCAAATCAACAAATTTATTATTAACGAGAACGTTTAGCGGTTGTTTGTCGTCATTATTTCGGAAACCATCATTGGCACTTCTGCAGGTGGTTCAAATCATAATAAATACCGGTTATCTTGAGAAATCTACAAAATATTTAGAAGAATTTGTGTCTAATATTACAGGGTAAGTTTTTAATAAGTCGTAAAAATACTTTCTTTATGATGAGGTATCATCTAACAACTTTGCAGAACGCCACACGAAGGACAGTTAAGTTGTATGGATGTTGAATCAGCTATGTTCAGGGTTGCAAGGGATGATGCTGAAAAACAAATTTGCGACAAATTAAAAAATAAGCTTGATGAATTTTTAGAATTAGAAAACTACGATTGGAACTTGGCAGAACCCCAGGGACACGCGTCTGGTTTTATTACCGATCTCATAGCATTTCTGCAAAGTACTTTTACGTGTTTTACTAATTTACCAGTACGCGTTCTATTTATAAATATTACGAATAAAGGGTTGGGAGGAAAAACGATACGAGTTTATTTTTTGTACAATTTGCTAATGATGTATTTTTATAGTCATTAGTTGGAAGGTAAGAAGTGCTAAATAATAGAGATTAGTTTCTCAAAAATATAATTTGAAAACTATGGGAAAATATACTAGAATGAAATTTCGCTTATTTTTTTAAAAATAACAAAAACTAGACTCTTATCGCACCTCCTTCTTTGACCCTTCAAATATTTTACGTAAATTCAAAGGAAATATTTATACTTTAGGAGGAAGTTGCACAAGTTGCTTGTCAATCGGCCTGTTCTCACATAGCGAAATCTATATTGGGAATATTAATTAGCGAGGATGTGAAACAAATATCCATGGGTGCTCTTCAACAAGTCAATTTAGATACGATACAGTGCGAACGTACGTGTCTCCTTTTCTTTTATTTTTAATTTAAGTTATACAATATATGGTTACAAAATATTTAATGGTAGCAATTGAATCGATGGGAACGAGAAATTAAAAGATATCTTTTTTCAATTGTTTAGAATTTGCCGCCTCGGAACCTGTTGTTGGTTTACCCGAAGGTACTTTGCTCCAACATTTTGCACAATTAAGACAATTACTAGACTTATTTATGAGTTGGGACTGGCCTACATATTTTCATGACTACGGCCATGAATCGAGTAAATATAACCTGGTAACTCCAAACATGGCTGTACTTTTATTAGAAAAGTATGTACCATACCTTTTATCTATTTTGCAACATGTTGTGCTATTGTTATCGATAACTTTCTAATACGTTGTATTTACAGATTAAAAGAATCCGATAAGAAAACAGTATTTTCTGTATTAAAGAAAAGCGAGCGCGATAAGAAGAAACTTTTAGAAACTGTATTAAAACAATTGCGCCAATTAGCACAAACTGCTCAGCAGTGAACGAAGAACAAAGTCAGTATGTACATACCTCAGAAAAAAAGAAAAAGATTGTAAATACATAATTTTTAATATATAAATATGCTCGAAGCATAATTATTTGGAAACTTATCGTTACCATAATAAAGTTACTGTAACAAAATTTTTAACGATCAATCGTATTTTCTTCTTTATATTGTCTTGATGCAATGATTGTTAAAAATAATGATTTCGTGCCGTGTCATGATTTTTATACTTTGCTGTGCTTATTTCCAATGTGGCATGAACATTTCAATGGTCAATTATATTGCAATTACCTTAATCTTTTATTCGAAACTATAGACGAATATCGTGAAATATCGAACTGCAGGCAATAGAATACACCGCTTAAATTCCCATTACACTTATTATTTTAATCGTTTTCCTCCTAAATTGGCATTGTTATTTTACATGTAAATGAGTTACATATCGCACAATAACTGTAGTGAATAATGCTTGACGTATAAAGTCCCAATTCCTAAGTCTTATAGAATTAATCGCGCGTTTCCGGAATTGAATTTATATATATTAAAAAAAAGATTAAATATAATTCTTTACTCTAAGTTATCCGAATTTTTATCTCGATTTAATTGATGTTTAGTGTTCATATACGAAATATAAAGTAAATACATACGTAGATAGATAATTATATTAAGAGTAATAAAATAGATTAAATACAAATCAACAATAATTCCTGTAAAGTAATACCAAAAGCATAGTATTTGATTCCTGAATCAATTTGATAAGTATTTAATAGAGGTAAAACAAATTAATAATATGCATATATAGACCAATTATGATGCATGTGGCACAATTTAATTGGTGATGTATAATGGTTAGGTCTAATCATCGATATTGTCAGGATCCACATCATCGGGTAGCATGGAATACTTGTTGGAAGCTACGAAATTCTGAAACAAAGAACGATCGTTCATAATTGTTCCGATCGAAATTCATCTTGTTATTGCTACTTACTGGAGTTTGTTCATCTTTTGCCTTTGGCATCCTACTAACATCATCTTTCTCTCGATCTCTTCGATCTCGTGCGTCTCTGAAAACACAACGCAATTATTTTCTATATAGAACATGAAAATTATTAAAACTGTTACCTATCTCCACCGCGAGTATCGTTTGATCGTGCAGGACCCCTTGAGGATGGTCGTCCTCCACGATAAGAGGGTTGTGCTTTAGACTCTCCGTATTGATCTGAATTATGAAAAAACATTGTGTTGCATCATTTTTTATATAAACTTACTTATAATTATGTGGAATTAAATTTACCAGAATGAGCAGATTGACTTTGTGCTGCCGATCTTTCGTTTCGTCGACTTTTGTCATCATCTGATCGCCACGTTGGTCGTCCCCTTTCTTTTTCCTCGCGACCCTCCTATTAAGTATACCAGTACAGGTCAGATTAGTTTATATTATTAAATAATGTACTATACAATTTTTACATCGTCAACTTACTCCATTACGTCTGCCCCAAGTTCCTTCTTTAGTGGCGCGTTTCTCTGAATCTCTAAAAGGAAAATAATCGTTACATAATTTAAATAAACCAGGCTCAAACTTTTACGCAATTTCTTCGTTTTCTGTACCCGTCCTCTTTGGATTTTGACTCTGCGTAAGACTTCGCGAGACGTTCCTCTATTTCCCTTTCCCTGGCAGTGGTATCTACAGGTTTTGCAGCACCAAATATATTTGTAGATGAAGCGGTAGCAGGTGCGGGTGCAGGTGCGGATGGTGCCGCAGGCTGTTGCTGTTGTTGCTCTTCCTTTACTGCAGGCTCAATAGGCTTTGTACGAGGTTGTAGCTGTAATTTCGGCCTGGTTCTTGGTTCAGCTGCGATGTTTTAATGCTTTTTAAAAACTTTTCAGATGTTTTAACTGTTGCACAAACAAATAAGACCTACGTTTACTGTCCGTAGGTGGAGGCTTTCCTTGTCTGCGTGGACCATCACGATCCCAATCGGAATCTCCATAATTACGACGTGGACCAAAACTACTGCCTCTATCTCCTTCTCTATCCCTACTACCTCTGTCGTAACGAGACCATTCTCTGTCTTTTTCTTCATCTCTGAAACCGCCTCTGTCTCTGAACGTTGGTCTTCCTCTGTCGCTACTCTCACGCCATGCACCGGGTTTATTATCATAGTCAGAACCTAATCGATAAAGACATATTGAGTGACAGTGAATAATGTTCATCATGTATGACTTTGCATATCAACATTGTATAAACATACTTTCGCGATCGTCTCTTCGATCCCTGTTATCGTATCGATTCCGATACGAATCACCTTCCGATGATAGATTTTCATCTCGCGGACCACTCCTCCAATCGCCGAAAGTACGTTCGGGATCATCGTATGTATCTCTACGATTATCTCTGCTCATTCGACCACCACGACGGTCATCATTAGTACTATTTGAAACGTCAATTCGTACTCTTCGTGTCTTCATGGGCTAAAGATACGAGATAAATCACGCAATTGGTTCATCAAGAATAAACGATGAAATGTTCTAAATTATATATAATTATATATATATAATTTGAGTAAAGATTCCATGATGAAACAAACACCAGTTGTGCAAGCCTGATATAGAAACAAACTTACTGTATTGGATAAACAAAGGGCATCAATTAAACTTTGACGATCTTCAAATTCGACGTATCCGAATCCCTTCAGTTTGTTAGAATCTTTTGGTAAACGTATGTTAGTAATCTAAAAGTGTATAATAATCAAAGTTAGTATAGTACATAAATATAATAGAGTATGTTAATGTGTATGTACATTTAAAACCCTAACCTTCATATCCGCAAAAAATTCTGTCAAATACATTTCATCCACTTCATATGGAAGATTAGATAGATATGCTACATAAGGTGGATTAGTAGGAATATCTTCATCTGCAACACGGGGGCCTCTTGCAGCCCTTGGAGCAGTCGGTAGAATCACTGGTTCTTTGCTGCTTCTTGACGCAAATCGTTCTGTCACGTTATAATAATTAATATGTTTTAAAGTACTTAATAACATAAATTTAAAATACATATTCAGGATGATTATTGCACGATTATATAAATGAATATCTAATTTTAAATATAGTATTAGACATTTATCTATATCTTCTTCAAACGTATAAATGTATACATATGTATATATGAATCGCTGTAGAAGAATTTAGGAATAAAATATAAGAAACAATAGAAAAATGTTTAAATTTAATTTACCATGTTCTTCTTCAGTTTCGTCATACCAGCTGGTCGATGGTTTTAGTGGCACAGTGGGTATTGTACCCCCATCAGCCAGGAATGACATTAAATCAACAGTTTTGGATTTGCTCTTCTTCTTCTCTTTCTTGCCTGGTAGAGAAAAATATAGGTAAGAATCGTCAATTAAAAAAAGAACACTTAAATATATGCTGGTTGCAATATTGAAAGCATGCTACGTTTCGTGAAAAGTTTGGTTATGTCACGGAAAAAATAGTAAAAATGTAACAGTAGCAGTATTTATGACGCTAAAAATATCATTGTACAAACGAAGCGTTGATTGTTTAATTCTATTCCGTGAAAAAGTTTACCTGAAGACATGGTTACAGTTCGAATCTAAAGTAATGCAAATCAAATCCGCGTTCCAATGGACCACACGACCAACCTCAGGATCCATAAGGCATGAAACATGTTTTAGAAAGATGCAAGTCGGCCAACATTGTACATGCTACAATATCGTAAAGAATGTTTGCATATTTATCGTGCAAGTAATTTACGCGAACAAATTATGCACATCATTTCAAACTAATTCGCCCATTGACAATTAAAAGTATTTATTTATTTTTAGTATTACATAATTGTCTTGGCAAATTGTTGAAGTTCTTGGTCGATGTCGCTGATATTGTAAAATAAAAAATTTACAGACGACTAAATAACGATGTAAAATGATGTTGTACTTCTTGAAATTTGCTACGCTTTATTTACAAAAAGGGTCTGTTTGTTTCAGTCGAAAGAAACCAATAGAGATCAGCGATAGAAATTTTTGGAACGCACAGTTGGATTAAGTTAGAGAGTAGCGCTAACTATTACAGGAAGCAATTGCAAAGGAGTTCTAAGTCACGTGATCGTAACATAGTGTGCTGAAGACATGGCGGACAAAGAGGAGACTGAGAGGACCATCGCCGAAGACATCGTTGTCACCAAGTATAAAATGGCCGGTGACATCGTAAATCGTAAGAAAACGACTTAACGTTCTCTAATGAAAGTCGAGCGAATAAAACTGAAATTGTCTCGTACATGCACGGGCCTCTTAATGTTTTATTTTCCACCTGGCCATATGGAATGTGGCGCGCTAATGCCGGGCTCCCTTACCATGTGGGATAGCTAGCATCGACTATTACATTCCAATAATTTATCGATACTTTGAATATTTTATACATCCTTAACAAATCGATTATAAAAAGAAATGATTAGTTCTCTACTATATGGCCCCAAAGATCGTCTGTTTCGATTGATTATCGCAGGCGTAATATTCTTATCAGGAACCATAATTTAATCGCATTCTTCGTATTAGTGTTTCCATTTCCGTAAAAAGACCATTCGTCAGATATTCAATGAAAACTTTTACGTTCTGCGACTAACTTTGCTACACGTTAGTTTTTATTAACATCTAAGTAGTACGCATAGTTGTCGTTTACATGTCGAATAAAAAGTACCACATTAAAAAACGTGAAATTATTTAAGACGGATTTGTTTCAAATTTTACATATAAGGAGGTTCATAAGTGGGTCATCGATTCTAAGTGTTAGTTTTTCTCCTAGCCTCTCGAAATAAGAGAAGGGAAGGGGTTAAACATAAATTTTTTGCAAAATGCGTTGTTCATGAAAAACTGAAACTTTTGATGGAATTAAATGAAATATTGCAGAAAAAAAATTTTGTGCGAATCTTTTTGCAATAGTTGATATTTCTTAACAATTTTGCCGATATTTTTAATATTTATGAAAAAACAAAAAATCACTTTGAAATTTCATTAAAATAGTTTTAAATATTAACCTAGAAGTATATATTATAAAAAAAATTAAGTTTTTGTTTGATAATTTCTGTTATTAGGGACCACTTCCGTATCTTCATTTGACTAAGCATGGTTACGAATAGTACATTTCTTTTTTTTTATTATTTTAGGGGTATTAAAGCAAGTTTTAGAAAAATGTGTTGCCGGAGCATCTGTACGGGAAATTTGTGAATTTGGAGATAAATTGATATTGGATGAAACTAGCAGAGTTTTTAAAAAGGAGAAGGAACTAAAGAAAGGAATTGCATTTCCAACGTGCATATCGGTCAATAATTGCATTTGCCATTTTTCGCCAATTGCAAGCGAACCAGATCTCATACTTAAGGATGAGGATATGGTAAAAGTGTAAGTTTATATTTTGTGAATATAATATGTTAGATATTATATAACTTGAGCAATTCCATTTTCTTAATTATCGATTTCTACTTCTAGAGATCTTGGGGCACACGTTGATGGCTTCATAGCAGTTGTCGCACATACTATTGTTATAGGTTCTTCGCCAACAAAAAAAGTTACTGGTAGAAAAGCAGATGTAGTATTAGCTGCACATTATGCATCTCAGGCTGCACTCAGGCTTTTACAGCCAGGTACTGAGGTAAGTTTTATATTACGTATTTGCACATCTATGTTTGCAAATTATGTGACATTCATATTTTTTAAGTATGATTTTTTCTATTTATAGACTTACACAATAACAGAGACAGTAGAAAAAGTTTGCGACGTATACAAATGTAAACCAATTGAAGGAATGTTAAGTCACCAATTGAAACAGTTCAAAATTGATGGAGAGAAAACTATCATTCAAAATCCAAATGATGCACAGAAGAAAGAACATGAGAAATATACTCTTGAAGCTTATGAGGTAAAGTTAATTTAGTACAATGCTGCATATAATTTGTTAGAATGGAAAATAATTAGCTAAATATTTGAAAATTTTTTGGTTCAGGTGTACGCTATGGATGTGTTAGTTAGTACTGGGGAAGGAGTAGGCCGAGAGCAGGACACTCGGGTTACTATATTTAAAAAAACAGAGGAAACATATCAGCTGAAATTAAAGGCGTCGCGCATGTTTTACTGTGAAGTCACTCATAAACACGGTCTTATGCCATTTAACTTACGTACTTTCGAGGATGAAAAGAAAGCAAAAATGGCAGTCGTGGAATGTGTAAATCATAGGTTGATTGAACCATTCCAAGTGAGTGTTTATAAACTACTTAGTTTCTGTCTGTAATCAGGATGTTTTACAGATATCATAAATTGTAATTTTTATGTCGTTTTACATAGGTATTATATGAAAAACCAAATGAATTTGCTGCACAATTCAAATTCACGGTACTATTAATGCACAATCGACAACACAAAATTACAGGAATCCCCTTAGACCTCGATACTTACCAATCTGAGTATGCTGTTAAAGATCCCGAATTGAAGGTGCGAGCCGAGTATTGATTTTTATTCCCAATATCCTTTCTTTCTATATATATTCCGTCTTCAAATAACTGTCCTGTTTTTATAGAGTCTTTTGTACACCTCGGTGAACCCGAGAACTGCAAAGAGGATGAGAAAGAAGGCTGAAAAGGCTGCGGGTGAAGTGGCGATGGAAGTTGACGCCAAGGCCTAACACAACCGTTTTAGCGTTCATCATAACGTATTAACATCGTGCACTTTGCGTTATTCTTTATTCAGCAGCTTCAGAGCAGAAATTAGACACTTTTTAATCTCACCGTACCTTGAACTCTTATCCCTTTAATGGGATGTCATTGATAAATTGTGATTCTCCATACGTTTACGCCTTTATCACGTCTACATTGCTATCTGTCTAATATACGTGACTGTATTTACACGAATTCAGGAAGTGTCTCTATCCACATTAATTTAGAAAAAAGTGTTGAGTTCTGCCCTGAATGAATCGGACTTCACGACACTTATTATGTGTGCCACCACTTATTGACACTTACGTTTTTATACTGGAATATCTTTTTAATGGACCATGGTATTATTATAAATTGGACGATTGTTCATAAGACGTTTTGCAGCTCATGTAATTAACATTTTGAACATGTGAAACTTGTTTCGCAAGTAATGGTCGGACTATAATGATTACTGTTGTGCAAATTAATTTGACCGAGTCAAAAAATGAATCGCACGTGCATTCATCACCGTATGTTTCTTTTGTGGAAGAAACCGAATAAAAAACTTAATTTTTATTTTGTACACCCTGGATTATCAAAAAACAAGAAAAAGTTATGTTGCGTTGAATAATCTACTTTCAATCGCACTCGCTACATTATTAGAATCACTGTTTATACGTTCTGAATGCACTGCCGAACGTGATATGATTCACTCGACACCGATGCACTTTTTGCACTGGCTGATTTTTTGCATCTCGTGTCTAGTGAACAAGTAATTGATACTATAAAGAAACATCTAATTTGAAATTGTACAATTGGAATGAATGTCCATATTGGGATTCCGTATAAACAATGAAATGCCAATGAACTTGGAAGTGTTTCGTTGCAAGAATTCCCCGACCGTTAAGAAAATATTTTATTCTCACTCAGTTTGACTCTGCGCAAATTTTGCTGCGTATTTAGAGTGAACGTTAACTCAAA
The DNA here is from genome assembly GCA_963969225.1 of Xylocopa violacea. Taxonomy (NCBI): domain Eukaryota; kingdom Metazoa; phylum Arthropoda; class Insecta; order Hymenoptera; family Apidae; genus Xylocopa; species Xylocopa violacea. The sequence goes on from CAXAJV010000014.1 coordinate 21,852,692, forward strand.
CTGATCACAAGTGCATTTTGCGTTATTCACATTCGAGTGAAAAAAAGGAAAGAATCTTTCTAGGAACAAAAGATTCTTAGGGATTAAATCGTTTTAACGGAGTAACGAGGCGAAAATTACGAAATATTAATACAATGTAATAATAGTTTTGTATAAGGAGGATAGATAATGTATCTGTTCTAGATATTTTTTCTACTCAAGTTGTGCATATTTCGAATGTTACCGACGAGTGTGCTTGTAAAACAAAAGATGTCTTAGATCACCGTGCACTGTCCTTCGTTTGCTCTAATTGGAGTATCCTTTTTTCATTGGGTTTAGAGCATCGTATTTACAACAAAAGTATTTGCTAAATGTGGAAAGGTTACGTCCATGGTACCTTCTTTGACAGAGTTTTTAACAAAGCGCTGTATTAATCAATGGAAATGAAAATATATACAAATAAAAATTACCATTGCTGCACAGAGGTCATCAGTAGAATGCCTATATAACGCAAAAAGGACTGTGCACAAAAATCATACTTAACGTAAATTTAATATGGTGATATGAAATTGTTATTAAAAATGAAATTAATGACAAGCTAACAAGTATAGAGTTTGACATGTGCAAAATTCGTGAATCATCATATTGTCTTTTTTCTCTTTCAAAATAGTAACACTAATGCATTAATCTGTAACATACTGTCTATTACTAAAAGGAAATATGAAATTCGTTGACTAAGAATTGACGTTCGAGAAAGATAGAATTTTAACGAATAATATAAACTTTTCTATGACAGATGATCTCTAACTAAAAATGAGAAACGAAATGTCAGAAATATAGAATCACATTTGCAGCCGTGTCTTTATTGTTAATATAACAGGTATGTCGTATAAACTAATATAGTTTTAATACTTGCTTCTGTTAAACATAAGGATAGTAAAAAAGAACTAGTACTATTAAAAAAAAAAAAAAAAATAGCAATACCAATTTATTACATAAAATTAGAATGGATCGATATATTAAAAATAATGTTCAAAGTAATGTCACCGTGTGATACACCTATTTATAGATTCGATAAAAGAAAGACGATACTACATCGAAAATATTTTCGTTCTCATTTCGGCAAAGATAATGTTGATGAATTTTTATCTCGACATTGTTTTTTAAACCAACAAAAAAGCAATACAAGTACTGTAAATATATATAGCGATTTGTAGTCATAAATTTATGAACAAAAAATGAAGGATTTTTGTGATTATCACATATCTGAATTACAATGTACAAATTTTAATTTTAATACAATCGCATTAGGAGTAGTAACGTCAGCGACATTTATCTCGCTGCCATTTCTGAGCCCAAGTTCGACTAGCGTTTTTGTTAGATTCTCACGTGTCCTTTCTTCAATACTTGCTACAGTTTGCATATACAATGTTCTGTTTTTGCCATCGATGCATGCTGTGAGGCCTGGATTTTTCATTTGTAAATCAGACCTTTCGCACAAGAGCTCTATCAAGTCTCTTAATTTACATTTAGGATTATTAATCTCAATTTCTTTTGGAATTTGGCTACATGCTACGCAGTCTTCTTTCCTTTCTGCTTCGTATGTGTAAGTATAAATTCCATCTACATTATTGAGTACCTTTAAAAAAAAAATTTACTAACTATATTATAATTTTGGACCCTAATTTTTATCTTACTTCGAGCTGAAGTAACAAATACCATATAATTGTTTAGAGAGGCGCTGCAACTGCTAGCAAGTTTAAATGCCTCTGTAGCACACTGTGCAGCAATTACAGCATTCGTAGATGCAACAGCAGGTATTATATTTTTAACTACTCCTTGCACTAATCTGTACGTTACACTCTGTATCCCAAATTGTGCAGCTCTTTCATTAGACTTTTCATAGATCCAATTTATATGCTGTGGGTCATCTCCATCAATTGTGCAATCAAATGGGTTTTCTTTTGGCCACTGAATAACTTTTACATACTCTATACAATGTTCTGGCAGACGTGGTGTAGTTGCTATTGTACATAGCGGATATGTGATCTATACACCAAAATAGTGGTAAATTCAACCAAGAAATTTATATGTACTAATTAATGCAGAAGAAACATTAAAGGCATTTACCTGAGGAGGATATAAATCTAAAGTACATTCAATACAAGCAGTTAGACCAGGCAGTATTACTCTTACATTCCCTTTAAATCCTTCTGTTCCTCCATCGATCATTGGTATTACACTGGACCGATCCAATTCTCCATCCTCATAAACCAACAAAGACAGTAGCATGCCATTGATCCATCTTCTAGCGACTACAGAATCTAGGCCGCAAACCACTATGTGAAATTGTCTATAAAATTCCTCATCTTTATCTTGTATTTTACAGAAATGTGATATAACATTGCAGCCCGGAATTCTATTACTAACAAACTTTGCGGCTACTTCAGCTTTTGACAAACCGATATCTTTGTGACGAAACAGGAACTGCCTGTAATTTTATTAATTTAAGCTCTTCGTGTATTTCTCAGTAAAGTATTTTGAAATCTTTTCGGTAATTTGCCTTAATGTATTATCATACCGATTGAGGTTAGACAATTCGATTGTGTCCATATCGATCACATGAATTTGTCTAAATCCCATTAGTGCCAAATCTTTGAGCAATTCGCATCCTAGACCACCGGCACCGATCACAAGTATTTTACAATTATCTTGTAAAAATTGCAGGATTTCTGGTGACGGTTCGAAATCCGGTCTACAAAACGGACCCGATCTTTCCAATACTTTTCGCAAATTACTCCATCGCCTGTCAGCGTGATCGCAGCTCATCGTTGCAATACTATTAATACTTATTAAAAATCAATTCCCAAATTGCAACTGTTAAGCATAAATACTTTAATCGAACAGTTTACATACTTTATAACCTATCCAGGCAAACAATACACATCTACCACTACCCTTCGGACACCTAACACTTGCATCAATGACAGTAGCGACGCCAAACTGCCATTTTCAGATGCAAAATAGCGACACAATAGTGGTACGTCAATATGAAGCAGCAGTAGGTAGCTTTCGGAGTAGTCTGCGAACGTTTTCCTTCTTTTCACGAGTGGCATTCATTTTTTAGAAAGATTAATCGACACAATTCAATCAGTAGTATTTTCTTCAGAAGAACATTCATTTAGATTCAATCCAAAATTGTGTATAAATTCTGTTGCCTTTTAATCTGTGAAATTTTCGTTCTGTCGCATAACTGACACGTAATATTCAACTTAATATATATTTTAGGACTCGTTCGTGTGATCTTCATTCATCATTTTCTGTTTAATCATATCCAGTAAACGTTCGGCTGTCTTTTACAGCCCGTTTCTCGAGCGGACCGCCTTCCATCACGGCGTGTTCATGGCAGGCTCCAAAATCGATATGTAAATCGGTGTTACACGTCGGATGAAGTGGTGAGTGACGCTTAACAGTGTGATATCAGATTAAACCGATTGCGTTTGTACACGATTGTGTGCACACTGGCCGCGAACTTTAAAGCAGTTCCGTAACGTGCTCTTTGTTTTTCACTCTGTTCTTATTGCAAAAGCAATTCATTTTCTGCGCAAAGCACACCGTACGAAATTTCGCGAACGTTCAATTGTGTCGTACAATTATTACACGACGTCGACACCTGCTAATACGTGTACACGTAAAAGTAAATTTTTCTAATATCCGCGCAACGGTTCGAAAAGTCTAATTACAAACGTGTCTCGAATCGAAAGTAATACAACCGAGAGTCCATTCGATCTTTTCACTAACTCATTTTCATTCGTTCCCCTCGGCTTAGAAATAAATATTAATGCTGGTGCTCGACTTTTTGGGATAGCCTGTAGAGCGTGCCCGTCGTTCCCCTTCTCCTGGAACTGAGACGGTGAGGAAGGATAAACGACGAGGCGCGCAGTCCGCGGGATAAAAAGGTTGCGCTTTCTAACTCGCGAGCAAATGAATTAACCGAGAGGCATAGCGGTGCTTCTGTATGTTTGTATACGCGCGAACAATGCGCGATCCGTCGATTTCATAAAACGAACGTGTTCGGATGGAAATGCGCGATAGCGTTCGCTCGATTCGTGGCATATAGCGGTGGCGGAGCGGTCGAGTGACGTGCTCTCGTGTTTACATGTTGCGCGCACGTCAAATCGATACGTCGTGTACATGTGCGACCGGGTTCAGTGAGTGGATTACGAAATCGTTGGTCATCGGAGGAAGGGCTCGCACGTGGCTCTCGTAATTGTTCGTAATCGCGTTGCGTGAACGTTCCTCTTGTTTGACGTTTAGGTACGCAAAAGGGTCCAGCAACGACAGACCTAGGAAACGTCGACTAGTAAGTCGGTAAATACGTAGTTAAGTAAGGACGTGTTAATAAGAATCATCACTGGGAGTACGTGTCGGAGGTGGACAATCCGAAACGACTCTGGAGCTTCTATGGGATATAATATCGCGAATTGGGAAATGATACGCACGAGGGAGGAATTGGCCGAGAAATTGGGTCTGGACGGCGTGGATGACACTCACACTTTGTTGAACAATATGGTAGACGTCAGAGCATGCTACAAACCTAGCGGAAAAGTAAGATGCTTGCGTCAGATATTCTTCTTTTCTTTTCTGTGAGTTTAAATCGATGCATGTCCGTGGCTGTGTTTTGTGTAGTGTGCAATTATTAGAGTTTTGTTTGAGCTTGCTCGATGGTTTGACAGATTTCTACGAAACCTATGAGATATTTTAATCATTTTTTGAATATTAATATTAAGAAACATAACGTATGTTAAATACGTTTTTAGATGGTAGAAATTAGTAATCGAGTCCAGTTATCGTATCGATCTGTACCCGATTCGATTTACATCTACTAACGGGCATTGTGTACCGGCTGCATAATCGTTAAAGTGTGTCGTTAACCTTTGTTTGTAAATCAAGAAGGCAATTAAAGCGTTCTACTTTACCGTTCGACTTGATTTAAGGAAATTGCTATTGATTGGCGTTCACGATGGGGAGATAAGAGCCAGTCCTACTTTTTAAGGAAGCAATTCATTAGCCGCAACTCAATAACTGATAAATTCAATTCGCCTAGTAAATTGAAGTATAAAAAGTCACTAAATTGTGAACATTATCTATAAATGAACTAAAACGTAATCTAACATTTATGGTTTGGACATTTATTTCGCGAACAAAAACAAACATGGCGCGAGTGCACGAAACCGATGCCCAGTCGATATTCGATTACTCGAACGATTCGACTTTTCGACTCATCGATTGTTTGCGATCGAGATTTTTCAAATTCAAATTTCTTATCGACCACGTCCAACTTTCGATCGTACTTTTCGAATTTGGACTTTCAAATATTAAATATGCATCTCGTAATCGAATATTCTACTTTATTTTAGATAAATCCATACGAATCCAACGTGCTGCACGTATTTACCCAATATTTCATTGGAATTTTCTTTGGCGAACTTAATTCGGTTATGTAAATAGACTGAATTAAGTTACAAATGAAATGTTGCGCTAACGCAACATTGATTCCCAATGGATTAAGCGTACAAACATCCTGAACGATCGAAATTCCAAATCCATCGCTCCATATCCCGTCCAATCTCGCTGATCTCCATTAATTTATACTTTCATCCTTTCCACGACTTCATTGCATCCCATTAACACCGTGCATCAAACAGCCAACAAGTACGTGACTCTTTCTCTGTCGCTGATGCACCAGCACGCTAATTGCATGTCCACGCACGGATCCGTAGCCGGTGTAGTGAGATTAAAGACCACGATACTGTGTCTGACTCTTTCTCTCTTTCTCTCTCTCTCTCTCTCTCTCTCTCGCTCTCACAAAGTGATACGAAGCGAGTTTTAACGCACCTAAAAGACAACAACGGGCCAATGACAACGCGCGCAACATATGCGTTCGCATAAAACGTGACGGCGCGGCGTTGCATTGGAATACGTAGCAAGCGAAGCGTGTGCCACGTGATACACTCGGCTGGCAGCCGCTATAAAACGGCGGCCAGAAGTCAGTACTAGCTCGGCGACTTTCGCGATCTAACGCGCGCGCCTGGAACTCCAATACGACCGTACGTATATACACAAGCGCCGCTTCTTTCGCGCCGTGGCCCGTCTCAATGAATTTACGTTGCGTGACTGCGCACTCGGATTGGCAGACGTTCTTCTTCGCACGATACTCACGGGATTGTGCGAATTTACGAGTATCGTCCATTATATATATATATTTTTCGATAATTCTAATCGGTCGCGGATATTGGAGATAATTTCCTGTGGATTTAGACAGTTCATTCTTTGAACCGACCAAGGTGGATTGTAATGGGGACCAAATGATGTATCTGTTTCAAGTATAATACTTTTCTTCGATCGCGTTCTTCAGACCTTCTGTTCGATATATATATATTGTTCTCTTCATCGCGCCGATAAGCACCTCGACAGGTGAATTCGGCAGATTTCTGAGGCGGTCCTCCCTGTTCCTCGTCTACGTTGGACGCGCGTTCTCGTGCGGGGACGATTAAACACATGCGGGCAGTAGAAATTACGCCACGGGAGTCGCCGGTCTTTTTTTTCTTCCCTCTTCTCCTTCTCTTATCCCAGCGAAGCGGTTGGCGGAAATTAGAGGCACGGGATCGCAACGATAACGAGGATAGGAGAAGAAGAAAAAAGGGGAGGCTATTCTTCGGATCGACCGCGCTCGATTATCATCGATCGACGAGTTACCGCTTATCGAACCTGTTCGAAAGTCGCGATCGCCAGAAGTGCGCGTTAACCGCGACCAAGTAACGTTACGAACCCGTGCTTTTTTTCCCACCACTTTTTCTTCTTCTTCTTCTCCTTCGGTAGTCGCTTCTTCTTCCTTGCCCGAGGCTGAAGCACGCGGGAAAGAATAGGCTGTTGCCACGACCGCCGAACTATTGGGTTGCTACGAAAATAACGTTCCTCCGTTTCGTAATCGCGAAAAATTGTAATTTACCGGCAAATTTTGGAGTTTCTATGACAATAACATTCTTCTTGGTCGTTGCTTCATCTTGTACACTTTAGTAAGTAGCGCTTTTATGTAACGCGCAGAGATATATAGGATGGTTCTAGTAATTGGGGCACGGTTTTTTTTTAGAGGTTCCTCCGTTTAATTGGAGTGTTTTAAAGAAGATTTTTTGAGAGGATCGTTACTTTCGCAACGGCCTGGTAGAAGATTCCTCGAGGAGGTCACGAAATCGTCCTTGCCGACGTATGTAGGTATCTTAACTCATTCTTCCCCTTCCAAAGTACGCAGATACAGCATTGATTTCGATGCGTGACGTAAGCTGGGGAGCAATGTAAAAAATGTTCCCGCGACGAAATCGGTTCCTGACGCGTCGATCGAATATTCATCTTGTGCGTGATAAACATCAAACATCAGCCGCTATACTCGAAAACTCTTCCTGCGTTCCGCCTCTAAAAGAGAAGAACCAATTTTACGCGTTGCAGCCTTTAAGAATACAAAATGATCGTTTCATTAAAAGGAGAGAAAAAACGGAATAATAATGACTTGAAAAAAAAAAGAGCTCCGTTACGTTCACCCAGTTCTTCTCATTCTCCATGACTCGTTACATGTATTAAGTCATCCGAGTCATCCGTCGAGTCGAGTTTTCGCAATTATCCGCCACGGATTCGATTTAAATGCTCAGATAGAGAATTCTAGACGGGCCTCGAATGGTTCCCTTTCTTTCTTTTGTTGTTTCTTCCAGTAAAGCGGGAAAAGCTTGCAGCCGCTTGCGCAGCGGCTCGCCTACGAGCGCGAGTCTCGAAGCGTAGTCGAAATATCCTCTTCTCCTTCTTCGCATGCATGGGTCCTGGCTTGCTCAATTACTACGTTCCTGTTGTGCACTGTCGACGACCACCGTCTCACCGTGCACGTGTACCGGCTGCCTGAGTTCGATTAGTATCAGACATGACCAACGATAAACAGGTGAGTGCTTTCGGTGTTCCACGATCAATTCTTTTCATTATTTCATGCCTGTACGATCGGACACGAGCGTTCTTGGTAGCGTAACTGTATTCTCTTCGTTACCGTTAGTGTTTCACTTTCATTTTGGTAATTTTTCTTGTCTTTTTTTTATTCAAGATCGAAGCGAAGAAGTTGCGGAAATCATCAGTGAAAGTGAAAGGCTAGAAAGTAAACACATCTTCGTAATTTTGCTAATAGATCGTTTCCTTTTATAGCGGGTTCTGCGATGACCACGCGAAGTATATAGCATCCGGGGTACATCATGTGACGTTAACTTTGCATCGCTCTGGACGTGCAGAGCCTCTCGTCGTAGACCCTTATTCGCAGATCGATATGCCACGAGGGGGATGAATTTAGAACGCAAAAGAACAAACAAAGTTCTGCAAACTTAGTATACCAAGGCGCTGCCTTCTCAGCTGTAATGATCAATGGAAAACGAGTACGAGTCTCGTATTACTGTTCCACCTGATCTGATGTTTACCAATGCCATCGTTCTTCTTTCATTACTAACGAACGGTGAAGAATAGCAAAGTGAAAACGTTCAGACATATTGGAATTCCAATTAAAACGTTCTTCTTCGCACGAATTTGAAAAATTTAATTACAAGTGTAGAGTAATAGGAGCTTGCTCCCCGATGTGGGTTACTGCATTTTAATTGGAATGGTAGAACTTTGATTGCTTCTGCTTAGCTCTAGATTCGTTCATTCTACAGAAAGATGATATCACCTGTTCTGTTATCTTACAATCCCACTACTTGACTTACTATTTAGTCAAGGTTGGTTCAGACTTATCAGAGTTCCAACTTCCAAGAACGCTCGTCGAATCAACACGAAACTTTTTTACAACTCTGTGTCCGCTGACTAAGTATGTATATTGTGAACGAACAGCACAGATCGGCTCTATTTTGTACCGTAGTCTCTCAGGACGGTCGCGAGAGAAAGGTTGTAGAAGAAATGGCACAACGAATCAAGATATTTTTGTACTCTTTCCGCACGCTGCACTACACTCTATACAATCGCATCTTCTTCATTCAACCTTATCTCAAGTTGTTTCGTTGTGCGCACAAGTATTTAATCGATTATTTGCACGATTGAACCAAGGATTGCAATTTTGTACCACAATATTTATGTATGTCTTGTTTCATTCAGCAGATAAGTGTTCGTTTCATGAATTAACTATGTCTTTTTACATTTCAGGATCCAGTTCTAATAGTTTGATTTGTAACTCGTATCGAAGCGATTAATGTATCACACGCGGGTACTTGTGTGACCCTAATTGCTGTTAGCGTGCCGCACGATTATTACTCGCGAAACACGATCGATTTGGTTCAACTATCTGATCATTCGAAGACGAGAACATAGTAGAACTGAGGCGAGGAATGTCTTCTAATTATAGTGACGGTTCTGTGATACGTTCGATTGTCCTTCTTTCGTTCTTCTTCAGCCAATAAGCTAATAAATTTAACGCGACAGCTTCATAATAGATGTCTATCCAAAGAAATTTTGCTAATCATTATTGTACTTCACGAATCGTTTCAAATCTCATATTGGATGAACGTGATTCAGTATATCTCTGAAAATTGAAGATAGAGTAATCCATGAATCATACGGCATAAACGACGATGAACCTAACATACGACAGTCTGGTGATACATCAAAGGCACGTCGAACATCTTCTTCTGTAAATGTTTCTCCATCTCTCAAAATTCTCCATGTCGTTTCTCTCGTATCAAAGCTATGAATATGCAAATTCACTTTTAGATCGAGGACGTACAACGAACGCCTTCTTCTTTCTTCCTCGCATCACGCTGCAACAATAAAACGATGTTTCGTAGCCAAATTGTCTTAGCCAGCAGTTTTTTCATCACCAAGGTCATTCGATTGTAGTTTAGATTCAACGCGCGAGCCTCTGTCATTCATGGAATTGCACATTCGCAAGTTCGGCATAAGGGGTACGATATACACGTAGCATGATCGATGGTGACCTGTATAAAGATGACGAAAACTGACGCAAGTGCGTACCGTTAATCGTGACCATGTCTGCGATCGAGGCTTACGGTATGGTTTTCGCAGGGACCGGAACGTGGGCCCGTTCGACGTGTACAATGTTCGTTATTGCAAGAAAAAGTCGCATAATTTGCTCTGTCTCGCCGCGCTACGTTGCTCGCCATGCGCGACTAATTCCAAAGATTTCACATCGCGGCGATATGTTTTCATGCGGGCCCAAATCAGATTCGCTTTGTTCTTCCTGCGGTTTCGTCGCGCGTACTTATCTAGTAAAAGATCAGAAGATTAGGGTAGAGATTAGAGCGGTATGCCATCAGGAAATTGCAACAACGTGCAAAATGGTACAAAACAATAGAGACTGATTAATCGGAAGATCGATACCAAGAAAGTTCAAGCTTGAAAATCAGCGTAGGGACCAAGAATTGTTCTCCAGAAGTCTATCTGGAAGTGGATCGGTCCAGTAACTGCAGCGGATGCTCTTGATGTTTTGGTATAACGCATGTTTGGCCCTCCTTCTTGCAAGAAACTTTCTTCTTCACGGTTTCTGAACCGGAGAGAGTCTCAAGAACGCATAAATACGTTCCGCTTGTGGTGCTATTGACCTTGCTGTGAGTAATCGCTCGTTCACGTTAATGACGAATTCGTGCGATCGGAGCAGCCACGTCGATCGCGATTTAACGGTGTCTACGATCTGCACAAAAGTAGCTTGACGAAATAACGAACCTTGTAATCAGTGGATTACACGGTTAACAATACTGTCGGAGAACTCGATCTTCGGTAAAGGTACCTACTTTTATGCATGCGCAAGATAGGAGAGAACTGCTCTTCAGGAGGAGGTGTCCAGACACCTCGAGGCTAGCCCCAAGATCTGCGTCAAAGGATAGTTATTCTCGTCTCAAGTTCGTCGACCTATCAACACCGTAGCAAAGTGACGGTACACGTTGTATCATCAGCTTCTACTTGAGAGCTGGTGTTATGGTGCCGTGAACTTCAAGAGCAATTAAACATGTCCTCTTGAGGAACGTTTTTACCGTTCTTTCTGATATTTTCTTGCTTCCATTTGAATTGCAAGTCCTGTGCATACGTTATAAGCCTACGATAATATTCCTTCAAATTCTGCATCCATCGAATCAACTTTTAATCGCTGCTACCTTTTTTTTCGTTCTTCATTACGATGATGGTAATCGAACGGTGAATTTTCAGTCGTGGTTCCGTGGTGTTCGGAGCAGCAAGTTTCGCCACGTATACGGGGTGCCAGCGAAGCGAGAGAAATGCTACGACAACATCAAGATCACGAAGAACGCCCACGACTCGCAGTTCTGCGCGGTGAATCCCAAGTTCCTCGCCATTGTGACGGAAGTGGCCGGCGGCGGGGCGTTCCTTGTGTTGCCGCTCGATCGTGTGAGTTATCCAGCTTATCGAGCTATCGATTCGACATTTTTTACCACGCGTACGAGCCAACGTTACCTGATAATGTATCAGCCGGGATAGTTTATTAATCGTGAACGCAAATAGCGCGGATATCTAATGTTATTGAAAACAGAAACGAAAAACTCATTCTTCAGTTGAACAGTCGCAGATGTTGAAACATAAACAGATAAGAATGTGTGTTTTAATCGTTCGTTAAATTATTCGATTCATAATTTATCGTGGTTCGATACCTTTTTTTCCCCCAGACTGGCAGATTGGATTTTAATGCGAGCAGAGTGACCGGACACACTGGACCGGTTCTGGATATCAAGTGGAATCCGTTCAACGATAACATCATCGCTTCCTGTTCCGATGACTGCACTGTACGATCCTGTTCTTAGTCTTTACATACTGTTGCTTAAAGTAGTAGGAGGTCGTTCACTGAAACGGCTGCAATAAATTTACTTATCGGAGGCATGACTGCTGATAGTATTGGACATTGAAAATTAAATGGGAATTCAGGGTCAAGCAAAACGAGAACTTTACCGTGGGAAATAGGTACCCCAAGCAACTGTGTTGTAGATTGCGCCGGTATCTATTTTCCAGTTTGTTTTGATGCCTATCTGCGAAGCATCGTACAAATTTTAACAGTTTTATCAACGCGAACCAGTTATTTGCATGACTCGAAGTATTTCTTCAGATCCGTTTGAAAGTTCAGACCTCAATTTTATTTGATTTGAACTGCTACGTTCTCACATAATTTTGTTTATTTTGGCCTAGTAACAGGGAGCCTTCTTTCTAATATCGTTACTCCTGATCCTAGATAAAATTGTGGCATATTCCTGACGGTGGATTGTCGCGAAACTTGACGGAGTGGTTGGTGGAGCTGCAAGGGCACAAGCGTCGCGTTGCGTACATAGAATGGCACCCTGTTGCCGACAACGTGCTATTCAGCGCTGGCTTCGATCATCTCGTTATCGTCTGGGATATAAATAGAGGGGAGGCCGTCAGCGTGATCGATAGGCACCCCGATGTGATCTACAGCATATCGTTGAATCGTGACGGTAGCTTGCTGGCGACAACGTGCAAGGATAAAAAACTGAGGGTTTTCGAGCCCAGATCTGGTATAGTGGTATCTGTACGTATCCATATCGATTACCTTTACTTATCTCAAAGTTCGTTCTTCTCAAATTTATTCGTCGAAACAACGTTTCTTCTCAATTTGCTGTATATTCATTGAACAGGAAGGAGTTTGCCATGCCGGAACGAAAGCTAGCAAAGTGGTTTTCCTTGGTGGTTCTGGACGCCTTCTCACAACGGGCTTCAGTCGACACTCTGATAGACAGTACGCCATTTGGAGCCAACACGACTTGAACGTACCATTGACGTGTGAAACTATCGATTCCTCCAGTGGCGTAGTTTTCCCTTACTACGACCATGATACTAACATGGTCTATTTGGCTGGGAAGGTAAGTAGTTTTTAATATTTTAACTGATCGAAGAGAAACATCTTACAGTCTACGCTCATAATTTCAACTTGGTTCCTGTTCTAGGGTGATGGTAACATTCGATACTACGAGGTGGTGAACGAGGCTCCTTGGATGCATTACTTGAGCCAATTCATCTCTGGCAATCCCCAAAGGGGATTAGGTGTAATGCCAAAGAGGGGCGTTAACACCGCCATTTGCGAGGTTTTTAGATTTTATAAGTTGCACGCGACTAGAGGAATGTGCGAGCCAATATCCATGATAGTTCCTCGAAAGGTTAATATCATTGAATGGTAGAAAAATTCAACGAAACGAATGGAATGTGCAATTATCGAGGACTTTCACTTTTCAGAGCGATCAGTTCCAAGAGGACCTGTATCCAGACACGGTGGGCACTTGTCCGGCTTTATCTGCCAGGGACTGGATCAGCGGCATGAACAGCCCGCCAATTTTAATTTCTCTAAAAACCGGTACAACTGTTGAACTTTTCACTCGATCTTATACTTTTCCCCTCCGCACCTGTTACTTAATTTCGTCGCTTAAATGTTAACAGGTGGTAGCATAACTACGCACAAGCCACGAGTTTACAAACCACCGCAATTGCCAGCGACGACTGACTTGAATAATAAAAAGAAGTTTGCATTCCTATCCACCGAGACCGTGCCAGACTACAGGCCCATCGAGTTTCACGACATGTCGGAGAAAAGTCAGAAAACCTCTAGCAATCAGAGCACCAAGTTCCAGCAGCTGCAACAAAAATTCGGCACTGCTGTATTGCAGGTAGAAGTAATGTTCCTTTAATAATTCAAGCAATAACTGCACGAGTTCTTTAGAATATTTTTTAAGGTCTTTACTACTGTTGCAGACCAGACTAACTAATGTATGTTGCAGAAAAATATTATCACCCCGCCGATGAACGATAATAAAGTTTTGGAGACCGTGGACATTCCTAATAACGAGGCTGAACTGAGATTAGCGTTCGCTCGTCAAACGGATGAGTTGAGATTGGTACGGAGGCAGCTGGCGAACAGTCAATTACGCGTGAAAGAGCTTGAGGAGCAAATTCGCAAGCTTCAGCGCCAGTAAACTTTCTACGGTATCCTCAATATACGCTTCGAACAAAATTCCTTGTAGCTTTGTTGCTAGTTGTATGAAAGACATGGTACTTAACACGTGCGTGTATTGTTCATGACGATGTAAACGTCTGAAGCTTTCGACTTTCGAATTTTTCGATGAAAAACAAAAAGAGATATATCGCGCAGAAGAATATCTAAAGAAAAGTGTAAACGAGAAACTTTATAGACTTACGCTGGTTGTATACCGATAATATATTAACGCAGTTATACAATTCGTTCTAGTGTATCTCGTGAACGATATACAATATGCATTTTTATGGCATTTCTCGCCTCCACTATACGTTATCTTCTCTCTTTGCAATATATCTTGCGTGACGATCTTGTACCGTTGTTAAAAGACAAACGCAGCAATGAAGCAACAATAATTTAGTCAATTCCTTTAGGACCGTAGCAGTCCGGAAACTTGTTCTACCGTAGAGAATCTGAACAAAAAGAAATGAACAAATAATTGTGATTTACACTATTGCCTTCACTATACAGACGAGTTTTTGTCTATATACGATGTTGATACTTCTCCAAGATGCAATAATGCATTACTATGTGTTTTGTTGCACGTTTCCAGTAAAATTCATTTTTGGGCTTGCTCTTTGCAGTTGAACACGTTTCTTTCACTTGCACATAAGTTTCGTGTCGATGTACGCATAGAATTATTCGGTGTTTTTCTTCTTCTCGTGGAGTTGATTGCTTGTTTTAAACAATACATAACAATGACGGAGAGGGGAATGATCAGCTTGATATAAAGATGTAAAACTTGGACGAAGTATTAAATGTTCAGTACATGAAGAATCGTACCTGTCTTGTGCGCGTGCACGTTTATCGTATGCGACTCGTTCTAATGTAGGATCGTCGTACATATAGTGATAGATAAATGCAGAGATATTTAGGGGTTGTGGAAATGATATTATGGACGCAATAAAAAGGAACATCATTCGGACTCTCGAAGATAGCACAAGATGCAAGGTCTGATGACGACTAATAACTAGTAACTAAAATTAAGATTTCCTGACAATGAGAAACGGAAAGAATTGTTCGATGAATTTTCTTGTAATATTCCTTTCGTTGATTTTCTTGAAATCAATTTATTAATACTGCAACGATATTTATGATTGTATTTATTGTTCGATTTAGTTGTATACGAGTTGATGAACGTTTATTTCTTTACGTTAATAGTCGGTAATCTTTATGAATTCCGTTATACAATGGCTGTACATTAATTTATCGTTTAATTTAAAACTCCTATTGTGCTCTGTTCCATATAGGTCTCGCTTTTCTTTTCTTCTTTGTTTGGTTCATACGTAAGATATAACGACGGTGTATTTAACCTACTAACATTTAAATTACTTTGTATTGTTGAGTGTATTGGTCACTGCCACATATTCACTGCCATGGCACCAATGGCAATACAATTTTTTTCTTAACAAACGCATGGCAGTGTTTATATTTATTATACACTATAATTAATTTCAAACGTTATGCTCATAATTCTGTTATACGTTTAAGTACACGTAAAACGCGTAGTGGAAATTCTATCGATCGAAGAAAAGAACAAAAAAACGAACAAATACGATCGATGATTATTGGTGAAAAGTATATTATCCGTACATCGATCGTACTTTCGAAAGAAAATACTTATAGCGACTTTTTATTCACTTCTATTTATATTATTATATATACGAAGTATAATGCTGATATTTATATATACATATATGTGTGTGTCAAATTATACATTTTTAGGACCAACAAATCGGGGAAAAAATCATTAGCTACAAGAAATTCTATTATTGCTTGATAGCGATCAAATTTAGCAATGGTTTATATACACTGTTTATACACATAAACATATGTATTTTTCATACGACAAGTAGTTGTACTTTAGAGCGACGAAAGTATAGAAAAAAAAAAAAAGAAAAAAAACGAAAGACTTGAGCGAACATCCTAACAATAGCTGATACTTACAATACGCTTGTGTTCATTGCGCATCAATTATTGTAAAAAAGGAAGATAGAAGTGGAAGAAACATCATCGTCAATCTATGATCCTTACAAGCAATGATGAATGTTGGATCTGAGTCACAAAAACTGATCACTATCGCCTGTAGCATTATGGTAAAAGTATCGTTCTAAAATGCTTCACTCTGTGTTTCCTTTAATATTTAAACACAGCCATACGTACAGATAGAAATCATTAAGAATTGTGTTATTGAACATACTAAGTAGATTACGTATTGCGTTAGAAGCCCGGTACCGTGATGTTGTCGATATTATGCTCGATATTAGCCTGTATGTGCGTTCTTTTCGTTTTACCATCCATTGAAACAAACGCTTCTGTACGATGAGGTTTGCGGGAAGATTTGCATTCTTTCGCAAAAAATTTCCATTATGTATCGTTGTATTTTACTCTATAGCATTTTGCTTGGCAAACATTAATGGACGTATATCATTGTATCGAAGAGTGCTATCCTATGTAACGCTCGTTGTATGAACACGGATAATACCAAAGAACGTGCAAGTACCTTATTACGGATTCGTCGTGAAACAATTTGTTATCAGCAGTTGATCGACTATATCACACTATATTTATACGCAGAGAAACGAGTAAGTATTTACGTGTATGTAAGACAAACGGGGGATCTCGTTCGATAAAAATAAAGAACAACGCATTCGATCGTGTTTGTATTGTCTTGTGATCCATACAGAGCATTCCTTAGTTTGTAATTTCAACTATATGTAATCGATAATATGTGTGCTTAGAAACAAAAATTAAGAAAAAATGCAGTTACGTTTTGTCTATCTGCATTATTCAGACTGTATAGTATAAAATGATTTGCATTTTGTACAAAAATATACAAACGTGAGTAATATCTAAGCGTCTATCTATTAAATTAACAAAGAAAAGATAAAAAAATAATTTTATATAAACGCAGACTTAGTGCTATTAAAATTCGGTTTAAGGAATGGCTACCTTATTTATAATTTATGTCATAAACGTATCAATGGATCGGAACCTAGTGACAAATTCTAATTAGAGTACATTTCTTGTGATGCGCAAAATATTACTATTTTGAAGGAGTATAAGCGTATTTGCAATCGTACGATTCGAGAAAAATATTAAATCCGTTATGACACAAATTAAATCTAAATATAATTTCTAAATTGAGATATGAAATTTATATACGAACTATAAAATGAGTGAACACTTAACTGTTTTGGTAACCATTAACTTGTACCTTCGTTTCATATTTTACGAAAA
Source organism: Xylocopa violacea (assembly GCA_963969225.1). Taxonomy (NCBI): domain Eukaryota; kingdom Metazoa; phylum Arthropoda; class Insecta; order Hymenoptera; family Apidae; genus Xylocopa; species Xylocopa violacea. Next base: position 21,869,985 of record CAXAJV010000014.1, read on the forward strand.
AAGAAGGCACTTCAGTGTTATCATCTAAAACTAATCGAATGCAAATTGTTCGCTTAAAGTACATCAACACAGCACTTCGTGTTAATATGTGAAGGACGGATTGGATACTATAAAACTAACTTTGCATTCATCACGAATACGTAAAAACGTGCTCCAAAAAATTTATCCGACAAAAATATCTACCTTTCGAAGAACAATTTGTAAGTTATTAATAATCCAATCGGTACCAACCACGCAGTGCTTGGTTTCAAAATGGCTGCTGGATTGCATCCGTCACCGGTGCAAGTGAAGATGCAGGTTCGATAAGTTAGCTTGTCACCTTGTTGTTTCACATAATCGCAATAATTGCCCATGTCCAACGCCGAACAGAATCGTTTTGTACCTATTCCACCTATTTCAACATACGTAAAAATATTGTTTATTTTATTTTCGTTTTAGCTAGCGCAATTGATGAATATTGGCCCACACACAAAAGATCAGTAGCATGCATTCGTATGGAAGATGAGAGATGTTAAAGAAGCAGTGCATCTGAAAAAAGCAATAGGCGGTGTACTACAGTTCGGAATATTTTGATCGAATTTGAAGGAGGCAAAATCTTGATGTAACAATAGCAGGGGAAATCTACTGGTGCAATCTCGATACCGAGAACACCGAAAATACAGTATATGAACCTCCGAATCGTCCGATCGATTTGATGCAATATTGTGCATCGTATACATGACTGCAGTTCGCCGGTTGCAAAGTACTTAGAACCAAATTACTGTCCCCACAGCTTAATTCTTCCTCCGATGTACACTGGTAGCAATCCAGACTAGTCGCTTAATTTGATTGAAAAAGCATCGATTATAGTGTTTGTTGTTGCATGTGTGCAATTCATGAATTTACTTAACATCGGATTCCTTACAAAATACATTGACACATCTAACAGTTCTTTCAACATTTAACGACAAACTTTCATACATAGAATACTGTATTCTGAAATCAAATAATCTTTAACTATAAATTCAACAACAAAAAGTTAATATGGTTTGTCGCTACACGTTGAATATTAAATATAAAGTAAATCATCCCTATATGCAAATGCGATTAGTCACTTAAAGCTAATTTAACACGAGATGATTATTCATCGTGTTTCGATTGATTCAACATGCTGCGATAAATCGATAAGAAGATGTTAAGCCTGTTTGAAATTAGTTTGTAGTCGAAAGTGTTAAGTTTCACAACCGATTCCCCTTTACGTGAAATGTAACCTGAACTGACGATATTTTTTTACCCTCAAATCTGCCTGTATGCTTCACGCAGTACTGCGCATCGAAAACATCATCGCAAGACTCTGGTTCGATATCGATGTCGCTCGAGAGAAACTCGTTGCATTGGAACGGGTGTGAGTTGTCTGTGCTGTTGCATTTATAACATCGTAAACTGTGGACTGAACGAAAAGAAAGAGGGGGAATTTCGATTTATCCTTTCATTTTCATCTCTTTTTCTATTCAACGATGCTTTCTGTACGATGATGTGTTATAATCTATTACTCGCAACTAGATGTCAAAACAAGTACGATAACATTTTAAATGAAGCGATACAAATCATAATTTAACACCATTAAATAGTTTCCATGAAAAATAACTGGCCTAGATACACTTTCTTATCGTGTTATGGAAACTTTACATCAATAGCTTTCCGAGTTGATAATAAAGATTTTTTTATAATGCTTCTACAATTCATATGGGGAAAACAATATTCTTTGCACATACTTGATAACTCTACGTCTCATAATTCTATTTTGCTTTGAAACAGTAATTACATGTACGATGTGATAAAGTAGTTCCTTCACACTCAAACAAATTACTAACTTCAAGTTGTCATTTAAAGCTTAGTGTACTCATTAAATCGATCTCTTCAATCGATCCGTATAAACTGAAGTTACACATATAACTTAATAATGTATTAGAGTTTTGTGGAGCTTTCGAGCGGAATGCGATACGAAAAATTACAAATGCCCCGCCCAAAGGAACGCCACGATATTCACATCAACTAGAGTTACGTGTATTAACCTTACCACTTTCGACGAAAAGCAAGAATGCCGCGAAAAATGCGTAGCTTGTAATGCCGCATACGGTGCCCATTTCGAAGACTTCTTTGTCACAATTCACGCACGCAACACTTTTATGAATCGTTATGTTTTTTCGACACTATTATTATTAAATAACCACAACTACGAGCAACTATAACATCGGTTCGTCTTCACACCCATCAAAACAAACGGCATGGCGACGCGAGAGTTACTGGCATTGCGAAGGTAAGAATGAAGGAAACTACGCATACCACGAGCCATAGTCGAACGGCTCCGACACGAACCGAAAGTAACCGAAGCGGTTCGATGTGATCTATAATCAATATACTTACGCGTATAAAGTTTCAATTTAAAAAATGTTAAAGATTTTACTGAAAATAATCCAATTTTATGTATTAGTATTTATTTTTGTTATTTTTTACATAGATAATATAACAGTCTAAAATTTTTACATATACGTATACGTATTCATAGTAGAACTGCACTGTAATTTGAAATTAATTTTAATATAATCCAAGTGAAATATGTAAATATCATTAGATTATACTTTTTATCAAAATCAATATTCTTATCTTACATCATTTTATGCAACACAACAAAAATAAGTATTCATTTTCTGATTTAGAAAAAGACAAATCAAATCTATCTTACTTTTTTTTTTAAACAATATTCACTTAATACTTTCTTATGTGCGTTAATTAATATCATGCTTAGAGTAGATCACTTTTATTTAAAGTGTTCATCTAAAATAATTTAGAAGCTGCAACTGATCGCTAATGCATTCTACAATAGTATGCATTACCTGCTAATTTAGAATTATTTTTTGCACTTTCGTTACTCGAAAAGCCTTCGATTACTGTACTACTACTGATTTTTCATTTTGGAAGACTTCGGTTTGTTTTGTTCTACTTTATGGCAATGTTTTTTAACCACACTCGAAGTTCCTCTCGCGTTTTGCTTATTGAAGAAGAGCATCGCTTTTGAGGGCGACTTTATTACTTCTGATGCGTTGTTAGATGACTCTCCAACTTCCGGACGCCCTTTAGTCACCCTCGTTGAGAGAATTTTCAATCTCTTCGCTCCGTGTTTTACGATTGCTGTTTCCTCGGGAGACAACGCCATTTTTGCCAATTTATTTGCCGCTGTTAGCTTTTTATTTGCAAATTGAACATCCCTTAGTTGTAATTCCGAGGAATCGTTAATACATCCAAAACAAGGAGCCTTCAATTGATTCTCTGAGGTTCTTAAGAATGTCTTTACAACACTCTTTGGCCCAATCACAGGAATTTTCGTACTGTTCTCAATATTATTAACATATTGATTTTTCAACGGTCTACGAATCATGCTTTGTCGGGTTTTCTTATTGTTTTTTATTCTCTTTACCGCAGTGTAAAGAGACGTGGTACGCCGAATGATACATGGCTTTCTAACGAGATTCGTTTCACTCTTCATTGGGTTTTTCAACCCAACAGAAGAATTACTTATTTGAGATTCAATTTCATTTAAATTATTCGCATCCACGGGTATAATACTATTATCACCCTGTGAATAAAATGCAGATAAGAAAATAAATATATACAACGTGGTAAATGTTACATAGTAAGCAAATTGTGAGAGAGAGATTGATTTCTTCTTACTTTCCTACATTCTTTTGTCCCAACATTTGTGATTACATTAGAGTAAAGGAAGGTATGGAAGTAGTATTTTTTGTACACTAGTGGATTCAGAGCACAAACAAGTATTTAGTATTTTTACCAAAACAGTTATAGTTCATTCGACACCTTCTTTTCGCTTATGTTCATAAACCTTATTCCACATACACTTTTCCAACAAAATGTTTAATATATTAGACACAGAAATTGTATTACAATCTGATATGGTTTTGGGACTAAGGATTAGCAGGAGTAAAATAAAAATAAGATAAATAAATTATCGCTAAAAATACTGTAGATTTATTAAAACAATGGGACATGTATACGTGTAATCATGTGTGTGTACACATGTGTGTAGAATAGGATACATTGTAAAACTTGTATACATGAATTTATACATAACAATCCCTTTCAACCAGTAACAACATTTACATTCAAGTAATGAAAAGCATGTCTGTAAGTATCATATAAATTTTCTTATGCTTCTGAAGTGAAGCTGTATTTATATCTCTCTTTAATAGTAGTTTATATAATAGTACAACACACATTCATACTTAATTTCTTTTTATAAACACCATATATTTCTTTTTTCATCAACAATGAATGAATGATTTTGAAAAGTCTTAATTATTGTCATTCATTTGATTAACTACGAGATAAAATAGATTTTTTTTTTTTATTAACTTTAATATTCAATTGCACATCTTTGGTAAAAAGACTGCATCAGCTGGAGATTTATGGTTCAATCATCTAAACAGCTATGTTCTGCTTTTTTTGCTAGAGAAATAGACATCATTAATTACATATGTGTGTATTTCTTAGGATCACTCACAACCATGAAATAATACTTATGTGCATATGGTATTACTTTAAGTGCACTTATTTATTTTCACCAGAAGCATAACGCGTCAAAAATTATCTAAAGAAAATAAAAAAATGTATTTGTATTTTGTTAAAAGTATAAGCATTAGCATGGAATATTTTATACTCGATTAATTGTTCTAATTAAAAACAATAAAAAATTGTACAGTCTTAAAAATTCATGTACCAAACATTGCATTATAAAAACACCATTAATCAACAAAATACATTGTACTTAAGTAGTATGTATTGTTAATATGATAAATGCAATTTTTGCATTGTAAAAAACTCGATTTTATACACACTTTGTAATTATGATTAAATAACGAAATTAATCTATAAAAAAGAGTAGACAAACAGTTATTTCGTAAACGTTTATATAAAAGTATATTAAATATTATTGTCATGCATACACATGTATTAGACTGGAAGACCCATTAGTTTAACATAATAAAATTTTTTACAAGATATTAATTGAATAATTAAAAAAGTATTAAATACTTAATACAATATCATTATAAAAATTTATCATTCATAATATTGTAATATTATAAAATGAGAATAGATACTTCCTGTGTGTTATTAAATTAAAATAATGTATCACTTATATGTAATACAAAATCTCTCTCCCACATTTTTAACCAGAAATAGAATGTGCAGTTTATTTCAGGCACTAATGTGTCTTGGTATTAATATATATATGTATATATAAGCGTACCAAATTAATGGTATTACGAATTAAGAGAGTACACATTGTCGTATATTAACAGCCGAAAATTCACTCTCGTTATTTACATCAAAATTTACCTTATGCAGAGATTTGCCGTTTGGCGAGGAAAGATTGTTCACGTATGCTAATTTTAAATAAGACTTTACACCTCTTAAAGAGCGATATTGGCTATTTGGCAGTCGACTGTTAGGATTATTATTTGTAAGGTCAAGAATCGATGGACCTAACGCTGCTCCAACCTAAAAAAAATAACCAAATCGATTATAACTATTTGATGATGATTTGTTTAAAAAGAAAAACTTTCGTCTATAAAAGGATGAAATATTGCACCGCTTCGAAAACTCCTGGTGTATATTTTGGTGGAACAAACACATGAGTCATGGATTTGTTCACACCGTCACGAACTCTCGCAGGTATTGTATTTACTAAACGTCCAGAATTGTAGTTACACTCAAGTGTGTAACTACGTATAAGTCCAGTAAGTTTATATACAGCCACACGACCTGATCCTTCCCTTGACATACCATCTCTTTTATCTCTATGAAAATAAGATTTTCTACATGAAGCATAAGGGACAAAGTGACATTTGAACAGAATAACGGCAGTAATACGTACATAATATACATATTTCTTTCTGTAAAATTGCACGAAGTAAAATGAAAATTTGGATTGTTAATCGACATTAACTTCGGTAGAAGCATACAGGTTATTGTATCTTCTACGTTATCGAAGTAATTACCATACATGAAAACTCCTTTTTTTGATGCATGACCATGAAGATCGATATATAGATATAATCCAGAGTCATCTTTAGGTAACTGTCCTATACCAACAGCGGTATAAGATTTTTTATCTGATTTAAGTTCTACAGAATTATTACTTTCTTCTGCTTTATTACACAGGTCTTCTCCACCACCTTCACATAATGTGAATAAATAAATATAAAAATTTTGCCCTGACCACGTTGTATAATTCAATTCTAAATATCATACCCTGAGGCATGTCATCCAAATTTGCTTTTGGTAATGCACATTCCTGAAAAATTTCCTGTTGGTCTTTACATTTTTCATCTAAGGTCATAAGCGTTACCTATTGTTAAAACATTTGGTTAGTAACTTATATTTTTACATAAGGGTTAGTATCCATCAGTGTCAACATGTGAAAGTATTGACGGGTGAATATAATGGAAACAAAACTTTAAAAATTATATTTCTGCCATTACTTGTTGAAGTAATCTTGTTGTTGTATCACGAACTATATTGGCAATTGCGCAAGAAGAATCAATAACGGTCAACGTGTTTTCACCATTCCCCAAGCACATATTTGAAATCTCGTCCTCGTTTGGCAACTGGTATGTGTGGTGGTAATACCTTAATAATAATTTTTTTTATGAATTTTTGTTCACCAAAATCGTACAATGTTAGGAAGAAATTTGCAACACCTTATTAAGTTCCTTGCAGCGTATATTGTTGGATGATCCTTTAAAGAAGGATTAAGATAAACCCTGTTTAGATTTACACCTCTGGTATCCATTCTGTAATGGCCTCTGGCAACACCATCGGGATTGAGCATTGGTACTAATTTGAACACGTATAAGCGACGGAGATTAATTGCAATTTGATCCTCGCGATTTAAAAGGAAATTAAGAAAACCGTTAAAAACGAAACTAGATGGTGTTTCTCCTGGATGGACCCTTGCACTAATAAAAATCACCTAAAAATTTCGGATGAAACCTCTTTTATACATATACAAGTGTAATCATTTCTGTTTAAAGATCGAAATAGGCTACATACTTTTTTGTTCCAAAATTTAAAAGGTCTTTCTTCGTTTTTTTCAGGAAACATATTATTCAGTCTATCTTCTCTCTCCGTTGATATGTTGTGAAAAGAACTTATCGTTATTAGATCCAATCTCCGTCCTTCCAAGGATTTTATTGCACATTCCCTTTGATAATAAACATCGTCCACAGATGTTACATCTCTTTTTGCCATTCTTACCTCAATTTTTCTTAAATAATTTTGTAGATCAGTGTAAGAGAAAGGATAAGTGAACGCAAAGTATGTTATGGCTTTAGGATTTTCAGGAGCATTATAGATGAACGATAATGTAAAATCGCTTCCTTTCTGATCCAACTGAAACAGTGTAAATGTATGTAAATCCTTTTGACTGTAAAGTAACGATGTTACTTTTAGAAAGTAAAAAGTTTACAGTGTATGTGGGTTTATCACGAATCCGCTCCCAATGTAAATGACCAGGTACAATTTTGAAAACTGGACACATTCCTTGACTAAACATCTTTACTTGCTTATTTAGATTGACTATGTTGAATTTAACACAAGCACTTGGAGTACTGGCTTTTACACCAAAATAAAACCATGTTCTATTATTGTTCTGAAACTGTGTCCCATGACAATCGTGTTTTGTCCATAAGTTGAATTCACAATCTGGCACATCCTCAGAATTTGAGCTTCTACATGACTTATTCTCCGTTTCGTACCCATCTAAAAGCAATTGGATAAGAATGTATAATAGTGTGTTAATGTATATAGTAAAAGAAATATAGGTCACAACAAGAATGGAAGATTGCTGCTTACCTTTTTCAGATGTTTCTGGCACCTTCACTAGCTCAACTTTCGCCAAATTGGCTGAATCAAAATTATTATAAAACGTAAAACCTTCGCATGTAATCAAGTCGCTCGGATTTGCCATAATGTGTCAAAAGGTTATAAGGTGGAACTGCAAGATATTTTTATGAAATGTTTTATGGGCCTATAAAGAATATGATACTTTTGAATGTGTTAAAATCTATGTTATTTTCATCCTCACTTTCTCCGGTATTGATAGCAATTTCCTTTGTTCGTTGTTTTACTTTCATATTAAAGTCATGTTTGACAGCTATCTCGAAATCGTAACGATTCCTAGTTAGTCCGCCTTTTACACTATAAAACAATTAATGCACTTCAGAGTCAAGACAAGGGATCGTTTTACATTTATCCTCGTTCAAATAGCATGCGATATGTTATATTCACACAATATTTCCACCAATACCATTGTTGCATCTAATGCAAACATGTTTACGACCCGATCATAACTTTCCATACATTGTCCCGACCGCCAATTGTGACAGAATGACGGATGTCACCAATTTTCAACTGTTTATAATACTTATTGATGTGTTTAGTGCAATGTTAATTAAGTTGCTATTTTCGTTTGTTTAGTCGGGTTAAAAATAAATACGAAAATTCGAGTAACTTTCCAAAATACTGCTTTACCGTGTAAAACTCAACCTACTGTCGTGTTGTGTGTTATGTAACTTCAATTTTATATTTTTGTTTAGTGTTACCTGAGTTGCGAGAAAATTATCCCAAAAATGTTTAAAATAGTAGAAAACAGGCAGCCTCGGAATATATAGGTCAGGAATTTAAGTTAGCAACGAATTGTTACACTTTCGAATTGTTACACCTATACAGTAAATTCTATTTGTAACAAAACTGTACCGAACAATACAGATATATAAGCGTGTTTTCTATTAACAATTATTACCGTCAGCATAATTTGGCACAATAGTCCATTATTACGTATTCAGTTACCCCAGTTAAATTGCAAGGCGCGAACAGAACCGTCCAATCAAGTGCTGTCATCGAATATCCCTCGAGTAACTATAAACAACATTTTACATTGTAAAAATCCCTCTATCGTTAATTAATTTTTATATTTCATTGTAATACATCGATGTCGAGAATGTATTTAATAAGAAAAATAAAAATGTCAAAGGCTTTTGATGTTTGCCGTCTAAATTATCGATAGGCAGACCTATCGACAAGTGGTGCACTCTAGCTCTCATGCTAGACAGTGTGGATAAGAATTAAGTCAACAAGGGTCGATTCCAAACATTTCAGTGTTTCATTCACAATTAGTACGCGTCGTACGTGTTCGATCTTCGGATCATCACATATTTAAAACGAGAAGAAGAGGTGAAAGAATAAGGACAATCTTGACAGTTCGTTCGTTCGTGGATCGCGAGTGACATTCAAAGTGCGTGTGTCGTGATACGCCGACGTTTTTCACCGATATTATACCTTGTTATTAATTCACATTACACGATATCTAAGCATCAATATCATCCGCGAATGTTCTCTATGCACAACGTCTAGAAAAAGCACGGTTCTCGGTGGCATTGTCAACGTGTCGGGATCCTTGATCGTGGCACGAACGTCAACGTGTAGACGATGCGCTCACTGTCAATGGCTCGGCCCGTCACTATTACGCACACGAACGAACCGGCCATAGATGTGATCGTACCCACACCCATACGAAATCTCATATCATAAGAGGCACGAGCTCGCTATCGTGTGGCTCAGACCGTGCTTCACAGTACCTCAGAGCACTACGGAGCAAACCAGTGACATTCTGTCTCCTTTCCACTTCGCGTCCAATCTCATCAACATACGTGGCGGGTAACCGATTGCTCGAACAACATGTGCGGTGAGTAAACGGTGCTTTTCACCTGACTATTTTATTGCCCCATCTCTCACATTATCCCATTTCCTATGCGGGATCGCCGTTATCGGCTGATTCGTCGACCGGAAACTTCCCACGGGGAAAGTATCCATTTGGATAATCCCCGAAAAACTTCGACTGACAGGTCACTCGAGCGTAGAGCGAGATTTCGAGCTGCGTAAACGTGCTACCGGCGAGATCCGTTCACCACGTTGGTTGATTGAACATCTGGCACGTTTAATTCTTGCGTTTGTTAATCTAAACGTTATTCAAAGACGGCGGACGAGTTGTTTACGCGTCTGCGAATTGGAGCTTGTTAGCATCCCGATGCCAAGCATGTAGCGAGGCGAAGACGCGTTCGTGCTAATACGGAATATTTCCCGCGTTTCAGAGTTTCTATTTCCGGAACGGAAGAAAGTGACAAATGGAGCGCAATTGTGTCCCGTGTTGCTCCGCTAGTTGCAAACAAATTTTTCCACAAATTCTTCGAACCTAGCGAAGCATGTTATAATCAATATTTCAATGTTAATAAATCATTATGTCAAGTGTGTATATATTGACTTTGACGTGAACTGTCGACTTTGATGAAGAACCTTGGTACGATCTATCAGATATGGCATTTGCATAACATATTACAGTGTTTTCATCGATTGATAACATCTGTTTTACCATGTGTTCGCATTAGTTACCAATGTTACCAATCGCAAGGTTAATTTCAAAATTTTTCGATGATAAGTCGCATCAAGAATACTAGCATCGCCTTCTGTTGAACGTAGGACAATTAGACGCATATGCTAAAATAATATGAATGATTATTAAAATAATGGCGAAATATAATATTATAGTGGTTAAGAATAACCGTTATCACGTTTGATAAGGACAGAATTTCAAATGGCTTAGAGTAGAATGGAATATGGAATATCTTATTCTAAAATACAGACGATGTTGTATCAACGAACAAACAGATGAACTTTGATGGTTTCGGTGGTCCCTGATAAGCATTTCGAATTACACGTTGCATTGGCATTCACCTCGTCGAAAGGAATTAACGGTTCACTGTTTTATTCGTGGCAAGCCTCGGTGATATCAGTATTTATACACTTCCTTTTTCAGATTTGCACCATGGAAGTATGTGCATCCACGTGCAAGCAATACAAGTAGAAAATGTGGCGCTGTACCTTGAAAAAGTACAGATAAGAAGCTTAACTTTATATTTATTGCGCGGCCTTAATATTTTGTTTCATTTGTTTTCATATGTTAATCGCACCGGTACAAATGGCACGTACTCTTACTTGTGGGCAACGATTACGACATTGGAATTCACTTCCTCCTAACTATGAAAGGTGCCTTATCGAAGATCGACCGCAGGCTCCACATCGTGGAGGAACGAAAAATCATGAGACGAAATTACGAAAGTTTTTTGCGTCACTGTCATACCGTGTAACGCGTAGTCTGTTTTTTTTTATCGTTTCTCAACGTGGCGAAAGTTAGTCTCCTGGTTAGTATCCGATTCGAAGAAAGAGAATTCGTAATGCGCGTGACGCTCTTTCCGTGCTAAACATCATCGAACGATGTAATTAAATAAAATCATATAGTTAGTCTGATTCATATTAATAAGGGAGAAACGCGGAGCACCTCGATGTTTCATCAAGTGTGCCATTATCGTGCCATTTTTCAACGCGAAGATGATTCTTAATTATGATTGCGTATAGTTTTTACGCGAGTACTGTTAGGTTTTCCTTGCAGGCGGTCGAGGATGTCATTAAGGTAGACTCCAGGAAGCAATTCCTTTCGGTTGGCACGAGGATTATCTCCATTGCCAAAGTGAAAGCACGCTAAGGGCGTCGAGGAAGGATATGGTGATTTCCATTGAGTATGCTAATAGATTAGGTAAAATTTGTAGAATTAGCTAATAACTCAACATCTTTTCCGACTATACACGGCTCTTCGAATATTCTTCAGTTAGCGTTACATGTGAAATTCTGCAAAGCTGGAGCGTCAGTGTTTAACAACCACGAGCATCAGCAAGTACAGTTTCTGGACCGATGCCTTTGTCTAGTTTGAACAAGGTCGTATATTTTGCGGCCGCAGCTAGTTAATATTGTTCTCCAGGCACAAACACGTTTTCCATGCATGCTTCGCCATTCTTATTTCTCTCTCGAACCATAAAGGTACGATCGTACTGGTCGACGACCTTGCTGTTTACGTTCTAGCAGTAATGCCTCGCGAAACATCGGGGAAATCTTGCGTATCGTTGCATCTGAATGTCTTTTTGGCTCTGGTGAAACTACAAAAGGTTAGCTTGATAATTAATTCTAGATTTCACAGAGAGAGAACGACGACGACGATGATGAGTTGGCTTTCTTTGAAATCGTCGTGTCGAGATTGCATTTGCCAAGGACCAAAGGGGAGATACGAGAGATATATTTTAAAGAGTTGCAAGAGGAGAAAGACTTCCCATATTCCATCGACGTTTCATAGTTAGTAATAGACGCAGCTGTCGGATCGGAATTTATCACATAAATCACAAGTATGAAATACTGAAATGTTCTCAAAAAGAAGTCTCTTTGCATAGTCTGAATTAATCATCGCTATTCATCGAGGCGCAATGGTTACAAAATGCGCGTTTCAAAACTGCATTCCACCAAATTACGGAAGCATACAGACGGTGTGTTGCGTTCTAGCAGGTAATAGGACTGTCGTGGGGTGTTGCAACGCGAGGGAACGTGACTCGAGGAGCGTTTCTGTCCGCAACACGCTCCTCGGTTCTCCAAAGTTCATCGAAAGTTTATCGGAACAAAATGGTCCACGTTTGTTGTAGTATCGTACCCTTTCGAAGCTTTGTCGACACCCGAGGTCTTACAATAGGCGTCTAATCGTGTCTGGCTACAGTAAACACTGACACCCAGTGTCGATGTGCGACCGCGACCAACGGCGAGTGAAAGTTCTCTTGTGGCGAACCTGACGACGGCGTGAGAGGGTGCAGGCGTTTTACGGGACAGTTACATGTGACATTTAGACGTGGAACCGTGTGCACAACACACGGACACGATACGCCACTGCTCAAAAGATGACGACCATGTTCAAATAAGAATAATTCGATTTCGCTCTTACGGTTTACGGTCAACGATAATCTTAATACGCTTTTATCTTCGTCTGTGTAAATACAGCAGAAACCTAACAGAATCTAGCGTCTTGCTACGGGAGCAACTACATACGTACGTAATATTACCTTTACCTTGGTACCAATATCTCCGAACAAGTTTGTTACATTTTTCTCTGTATTTTATCAATGAGGCTGTAGTAAAAGTTGCGATAACTATTGCGTGAATCGGAACCATTAGTTTAATCCGTTTAATCGGACTAATCGGATTGAATATGACGGTCTGGAGTCACGTTTTAGGATTATCTTCAACAACGCGATTACACAATTTTTATTCTATCTCTAAACCAACATGAATAATGTTTTTTCCTCGCAGTTTTCATCGCTAATTTTTCACTTTCGTAGAGCGTTATCTTCTAACAGATATTTTGTACTGTTTGCACAATATGCGGGTGTGTAAACAGGCTTGTCTCTTCGTATCCTCGGGTACGCAGGACTTCGCGAAACCTTTCTCCAGGCGACACCAGTTCACCTTTACCTTCCTCACGATATCCAAACTGGCGGCCTCGCCACTAACCAGAACCTGATTTTTGTTTACGTTCAGGGAATCCCAACAGCAGAATTTGTTCCGCTCACGACGAAAATAACCCGTTCAGCTCGCATAGAAATTCGTTCACTCGGTTCCAGTTTTCTAATTTGAACCGTTTGGTTTCCCTTTCACGCATCGTCGACTTTTTCTTTCGATTTGCTCGCGAAGTATCTTGATCCCCTCCCTGGCAGGGGACAGAGAAAGGCGGGGGTAAAACAGGTTTATTCTAATTGTGGTCGAAATGGAGCAGGAAACCTATGAAAAAAGTCGAGTGTATCATGTGTCGAGGGATTACAGACGGCTCAAGGCCTATGGAAAATAAGAGGATCGCGTTAAAGTTGCTCCTGCGTACCGTTAGAGAGACCACCGGGCGATCTCTCGCCGATTTCCTGGGTTAATCGAGTCGTTTCGTGTCAGTAGGTCGGAGAAGACTGCGTATCGGTATTATTCGACCACGTTCAAGTCATCCGATTCCCCCTGTTGCGAACACCACACGCATTACAATCAGTTCTCGGTCTCGAAAAGCTCAAAATCGTTTCGCGTGACTATCAAAGATCGAGAAAGTTTCGTTGAAAAGATCGTCGTTGTTCTCCATTAAGAACAACAAAGTAGAAACGCGATACTTCTCGGAAAATAAATTTCCTGTGAAATGTAATGACGTGGTCGATCTAAATTTACTACTCCATTTCATTATCGATCGATTATCGACAGATGGAGCGTGGCAAATAATTAGAAAAAAGAAAACAACTTCCGCTCGCGGGTCATTCAATGGTTTGGCTTATCGCGATAGCGTAAGGTCTTAATACTGGACAAATAACAGTTGTGGGAAGACTCGAGAGAAAAAAAAAGAGAAAAGGAGAGATTATCGCACGTAAAGCTTTCTTATCATCGAGGCTTTAGCGAACTTATTCACGTAAATCCAATGAAGGAATCAGGTTGAGATGGTGATCGTCGAATTTTTGTTTAACTCCAGATACAAAATTAAGTTTTATTTCCCGTCAACTACTCTGACGTCACTCTTTTAGTAATGCTTTCTTGACGAACGAAACGTACCTTTGGAATTGCGTAAGATAAATGCGATTAGTCTTATCTCGATAGAGAATATTCTTTTTCTGTTTCTACGGTATACTTTTAACGAGGATTTTTCTCTCTCTTTCCTTAAACCTCTGCCGATTACGTGTCCTATAGTCTGCTTGTGAAAAATTCGTTTATCGACAATCGTAGAGAGCAATATAATCGTTACACGATCACTCGCTCGTCTATTGTCGGCTCGGTTGGAAATCGAATTACACTTACGCGACGCTGCGCTAGACGATCGCGACTACATTACCGCTTTTCGTATGTTCATCCACGGTGACAGTTCTTTCTCGCTTTACGCTTCTATTCACGTGATTTGTGATGGGCGGTAGGTGCAGCGATCAAGTTATCTTAATTGCAAGCTTCCGTTCGGTAATCTTTGGTTTTTCAAATTTTGCGCCGTTGATATCGTCAGTTCTCCTCCGTTTTCGATTGACCACTTACTTCTACCATCGAGTGTAAAGAAATCGTGCGATATCGGTAATATTCTATTACGTTATTAATGTGCGGTACATTCGTTCGGTTCTCGTTCTTTACCGCGCTTGTAACTCTCTGTATTACGGCGATGCAATAAAGACGAGTTATCGTATAGCAGGACATTTACTAGCCGCCGTAAACTTTGTCACGGGAACGATTTCCACCGAGTTTCAGCAACGCAATAATTATCGTTCTCCGATCGTAAAGCTTGTATCAATCTAGATAAAGAAAATTTGCAGTATCCATCGAAGTCGTTCGATAACAACGATCGATAAATCTAGTTATTTAACTATAAATAGTACAACAATCGATACTATCGAATCGTAAAGAATGATTACGATTCGATCGACGGGGCCAGCGATCTTTGAACTTTTCGTGTTAGTAATGTCGTTCTAAGAAAATTTTCGATCCTTTCCTAAAATATAACGCCGTGGTAATTGTAATATTCTTATTAATATTGCTATCGCCACGTCGAGCGCACCCTTCTAAATCGAGGACGACGCGCCGTGTAATTTCAAACTCGGCACTCTTAAATTCCCGCGCTAAGACAACGCGCGCCCGATTGAATTGCATATCGACCGATCGAATCGCGGATTGTGTGTCTGTCGACGTAACGTTACACAATAGTGTCACAGTTATTGGTGAAAATCGATCCCATTTATCGAGCAAGTATAATCGAGGCGCGATCATCCTTTCTATCTGAAACAGAAGCGCCAGTTTCGTCGTTGGGCAACTGTGCGTGACCGCGAGTCCCAAAAATTTCAAGATACGCGTCTGATTTCTTCTTTTTAGATTCCGCAGAAATTACCATCGAATGCGCGAACGTGTCCGCTTTGTTCTCGATTTAGTTAAATCAACCTCGGTTGTACGAACAAAGCGATTCGTCGGCAAATTCGCCTTTACAAGCGTTTCGCGTTCGGTCTCACGCATGAGAGCTTTCCCTTTCACCCGTGCGCGTGTATCGCGCGCATGCCTTGTCTACGTGTGCAGCTCCGTTCACGGGCGACGACTTTTTGCATTTTTGCAATGCCTCACGGGGGACCTCGAACTCACTGGGGCCCTTGCGTCGATACGGGCGCTACTTCGAGGCGGGGCGGTTGGAATTTTGAGCCGATTCGAAAGTTTCTTGTTTCGATGGATAAAGCGCTCGATCGAAGGTGGAAGGAACGTGGAACGCTCCGTTCCCCGGTTGTTTCGGGTTTTTAAATTGCTTCGAAAGTATGCGCCGGAATGGCCGGCAACGCTTGCGTTTAGCAGGAATCGTGAAGGGTTCGAGAAGTTTTGCGAGCCTCCTATCATCGCGGATATGGATTCGAAGCGTACGGAAAGTTCGTCGAATATGTACGACCAGGGGTGAAAAGAACGACTGGTCGATAAATAGCTTCCGTGTTTTATCGTCGCGGCGACCTTCGAGCGAAAAACAGCTGCGATCATTTAATATATCAAAGGTCTATGGGTTTCTTTCTCCCAAGGAGAAAGGCTGGACTCGGGGAAGGGGACTAGCGGAAAGCGTGATTAATTGTCGGTTTAAAATGTTACATAGCTACCGAGTTAATCATTTCGTCCGGCTAATCTCGAAGTAGATAACTGGCATATTATACAAATTAGCCAAGATTGTATAGAGAGCTTGTATTTGACCGATATTTATGCAATAAAAGTCTGTTTGTTTCTTTTTCTCTTCAGGAATTTTCGCGTATCTGAATTATCTGACGCCAAAGAGCAGAAAAGAAATTCTTGAGCTACTGGTCGGCGGACTGAAGCGATTAGAGTATCGCGGCTACGATTCCGCTGGTAAGGATTAATCATCGATCGTATTAATGAAAATCTCTTTTTCCAAAATGTGAAAGTCACGTTTTAAGTCCGACCTTCGCGTTTCCCGGAATAGAAAGCGTATAAAAATTCGACGAAAGACAGAGCGTACCATGAAACATTTATGTCGTTCCAGGCGTCGCCCTTGACACCGCCGATGGCAAGGATATCTCGATTATTAAAAAGCAGGGAAAGGTCCAGGCTCTCGAGGATGAAATCTTTTATCGTAAGCATACGATACCATTTTTCCTGTTCTACTTACACTGTAACAACTTTGCTTCGCGATGATAGCCACTCAAACTTATTATTATTATCTCTGTTCTCCAGATACCAATATCGACTTCGAATCGAAGACTTACAGTCACGTTGGTATCGCGCACACCCGTTGGGCGACCCACGGTGTCCCATCGGAGGTGAATTCGCACCCTCAGAGGTCGGACATCGACCATGCCTTCGTGGTGGTTCACAATGGTAAAAATATCGTTTGTTTTCCACTGGTTATACGGTTACCCGCAGTTGCCATGTCCTATTCTATAAATTCTTGTTCTTTATCAAGGTATCGTGACCAACTACAAGGAAGTGAAGACGTTGCTTCAACAACGAGGCTACAGCTTCGAGAGCGAAACCGACACGGAAGTAATCGCGAAGCTCATCCACCATCTCTGGGTACAGCATCCGGGTTACTCGTTCCGGGAGTTGGTCGAACAAGTTGTTCAACAGTTGGTGAGTGTTTATCTTTCGTAATGGCCGACACGTGGACTGCCGTGCGAATTTTAACGAACAATCTGACTCGTAAGAAATGAAAATTCCAGGAAGGTGCATTCGCATTGTGCTTCAAGAGCAAATACTTCCCAGGCGAATGCGTGGCTACGAGAAGAGGATCGCCGCTTCTCGTGGGTATTAAAACGAAAACGAGATTGGCCACCGATCACGTACCCATCCTCTATGGAAAAGGTGAGCCGGTGAACTGTTGTCGGACACGACGATCTATCCGCGTTTTAGTAGACATATCGGTGCGTTAGGGAGCAAGGTACTTAAATCTTAGAGTATATCACAGGGTTGTTCTTGATCCCTCCGATAGTTAATAAGAGTACTTAAAATGCTGCCGACAGTATCGACGTGAGCATTGGAGATGTATGCTTCTAAAACTTTGATTCTCAGGGGAAAGGAGAAGTAACGTTCAGACATCCTCTTTTTGATTAATTACCTTTTTCTCTTCTTGCAAGGAGGTTGGTATATGCATAGTAAAGTCGCATTGGTAATATTCTGAGAATCGTGTCAGCCTCTTTATGTGTCACTAAAATACTTATCGTGAAGTATATTAATAGCACGTGCCTGTATCATAACAAGGATCTATAGCTTGTCTATTCATTAGAGTGATTAGTTTTTATCCTCAAAGCAATATATTAAAAATCGCATCGTTGCATCACATCTTTTCTTTTTATGTTTCTCTCCAATGTTTCTAAATAACGACGTAGAGCTGCGCTGAATAGAAACTTTTCAATCGCAGTGATTAACAAACAAACGATACTAACGCAACCGTATCGTGATTTTGTTTTTACCTTAATTTTTAGACTTTGTTTTGTTGATGCTTGGATCGAGCAACCAATGTTTTACTTTTAAATATTAGCTACTGTGGAACGTCGATTATTCGAAGGCTAGTATCTAGGTACGTTGAATTTAATGGATGTTCGATTTTTTTAATGTCAAGTTATTACTGTGTGAACGAATACATCTACAATTCATCCTTCGGACAGTCGATGGTCTATTGTATTATATTTTGTTATATCTTAACACATTGTTAGTACGAGGTAGCATGGTGTTTTGTAAAATAGTGTTGTTTTTACTTGTTTATTTAAGTTTTATTTGTTATTTGTTCTTTTGGGTGCCGACGAGACAGTCGCTGCATGTACACTTCTTCGGTGACGAAATTTTATATAGGTACTATATGATGTTTCTTTTGCATGAACTCCAATGGTTATGTTCTTCAACTTTTCGTCTCGACAGATGAACTTCCATGCGTAAACAAAGGTATATACAGTACTCTACACTACTCTATACACTTATCTTACTATCCTCTCAACGGTTGGACCTTTTGACTCGTTTTTATCGAAATATATTTTTTATTCTAAATTTGATTCATCATTTTTCACGAAAAGGCCCACTGTTCGAGAAATGCACGCAATCTAACAACGCTTTATATTTCTTACGTGTATTCCGCGACATTGTTCAACACGCTATAACTCTTATAACTATAATTTACGTTTCATTGAAATCTTTTCTGTCCGATTGTCCGTCGTTTCTAAATTACTGTCTTCGTTTCTTCTTTCTAGCAAATGTAAAATTGGCTTTCTCTTGTTCGCTCAATTCGATTTATACAAATTTTTATCCAATTACAGGAAAACATTGTGCAAAAATCTATACTATATCAGACATACTTTGAATCGCTACATAATTTCTTTTTTTTTTTATTCTCGACATAAGCTTGTGCATTTGTAGCTTTGTGATTGTACACGTTCGATCGTACACAGAGGTTTGTGAAAAGATTCGATATATTTTTCTCAACATGTATTTTATTCTCTTTTTCAAAGAAATGTGCGCACCAAATATCTTTTCTCAAATTTCTCGTACAGATTCAATCTCGTATATCATCAGATCATACAGCTCGTGCATTACGTTTGCCCCCCCTTTTTTTTGTCATTCTTGTCCGTCAATATATTTTTTATTGCTGTTGTTACTGCGTTATTTGTTTGCTAATTATTTTGTTTTCTTTTTCGTCTCCCCCTCCGCATCCAACTTTGAGCAGAAGGTGAAGCGCCCACCAAAGGTAATACTTTACGTTCATAATGTCTCGCTTTTCTTCTGCTTGCCGACGACTCATCTATAGCCACGCTTTAAAAGAAACGCTCTGTACTAGTTTCGTGAGCACGAATCGCTTCGAATTGGATCGCGACACGTCTTGGGGATTTAAGGAAACGACACGTGTCTTGCCTCGCTTTTCAGTACGTATACAGAATGCGTTTTTCTTTCAGTATAAAAAACACAGAAAGGTCGCAGAGGGGTTAAAATATATCTAACACGATAAACAAACGAACCTCTTTCCTTTTTTCTTTAACTATTTTTTAAATAGGTACTTTGTTCTTTTCTCAGGGGAAGAGAGCCTTTAGCTTTCTTATCGAACCGAGCTACCAAGTCGAGTTGGGGGTTATTTAACGCCAACCACCGTTCTTAATGAGTCTGCATCTTGTACACGTTAACAATTATCGTACTTTCCCAATTGCTTTGTTACTATAATTGCAAACGGCCACGGAATGAGTTACTCCGCTCTTGTTATCATCGTTCCACGAACGTCTGTTTAATTAGTGTCGTCCATTATAATTAGAGAGGTACTGGATAATTAATGGCGTTGCTGTTAACGCGAACTGATTTATACGTATTACTTATCACGTTCCCGGCTAATTTGGTGTGGGGCTTGTAAAATCGTTGTAAATGACATGGCGTAAATAGTAATGAATATTTCTCAGTGTTCTTAATCATTTCAATTGCGTCCTGTCATTTATTGGTGTGCCAGCCACGCCTCCTATCTGAAGGGGAGTCTTAAGTTTTGTACATATATTTGGCGTTTTACATTTAAGTTCGATGTCCCGTATGATACCAGTCGACTGCTAACGACTAGATCATATTGGATTTGTGAATTGTAACATGTACTTATGATATATTATACGCATACATATATTACAATGCGAAGTTGCTATGCGTTGTCAAATAGATCATCGTCCGCATGGTCGCACCGCTGAACTTCCGGTGATACCACGTAGCGAGAGCACCTCCGAGTTTCAACCTTTGGAGAACAAAGAAGTCGAGTATTTCTTCGCCTCTGACGCCAGTGCTGTGATCGAGCACACGAACCGCGTCATATTTTTAGAGGTGCCTACTTTATTCTATTTCCCAGTCGACGCAGACTTCTTGTCAAATGCTTCGCAATTCCAATTACGCCAACTTGTCTCGTAATTAGGACGATGACGTAGCCGCCGTGAAAGAGGGTGCTCTTAACATTCATCGCCTTCGCCGATGCATGGACGACCCTCACGCGAGAGAGATCACCACTCTGAAGATGGAGATCCAACAGATCATGAAGGGTAACTACGAGTACTTTATGCAGAAGGAGATTTTCGAGCAACCCGAGTCCGTGGTGAACACTATGAGGGGACGCTTAAACTTCCGGGACAACTCTGTCACGTTAGGTGGTATTAAGGTAAGTTTAGGAACTGTAACAATTTAACTTTGTAATAACTTGTCCTTTCGCGCAAGAGTTGATCTATAGTACCAAGTTTGTCGTTAGGATTACATTCCCGAGATCAAGAGGTGCAGACGTTTGATGCTCATTGGTTGTGGGACGAGCTACCATTCCGCCATTGCTACCAGACAACTTTTGGAAGAGTTGACCGAGCTACCAGTCATGGTTGAACTGGCTTCTGATTTCTTGGACAGAAACACGCCAGTATTTAGAGATGATGTTTGCTTCTTCATCTCACAGTCGGGTAAGTCTCGTAATATAGTGTAATCAATTTTATTTTGCTTGAGATTAAACGATATTTTGTTTACTTATTATTTCTTTTCTCTTTTTCATAGGAGAGACAGCGGATACGCTGATGGCTTTGCGTTATTGCAAAGGACGTGGAGCACTGATCGTTGGCATCACCAATACCGTGGGCAGCAGCATCTGTCGCGAATCACACTGTGGTGTTCACATAAACGCCGGCCCTGAGATTGGCGTTGCCAGTACGAAGGCTTACACATCTCAATTCATCTCTCTTGTGATGTTTGCTCTGGTTATGAGCGAGGACAGAATCTCCCTTGGTAGCAGGCGACTACAGGTATTACTGGTTTTTCGATCAACTTCTTAGACGAATCTTAAAAGTATAAAAATGTTACAATGTACAACTTTCTTATTCGATAGATTATCGAAGGATTGAAGAATCTGGACAATCTTATTCGTCAAGTTTTACAACTTGATGATAAAGTGAAGGAATTGGCCAAGTCTCTGTTTCAACACAAATCTTTGTTGATTATGGGCAGAGGATACAACTTCGCCACGTGTATGGAAGGAGCTCTGGTGCGTTATGAATAAGCAGTATAAGATTTTATGGACAGATTTCTATTATCTTACAATGTTTTATCTCGATGTTCCGTACTTTTGTTCGCAGAAAGTGAAAGAGTTAACGTACATGCACAGCGAGGGCATCATGGCAGGAGAATTGAAACATGGACCTCTGGCGCTTGTCGATGATTCAATGCCCGTCATAATGATTGTCATGAGGGATCCAGTTTATGTGGTAAATGGAATTTTTAATAAATTTGTCTCTCCTCTTTGATCAATACATCTAAAGCGTTCTGCTACTGAAATTTAATAATTCTTTACAGAAATGCATGAACGCACTGCAGCAGGTCACAGCGCGAGATGGAAAACCTATCGTTATCTGCGAAGAAGGAGACGAGGAGACAAAGATGTTCGCGGATAAAGTTCTCGAAGTGCCTAAGACAGTGGACTGTCTTCAAGGAATTCTTACGGTCATTCCAATGCAACTTCTATCTTTCCATATCGCGGTCCTCCGCGGATGTAACGTCGATTGTCCGAGAAATCTGGCGAAATCGGTTACGGTCGAGTAGAACGTAGTTCTACGAACACCAGGGATTTGTTTCGAACCTAGCATACAATGCTTCGGTTGTTAATTTCGAACACTAATAATTGATCGAAGGCCCTTTTATCTCAACAACGTATATTCACCATGAAGGGTAAGAACGCAACAAAGAATAATTATCGACATATACAGTGATATTTCTGTGAAAATTGTTATCAACTATATTTAATACGTTTCTAAGTACTTACTAACTGGTAGGTTCGTATTAGAGTACGAGCATAATTAGAAACGATTAGAGAATAATTAGACTTAACCACTTGGACCATCGTTAGTCTTTAAATTTAGTCTTACGATAAAAAAAGACGAGTACTTTGTTCAACATCAACGAAGACGTTCCTTACATGGAATTATATCGATTAAGTTCCCAACAAATGATTCCAGTGCATTTAAGAATTGTTTATATTCATATCGATGGATAAGAAACGGAAATGGACGTAACATTTATCAGATTAGAGATTAATAACGATCCTACTCCTTATAACCAAGTTGAATAAGACTGCGGTAGAAACAAAATTGTTGTTAGATCATGAACTTTTGCTCTACCAGGTTGATATGTGGATATTCTGTAAAGTGTTCGTATGTGTGTGGAAATGAGTGCGTGTATTTTATAAATTCCAATCAGGACAAAAAAGCAATTTGGATATATTGGATGTGGAGAGTTGGGTATTCGACAAAAAGTATAATTTATGGATATGACGATCGTCATGGATTCCACTCGATTGCGGAAGATGACGTTTATCGTGTATTGTCAAAAATTAATGTTTCATATAGTATTTAAGAGAGGAACAAATAAGAAATTTGATACTCCCCCTTCAATTTTACTATGAGAGTTATATTACGGAGTTGTGTACGTGCGAATTTTATTACGAACGCGATATATTTACGTTCAAGTTGAAAATGTTGTATAAGGTGGATTTTATCCGCGAGATAATTTTCAAGATTCATACAGTAGAACATCCTCGCATCCTCACATTCTGAACTGTAGGAACAGGTTTCCGGCTTACCGTGTGTCGAAGTCAACGTAATACAAGAATAAATGCAACTTTTATACGGTGTATTTGAGGTGTTGGAAACATAAACTCGACCGTTTATAATTTTGCTATAATATCGCGTGTAATATCCTCTGGGGTATATCAAGCGATAAATAAACGCTTAGAAAATAGAAACATATGTTATTCGTGTAACGTTACTATACGATATGTGTTCAACGAGAAGTGAACATTTGAAATGCATAAATAATCTTCCGCAGAAAGAGAAGTAAAAATATAACGGCTATAATTGGTATGTAAATATATCGAATAAATTGTTAAAGAGAAATGTGAAAGTATAATACATATATCATAATTTCAATATTCCGCGGTAGCATGTAACCAGAATTTATGTATCGCGTTGGGACGTCTTTTAATTTTTCGAGATCTATGCTCAGTGTATCGTTCTAATTGGACGTGCGCCAAAAAGTCGATCGAAGTGATACCGAAGCTCCGTACGGACGGCGTATGCGCCAGTAGTAAATCTCGTGTTTATGTCGGACATGCGGAATCGAGTCAGTGCGCGGTATCCCGTCTAACCAGCGACGGTACGCAGCTCATTTCGGTCGTACGAATCGCGAGAACGTAGAAGAAAGCGGTGGCGATTTCGTCTCTTCGATATCACCAAACGATCGGTTTTATCAACGCGAATAATTGTTCGACGGGTCGTGTCCGATCGCGCGATAAAAGATACATAACCGCCGTTTCCACGGGACGACGATAAACTCGACGAAGGGACCGAAAATACACCTATTGTACACGGTCGCGCGACGTAAGAGAGAGAGACGGTTGTTGCATTGCGTTACGTTGCGTCGACGAGAGGGAAGAAAAGGAGAAAAGTAAATTGTACCGTGAAGCGTGATCCTGGAAAGTTAGCCGCGTGGTCGAGCATAATTCCAGGTGCTAAATTTAAATGTGTTGCCTCGATCCCCTTGGGTTATTTTGCCTAGGTTGGCTGCGCTCGAACGGCTCGCTAGCGAAGCTCTATCGTCAACCCTGCCGGCAGTGGTATCGCTGTTGACCGTCGTTACCAAGTACCATACATATATACGCGAATCGTGGTCGCCATTGCCGGCGGTAGCGACACTGTGAACACCGCCTTGCGCCATCGCGAGTCACCACCACTACGCGAGTCAGTCGACGGTCTGCCGGCGAGCAGTGCGGACGCGTCGTGGAACGATTCAGTTGTCGCGTTGCCCGCAAATATTTGCTGGCACGACCGCGATTTGCCCCACCGTCGGTGCCACGGTAACGCACGGCTCCCGCGGACAGAACCGCCTCCCCTCTGCCCGGCCCGACGCGACCCTCCCTACCCGACGGTTACCCGGTGTTCTACCAGCGCCGCGGCGGTTCCCCTCTATTGATCGAATTTGACCTGCGAAGTTTCCCCTAGCGTGTGCGGTAGTGGCGGCCGGCAGTGGCTCTCGCGCTTACGTTCCTCGGTTAGTGCGGTAAATAATCGCGATACCTCGGCATGGCTACTCCGCCCGCTTGCACGCGGTTTAGTGACAACTACGACCTCAGGGAGGAACTTGGCAAGTAAGTAAAAAAACGAACATTTCTTAGATTCCGAGTAACGAACTCGGCGGGTGAATCGAAGAGAGAAAGAGAGAGAGAGAGAGAGAGAGAATGTGAGATCGGTTTAACGTGTAACCGCGTGTCACGACGTGTTTCGTTTGGCTATCTTTTGTGTATACACACACTTCTCACCTCTTTGTCTTTCTTGTCTTTTCTATCTCTCTCTCTCTCTCTCTCTCTCCGTTTCGCTCGTGCGTTTCTGTCTTTTGTGTTCATTGTCATTGGTGTTTTTATCGCACGAGGAGTTCGTGTTTATTCGTGCGTGCCTTACGTTCGTGTGTACCGTTGTGTCGCGACGCATTAACTGGTTTTCGGTAACATTCGTCGCGTGTAAACGGACACGCGAGTGACGATCGGTTCGTAGTGCGATTCTCCTAGCAGACGACGCCGTGTCGTCGGCCATGATTATTCTCTGCGTATACGAGGCCTCTTTCTTCTCTCGATTTTCCCCACTCCCGTTGTTGGTCGTTCGTTTATCGCCCGTTCTCATTTCTCTCGGATTTTCTCTCAACCACGAATCTCTCCGCTCGTCTCCTTCTCGTACACACGTCTGTGTCCTTTACTCGCACGCGAGAGACACCCCGTTGCATTTCGTCTATATTTAAGCAGCACGGCCTGTCTGCTCGTGGCTCAGACTCTATATATAAAGCGTCAGGGCGCTTGCTATCGTACCTTCGTGCCGTCGTGGTGGTCTCACCGTCGAAAACGAGGCATCCGCATCGTACGCGGATCTGTCACCAAATCAATACGATGTCGTCGCGCCGCTTTTTACCTTCATCCCCCTCCTTCTCGACCTCTTTCTCGCACTCTTCCGTTCCGTTTCTCTCTGCATCTCGTTCGCACAATCTCTGTTTCTCGTTCCGTCATCTCCGCTTTCCTCTTCTCTTTCGCCGGCATGCCCCCACGATCGGTTGCTTTCTTTTCGTCGTTCCATCGCGTACTCTCGCGACCGTCCCGGTGACGGCAGGTGGTTGCAGTCTTGCGTGACGTTTATCCCTAAAAGTCACTAGATTCTCGCCAGTACTTTGTTTTCCATTCCTTCGATCGTCTCTTACGGTTCGCTTTTGATAAGGTTTATCGTTTCGCGAATATTACACTTTTTATCGTAATATAAATACATTGTAATATCATTATCATTCATTTTTATGACTGAAATTATTTTTCTCGACACCCGTTGAACTGTCATACCCCACATATTATCATAGCTGAGCGATGTTTCGACCGTTTCAATGAAAAGACCGACGAACGGAAACTGACCGGTAACGTCACGAGGTTTCTTCTAGGTTAGGAGAGTTTCGACGTTCCGTAGGGGGTCTTTGGAGGAGGGCATGGGTATCGGTCTCGTGTCACCCGTGACCCCGAGTGACCTCGACTCGTAGCCGAGGAATTTTCTTTCCCCGTGTGGGGTGCATGCGGTGAAAGAAGGAAAATTTCTGACCACACCCCGTGTCTTTTTGGGTAGAGTTTGTGCCACGGTCGATAAACACGGGGAGTAGAGCACGCGTAGAGCACGCGTTACAATGTCACCTGCTCGTACCGGCTAAGGCGGTTCGTTGTCTCAGCTTTTCGACTTAAATCGTCTCCCAATAACGTTACAATTACAGAAGTCTGTAGCATTTTAGTTTCTCGCATTATCCGCACAAACCGCAAAGGTAATGACGCAACCGTTTTAGGATGGCTGCTTCCGACTCTGCACGCGTGTTCCATCGAGCCACGAAAATCGAGCGAATCTAATTCGAACGGCAGCACCATGGATTCGCAATTAGGGCCGGTTGATTTAGAATATTGTCCTCGCGTGTAAACACGCCCAGTCGATTCTCGTTTGTTTTCGACCGCGCGAAGACACACCGCCCCCTCCCGAGTTTCGAATAATTTTCTGTCTGCACAGGGAATTAAATTAGATAAAGTGTATTTAATCGACTATAAGTAGCTAGTTTATAAGAGGAAAGATTACTTAAAAATATCGATTACAGATTTTTACTCCGATCTGAAGGTTGAGAACTAACGATTGCTATCAATAATCAGTAAAATATAACAGCACTGTGATAAGAACGAGAAATAAAATTTGTACAATGTAGATAATACAAGTATAGAGGATTATGTGTTAAATGTAAGAGGATGTTATTATAGATTGGAAAATAGCAAGTGATGATCGAAAAGCTTGTTTTCAGAGTGGTTTAAGCGTAACAAACACGGGAGCAAGTAAATCGTGATTTTCTTCTGATTATTTAAAATATCTGCGATAACTGCGGAGCATATTAGTTTGGCTGGAGAATGCACTCTGTGAAGCAATAAATTGGGGTTAAAAAAATCAGAATTAACAAACAATTTAGCGTCGATGTAGACGTTAGCAGAAATTTGTTGTTCTTTTTCTGGAAAGATAAAGCTAATATTAATTTGTTAATGGTTAAATTATCTTCTTTTTTTTACTTTAAGTTGTCTTTTATGCTTTAGTCCTCTAGAAACTGTGGAAGCAATTTGTTAGACTCTTTACGGGTCCAGCATCTCAAAAGTTTTGGGTCTCACCGAACGGTATCCACGTTACTTAAAAAAGTTGAGCAATCGAGTTACCCGCGCATCTCCGTTGCTTGCCTCGAACACCGCACTTTAGATATTATCTCAATTCGCTGCACCAGTATCCGTATTTTCTGCGTGAAACTCGCTCATTCATCGCATTTATTTTTTGCATTTCATTTGGAATTTAATACGAGAGCTCTGTAATTAAAGATCGTTACTCCCCGTTCCAAAATTGGCCTCCATTTTCCGCAACCCCCTCGCTCGTTTAATACTCGAGCGTAAATTTTGAAACAGCCATCCGACACCATCCGTACACCTTCCCGTCTGCTTGCTCCGCTCGAGAGCGATTCAACGATATCTCAATAAAAATCCGACGAATCCACCCTCGAGATTCCGGCGTTCCCCCAACCCAGCAGCTCCACATACTCCGTTCCATAATCGAGGCGCGCGAACCCGTTTCTCTGGCCCCTGCTATTTTCGTTAATTATTCGGATATCCAACTAATTTCGGCTGGGGCCAGCGCGCGGAGAATCCGTGCGCGTATACACGGACGCACACGTAAGCTCCTCTCCGTGGCCCGGCATAATCAAAACATTTCCCTCGCCTCCGCGTTGAATAATTCAACGTTTCAGGCCACGGTTCGCGTCTCCCACCGATCGAAACGATCGCCTTTTACCGGCCATCGATTTTGCATCGAATCACGTCGAAGAGACACGCCGACGACGACGACGACGACGATGGAGAAGAGGGTGCATCGAATCAACCCCTTTAGCTCGCCGTTTCGCGATGTCGATCGACCCGCGCCTCGTCTCGAGCCAGATTCGATTAACGATCCCTAATTAAACGTTCCCAGCTAGCGATTTTAAGGGCTGCTCGTTTCGACCATTTCCGTCGTCGCTCCTACTCCCTTTCCACCGTGGATTATCGAAAGCTCTCGGTTTATTTTCCTTTTTTCAACGTTTAACAGCAGCGAGAGACTCGAGAGTTTACAACGGAGGTCCCTCTTGTTCCTTTCAGTGATTTATCGTTGAGGGTGTAGCGTGTAAGAGCGTCTCTACGTGCGTCACGCTACGATTCGAAATATATGTGGTTTCGACGCGTGATATACCGTCGTGTGTTGAGAATTTATTAAGACGGGCGAAAACATGGAAGAATAGGTAAAAAGACGAGTTTGCTCACGGTCATTGAGACTTTTGTTGAAAATCGTTCCTTCGGTTTATTAATAATCCGACGTAATAAACTCTCTCGCGATCGATTTATTTTATTCCAACGGTTCCGCGTCATTCATCGTTGTTCTCCATTTTCTATTCCGTTGTTATTCCCTGAATTTTCGATGGAGTTCCGCCGTTTCGTTGAAATTTAATTACATCGCCCGTCCAATTTCATCTTGAATCCAGCGAAGCTACACGTTTTTCGCTGCACGATCGACCGTAACCGTATTACAAAACGCGTTTCACCTCAATGAAAACTCATTAACCCTTCGAGTTAACCCGTGATTGATTGTAACGAAGTTACAACACTTTTACATCCCGATTAAATCGGTTAGAAATCCAGTTCCGATTGAAACGTAGTTGAACGATTAATTAGAACGCGATGTAAAAGTGGACTTAATGAACTTCCGCCTGGATAATGATATCGAATTATTACGGGATACATTTACAATTCCCTTTGTTTCTTCCGATTTTCGTATAATTATTCACCAAATGCATACATACCTAGCTGGATTTTTACGTAACGCATTGGATGTAGATAATAAACCAAAATGTCACGGATGCTGTCTGAAATTCTCGTCTAAACTCCACCTTGGCGATGCACAAACTTGTAGTCCAGAAAATTCATTCAATCGATATTCCTCTTAAATTATTCTGAATTTAATAATCAGTGCGCGCAGTCGTCTGTAATTACATTATTCGCATTTTTCGTCTTTCGATCGTGGATACAAAATTCCCGCCTAAACGATGAGTTTATGCCCCCCGTTCGCCGACTATCGATCACACGGCGTCAGTACATCTGTTTACGCGGCCACGTTTACATCGATCACGCACATCGTCGGTTCGCGGCCCCAGGATTACGGTTATCCACCGACCGCTGACAAACAGAAGTGCCATATTTCGCGTCGGATACTCTCAGCCCGGGTATCATGGTCGGGTGATTATAATTATACCGGGGGTTGCTAGCGGGGATCGCGAGCCTTTCCATGGATCCTTTTCACCTCGGGATCACTCGTTTCGAGAGTTCATCAATCACCAGACGCTCCCCCTCTTTCTCCGTGCACGCGATGCTTTCTCGTCTCGACGCGTTATTGGTCCTCGTTTAACGAGCAAACGGGAAAACCAGAGATCGTCACGATGCATCCACCGGGAATAAATGACGAGGAAGTGCTCTTTCCGAAGAGAATTATTTTCGTTTCTGACGGATGGATAGTTTCGAGACATCGTGTATATTGCGGCGCGGTAACGAAATTTATGTTTGTATTTATAACCGAGTCTTCGAACGGTAGTTGGAGATCCACTTTTGGGTGGTAGCCTGGCGTTTATCGGCACTCGATTATCCTCGAAGAGATCCGCGATCACTCGGATCTATATCCGTATATTCGTTCGATTCGATCGTCGAGTCAGTTGGACGGTATTGGTGCTCACGGGCAAACCGATTCGTATGTTAGTTTTGGCAACGGCCTACGCTGACATTAAGACCTATGGTAAATATTGGCTCTATCGAAAACCACCGGGGAAATGCCAATTCGCCGGTATAAAGTAGCGCGTTTCGCTCTGCTACCAATCGATGGACGCTTTTCAGATCTGATTTTCGCCTCGAGATTCCTCCGTTCGAAACGAAACAATCGTTTCTTTCTATACGGATCCACTTTGCGGGAATAATCGATCATTTCCGCGTCGTAGAATGGTAATTGCTGCTTTACATATGGAATGAAAAAGTATCGAAAGCGTATCACGCGCGTCGGTGATCGACGAATTGCGCAACTGGAAATTCCAAGGTGTGAAACCGATGATGTCAACGTTCTGGTCGCCGTTAATTACCGGACGAAATACCTCGAGGCGTCTACTTTGATGGCCGATATTCGAGCACGTAAAAATGGTACCGTATCGTTTCTCCTTTGAAAAATATACACGCGTATGTAATTCCGCGTGTTCCACTTTGCGAATAAAAGTTTTATAGCTTTGCGTGAAATAAAAAGAAGTATTTACGAACGCGATACTTTACAACACAAAGTGAAGCAAAAATTGCAATTTCCGGGAAGAGCTACGCGTCGCTTTGAGCTCTAAACGTAAGATGTAACGCGCGAGCGTAGATGATCAAAGCGTCGGGTGAATTCCTTCGATCAGATTTTCAACTCGATCCTCTCTGTTTCCCAAAGAGAAACGACGACTCGTTGGATTGCGTCGTCGACGGAGAGACGTTGGGCGTTATGAATTTTCGTTTTTCTTTATTCCCCGCATTACCATAAGGTCGTTCGTCCCGTTTGCTAGCGCGTGCAAGCTCGACGAGCGGCGGAATTGCCTCGTAAAGTGGAAAAAAGCGCGGACCGAGCAACGGCTGGCAAAAATGTCGTCTTTAAGGATCGTAAAAACCGAGGAAAGCCTCGTAATTCCCGCGATTGCGATCCTTCCGAGGGGATGAAGGCCCGAGGCCGGATAATCTCGCCTGGAACCTACCGATTCAAACGTATTTCCGCGCGAATCGTCGGGATTCTTTCGAAATTGCGAGAGGGATGAACGAATTGCCGTGTGAATGAAAACTTGCTGGGTTTTAAATCGCGATTAGATAGTTTCTCAACAATTTTTTCTACTCTCGATACCTCGACGATACCTCTCGCCTTTTAAGGTATCCTTTCTCGAACGTGCGCGTAGTCGATATCTATTATCGTAACGATTATCAACTCATCGAGCAGCAATTTTTCACCCCTCGTTTCCGTTTCTCACCTCGACACCCTCTAACTCGCGCTCGCAACTACAAATCACCTTCCCCCGTGTTAAAAACCCGAAAGAACAAGCCTGAAATCGAGGACATCCGTTTCGAGGGTGGTTAACGAACCGGCTATGACGATAATCCAGCGAAATCCAGGTATTTCCCGTTCAACAGGTTCGCGTTAACAGTCTAGACAGACGGTTCGCGTTCGAACGTTCCACGATCGTTCACCTAACACCGGAGGGTTAGATCCCGGCCAGATCTGGCCCCTCGATAATCCCGAAATAATTCGTGGATATCAAAACCCTGTTAGAGCCGCGGACCTGCGGATAGAGGCGTCTCGCGAGCGGAGAAAAAAATTGGGAATAGAGGGGCGCGCGCGTTGTATATTGCGAAGGGGTTAACGGGCGGTCGTAAATCGAGGCGGTAGGATTTTCGCGGGCCTCGTAAACGGTGGATGCACGGACGTTTCCGGTTTGAAAAAGGGACGATCGATCGCCGCCCGGACGGACTCGCTTCCCTCCGCGTTTTATCTCGGAAGTTCGGGATACGTCGACGGTAATAAAAACAACGTAAAACCCCGCATTGCGATAACTTCTTCCCGATATCGATTTATCCGGCCGTGCTCTGCAATGGCGCGTGCAACGATAAAGGGCGAGGTGGTGGGGCTGGACGAGGAGGAGATCGAGCGTTGATTTATTCGGCGATATTAATTTTACGGAAAGTTTAAACATCACCGAGATTTAAGTAGACGAAAATTCTGTAGATCTTAGAGTACGAATCGTTTGAATCGTCCAACGTGCTGCACGAAAAGGAAAGTATCGAAACTCTTCGTTGGGATTGCATATGAGATTTATTAAAAGAACGAAGGGGGAAGTAACCGGCGAGTGAGAAAGCGGAAGTGGAGCAATCGTCCGGTTTCGCAGCGTTACACGCGATGCGCATGTCAATGCTTCGTACCAGTGCCTGCGATTAAGAGTTAAAAGCAGACGAAAACGTCGATACCTCGGTCGCCTTTTCCGGTGACCTTTAAACCCTTTCGTACTAGCCGATTCCGCGTAGAAACGCCTCGACGGAGGAGAATCTTCTCCCGTCGTTACTTATAGCCACGGCTAAAGGCAACGCGATCGGGCTTCGCAGAAATTCACATGCTTATTGCCTTTCATCGTGTCGTTTCGATCAATTCCTATGAAAGACGACTATAGTTAGCGTCGAAGGAATGTTTGATGCGACGGAAGCGAGCCCGGCGAGGAAATTGCGAGACAAAGTGCGATTATCGACGACGATGAATTTCCCCATTTCCTTGGAAATTGTTATACCCCTCCGACGTTACTCGCATAGTTTCTCGCTTGTTGCGTTCTCGTGACATTCAGCCATCGTTCGAGCGTTTATTTTTATTTGCATTTCCTCGAATAGCACCCGCGTCTCTTGCTTTCCCGATTGATAAGTAGAATGCGAGTCTCCGCTCGTGGAAATATCGCGCGTTATAAAATATCCGCGCAGGGTGTCGGGCGAAATCAATCAACTGGAGGGACACCTGAAAACCTCGTGAAATCTCGTCGCGAATGGAAATCTTATCGGTCGGCCGAGCCGATAAGCGCAGGCCGCGATAGGGAAAATCGATCGGGCTGCTCGGCCCAGGTTCGAGTGGTCGAATATTAGGATGTTTCGAGGGGCACGGATGGAAAATTGATCCCGCGGCTAGCAAGCTGAATTCGTTGCCGGGTAATATCCGTTTGCGATGGAATTCGATGGAACGAGTTGCGAAAGGCGCGGGTGCTCGATTCGAGCGGTCGCGCATTTAATGAGATTTCGCGGCCCGGCCGTTGACCGTGCGCGCCCCTTGGTTCGCACGATTAATTAACGCGCCCGTTAATGCCCCCTAATTATTATGCGCCGTGGCGCGCACTTACTACCTCCGCCGCTTTAGTCGAACGGATTGCAGCCGTTCGATCACTGGATGCTCGCTCTCCATTCTACGTTCCTGATACACGCGTCGCCTCTTGAAAATCGGCCGCGGGTTCGAGTTTTCCGCGAATGGAAAAAAAAAAAGTGATTCCTGAATACCGAGTCGAACTTTCGGTAAATATTTGCCATTCGTGCGCTTGCATTTTCGCGAGCGACCCACCTCCTACCCTGTGCCCCTCTTCTGGGCTTGTTACCGTTCCGCGGATCGATCCTTGGATGGAGTGTTGCCAACAGGTTTGGCTCCGCTACGATTTCTGGACGAATCGAGACTACGTAGGTTTTTACGTCGAGGCGCCCAGTTTATTGTTTTGTCAAAATTATTCTGCGATTTCTTGGAAATTACTCGCCAACTTCGAGGGTGTTCCGTGTCTCGTTAAAGCGAGCTCGGAAGGCAGCACCACGGTGATAGCGCAACCCTCTATTTTGGTACGGTTGTCTGCGCAAGCGGTCTGAACGTGTGCAGCCGGCTTAAGAGGGTAACTCACGTGTCCTGCGGGTTCCTCCCTGGAGACATCCACGAAGCGACCGGCCGATCGATAACCGGTGCCGCTTGTTCCGTGCCCGTGGATACGCTTACTTATACATGCGACCCGGCACCGTGGAATTGTCGCGTGTTTTTACGCCGGATACATATTATTAAAACGTGCTTGCGTAAGATAAGGAGGCATTGATTGGCATTACACATGTACGCGTTCTTGTTGCACGTGCCCACACGTCCAGGCCGGCACATTTTTTATTATGATAATGTAGGCGGTCGTTATCGGCCCTCCTCTTGTGCTAATTTCTCTTCGCTTGTTCTCTCTTTCATTTTTACGCGAGTCACGCTAGCGAATCAAAGTTAAAAGTCATTATTTTTCTTCGAACTTCTCGTTCGTTTCGCCTTTTATTTCGGCTTTCAGTTCCTCGAAATTTCTGCTATTTTTTAAATAAAACTCATCACGCTTGTATCGAATTCATTTTGCGCATTGCGATTTCTCGTCGACGAGGCTTCCTTAGGTACAACGGCGCAACCCTCGAGCTGTTTCCCCTTTCACCTAAAATACACACGGGCCATAAACCAAAATCATCGCTCGGCTATCGAATTACAACAAACCAAACCGCTAGCAACAACCATAACAATACATCAGCAATTCGCGACGTTCCATATTCGCCGGGATTACTAAATCAGCCCAGCCAGAGTGCTTAATGTTCATTACATAATTGACGCATTGCGGCTTATCTCGTCCTCCTCTCGTCGAATCGATATCCCAAAATCGCCGACCACTTAATTACTCGGCCACTTAACGCTCGATTCTTTCCAATTCCCCGCCTCGTCGCACCTTTTTCACTCGAGAGGAGTACACGCGATTACGAAAGTTCGCCAAGCGTTCGCCAAGCGTTCGCCACACTTTCCCCGTATCACAATAGCTCGGTCGTCTCGTGCTGGTCCGGAAATAATTCAACGCGCCCCCATACTATTTTTAGGGGGATCCATCGCGGTGTGTCGGCACTTGGGCCGCGTGCGAGGACCTCGAAATATACGGCTAGACCGTGTGTGATATTCGATCTGGAGGCGCGAGCTCCTCGAATCGTTTCCCCCCGCGATCGGTGGACAAATTCGGGACGCAGACGCGCCTCGAGACGGGGGTGGGACACGCGCGCGATCGAGTCCACGGGGGCTGCTCGCGCGCGGTTTCCTCCTTTAACACCCGTCCTCTCTTCCCGTCGTTCCGCGATTCGGTTCCTTCCCTCTTCCGCCCTTCTCAGTGGGCAGCTAACTAATAATAGCAAGCGGTACAGGACGAAAATAGGCCTGCAGAACTATGCAACACGCGGTTCAGGAATTTCATCGTCTGCTGACCTCGCACGGCCGTTTCCCTCGTCCTAATGAGAGAGACGCCGGAACACGTCGCCACCACCGCCATCGCCGACTTGCCTCCGACGGGTACTCTCTTTTAAGACCGCTATAAATAAGGATCGCGGAAAAAAGAACGACGATACCCTCGGTTGAGTTATCGTTTCGATGATCATTTGTAACGCGGTTGGCTGGAAGAACGATGGTCGGGGGATTGGGTGTCGCTGGTCTGGCTGCTCTTTCGGGCGCCACGTGTTCTTAATTTGTATTCGTTGGCTGGAGAATTGGTTTCGTTTGATGTTCCCCAGGGTGATAATTGAAACACTTTGAGAGAAATCTGAATTTTTTTTCGTATCGGTTGTAGAAGCGCCCAACTCGACGTTCTCTGCAAATCAATCCTCTTTACGCCAACTCCTTTCTTCGAGACTGCTCTCAAATTGCTCTCACACCGATATCCTATCGTTAAAATCTTCTAGCGAGAGAACGAATCTTGTCGATATCTTCAAATTTAAGATTCGAACTTGGATCGTAACCCGTTTGAAAATCCTCGAGCGCAGAAGGTCGGCACGGAGACCGATTCTAGCGACAAATCCCGAGGCCTTAGAAGTTCCGCGCCACTTTCCGCCCTGCGAAGAACCGTTATCTGGGAGTCTTCTAATCCGAGCGAGTCCCAGCTGCTCGCGGGGGCTCAAGTTTAATCGATAGCGCGGCAATTTCCCTGCGCGAAATCAAAATTGCACGCGCATCCCACATCCCTGGCACCCTCCCGCGGGATGGGATCGCGTGAATAATTGAACAGGACCGGTCTCCGCGATCGAATTCAGAGCAGTACCGCACATTACGCTACCATCCATACTGTTCTTCCACAGTTTTATTGTGCAGCGCCGTGCTTTTCGTATTGTATAAATTAAACGTACGCGATCGTGCGTCTCTTATCATGGAACTGCACAGAATACCGTGCGTCCTCGTCCCGGGGGAAATGACTTTTCTTGGAACCGTTCCAGTTGGTTTCATGGATTTCTTGGGGATTATCGAGGATGGAGAGTTGTTCCCGATTTTCTATCAAGGCTTGGGTGATTTCTGACAGGAATTCTCTGTTTTAACGGATAAACGGGAGATATGAGAAGCTTGTAGCTTCGAGAGGCATACCAGGGCTTTATTTATCGACTCTGCGTGGGGTTAAGGAGTCTTCGATTGGAATCAGTATCGCGTTGTTGCCGATGAACGATTCAAGTCTCAATTCCCAAGTGTCCAGGTATAAACGTTTACGGAACCTTGGTATTTTATCGAGGGAGTTTTTAAGAAACATCTTTATTTCCATTAGAATTCCGATTCGAAGAGATTCGAAGTCTCTTCTCGTTTCCAGTGGTTTCCAGTGGTTCCCACGTTGAGGATATTATTTTTAAGCGTACGAATCGAAGGCAGACTTATTTTCAGCCACGATGAACCGCGTACGCGCGTTTATATCGAACTCGTTTCTTTTAATCTTCCGATCGACCTGTTCGCGACTCTGCTGGAGCTCGTTCTTTCGTCACGCGTCTATATTAGGACCATCGGTGGTATTTCGTCCAAAAAATAAAAAAAATTAAACCAAAGTGCATCTAAATCGACCAAATTTCATCTCTGATGCATCCATTCTCATAATTCGCGGTATTCAAAGCACACGAGCAGAGAAATTGCACGCATAAACACTGAAATCAGCGATACTACACCGATCGTTTCTCGTTACCCTAATGCACGCTAAACCACCGTGAAATACCGCGTCCATCATCTCGTTTCCCCTTTACCACCCTTTTTATCGCCCGAATATCAAAGAACCTTATTTGTTTACACAGTCGAATCACGAGCACGTCCATCCAGCACTCGCGAGTCCCGTTTGACTAATTCGATCGTCGACAGATCAGTCGGAACGGGGCCTCGAGGGCAGACGGAGAAAGATCGCACGGAAATAATTCACACCAGTCGAAGGGAGAGAAGGAGGGAATTTTACCGGTTCCCTGTTCTCGGCCCGCTCTCTTTCTCTCCTTCTGGCGCGGTCCAAGCGTGTGTAGGGATAGGTTCTAATTCAATAGCGGGCCGGCGCGTATGTTTAGAACGGCTATAAATAATTGACGGCGCCAGAATTTCGCTACACACCGGGAGAAATGTCACAGTCATAACCGCGTGCGGCCAGAGCACCGCCTTTGGGTTATTGGGCTCGTATATCGGTCGCGTTCGCCATTATCGCGGTGCTCGCGCGACGGTTCTCCGGCGCAGTAGGGTCGCAAAAATTATTAGCCCGCCTGGGAATTCGAACGCTCGCAGACGCGGCCTACCTTTCCGCGGACGTCGAACAGCGGAAATCGATTTCCTTTTTTTTTTTCTTTTTTTTTTTTTCTTCTTCCCACCGCACCGCCAAGTTGTACTTTATCGCGCCACGGAATTTGTTTATGGGGCGCGTGCGCCACGGGGTGAGAATCGTACGGGCACGTACACACTTTCGGGGTTAGGGAGTGGAAATATTTGAAAGGAGAGATGAAAAATGGCACACCGCCGCGCTCGTGTTTCAGCCTCCTCGATAATTCGATTCGATCGCCGCCAGCCGAGGCCCCTAGCGATTTTGTCGAATGGTGTGGAAAATTTTCCCTCTTTCGCTCTTTTTTCCCCCCTTTTTTCTTGCGTTTCGAACGCGTTCTGCATCGGATGGAATATTCGGGTATCGTAGAACACGGACAATCGAGGTCAGATCGAGTTACGGTAATACTGTTTCGCAACTGCAAACTCGATCTCTTTGCAAACTGTAAAAAGGCTGGAAATTGTACAGAAATGGACGCTGGAATCGAAGAATTTTTGCGAGATATGGGATCGATCGGTTTTCGGTTTCTGCGAGTGGCTCGTCTAATAGTCCTTAACCAGGTAACAAGGGTTATTAGGATTAGGATACCCGAGGCAGGTTCGGATAAATGGAGTTCTACCGTGAATCGGCAGTGGAAGTTCGCAAGCATGGTAAGGGAGGTGAAAAACAATCAGAAAGTTGGAATTCGAGTGGTTCGGCAAACAGGGTTTTAACGAGCTTAGTAGGGTGCAATGGGTGTTTCGTAAACGCGGGGTGAACTTCTTCGGAATCGATCTCGAATGGGGATAGAATGAGCGTTTACGTGCGCGAACACACTTTCCTCTCGAGCTGCAGTTAAGTTTCTGTTCGCCAAGTGCAACGGAATCTCGTTAGTCCGGAATAATTAAAGGAAGCGACCGTTTGGATTAAATCGAGGCACGGATTAAACTGGTTTTAGCGCGGGCGTAAAAATGTCTTCGAGAATCGGGATTCACGAATGATATCGCGAACCAAGCCTGGCGTAGGAGGGTTTCGAATGAATTTTTTAAAAAACACATCCCTCTAATTGTCCATCGAGGAACTCCGAAGAGAAAATTCCCCGCGACTATCATCACTCTTGCCGTCTTATCGTTGTAAAATAATTATTCGGAGCGCTGCCCTCTTCCATAATTCTGGAGATCACGGTTCAAGACGGTAATTTCACCCCATACATCGTCTCAGGTGGCAGGGTCCATTACTCGAGGCGCGATAAACGTTATCAAGCAGTATTTCTCAGATTTCCTCCAGCCATCCTCGTTTTCCACGGCGTCGTGTTCCCTCGCCCCCAGTGAGAAATAACCGCACGGTGCCAAAATAATGACCGACCGGAATGGTTAATCGTTAATCGATACGCGTTGTCTGGATCGTGTCTTCCAGGTCGTACAGATATAACCGATCGTCGGGTGGGGGTGTGAGAATTGTTCTCCGTCCGAAAGACCGCGTTTTCTCTCGTTCCACCGTCGTTGTTACAGTTGGCTAGCGAAATGGCAGGGGGTGGAAACACGGGTGGAGGGTGTTCGCGACGTTTTATTAAATATCAAGTTTTGATACTGCGGGCAAACTCGAGTGGAATCGAGCGGAAGTCGAGTGGACGACACGGAAATTTTATTCCAGCTCTCTCGACGATCCTGCTCTCCCCCTTTCTCACGCGGAGACAGAAGGATCGTTGTTTGTCCTCGCGCTTCTTCGTCGCGTAGCGTTTTCCGTTAATTCCTGTTTGCTCGGAAGTGGAAAATGTCAGCGTTTTATTGCAAACGTTCGTGGCTACGGGGTGCTTCGTCGTACCGCGTCGGTTTCCGTTTTATGGACATCTCGAGGTAGCCTTCAACCCTTTCGCGATCCAACGCTGTCGTATCGTTCGTTCACAATGGAGAAGTCCTTTTTTTCTAAACACATTCTTGTCTGATATATGTTATTACACCGTGAAAGGGTTAAACTGTCCATGCGCTTTTCTTTGGGGTAAAAATCCATTCTCCGTAACGACCAACGGGACAAGTCCGCCCCTTTGTCCAAATGATTAAGGGAGCCTAAACAAAGGGGTGAATTTCGGAGGGTCCGCCAGGCTAACGTTTCATTCGACGCGCCTCTTCGTCACGTTCGAAAGGCATTGTCACTGGATGATATTCTAGGAAATTGGGACGACGAACTTTATTCCTTGTTCGCGGACTAACCAACAACCTCCGCATTGTCGTGCGTGAGAAAACAGTGAGACAGAGACAAGTCGACCCAATTTTTCGCCGATTTAACACGCTATCCTCATCTTTTCGACGATTCTACTTGTCGTTGCTACTGGAAAACGGAATGTAATTACTGGTTTCGTCGGTTTGATAATCTTGGTGGTCTTACAGATTGACGGAAGTGGTTTCTGCATTGATATCTTTTCTCTTCGTTCGTTTTTCCTGGTGGATGTTGCGGAATATTAAAATAGCGACTTTTAACACAGTCGCGAAATGCGTTTATCCAAATGCGGAGTAAAACAATCGAAACTTGTACGTTTATCAACTTTTCACTCTCGACATGTTTTTACAGCGCAATTAAGCCTCTCGTATATTATCGTAAGTTGGTAAACAAAATCCGAATCCGGATAGAAAATATTTGTTTTCGTCGAAGGCAAGCGTTTCATCACCTCGCTCGTCATAATTTTCAACAAATCGTAGACGCTGTTTCGTGGCAAAAAACGTGAATTCCTCGGAGAAAACGCGGAGAACGTAAGACTCTTCTTATCTTCCGCGGTCCGCAATGACGTTAACGATTACTCGACGATAACGGAACGTGACTCATTGCGCAAGAGAGCAACGTACCATATACAACGAACGATGAAAAAGTTTCACGCGTTCGCCGCGCTTCCTTTCTCGGGGTACGTCGCGTACTTGCGGGAAAGCTGATTATCTTATAGCGATTTTGACCGTGGCAGCAAGTGCTTCGATCACTCGGTGCCACGCTTCAATTATGAAAGTCTGTCGACAGCTGTGCGCTTAATTCGAAAGACTCGTTTTGATCGCGTAATTTTGGATTATTAACATTTTTGGTATTTCGAGAATCTTTCCACTTAATTGGGCATCTCTGGAACGAGAGCATTAACCAAGACTACCAAGAGGTTAATTAAACGTTGTATCAGCTCATGATTAATTCAAAGGGAACGTAACCACAGGGGTTGACTGATGAGGGCGGCTTATTACATCTAATGAATGAAACAAATCTATGGTAATTCATACCACGACCGGAGGAGGTAGACGGAGAATTAAAATTACAATTACGTCAGAATGAGTTACGTGTTTCATCCCTGGAACAAGCGTACGAAAAAAAAAGAGAAACTACATTCAACGGAACATTCCACATATTTTCCATCGCAAACGTGCTCGGAGACTGGTGCATAAAAAATTCCTTCGATTTTCGTCGCCAGCCGACGCCGTTTTATCGCCAGCCCGTCGTTTCCATATGCACGTGCCCACGTCTGGTCGATAAATACGTGACTCCGTAGGGAACGTTTCCCAAGGCGCGCGGAATTTTTTCACGTCCGTGCAACGTCAATACCTATCCGTCTTCCGGCTCGAGTGGCGTCTCCCCGGCTGTGGAACCAGCTCGAGAGAAATCGATCGCCGCGAGGAAGCGTCCGTTTTTATCGAGATGCCCTGGACAACGAGGTAACTTCACTCGAAACCACCCCTCAGATGCTTATCCTCGGGTACTCGCTCGAGCAAATTAGGGCTGCTACCTTTTTCGAGGGAAATCTAGTACTTCGCAGCCAGATGCAAACACTGGGGTTGATGGACACGTTATCGATTACGAGAAGGGAAGAATATGTTTATTAGGGGGAAGAACTTTTAGCAAGAAACTTGTAGTGCCAGTTCGTCGAAAGAGAACGATTGAATATGCATTATTGGCGAGCTGTAGATGACAAAGCGACTAAAGACGCTGTACGCAGCAAGAGGGTTAATGCGTCAGTTGGGACTAAGTGTAAAACGCGACTCAGACTGTAGAGGGTTGAACTTGGAGTCTCGCGCGTGTAATCCACGACGCGCAAACAACTCGAGATCCTCGAATGACACATGCGGGACTTCGTCTCTGGATTTATCCCCGAGAAAGTTCTCTGTGACAACTGATAATTGCTCGTTAAAGAGAATTTCTAAAGTATGCGATATCCAATGTTGATTTATAAAACATGAAGACGGGTAGCAACCCTAAATCGAATCGAAGGTCTGGTTCTCGTCTCCTTTTTTCGGCTGAGACATCGCGCAGAGGCTCGATGGATTCCTGTTGAATCTCGCGCGAATGACGATCAACTCGACAAACGCCAGCCACGAACTCGATACCGTATCGAGCTTATCGATTTGACGGACAGTCGCTGGCTTGTGTCAACGATGGTGCAGTCTGCAGCCTGGTACGAGATCGCGCTCTGTCAGCGTGAAACTGTATCCCGAATCGGCGTGGAAACTGGAGCGAAGGTCTGCGTTACAAACTGAAATTTTGTATTCCACGTTTTCGTTGGATTTGCTGATTTCTGGGGGTTGGAACACGATGAACTCGCGGATGGTTTGGATGGTCAAATTGGGGTGGTTTGTGGGAATTTTTATAAGAACTTTATGGGAAGATTTCGCATATTCAACGATAGTATAAAGATACGAAAATCAGTCGTTTGACGTAGAATTTTAAGAAAATGTCGCAGTCCTAACAAAAGGGGTGCAAGAGCGCGAGCACAATGGCGGCGTTCGAAAAAGACCTTCACGCGGAGAGAACGCAACGAGATGCGCGCGCTGATGCAATTTGTCTCGCATTGTCTTCGATTATAAATTGTCGTTCGTGCGTCGTTCGCCCGTGAAAGAGAAATGCCCCGTGGTTGGCCGCGTGTGCCAAGGAGCGGTATTAAACTGTGTCACGCGTTAAGTGGCTGTTCGTTCGTTTTCAAGGTTCGCATTTTCTCTGCACCACTCGACGTGCGACCTCGGCCACGGGCCGTGTATCGCGACCAGCTCGCCTGTTACATGTGACTAATTAGTCGCAGGTATTAAGTTACGTTCGTTGGACGTATCTTACATACGAAATGGCGAGAAGAAGAGGCCGCTTGAGAGGCGTGAAACGCGGTGTTGTACGCAACGCTCGAGAAAATATCGAGCGGAATACGAAAGGAGAGATAAATCGTTTGCGACAAACTTTGAACTTGCGCGCGTTTGCACGAATAATTTGTATTTTGGGATCGAGCGAGACGTCTCTTCCAATGCATGGAGTACGTGGAAAAAGCCAATGCGTTTCGAACGAAATGTCAGGGTTCCTCGAACACGTCATTGTTGCGCGGATCGTGGGATGCACCGTGTTCAACTTCGATCGGCTTAACTCGATTATTTACTAATAACCTAATTAGAAGGGGCAGAAGGGGGTCGGTGATCCGGCGGTGGATCCCTTTATCCGGCGCCTCCTACGCTTTTCGCGAGAGATTGGATGGTAACGGGGCGGCCTGCTCTGCGAACGCGATCAAGCCCCGATCCAGATTGATATTTAAGAAGTTTCTAATCCGGGGATTGGGCGGCTTTGGATATCAAAGTTTGCTGAAACTTCTTGGGTCAATTATGAGTTTCGGGAAATGTGTTTGTAGCGTGTTAATCGTTGGGTTGGATTAAAACGTGGAAGTAATTATCCCTGTTTTTCCTGATAATTTAGTCCACCGGTGTTGGTCGACTTTTTTTTTTCAACAAATGCTACAGCTTTTATTGCACTTTTCATCTCGAAAGTGCCGCAGCACGCAGAGGAAAGTGGGTCAAACGAATTTGGTGAATGGCGCTCGACTCCTCATCCTAATTCATCACCGTTACGGTGGGTCATTAAAGCCATTTTTGATCGACCCTGGAACAGGACCGAAATGTTCATCGTAGAGATGCAAAATCCCGCGATTATATTTGCCTGTGGACATAAACAGCGTTGATCACCCCCAATTAAC
The DNA here is from genome assembly GCA_963969225.1 of Xylocopa violacea. Classification (NCBI taxonomy): domain Eukaryota; kingdom Metazoa; phylum Arthropoda; class Insecta; order Hymenoptera; family Apidae; genus Xylocopa; species Xylocopa violacea. Next base: position 21,913,693 of record CAXAJV010000014.1, read on the forward strand.
CGTATCGCAGACGATTCTATTAGTTGGTAGTTGTTTCACGTTTGTCGGATGTTTAAAGCGCCGGTTAGGGCAATTAGACTGGTAACCAGGACGGATAATTACTCTCGATTTTTCAATGATTCATTCCAGCGATTAAACACGGAGAGACACGATTCCTGAGTTAATCCGTTCGCGAAAGGACGCATAAATTACGCGCTCGAATGGCCTGCCGTCCGTCGGCCAGACAGCCAGATACTACTTCTATCGTTTCGTGCTTAAATAGCCTGGCTAAGGCATAATTTAGACGCTGTATACAGTAATACCGCGCCAGGTTTGGCCACCATTACCCGGTTACCTCCTATTATTGGGAAATCCTGGCTATATATCCATCGCGGGCCGGCCTCTGAAGCCGAGCGGATCGATCGGAACGAGACGAATCGGAGCGGGTTGCTTACATCCGCGTTCAACATGCGATCGCAAAGCGAACCAACTATTTTTATCCCGTTCCCGTTCGTTCGCGACGATTATTTGCTTGTTTGCGTCTCGGAAACGCCTCCGACACGCTTCGAACGCAAACGTTGAACCTGCCCGGGGTGCTCGCGTCCTCCGCGTTGCGACTTAAGGGTCGCGTCTCCGTCAACTCCATCGCATCGACGATACCAAATCTTTTTCACCTTCGAATATTTGCAATCGTACTCGACAATTGGAAGATTTGGATGATTCAGCGGTTGGCGATTCCGGTGCTAAAAAATTGGAGATTCGAGAAACGGCGTATTTCAGCTCGAAATCATTCCTCCCGGAGCCTAATCGCCGGAATGACGTTCTCGCCAATAATTTGGACATCACCCGGAAGGTAAATTGGACGGATTGAACAAATCGACGCGGGATCACCGATCGCGAGCGATCGATCGATATGCAACGTAGTTCCATCGACAGGTGTATCGCTTTCCGCGGCCTGGCTGCTTTTTCCTCCTCCCCGATTCATCTACCCCTCGACAGTTTCGAATAATCCGGTCGATTAAAGCACCGTTCGAGCGTCCCGTATCGGCACGCATCATTTGCAGCGTCGATTTGGCCAGCAACCCAGTTACCTGGACGTCGGGGGGGACGCGTGCTCCATTGGGAAGGAAAAATCGTTCGGCGCTCGATTCGCCTCCACAGGAGATTAACTCATAAAGTGCACCGATGCGTATCGGCGACCACCGGGGTTACAGCTCGTTTCACGCTGGTTTTCATTGTCTTTGAAATTTCACGCGGTTATCTCGTTTTGCGTGCGAATCGTCGAATCGAAAGGCCACCCGGATGTATCAGCTATTGGCAGGTGTTTCGGTTACACCGTCCAGCCAAGGGTGCACGATTTTCATCGTTCCGCAAACCGCTGCGCAGCTATACCTTGGTCAGAGACAAATATGGATTGCTTTTTATATAGTTGTTAATGAAAAACCTTGACCCGTGCTTGTTCGTATTCCGGGAGCCTTTGTTAATATTATTATATCATTTTTCTTCTCCACAATCGATGTCACGGCAGAGCTGCACACCCGAGCATTGTCCACTGGATTGGTCCTTTATTTCCTGTCGGACAATACTATTTTCGCGCGAAGAGAGACCAGCCGTAGGCGCATCCGAATCCGGTGGACTTTTTATCGATCCCAAGCGTGAACTTTGACCCATCGAAACAGGGGACGCGCGTCGTGACGTTTAATTAAGCCACGTCGATAGTCGATATCGGTGTTACTGTCCGGCAATTTTTCCACGGTTTACCTACAAGTCCGCGGAGGAACGAACCGGTTGTCAGAAGCAGTGTTTCTAATTGCGAGCGAACGCGAGGGTGAATTCGCGAGTTGTGTTACGCGATGTAACGCGGAGAACGATGAACACCGCGTTCGGCATCGCGTTTCCTATTTTTGCGCGGCGAGGAACGGGGCTACCGGAAGAGGACGTTTCGATCGATACCGAACGGTTGGCGTCGAACGACGGAATCGTACCACGGGGGCCTCTCGTCGCAACTACCCCTCGAGTGTCTCGTGGAATCGTTTCTCCAATTTTGTTTCACGATTTCCTCGTAGCGGACGATTTATCGTTTCATCGTGCCGCTCTGAAAAATATCGTCAAAGCGGGTAACTGCTTTGCTAGTTCATACGCGGAACGTTAAGCAAAGGGGAACGGAAACGTATTCCTTCCTTCCTCGTCGTCCCTCGTCGGGTCCATTGGTCTAAATGGCGCGTCCAAGGGTTGAACGTTCTCGAAGATCTTCTTGGCATCCGTCTTAGCGTTCTTCCGCGATTACACGTCCGGCTGGCGAACGTCGATGTCCGGCCAGCAGCAGGAGCAGGGCTGTGCCACGGTTACCCCGTGCCTCCCTCCGGACGAGAGGAATGCGGAGAGAGCCAGCCGTGGAACGAAGTATCGACCGGTTAAAGCCATCCCCGCCCGGCTAAAGCGGCCAACCCTCACTCCAGACACCCTCCCACCACGGCCTACTCGCCTTCCCGTATTCTCCATCTCCATCATCATCCCCCGTGTGCAGCCCTCGCCGTCCTCGTCATCCTCTTCTTCCTCGTCGTCCTTTTCGTTGCGCGACCATGCTGCTTTACAGGCGATAGAACAGGGCGCACAGCGACCAGCCTTCGGGCGATGGGCGCGCGCGAATCCTCCGCATGGAAAAGTAGGGTGCACCGAGGGGACACGTGCGGATTACGGGACCGTTTCTTACGGTGACTGATTTAGGGGGATAGCTTAAGTTCTGCGAATTTCAGCGGCGTTGATTTTAGAATAATCTCGAAAACGACGTAGCCGCGGATCGGTCGATTCTCATTACCAAATGTCCGGAAGCCGCATTATCGTGCGCACGGATTACGCAAAAGGTCATCCTCGATGACCCCGAACCTTCCAGCTAATCCTTCACCCTGAAACAACCAATCGTCCATACATAATTCACGGGGGAGCTCGATTGGCCTGGAAAAAACTGCTGCAGAAACAGTCGCCTCGAAATTGATTTCTAGCCGTTCGGTGCGTGCAAGATGTAGGTCGACGACATCGGCCAATGGAATCGGCGATGTATCGGCGGTGCGGTGGTGTTGTCTCGGCCGTCAAAGCGTGGGAACGATTCATTCTTTCCTTCCTATCCATTTTTTCCCCCCCCTAACCCAGCAGAGCCCCTCTTCGACTCTCTCGCTCTCCCTATTTTCCGCGGCCCTCTTCTCTTTGCATCGCGGCCGCGGATGAATGCGAAACGTCGGCAGAACTATTGCAGCCAGTCTCGGCTCGCCGCTCCATTGTTCCTCACGCTGCTCGGCAGACAGTTGACACGGAACAGCGCGACACAACGATACACACGCGTGCGTTGTCAACAAAAAGGGCGAAAAAAAAGCTTTCAAGCGACGACGAAGGGCGAGAGGGGCAGGAGAGACGATGGAGAAAAAGAGAGAGCAGGAAGAACAGGGCGGAGGGAGAGGGAGGGCCAGCTTTGTCGAGGACGGTCGGCTGAAAACGCTTTGAGGTCAGCGTGAAAGGGATTTATGGCGATCTGTGCCGATCCCCGATGCCGCGGTCGGAACTTACGAGGACGGTTTGTCCAAAGTCGAAACTCCGCTTTAAGTATTAATTTAACGTCTTTACGGCACTCGTGCGAAAACATTTTACCCTGCGGAAGTAGCAGAAATTCCACTTACCATTAAAATTACTTGGAGCACGTACTTTGGTCCCCGAGTCATGGGTGGTAAGCTACTTTCCAGGTCGTATTTAGAGAATACTTGGCAGGGGCCGTGTACGGAGACGTTGGAAGCCTAAAAGGGTGCGGTGGGTGGCACGGTTACACGGGAAGCGGCATTAACCGAATTTCTGGCTTTTTCGTCTAAACATACCCGATCGTAATAGCGTAACGGCTTGCCGGAGAACACGGGAACGGGACGTCCCGGGGGAAATCATCTTGCGAGCGTCGGCGAGGTCGTCGGTTACCCGCAAGCCGGCTTCTTACCCCCTGCGCAGCGTCGGGGTAATTCTTCTTTTCGCTCTCCCGGCTGGGAAGATGAAGTGCTCCACGATCGTTAGCTCCGTCCCCGGTTCTTTAATGTATCAATCATCCTTTTAGGCCGAGCCACGTCTAACCTACCATTAGGGACCATTTGAATTCCCAGCTCCGTGGAACACGGTACAGCGTACGTACGAGCGACTCTGAGAGTATCGTTCCTCGTATTTTTACCGATCTAACTTAAGCTGGATGGTTTCACGATTGTTCCATTCCGCTCCGTTCCGTCAGGCGTCGTATTTCCCTCGGAATTCCCCGTAACAGCTGAGTATTCGGATATCTAGTCCGGCGCTTACTCGAGTTCCTCGTCTTCATCCCTCTGCCGAGTGTCCCGTGCAACCTGGACGACATGTACACGCATGCACGCGGCGCTTCTTGATCAGTCGACTCCCACGGTGAACTGGGACGAGTGATCGGGCCGGGTAGGTATGCAAAGTGCACGGGTACACACGTTTTACGATGTACGTATCGCGACGTGACACGGTCGTGATCCTACGCCAGAAGCCCGCGGGTCAGGATTCTGCAGGACTTGCGCGCGCAACCGGGTTGTCTATCGCGAGAGCCGGCTAGTTAGCCCTCGAGGTTGGAACGGGACCACCGAGCCGGGTGCCAACTCAGGGGACCACGTCGATGGTTCTCGGGGAGAGTTATTAAAAGTTCTCCTGAGCCAGCACGCCGCCTGCTCCTCGATCTCGGCACTCGATAAGAATCCTCCTCGAACGATGTCGGATAAGAGTAGCGAGCGTATTCCTAGATAGTTACTCGATGGCTCGGGGATAACGCGGGCTCTGAATAGGAGGGTGTGGGCCCTACTTTGTAAATAAGCGCGATTCCACTCGAGCTCCGTGAAGGGTGGCTCTGGATAACCCGAAGGCGAAACGGGCTTGCCTCCTTATTAAAAGTTTCGTTAGTCGAGCTAGATATTCGTCTAGGTGTAAGCTCTCTAGCGGATAGAGGGCTGGTTCGGACTAAACGGGGTTTTTCCGGAGTCTCGCGGAGGCGTCGGCTTGGGGGGTTAGCCCGAAAGCTCGAAATCTCTTATTAAAAGTTTCCCCTAACTAAGAAGCGGAGGAATCGGTGAAATTGCTCGAGTTCCCAGCAGATGTACACACGGTCGCGTCGGACGTGCCTACTCTCCAGCCAGGGTATCGAGAAGTTTAGAAAGCTATGGTTGAAATCAAGCGCAACAAGGTCAAGTTTGCGAACAACCATCCCCTTAAGGAACCCTGTCGAGGGTCTATAGATAGGCGCGTTGCAAACCGTTCAAGGCCAGCCTCGTAAATAACCAACACGTCAATTTCCCGTGGCTCCCCACCGTCGTGTCTTTACACGAGCAAATAGCAGAGCCGGCGGTAGCGAATTCCCCGAAGACACCAGGATCGTACTTTCGCTTTACAAGCCGTCCACCGTGTCTCTTTACGGGGGCAGCGGGTCCCGACTTCCGTCGCGGTGGTTCGCTCGATTTCACGAATCCAAGGATCCACCACGGGTGCATAAAACAGAAATACACCAGGGGCGGTCGCACACATGCACGCGTATCGACGTCGTCGGACACACGTAACGATGGGCGATCACCGTTCGCTCCGTGAGCCGCGAGGAGAATCGATCAGCGAATAAAACGGTGGGCCGGGGACACGTTTATAGCCTGGCCACTCTCTCTCTCTCTCTCTCTCTCTGCCCTCCCGTTTACTCCTGTCGTCGTCTACTTTGCCGCGTGCCACCATCGCCGCGGGTAGGATGTTGCGCGCACGGGCACCGTGTATTTAAAGGTATCGACGCGTGTCGTCGGAACCGTGCCGCAAACGCGCGCCACCGGGCCGAAGGAGCCCTCGCTTTGAAGACCGATCGTCGCTGTTGCACGCCCCAGTTGCACTCCGGCTCGATTCAAGGCCGATACTGTCGCCCGACCACCGTTTCTGCGTCAGTGGCTTCCACCCTCTTCTCTCCTCCTCTCTCCTCCGCGTTTTTCTTTCTCTTTTCCGTCTATCTTGTTAGGAGACCAGGTTATCGTCCACGAGTGTCGAAAGATTTCGAGATGATAATTATTGTACAGTGGCTGACGTCTAGGGCCCTCCTGTTCCTTTGGGGTTAAATTCGCCGTGCAAGACGGAGCTCGCGTTTTCTTTTAATTACGTTTCGAGTTTTTATCGCGGTCTAGTTCGAGACTCGGGATGCCTCTGCCGCGCAGACGGAATTATCCTCGCGAAATTTATTACGCGTAAACAGTTAAGGGTGGCGCAACTTGGACGGTAAAAAGGGACGTACACTTTTTATCTCCGCCTTCCTTTATTTCATTTGCGCGGGAGGATTAACTCGGCGACTATCGTCGTACGTCTCTCTGGTACTTACTCGATCGCGTTTCCTCTGGATTGCTCGCGGCAGAGCCGCAAAACAGCCCCACACGCGCGGACCGTAGACAAAAACGAAAACGGGCTGGTAGCTGGGGCGGTCTTAGGAAAAATAGGTTGAGCAGCGTGTCCTTTGCCCGCTGCAGCGTGCAGTCTTTGTGCAGGCCGGCAGGCGAGCGAATAACGATGACGTTAGCCGCAAGAATGGCGGAGCGATTAAAAAAGAGTGCCAGCCAGCCAGTCAGCCAGCCAGCCAGCCAGCCAGCCAGCCTGCCAGCCAGTCAGCCAGCCAGCCAGCCAGCCACCGTCTCTCTCCACTCATTCTTCCACAGCCTCCTCTTCCTCTTTTCTCCTTTTCTTTTCTCTCGCCTTATTCATTTCTATTTCCGAGCGTCCCGACGATAAAACTTGTCCACGTCCGTTTCTCCGCGCGACAGATATTCGTTAAAAAAGAGGAGGAAACTGGCCCGAGGTGGGGTCGAACGGGCCACGGAGAAGGAGGGTCGCGATTGAACGTTGTATCGCGATAAAACGCGCCGGAACAAATCCGCGTACTACGGTTTCTATCTTTAGATCGGGAAATTTCCTTCGCGCCTTCGCCGCGTTTCAATTTTCTTGGAAACTAACGTCCCATCCCGCCCCCCTACGAATCTAATCCAGCGCCGGCATAATAGAATATTTCTAGACGGGAGAATATCTCCGCGCTGGGTGTCTCTACTCGGAATCACGCGAACCCGATCCGCAACCATCTGCAATCCTCCGCAACCCTCGTGGCTCGATCCAGTCGAAGCGTTTCGAGGGACGCTGGAATCTCCTTCGACGATGCGAATTATCTTACCACCTGTTTGCTCGTATTTACAATTTTTCGAAGCAAAAGTGCATTTAGAATGCTTAACTCTTTCGTCACGCGATTGTCGCTGACCAAAAATTGAGTAAATGGCGGAAAGTACGACGGGGAATTAATCGGAACTAAACTAGCGGACAAACGAGAAGTTTCGAAGTATCTAGCGCTTATGGTATTTATCGTGGACGTAGTTTAGAGAAAGCACGACGTTTAGCCGGCGTTTTTGTTAATTGGCACAGCGAGCCGGAGTCGTAGTAGCTCGTTTTAGTAAATTGAACCGAGCCGATTCCCCGCCAAGTGCGACTCAGGCTCGATCGTTCGCCAAGCACGATTAAACGCGAACGTAAACGCGTTTAGCCAAGTGTACTCGTGGGTTGGTCCACGGATTCCTACGAGACAGGGTTAGAATCGCTGTCCGATCGATCAGATTGATACTATCGTAAACAATCTACCGAAGATCGACGCGATGTCGTAACAGAGATCGCGTAGTAGTTCCAATGGAACGTTTTGCTACCACTGATTGTATTTACAAATTAATCGTAGGGACGTATGCGTAGATCATAGTATTCGACGTGTACAGTCTCGTAGAATTGGTACCAAGAGCAGCGTCAAGCAAGTTTCCAACTGAAACCATCTAACAGTATCGCGAAAGAGTTCGACTCGAGAAGTGGAACCAACAATAGCTATCGAGGGTGTTCGCGTCCAGGCAGAAGAATCCTGTACGTGGTACGCGAGAATCCAGCGGGAAGCACGTGATCCTGGTGGATCGTGCAGGTCGCTGACGACAATCTCCGGTAATGATCAGTCACCATGGATACAGAGGGTAAACGGGGGTTGCTTCGCCTCGCCTCGCCTCGCCCTTTTTCCTCGCAGACCGACTGGCGTGGCGTGGCGTGGCTGGCGAGCGCCGCGGCGCTGCAACGACGCCGACGCCTGCAGGATGTAGCGTTAAAGTCGCGTTTGCGCCGATGCGGCCTGCCTTGAACTACTTGAAGGAAGGATACGCGGAAGGCCGTTCGACTTTGCGTCCTTTCGTCGCTGGTTGCCTTTTTTCCGCTTCCTTTTTTCAATCTCTTAACGCGCGCTTTGAGGATGATGGACGACGGGTCGCGCGCGCGGATGTATTTTGAAGATTGCTCTGCAGCTTTCTGGACTTCGTATTTCCGTCGTCGCCTCGATGGTGAATCATGCGAGACACGGGTACGGAGGTTGGAATCGAGTGTCGTTTGCCAGCATCGATTTTATTATTTTACTCCTTTAGATTAGCGATAAGCGATCTTTTGTCGGTTACTATCGGCATTGAAGTTGTACGATTCTCTCGAGAATTATTCGTGTATCGCGATAAAAGCGCAATTTATCAATCCAGCTGATTGAAGTATGTAGCGCAAACAATTTCATCACTGCCTTGGGTGATAGATCGACAACTTCTTGTTTGGCGTTGATTCGTCTTTTTATTTTCATTAATCAGAAGAGATACAGAATTTATAATTGGATAACAATGGAGTCATCGCGCTACGAGGTAGATAAGGTTCCTTAGCCAATTACAGTCGTCGATTTCTCGACCACCCTTCAGCTTAGTCGGCGAAGAACGTCGACTCGCGACACAATCACACGACGACCACTCGTCGAGCTTTTAACACACGTCCAACCCTTACATTTCTTCCCACGGATTCTTTCCTCCTCGCATTTCTTCGCCTATAAAACCCCTTCAACGATCGTTTCACTCGTTAGCTCGATCGTTGGCGGCAAATCGACGCGGGTAAATAATACTTCTGGAATAATAACGAGCCCGGAAGTTCAATTCCTTCCCCTCGCTAATTGCATCGGATCTGGGTCATCTTTCGCCCACGCTACCTTCTTTCCTTCCGTCGTCCGATTATCCAAAGACAAAGGACACCGTCTAGAATCTAAACAATTGGGTTTCAAGTTCCAGCTTCTCTCTCTTACTTTCTCCAGTCGATTTTTGCGTACATCGAGCGTTTCTAACTCACATTTTTATCTCCTTTTTGGTCGAAACGGAGGTGAGCTTGGACACTGAGAAACGCGAAGGGTTGTCGAAAGGGATGTTTGCCTCGGAAAATCGAATTTCCAGTTACGTTCGCCACAAATACGATAAAAATTGAAATCTTGGCGAACTAAAATCGATGCAACTTCCTATCGGATGCGATATATCCGATAACGATTCGAGAAACTGGAATAGCGCACGGTTATCCAGGGTTTGCGCAAGCGATAAGGCCAAGCTAACTCGGAAAGTTGGACCGCCTACTATCCAGCCATCGCTCAAGAGTACAAATATATACATTTCCGGAAGTTCGGAGCTCGTTAGCGGATTAACTGCTATCGCTTTTCGTTAATTTTATCCGACCCCGCTATCCTGTTCCCGGAATTAACAGAGAACCGTTTGAACTGTTCCAGGGGTGCCTTCTCGGTGGTTCGACGATGCGTTCAGAAGAGCACCGGTCACGAATTCGCGGCGAAAATCATAAACACGAAAAAGCTCACGGCCAGAGGTAAGTCGAATGTTCCGTTTCAACCCCTCGCGTGATCGCTCCGTGACTGTCACGGGTTGACGCGACACGCGTACGATTTTGCAGTTGCGGTTTCCGTTTTTTTCCAACCGATACGTTTTACCGAGGTACCGTCGAAAGTTTCGGGAACTTTGGTACAACGACGTTAACATTAAAAATAGTTTGGGGTATTAAGCGAAACGACCGTGCTGAAAATGGCTGTTGAAAGTTTCACGGAAAAATCAGAGAGTTCCCAAAGTTCTCGCGGCGCGGTGTTGCGTTCTTTTGAATAGTTCATTAACGCGCGACATGGATGTTGTTTACTATGTATAGGGGGTTCTTGCGGGCCGGTAAAAAATTTCTAATCATTTTCCACGGTCTTTTTAAGAAAGTGGAACAAGTGGGAATTCAAGTTCAAATAGTTAAACGTCGGGGTCTCAAAGGGTGGCTAAATAGAAGCGAAGATAAGTAGGTTTGCGTAACAAGGTATAAAAAGGTTGAAGCGTAACGAAGATAAGGGGAATAAAGAAATGCTGTACAAAGGTGGGAGCGTAAAGTAGAACTTAGTTGCTGGGTCGCATATAAAAGAGACAAGAAGACAAAAAATGGACGTTGGACCGCTACAACCCCGTCGCTGGTTAAAATTAAAAATTCCCTTTAATCCCTTCGTAAATCCATCTCTCGTCACGCTTTCCTCTCGCGTCAGCGGCGCCAAACGCCGCGCACATCATCTTCGAACCTACGAATCGAAACCCGCAACTATCTTTACGACCAACGTCAGCGTTCGTCCTCGATCCATCCGCGTTCGAATTATTTCTCCGTCCAGAGGCATTGTGCGGCCATTTCTCGACGATTAGACAGGGAATCGCGGAAAACAGCCCACCCCCTCCACCCGCCCTCTTTCTTTCTCTCCCTCTGCACGCGAGGAGACTTTAGCGTCTAAAAACAACGAGCGACGCCGTTGTCAGGCTGCCAACATTCCATCGCGACCAACAGTTGCCAGTGCCGTACGATTTTCAATCCAGAAAACCGTGTGTTCACCCCGTCCTCTCCGCCTTCCACGCCCTCTTCCACGCCCTATCTCGCCTCCTATCAAATTCCATTCGCGTGCCGCGCGTCTAAAATAAAATAAATAAATAAATAGAACGCTCGATGTCACCGGAAGCCGGACAATCGCGTCGTAATCGAATCAATCAAAATGTCTCGGAACAAAAGCGATCCGATAAACGCCAGGCGGGCCCGTCAATTCGATTAGCCGGATAAGACCAAGGAGACGAGCTTACGCGCCAGCGTCCGCCGCTGATTTCGGAGACACCGCGGGCTATACTTAGATTTATCGTCGACGGGGTTGTCCATCGTCGAACGGAGGAATTTCGGGGAAATTTTCGTTTTACGCGAGCGTATCTTCGGGGAAAAATAGAAGTTCAGAGGCTGGGATGCCTCTCGAGCGGACGCCTGCTTAGCATGTCCCGAATTCTCCCTTGGCTTTCGACGTTTTGTAATTTTCGAAAGTATTTTTAATAAATAACGGACGCGATCGCTCGGAATTCCCTGGCTGGAATTTTTCGCGCAAAGATATCTCCGGAAATGAATGATTTTTCGAACGAACGATCGGTTCCCCGTGCGATATTCCTCACTTCCGTCATCCCCGTGTGGTTTCGTTCAGCGGCCATCACCCAGGCTGGTAAATTTAGTATCAAACGTATCGCCACCCAAGCTGGATGTATCATAAGCTTTATTGTCGCTATCAATCGATTCGTTGGCAACCAGCCTAATGTGTGTTCGCGTGACTCATCTCGCGTCTCGTGCACGCTTAATACCGCACGAAAAAGGAGTCTGATTCACGGTGATCGGCGAATATTCCTACGATACAATATGTCACGTTACCCTAGCGTCGTAGTAAATAGTCCGTCTATATTCGTTAGAAACAGCGAGAATAAAAATAAACGTTACTATGGTGTTCCAAGATCAACGTAGGTACGAACGTGTTAGTTGTACGATCCACGCGCGACTAAATAACGCGGCTAATTAAGGGTTAAGTAGGGTTCGTTTGTCCTCGTCCGCCTTGCTCGACGATGGACGACGCCGCGCGCGATCGCCGCCTGGTAATCGTGCTTTAGAATTCGTACGACGAGCGGAATTCTCGAGGGTCACCTGCAGAATGCTGGTTCAAGAGTCCATAGGGTCTCGCTGGGGGAGAACCAAAGAGGAGCAAGAAGCTGTCCGCTTAACGTCGCAATTCACAGCGGATCCGCGAGTTCGCGAAGAACAGAAATGTTTCGGAACGTTTAAGAAACGGATAAGGCACAATTAAGGTAAAAGGGAAGCCGAGCGAGGGAGGTAAAAGTGTCCTTTCAGATGGATTCTTTGGCCGATCGAACTTTGTCGCGACGCGTTCTCAGCGTCGACGAACGTCACCGAGCTAAGGAGATTGACGTCATAGGGTGCTCCAGGCTTTCGGATCAGCGAGCTCCTTTCAGCGGAGCTTCACTGGCAAGCAAAGCGACAAATTCTTTCGCGTATCGGGCTTGACGAAATTGCGCCTCGTTTGACGTCAATTCGGCCTCTACGATTTCAGGGAAATTCGTCACTCGGTCTCGCGTGCCTCCTTCTCCTCTAACGAAACGCTTGTCGATCAATTATACCCAAATGGCGGCGAGAGCCAGCCAGGAGCGCGCTCTGCGTTCGGAGGGGAATTTAATCAGCATAAAAGCCGAGAATATTCGTAATTTTGGCACTCGCTGGAGTATAATCGGGGCACGCGTACGCGGACCGAGAAGTTCCGTCGGTTACGTTCCAGAGAAAGTAGGAAAAGATAAATTTCGCCGGTGTTTCTATTGGCACGACGGATGCCTGCGGCTGGCGGGCAGCCTCCGCTAGTTCTCGACGTAGCCGAACGCGTTACGACTGGCCAAGCTTAACAACGTACACAAACGAAGAGGATACCTTAAGAGTAGCCGGCTATGGAAACGCACGGTCCCGTTTGTTTCTCTTCCCGCCTTCTCTCTGCCCATTTTACAATTTGCGCGATTCGTACCAAAGGAAACCGTGCTACGAACCGAATCCAGGCTTCTAGCTGTTAATAAAACCTTCCAACGGAAAAGTATCTCGACGAGAAACGGGAGACGACTCGAACGAGGGTACATCGATGCACAGTATCTAACGTTCCCTGAAATTTGAAAATTGCCAATCGTTCATGGAGAAACTGGCGTTCCCGGACGTTACGATTGTTTTGAGAAAAAATGGCTCGAAGACATTCCTCGATCGTCCATTGTACGAGTTCCGTGCACAGCCGTACGGTTCGTTTTTCCAACGCTCACGCGGTGCCTAAGGGATAGCTATTCCGTGGGAATTAATTCGCTGCGTCGGGGGTGGGCGGTCCACCGTGAAAACTGGCTGCTTCTATCTTTGGCCAGCAGTTCCAGTTCCTCCGCAGAGGCGGAGGGTAACGAGGGTGGAAAAAAAAAAGGTTGCAGTAGTCAGATGGAAGATGAGCGCCTGTCTCCTTCTCCTCTTTCACCCTCTACCCTCTCTCTCTCTCTCTCTCTCCCTGTTACTCTCGTTGCCAGGCCAAGAGGGATGGCACGGCTGCACCCTCTCTTCCACGACCTTGCTCCAGTAACCTCTTGACCTACCGCCACGGCCGTCGTTCAACCGCATGTTTCTCAAACGAATAAAGCGCGACCGATTCGTCGCGTTCACCTTGAATCGGCCGCAGCCGGATCGGCACGCGGAAAGAAACCGCATCTCGCGACTCGAATTCTTTCCTGCTATTTCCCGTCGTTTCCTGTAGTTCTTCCTCTTCCGTCGAGGATATTAACGCAGCTGCGATGCGAGGATCGCTCCAGGCTCTCAGTTCTGCCTGGCGCGACTTAGGGATTATTTTGGATTCCATTAAACAATTACTCCATTATCGATTGCGATAGTTCGTTGTAACCCAGCTGTTGGTCGATTGGAATAAGCCGTGCGGACATTAACAAGACGTCCATTAAAAACCTTTAGCGGTCATAAATCTTAAGTTCCTTGAGGGCACTAAATGTGTTTTTAGTAAACGACATTCATTAGTTCGCTGTTAATGTTTCTGTCGCATGAAGAAATTAACGATTCATGGTGTTGCGGATGAATAGTCGAGAATGTAGTATATATCGAACCTCGCTTTACGCAAATGCTAGTAAGTTACGCCCAGTTTCGTGCATCGCGCGCATATTCCTTATATGTTCATATTTACGAGCGCCCGATTTTCGCGTACACAATATACTACCAGCAGATACAAGTTTGCGGAAACAGGAACGATTTGCCTTTCAAACGGCCAGCGAAATTATTCCGCCTACGAATCTTTTTTACTTATCTAGATCCGACATACATATTAATTGTTAAACTAGCAGCTTTCATCGAGTTTCTTCCCACGAACTGTTCGAAACGTTTTATGTCGATGGAGTTGTGTAGAACAGGGGATAAAAATATTTCCCGTTTCCCATTCGCAAACGTCCAATTAAAAATACTTTCGTTCTGCGATAAAATGAAACAACAGTGTTCTCTGTTCCCGACGAGAACAAAAGTAACGTGCTTCGCCCACGAACGTCGAACGGAATCGGCCAAACAGCTCTCTCGATTCACAAAAAGCAAGACCACTCGATTCTCCGACGATCGACAAAGTTATCGGAGAAATAGATTGCTTTGCCACGAAATGTCGTCGCATTGATCACCGAGATTTCGTACGGTCAGTCCAGTCGGCCCTTAAGAACGGAGCAACGGTCTTCCAGTCGTTTCTAGCCGCTTCCAGACGCTTCCAGTTCACCGAATAATTAATCGAGCACTCTCTGTCCGGAGTTTCGTCAGCGCCATTTGAAATTCTAATTCGCGGCACCGAGAATTCGAACCAGGCTCCTCCGTGGGGAACCTGGGAACGCTCGCACGTTCTCCACCCCTTTTTCACCCTCCCCACCTATCAGGTCCCTTTTCCGTCCTCTGTTTATCGACACGGAGTCATTGTTCCAAGTAATTCTTCCCCTCTCCCTCCCTCTGTCTCGACGTTTCGTTAAACAAGTTGTTTGCACAGGGTGCAACGACCTACGATGATCGTGAAATTCCATTCATAAATCGAGTCTCGACTGCTTTTTCTTCCGCCACCCTACCCCCCTTTCACTGGTCGCTTGTTTCTATTTCGACTGCGACGAATGGTAAATAGGGTGCCTCTTGTCCACTCGTAGTGCTTGACCCAGTTACATCCTATTCTCTTTGAGTTGTATCTTCGTTCTTCCAGCTGAGTGCGTCTAAGTTTCCACGAAGGGATGACGTTCTAATTATTAGTTTAGAGCGGGGGCTGTTGGCTGAAGTTTCGCCACTATTCTTTCCGATGGTTCCTTCGTCTCCCGAGTAAGTAGCGTGTTTCAAGGTGCCGAGATAACGTCGATTCGCTTTTGAAAATGTAAACGTACCGCTGTGATACACCGCGCAAAGATCGACGAGGGATCGAAGAGTATCAAAGACACTCCAGTTTCATTCATTACGTCAAAGTGTTAAACAAAAGATAAAAGTCCGAAAGACTCGATAACCTTTGAAGCCTCCATTGAACGGGTTTTCGTTTAACCGTTCGCGATGTTAAATAAATGAGACAGCACCCATTCCACCTATTCTCATCAGCCTGGTCGTTCTATCGAACGATCGCTTGGCAACCTCAAAGAATCTCCGTCGTCAAGTTCACGCGGAAAACCAGGGAGACACCTGTGCGCGCCTCCCCTGTGTGTCGAAGATAGTATCGGGACGCAAAATGAGCTCTGTTCATCGGCGTTACACGTTCTCGTCACGCCCGAGAGATCAAGGGCTGCTGCGTCCACGAGCCTCCCGCCGTCCCCGGCCCAGAATCATCCCTCCGGGTCCCTCGATGACGCTCTCGGGACGGTGAAAGAGTTTTTGCAGACTTTCGTGACATTCGCGCTCCGTCGAACGCAAAGTAACCGCAGCGGCGAGGAGGCCTTGTAACGCGTGCGATCTCGCGAGTGTCCGCGCGTCGAAGCGGTCATCCGCGGTTCCACGAGGAACGCACGCAAACAAGAAAGATCCTCCGTTGCCGCTATTTTTATCTGAACGACATCGTGGACGCGGGTTTCCCTTTTCCGTATAAATAGATCCGTCGAGTCTGTCCGACTCTTCGCTCGACTCCTTGGAATTAGTTCTTCTCGGACGCGGAGGAGCCTCTTTGTCGCGGTCCCTTTCGGATGACAAGCAGTTTTCATGCGGCTTATATTTTCATACGTACCGCCGCGTTTGCAGCGGATACCACGCGGAATATCGAATTCCTTGGCGCGGAGAAAAGAGGCGAGAAGAAGTCGAACGACGAAAGGCGAACCCGTGGAATTTGATTCACGACGCTCGACGTTGGGAATTCGATTTATCTATCCGGCTACGGTGTTCCTCTGTTTTAGACCGCGGAGAACGGGCACCAGTGGGACTTTGAACTTGTCCCGCGATCCGCTATCTTGGCTTTCAGCCGCGCGGAGAATTTACGGAGAAAAGTTGTTTCCCCGGGATTCACTGGCTCCTGGTGGTTCTCAGGGTGTGGCCGTCGTCGGGTTGATAAGTCGACGCTGGAACTGGATTTCCTCGAGATTTTCCCGCGGACACTTTTATTCATACCCCCTGGAACCGTTTCGAATTTTTCTAGAAATATACGACACCGTCAAGAAAATGGCCTCCCGTATCTTCCAGGACATATTTCACGTGTTTTTTCCTCGAACCAGGAGTGCGAGTCGCGGGCAGGAAAGTTCGCAGTTCGCGAACGCCATAATGATCGTCGGTGCGTTTGGTGCGGTTGCTAGCAGAACGATCGCCGCACAATGGACGTACTTCCGGGAGGCACGAAGCTCGGATAAATCTTGTTTGCAGCGGAGGAAAGGGTGGAATCTTTTCTGGGTACGTGGCTCCGCTCAGGCGAGCCACTCTTCGACTCGCGTGCATGTGGTCCACGTTGCAACCGGTAACGAGTTTAGCGCAAACAAGGCTGGCTCGTTAACCGTCCGCTCTGGCTCGCCTAATCCTGGCCAACAGCGGCGAGACTGATGCGACGCGAATTGTTTCCTCGCGTCGCTTTCGCGGAACAACCAGATTTTTGCAATTCCTGTTGGATTCGATTTTTTTTCCCAACTCTGCGTAGACGAGTGCTGGCTGTTTTAATAGATGTTACCAGCCGTGCGAGGGGTTGGAATATCGTCGCGTAATTCCACGACGCGAACAAGGGAAACGATGTTGTCGAATAACCCAGTTTTCCCTTTTTCCCCCCATCTTTTCTTCGTCGAGTGGTCCGTCTCCTCCAATTTACTCCTCCTCGTGCGGCTCCAGTGTTCTTCGCGGGCCCTTTTTGCACGTCGACGGGTGCTCGTTAATTCTGGTTGTTTAACGTGGATACGGACGAAGACCGTCAAGTCTCGACGCTGCTGGAGATTTAATTATAAGGTGAGAAAACGAACGAGAAAGCGAAAGCGAGAGAGAGAGAGAGAGAGGAAGATGGAGGGCGAATGTAAGGGAGTGGGAACGGAAACGATGCCTGATCTTTCGAAGCCGGTGGAATACCATTACGTTCCGGCCGTTTGTCTCACACGCGCTGGATAAATGGATCCAGCTGCCCCACGGTGCTTCGAAACACTTTCTTAAGCGTATTAAGCTATTAAACCGGAACGGTGGTCTCGTGAATTCCGTCCTCGCCTTAAAAGACAGTTGGCTCGGCCGTCAGCTGATTATTCCGGACCATAGGGGATTCTTAATACGTATTAGTCGTTATTAATTCGATTGATAAATTCAATTTCGCTCTTCGCTAAGAAGTAATTGGATCGAAGAACGAAGCGGAGGGGATCCTGGACCAGAAGAGTCGACCACGGATACGCGATCGTCCGATCCTCGAAGGAGGACCCCGTTCAGTTGCGCGCGCGACACAGAAAGGAAACAGGAAATCGTGCTCGAAATGACTTGGCCGCCGACAAATCCAATTTTATCGCGGTCCTTGGCGAATTACCCACGAGGAAACTCGTCAAGGGAGCTCGTTGGGAAATTCGATTTCGCGGTAATGACTATACCCGGGATCGGTTGTCGTTACCGGCGAAACTTTCGCGATAAAGCGCGCTCGGTTCCGTTCCGGAACGCTCTCGCGTCACGCGGAACTCGTCAGACGTTGTTTGATGGCCAGACTGAGTGATTTAACGCGGTGGTTACGGGCCTTCGAATCCCATAAATTCTATAAACTTTACCGGTTCAGGTGGGGGAAACTGTTATCCTTCAATTCTCGAATCGTTAAGTTCGCGACGCCTCTCGTTACATAAATTGTTGCCGGAACTCGAACGGAGGACAGCGGTTCATGGATCACGTCTTCTTCTTGTTTCAGACTTTCAAAAGCTCGAACGCGAGGCGCGGATATGCAGGAAGTTGCAGCATCCAAATATCGGTAAGCAATTTGGCTATTTATTCTCAGATAACCCGTTCCTTTTCCCAATCTGAACCTCTTACGTTATTCATTACCGTAAGGCTTATCGTATGCGTTATTTAAATAAATACTGTCCATTCATTTTGATATCGAGTCGCGTTTAATCGTTTGAGTCCCAAGCAACGCGATCGCGCTGTTCAAATTTTGTGTCGAAAAGTCGCAGTACGTTTGAACTGTGGACGCATCTGGACGACAATACATAGCTGCTTGTTTTAATGCAAACAATACAATCAACACATTTTGTATTTCATTGTTATCTTCGAACTCGACTCTCTTCGCATTCGATTAAGACAAGCGCTATCGCGCTGTTCAGCGTTTTTCGACTGTGTTTTTCCAATGGCCCTGGGACTCGAACGATTAAAGCCAGCTGTGACGAAAATGCGAAGTAGATTAAGTCTTAGTTGGTCAGACGCAGCGACCTTTACCACTTACTTTTTCCTCCTCACCTTTGCGTTGCTTTTATTTCTGCTGTTCGCGTCAAGACGTATATCCTCGTCGAGGTAGTAAAGGTATCCAATGGAATCGCGCGAAACCCAGCCTAACCTAACGAGCGATCGGTAAAAGCGAAGTCTTACGCAGTTGACGGAAATATATTCACCGAAGGGCACGTGGAAGCTCTTCATCGACCCGATGTCATCGCGCCGCCGCGACCTAACGATGGAAATTATAAATGGGAAATAAGCAGCGGCCAATATTGGAATCCAATGAAGCGGGAAAAGTGAATAAACGCGGTGGACGTCCCTACCCTCTCCCTCTGGTGCAACGCGGATCGAAACCACGGCGAATTCTCGCCTTCTACACTTGCCAAGCTTCCCTCCCGCCACCTTCTCGCGTCTTCTCCCTTTTTTACCCGCTCTTTCGCTCGACTAACTCTTTTTTTCCATCCTCCATCCCCCCTCGCTTCTATTGTGCCCTCGGCGGACTCGATGTTTACCAGGATGAATTCAATTTTCCGCCAGGCGAACCTGTTCGATCTGCTCCGGGTGGAATCGATTTTCCGAGCGTGGAAAATTCGCGCTCGCTACTTGTATAGGCTGTTTCGCGAGAGTGGATAGAAATTGGGTACAGCTCGGTGGTATTCGTCGAGGAAAAGGGGGAAATATTGCAGGAGGATAATGATAGAAAAAAAGTATTTCTTTTTTCTTCCTCGCGAAGGATAAGAAGTTGACTGTAGGATGGGGGGTGGAATTTGTCGCGTCGATAACGCGCGGTTTAGTCGTCGGGACATTTAGGCTCCGAAAGGTCAGCATCTCTTCGATGCACGCGAGCGCTGGGATTACGTTTGGGATTATGGGATCTCGATGTAACCCTCGCCCATTAAACTGCATCAGCTCGTTAACTGTCCTCTCGGTTCACTACTTTCGACGAACCTTAGCGGCGCAGAGGCGACGATTTCGCCGCTTTGAAGTTTTATGTCGAAAATTGTAAAGATTCGAAGAACGAAACAAGAGCAGAGAAGCGCGGAGGCCTCGAAAAGCGAGCGGAAAACGATATTCAAAAAGGAGAGGGATAAAAGCACAAAGGAATTAAGATCGTTTTACAAAGAAATAAAAAGGGCTTCGGAAACAATAAAATTAGAACGCAAAGGGGTGAAAAACAAAAATGGCGGGGCTGAAAATAGGTGGCTTTTAAACACGGATAAAACAAGGTCAGAAGCGGGAAATAAGAGACGAAAAACGAACGGTGGCTCGAGGCAATTGACCAAGTTGTTCCGCCATGTTGCGTATATTCCACCTGCACCCAAAAGCCGTTCGATAAACGCCAAAGTAAATTCCAACGAAAATTAACCACTCTGTCCTAACCGTCCTACTACGCTATTTGTCAAAAGTACCTCGTACGTCAAATTCAAAGGTGATTCGCATACGTAATCGATAATGTTGCGCGAGAAACGAGAATCGAAGGAGATGAGGAGGATATCCACCGTTTTACGACGGCTCGTAGATCGTCGTCTCGTTCTCGCTCGGCTGGTGGCCGAGTCTTTAAAAGATCGTCGTTCAACGCCGGCTCGATGGCAGTTTAATTCCCGCGGAGAGAATTAGCATACGTCGGAACATCAGCGTCGCAGGCTGCGATCGTATATTCTCGGTTTACGCCTTCGCGACCCGGGTAACTATACGGGTCCGCCACGTACACGCGTGCCAACCGCGGAACTTGGTCGTGGAAATACAAGTACGAAAGTTCCGTCAGGCCACGTTCGTTTATGGCTGCCATAAATCTGACATGTGCACGCCGCCTTTCGTGCTGGCTGAACTACATTTTTGCATACGTACCCAGCGCCAGCGACGAGTGCTTATATATAGAGCAATTGATGCAATTAATGCGCGGTGCTATCGAGACTTTCGAGGAAACGATTCTTTGACTCTTCTCCATTTCTGCTGCGCTCCATTCTGAATTGCGCTCGCTTATTTCGAGATTAGACAATGGGGATCGAGAGACGTCGGGTGGTTGGCTACCATCGGAAGAGCGGTTTCAACGACTCCGGTTTAACGAGGGTTGTAAAAGGTTAGGATAATGGGGTGTATTGATTCGGAGCTTTGCGTCCGTAAAAGGTTAATCGCCAACGCCTACCGGGAACGATTCGAAGGGCCAAGGCAATAAGGTTTAAGTTCAGGCGTCGGTCGCTCGCCCACGTGGCTTTTTATTTCGCGTCTGAAATTCGACGATCGATTTTCTCGGGAATTTTCAAAGTCGATGCCTTTCGAGTCGCTCCACTTGCCCGCGCCTCGTCGCTTCTCTGACGCTGGTCAAATAATCGCGCGATTAATCGACGTTTCCAATCGAACGTCTGAAAATCTTAATCACCCTTCCGCCAGCGTGGATTCTGCAGCGTCGCAGATAGGACGAGGAGAATCGTTCAGTGGGGCGCAAAAATCGGCGCCCTCGTGAAACTTCAACAGCCGCCGTCTCTCGAATGGTCCCCTGGCTTGGCGTTAATTTGTCAAGGAAGCCGTGTTATAATGAGTGGGCGCCGTACGGGCACCGTACTCGAGATCCTCCTCGACTGGCGCGGATGTAAAAACCTCGCGAGGCTCGAGAGGGAGAGAAAAGGGAGGGTTTAAATCTCGAGTGGGGAAAGATCGAGGCTCGGAGGAATCGGGTAACGAGGATGACACAAGCCGTAGGTACTCGCTCGCGTGTTTCACTGGGAGCCTTCGATTCGAGCCGCTTCCTCGCGGAATCCAATTAGAACCGCGGCTTAGGGAGAAAGAAGTCACGGGCACGGTAGATATAAACGAGGAGAAATAATGTCTCGCGTTTTCGAGGATCCGGAAATTCTGAAAAATCTACCAAAAACCGACAGGGTGGGTAACCGTTTGATCGCGAGCGATGCGCGATAAGGAAAAACGCCGTCGAGTTTTTACTGTGAACGGATCGATCGTACAAAGTACACTCGACAAACTTTTTAAATCGTTCGTAATGTAATTGGTTCTTCGACGAGAAAGAGAGAATCGTCCCCGCGGTGGAAGCGGAGGAACGAGGGAGAAAAACGGCATCGTGGCGCGGACATTCCCAATCGTTCGGATGTCACCCAGTGGTCGTCGGTCCTCCGGCTAATTAGCCGTGCGATTCGTCCATTGCAGGGATAATTAGTCCGGGCGGAACGTTTGCAACCACCTGTACACGTTTCGCAAACGCTTTCGTCTGTACGAGGGAACAGGGCCGTGTGTGACGTTGCTTCGACCGTTTCGGCAGCCTTCTCTTTGCACTGCACCCGGTTAACCCGCTCGTCCGCCGTTTCGATGATCATCCGACCGAATTGCACCAACTACGGAATTATTCACGCGAGAGTGAGCCGATCCTCGAGGCCCCCTGCTATGGGATTCAAGCTCCCGTCAAGTTCGAACATCCATTGAAGAAGAATCTGTGTTGCCTTTCTTTATAGTTGCGATGGGGTAGGAAAAAGGGGTGGAATATGAGAGGATGGCAGGTTCCATGGGGTTTGCGCTCGTGTTTGGGTCACGATTATGTAACGTGGAGCATTAAGCCACGATTTCAATTAATCCAGGATAGTTGGCTGTCTGGGAAGCGTGATCCCTCCCTTGGGTGCAGTCGATACTAGTCTTCTGGTTTACGTTGTTGACCATTGTCGGTCGCGTGCCGCACGTACGCCGATATTACGGGGAAATTAGCCGTACGCGAACCAGTCTTCGTTAAACGATCCGATTTTACGACGGTTACCGAGCAAAAAGGCGCACCTGGGAAATCGACGCGACATTATTTATTCGAGCTCAACCTTTACGATATCCGCACAAAATTTTACATTTTCCCACAGAATCGTTTCAAATTGTTCTCTCGATATCGTTACCCTTCGTCTTCGTCCGCGTGGTAACTGTATTCAGTCTTTCGACGACGGTGTTCCGTCGAACAACGAAATTTGGCGGAAGCACACGCGCGCGGCTCGATTAGCACAATGCCAACCTTGAACCGGCCCGGTTCCTCTAGTAGTATTACGACGAAACGCGCCCAACAGCTGGACTCGAGCCAATCGCTATCGTCGCCGCGGGCAAAATTTTTAGCACGACGTGCCAAGTAAGGCTCGATGCGCGACGACATTTTTCTGGGATCGACGTTCAGGGTAATTCCCGACTTGTTTCGACGACACAACTTCGCGGACGGTCTGGGCGAGGATTGGGTGAAGAGAAGTAACGAACGAAGAACCGTTCGAATATCGTCAGATTAGAAAATGGCGCATAAACTATGCTTGCTAGCAAAACTTACCTTGTTCGTTTGGAAAGAATCTAGTGTTCTCTGATTAGCCTGGTAATTAACACGCCAAATGCGGACCTGGGTCTGAGAGGGTCCATACTTTTATCGGTTTCTAGTAACAATGATTACTACTGTGGTGGTCCTTGACACTAGGAGGACAGCATAGTCGTCAGTTTCTACACCGTTTCTATGTAATAGAAATTCTGACCTATCCCTATCATCCCAGCGTCTAAGGCAGGGATGAGTCCACTAGCAGGCCCAGGACGAAACGTTCTTCCCTCTCTTTTTCCTTCTTACCCTCTCACACATTCTCTACAGCGCAACAAACGAAGCGGCACCCCATCGCTATAATTAATATTGCCACTTTAGCAATAGTTAATATTACCACTGTGGGGGTCCTCGCCACTAGAGGGACAGCACACTCGTCAGTTTCTACACCGTTTCTATATAATAGAAATTCTGACCTATCCCTACCATCCCAGTGTCTAAGGCAGGGATGAGTCCACTAGCAGGCCCAGGACGAAACGTTCTTCCCCCTCTTTTTCCTTCCTACCCTCTCACGTTCTCTTTACAGCATAACGAAGCGGCGTTCAGCCCACAAAAGCTTCACTACTTAAGAAAGAAATGCACGAATATCGCATAAGGATAACGATTTCTACAAAAATAGTGTAAAAAGTTGAAAGAATTATTTTCGAAAATGTACTTCTTGAGTGTTTGGAGACCCAAGGGTCGTACTGCGAGTGTTAAGAACGAGTGTACCAATAGAAAAGGGTGGTCGTGGAGGAATTGTATCGGAAACAATGCGGGCAAAAACGACGAGCGAGAACCGTGTAGAACCGCGGGGACAAAAGCGGGAAGGAAATGGAACGAATAGTAGGCATTTCTCTGGTGTCTGTCGGAGGGATACGTCGAAGCAATTAATGTTTTTATTAATTGATCGAATGGAAGGAACGCTTGAGCCGCGTGGGACGAGATATCCAAGGGAACGGGAGCGACGTACACGGTGACACGGTCAAATGGGTATCGCACGCCGGTCTTTTATTCGTTTGCAAACGAATTTCATTGATCGTCCCTGTCAGGAATTCTTCGTCGACGTGTGTGTATTGGCGCGTGTATACACGCGCGTACAACCGGCCACGATCGAAACTATTCGCGTCGCGTTGCCGGAAAAAGGCTCCATTCACGGGATAATCATTTGCTTTGACGCGGCATTGTTCGCGGGAAATGGCGTTCCGCCCAGGCTGATGGAAAAATTGCACATTTCGTTCATTTTCGAAAGTAATCCCTCGATCGATTATAATTTTTCACTTTTGTCTAGCGAAGAATGAGCAGTGGAATTGGCTGAGAGTAGAAAAGTAGTTGATACATAGTGAAAAGTTCGAGCCTTTTATTAAACAGTTTTTTATTCGGATGGAAACACGGGTGAAATCTACTTACGTCGCGCGTGAAACGCAAAGTAACGACACTTACGCCGACACACAATCCCCCTGTCGCATTTATTGTAATTAGTATTCATTAGATCAGCTTCTGCTGAATATTTATCGCAGAATTGTCGCATTGCGGTTAATCGATACACACTTAAACGGATCCCTGCAATATCATTACCGAACTCGTAAATACCACTTTGGAGCTAACGATTCAATTATCTAAATACATCCCTTGCGCCAATGCATCGACTATTTTGAACGATTCCTAAAGTTTCTTCGAAATTTAGTCGCCAACGTGCGATAGTCTCTTTTTCCAACGAGACTGCCACGACTCTTCCGAATGCAAGAGCTCGAAGCGCGATGGAAGAAGGGGGAGTAAAATGACGCTTTTCCTGTTTTTCAGTACTTTTGTCGCGTTCCCACGATCGCCGTCATCCCGTCTGCCGTTCGTGAACGCGAATCTCTCGAGAGGGCCGATAGCGGGCCGGAAGTAGCGTAGATCAATACTCCGCGTGCCTCCTTCGTATCTCTGCTCGACGACCCCTTCGGTCGCCGGCAATTTTCCTTCTCACCTTGACGGATCGAGGCCCTCCGTCAAGTCGAGAATCAGCTACGAACGACGATCGTTCCTGGATCCGGAGAAGTTCGCCTGATCGAACTCGCATCGGAGAAACGATCCACCGAGCTTGGAGGGCTTCCAGAAATATAGAACGACCGACCCCTCGAATCCTCGAACACTTCATGGAAGTATCTTCGTCTTACTTTAGAATTCAGATTTCTCGGCCCGCTAGTTTCGATTTTTATTCCTCCGCCGCGGATCTTTCACGAGGCGAAGCCCCGCGATCGGTGGCTTATGTTTGAATCATGTAGTATTTGATTCGATGTCTCCACCGACTCGAGGAGATTCATAAATTCCACCTACGGCTGCCAGCGATATCCAACGTTTGGTGTTACAAATTCGCTACGAAACTCTCGCGGAGGATCTCGCTGAAAGCTGGCCCGATTGATGGTCGACGGGGCGAAGGAAGGGCCACCTGGTTGAATGGGAACAGCTGTAAGGGTCGCGGTGGACGAATTAGGAGGCGATATCAACCGCGTCGCCGACAAAAGCCGCGGGGTTTGTTAAATCGGCCGGGTCGACTCCATAATTCATAAGGAGCGCCGCGGTTTCTTTTATTCATCGTACGGCTCTATCCATCGGGGCTCGGACGTGACCGATGAATTACCACCGTCCTCTCTTCCCGTTTCCATCATGGCGTGCACCAGCTTACGTCCGTTCCAGTCAACAAGTGATACCTATCGATCCTTGCCCGGCCGTCTCCGTCGTCGCCCCATTTCTCTCTGGCAACCACCCCCTTGTCCTTCCCGTTGCCCTCGCTGTCACCTCGATTCACCCCCTTTCCTTTCCCTTCCACCGCGACCAACACGATCCCCCGATTTTTCTTCCACGCAACGCTAACCAGACACCCCCAGATGTCTTCATATTTTTTTCCAACCCCTCTTTCGTCAGGCTCCTCGCGTCTACCATCGTCGAGATGCTTCGAACTCTGTCTCGTTCCAAACGAGTAGCTCGCGTCCTCAGCAGTTCCCCGTGGGATCCAGCGTGCGATTCGAAGTACAATTTCCTGTCGAAGTACAATTTAACACTACGTTGTCCGCGCGCGAAATCAGGATTCTTTGGTTGGCGCTGGTAGGACGCCTTTCTGGGAGATCAGAAATCGTCAAGTTTGACTAATCTCAATAATTCTCAATACTGTCCCTCCATTTTCATGAAATTTCGAAGATATATATAAATAAATATAAGATTTTTGAACAGAACACAAGCGGTACCAGCGTTTGTGCGATAGCTTTGCTACACCAATCTGGTCTCACTAGCATTCTGAAAATTTTCACGTCGCCAACGTGCTACATCGGATGGCATAGTGTTAAAATAGAAAGAGAGACGGAAAGTATATTTTATAAGCTTTCACGCAACGTTTCTCGCAAGAGGAGAATCTCGTAATAGAAAATGACGAAACTGGAGAACGGCTGGGGACAGGAGTTCGACCTTTCCTAGCGTCTCTAGGCGGCAGACAGCGGACGATTCCTGGGGAAGAGATAAATCTCGGAAACGGGGGTACGCGTGACATTTCGGCGGCAGTTTAATGCCAAAGGCGACGCCTGCGATGGCGGAAAGTTCAGCCGCGGGACGAAATCGCGAGAACGCGTAGCCTCGCGACGCGCTGCGTCGAGGTGTGGCTTCTGGGATCGATACTTACGCTGGTTACTCTCTTTCTCTCCCTCTCTCCCTCTCTCTCTCTCTCTCTCGTTTCTAGTCTCTCCTTTCCGTTCCCCAAGATTAACGCTTCCTTCCGTTCTCGAAGTTATCCGAATTCGCTGTCGAGCGACTTTCCTGTTTAACTACCGTCGCTAAACTTGGCGTTGGTGAATGGACGAAACCGGCATTGTTACTCATAGCGGTACACGTGTTTTCTCTGCTGTATTACGGGGTCCAAAGACTCGATTCTGTTCCACAGCGAACGGGTTCTCGCTTAACGTCGCGTTTAAGAAATTTCAGAGGGACTTTCGTTTAATCCCGTCGGAGTGTTGCGCCGTAGCGCGGTTATTTAAACTGTTAGCAGGTTAAGTGGTAACTCGTTCTGCTGATTGTTAATAAAGTGGCCGGCGAAAGAGAACCTTTTCGCGCCATTCTCGTATTTTTACGTTCCCTGCCCGCGGGAACTTGAGCAGCGAATTTTGTTACTTCCATTTACATATTAAACTCCAAATTGGTCCCATCAATCCGCCCTCTTCCCCGCTTTTATCGCACCGTGAAAGGATCAAATAACACCACCGTCAGCAGTATCTTGCCTTATATCGTCCGTAAAAAAGAAATCTTCAATGAATTCAGGCGAAATTACTTTCATTTCTGGATTAAACCTTTACGCATTCCCATCGAGCTCCCTTATTCCCACCCCAGGTAAGTGTCGAATAATAATTCCGCCATAAATTTCTGAAATTTCCCCTTTAGAAATTCTCGATGAATTCCGTTTACCTCCGCTTCCGCAATAAACTCAGAATTACTCTCGTTCAAGCATCCCTCTCGCCTCGTCTTGTCTCTCCGCGACGATATTAATTAACAATTCCACCGGGAAAAATTTCGTCGCTTCCAGTTTCACGCGCGGACCCCGAAATCATCCCTCTGCTCCCGGAGGAACGTCCGCGGCCCTCCGCGCAGACCTCGAAAGCGTTTATCGCGTCGAACGGCGGACGATGGCTCGTAGCCGGGTAGAAAAATTACCCGAAACGTGCCTTCTGGTAGACCCCGTCTCGTCGATAAAAATTCCCATAATAACGGCTGTTCTAGCCTCTGATCTCCGGCTCCCTCTCGATCCTTATTGGATCGGTCGAGGGTATCAAAGAGCGGAGGAAGATAGGCCCCTTCCCGTCCCTCTCGCTTCCTCCATCCTCGTCGATCGGCTCGAGGATCATTCGAAAGGGATGAAGGCCCCGACGGATATCTGGCCGTCTGTACGGGTGTCTCGTTCCGCCGGATATCTCTTCCATTTTCATTAAATTCCGCCAACGACTCGTGCACGGTGCCAGGGTCGACACCCAACCCCTACGCGTCTCCGCGAGGACGCTCGATCATTCGAGGACGATTTTTATGCCGCGGATCCTCCGCAGACTTCTCCAGTCCGGACACTTTCCCATCGATTACGTTATTCTCAGATTAGACATTCGATAAGCGAGCAAGAAGAGAGAGAGAGAGAGAGAGAGAGAGAGAGACGAGGGAAAAGTTGGATGTAATAAATTTGTAAATTTGAAAATTTCTCGAGCGAAAGACAGATCGCTTCGAATCGATGATCGAGGGTATCGGATGTTCGCGACTCCGCGAGACAACATCGACGCTACGATTAAACGCGGCGGGTTTCAGCGCGGATTAGACACTCGGGGCCTCACTTGACATTAATTAAGCCCGATTCGACGTGGACCATTGATTCGTATCGCGAGGAATGTCTCTTCGTTGACCCTAATGAACGTCGCGATCGAGCAAACAGCCGCGGATGCAAACGATACTCGCGCGTGCAAGCGCGTATCGATCCCAACCCGGTCCCGCGTTTCGCAACCCTAATATCCCAGCGTTTACACAACCCATTTCCGCGTTTCACCTTCGCCCAGAATCTCACGTTGGACACCTTCGATACTAGACGAGGCTTTACGTAATTTTCTTCTTTATCTTTGTCGATTTTAATGTTCTTTGTGCTATCGACTAATCATTGCTGGGCTTTTCCGTCTGTTACAGTGAGATTGCACGACAGCATACAGGAGGAGCACTACCATTACCTCGTTTTTGACTTGTGAGTAGACTGTTCGCCGAGATTCGCCAATCTCTAACTGTTGATTAATGGTTTCGTCCAACGATCTTGTATCGCTAATATATACCCGCGCGATGACCTGCTCGTTTATCAAAGAATACGTAATTTCACGTTCGGGAGACGAGAACTCGTTCAACCCCTTTCGTCGTTCCTCCTTCTATCCACCGTTCTCGTGACTTTTCACGGTAATTGTTCATTTGTACCAGTCACCGGCTGATTACACGAACGGTCTATCCTCGTGAATTTAAATCAGCTCTGATTTGCATATTAATGAGCTCGCATGAACGCGAGGTATCGATGTTCCGCGGGCGAGGAGTATCGCGACACGTCATTTAATTGCCTCGCCGTCGGTCGATGTCTGGTTCAATTGAGATTCGCTGGATCTTTCTTAGTTGCACGATCGATGAATATTAACAATTTCATTATAATTTGAAATAACTTCCACGGTTTCTTTCTTCGAACGTTTTCACTTTCTCATCCCAATCAACGCGATTGTGATCAGACCAGACGTAATCGATGGTAATCAGATAGCGATCGATAGACGATAATGGTCGATACCAATTTGGATGCCCTGCAAGCCCAGGATTTCGCGTAACTCTGAACTGTTTCATCTTCAGAGTAACCGGTGGCGAACTGTTCGAGGACATCGTTGCGCGCGAGTTCTACAGCGAAGCGGACGCGTCCCACTGTATCCAACAAATCCTGGAAAGCGTACAGCACTGCCATCAAAATGGAGTTGTGCACAGGGACCTGAAGGTACGTAGAGGGACGAGCCCAGCGCCATGCTTCAGAGGGTCCGGTACCACCGTGAACTGGAGACCGTTCTGTTTGTTTAACCGACAATTTTCAGATCTAACGTTTAGGGCACGATAGCTGATGGATGTTTCTTAAAAAAAAAAGAAACACGTAGGTAAAGAGAGGTAAAACGTAGAGAGAAACAGGTTTTCTCTCCAGGTACGAGGAAGTCGTTGAAAAGGAAAGATCATTTTTACGGATATTCACGTATAAAATTTTTATAGTACGCGTTCGTCGTTGAATTTCGCGGGCATAGAAGCGTGAACGAAAGAGGAGATTAATTCGACGAGGGGATTAAAAAACGGGGGAAAAACTAAGAAACGCGAGCGGCGTTTGATGAAAACCGAAAGACGGCGAAAGGGATCGTGGTTTAGGGGGGGAAGAGGGAAAGAAAATGCGTGAAAAGCTGCGCAGCGTAGAAGGTAGACCCGCAGAATCTGTGTCAAGCATGCAAGCATATATATCTCCTGTTGGTGGATGAACCTACAGCATGGCCGCGTAAAAATGCAGGACAACGGCAACGGTTTGCGCGAACCGGTGAGCAGGAATGTCGACGAGTCTGCTTCCTGTTGCAGCCCGAAAATTTACTCCTCGCGAGTAAGGAGAAGGGCGCGGTTGTGAAATTAGCGGACTTTGGATTGGCGATCGAGGTGCAGGGCGAAGCGCAGGCATGGTTCGGTAGGTGGACCCATTTTTCATTCGTTAAGAACCGAAATCTCCCCAAATTTCAGACTTCGTAGCTCGTGCACAGATCGAATCGACAAGAATTCTGCTAACAAATCGAAATATTCCATCCCTCATCGAAATAAAACCATTCCAACCGATCGTAACGATTGTTTTCCTCCATAGCAAAGAGAACTGAGTCACGATGGACATTTTCATTTTCGTTTCCCACCCTTGCTCCGTCTTATTCACCCCTTTTCTCGTTTAACGCACGTCACTCGTCACAGAAGCAGGGGTGGCGTTTATATACAGCGTGTCACGTCGACTGTTCCCGTTTGTTTTCACGCGCGCAGAAACGTCCCTCGTCCACGGAGGTTCCCGTCGAGCTATTGGAAAAGTTTCCGCGTATTCGCAGGCAAAATGGATTCCCAGCCGCTTCGGAGATTTTTCGTATTGTGCTTGCGGTCAAAGAACCATTCCGGTCGCGCGAGCTCTCGATCCATTGGGGTGGCGCACCCTCTGCGCACCCTCTCAGATTCCGTCTACATCGTCCTGGAGATTGAACGTTGCTTTTTCTGCTCCTGCTGGACAACTGAGCCGGATTGGGCCCTCTGCCATTATTGTGCCGTGAAAATTGTTTTCGCACCGCGCGGGAATTTTCGAGGACGAAAATTCGAGGGTGAAATTCGTGCGCTTGTTAGTTGGTCAAAAATATGGCGTCAAATGTGGATGTGTCTAGATTTATCTAGCGTATAAGAGTTATAAATAATTTGAAAGCATTGCTCGCGATTGAGTTTTATTAGAACGCTTGTCTGTATTATACTTGATTCGTTCTACTTGATTATTCCAGTGATCTTAGAAACGATAGTTTGAAATAATATTCACGATGTGCGAGACAATAACAGGACAAAGGTATTGGCTTCTGTGGAAGCATCGTCGATAGACGGAAATCTCCGGAAGAGTTCAACCCTTTCTCTCCCTGAGCGCGTATCAAGATGGTCGATTTGAAGCGCTGCGACGTTCGTTTCCGTTCTCCAAAACCCGGTACCTCAAAATTCCCACAACGCTTCGACATTCTCCTCGTCTTCGCGAGCGGAAAATTTCGAAATTAGCTTCGATCTTCTCGAGTCTCCGCGAGATTACCACGGATTTGACTCTCAATGGAGGAAGTTTTCCAATCCTAAACGCTACCAGTTTGCTTCATCGCAGGATACGACGATATTTAATGCCCTCGAACGAATCTCGTTCGTTTTGTTACTCGACGATACCGATGTCCGGTGCAACGATCGATCTGTGCTCGAGTTTGAACGTAGACGGAGGCGAAACTGGCCTCGATCTCCGCGAAATTACCACCGATTCGATTCCCTGGACAAGCTTCCTTGTCCTGAATTTTTTCTGTCAGCTTCGCGGTAAAGCAGGGGCATCCGACATCTTGGATTCGTAGAGAATCTTTGCGAACGATCCTGGAAACTCCCAGTTTCGTTTCCTCTCGATTATTAAAGGAGTGTTCGAACGGTAGGAATTCGAGCTTTGGAAAACGATGCCGTATGCTCCGTTTCCGCGTCGCGACGAACTTATTTTCCTCGAGAGTGACACGAACACGATCCGTGAAAAGGTTTCGCCGGGACGCCCGGTTACCTCAGCCCGGAAGTCCTCAAGAAAGAGCCGTACGGCAAGCCAGTCGACATCTGGGCGTGCGGTGTCATCCTTTACATCCTCCTGGTCGGTTATCCGCCGTTCTGGGACGAGGATCAACATCGGCTGTACGCGCAGATCAAGGCTGGGACGTACGACGTAAGGACCCACTCGTTTGTACTGCTTTCAGCTCGATTCGTCGCCGGAATCTTGCCAGGTTCGATCGATCGACTTCACCGTTCGCGTGAAACTTTTATGAAAACTGATCGTTCGTCTTCCTCGTCCGGATCTAAAAGGCTTCTTCCGTACGGTCGATCGATCGCGCTTGGAACCACCCGGCTCTTGATTGCTTTCTGAATTTTTTATTCCAACGGTAAATTGTTCTCCGCGTCGACGTTAAAACGCGGGGCACGGATTAACCGAGTTTAAGCCAGCTTGGGATTCTCATGTTTCTATAATTTCGAGCTCTGTTTTGGAGAAAGAAGTAACGCGCGGTAACCGCGAGTAAGACGGTGGAATGATGGTTCGCCTCGTTTGTTGACACAGTATCCGAGCCCAGAATGGGACACCGTCACGATGGAAGCCAAGAACCTAATCAATCAGATGCTGACGGTGAATCCAAGCAGAAGGATCACCGCCAGCGATGCATTGAAGCACGCATGGATCTGCGTAAGTAGACCCACCCTCGAAGAACCTCCACCCCTCGTTCCTCTGTTCACTCGAGAATTACGACCCGCTCTAATTTACCTCTCTCTTTTTTCGTGTTACAGCAACGCGAACGTGTCGCGTCTGTCGTCCACAGACAAGAAACTGTGGATTGTTTGAAGAAGTTCAACGCAAGGCGCAAATTAAAGGTAAGTCGCACATCGAGGGCCTCCCGTTCGTGTTTCCCTCGCGAATCGAACAAGGTTTCGCGCGAAAGAGTGTTCGTCGTGGAACTCGCCCCGTTGGCAGCGACCATGTTAAATGGTTCGGTCGATGGAGAGGCTGGGGCCAACGAAAGACCAGTAATTAGAGGCTGGGACACGGGGTCGCGAGTTTCTCGATTAACAACGGAAATTCGCCGACGACGTGTCGCGCGACGGAACTACGGCTAACTAGTTGCACGCAAGTTTCGATTCGAGATGCTGAGTGTTAAGGTGCGCCAGCCCGTTAAATCATCTATAGTCGCGCGCCCCTCTGTCAGGATAAACCGGTGTTTAGCGTTTAATCATTGGCCTCCGTCCCGTCCTCGGCGAGACTCGCGAACTGGTTCGCCTGTGGCTCGAAATTGAGTTCACTTTGTGTCCCTGGCGCAGCCGTGGCTGTTTCGCTGGACCTCTTTTCCTCGTCAACCGTTCGATCGACAGGTGTCCCAGTTCGTAACGTGGTTATTTCGCGTGGGCGGCACGTCTTTCGTCTGGGGGAGTTGGGAAATTTCGTAGATGTTTACCAATCGAATCTTTCGCGTGGAGAATTTATTATCGACACGTGGAACTTGTAAACTCGATAAATTTCGAGAAACGGGTTAAAGAAAGCTTGATGGTCAACGTCGAACATTTCGAATATAGTCTGAAAAGTTTTTCTCTAAATTAGCGACTTCGTTGCTACGACAACGGAAAAGGGAGGGATTACAATCGCAATGTTATTGGTTACGTGTTTACAAAAGCGTCTTACGTGTCCTCGTCGACAGCGTGAATCCTATTTTCGCAGTTAGTCATCGCGATGGTGGTCGAACGCGACAATCGGAGGTGGCAACGTCCGAGTAGGCCTTCTTTGATTGGAAATTCGTGGATTTCCGTCTCCCCTACCTAGTCGTCGTTCTTGGACGGCACGTTGCGATCCCAACTGTTGCGGCCAGTGTCGCTCGAATTGCCGGAGGAATCGCGTGCAGTCGTTCGAGTGGCCCCTGTCCATCGATGGACGTCGCGACTGGCTGGATACTCGCTCGTACTCACAGTGTCGATCGTGTCGAATGGGAAAAAACGATACGGTTATTCGTTGCACGAGCGTCGAATATTAATCGAGCACGGTGAAATTTGGTGGACAGATCGGTGTCGCGCGGATTCTTGTTAGCGAAAAGTGTTGGAAAGTGCGAGGCAAGGGGCTCTCGTTTGACGACGCGCGAATTGCGACGCGTGTAGCTGTCAGTGGGTGTAATCGTTACTTTAACAGATTCTACAACAGTTGGGAAATTGTACGTCTCATTTTGCATGTCTGTTTCCTTTCGTCGAATCTCTCCTCTCGCATGCTTGGCGCTTGAATGCGGTCGCAAAGCGGGGGCGCGATAATTGCATTACAATAACGATTGACGTAGGGTCACTAGATTGGATTACGAGGGAAGGTCACTTTGGCTTTTCACCTTTTTTCTTCCTTTTATCGCCGATTTCCGTCGCTCCCAAACGCGTCGTCGCGATCTCATTTTCGTGTTTCGTTCGAATTCGCCAGCCCTCGCGGGAAGTGTTCGCGCGTAACTGCCACTGTGCTCGTGGAAAGTGAAGGTACGCCATTGGTAATTGTTCTAACTGCCTGGGAATACTAATCTAGCGTAGAACCAACGTTTACGCTCGCGATGTCACGTCTCCCCGCATCCAACCAACTTTCGAAGGTTATCAACTTACGCTCGACAGAGTATTTAGAGAAATTGCACGTAATTATTCGAGCGAGCCTGCGTCACGTTGCGTAGGTACGTGACAGTGATTAAGTAACCAATTACCGATCCATCTCGGTATTATTCGCGTAAATAACCCCCGCAAGCGAACACCGCGCTCTTTTTCGTACCACCCTTCGCGATGATATCCGAGGGCAGCCGTAAGGGCGAGCCTTCAATCACGCGATCGTTCCATTAAACTGAGCGTAATTAGCGCTCGAACTTAATGTCCAGTTTCACGGCGAAGGGTGGCTGATTAGGGTTGGACGAGGAAATACGCGTTCGTGCGTTCCTCTTCGAGTGATTCGTGGCGGTGGGTCGATCAGGGGACGCGTTTCTGGGCGAGTCCGCGTCAGACGGCGTTAATAACGTTTCCGTGATCGTTTCGACCGTTGAATGTCCCTTTAATGAGATGCTCGCGAGATGGCAATGGCAATGGTACGGTGGTAAGATCGCGTATCGGGGTAATCAGGCCACTGGTGATCGCTAGATCGCGGACGTTCACGCGCATTCATGTTTTTACGAACACGACTAACCAACGCGCGTTAACAATCGCAATTCCAAGCGTCGATAACCTAGAGGCTAGCATCGCTTAACAAGAAATCGTGCGTCAAGCTAGTTCTAACTCGTCAGCAGGAAAGTGAACCGTCGAACTCTGTCGAAGATGAGGGCTTTGAGGAACAAATTCACCCTCTGCAGGCAACAGGATACTTCCGTACAAGAGGTATTTACACTTTCGTCGCTATTACTGACCGATTCGCCAATCGGTCAATTATTAGTTTCATCGAAACGAGTTCGATACGACGGTTCGAATCGAGCAGAGAAAGAAGGGAAAGGAAAAAATGGTTGGTCGCGACCAAGTTTCGAGCTCGTCCGCGGGTTATTAAACGACGCTCCACCCTTTTTTTTCGAGTTTGTTCAATCGTCGGGCTGGGACCGGCGTGAAACTCGAAACTCGAACACAGTAATTCCATTCTGACCGTTTCTGCTTTGTTTCCCCATTCCATTTTTTCCGGGGCTCAAAAGAAACACTCGAACGCGCTCCGGGTAACCCTGTAACCTTCGATCAGACGTTCCCTCTATTTTTTCCGGCCCTTTTCTCTTTATTTTTCCTTTAGTTACCCTCTTTTTCGCTTTGTCTTTTTTTTCATTCCCCGTTCCCTCTCCCCCTCTCTCTCATTTTTCTTTAACGACCGAAAAAGCTGGTCTTTGATGTTTTTCACGGTAATTACCAGTCGTCGAGAGATCGATTTTAATCCTGCGCTCGCGATGAGAAGTGGGCGAAGCTGTTACTCGCATTATGATGCGGAGCGAGTCGTACCGTGATTAAAGAGCAAAGTGGCGGATTTTTCCCTCCCCCCTTTTCCCTTCTCCCGTTGGAGACTTCAATGGTTTTCGTACGAGACTCTCTCTCTCTCTCTCTCTCCCTCGAAAGATTCTTTACGAAAATCTGCGATTCTCTTCTCCCTTCTCGAGCGATTAATTACTTCGATCCGCATCGAGATGAAAAAGTATCGCGCGTGGAACGAGCACGTTCCGCGTGCGTGTTACGCGTCGCGATTCTCTCGCGTGCGAATATTCCACGGTCGCGAGCGCGCCTCCGTTTCCGCGAAACGTCCAATTAATTTTAACGAATAAAAGTAACGCCGCTACCTTCGGCAAAAATCACGTCGAAAATCAGAATCAATTATCCGCGCGCTACCACGTGTCGTAAAAGCTCCATCGAGTTAATCCGCGAAATTGTTCCAATCAAACGAAGGAATTGATTCTCGTTTATTGAAACAACGCTGACGCGCGCGCCATTCGACCAGCCTTACTGGCTAGAAGGAAACAGAGCATCGCATTGTTGCGTACGTCATATGAATATTTAATAGCAGAGATACGAGGAGGAGGAGGAGGTGGAGGAGGCGGGGAGGGAGTGGAACGGGTGACGGCAAACGTTCTCTATTTATTGCCGTGTCGACTGGCCAGTCGCTGATTAATATTCGATATTTAAATACACGCCACGCGTTACAACGCGCCGGTTTTCGGGACGAGAATAGACGGCGGCCTCTCTAATCGAAATCGATTGTTTCTGCCGGCAAATATTTGTCGTAAATATTTTCTGGACACTCGACACGTGAAACGTTGCATCGACGCCGCTCTTATTAGCTTTGTTTGCCGTCGTTGGCGCGTATTTGTCGCGACACCCCGCTTCCGTTTTTCGAGGGATCCACCCTTGGCTGAGCCCCTCCGCGGGTGGGCCTGTCCGCCCTTGTAATTTCATCGAATCGAATTGCGGCGCGAGGTTTTTCATGGCGGCGACGAACGACAGTCGACGCTAATTGACGTTACGTGATTCCGATATCGATACACCGCGTACGTGCGTATCGCGCGATTAAGCCAACTTTTTTTTTCCACGTCGATTATCGACGTTCGAGAATTACCGTGAACGGTTTTCTCGTGAATAAGCAAAGGAATTAATTATGCATGCTTAAGTACGCTGGAACCCTGGACGATATCTTCCTTTTCGTGCGGGACAGGAACATTTTTCCGACGAAATTGTGGCAGCTTTCGTCGGTTAATCGATGCGTTGATAATCGAGGTTAAACGTTTTCAGGGGGGAAGGTAATTGATTGAAAACGATCGAGTGCCGTGTCGTAAAGATAAGCGGATCCGCAGACGTTTGTGCTCGCTTTGCGATTAAACTCGCGAGCAGTCATTAAAAGGAACGCGCGGTCCGATGGGTTTCAGACGTTTTCCAATAATTCTGCCCACCCTTAAACCGGGCGGATTATGGAAACGTATTCCGTACATGATCTAACAAGCCTGAACTCGGACGCAAGGACGACGCGCCTTAAGAAGGCGACTCGGTCGCGTTTCCCATCAGCGCGAGGTCGTTGAATAAAAGATATCGTTCCTTTCGTCTTTTATAGCGGGCGAAGGACACGATCCCGGCGCAATAATATCGCGTACGAGCCGAGTAACGGGTCGCGCACCGAAGAGGGTGTTTAATTTAGATAAAAGACGCTCGGGACGCGAACCAATGGCGCGCCATTAATCCATCGATCGAACGCGAGTTGGTCCAACCTCGACGTGGATCGTGCCCACGGGATTAGCGACATCGGTGGAATTGCCGCGAGCGTAAGAAATCATCGACGGGAAAGAGTCGAGTGTCGGCAGTCTCGAAGTTTACCCGCTGCAGCGACGCCTGTGTGCGATACACCGGCGACCGGAAGTGCCATCAGCGGTGTACAAAGAAGCTGCGCCCGGCTTAGCGTGGTTCGTTCGTACGAGTGCCTCGTGAAATTGCCGTGGTTCAAACGCGGTTACATATTTCTCTGTGTGTCTCCGCGTGTCTCCTTTCAGAATTTTCTTTCACGTCGAATTATCCGCCATTGTGGTACGGTTTACCGAGTAATTGAACGGTCGAGAAGCGGGACGTTCCGAGAATATTTCGCCAGGTCTCGTAACGAGTACATTTTTAGAAACGTCGCCATTACTCGAAAGTGTCGAGTGCGATGTTACTCGAGGATCTTTAATTATCGAGTGGAAGTTGGATTAATTAAAGAAACGGTGTTCGCAGTTGACTGGCGAATATCGAGTTTCGAGACCGTATTTCTGCGACTTCCGACTTCAGTTTCATAGATTTTGTCGATTCTCTCGCTCTGCCGGGGACGCGAATTTGCACGTTCGTGGCTTCGACGTTAGAGGAGAACGCGCAGGCATCCGCAAAAAATATTCCTAATTAATTAACCACGCTCGAGGCGCACCAAAAATCCAGCCGCGATAAAACTTGAAAAATCCCTCAACGAGCTTATCTCGCGCGATTAACTCTCGTCCAGCTGTTCAAACGACTTCCTACCCCCGAGTTAAAGCGTCGTTTCTTCAGTCCTCGGCACCCTCGATTAACGCAAGAGAATAATCGCCGCCGCTTTTTGTCCGCAGGGCGCTATTCTGACGACCATGTTGGCGACGAGGAACTTTTCCAGTAAGTATGATGCACAGGGTAAGTACCTCCGGCCCTCTTCAGCGCTTCATGGACCATGACAGACAGTACTTTTATATCTCCTATTAAATTTTATGCCCCAACCCCATCTCTGTCTATCTCTCTCTCTCTCTCTCTTTCTATCTCTGTCTCTCTCTGTCTACAGTTTTTCTCTTATTCTCTCACTCTGTGTCTATTTATCCGTCACTCTCTCTCAACCCCACCACCACCTATCCAAGCTCTTTCTCTCTGTACATCACTCGTGCTCCCTATTTCTCTCTGTAATTTCGTCTCTGTGTTTTACGTTCCGGAATTCATAACCCATAAACCCACCCTCGTTCTTTCTTCGTCCCCATTCTTGCACAAACTCTCTCCACCACCCACCTCTGTTTATGTACATTTCTATATACATATGTACATACATATATATGTATCTATATAGAGGCTCTGTTCATACAGCCCCTTTCGTTCTTTTCAAGAGGCGCCTCACGACGTGGTCCAGCACGCACTTTTGTTTCCCTTATTAAGACGCCACGGTGGAGAGGAGCCGCGCCTTTGCCACCCCACATTTCTTTCCGTTAGAAACACGCGGACTCGAGGCGTCGCGCGATGATTTCGATGAAAGCTTACGGTCGATTAAGCAAAGTTTCCACCCCTAAGTTCTGTTCTTCTGTTCTTAGCGTACAATTGTAAAAATAATCGTATCGCAAGTAGCGATCTCTGCAAAAGCTTAAACTTTCGATTGTTCTTCCTCTCGAAGACTTTGCTACAATGTTGATATTTCTGTGATAAGAGGAGTTGTCGAAGATTCGCTTTAAGTTTAGACAAACCCAAGATAATGTACGAATCTTATGAAAAGCTGATCGAAATCAGCGCGCAACCGTTGTAATTTGACAAAAGTTAGCAGGACCACGAAGTGAGGCGCTAAAAGTCATTCCTGCTCGTGCACCGAACGAATTAGAGACCCCTTGCGTTGATCCCCGCCTGTAGAAACGGGCGATCGGAGCAGCGAGGTGAAATTTAGCCAAATCTCAACGGGGCTGAGAACTCACCCTCATTGGCAACACCCCCCTTGTTTCATTCTCTGTGTCTGACGCGCAGACACGACTCTCACGAACTCAGACGGTCGCACGATCGGTCTCATCGGCTCGTCGATTGTGTTTTCAATCCTCGAAATTTCATCCTCGCTCGCTCTGCACACCAGCGAACCATCGCGATATATTATACTCATCCACCACCTCGTGTACCTCATAGTCGATGCACTTGGCTCGCACCTCATATCCTGCAAGGGCTGCGCTGTGTTACCCAGAAATAGATCCTATTAATAATTAATTAGAAATAGCAACGGAACTTAGAATTAGATATTTTTTGTTCTACACTTGTCCGTCTTGTTGTCTTTCCTTTTCATCCATTGGAGTTTAGAGGAGAAATAGTTTTGTAATTCTGGGTAATGCAAATGATCGTCACTGTGGACTCAAGCAGTTTTCTCCTCACCATGTGCGAACGGAAATCATCAAAGTCATGCTTCGAAAACGCATTGCTGAGAACGAGAGTTCGGTTAACAAGGATTAGCCTTGAATATCGAAACCTGTAAGGCTCCATGCAGTGGCGAACAATCATCGATCGTCACGTATCATTGAATCATTTCATCACGTTTTAGTTTTTTTTTTTATATATATATATATTTTTTGCTCATCTCGTTTGCCAGTCGATGCAAGAATTTCGATGCACGTAAGAATCGAACACTTTCGAAGAGGAGGAGACTACGAGATATCGCGTGTAACACAGTATCGAGCACAACTGTTTAGGTCCACTGGCGACTAGTGCCTACGAATGATGATTGTGCGTTTAGTTATTGCTGGCCACTCTGTAGCGCCTCTATTCTGTCGACGAGACATCAGCGAAATGCGAAATACACCATTCGTGCCCCACCTTTTTTTTTCTTTTTTTTTTCTATTTATCTCCGCCATTCATGCCGCACATTTTGGAACGACTCATCAAAGTCCACGTTCGAACGAGGAAAAATGATAGCAGAGAAAAGAAACGGTTCACCAAATATTTTCCGTCGCGCAAAGACCGCGATCGATTTTCATCTCGACATTTATCAAAGCAAGAATATCACGTTCGAGGTAACGTTCCAAAATACGAAGTATGAATACTTACTACGCAAATCCATGTCTGTATATTTGTGTACGTTTGTATACACACCGATTCTCCCTATTAATATAGCCGTCTTGAACCTAGATGCTCGATAGACGTACAAACGATACCACGTTCCATGCATTTGGGCGTAAAACACGCGTATGTGTGGGACCTACACCTCTATGTATTTATAGAGAAAGGAATCTAGGGAGATCCTACATTTTTGTACCGTCTGCACTATGGCCGCCAGTTCAGAGGTCGCAGATTCGACGATTCGCGATCTCGACTCTGATTTCTTTCAAAATTTCGAAATGTTGAATGCGATCGACATTCGCGACATTACTGTCTACAGTAGAGCATAGATGCATGCACACGTATTCCAGATGAATGTCGTAGACGAAACGAAGGACTCCCGAGGTTTCTTCCACCGACCATGCACCCCACAGGAACGTCTGACCACATCAGTGTACACTGCCAGATATCCCCCTAGACTAGATATTTTTCTCTTACCAATAACTTAGTCGAACGAGTAGATGAGCATCTTGCATCCGTAGAGTGAAAATCTGGAACGCGATACGAGCGCCACTTTTTGCTCCCCCAAAGAACCGACCGACTACACTGTCCGATTCTAGAGCCTGTGTGTATAATTCTGCTCACTATTCTCTTTTTGTCTGGTTTACCTAATTTTTTTTGTCTATTTTTTTTCTTCGTTCTTTTTTTATTTGTTTTTTTTTTCTCGAATCTCTTTGTCTCTGTACTTTTTATTGTTGCGTCTCTCTTTGTATACCATGCGAAAGACACATCGTCGGAGACACTTCACGCTCGAAGTAGAATCAGGTAGGACACGACAGGGGTACAAATACGGGTTTCCACTGGGGAAATACAGCGAATCTACGCGTTGGTTACACGTAATTGTGAGAAACGACCCGTGGGTGGAGGAATATTTCCCTGGAAAACGTACGAGACGTTTTGATAGGATTTTCTCGGGGATTCGAGGCGGACTCTCGCGGGGGTGGACTCCAGGAAGGTAGCGTTCCAACGCGTAGAGCGGTTGAAAAGAACGCGCGAAGAAACGGGGAGCAGGGGGGAAAATATTGGTAGCTTCGAAACGACCATCTTCTTCTCGATGATTTCTGAAAATTCACCGGAAACGTCGAGCTCGTTTAAAGGGGGCGGGGGGAGACTCGCGGTTGAACGCAGAAAATCGGTAACACCGTTTTCCCGAGGCTCGCGTGAGAGCCGCGTGGTTATCGCGCGAACGATCAAATAGTTTCATTACCATGTAACAATTTCCGTCCGGAAGTCGACGTGGAAATGCGAGCGCCGAGCTCCTGCACAGTCGCCCCGCGTCCGTCGGCAATTTGTTTCAATTACCAGCTCGAAGAAACCCAGTGATCGTTCGTTTCCGTTTTTTGCCTCCGTGATCTTTTTTCCACGTTTTATTCTTCCCCCCTCTGCCTCTTTCTCCCCCCTCGACGGAGCTACCTCGAGGCAACCGACGTACAATTAACATCGAGTCTGTCAGTCGTTTGTCCGACTTTAGTTCCCGGGAATTTAATTAAATTCACCCAATTCGTAATCGCGTATCTTTCGATCCTCGGCATCTTTTTCCACTTTTTTTTTTTTTTTGTTACTTTCGTTATTATCACTGCGTTTCGTTTTTTCTTTTATCATTTATACTCTCGATGCTCCATCGTGGGAACGTTACCTTCCCCAAATTTACAGTCAGTGGATTACGACACGATCGAGCACACGTAACAATAACCAAAACGAATTTAAGGAACAATGGAATTACAGAAAAGAGCAAAATGATGAACATCGTTGAAACGTTACTTCGCCATCGTAATTCGTCCCCCAGGCTTCTCACCACGATCTCTCTTATCAGCCCAATCAGCCATCAGATCGTTCCTCCGTTCGTTCGTTCGTTCGTTCGTTCGTTCGTTCGTTCGTTCGTTCGTTCGTTCGGCCATGGAATCGATGTCACGATGCTTCATCCTCGCTATCTCGACCGTGGAGAATGAAACCTCCCGTTTCGAGACTGGCCAACGTGCGAAGTGACGGCAGACGCTTCCGCGTGACCAACAACGAAACGGAACAAACTGCTTTTTATCCCTGAAAGCTTGAAAGGAAACCGAAACAGAGTGCCAAAGATCGCCAGACTCATGACAAAACCCCTTTCTTCATTACTTCTCTTTTCAAGATCGAAGCGGAACGAAAAAGAAAAATGCGTACCACTCGTTCCCCAGTAACGACGATCCCACCATCGATCGATCGACATTGAGAATCTCGCTTCATTCACGACTCTTCGATGATATCTACACGCAAGTGTAGCTCGTAGCTCGCGTTCTCTCTAATCGTGTTCTTCGTCTCTCTTTTAACCATCAGAGATCGAAAATCGATGGAGTAAAACGTCGAAAATCATT
Organism: Xylocopa violacea; assembly: GCA_963969225.1. Taxonomy (NCBI): domain Eukaryota; kingdom Metazoa; phylum Arthropoda; class Insecta; order Hymenoptera; family Apidae; genus Xylocopa; species Xylocopa violacea. Next base: position 21,956,617 of record CAXAJV010000014.1, read on the forward strand.
TATTACTCGATACGTATTGATGAGCGATCGAAAAATAGCGGACGCGTTTATTGGTGTTCGATAATCGCCTCAAACGTTGAGAGACTTTCCTAACAACGAACGAAGTCGCGAAATCGAGCCAGCTTCCGGTACAAGAAGCGGAAACGCGCCTCTAGAATCGATGACGTTCGCCATCGAAAATTGTCGCGCTTCTTACTTCGATTGGAGCTTCGACTAATTCTTAGACACCCGCGTGTGTCGTGGTCCCGTTTTCCAAAGAGTTCTCGTTTGATCTCTCGAGAATTCATCGAATCGATAAATCAACATGGCGTCGACGAGCCTCTAAACGCCGCTCGGAATTTACGCGAAGATAGATTTATATTTGACGCGCAACCTGTACGCGTGTACGTGTACACGTGTGTACGGATAAATATAAACCAGCGACGAGTCCATAAATTTCCGAGGGGGCAAAAAAGGAATTCATGAATTCCTCGTCGTCGGGCGAATCCATGAATCTCGTATGTGAATTCGGTTTCTTCAATCGAGAGAACGCGAGCCAACGATCGATCGTTCTCTCTTATGCTCTATCTTTACATACCTTCCTTATACTCTTTCTTTCTACCACTCCATCTCTTTCTCCTCCTCCCCTCTCTGTCTCTCCCTCTCTTTCTCTCCCCCTCTTTCTCTCTCTATTTATCTATCTATCTTCCTATCTCTACGACTGATTTTTTTGACAAAGTATCGCGAAGTGGGTCGGAGGTGCAAGGCGAAACACCTTTCATCTCTGAACTGACAAGAAAACAAAAACTATCTTCCCAAGCTCTTAACCGAAAGGAGATCTGTATCTAACCGATGGCGATAAGCCATGCTTGTACACCCAACATCACGTACACACAGGCGACATACACACGCGCTCCGTAGGAGTTGAGTTACACGCTGAAAAATCGAACAACCAACGATACCGTTCGATCGGGACTTCCGATAATCGAGTCGATCGTTCTGTCACGCCGCTAGAGGCAATTAGGCCAATCCTCCGCTGTTCAAGGCTGATGCTCCCCCGCCGGTTCTCCGTTTCATCCCCTCCAACGATGGTTCTCCTTGGCTTTCTCGAGACTAGCCAGAGCTTTGAGCTCAAAGTGTCAACAGATTCGGTCTCGATCACCTCATTGTCGCTTCTGGTAGATGATACAGGGTTGTATCGGCTAGAATTTCGATCGCACAACGACGGAGACGATGGGGGGGCAGCAATCGAGTTTCCAAATTTCTCGATGAATGGTTTTTTAGACGAACGATCTCAGAACGAGGCTCGAGGGTGGAACGTTCCGCTCGAACGATCGTTGTCGCGTTGCATTTGGCATGGCCTACGCTTTCCGCCTCGCTATTTTTTATTTCGTTTCACGCCTGGCTCTCCGCTGTCTAGCCTCAGCTGCTCGCATTTCTTATCAACAGTGCCGTCGCACGGCAGCAAAGGGCCGTTTTCGCATCGAGCACACCCGTTTTCGAGGCTCCTCCGCTGCGAGGCAACGCGTTTCCGCTCGATCTCTGACGGGAACCCGGTCGTTTAAATTGCAAATCTCTCGACAGATCGAAGCTCCCTTCGAGTTCAGTTAGACGTCCATGTTTTTCGAGGGGGCAGCGAACGCCGTGCCGCTGCCTCGTTCGCAACGAGCCAATTTTTCCGCTCTACCGTGTCTCGATAACGCGAGAAGAAAAAGAAGAATCGAACGTGCCACGGGATGGCGTTGCCTCGGCGGAAACGTGGCCTGATCGCAGAAGAAGATAAGAGTACGCGGACCGCATGGGAGTCGCCGCGTTTCCGGTACCATCGAGCTCAGCCCCGAAAATACACGGATATTACACCCTGGGGAGGAGTTTCGCTGGCGTATTTATACTAATGCCGGAACCGAGTGCCTTTCATCCCCGTCTCGCCCTCGCTGAATTATTTAACCGACGCGCGGTAACAATTCCGCCCCTTCGAGCCACCGTATCCACTATAATTGCGTCCCCGCGTGTGATTCAATTTCTTCTTACCCTCGCGAGGACCGAGAGTCATACGTTTCGCCTGTCGTTCTCTCCCTGCCCCCATTCACGAACCAGTCGTTTCTTCCTCTCTTTTTTTTTTTTTGTTTTCGGAAGGAGCACAGTGGAGGTCTGAAAGCTTCCGGATAGCGGTCGTTTCGGTTACGGCCGGGTAATGAATTTTGGATGGAAGAGGTGGTTGGATAAGGGTCTGGATGGCGGAGGATGGAAGTGTGATTGAGGAGTACATTTTTATGTGGTCGGGGAACGGCGGATGCGCGGTGGAAGCTTTTGGAAGCCACTGTAGGGGTAGCGAGTTACCATAAAACGAGTCTTTATGAATTATTTAGTCGCAGGCTGCCGAGAGCAATGTAATTTAGATGAAGATACCTATCTTGGAGGACGGGTGCGTTAAGTAATATACGTTTTCTAGTACCGCGGATAATTAACCGCGAGAGAATTTATGGTAACTTACGAAGTATCACCTCGATTGAGATAATACTTGAAATGTCCAACAGTTTTAATTGAATTAGCATAAAAAACTAGAGAAAGAACGCAGACCACGAGGAGAAATGTGTCACGCGCGAGAAAGAAAATGGCCTACCGTTTCGATCCTAATTTGCCGCAACAGCATCGCAACAATGTTCGTCACCCCCTCAGAAAAAAAAAAAAAAAGAATAATCGACACGCAATCGCACGCCGCTCAGCATGCAGTTATGGTACCTGTTCGTTATCTTTTTTCTTCTCCTACTTCAGTCCCGATCTTTTCCCTGTCTTTTTCTCTACTTTTTGTGAAACGTGTGCGTCGCTTCGCTGGCACGGAACGAAGCCGAGCTCTCGAGAGGGATCGTCAGAAGGTAAAGACGAGAGGATCATTGTTTTTTATCCCTTTTTTTATTCCTGGCACCGATACGTCGTCTTGAGAGCATCGGCAGAGTTGCTCGGATTATGATTGATCACGGATTGCCTCGCATGCAGAACACGTGCACTCTCACAGTGTTCGACACCCTACGATCCTGTCCAACCCTCCCTTGTCTACTTCTTGCTTTCACTCACTCACTCTCTCTCTCTCTCTCTCTCTTTTTCTCTGCCCTTATTTCCTTCTTTCTTCATCTTCTTATATATATATATCTCTGTCTTCTTCGTCTCTTCACTGCGGTTTGCATTTCTCTTCTGTCTGGCTTCTTCTGTCTGGAAAGTTAGATTAATCGATCACTCGTTCGCTTCGTACGGATCTGGCAAAGGTCTGGAACTATCGCTTCTCTGTCTGTACTTCCTCCCTCGTCTGTGACGGAACCTTTGGAAAAATAGAACTGTGATTAGTTAGCATGGATGATTGGGTAGCGAGAATCTTCTCGTTGTAGCCGATCGGATCGACGTGACGATGGATCCGAATTTAATTGAACTCGTCGAACAATTGCTAAGATCCGGATCTGATCTTATCTGAACCTTCGTCAAACATTTTTGGACACCTCGGTGCGTCGATCTCGGCCGAAAGTCAAATCGATCAATTCGATTCGACCTTCCAGGGAACTCAACGACGTCGAAGTTGCTCTTCGATTTCGAAGAATTCCCTTCTTCTTCTTCTTCTTCTTCTTTCTCAATTCTGCCTGAAATTCACGCTCTCTACAATTTAATCCAGCGATCGAGATAACCACTCGCGCGAAATTTTTCCTCGAAAATTTTCACGGCCCCTCCCGGGGCATTTCCCGTGGAGACACTTGCGTTGTATGGCAGCGGGGAACATTTAATTCCCCGGCGACGTTCCATAATCAACGAGCATCCTTTGTAGCGGGAGGAAAGAAAGGGATGGAGGATAGGTGGTTCCCGTTCGCTCCGCGCCATTGTTCGCCAACTTCGTTCCAATCTCACCGCGACGTTTACCGTTCCTTTGAGCACGTATTCCACGGGAACTGCTTCTGATAGTTAGAATAATTCACGTCTCGCTCGAAAGAAGCGCCGGGAACAAGATCGTTCCTCGGCAACGTTGCCTTTCTTTCTCGATCAATTTTTTTTTCCGACGTCATTCCTTCCGACCGCTTTGTACCATCTCACCTTTCAACTTCCACCGGAAAACGATCGGAAGAAGATGCACCTGCGATGTTAGCTTCACCTTAGCTCGCCTCGACTTCACCGTTTCAGGTTTCTCGAAGCTATGCAATTTCAGGGGATTCGTTCTTGCTGTCGTTTCGACCCCTTTGCGGACGAGACGGTTATTGTTTTTCGCATTCTGAACCAACCGATCGTTTGAACGAATAAAAATTCCCAAGTGTCCGCGATAGGGTCAACGGCGACTTGCTTGAACGATCGAACGATCCAATGGATCAATGGGAACTCTCCATCCTTCGTTTTAACCCTCCGCGTCCATCTCGATCGCTAGGACTAATCTTCTCTTCGAAACTTTCTCTGATTTCTATGTAGAAAATATCAGACTTGTTGAATCTTGAACTGCTCTCCAGTCGACCCTGAACATCCCTTCTACTCGCTGTGATCAATCCTAATGAGAAATGAAAAAAGAACGTGAATTAACCACTAACATCCAGCAGCCTCCCACTTTTGCTACTCTTAATTTCTGTCTCTCTTTTCGACTACTCTTTCCCTCACTGTCTATTCTCTCTGTCAAATCACTATACTTCCGCTCACAAACCGCGCCGATGAAATGCCGATTTTACTGAAACGCTCTGCGTGCTCCAGGTCGGAGCATCATCACGAAGAAGGGCGATGGCTCTCAGGTGAAGGAATCGACCGACAGCAGCACAACGATCGAGGACGATGACGTGAAAGGTAGGACCACCCAGAATCCCTCACTCACCTCTAGAAAAATCTTCTCTTCTAGCCTCGAAACCCCCCTACGTCCACCACTTGTTGTGAGTTACTTGCCCTCGGTTCACGTACCCTGACCAGAACGTTCTATGGGTGCCCAAACGTGCACCCACTAACGCCATCCGCGGTACTCGCGATTCTTTCAATTCGTGGCCTGGCTCGCTCTCTCCCTCTACAGATCTCTTTGATCTCTTCGATCGCCTAATCGCGCTCTCCGCGCGTGCGCTTGGAATCTGTCCGACAGACTGAAACTGGAAGAGTTTCGCGAATCGACGATCGCCCAATCGGTCCTCTAAACTCGCGCCTATTCCCACTTGCGACCAGTCGCGACGCATCACGGGTCCTCCGTAATTACGCGGGACTGTCTCGCGCAGCTGCGCGTATCAAAATCGTGCTATTTCCGGTTTAACGCTGCTTTGCAATTATCGGTTGCGCAACAGCTCCATCGAGCGACCGGCGAGGGTGGTTGCACGTGTGCCGGCTGGAATAAAACTGTTACACAACTGACGATTACGGCCCAGCGTACGACCTCAAGGTGGATTTTCCTATTCGAGCCTCGAACACGTGCGGCTCATTAATACTCGGCGCAGAAACAGTCGCCATTCTTTTCCTCCGCCTCGAAACGCGATTAGCTGTTTGGAGGACGACGCGAAGGCCGCGCGCCTGCTCGCCGTTTACAGGAAATCACCCTTTCGTAGCCGTGCAGCCGACAGTTCCGTCGGCGAGTAACCGCAAGTGGGAATTGGCCCTTCAGCGAGGCGATTCCGCGGCGCACACGCGGCGAGTGCTCGAGAGCACCTTCGCGCTCGTTAATCGCTCGAGCCACCAGACCCGGGACAGTTAATTCATCCGGTGGAATTCAACTAAATGGATCGAATCTGAATTCAGCCGTTCCACGCCGTTCCTGGCCGCGCTCGAAGCGCGGCTATAACTGGATTTCGGTACCCGCCGCCATGCCGCCTGGTTCCGAACCGGAATGGCCGCCCTTCCTGCTGGATGGGGGAAGTGGGAAAACCCAGGCCGTAGTAATTGCGCGGATCTGAATTTACATTTCGCTTTTCGAACGACGGGACCAGCCGGGGGTGGCGGCGGACGATTCGACTTTTACGCTGACTCGGGATTGGTTTCGTGAAATTTCATGGAACCTGCGCACATATGTACATATGTGCTACCTCGACGGAGGTAAAACTGAGGTGAAATATTCTCTGCGCCAACTGCGATACCCTTGACTTCCTGGGGTACTTGGAAATGAATTACGAATCGAGTGATCGATGCGTTCTCTCTGGATATTGGTGTACAGGCGGTGTCCTCGGAATCGGTGACACGCGTGTAGATTGGTAGAAGGTATCGAAGGAAACGGAAGTTGTCGCGCGTATCTAGTCTGTTCGACGCCTCGTTCGCGCGAATCAATTTTCGTGCGAAACGATTAACTTTCGAAGATGTTAATCATTTTTTCGCCTCTCTCTCTCTCGACGAACGTTCTATCAGTCTGTACAGCGCGTACCAATTCACGTCAACCACTCTGTACGCGCGGGACTTTTTTCTCTCGATCAGTCGAAGGGGATCGAACGTAGTTCGCGGATGAAAACACTGGCAATCTTTTGTGATGTCGATTAAAAATCTGTCCGCGGTCCCCTTGGAACGTAACGAAATCACGAGCAGGGACTTGCGCGCGCATATCGGCCTATTATTAGAGAGATAGTACTCCTGCTCACGTGCAAATCGATCGTTGGACAATAGCTCGAGTAGTTAAGTATCACTCTCGTTGCTTTACACCCCCTTTCAACCTATCGCTCTCTCCAGCCACGATCCACGTTATATTTGCGTACACCTGTGCCCCGATTATCGATATATATATATACGTGTATATGTTCGTACACCTGTCGCAGAGGTTCGTTTATTCTAAGAGGGACTACAGTCCATAGGCGACCATTGATGAATATTTAGTTTCTTTCGTTATTATCGACGTATGTCGGCAGATACACTTCAATTAATCACGAATCCACTGTACATCGTTTTAAATTACACGCAAGTTATAGCATAAAAGTTGAGAAGAGAGCGCCAGATTCGTTGTTTTTGCACACGACGATCGAACGAACCTCTGCGAGACAGCCACAAGAACCGTGTTCACTCTTAGAACGTAGACAGCTTTGCTCATCGTTGCCCATCGAATTCGCAGCGGAGCTACAACACCATGAACTCTCCCGTGAATCTATCTCTCCTTAGTCTGTCTCTTTGTAGACGTTCTCAGACACTCTGTATTACTCTGTACCGCTACTTATTCGCGATATTCACCTTTCTCTTCAGCGTGTACAGCATCATCTTTCTGTCAAAGGTGTATATAGTAGCTACTTCTCGTCGTCTGTCGACGGCTCTATCTACTTACAAGTACACCTTCAGTAGAGGCGTATTCCACTCGAAACCGTGTACAGTTCGTACCCCCATCGACCTGAATTCTAGATGCCGGGTCCCTCCTTATCGTACACCATCAGCTCCATCTTAACCACCTCTCGCTCAACCACTATCGATCGACTCTCACGAAACTGTTCTTTCGATCACGATCGAGGCACGATCGCGTAAACATTGTCGCATCCATCTTTCGAGGCAGCGCTCGATGATCGCCGAGCAATTTTTTTATCGTCGCGATGGACACTTTCGCGAGATCTGATTAGAATCGAGAAACGTGGAACGATTGCGTCCGTCGCATTCGTGGAGTTCGATTTGAACGTTTCACTCGATGCGTTTCCGGAGATAGTTACCCTCGGTCAGCTTTGAACTGCTCTTTCCTTTGCGGTATATTTGAACGATTGGTAGCCCTCGTTTCGCATACATTGCCAGAACAGAATCATCAAAGACTCTCTAAGACAGGACTGCGGTTTCTCGGAAATTTCGTTTGACAATTGATTAAAAAAAAAAAATTTGCCGAGGGAAAGAAACGTCTGAATCGGTTAATCGCTAGAGGAACCGTCTTCTCGATGGAGAAGAACGCGAGAGCGCAGTCCTGACGATCCACGGCATGCATGCAACCAAGTCCCCCCTGTCCCGTGTACACCGAAAACACCGGCAGACAATGGGTTTCATTCGCTTTCAAGATCCAGACACTTTATCACGGAGTGGATTGATTCTCGAGCCAGAGACAAGTACACTCGAGCACAAAACGGCAATACTACAGAGCACTAAAACAATTGGATTCAGAAGCAGGCTCGAATTGTCTGGCGACCTCTCGTTCGCGGTTCCTTCGATGCAAATCAAGGTCCGTGAAAAGCGAAACTCTCTATCGTTCTCTCTTTCTGTCTATCTTCGGAAATGATGCTCTCAAGTCGCGGGGAATCGATCGAAATTTTCCTTCTCGACGACAATCTTTCATATTCATCGATAGCTAATCGACCAGACTAAATTGTTTAGCGGTGTACGTAGATTAGAAGATCGAGCTGTAGCGATACGAATAGACGCAAGTCTGCCCTTCGACACCGTCCAATCTTATATAGCAAACGACTCGCTTTCGATATGTCACACATAGACGCACACATTCACACGTCCGACATTCTTTGAAGCTTTCAGATGCTGTTCGACGCGGTGAAAGCTTCAACTATCATTTCATAAGCCCTCGTTTGACGTCGATGTATCATTCGCGATTAACTCGACGACTTATGAAACGATCTACGCTTAGGATAGCGCCACGATCACACACGACCCACCTCAACAAGTAATTCGTAGACCAGCTATGCGAGGAACATTAAAAGAACGCTCTTTCCCCATCAAACGCGATGCTCACAAATCCATAACACGCGTCTAGAATCACATCCGTGACACTACATCAGACGATCATCTCTGTCCTCCCGAAACTGACACGTAACATCGAGAATCGGGTCGAAGTCGTAATTTCGCGGTTCGTCTGTCTCTCGAGGACTTCCTGTCGAACGCGTTTCACTGAGAACCGCGATCCTCCCGTCTCGAAACGTGGCTGTAAACGTTTTCGATTTCAGCATTCCGTACGACCGTCCGAGCAGCAGATATTTACGAGTAGTAGAACCAGCGTTTGCCGTAGCGTTCAGTAGAACGAAGTTCGATCGGTCAGACAGTAGCTCAAGTAGAATCAGACGCTGCTGCGTTAGACAGAAATCATGGAGTAGAATCGACGTTTAACGCACTTACTGTCCTGTGATTTCCACCCAAGTCGAATTACTGCAAATTTCACTACCTTTTAATTTATCCAAAAGTGTTAACATTTTTTTAGATGTTACATAGGTTCGAATTAAAAATATTACCTGAATGTATGGAAAAAAGTGACGGAAATTTTTGCATTGGGCAGTGAACGTGCGGATAAAAAAAGTAATTGTCTAAAGTTTGAGATGGGAACATCATAAAAATCGCTCGCGGACGATTCGTCGAAATTCTCCGGTGCAACCGCGCAGCCACCACCGTCGACGATCGGCATTCTTCACGAACGACTCGATGTAGAGATTTTACGGGACGTTTCGAACCTGGTTATTTGGTAGTTGTAGCGTTAAAAGCCTCGACGGCGACCACTACCGTGTCTCGTTCTCGCTCCATGGTGCACGCGAGCGTGCAATTAGCGACGCACAATGAGAAAGTCGGGCTAATGGAGTGGCGAAATTACTGCGAGAGTTAACCGGGAACCGTTAACCCTGAAAAGAGTAATCGAAATTCGGGACGAGCGTTCTCGGAAATTCGATCGAGCCTTTGGATTTCGCTGTCAAGCCTTTCAGGATTAACGCGTGCCTGCGATAATAGAATCGAGTGATTTGAATGATCGGTGAAGGAAATTTGGGCTGGTTACGGGGTCGAAATTTTGATCGAATTTTCGGATCGTTTATTCGGTGCTAGAGCTTGCGCTTTCTTTCTGTTCTTCGAATGTTCATCGAGCTACTTCTCATTTTCATTTTATTTACCGTTTCATGGATTTTTAGTTGAGGGAGAACTTGTCATTGGCAGTACGTCCAGTAGAGGCTTCTCTTCACTGCTTGCGATCGAACTGGAAGCGCTTGCTGGAAGAAAAGCGATTATCGATGGTAAAAAAAGTGATTGAAACGCGTGAAAATGCAAAGGCGGCGGTTCCAGCTCGATCGTGGTCGACCAACCATCGTCAGTCTCTTGTAAACCATATCTTTCCGACGCGCCTCTTCTCGCCACGTTTTCACTAGCATCATCGCGGTGTTTTCCACCAGCGAGCGAGTTAGTAGCGATTAGCCAGTTAGAAAGTTAGATTAGTTTGGCCACGTTAGCGAAGCATCGTCCAATTTAGACATCGACAAGCACACAAGAGATCGTCGTCGTCGTAGAGAATGCAGCGATCTCGCACACGTCAGCCACGATGCAAACGTAAGTCGAGACAAACAGAAAAAAGAGATAAAAGACAATCATATTTCCGAGAACTGTTTCGTTTAATTCTCGTTTTTTTATTCTTCTTTCTTCTATCTTACGATTTTCTTTCTTTCATCTACACGTACACTTGACTCACGACTGCGATTCCTCACTGTGCACCATAAGAAATTGTTCAGTCGTTTTTTCTTCTATTTTTACTTTATTGGATCTCCTCTGTCTCTCTCTCTCTCTCTCTCTCTCTCTCCGTCTATTTCTCTTTGTGTCCGTTCACTTCGTTTTCCGTTTTAATCTGTACTGTCTCTGCATCGACTCCATCTGGTCACACGAACGGGAATTCTCTCTGTATTGGCAACCTTAGGCTCTCACACACACCGTCTCTCTCACTGCCACACGCCGTCATCACCAGAACACTCTCCACCGTCACTCCCGGTGTTATGGATTTATGAACACCACCGCTGACCTGCCTGTTCTCGGTTTCGCCCGTTTTTCTTAGCCATAAACCCCTCGCCCCGTTTCCACGTCACCTTTCGCATGGCTTGCATCCGCAATCTTTATAGTACTCTTTAATCGTGCGAGAAGTTGTTCTTATTAATTAATTACGTTCGTTTGGCTGTACGATAACTCTACGACACACCTTTGTCGAGGTTCAGAAAGCTGCTGCTGTTCCGTCAGCCAACTTCTACTCCCTTCTATCCCCTTACAAGATAATCCCAACGCCAAAGAACAACTTCGCGCCCAGCTTCCAAGCTCTCCGCCAGCACGAAACCGATCCGCCTGCTCGTTAGACGTGCCTGACGCACCCAGTCCGCTTGTGCATGCCCGTGCATCGACACCCAAGGCTGTCTCGGATGCCGAGTCGAGTGTTCGAACCCGAAATGCCCGATACGGCGCTTCTCGAAGACGCGCGGAACCTCCTCGAGAGCGTCCTCCTTTTATCGAGACCCACGTTCTCGAGGGTAGCCGAAATCCCCGCGATGGCTGTGCATCGAGTGCTCCATCCGAGGGACGACGAGTTCGGGAAAGAACCGAGAAGAGAACGGAGAACCGACGCCCGTAATCGCGGCTTCCCTTCGATTCGCGTCTCGAAGATTCGCAAGGAGCTCGACGACGATACGTTCTGGGAGAACAAAATGGTTCCGAGCTGGGACCCGAGCTCGTTTGTCTTTGAGAACCGTGAAACTGTTTCCGTTTCATATTTCTCTCTGTTCGTCTTTGTCCCCCGGCATATCCCACCGTTCCGCCCGTTTCTGTCTCGCTGTTTCTTTCCGATAAATATTAAAGAATCGAAATAATTGCCACGCCACCCTCCCCCGAAGCTCGTTCGAGCGCACGATCCTTTGACGAGCCACCGTCGATCCGCCGGGCCATTCGTCGTTAAGACCCTCTGCTCGTCAAAGCGTCTCGTTTTAACGATCGATCGTAGCCGAGGACCGATCCCCGGCGTGTCTTCGACGATTTTTGCACGTTCGTCATTGAACTGCACCTCACAGCACAAGTCCCCGCGGTTTGTGTCACCCGATGGTCCCGACTGTTTTTGCCAATTTCGAAAGTGAGAGGAGCGTAGACTTTGGACCGCAGCTACTGAACGATTGACATTTTCCATCGAAGGAAAGTATCTTGTATTCGCGTCGTGGAGTAGTTTCAGAGAAACGAGCGCATAATTGGCGTACAAGTTGAATTCAGAGCCCTGACGGTAACGATACCAATCGTTTAATGGCAACAGTCAAAGATCTATTCCCAAGGACCACTTTACCATCCTTGAACGTTTCAATTCTTCGACAGGAATGATTCCCCTCCCTCATTTTTCTTTCTCTTCGATCGTGTGATTGCCACCGCACGTCCTTTTTCTGTCCCATTTTTAAAGAGAACCCGAGTCGATACGACACTTGGACCGATATATATATATATATATTTTATATAAACGATACTCGATCGAGAGACCGAGTGCTGCGTACGAACGAAGCGAACAAATGCGCTCGGTGCTGCTACAACTCTCTACTTCTATTTCACTCTGTGTCTGTCTATCTCTTTGTGTCTATCACTATTCATATCTTCCGTTAGTACTTATATTTAGAGATTAATAAGCTAGAGAGTATCCCGGTAATATTTTATTTTTCTTTGTTACGCAGCCAGCATCGATTTCTGCGGACTAGCTGGAACTCCGTGGCGTTTCCAATCAATTTCTAAATGAAAGCATAATCATTCCGATGAATTGACAATAAGAGAACGGTGCTTCTATATTTGAACGCTGAATGTTTACCGCTTCGAATGCAGGCTTGATTCATTTATCGACGCGAACGTCGAACGCGAGACAATTGATCGAAAATCGAAAAACTTCAGACATTTTGGAAGTGAAGTTGAAAAATCGCGTTCGACGAGACGTCGAGCTTCCTGCGATTTTCTACCATCATTCTGTGCGATTTCGTTGCAAGACACCAATGAATTATCGTTATTTTTTTTACTTTTCAAGGCACAGCCACCGAGTCCAGCTATTTTGCATTAAAAGCCGCGACGAAAGTATTCTTCGATCGTGTCTCGGAGCGATCCAGAAAGCAAACATCGGTTCTCTGTTCGGCTGAGGGCGAAAAAGTTGGGGACAACGCGTGAAATTGGACGCGGAGTGTCGACGTTGCGGAACTTTGTTCGTTTAACGAATCACCTTCGCGCGTAGCCGTCGACGTAGCGCCACTCTGAGCGGAATAATCCCTTCCGCGCGACAAAAGGACCGTGGCGTTCGACGATGAACTTTCATCGGCCTCTGTTTTCCAGCGGCTATTCGTTAACTAGGTATTCGTTGGGACAAAACTTGTTTTCGCACCGCGTTACTAATTATCGCGTTCGAAACGAAACCGAAGACGAAGTCGTTGCTTACCGATCTTTGAGAGCCTCTCGCGTAATTGTAACCGCGAGCAGAGCGCTCGCAAAGCTTTAAAGAAGCTTTGTTAATTGTCCATCGACCGAGTTCGCGTGGAATTTGCAAGTAATATCGACGCAACGTTGACACTGGGTAAAAAACGGAACTGAAAGCCATCTTGCTCGAAACGTAACTCGAAGACGAATACGAAAATTGCTTTTTGGTTCACCTGGACACGATGTATGGTCAATTCAATACGAAACAGTGAGAAATCTGCTTAAGCTCGAGATTAACGCGTTTGGCTGGTCTCTAGTTTTCGTATATGAGAATCGAAAGAATAAATAAGAATAAAGTAAACTTTTTTTTTCTTTTTTTTTTACGTAAGAAAGAAACTGTCGCATATCCGTGATGTATGTGTGTATTGTTGTACAGAGGATAAGAAGGGCGGCGTCGACCGGAGCAGCACGGTCATTGCCAAAGAACCCGAAGGTAAACCTTGCACATCGGAGGCCGAGAAACGCGCGTGCGACGCGCGTTTTGACGTCTCGCGTTCATGTGTATACATATATATATATTATGTGCCTCCGTTCTAGATTTACATATATGTATATACATATATATACGTATATACTCTACGTGTGTTACGTGTAAACGTCCTCCGGTTCGGACTGGCTTCTCTTGTTCGCGTAGCTGGAGCCGCGTGATCCACAGTTGCTTCTGTGGCTTCCGGTCTCCTGACCTTCCGCCATTTTTCTTGCCTTATTCTTCGCGCGATGCGTTTCGATAAAAGTCTCGAAACTGAATTCTATACGCAGAGCAATAATTTGACGCGAAATCACACGCGAAGTATCGTACACACGATTTTCCAAAAAACAGTAGAGCTTTTCTAGTAGACCAATGAAATCCAGCGCTTCCAAGGTCCCCTCTCGACTCAACGATCTAACGAATTTTCTCTCTGGCACAATGTAAAATAGTATAATACTCGCACCGGCACAAATAATCTATAATATACTCGCACTAATACGAAAGCTTGAGTTCAGCTTTAAAGTGTTGGAAAGGAGTTCACACCGATTGCCATTTGCAAACGACAGCAAGAAGCCCGCTAGCCTCGTCACCCCGAGCTTTTCTTTACCCTGTAGCGCGAGGGGACCGGAAGAGGGGCCGGACGAACCGGAGAAGCCAAACGCCACGAGGAGCTCAGTGACGAGCTTCGAGCCGAGCTTTTGCACCCTGTCTGTTCCAGCTTCCGCTAACTCGTACTTCGGATTTACCGTCTCTCCAGCCTCCTCTCGTTCCACGAACCAATAAGGACGTTGCGTGCGTCGCTCCACCTCTGACCGGTCTGCTAATTAATTGTAACACCCTCTATCGCTAGGAGGGGGGATGATTCTTCCCTTCCCTTCGTTCTGCACGACGATGTCCGTCAGCGTGCGCGCGTGTGTGTCCCCCCTTTTTTTTTTCGTACCCAGGGTCTCTCGTCTCCGATGTTATTCGATGGTCGATGAAATTTCAGGGCTGTGCGAAGGGCGGCAGGACGATGTTCGTCAAGATGTTATCACTGGCATGCGAAACTTTTATAATAACGCGGAATCTTCGCTGCGAAACCGTTTCGTGGACCATCGAGCAGCGAATCGATCATCCTCCTGTCTGACCATCGTGCCCGACGTTTCATCAAACTTTTCTAATAACAACGTCACGCGGCCCCGCTAATAGAAACGAAAGCGAGAGGCCCAGGCGCCTCTCGCCGACCATTTCGTTCCGTTTCCACCCGATTTCTGGCTTTCGTTCCACCCCCGTGCGCGTAGTGCGCGCTCGATTTAGGAGTATCCGGGCGTAATGTCGACACCGGAAGAAGCCGACCGATGTAGCGACGAGAAATTAGCGTTCGAGGACGTCTGATCAGAGAGCTAGCGGAACTACTGCTCGAGGCGAGTAGCATACTCCGTAGAATGTCGCGGCACGCGATCACTATCGTTCTCTCTATCGCGTCGTTGTGTATATTGTTTAGCGTGTTAGACGTTGTTCGTAGGATTGTTGTTCTTGCGCTGTTGCGAACGTTATGCTGTCTAGGAAAGTGAACAATATATATATATATACATATTGTATGTATACTGTTAATATATCGAACAGCTGGCTATTTTTTCTTTCTTTTTTTTTTCATTACTTCTTTTTTTTTTTTTTTTTTGTTTAATCTATTCGAGAGTAACGTAATGAATTAGAAAGTTGTCCATCGATCAAGGCTGAAAATGGTCAGAGATGGGAGAGCCTGTCGGAAGGATACATCCGGAAGCTTGCGTCGGCAACGTCGAACGATAAGTAATCCAGTATTCGTAAGCTTTAGCAAGTCTTAGTCGCCTGTTTGTCTTGATCGGATTGGTAGCTTGGGTTCGCGAGTTGCTTAGCTGTTTCGTTACGAACGTAGAAAGACTCATCGTAGAATCGAAGCATTTTGCTGTGGCTGACTCGGCTGTTAGAGCAACATTCTGTAAACGAATCTTTCTCACCATCCACCTAGCCTCCGAATGATCGTTAGAATCAATGCTGTCAGGTCCAGAGACTTTGGTCCGCCACAGAACACTCCCCAGATTATCAAGATCATCTTTAGTTATCATTCTAGAGATCGAATAAGTTCTTCCCAACATCGACTAATCTTTAAATTCGCTTCAAAAGTCGCTGATCTTCGCTATAGTCGAACTCGAACGTTTTGATTGCTTCGACTCGCTTCGAGATGCGCCTTTAGATCATTAATTCCCTCGAGCTTAATCTTTATTTAGGACACGTCGAGTTAATCGAGCTGCGATAGAAACGAGTACGCTTGGTCGAAATCAAATCGAGGCTCGAAGTAACTCGCTCCCACCGTAACCGAAACGATCGCCCTCCCTCGTGGACCAACAGATCGCCACGACGGGGGTATGCGAGCGGATTTCCTTGGTGTACAGCCACTCGCTGACCTCCAGCAATCGAAATGTTCAAGTTCGACCAGAGCCAGAACGGCGAGCAACAGAGTGGACCATCGAAAACTCCGCGGGATGGCGGCGATATCGGGCGAGGTTACGCGCGAGAACTCGCTCGGACACGCGTGGCGCGCTGTCAACGGGAATACCTGGCCGCTTGGCACCGCTTGAAAATAGATTGGCAGCAGTTCGCGTCGTTCGTTCGGCCATCCTCGAAGCCGGCCGTGCGGAGCGCAATAAAACCGTGTCGACCTTCGGTTTGCCTTTCTTTCGCGCGGTGAAAAGAGCCTGCGAGAGGGACGTTCGTCGCGCACGTGCAATTTCTTCGCGCCGTTGGAAACAAGAACCAAGGGGAACGTAGGCGGTCTCGAGGAAAAGTGATAGTGATAAATGCGCCCCGAGGGGAGTTGCGAGTGAAATCCTCGGTATGTCGGGCAACGCCGGCTTGCCCGGCTCCTCGAAGCAGCCTGATAATTATGGTGAGCCGTGGACACGTATCGCGGGATAGTAATTGCGCCAGGAGGATCGTTGATGGTGTTCCTTCGTGGGACGGAAGATCGCGTGAACGTTTCGCGAACGGACGATCGCGAGTGCAGCAACGTCTCGATTATTCGACCGCCATTTTTCGAGCGAGAGCGTTCAAGCGTGGCGCGATGCGTAGCTGCGTCGTATTTTTACCGGTACCCCAAACTTCCATCGCGTGGATCTTCGACAGAGTTATCGATTCACCCCCTCTGTCCTCCGTTTTCCCATGACTTGGTCGAACAGATTCGCGGAATCCAGCCGCTCGCGCGTCTAAATTCTCCTCGGAATTTCGCAACCCGTCGACGACGCGCCAAAAATTCTGACAACCCCGGAATTCCACTCGAAACGCGAGCGTAGCTGGCCGTATCTCTGGCAGTGACGCAACGATAACTTCCGCTGGCCGGGGAATCTCGATTCGGCGGGCGTCGAGATCGATGGTTGGTTTTCTGCGCGGCGGGCCACCCGCGGGGGCCAGTTGCGTGATTAACGGCGGCGTCCCACGCGAAACGCGGACTTCCGGCTCGATTCGAATCGGACGCGAGTCGGGTCAGGATCGCCAGCCAGCGTTTTCGGTTCTATTTTCAGTCGCGGAACCGTGTCTATGTCGGAGAGGAATCTATCGTGACTGTGCGTAACTATTCTCGTTCTGGTTGTTAGCAAAGGTCGCCGCGCGACGCCGCCGCCGCCGTGCCGGTCGCCAGAGTACGTTTTCCTCTTGGAGCGCGCGCGCGTTTCGTTCACGCTCCTCGAACGCCATCGCAGATGAGGCTGAAACGAAAGGCGACGGGATACACCTCGTGCAAGCGTAGTTGTTGTTGGTCTTACTTTTTTTCGTAATCTTACCGCACCCGAGTACACGCGTCTACACGCGTACAAAGATCGTGCATTTTGTTTTGTTCCCGAATAGAGGTTTTCTTAGTCTTAGTAAATGAATTTTGTGCAATCGCGTGAGAGGAAGTGCGTTGAGTCAGTGCTTCTGATGAATGAGGTAGAGAGGTATCGTGAAAGGGATTGCGATCGATTTTTGACTGTCGAGAAGTGAAGTATGGTGTGGTTTATGTTGAGAGATTAGCCGCGTGGAGCAGGAAGAGAGGGAGACTGACTGAACGCAGTTGTTTCTGTGATTCTCACTTAGGCATCGATAGCTGCTACTTCCTCTACTAACAGGAATGCTCGCTACACGAGTTGTTCATAAAACCATCCGCAAATCTTCTGTTCGCTTTGGACGTCGTCGTTCATTGCCGTCTAACGCGAAGTTGATCGCCGTTAACTGATCTGTGACACGGATCAGACGATTCTTCGGTGGATTGGCCTTTAAAAGCGTCAGCTACGTACACGAGCCATCAACGTCCTCCAAGCCAGCTTCCGCGCTTCCTCCTCTTAATACCTTCGAAACGAATCGCGAGAACACGTGCTAATGCGACTAATTCAATCATCTTCTAACTTGTGCGTCCCGATTTAATCTCGATGGGCCCGATTGCGACTCGGTCTAGCCGCTGAATGTTCCTCCCGAGGTGTTTCTGTGGCGTCTCTGTTGCGTTTTGACACCCGTCCCCCTGTGTGAGGAGACCCCCCTTAATTAGACGACGATTCTAATCGGTGATCTTCGAACTCTTCGTCAAAGGCCCCGCCTCGCAGGGCACACCTCCGAACACACCTCCCGCCGCCGTGTCCGCGTTCTCCAGGGTTGTGGGGGCGGCGAGCCAGACGAACAAGCAAGCTCAGAACCAGGTTCAGGGAAACCCTCTAGGATTAGCCGCGGTACTCCTCCAGGGAGCGCAAGGTAACTCGGGTGGTGAGAGTTGGCCGGGAGGAAAGCACGGTAGAATTGAAAGTGACCCTTCGAACGGGGGGCTGGAAGGTTTTCATCGTTTATAAAATTCTGTTCTCGAAGGAATCCTTATTCGAAGGACAAGTTATCCACACCTGACAATTGCGGAGTTCGAAAAATTGCACCTTCTGCGAGCCGCGGTCTTTTCCTCGCAATCGGTGGCAGTAACCACTCGTTCGTGAAACCAGAATTTATTCCTGTCGTTAAAAAATGAAATTCCACAGATTCCAATTGCAAATGTCCAAGTTGCGTGTTCGCAACCAGCGGGTGGGATCGATTGTACGTAAAACCCCCTGGCAACCGGGGAAAATACGAGGTTAATACCTCTGGCCCTGTAATATCTGTGTCCTGTTTAACATTTTACGAGCGACGTAGTCGTAGGAATAATTGCCCGTGCCGTTTATGGTGCCTTCGGGTTAATAGACCGTACGAAACGGCCGGGGATATCAGCCCTCGCTTTTCTACCGTACTTTCGCCTCTCGGCGGAGGAAAGTTTTTGTCACTTCCGCCTACGCCAGCGTCGACGCTTAAACTTCGTCGTCCGAAGGATACAGACACGGACAAGAAGAGATGAATTTATTTTGCAGCGCTTTTATATCCGCAAACGTTGCATTTTCTACAGAGAAAGGTCAAAATATCGACCGCATAGAATTCCGATACGAAACTAGACGACACTTAGCATCCGAACACTGTACCCTTTCGACCCTCCGAAAGGGAGGAAGATTGAGAATTACGAATCTAACCTCTACGAAGCCTGTCCTGTCCAAGGAGAAAGAAAGATCGCAATAATGTTCGAAGGAACGAAGGAATCTAACCCACGCCTAGTCCAGAAAATACGAAACAAGTGAGAGATGAACGAAGAACGACGGGACGACAAAAGATCGTCTTTCTACCCTCTTTCGTTTTCCTCCTTTGTTCCTATTATTGTATTATAAACATCGTACGCCCAACAGGACGTGAAATAAGCGAGAGCAATCGAAGCCTCGTCGCGACATCGCGAGGAGTGATTTCCTTTTCTAACCGGCGAGACTAAAACTTTGTTTATGCGATTGAGTCGCAGCAGGGACCTGCGCCGGGCGAAATTCCAGACTCCCTTCGCGGCAATTATCGGGAACGCGCCTCTCCGTGACGCGGAACACGGGAGGTTGGCGCACGAGGCAAGGATACCGAGATTCAGGCGACGAGCTCTCCTCGACGAATCGGTAAGATTTTCTCTCGCGGTCCGCCAGTTTCTGCCTGAATCGAACAACTTCCAGAAGTGCTCCACGATCAGAGTACTTTGGGAAATCGAGTGAGCTTCGTCTATGCGAAAGTTGAAGTCGTTGGTGGTCGTCCTGTGATATTTAAAGGACCAAACTTTCGAGAGGGGGACTAATCTTTGGTAAAATGTCTTCGTTGATGTAATTGCATAATGAATCGAGATTTTATTTTCAACGAATTAAATTTTTAGTGGGTCCTTTAAGTATGAACAGCGACCACTTGAACGTGGAAACGCACAGAAAGTTTCATCGTATTCGTAAGTTCGTGAATCGTCCGTGCCTCGAACGCACACAGTTTCCAAGCAGAAACAAGACAGAAGACCGACTCGCTAGGCGGAAACCGGTGAGTCCCTCTTAGAGTCGAAGCATGACTTGGATTTTCTTTTACTCTCATTACAATTTTTTACCTCTATCGGGCCACGCGTTGGTCGGAGCCAACAACGGATAATCACACGCTTCGCGCCCTTAGACTCTCTCACGTCTCTCGACACGCTTTTGTGCTCTACCCCCCACCTTTTCTTGTGTCTTAATTTTTAGACCCC
Organism: Xylocopa violacea; assembly: GCA_963969225.1. Classification (NCBI taxonomy): domain Eukaryota; kingdom Metazoa; phylum Arthropoda; class Insecta; order Hymenoptera; family Apidae; genus Xylocopa; species Xylocopa violacea. The sequence continues at coordinate 21,976,749 of CAXAJV010000014.1, forward strand.
CCTCTGTTCACGATCTATGAACGTTTACCACACACAGCATTACTCGAGTCGACACAGCCGTTGACACGCACGACCAACCCCTCTTCCTCGGGTTCCATTCGTTCCCTCACGAGATCCAAAGAAAACTGCGAGAGATTGTTGCTTCGCTTTCTGATCTGGATCTCGCCACGCTGCACCCTCCCGATTTAGATCGATCGATCGAACTTTGGATCGCATCGTTCGATCTAACCGAAGCTCGTTCTACGAGCACCTCGTCGTAACGCCTGCATTCTGCCAAATTCGCTTTCGATACGATTCTTTCTTGTTATTCCCTCTCTTTTTTTTTTTTACTTTTTTTTCATTTATCTCCACCCCCCGTTTTCTCTCTTGTTTTCCCTTTTTTGGTATTCTCTCGCAACGACTCGCAGCACTCTCGTGGAACCTTAACCGGGGAATTTGTTGCTTGTATTTTTTTAGGAAGGAAAAATTGAATAACGATGATAAGAATCAGATATGTCCGCCGAGGGTTCCTCTCCACGATTCAGACCTCGCCAACTTTCGTTCGCTGTTCGGACATTTCGCAGAAAACAATGAAACGTGTTTTTCAAAAATAGAATTCTCGCATCTTAGCCGAAAAGTACCATTTTTATGCCAAGAATAACTTCCATTATCTTTCTCTGCCACGATTTCTCCGTCGTGTATCCACCTTCCGTTTCGCCATTTGTCTGCCAAATCATTATTTCCCGTCTGCCCTCGTTTTACAAATGTGCCACGCGCCTTCTCGTCCGAGCTTCTCCCTAAGCAAGAGATTCGAATCACGAGCGACACGAGAGTGCAACGATCGTACCATGACTGTACGAAAAAAAAGCGACCAGAAGCGACCGGGAGGAAGCTGTTCGGAGGCTGACAGTAGCTCGTCTTTTGGTTGGTTGGTTGCATGACTAGCTGGCAGCGCAGGAAGCGGTAGCAGCAGTGGTAGCAGCAGCAACAGCCAGAACAGCCAGATAGGCGCATCGCCGTCGTCGCCAGCGGCTGTCTACATCGGCAACAACCACGCGGCGACGCCCACGGCATCGTCGCGACGCTACGACTCCTCGAACAACGGTCTGTATGCCATTTTCACACCTCTAACTGTGGCTTTCTTCTCTGGTTACCACCCTGAAAACTCTCGCTTTCTATGCGCGAGAGCCATTAATTCCTCTGTTTCAGTGATCTAGGATTACTCCCATTTTTTTTCTTTTTTTTATTCGACGTTTAGTTCCTCGATCGGTTCGTTGTATTTATCGTGATTTTTCTTTTCGTCGAACTTTTGTCTTTAGGTCCCTATTTCTTGGGCAACCGCGTTTGACGCATCGTTTGTTGACGATTGACTGTGCGCGGTCAGTTTCGAGGGCGACGTCAGGAAACACGCGTCGCTCGTGGAACGCTTAGTCGCGTTGGTAATTACGCGAGGGACTCGGTGAAAATCGTGATTCGATGATTTCGCTTGGTGACAATGAATTCGCGAGATTTCAAAGGAGAATTGGACGCTTCGGGTTCTACGTATCGCGTCGAGCGAAGTGAATCGTCGATAATGCGTTTCATTGTATGGAAACGTGACTGCGTCCCGCATTGTGCGGCTTGATTGATTCCCATAATAGCCGAAAGTGCATTTACTGCGACGATGCCCACAAATCAGGCTCCTATTTCGCGAATGGGGGACACTTTCGCATCGCGTCGACGAGCGTGTCGCGATTTTCTTCGCGTTCTGCTAATTTTATACATCTGTGGCTGTTCGTTGTTCCACGAGCGTCAAAATTCGCCAAAAAATTGCCTCGACAAGTTAGCTCAGAATCGATTCAATTCATCTGAAACGACATCCGTGTCTCAGTTTCCTGTTCCTCTGAAAAACGATGCGTTAAGCTCCCCTCTTCTTCCCGCCCAGCGCACTTAACGGAACCAGCCGAACGGCACCATCCTCGCACAAAAATCTCATTCCAATTCCGCTTTTGGCCAGAGGGGAAAGCGGCCTTTAAGGTCGCTCTTTAATTTTGCGAAGTGTTGTTCGATGACCCATCTTCTCCCCGTGTGTTTTTCTGCATGTCCCGGTTGCACGCATCGCTGGCATGCCGCGTCGAATTCGCTCGCATGTGCAACCTCCTCAAAAAACGAATCGATAACCAAAAACTGAAATGAACCAAAAAAAAAAAAAAAAATGAAACAAACGAACGAACGAAAAAAAAAAACAAAAAATATCAGAAACGGAGATTCGACGCTTGGGCGACTCCGGATACATTCCTCTCGCCCAGACCGACTGCTGCGACTTGGAAGACGGTAAGAAGAGCACCAACGCTGCAGGGAGGTCGAAAAAAACGACGGACGAGGACGCCTGCTCGAAGCTTAGGCGGTGTTGCTTGTTGTCGTGAAGTTTTAAGCCTCGTGACTCTGGACGACGTCCCCGGCTTTCGTAATCGGAAGCCTTTCCGCAAATTTCGTTTCTTCGACTCGGAGGAACCTTCTCCCTTCGATTCGAAGAAGACCTCGAGCTTCGCGACTCGAAGCTAGCTCTCAAATTTCTACTCTTTTACCCTGTGAACCGTCTGTTCTCTCGACTCAAATTTAAGATGTAAACGTAACGTATTGAAAGTTGGACATTTTTACGACAGCTTTAGAGTTTACAGAGGCTCGTACAGTGTCACGAAGGGGTTCTTGCATCCCTCTTGGTTTGTCTTTTCGAGCCCATTTCCCTTCTGGGTGTTCCCAGTCTCGTCCCTCGCGTTACGGATCTTCGATTGCGAGTAGCCACGGGCTTTTGTCGGACGGCGACCCGCAAGTAGTAAGTATCGATTTTGGTCAGACAAGGAGCCCATCGACAGGACGCAGCCACGCCAACGGACGTCCCGCACCGATTAATCGTCACGCGACTAGAAAAGTTCTCACGAAAAGTTGACGTCTTTCCAATTCTCGAACGCATCTTCGCCAACCCCTTCCGTTCTCGAACGAACACACGCTCGCACAGTTCCTGTACGAGGCAGAGAATTGGGAACCGAACGGAACTCCTGCGAATCGAAATTGTCTCCGCGTATGTCCCCATTGTTCGTCCCGTATTTTATATGTTGTAGAATTTAATGCGCAAGCAGGCGCTCGTAAAATATCGTTTCTTAAAAAAAAAGAAAACAAAAAACGCGTTGCTGAACTTTGGAAGCGACGCTGGTTTTTCATTGCCAGATGAATCGAAGAAGGAGTTCGTACGAGAGATCCTTCGCGAAATCGAGATCGAAACGATGTTTTACAGGCGCGAAAACATCGATTAGGCTGTCGTCCACGCTACAAATCCGCGTGTAATCCATGTGTAGGCGTAAACTGTGAACGTACCAATAAACTTTGTGAAACCTGATACACGTTGTGTTGTATGAGAACGATACGAATCATCGGACAGGCTTCGTAGTTAATTACATTACCTTAAGCTAGTCTGCTGGTAGAAGAGCGGCGTTTTCGTTTATTTTCATTTTCTTTACTCTTGTGGGCAGCAGTTTTGTTCGTCTGCGTTTGATGGGTACATTCCGCGGAGTCAGTTGAGAAAAGGAAGAAGGAGACCCGCGCGTAGGAGGCGCGAATTACAAACGACTCGAGGCTTTATCGTTGAAACGCTTCTCGTAAAGTGGTGTGCATCTTCGAGACGATCGCCCCGTGGTTTCGACGATGTTGTAAAGGCTGTATATCACGTTGTGTGCATCCACATCCGCTGTGTCGTTCACTTTCTTTCGTTTCCGTGATGGGAACTCGACAGCGTGAAACATTTGCGTTACCATCCTGTGTGCAGGGTGATTCATTGACAGAACAGCGAAAAGTCGCGCGAAATTCGAAGGTAAAGTAGTACGAGTCGACCATAAGTCTGATCGTGGACGATCTGATACTACTTGCGTGCTCATCTTGCTTTCTTTCGATCTTATTTTTCCATCTTATTTTCCCTTGAATCGAAAGTTTTTGTTTTCTTCTCGATCGAGTCAATGCATTGCCTTGAATACGTTTGTTTCGTTCTCTAAGAGGATAACAGAACGCTACATCGTGTCCGTGAAGTACAGTGTCCAGACGGAAGGTTAGCAGAACCGGAAAGAAACATTTCGAAATCGATCGCGCGATATCAGCGGGGACGAAGAGTAGAAGGCGCGTTGCGGAAGAAGCAGGAAGAGGAGGAAAAGCTTCCCAAGGACGAGATGGGACCTGTGGAGACGGTTAATCCTCTTGCCGCGGGGATTAAGCTCCGCGACGAGGAAAACAGAGTCGTTCTTTCCACTTGCTGCTTCAAAGAGATCGTGAAACGGTCGAACGACCGGAGAGAAACCACGCAAAATTGACTAAAGTCTCGAAGGGACACCCTCATCAGCCATTAACTTAAGTAACGTCATCGACATCGCCGGAAATAGTCCCCGCGGACCTTAGTCTATCGCGAGATCACGCTTCAAACACGCAGAAAAAAATCCACCCGCTGCGATAAACGATCCGTAACATTTTAATTAAAAGCACACACAAGTTTAACAAAAAAAAAAAAAAAGAAACAAAAGAGGGTATTTATATATAAATATGTGTATGTATATATTATATATATATTGCTTGTAGAAATAAGAATCGTGTGTCCTATCAAGACCTGCAGCCAGCTCTCGACGAACTCCCAGTGTTCAGGTAACGGAAGAACCTATATCTCACTCTCACTCAAAATCTCTCTATCTATATCTGTCTGTCTATCTATCTCTTTCTTTCTATCGAGCGATATCAACGATTACGAGAAACGAAAGAGAAATGAGAAAATGAGTAATTAACAAGAGCGTGGGAAACGGACGCGTAGCGTTCTAACTGCGCCCGATTTTGCGTAAATTCGCTCGCTGCGACGCGCAGTGGATTAATTACTGCGCTTCGATTGCGCAGACGGTGGTGGTCGCCGGGCTTGAGTACCAAAAATTCGTTTGCTCCCTCATCATTCACTCGATGACAAATTCTGCATATTTATTTATGTATTTTTTCTAACACCATCAGAGAGTACAATCGAGTAGCTAACATTTTGCACAACTAGAATTGGTGACTGCGCAAAATTACGTTACGTGGGCTGGGTAAAAGGGAAGCGAGGGATGCGACGTTTAAACCGTAAGGTTCGACGAAGCTGGAGAATTGTTAAATCAACGAGGAAAGGAACGATCGCGGAGGAATTACTCTTCGAGGATCCAAGAAGCTTCTAGCGGTCGTGAACAACCAGCGAACAACTACGATGTACAGATTTTCCTTGTCCCTCGACGGACTCGTCGAACTTCGTTTTTTCTCGTCGCCAGTGCGGCGAGGAGTTGTCGCTGGGCGTCGAAATTCTCGTCGTTGTCGCGTCGAATCGGTCGAGCCGGGACCAAAATGGAGTACGAGGCGAGTCGCGCGACGCGTGCAACGACGAGACACGCTCGATCGCTTCCATTTGACTAGATCGCACCGGTGTAGCTTTTTTTTTTTTCTTTAATCGACGAGGATTTGTCCTCTCGTCACGGTGGAGGACTGGATCCCCCTAGAAATTGGTGCTTGTCAAGTGGGAAAAGGAAATTTATGTAAAAAGGAAAAAAGAAACTGGTATTCGATTCTCGAATGGTCCATTTTCCATCGCTTTAACTTACAATTTAATTTCTTTACGTCAATTTAAGATCGATGGAGTTTAAGAGAAGGAAGTTTTCAGGGACCATTCGAGGATCGCGTCATTGGAGTCCGATAGAATCGTGTAGAATTTTTGACTAGACGAAAGAGATTATTGGATGTGTTCGCGCGAAGGTAATGTGACGTTTTGATTTTTGAGACGACTCCAATGGGTTGACACATCGATGTATGATACGTTTCTTTATATATGCGTACTATTTGATAAGAGAGTCTTTGGCGTAGGACGTAGAAGTTGATAAAGATTCGTGCATGTGACTGTTGTGCCGTACGATGTGTCGGTATGAGCTCTGATCGTTTCGTTTTTGTTAATCGATCGGGCGTGCCGATCGCGTCTTTTCCACTGATCGATAATCTGTTGACAATTCCAGCACGCCGTCAGGAGATCATCAAGATGACCGAGCAGCTGATCGACAGCATCAACACCGGCGATTTCGAGGCGTACACGTAAGTGTGACACACCAGGCTGGATAAATTTCAACGAGAATGTCTAAAATTTACTGCCAAAATGCCCCGCAGTTTGTACCGTAAAACACGTTTTGTCTTAATCACTGCGAAACAAATCTGCTAAGCGTAGGAAAGTAAATTTAAACATTACGCGCGATGTACTAAAATGAAAATGAAATCCACTTCCGGATTGTTCTAACGCCTGTTACGCTTCCAGGAAAATCTGTGATCCACATCTGACTGCGTTCGAGCCAGAGGCTCTAGGTAATTTAGTCGAGGGAATGGATTTCCACAAATTTTACTTTGATAATGGTAATTATGACTCATTTGCATCACTGTTAATCGTATCGCGCTGACCAGTCACCGCACCGTTGTACCTGTGTTTCGATTCGTTCCATTCCATCGCCGCATGTCGCGTACCGTCCACGAAAATCGGGACATCTCTCTTAACTTTGCACGGACGCAGCGTATAAACCTGGCGCCGACACGTTCCTCGTCCAGGCATTGAAATCTCCGATCGATCGGTGCATTCCTCGTCGATCGCAACGTCGATACAGCTTCTTATTGCACACTCCACTATTTTTATCGATACTTCTGCACGATTTTCCATTCCCGAGTGCATCTCTCGCGCACTCGACGCAGAACAGTATGGTAGTTTTAACGCTAGAACAGTAGAACGTTTACGGAAGCTGTTAGAGTATTAGTACGCTTGGGTTTTCCTTTCGTATATTTTCTCGTCATTAACGGTGAGAGCATCGATGGTGTACGAAACGAACGCGCGGGTCCACGAATAACGTGCGTTTTGCTTTTCAAACCTATAAGCAGTCCTGGGGAAGAATTGCAAAGCCGTGAACACGACGATCCTTAACCCCCACGTGCACCTGCTGGGCGAGGACGCTGCGTGCATCGCGTACGTCAGGTTGACGCAGTACATGGACAAGTGAGTCACGTTTATTCTCCTCTCTATTTTGAACGAATTCCCGGAACGGCGATATTCGAAAGTGTGACGAGGGAACGGGAAACAAAATACACGGTTCGATATTTTCCAGACAAGGGGTAGCGCACACTCACCAGAGCGAGGAGAGCCGTGTGTGGCACAAGAGGGACAACAAATGGCAGAACGTGCATTTCCATCGAAGCGCGGTCACGGGCCCATCGCCGTTCACCTTTAACCACAAGTAAATCGACCGACGGGGATATTAAGAAAAAGGGGAGGAAGTAGAAGAAGGGCCGATGTGTCGGTGGACGCTCGTCGCCTCGACGCGTGGAACGAACCGTGCAAGAACACACACAGACACACATACACACACACGCGCACACACAAAACACACAAAACACACACATCCGTACACCTAAACCACACTTCTCGATGGGATAAATGAATAAATACATAACACGATCGTTTATCTATTTATTTATTTATCGGTTTACACGTATTGTACACGTATATGACACACGTAACACACGCGTATAGTTAGTATTAAGCGCGACAAAGCGGAGGAAAATGAGAAAACCCGCGAGAGTGTCGGGATTATTCGGCACTGTTCAGCTCGCTTCAGCGTACCTGCTCAGCGTACTTACCACGAAGCACCGCGACCGGTGCCTGGGCCTTGCTGAAGCAACGATTTCCGGCTGGTCGAGGCTGATTCTTCTGGAAGAGAATCAGGAGGAAGACAGGAATAAGTTTGACGACTGCGTGGAAACAGTTGGCCGCAGTAGAGTGATTGGTTCTGTCCTTTGTATAACGATGACACATCGAAGACTAGCGAAGATCGTTAGAGCTCGATCATCGATTGATGTTCACCTCGGTTGAATGATTTCGCGCCAATTGAAGGTCTCGTGCGAAAGAGGAAACGGAAGGAATCACACCGAAAGGAAGACGACTACGATTAAAACATAGAAGATTCTACAACGTAAGACCGAAAGTATAAGAACATTCGATATAAAATCCTACAAGATCAATAATAAATACAGTCTACCTCTAATCTATATATACCTATACGTAAAGCGTCACGGAAGAATCGATAAGAAAGTAACAGCACCGGGAGTAAAGGACAGAACAGGCCGTTACGCGACTTTGAGGACCCTGCGCGAGAAGAATATGGAAGAGCGTAGATGAAAAATGGAGCGGAAAGGTGTTTCAGTGGCATAAACGCCAGGCATCATCGAGTAGGTCAGCGGTGAACGTCGAACGGGAAGAACGCGTTTAAGGGAAAGAAGGGTGACCGGAAGTATATGCATTTGGGGTGCACGGGAAAGGGGCGGTGACGAAATAGATGGCGCCGACACGTCGGCATCCACGCGTATTTAGTTCGTACGATAGTCGCTCTGTACAGAACAATCTTCCATTGTAACTTTTTTCTTCTAACTTTTCGTTCTCGTCCCTCGCTACGACGACACACCGAGAAATCCATGTAAATCCGCGCGCGCGCGCGCTCTCCTTCTCTCTCTCTCTCTCTCTCTTTCTCTTATACAAGTTAACATACACACATCGCGGACATTTTATGCGGTGTACTCGCGGTATCGTTGATAATTCCTTGAGATACGTTTCAAACATTTTATCGCTCTCTCTCTCATTTTTCAAGAGAATATATCGAATAGGATCATTTGAAATTCGTTGTTTCTGAAGTTTCTATTGTTGTTACGCAATTAGTACGAATAACTAAAAGAAGAGATTATAAAGTGTTGGTATCATGATATGCAATTAGAAACGATACTGTGAATATACCTCTTCGAGCATCGAGAGCGTCTTCCGAGCGAGCGGGTGCGAAACAGGCTTCAGGAACAGCCTGGACGATGCTCCTCGCTCGAGAAGAGTATTCGAATCGATGCGTGACACGTACACACGCACACACGCGTACACGAAGGAATACACTTAGGGATTACGCGCGACAGTTCGAGAGGGAGAGAAGAGCGATGTTTAAACGTTGTTACCTCATCGTCGTAAGGCAGTTTCGCGGCTGGCGTGGCGCGTAAGCCTCGATGCACGCCTCGACCTTCTTCGCGCGCGTTTGCACGTACTTTCTTTTTCTCAGAAGGCTGAAGGAAGAAAGGAACAGGCACGAACGCGTGTCCAAGGGTCGCTTCTCGCGTTACGAGGCTTAAATTGGCGCCGCGACACGCGCACCCGCCAGTCTGCGTGCGTTTTAATTTTACCAGTCGATCTCGAGTCCCCGAGTGCTCGCCTCCGAGAGGTGCGTTCCACTTTCACTGATCATCGTTCAGGAAGCAGATGAGAAACGAAACGGAAGATGGAAACCCGACAGAGAAGAGCGTGGAAGACGATGACACTGTTAGGAACACGAGGAACTTGGGTGATAAGCGATCGAGCACTTGTTTTCGTCGAATTTAACACCTTCGTTTCGGATAAAGAAGTAACCGATAGGAGGAGACAAAAGAAGCATAATAAAAAAAAAGGAGAAGAAGCGGATAGGAACAGAAGAGGAGTATAAAGAAAAAAACCAAAAAAAACACACGATAAATCTTTCTTACACCGTTCGTACATCCTCTATTAATTAATTAATTAATGAATTAATTAATTATTAAATACGTCTTTACGAGAGTATAAATCGATTATATATATATATACATAAATGAACAAGATTACCTAGGAAAGAATATGAATACACATTTTTGGGGGGGTAGGGAGGGAATGATTGGGTCAGGGGAGGAGTACTCTGCGGTACGAGAGATAGAGAAAGGGTTAAGTTCTCCATTCGCGAGGGCAACAAATCGGAGGAACATTTTTGCCATCTTGTTATATAATATATATATATATAAATATAAATATACATATATGTTATAACACATACATGGGCGCGCACGCGTGCGGACGCGCGAGGAAAAGTGCACGCGCGTTTTTCTCGCGTTAGAAAATTCGTTTGGATATTCTTTTCTTTTTTTTTTTTTCTTGTTAACTTTTTTTATTAATCCCGTTGTAAACTTGCGTTATTTATTTATGAAGTATTTATTATATCTTAGCAAAGTTTGAAGCGTCGCAAACCATTTAACGTTAGCTTGTTCCTCCGTTCGAATGACGAAGAATTTGATTGAAATTAGCCCTCTTGTCGCGCTGTTCGCCGGTTCGTTTTCGATTAAGCGTTGATCGGTTATTGCGATCGAACACACACACGAGAACACCATGTCCATGTGCGCGCGAACGCGCGCTGGCACGCGCGCGCGCGCGCTCCGCAACCTACCGCGTATGTACATTGAAAATATCAGATAGCAGAGCGCGAAGTGGTGGATGAAATTCGAGAGAGAAATGTGAAGAAGAAGGGACAAGTTGAAGTAAGGGAGAGAGAGAGAGAGAGAGAGAGAGAAAGAAAGAGAGAGAGAGAGAAAGAAAACGATTTAATATATTGCAGATACTATATTATAAATATAAATATAAACATAAAATTAAAACTTAAGGGATAGTTATTTCTACTACTCTAATTCGTCGCTTCTACGTGTGATTGTTGTATAAAAAAAAAGAACAAAAAGAAATACGATTATTGATTTATTATCATTGTTATTACACGATTATCATTACACGTTACGACTACTACTATTACTATAATTATTATTAATTATTGCCGAGCGAAAGCAGTATATTAGGGGAGGAAACGGGAGCACGGATAACTGTTGGAAGAGGAACGATGAGTAACGCGAACAATGAAAGAGAGAAGCGAACGGGAAGAAGTAATAATAAATAATGATAGAAGAATTAAGAGGAGAATGGTTTGTACGATCGTTTTTTTTCCTACGATAAAATAGTATTCTTAATTATTGCGTACGAATGGATCTCCGATGGGCTGAGGCCAAGGAGAAGAGTACGATCTCCAGGACGAAACCAAATAAGAAAAAGAAGAGTAACACAGAGTATATATATATATCCATGCACGACGAGAGAGAACGGAAAACCTAACTGAAGAAAGAAGAAAAGAAGAAGTAATAGCGCGTAATCGATCTTTATTATACACATTTATAAATACGAGTTTACGAATCGTTAAGATGGTCGAGGTCTGACGGAGGATAAAAGAAAACTAAAGTATGGTGTACCATTTTAAATGATCCTGTATCGATTGATCGAAGAAAGTTAGTCGAATGGATCGAGAAAGTATCCAGGATGGCACACGCTCGCTCGCGCGTGTTATTTACGAAGTTGTTTCTTATTGAACGAAAACGAAGAAAATAATTAGTAAAAAAAAAAAGAGGAGAAGAAGGAAAGACGAAGAAAATATGGAGGAAAGCAAGGTCCTTAGCGCGGAGGGACGCGTCTCGCTTGCACGCATCGGATTTTGCTGAAAGTCGTTGATCGCGAAGAAAGGAGAAGATCCGTAAAACATTCGAACGCCAACATCCATTTCTCCGGGATCTCGTTTAGTGTAACTCTTGTAGAATTATGCGTACGCGGTAAAATTTAGTGTGTAGTAGCATTAATTACTGTTCTACGAGGTTCTCTCACATTCCGCACGCAACGTCAACTGGAAATTCTAGTTGTTGTCGCATGTCCGAACAGTTTTCGAGCCGCTCTTTCAATGGAATTGACTTTCTTTTCGTGAACAAAAATTGATCGTTACTTCTTTCAAGTATTTCTCAACAGTTTTCCATTCTTTTCCTTGTTGATCGTCAAACGACGAGGTTCGAGTCCCGCGATTACGTCCGCGTCGCGCTGCAACACGCTCCGACACTTTGCCAGAGGTCACCTCGCAGACGAACCGATCCGTCGCGTTGCACTTTGGAGTCGATCTAGTCAGAAACCTGAAGCTTCTCGTCGTTTTCACGCCTTTCACTTAGTCGCAGGTCACGAGGTGTCATGACGTAGAACATTGCTCGGATCTCACGCGTGGAATCATTGAAACGTGACATTTGCCTCGAAGAAGCTACTTTCAGCAAGATCTGCTTTACTCGAACGGTGAAACGCGCGCGGTCGTTCGAAAATGGTTCGCAGGAATTTTAGAAAGCAACACGGGACGCAAGTAGAAAGTCGGCAAGCGAAGAACGAAAAGAACCGTGAACAAAGAAAAGAGCGAGGAAGGGAAGAGAGAAGAAAGTTGATCGAATGATGTACTTTCGTCGTTAGCATTTTTCTTCGATATATTCGATCGTTCCAAGCGGTCTTAAACGATTTAGGTAGAGCAAGAACGTTCGTCTGACGATATATTCTTTCGATTTAATATCCGTTGAATTTGTGATCATGCATGAATACCGATAATCGTAACGTTCATTCAAGTAAGCACTTTTTACTTTCCTCTCTATGCGATCTTCGAGATCTTCTTTGCTTAAAACCGACTAAACTTGTTGTCGTACGTGCACACCTTATTGTTGCGCTGATCCGAACGAGTTAGCTCGCCCCATATTGTTACGTTGCGAGTAGGGAATCCAGTGATCGAACGGGAAGAGGGTGCGAATTCGAATGCACACCCTCTCTCGCTTCGACCTCCTCTTCGTTCAACGTCCTCGCAAGCGTTGAAGGAACAGTAGGGACGAGTGAGAGAGCAATAGCGAAGTGTACACGCTCGTAAAAGTTTGCCTTTGGCGATCGTTCTCTTTCGAAAATCGTTTCTTTAATACCTTTGATACAGCAATTTGGATCCCATCGTTCGAAGAGTTGAAGATTGATAAATTCGAAAATTCAAAATCCAATGTAACCTTCCGGTTGCATCGACTTCTTAGTATTCCACGAGCCATTAGCAGGCTTTTTCGCGCGGAAACCAGAGGAAGAATCGACCGAGAAGCACGTACAAACGATGAGAGAAAAGCGGCGTAGCGCCGCGACAACCGAATTACCGAGTTCAATCAACAGCTTAGCGGGTTAATCGCCGTAGCGTGTAATTAAACTAACTAAGTCGTGTTTAAGGATGAAAAAAAAAAAAAAAAAACTCGTCTTCTGCGTGAGAAACCGCGACTCACGCGCGCACACACACACACACCGACCGATTGCTGCGTAAACTGCACGATTTTATTACAGCGTATTTTCAGCGCCACCGTTTTAGAGGAGTACACACCAAGCGAATACCCGAATCAGCCGAGAATTTTTAGTAACGCGGACTGAAACGAGAGCCATAAACCCGCGTAAAACGAAAAATAAAATAAAACGCAAAAAAAAACCAAAAAAAAAAAATGTAAGAAACAAATCAAGTTCCTCCTGAGCGTTCTTCCGGGATGCTCGACGCATGGCGTCGCGTGATCTGAAGCCGCGTGCACGAAATCTTTAGGGGTGCGATCAAAAATATAGTTCAGTTGTCCATTGAAATTGTTCGACAATGAACATTTCTTTATTTTTAATATTTATTTCCGAATCACTCTGATCTTGCTGGTCCAACGTAAATTGCGATACTTTCATCGAACTATATTTTTAATCGTTCGCTGACTGAACTAATGTTTAGCGTCAGAGAATTGAAAGATCACAGATAATTTGGAGAGAGAAATCTGAATGAAAGGAAGAATGGAACTCGGGTTCCTAAAAAAGAAATCTACGAAACCGAAAATACGGCTACGAGGAGAGAGCAACGTAAAAGACGCGGTCTTCGGCTATTTCGACCTCTCCTTTCGACTCTACGCTACTTCGATGGTCCGCGTTCGAAGTGTTTTTTATCGTTCCGTAACTTTTTGCGATCCTACCTACGTACGCAACCTAGAATTTATTAATTAGTGTACTTTTTAGCGTGTTCGTGCGTCTACTTGTGCATGCGTGCGCGTGATCAGTATACATGATAGTCTAATTGAGGTACAGCTCGGTTGATTTTGCACGACATCTCGGATCCGATCGATCGAATCCACGATTTGGCCGACTTCGACGCGCGTGTCGCCTCGTATAATAATAATAATAAAGTGAAAAAGAGATGAGAACGCAGACACGATTAACCCTTTACTGCCAAGCGTGACTTCAACGTCGCATGCCAGTTAAGTAGATTCTTATTCTTTACGTGTAATAAATAGTATTTAATTTAAGACCGCGTGATCGTCAAAGACTTAGCGGAGGAGAGAAATTCATGAAACATCTGCTAATGCACTACTGCCCAGTACGACCCACAAGTCACTGATCTACTTCTTCAAAGTGAACATTTTCTTGGACATTGAACGAGCATTGATTTAGGCAGTCAAGGGTTAAGAACCAGCGTCGATACACTTACATATCTTCTTCGTTGTGAAGTCTAGAGAGAAACAAATTAAGGAACGCTTGATCGATCGACGAAAACTCGCCAAAAACGTAATCGTACCGCGCGACCGTGCGATTTTTTAATCCCTCGCTTCTTTTTTCCCGACCATCGAGCGCGCGCGTCGAGCGGCCGAATTTTTCAACGCTGTTCAAACGAGAAAACAGAACCCTTTCGAGCTTAAACAGAACAAAAACCGACAGGTAACAATGTAAAAAAGCTAAACACACGATTCGCGAAGGGAAGGCGAAACTATGAATAAACAAAACGAAAACAAAAAAAAAATAGAAACCGAAACTCGAATAATGTAAAAGACAGGATTGAAGATATGTATAAAACGAAACAAAAAAATAAAACAGAGGGAGAGAAACACAACACGGATACACAGAAATACGGGAGAGAAAATAGAAAACGAGTTCTCGAAGAGTCCCCCATTGGTTTCGCGATGGCGGACGCGCGTTGAACGAAAAATAGCAAAAAAATATGTATGTATATGTGAATTCTTTGGCGGACGTGCGATCCAACTGTGCCTCGAATAAAATCTTTGAGCGACGTCCCCTCCGACTAAACGAGAAAATTAAAGAAGAAAAAAAAAATACCAGAAAAAATGATGAAAAAAAAAAATGATTATGATATGTAATAGATTGTAAACGTTCACTACTATTCTTATTGATATTATTGTCATTATTATTACTGTCATCATTATTATATTGTCATTGTTATTGTTACTATGATTACCGTCACGCGCATTTTAGAGGAATTATTCACGTGCAATCTGCGATGGCGAAATTCCGCGCGACATTCGTGTTTTTACTTCTTGAGCGTTGCGATGGAGAGAAAGAGAGAGAGAGAGAGAGAGAGAGAGAGAGAGAGAAAGTTAGACAACGAGAGAATTAAAGGATCGAAAATACGAAAGATTCGAGCGGACAGCGGATGGATCCAAGAAATAACTCCTTGGATCATTGATCTTCCCGGTGTTCTTCACGTTTCTTCACTTAAATTAGAATTTCTTAAAACTTCTTAACGTTAAGCTTTGATCCGAACAAATTTCGCAATTCCACGAATATCAAATTTCGAGACGTTCAAATCTCTCTAGACTTCTGCGTCTTTCATTTCGATCGAATAATTTGCGATTCAATCGACGAACACGAAACTTAGCTTCCAGTAGCCTATTATCGATACAGAAACCATTATATACGATAATCTAATTATAAAGTAATCTAATCTATAACTCGTACGCTCTAATAATACCGCGAATGCTTCTGACGCGAAGATCAATGATCGAGAACGACGGATTCTTACGCGAGTGGCCCGCGGATCTGATCCTCCGCTTCCGGTCGCGCAGATGCGCGGAATCGGCGTTTTAAGAGGGGACAGCGATCTTGGAAGCCCAGCTTCCGATAGATTTTACCTCGATCCTCGTTCCTTTGCGAAAGAAACGCCGATCGACGTCGCCATAGTTGGTGTATACGTCAACCGGAAAGGAAACGAAGAGAAGAACGAGAAGCAGAGCGAGAATGCGTGAGAATATACGATAGAGCGAGTGTGAGAGTGAAAATGGAGTGAGAGAATGTCGAATAGAGAGAGAGAGCGAGCGAGAGCGAGAGAAAGAGAGGTAGAAAGTGTGTGATTATTAAAAAAAAAAAATCTCTCATCGGTACATTTAATATAACGCTAATTCATTATTACAGACATTATTGGATTTACGGTAAACGGATAAGCGATTGATTACAATTTTGTCCTAATGTTCAGAGAAATAAAACAAGGAAATACACACCCGTTCCCGTTCTACACTTCCGGTTCTGCATCGTACTACCACGTTCTCCCTCGTTTGCCGTTCGTTTCGACGTTCAGTTCCTCTTAAATTACCTAAAATTTCACGCGTATTTCTACTCGATCGTTAATATTACAGGCGGTGTAACCGAATTTTTGCTGAATCTTTGCTAACTCGTTAACTGCATAACGTTCCCATAATGAGCTGGAACTCGTCGACAAATATTTAAAGGCAAACATCCGAATTTAGGTGACTGATAGACAAACGTCGCATAGAACGGCAGATAAGGCGTAATCGTCGCGATTCGTGCTCTTTTGTTTCTCCGTACAACTTGCCTTTCGTTCGTTGTTCCTCGATCGAACGCTCGTTATCGTGCATTAGCAATTTGTAACGCTCGATTATTCTCGTACGCTTTATTCTCTTCGGTATTACGGATTCGTTACCTATGTTAATTACGGTTACACGAACGATTATGTACGCCGCCATAGTTATTATTTTCCTACTACTACTACTATTATTTTTATTATCGTTATTATTATTTAGACTACGATTACGGTTAATTTTATTACAAATGCAGCGTTCATATTTTGTTATTAAATTAGACTCTGTTGTTGAACGAACCTCGCATTTCGTTTTATTATTTCCGCTTACGTCGTCAGTCACCCATCCACTTTCTTTCTTAACCGAGAACGATTAACGACAATTAGGATAGCGAGGAAAATATTTCTGGAGGACATCGAGATGTATAAAGTACACGAAGCTGTTTGCGTTCTTTAGAATTTTTATTATAAATAAATCGTCTTTAATCGATACATCATGATATTCTACAACGATGTACTCCCTTCCTGGTAAACTTCGTTGAAATGCCTAAGACACTCTAGAATAACGAGCATACGAACTCTGTAGGCGTCTCTCTAAGCCGCAAGCGTTCCTAAATCGTCGAACTCGACGAACGAATCTACAAACTTGGCGAACGCTACATTCTCTAATCTCGTCGAGTTGCCTCAGAGAATCGGTTAAACTCTCAAGTTAAGCTTCGTTAATTCATCACACAGAAGAGGAAAATAAGGGAAACGATTAGAAAAAAAAAGAAACAAGCGGACAGAAAAGTTTCGCCGCCATTAAATTTAACAGCAATAAGGAAAACGTACGGAAAGCTAAATTTAAATGTACACGCGCGGTCGTTTCGAAAAGTTCGAAAATACAAAGATGTTTATTTTGGCGGGGAAATAAAATGTCAAGGTTCGAGCTCTTAAATGGAGCAAGATATTTATATATATATATATTACATACACCTTATTGTGCATTCTAAGGCTCATTTAACAGAGGGACGAATAAAGTGCATTTCTGATTAATTACCGCTAAAATCTAACAGCGTAACATGATCGATAGGCAAGTGTGATATGTGGTTAATCGAAAAGTGCACTTTACTTGCATCCTAAATAACAATATTGCTCCACTTGCGGAACCGAACCTGACCCTATAATCTCGTACAAAATATCCAAAATATTTAACGCTCTGTAGAGTCGTTCGGAAACCAAACCGATCGACTCCATTCAATGTTAATGGTTCAGTTTCTGTAAACTCGAAGCATCGATCGTACACTCTAATACTAGATTTACAGAAATTGAGGCCGTCGATCGGCTCGGTTTCCGAGCGAAACGTATTCCCCCGTCTGAATGAAACAGCTTTACATGCTCCAACTCGAAGACCAATACGCGTTAACTGATACACGTTCGAAGAATCACGTTCTACAGATACAATCGGAAGAAACGAAGCGGCAGGGGAAAAAAGAAGTGGTAAAGAAACTCGACTTATCTCTGGCCGCGATAATGACGCGATACGCAAAAAGCTTATCAGATTAAATATCCTTATAATTAATCGTGAATCACTCTCGCAACGATAAATCATAAATATACGGATTGATTTTCTTTTTTTTTTTCTTTTTCTTTTTTTTTTTTTGCTTTTTTCTTCTCTCATATGGTTCTTTCGTTCCGGGGCAGGGGAGCGTGGGGATCGGACAAGAACTCTAATCAGCGTTGACGAAGCGTTGATAAAAATTGCCTCGCGTTGAAGTCATGTGCTCTCTGTTGGGATCCTCGAATACTCACAGCCGGCAGTATCGCCGGAAACAGCTTAGCCACCTCGTAATTCGCCGGTCTCGTCGCCGCTCCTCCTCCTGTTCCGGCCGCGTCCTACAAAAGAAGCGGAAACAGTCTGTAATATCTCGTTCTAACCAGTGGAGAACCGATCTAACAATAGGCTACTTTGTTCGCTGGTGTGCTAAACGCCGCGTTCTATCAAATACTCTTTCTGGTCATCCACTACTCACACGAAAGAATAAAAAAAGACGAAGAAATGTCGCTTAATTAAGTATTTGAATCATGATCGTTCGAGTTGGACAAAGTTACGCACTGTACAGCAGTACTTTGGCAGTACTTTTATTCTATGAGTGAAAAAGAAGACGATGTTATATAAGAAGAAAATAAATGAATTAAAATATTTAATATGCATGAACATACGCAGCATTCACGAGAGCATAACACTTCACAAATATGTTCGGTTGAGGTTTTTTTTTCTCTTCTTCTGATTAGAATAATTAAATGAGATTATCTATAACAGATGACCGCTGATGGGCGAATGAAGAAAGAAAAAGTCGGGGATGTTGCATAATATCGTTCGATAAATATTACGTGCTCGCTAGTATCGTAATCTAATATTGAAAAAAAAGAGGAATATATATATATATATAGAGATAAATATTCATATTACGTGTAATACCTGTCCGTACCGTGACTTAGTTCGTTTGCTACAATGCAAAGAATTAATACTGTTTATAACTTTATCCTGCAGTAAAGGAGCGCGATTGTAATGGTTCATTGTCGGACGATAAATGTACAATAATAGATAAAAAAAAAAGAAGAAAAACATCCGGCATTAGAAACACACATTTCCTGGTACATACATATATTAAAAATATATTATATTTTGATTAAAAACTTTATTTTCATCGCTACAATAATTTGAAGTGGTAAAATACCGATACGACATTACATGCTCATGTTTAATCGATATTTCCCTTTCTTTCGATAACTCTCTCCCTCTCGTCTACTACGATACATACGAAAACTTTTTTGTGTGCATAAAAAATTACAAAACTTTTATTTATCGTTTACGTTCGCTTTTATTTTATTTCTCTACTCGGCCTCTAAGGCTTAGGAATGATAAGCTAAGACTTTGTACTTTACTTTGTTTTCTTCCATAAACTTTTCTCTTTTTTTCCTAACTTCTTTGCTTTTTGAACTCCGTGTACATGCGACACAGAGTTTTCAAGCAAACATACACCTTGTTCCTCTATACAAACGTGTTTATATAACTTCTTTAAAAAAAATATATAAAGAAAGAGAATAAAGTATGATGACGATTTATGGTCGAAATGGTGGGATTGTAAAAGCTATAGACAAATTCACAAAGTGGGAAACAGGGGTGGCAGTCAGATAAAATCTTTGAACACCGTTATTTACTCCGATACCTGTACGTTAAACGGGAAAAGCAGCCGGATTTCTTCAGTATATATTACTCTTAGTTACGTTGATCGTACTAGTGTGTTGTGTATCTATCGGGAGATCTTGGGAAGGTATTATTATAAATTTTCACTACCTCTGCGTATCTGATTGAGACATGCCAGCATTCTGATCATAAAAACAGCCGGTACAGTCATGGTGTCTTTCGTCTCTTCCAACATGACTGCGTTCCTCTTTTTCAGCTGTAAATACACGCGTTATCAACAAGTTATATTTGTATTTCACCATACCGTGTGTGTTTAATAATGAATAACGTGCAATTAGAAGCTTCGATTCTGCCTTTGATAATAACACTTGCTACCAAGTAATTAAGTGCTCAAATACTTAGCTGCTCGACAAACGCGATCTTAAGCGCCCCCACCTTTGCTGTCTTTTGTTGAGCCGAGTTCAGAATCGAAGCTACAAGCTCGCACGGAAACTTACATCTTCGGCGAACTTCTCATCGAAGCTAGATTCCTCGTTTATTGGCGCCCAAAGTTTCACGTCGTAATCAATGCCTGCAGTGGCCAATAATGGGAGATACGGATGCGGTTGCAAGCAATTAACGACATGCTGATCCGCTTCGAGCAGCATGCATAACCGCGCGGTGTCTTTCTCCCAAATGAACACGTGGCCGCAATCACTACCGGACATGACGAAATCGTTGCCCCAGAAGTTCGCCTCCTTGATCATGGTCCTAAAGAAACTAGAGTCAACCAGGGGAAGACCAAATTGATCAGATAATACGGCGGTCTTGCCCTAAATGGCCCAACACCGTTCGAAGGCTTTTTCGGAATTAGAAAGTGAGTCCAAGAGTTTTGGTTTCCGATTAAGATGTTCAAACGTTATTCCGTACGTTCCACCCTCCTTAGCCTAACTGTCCTAACTAACTTTTGAGCATTCGACGATATTTTTACATTGCCGTAATAGAGTTAAAATATTTTCTAACATCCTGAAGAATTGAAAATTGTTAAGCAGAACGTTTCAGCCAGGAAGAGCAGAGTATACGCATTGAATGAAGAAGTTAACGTATTACGTACACGAGGGTAAGACATGGTCAAAGAATACCAAACTCGCCAAATAGAATTGGTGTATCGACAAAAAATTCCACTAACGTTCGCTAAGACATTCACCATTGTTGATTATCACCAAACATTTAGCCGATTAAAGAGTTTTCGATTACGGCAGATCTTTGTTAATCATTTAGTCACAAGATTTAATCGTATATTATGTATGTACACCCTCGTATGTAAAGCCTTCTTAAGGTTTCGTGACATTCTTATTATCCGTAAATTGCGTTAATAGTTGAAGACCACCAAATTAAAGTTATCATCGTGAAAATAGCGACAGTATACCTAGCGTTACGGTGCCCCATGTATTTCTGTTTCACACGAAGCTCCGTTACGCATGTCTTATCGAAGCTCGCCGATCCCCGACGCGATCGCGTGTCACCCATGGCCTCGTCCATCTCTGTTTCCATTGAATCTTCTAATCTAAATTATCGAAAAAGATCGGTAGGTATTTATGAATATTACGTTCCACCAATGAAACATTAAATGTTTGTGTCATACCTTTCTCCTGATTGTGTATCTTCGTCATCGCTATCGATAAAAGCGCTTTCATCAGTCTCTGTGGAAAAAATAAGACACGATCTTTGATTTTTCTAAAAGATATATCTGTTTACACTCGCGTTGGCAATCGAACGACGCGTGAAAAATATTCACGCAAATCTGGTGAAAAACTTTGTACGGTTTTGTCATCTTCAATATAATGCTTACTTTCTTGTGTATCACTATATCTTAAACGTTTGTCATGACTTCTGCCAGAAAATGTTCCACTGCTTCCGGATGGTCCTGTTCGGTGTAACATAACATTCGAAATGAATTGAATCGAACAAAAATTGATTGATCAATTAGAAAACTAACGATTCGCTTACCCGCGTGATAACCGTCACGAATCATCTCATCGGCTACACCAAGAGATATCGTTGCGCTTGTCGAACTTTTATCTGTATAAGTTAAACTTACAGCAGGTTCACTGCCGTGCCTACAAATAATAAACGTACATAAATAGAAACGTTCGATCGGAATATCAGTCTAACTCGTTTCAGACATGCCGTACTTTTCGAGAAACCCGACTCTCATTTTGGTTAGTCTATCTTGAAGGTTCTCCATCATGTGACCCTCCTGTTTATTCTCCATACTGCTACAGGGAGAATCATCGTTGCTACTTTGATCATCTTCCGGTACGTCACTGGTCTTATCCATAGTATGCGATGAACACGGTTGAACAGAACACATTTGCGTTTCTATTTGACTAGATTCAGTTTCCATAGGAACATGTGAGTTGCGATCGGCTGACGAGCTCTCGTCAGCCGATTGATTCGAAGGCATAGTTTCACTGGATGCCGTTTCCCCTTCCGCTTTCGCCAAGCAACTAGCTCCAGTGTTATTTTGCGTACCACTGGTACTCGGACCTTCCAGTCTGTCTACTTGTTGCTCTGAAACAGCTACGAATTTTCGACTTACGGTTTCGACGGTCTGGCAAGGAGTTAAACAGCCTCGAATGAGATATATAATTAAACTACCTGTCCCTTGATTAGCCTGAGTCAAAGCTTTTTGAACTGTTTCAGTTTCGTTGTCACGTCTTTCCTCGCTAGATTCCGCGACACTCTCGTTGCTATTTTGAGCGTTCTCTTGTTGATCGATCACGCCTTCTAAACTATCCTCACCGCCACCGCATAACGCGGCTCTGGTGGCTGGATCATTTAACATTCTGCTTAGAACGTCTGTCATTCTCTGCATTAACGAGGTGTGAAGAACGGGTCTGGCTTGAGCAATTTCTAAAACGCAGTAAAATATATAACACGTTATTTCGCGGTGTAGAAATCAGTAAAGATATTTGAAGACTTTAGAGATTTAAAGAATTACGTGACGGTGTTGTAAAACATTATAAAAAATTACAAATGACATCTTATGCGTAAAATCTCGTTTCATTCTGATTAATTGCAAATAAAGAAAAAAATAATGTAGCGCGATGTACTTCGCTACCGAGTAAAAAGAAGAATAACTCAATTTGTCACGAACTTAACAGTTTAATGGTTGATGGCGATACATTGACGTCAATTGAGCATCAACTACTAGTGGTCGATGACGCCACACTGACGTCAATTCATTCTACCTCCATCCTGTTCATAGCTGGTGAACTTTTTTTCGCTACGTAATGAAAATCATATCCTCGCAATTCTTTATCAAACAGTCGACCTCTGATAAAAGTTAAAAGGTATTTTATCTTGAAATACGTGTACCTGTGCCGCTGCGTCGACCGCTCTCGCATTCAGGTCGAGCGTCGGGACCAGTGTCGGACCAATCGCCTCTAAGTCTTAATCTACGCACCGGTAGGGTCGAGCGTAATTTTTGCTTCTTACTGTCTCCCTTTCTGATCGCAACATCTTTCCTTAACTGTACACTAGCTTGGTCCTAAATAAAACGATCGATATTTTGTAGCTGAATATATGATACGCGTACTGTGCTACAAAAGAGGAGCATGTGCTTTCTTCTCTACCTTCACGTTGAACAGATAAAGATGATCGCTGCTATAACTAACGAGAACATCCTGCCCGTCTGGACTGTAATTCAAGGACGTAATTCTATAAGAATTCCCCTCAAACTCTGGAACAGTGAAAGTACACAGGGCCTTCACTGCTCCAGGCGTGTCCGTCCATCCTGAAAAATGATTCAATGCAACCTTCGTCCTCTTTTTTTATTATGCTTACTGCAATTCAAAAGCTTTCGTTTCGTTTTTATATCGAAATTATTCGTATTATCAAAATTACCAGTAGCCGGTGTTCCAAGTGTTCTTCTATCTAATATTCTAACGGTACTATCCGAACAACCTATAGCTATTTGATGGGGTGAAGTAAGGTTCACGGACAGAGCGGTTATAGCTCTCTCGCATGAAATTAACACATCCTCTGTACATCTCGAGGCATTGCACTTGTCCTTTATTCTGAGATCGAACCATCTCACGGTGCCGTCTTCGCCACAGCTTAAGAAATTATGCGGTTCACCGGGTATCGTCGCTATTTCGTAAGTAGTGCCGACATGGCAATTAAACTGGTTGTGAAATGTTTTCGTCCTTCTCATTAAATCTGCAACCGTCGAAGTTTCTCTGTTAGCGAGTCGCGTTCAGAATCATCGTGACGCCTAATTAAAGACCGTCGACTCTTCACCTGTATACAAAATAATCCCGTCGCCGCTGCAAGAAACTACTCGATGATCACCGCTGTTGGGCAGAAACTTTGCGCTGAATATATTCGCTCTGTGACTGGTTTTGTAGTCTGTTAATACCTGTAATGAAAAAGTGAAAGGTTTTTGTCGCTGATGTCTCTGATGCAACCTTCCTTTTTCCTTGCTCTTTTTTTTTTTTATACACCGTCTCCGTTTGCGCGACTCTCAACGGGGTGAAAGATCAAGCGAGGCGAGAGCGACCCGCGCAAGTGAAGAGACCAGTTTAAATTTAATAATTATGTGTAAAACCGCTAATTCTATTTAATTAAGTTAGATAGTTCTAGATTGATGGTTCCCGATGATAAAATTAGCACTACACGCGTTACACGCACAGCTTTTTGTTCATTTGGCAAGGCTTCCACCTATCTATCTACATCAACACACGCTAGACCTTGAATAGAATTAAACTATCCACAATATCTTCTTGAAAAAGGTATACCGCCAGTGTAATTTCCTACAAGTCATCTGTACTTCTGCTCGATAGAAATTGTTACCCATTTAATCTTGGCAGAATAGATTTTTGATAAATCTATGATAACAGAGAGATCTGTACAGAGATACCGAATTGATGTATAAAAAGCAATTTCATTCTACAATGTGTAAGCATATTTGTAATGTATTTATAAAAATATGATAATGTTCATTATATTAGATTACTATATCAAGCTCCACACTATCAAATTGAAATGATACAAGTGGAATGATACGTGATACGTTTATCGGCAAGTAAAAAATAGTAGTAAAAGTAAAAGGAAAGATGTTAACAATCATGTGTGCGAATATCTTAAACTGCTTTGTCAAGGGTGAAAATATAAATAACCTTGGCACAGAATTTTACAAGACTGATGCATATAAATAAAATTAATATATACGTATGCAGCAGAACTAAAAATTTAGAACTAAAAATGATTAATGATACATTCTCCAGGAAAAAAAAGGAAAGAAGAAAACCCAATTCTATTATTATGCTAAGTTTCTGGATATTTTATGCGATTTTAATCCATGGACAATGTTTAATCTGCTTAGATTAAATGTATGAAAGTAAGCATTAATGGTAATGAATACTTACCTCATAATTGTGTGCATTGGTAAGAACAAGGTGCTGATCATCGCTACCGGACAATATCAATTCTCCAGAAGCATTCCAACAAACAGAGTTAACACAGCCGTTATGGACTTTCAGTCTCTTTAGCAGTGCCATACGTTGCATCATTTGAAGGCTTGCTGTAATACATAAATTACAAAAGCTGATTTAGAAAGGAAATTTTTAAAGGGTCAGAAAAATATAGTAGCTACTCTCCATGTCTTTACGAGAAACATATGTAGAAAAATCTAGATCTTGCGTAGACCACGTTTTTTTTTTTTAATCTGTATTAACACTTTACTCGATATTTAATAATCAATTTCTATTCAGTTAAATGTACCGAGTAAAACGTATCAAAAGTATTAAAAGTAAATTTTCGTCACTGTACTGTTACAGCTCGCTGTGCTATTATATATTCGCTTCAAAACATCGCACGACATACCTTTACTGCTGGAGTAAAGCTTCATCCTGGTGCAATCATTGTATGGCTGATAATAAATGTCACGAAATACGTTCGAGTGTGTTCTCTTCATGGTTGATCTTTCACTTTGTTACGGTTGAAATTGAGCGTTAATTTGCGGTAAGCATCGATCCCGGATTGATGTGAAATTTTCTTCTAACCGTGGTGAATGGACGAACGAGTCTGTCAGTCGGACGAGCAAACGGCTTTTCGCTTATTGTCCGAATCAGAGAGCGATTAACATGCTCTTACGCAGCAAAAATCCACGAGGATCGTAGAGAAACGACATGGCACACGTACTAAAAATAAACTCTACAGCTTCGAGGATTTGTGCAATCAGATGAGCCGTGATCGCTTCTGACCAGAACAGCTGAGCGAATGTATACACACAATGCTGAGAAGAAAGTGCACGAGAACTCGATCATTTCGTAGGACTATAATCGATGTCGACAGTGGCGTCATGCGAATACGGAGAACCCTTCTTTCGCGTAAGTTTGCTATAAATTCAAAAATAAAAGTGAGTTCATCATTTTTATCATAGTAGATCGTGGTATTCTTTGCTCAAACTTTTCTACGCAACAGAGTTTCTTGGAATTTGCATTTATTTCTTCATGGTAAAGCGATAATCTTTACTTATGACCATACAGTATGTTAACTCATTAAGGTAGTCCTCATTAGGAAAGTATTATCAAAATAATTCACGAATGGTTGTTCAGACGCAAAGTGCTGTTCGTGTGTTGCATTCTATAATCTTTTCTTTATTTTAGATACATCATAGAAGAAATAAAAAGACTTCGATTCTAATAAATTGAAGACTGCCAATTTTGGAACGAGCAGCGTGCGCTATCTATCAGAAGCTTCGAGTACTATATTTCTGGATTCAAATGTGACTGAAAATTTATGCAGTTCATGGAATAATTCGAAATTCACAACGAATCACCTATAAAATGTATTACAAATTGGTTTATAAAAATAGTTCATAATAATTAGCCCGTAAGAACATTCCTGTACATTGTTAAAAAGTCTTAATAAACTATTATTCAGTCACAATTAATTGTTTGATCATTTAATAACCTGTGCAACAATCCTGCAATACCCAATACAAATCCTCAAACCAAAGTCGAAAATCAGAGTCTCGACTGAAAAATCCCGAAAACTGGGATTTCCTGGAAAATGACGTCACTTCCAAGAAACGCTGAAATTCCGAGAATTTCGAGAGTTCTTGGAAATGACGTCATTTTCCAGGAAATGGCACATTACGGATACCTCCTCGCCTATCATGTTCTCCTGATACAAAGTCGAAAAATCGGGATCTCGATTGAAAAATCCAACTTTGTATCAGGAGAACATGATAGATGAAGAGGTATCTTAAAATTTAAATTTCCCGCGCTTTTTTCGGATACCTCCTTGCCCATCATGTTCTCCTGATACAAAGTCGAAAAATCGGGTTCTCGATTGAAAAATCCAACTTTGTATCAGGAGAACATGATAGATGAAGAGGTATCTTAAAATTTAAATTTCCCGCGCTTTTTTCGGATACCTCCTTGCATATCATGTTCTCCTGATACAAAGTCGAAAAAATCGGGTTCTTGATTTTTAAAAAATTGAGTTTTGTATCAGGAGAACATGATAGTCGAGGAGGTATTCGTAATTTGCCATTTCTTGGAAATGACGTCATATTCCAGGAATTCTCAGAATCGACATTTTCAAACACGAAGTCGCCGATTTTGGGGATTTTGTATCAGGAGAACATGATAGTCGAGGAGGTATTCGTACTTTGCCATTTCCTGGAAAATGACGTCATTTCCAGGAATTGATGATATTCTAGGAAATCGAGCGCCAATATTTGAACTTAGAACTAATTTTATCGTGATCAGGACTATTTTCTACCAGTTTTTCTGGTTTAAGGATTTGGATTGGTTATTGTAGGATTGCTGTATAGGTTAATAAAGGATTAAACAATTAATTGTGTTTAATTAATGGTTTATTTTTTATGATATCTACAATACAAGATTGACTGAAGTGGTGCTAGAGTTTTCTTCCAGATAGCGCTCTTAATTCGTTCCTAATGTATAGTGTATAGAGAGTAGCGTAATCAGCGGTGCAATCTCGACCGATTGACTATCGATGTATCGAATTTCTCTATCGAGAAGTTTACATTTTTGAGGAAGGCTTCGCGGACCGTGTGCCAAGCGATTTCAATACCGTACTGATTCATTTGTTCCCAATTCCGTTATTGTTGCCATTGACCGTGTCTTTATAATCATTGAAAGTAATAAATGTGCTCTTTAAGAACTATAGATAGAGCCGTGCGAAGGCTGCGAGAGGTTATGAGTACCATTTAGCATTACAAAGGAGTTCGATCAGCGTGACTGAAAACACTAAGTGATTTGGCACTATCCGCGGTAAAAATGACAGTTATGGATTTTTTCGGTTGTGCCTTTCTGGCATTTGGCCCGCCATTAGCTATGTTTACGTTCACCGTAGCAGCAGAACCCATCAGAATTATTATACTAATAGCCAGTGCCTTCTTTTGGCTCATTTCTTTATTGTTATCATCGGTGCTTTGGTATGCTGTAGTGCCGCTGCAGAATCACCTCGCATTTGGACTCGTATTTTCCGTACTGTTCCAAGAAGCATTCAGGTAATTCAGATAAATATCAAAACACTTTCTCTATTAACCCTTGTATACGATTCAAGACGATCCGACTTGAAATAAAAATTAAATAATTGATCGTTTTTTATGACTACAACAGTGTATGTTAAAAAGTGCTTTATACTATTTAAATTATGACAGACAATACTTGCTTTAATAAATTCAATGCAATGGTCATTTGAGTAATATACAAGAGTTAAACTACATTATTCTTAATGTTTGTTATATTTCTAAATACTTCTCTTATTACTTCTATGTAGATACCTTTTGTACTGGGTATTAAGGAAAGCAGAAAGAGGATTGGATAAAGTGACTACAACGCATGTCGCGGACAGCAGACACGTCTTTGCATACGTGTGTGGTCTAGGCTTTGGTTTTATGAGCGGTGCCTTTGCTCTAGTCAATGTCCTAGCAGATGCTGTCGGTCCAGGAACAATGGGACTTAGACAAGGCACAGAATACTTCTTCGTAATATCAGCAGCCACAACTCTTTGCTTTATCTTACTGCATACATTTTGGGGTGTCGTATTCTTCGCTGCTCTGGATAGGAAGAATTGGGGACAAGTTATTTGGGTTGTTGCCTCACACTTGTTTGTGTCATGTATGACCCTGTTAAATGTATATCAGGCTTATGTAGCAACCACATTATCCGCTTATGTGGTCTTAATGATAACAACAACGCTTGCATTCAAAGTAGCAGGAGGTAGAGCTCAAAGTATAGCTCACTGCTTCTCAAGACAGTGAAGAGAAGAATGATAAAGTTGAAACATAGTTGTGTTTGATAAAAATGGACATCAACAGAATGATGAAACAATTTTTTTTTTCTTAGGTATTAGATCATAAAGAGATTGTTCACTACTCAGATATACATCATACATAAGAATTAATATTATTTTAATAGTGCTAAAAAAACCGATAATGATCAGGACTGTATTTATACAGATTCAGAACATGTTAGAACTAAATGAATTTCTACACTTGACCAAAATGAGTAGGGAAATATTGACTGTATAAATATTATTTACCTTTCGAATATAATATTTTTCACATATTACAGGTTTATGTAATTCAATCCCATTTGAAGAAAATTATTGCAAAAGTTCATTGAACTAAGCAATGATACGTTCTAGCACAGAATTTTTTGGTCAAGCTGCTAGTCCGTCCCTTAACCCATCGAAACGATTGTAAAACGCAGAACGCGACAATGTTTCGATTCACAATCTAATTGTACCTTAATGTACAATACCTCCTCCTGTATTACGAAAAAGAAATAAGTCTAAATTGTGCGTGAATGTACATATGTAAGAATGTATGTATGTATGCATATATAATGTACATGTTCTATCAAAGAAGAAGAGTAAATTTGTGCATCAATTCGCACCTTGCATAAAAAGAAAACAAGCTATTCAAAAAAAGAAAAAAAATGTTATACAAATGATGATAATATTGTAAGGAATTGTTCAGTAGTTTTTGTATGTATATAAGATCCATTACATAATAGTTGTAATTTAGGTGTTCAATATACATTTGTATATTTGGCATTGTGTTTCACTTACCATCTCGTGGTTTATTACTCGATTCGTATTGCATTTCGTATGTCGTCCAAATAAAACCCATTTGTGTACAACTAAAGATATATTTAATTGTGATCCTTTAGTCCAAATAACAAATACCACAGGATGAATTAATAGATAAATATTTTAATCCATTCTTTTTATTAAGAAAAGAAGAATTGAAACGCAAAATGAATCACAGTCACGAAATATCATTCGAATAAATTCATCTATCGTTCCGTTATTACAATAAAAGGTATGTATATCAAGATAAGATCGGAGCACATGATCGATCTGATGTATTTTCATCCTGTGGAACAATTGAATTTCTAATTACTAATCAGTAATTAGTCGTTGATAACATTTAGGAGCTCGTCAAGGAAGCCATAAGTAATTCCATTTTATTTAAAAAGTTCTTCCCCTCCATTTTATCCCATCGAACCTCTTTGAAAGAACCACCTAAATTTTCCCACTTTCTCTCTCTTACTAATTGCCCTGGGAAGAAATCTTTCCTAGGAGAATGAGCTATAGAAACTTGTACTCCCGTTTGTGGTTCACATCTAACAGCTATCATCCTAAAAGTCCAATAATTGTTTTAGATAAATATATATATATATATATATATCAGTATTTAACAATGATAAAGTCAATGATAAAAGATAAATACCTATCGCCTATTGGCGAAGCTAAAATACAACTGCTAGCATTTCCCAAAGGTTCCACCGCGCCTAAACCAAGATGCGAGCTGTTGGCTAAAAAATGCCAATCCATACGTTTCGCTAATGCTTGTACTGCTGTTATTTGGTGCTGATAAATCTATAATAACACGAGTATTAATTGGATTAGTTACACGGCACTATAAAGAATTAGAATAAAATATAAGAAAATAGATATAATTACTTGACAAAATATTAGGTCCCGTAGTTCTTGAGGTTCATAACTCATATGCATCACTCTACCATCTCGACACACACATTTCAAAGATTTCTCTCCTATATGAACAACCAACGACGTCCGATAAACGTTATCATATCCGTGCGTTAAAATGTTAATTTTTACGCAAGATTGGGTAGGGGAATTTAACGCGTTCCAATGAGAAACGATCAAAGGATCCTTCACTTCCTTCGCTATTGTGTCTAAAACGTACTCGGTACGCAATCGCATGAAGTAATGTTGCGCCTGTTGGATAATTTGTTCCAAAAGCGTTTGACTTTTTGTCATTTCCAACAGCTCGTATCTATCGGCTGCTGTTGGTCCGGCTAAACATCTTCGTTTACTGGGCCCTAGAGGACCCGAAGAAGGATGTGGAAATGGATGATGAGTATTCTTGTGATGTACTTCGCGTAAAAGTTGATGCAAGGAATGTTCTAATACATGATCGTGGTCGCTTTTGTGAGGAGGGGGAGCGGCTGGTTTTTTATCGTTACCCGTACTGTGACAGAGTCCTATGATCAACTGAATTCCAGGCAACACCTAAAATTGTAAACAAATCTTAAAGTTGCGACACTTCTTTGGAGAATTGAACGCATAGAGTCAATATGCAACAAAAATAGCAAAAGAATTACCGTTGCCATTATTTGATTGCCCACAACCATGTGTGGTATAGGCGCGCGCAAATGTACTGCTTCTCTCGCCAATTGACTGAATAATTCTTTACAGAAGAGAACGTTCTGTGCAGCCTCTAATTTTTGCTGCCAGTGCATATCTGCATTGGAACTGTGTGCACTGTTATTAAGTAGACTAATATTTGCACTACACAGATCTTCTTGGTCTATAAAGAAAAAGTAAACAAGATTTCTAGTATTGCTACATGCACATACTGTTTTCACTTGACGTAATAATTTATACATTATATCGGTTCCAGCGACTATACACTTACACTTACCTTTCTGGCATAGAACTTCTATGTAAGCAACACCTTGCAGTTCACTAGGAATAGTAACTCTCAATGCAGAGGCTTTGGAGTTTGGGGGATGAGCTTGACCTGACACATTATTAGTACCAGCACTTGGAGATGCAGGAGGACTGTTGGTACTCTTTTCTTCTTCCTCAGCCTTTGTAACTTCAAACATACCAGTCTGGGGAAACTTGGAACCAGCTGCAAATATTCACAATGTTTGTCTAATACTATCTGTTTTTGAACAGCACACCAAATATACCAGGAGTAATTACAAACCTGTTCTATAACTAAGATCACCAATGATAGAATTGGAAACTTTCTTTAAGCGCCAGTTTTGCCTCAATCTCAATAATTCGATATGAAAATCTGGCGTCGATCTATTCCTGGCCAACTCATTCTGACAGTTCTTCAATCTATCAGCACCCATCATAATAACAGAAGCTGCTCCAGCTAGCGCTTTTTTCCTGGCATATACTTGTATCATAGGTTTCACTTCTGCTGCATCTTGTGGCACAGGATCAAGAACCATGTAGTGTTTCTCTTTTGCTATCGCAAGAACATCAGCTAACACGCATACCTCTGTCAACCCGTTTCTGTAAATAGTTTAATTTCTTTATTTTGACAATCCACATTCTTGCAGCACATCAATTGAAGATGTTTTTAAATTGTTCAACTTTATACGCAACCTCAGCTTGTTTCTAACGCTGTCCCATGGCCATAAAGAGGACTGGAAAGACGCTGCGTCTTTGGTTTCTTCTTCACCCTTCTCACCACCTTCGGCTTCCTTTTTGATATCCTCACCATTGGTTTTACTGAAGTCGATTTTCTGCGCGATTTTCGCCAAGTTTTCGGACAACGTAAGAGGCCTAAAAAGTCATTGATTGATCTGGTTAATTAACGCAGAGCATGTTGTTACAAAATGTAAATAAAACATTATTTTAGGGTTGGTTATAGATGAAGTATATAACAAACATATTTTATATTAATTCTACGTAGAATATATTTTTTATTTAATTGCAATGCTCGTTGAAAACGCGAATTACATACGCTTGATAAATTTCCTGGCCATCATAAGTGATTTCTTGAATCTGATTCTCGATCGGTGCCTCCACAGAAATGTTCACTGAATACGCCATTATTGTTTTCCTGACGCAGACCTACCACTACAAGCAGTAAATGACAGCTAAAAGTGAAAAGAGTCTTCTAGGGAAGTTCAAAAGTAAATTTAAAATACAGGAGTATCAGCAAGAACGGTACTCGCGTCTGCGAGAGCTCACGTATTAGTTACTACTACAGTTAACCCCCACACAATGATTATGTTTACCCGTGGCGCCATCTCTGTGAAAAGTGCTCAAACTGGTCGCACATCGTTATCGACAGAGAAGCAAACTACCGACAGACTCGTGGCGCCATCTCTGCGAAGAGCGCTGAAACTAGTCGGTCACGAACTTCAGTTATCTTCCGAGAGATGGCGCCACTTGTCGCACAATACTATGATGTCGATAACGATTTGCAATCAAGGTGAAAACTCTGAACAAATAGCAATACAAGCGTGAGGAATCAAACATTATTAACGGAGAGAGATTTTGCTTTTAAATTTGCTATATTATGTGTAAATTGCGGTCACATATTATTAGGAGCAGCGAACTTGATTTTCTGCAGACTAGTGGCGCCATCTCTTTAAAGAGCGCTAGAACTAATTCCCGAGTAGTTTCAGCACTTTCCACAGAGATGGCGCCACTGTCGGTAACAGTAACACTTCGCTGTCGGTAACTATGTGCGACCAGTTTCAGCACTTCTCGAAGAGATGGCGCCACCAGTCCGCAGCAGTACCCTTCACTGTCGGTAACTATGTGCGACCAGTTTCAGCACTTCTCGAAGAGATGGCGCCACCAGTCCGCAGCAGTACCCTTCGCTGTCGGTAACTATGTACGACCAGTTTGAGCACTTTTCGAAGAGATGGCGCCACGGGTCAAAAATGTAGTTGTATAGAAATCACAACGATAATTTCTGTGAGCCCTAACGCGCACTGTTGCGGACTAAATGGATCAACCAGTAGAATATATTCAACATTAAAATATCAAGTAATTAATATTGTTGAAAAAAAGACATACTTTCCCAATTATGTTAATCAAATACATTTCATCTATATTTCTTACTTCAATCAAAATGTCTTATTAATTAAAACAAAACGAACTCTGGTTTTCCTAGATAAATTCAGATTTTAAGAACGTGGAACCCTGCTTCAATGCGTTTAGGAAAGCTGAAGTTTTGCCGGGATTTTAATCGATCTACACACGAGAAAGTATCATTTGCGATTGAAGAATTGGCGGAATTTGTAGTACAATTGTAATTGTCATTTAAAGATTACACAATGTCAAAAGTTAATACGTTGTATAATTATTTTACCTCGCCTAAAACACCTAAAGTACCGAACAATAAAACGATTACTGATAATAAAGGAGCAACGACACCGAAAAGGGCCAAGGGACAAAGGAACAAAGGTACACGCTTCGAAAACAATTCACGTGTGATTAATTAATCCAGTCTGACGATGCAACATGCGATGAAAGACGTATTTTACGTTATTTTTGGGCCGCATGTGCTGTTGTAAAATCTCGAATCGCAGTAGATTAATGTAGATTTCATTAATTTTCTGAGGATCCGGTGCATGATTATAACCGAAGGACTTGAAAATTTAAATTTCGTATTCTATTTGCCATAACTGACGTATTCTACATCTTCAAACTATCGAATAAATGTCACATAAATGATGTAACTTTTAATATTGCATGTAGCTGTAAGCCCACGCAAAGGAAAGGAAAATAAGAATGTCCTAGATCGGAAAAGAAGTTACGAAAATGACGATGACGACGAAGAAGAAGAAGAAGAGAAGAAAGAAGCCGAGACACCGCAACCAAAAAAACGTAGACTGATCATCCCTGATGAAGAATCCGGAGAGGACTCTGGAGATGAATTTAAACCTGGTTTGTAATAGGTTTTACTATATCTGGGCCTCAAATTATTTATTTGGAATAAATATATTCAATGTTACTTTAATACAGATCTAGCGGATGAATCAGAAGAGTCTGATTCAGGATCCGAAGGAGTCAGTGAAAGTGAACCGCCAACTGCGAGCGAAGAAGAGACACCAGAGGTAAAGGAGTAATCAATCATTACATATGTTGAATTTGCACTGTGATCATTTAATACAAGTTGTGTAATATTATAGAAAAAAAGAAAGGTAAATAATGCTACTGGGAGGAAGTGGAACAGGGCACCAGCAAAGAAACCTATCAAAGAAGTAAGTTTATGCTTCTAAATTACTATATTTTGTTAATTACGTATGAGCACTGTTTAATCGGTTCATGTTTAAACAGGATAAAAAAGAATCAAAGCCACAGCAACAAAATCAAGCCCAAGGTTCGAATGATGTGGATTCCTGGCCACATTTGAAGTATGATTTCCTTCAACCCAATAAAATACGCGATATTAATAAAAAACCAGCAAGCGATCCAGATTATGACCCGAAAACTGTCTATGTTCCTCTGGATTTCTTGAATCAGCAAACCCCAGCCATGAGACAATGGTGGGAATTGAAAAGCAAACACTACGATTGTGTTCTCTTCTTTAAAGTAGGAAAGTTCTATGAACTGTATCACATGGATGCTGTGATCAGTGTTAACGAACTCAATCTAACATATATGAAAGGAGAATTCGCGCACTCTGGATTTCCCGAGATCGGCTATGGTCGTTTCTCTGCGAGTCTCATAGAGAGAGGATACAAAGTGGCTAGGGTTGAACAAACAGAGAACCCAGACATGATGTCGCAACGTTGTAGCAAAAGTATGGTACCAAGAGTACATCTGATATATTTGACAATGATTATTAATCGTAATCTAATTTCATTTATTGCTTTCAGTGGCCAGACCAACAAAATTTGATAAAGTGGTTAAAAGAGAAATTTGTCAAATAAGTTCCAGAGGCACGAGAGTATATACACCTCAGGACGTGGAAGCATCTACACCAAATTCTAATTATTTATTATCACTGGTTGAAAAATACTCGTCTAGTTCAAACACGTCTCATTACGGAGTCTGTTTCTTAGATACTACAATAGGAGACTTCTATCTTGGGCAATTCGAAGATGATAGGTGTAATTCTAGGATATTAACTTTACTTGCTCATTATCCACCGGTTCATGTGAGTGCTTGTTTAATGCTTATTATTGAGATTCGACGAATAAGTATATGATAAAATCTTAATTTATTTTGTGGCGTATTTTTAAATAGTATTATATATTTTAGGTTGTATACGAACGTGGCAATTTATCTCCAAAGACATTACAAATCTTAAATAACGCTTTAGCAGCGTGTATTAAGGAACCACTTCTGCGCGAATCCCAGTTTTGGTCATCTTCAACTACTTTACAAGTAAATATAATAATATCCTTGTTTTAGAACTTTAAAACTTTTGTTGTTTATTTCAATTTCTCTTGTCTTTAATTTTTATAGAACCTTCATGAAGGAGATTATTTTAAAAAGCCAGGCTCTGAATTTCAATGGCCTGAAGGCTTACAACCATATCTTAATCAGGGTAATTCTTTTATATATTTTTAAACTTAATTTATAAATTTAATGTTCATCGATATTTAATAATTGCTTCTTATTTAGGCGATAGTTTAGGTTTAACTCCAGCCGATGATAAAGAGTTAGCTGTGCATGCTTTAGGGGGATGCGTGTACCTGCTCAAAGACTATCTGCTCGAACAGCAACTATTAGCACAGGCACGTTTTAAATCGTACGTGCCCCCAGACTTCTCGTACGAAACGTCTACAACCGCTAAATTTGCAAATAACATGGTAATTGCAAGCATTACTTAATTACACAAACTACTTACATATAGATAATTTATACATTTCCAATTATTAGGTTCTAGACGCTATCACTATAAATAATTTGAGAATTTTTGGCGACGGCTCTCTGATGAAAACATTAGATCGTTGTTGTACCGCATTTGGAAAGAGGTATATATATGAAATAATAAATTCTCTATCGTAAGTATTTTGACCGATCTGATTTGGTCGTAGATTGTTACGTGAATGGATCTGTAGACCATCTTGCCGTAAAGATGTTATAATTGAGCGTCACGAAGCTATAAAAGAATTAATGGATAATTCAGATGTAGTACAAAATGCTCGTAGTATATTGGGTGCCCTTCCTGATCTTGAAAGGTTGCTAAGCAAGTAAGTTCGAGTTATCATTAACGGATCAAAAGATATTTAAGGCTGAGAAGAGAATTATGATTGTTTTCTAATATCTTAAAAATTGTAAAATCTTAGAATTCATGCACAAGGAAATCCAGCAAAAATGAACAATCATCCCGATGGCAGAGCAATCATGTTCGAGGGTCATACGTACTCAAAGAAAAAGATCGTAGATTTTACCACCACTTTGAGCGCATTCGAGGACGTATTAAAAATAGTTGCATTGTTTGAAGGTAATTGGATAGGTTACCTTCATTATCTACGATTGTTAATTGTAATCTACGCATTGGTATTGCAAGGCATACCTGTTTTCCAGGTTTCAACAGTGCGTTAATAAGTCAATCGACCAAAGTGGAACCGGATGGGGAATTTCCTTCGCTAAGAGAATCTTTAGACTACTTCAAGGTAATTAATATCTTGCAGTAGCCGTTAAGCGAGGTACAATTTTCCAGTATATGGTTACAGACCGCGTTCGATCACGAGGAAGCCAAGAAACAAGGTTGTATCGTACCAAAAAAAGGAGTCGACACTGAATACGATTCCGTTTTAATGGAACTCGCCGAAGTGAAGAAAGATTCGGAACGGTATCTCGAGAAGCAAAGGCAGCACTTCGGCGTGAAAGTCACGTACCACGGGTCGGATAGAAAGCGTTATCAGATCGAGATTCCGGATTCTCAGGTGAAGAAAATTGGTTCTGGCTACGAGCTACAGTCGCAAAGAAAAGGATTTAAACGCTATTATACCGCAGAGACTAAGGTTTTATCTTTCTCGATAATGGTATAGTGCTTTGAGAAAACAAACAGGAGGGAATGCTAAATTAAAAATGTTTTCTAGGAGCTTCTCAGCAGACAAATAAATGCGGAGGAACATAGGGATAAAGTATTGAAAGATTTGAACAGAAGAATATTTGCACAATTCAGCGACAAGTATGACATGTGGAGCACAGCTGTTTATAAATTATCCGTCTTGGACGTCCTGATTTCCTTGGCGGAATACGCTTCCAGCGGCGACATGTGTGTACCGGAGATTAACGATGGTTCAGATGGAAAGGTACTTTTTATTTAGCACAATTTGCTATTTTAACACTCGCAATCCAACGCGAAAGGTACTGTTATCGACAACATGCTATTTGTATAGGTATTTATTGATATTCGAGATGGACGACATCCATGCATCCTTTCAGACACGTTCATACCGAACGATACTTTACTGGGAAGTGAAAATTATGCATCTTTCGTGATTCTAACTGGACCGAACATGGGCGGTAAATCCACGTTAATGCGACAAGTCGCCCTTCTTAGTATAATGGCGCAAATTGTACGATATTTTATCGACGAACATTTTAAGTCGTAAAAAAAGAATGAAGTATTATATAAACTTCGTATCTTACAGGGAAGTTACGTACCTGCGAGTTCCTGTCGTTTAACATTAGTAGATCGTATCTTTACAAGGCTGGGAGCAAATGACGATATTCTGGCTGGTCAGAGTACTTTCTTGGTAGAGCTAAGTGAAACAGCTGCAATATTACAGCACGCAACGCCATACTCGCTAGTCTTGTTGGATGAATTGGGTAACAAGCTATTCTTGCTCTGCTATTTCTTAACAGTAAAGTTATCGCTATATTAATAATATTATCATTGTTCGATGCTTCTAGGTCGTGGTACATCGACTTACGATGGCACTGCTATAGCCGCCGCAGTTGTGGACGCACTCACGAAATTAAACTGTCGCACTTTATTCTCGACTCACTATCATTCTTTGGTGGAAGATTACAAAAATAATAAGAATATTACATTAGCCCATATGGTATGCCCAAATTTTTATACTTTTTCAGTTGCTTGATTTTCGACTTTGCTTCTAATTTCTTTTATTTCTTTCCACCTTCGTTAAATATTTTAATTTTCTTTTTACAGGCTTGTATGGTAGAAAACGAGGAACAGGATGAAGTATCTCAGGAAACGGTAACATTTTTGTACAAACTTAGCGAAGGAGCTTGTCCCAAGTCGTATGGTTTCAACGCCGCACGATTAGCCGGCGTGCCAGCTGTAATTACAAGTAGAGCGCACGAGATCTCGAAGAAACTCGAACAGGAAACAAATCAGAAGCACTTGTTCACTGCTCTGTGCAAAGCGAACGGAACAGCCATAAGGGACCTGATTGCTGCAATGTGAAAACATAATAAACTGAATAAATATCGAGTATTCTTACAGGCGTGTTTAACTTACAATTGTACTTGCGCTATAGTATTATTATTCTATATATTTATTATACTTTGTTGTAATTTACTATTATCGTTTGATATTACTATATATTTTGATAAAATAAATTGAAAATGCTACGCACTTACGTTGTCGCGCACATTTTTACAGATAAATGGATGACACGTAAAAAAAAAAAATAGTGGAAACGACGATTGTTGCTTACAAAATTTTATTAATTAATGCCAGAGTACAAAAGGGCTACTTATGAGACGAGAATACGATGCGATACAAATAATGCAATTTTCCTTCTTTTTACTCACACCAAAACGATAAAGAAATGTATCTTTATCTATTCCGAACGTAAAAGGAAATCGTGTGCACGAGAGTCTTACCGTGAAACAATAAATACAATTCCTTACGCGTTATCGTGAAACAAGGAAGAAGCAGGTAGTGAATGACTATAAAAAGAATGAACGATTATTGGTTTACTCCATCCGACAGAGTTATTACGTTGCGCGCGTCTCTGCGTTTAGAGAACCCGTATGTCAGATACAGCGATTAATAGGATCAAGTAATCGCATTCGTTCGTGCATGTTGGTGAATCGAGCGATTAAGGAGTATACCTGCGCGTATAATAACTTGCTACACAATACGATTAGTAAGTTTGCGATCCTATCCATGGTAAATACGAATACTTTACGCCTCGCGGCGCAATACTTGTCTTTTTTCGTTTTTTCTTTACTTTTCTTTCTCTAATCTTTATCGAATGAACGAATAAACTCATAAGAATCGATTAAAAAAAAAAAAAAAGGAAACCGTGCTCTCTATAAAAGTTACATGAATGGTGTTCATGCAGAAGAAAGAACTAGATACGATTATTAAAAAGGCACGGAAATTAAGAAAGCACTTGACCTTGTTTGTTTTTATGGGTTACATATGATGTAGTTTTATTATCATTATTATTATTATTAATATTATTAATATTATCATTACCTTTTTTTTTCTTCTTTCGATTAACATATGCCTACTTCTAATATACAATTCCGAGGTTTCGTCGAACGTTTCCTAGTTTTATAATTATAATTATTATATTTCGCGAGTCGAGCGCGCGCACGCGCTCGCTCCCTTTCTCTGGACGTTCGCATGTTCCTTTACTTTTTCTTTTTTTTCATTATAATTTCTCGCTAATTCATCAATTACAAGTTAAGATTTACTCTTTTTTCTTTCTTTCTTTTTTTTTTCGTTTCCATATCCGAAGAAGAGACCAACCGTAAACGGTCTATCAATCGAATGAAGCGCGTTTTAGCGTGGCTCCTGTCGTTCTGATTTCTCTCAGAATTTGGCAGGATTCTTTTCTCGTCCCGACGATCTTTCTTTCCTCTCCGCGCGGTCCGCGAATTTTTCACCCGTTTCAAGAAAAGAAAGGCTCCCCATCCGTTTTAATTCCATGCTCTTCTATCCTATATCTCCTTTCTCTTTCCCTCCGTTCTCTTATCAATGAAAGATTAACGGTTCAAAGAATATCGATACCGTGGCGTAACGCGATCTCAGAATATTATGTAGAAAGGTGTGGTTCAAAAGAGAACGGCCGGACGTTGAGGGGTGGGGTCAGGGGGGCAGGCAAAAATCCTCTCGAAAATAGGATACACATCGTTCTAGAGAAAGAACTATCTTACACCCATCTTTCTTCTTTTTTTTTTTTTTTTATCATATTTCGTGGTTCGAAAAAACGCGAGTAGCACTATTTTTCTCTTACAAGAAGTTATATATGCATACAAAAAATCGTGGAAACGAGGATATTCCGACGGGGGAAGGGAATGACGTATTTTTTTTCTCTTTTTTTCTGTTTTTTTTCCTCTCGTGAAAACTGAACGACCATGTTTCTACCCGCTTCGGCAATTAGGACCCAAGGATCGTAACGGGGATTACATTGCTCTCTTTTTCGATTATTTTCCGTGTCTTTCCGCGCTGTCAACCCTCCCAGTGCTGTTTCGACTCGACTCGACTCGAACGGAGTCTGTGTCAGTCCCTTTCGAATGATAAAGAATATTAATGAACATCGTGGACGTAAATAAATTAGCAACGAACTTGATTCAATAAAATAATCGTCAGTGACCGACGCGGAGATGGAATTCTGGAACATAAAACTAGTGACAAATTCCGACGCGAATGTAACATTTCCAAGTTGAAATTTCGAACATCTGGAAAATCGCCACTTGGACAAATCACATTCGCATTGTAATTGATTTCAATCTTTGTATGCTCCAAATTCCTCTCCTTACCCTTTGCCTAGCGCAAGGAACTCGGCCCGAAGAACTCACAAAAAGCAACAATACAAAACGTATCAAACGAACGTCAACAGTGAAACAAAAGAAAATGGACAAATTCTAAAATCAACTTTATAAAAGGTCCAAAAAGAAAACAATATACTTTCCATCAAAAGATCATCTTCGTCGTTCCTTTCCCTTCCTTTCTGCTTCTCGATGGACAAAAAAAAAAGGAAAAAAAAAAGCAAAATGGAACAACTGCATTAAAAATGACGATCTGGAGGAGTTATAACGGGGGTCGTAATAAGAACAGGTTTAATATTTCTCGAATTCGCCAGCACTGGAAGAGTTCACGGCGCTAATGAAGAGGAGGCCGATCAGCGGTTGTCCCAGGGCACGTTTTACCACAGTCCGGATGAGTATCCACCGGGTGGCACGCGTGTACGCGCCGGTGTCTTCGCTGCTGGTGACGTGTCGTTCGATTTCTCGCTGGAATTCGAGCTGGACATCCCGTTTTGCACGGCTGGCCCGTTGTTCTGTGACTCTGCGTAGCCAGTTCCGGTTACCGGATTACCATCTGCGAAGAACATTTCCGTTTTTCAGTCGACACCCCCGTGGTTCTCAGCTTCGAACGAATTTTCCGCCTTTCAACGATTTTCGTCTTTCGTCTATTCACGCGTATCGGTAACGCAGTTAGACACCGAATCGATGATCAAATCGAAGGCGTTACCGGTACGCGTAGATAGTCGTTTGGTACGGAATCGTACGATAAAATGAATCACGATAAATGAGAGATGATCGAGTGTCTGTTGCTCCGGTTCTCGTGACTCACCCTGTATTTCTCAGTCGCGCTATCGCGACGAAGATTTAATGGTCGAATAGCTGAAATGGGTCTCTCTCGAGTCTATAAACGTGGCCTCCCTGGAGGAGTGTCGAGGAGTATCTTGTAGATCCTCCGAAATGTAAAATATTCCAAAACGAGCGTTCCTCGCGTGTAGATACCCCGATAGCATTAAATCGATAATTAAATCAATTTCTGAATTTTTCGTTGCTATGATTTCTCAGCTCGTTCAGGTTCGATCGGCTCCGAGCGCATGCAATCGTTACCAGGGTCGGTCTTTATCGATCACCGTTATCGTTTAATTTAGACAGGCGAAAAAAGGGGAAATCAACTAATCAGTAACGGTAACGGGTGTTCGTAGTCACGTTTCAAACCACTTGCTACCCACGTGATGGTATTTAACGCTGTCGTACGAGGAGATATCGACGAGATTTCGCGGGAAATCCACACGCTGGCTCTCTCCCTTTCGCGACTTTGCCCGCGAAAGGGGCACAGGGACACGTAGCGGGCATATAATTTAACGCGGCAGGCAATTAAGCGCAAAACCTAAGGAGCAACCAGTCGGTCTCGATGCGGATGATAAAGAACGTTCAGGTTATATTATAATACTCGTCCGAGCTACTCTCGGGGTAATTGGGCTACGCAAGACAAGGAGCTCGTCAACGTCTACATGATAGAATACGAACTTACCGTACTATATTACAGACTATTGTGTGTGCGTGTGTGAATGTGGACTTACGGAGGCTTGCCCGCGGATTTGCTCCACTTTTCGACTCTTTACGTTCGAATGGCCAAACGGTAACTGTACTGGAATTTTGTAACGCGAATTCGAGCAAATCCGAGGCAAGGATATGCAAGGTGATCGTACACATCGACGGATGATGGGATTCTCAGATATAATGCTTCTTACAACGACTATAGTAAATGAAATAATTAAACACTGAAATTAACACCGTTCTCCCAGTTCTATAACTAATACTATTAACACATACACAAAAAAGAACACGCATGTAACAAAAAAAAAGAAAAAAAAGGAGGAGAATGCATATAGATATCGTGATGGCATCCACTCCTCTTCGGCCGCAGCAAAAAACACAGAAAAATTATTCGTCGACGGTTGGCTATATAAGGAAAAGAAACGGTAAGGTGAAATAGTGAGAGCTGAAACATCAGCTCGTAAAAGACAAATTAATGTCTCCTCCTTTCTCTCGTGCAACAATGTTCGACGCTACCAAAGGATAATCGACGCAAAAAGAATGAATCCTGATGCTCGTTCTTCGTGTAATGGCTAGCTGTAAATCAACCAATTAAATATATCTTGCACTATACTTAAAGCTAATTATAACTCGGACGAAAAATATTTTACGAAAGCAACACGATAATCACCGCTCGTTTGTAATACAATAACGCGGTTGAATGAAACCGAAAAATGAGTCACTACATTTCTGACTCATCCCCGGACAGTCGAACCGCATCAATTACCCCGGACAAGAATACAATTCAGACCGCGAACAATAAAATATTCATACAAACCCCGCCCGATACTCCAGTCAAAACAAAATCGCCCCCATTTGCTCCTAAATATACACCATATTTCACCCCAGCAGTCGGGGGTTGAACCTTGCGCCCCTGAATAATACTACACGCGACCATCCTCCACTTCGACTCCATTTCTCCCCATTAATTCATCGAAAACCCCACGACAAAAAAAAAAAAAAAAGAAAAAACAGCGACCCTTTGATAATTTTGAACAATGTCGCACGAGGTGTCTCCATGCGTCGTTACCTGCTCGATGGAAATGAAAATCGAACGAAACACGTATCTCTGAGAGACAGAGAGAAGGGGTTGCGATAAATTGTAGCGGACGAAAAAATCGACGAAGGATGCTGAAAAGGTTAAAAAAACAAACGCATACACACGCATACGCATCCATGGAACTGAGAGAGATAGAGATAGATAGATAGAGAGAGAGAGAAAAAAAACAAAAAGAAGAATGGGATAAAACGTTACCTCGACACCTTCGTGCGCTGCGCCTCACGGGCGTCACGTCAAC
Source organism: Xylocopa violacea (assembly GCA_963969225.1). Taxonomy (NCBI): domain Eukaryota; kingdom Metazoa; phylum Arthropoda; class Insecta; order Hymenoptera; family Apidae; genus Xylocopa; species Xylocopa violacea. Next base: position 22,020,890 of record CAXAJV010000014.1, read on the forward strand.
TCCGTCTCCTGTGACCGGGTTGCGCGTTAAGCAGGACGATCCGCCTGCCGGGTTTCGAGCGGGTAGAGGAGGGCACAGAGGACGACAGTTTCACAGCCGGTGCACGCAAAGCGACACGCGCCAGAATTTCACCACCACCACCACCCCCATGCACCGAGACACACAGGTAGCAAAACCCACAATACCGTCAACCCAGCCGTATTTTTGTGTTAAATGCGCGCGACTGTTCGCACGGACCAATCGAAGAGGTATATTCCTCGATCTGTTCATTTTCAAATCCTTCGCTAAAACTTTCTCAAATTCCTCGATAAATCCTTCGAACTCTCTCGAGTTCTTCGCACTCTTTTCCAACGATCTGTTGCATCTGCGCTGAGAATACCTCGAATTGGTCGGTGCGAAGAGAAACGGGTACGGAAAATAACGAGAAACCAATAATATTGTACTATATTACGTTTGTGTGAAGTAAAGCAAGCAAAAGCGAACAAAATTACCGAGCAAGAGAAAAACCAACGTACCAAGGTTGAAAGAGAGAAAAAAAACCAGGGAAAGGAAAGTAGCTGTTACGATACTCAAACTGTTTTGCGGATAAAATCGTCGCACGTACGAAACCCAAGCAATGAGTCGTGGTGAAATCATAGGAACAAAATTCGAAGATCGTAAATAACGCGGTGAGTCATAATCGTGAAATTAAACAAACATGACTGAAATCATATCGTTTCTTTCTCTGACTATAAAAACAAGAGAAAAGAATATGCGAGAAACAAAATTTCGACAACAAAAATCGCTTGTAAAATATTATTATTAGTATCGAATAGCAGCGTTGTGAAATGGAAAAGAAAAAGACAGAGTGGTCGATTATGCGTTTGATTGCAAGGTATGTGCTTTCGAACCGATCGCGTGGAAAATCGGCAAAGAACTGATTGGTTGTCGTAAGCAGAGAATGCGTTATAATTAAGAGGATGAAAATGGCGCGAGTAACTCAAAATATGTGTTTCTAGTTCCGTGGCAGGCCCTGTGTTTAATGAAAAACCAAAAAAACACGTCTCGATCGAGAATTCTTCCTGTTATATTAAATCACGCGAATTTCTATGAATCTAAGGCAAAGTAAAAAAGGACAAAAACTGAAACTGAGTAAATCTATACGAGTAATGCTAGTCGATAGAATTTCATCGCGATTTTTGAAACTTGATTTGCATTAATAATCTTGCTTCTGCACGTTGGCTCGTAAATATACGTCGCGTTAATTTTGTTCGATCCTCTAACGAACCGTGCGTATCGACTGTGATCATAGATTACGCGTGACTCTGGGACTCGATCAATAATGTAAATCAAGCTGGAAACGATATTTCCGGGAACGAAACGCGAGCAACCCGTAATTGAAAAGTAACGTGTGGGATGAGTGTCGTGTCATCTACTTGAATGTGCCTCATTTTACACACTTACGAAATCGTTTGATTCTCCTAAAAGCTGCTTGCGAACAATTCAAGAAGATGACTTGGTAAAAGCCATGGATTAGTCACAAAAAATGAAAAAATAATGTTCGTTCGTGTCTCGCTAGCTCCATGATAACAAAGTCAATCGAATCATCGCGTTATCTTTTCATGGTACATAAAAAGAAACAAAGTTCGCGGACACGATTTCAAGGAATGTAACAGTAAACATTATTCGTTATCGACTATAACGGATCGTTATAGATAAAGATAAGTGTAGAACTCGATAAGTGTCCTAATTTGATTGAATTTTATACAGAATAAAATTGACTAATGGACGTGGCGCGTAAGTTACACTCGAGAAGAGCCTGCGACACACAGACACATATTTCAAGGTAGCTCGAATACAGTGCGAGTTTGAGTGTATATTGCAGTTCGAGCGGTTGCACAATTGTCAGAGCAGCAATCTATTATAAAAAAAAACTAAATCAAACGATAGAAAAAAAAAGAACCCGAAAATCATCGCTCGAGTACGCGTGATTTGCAAATAATGGAACTTGTCTCGACAAAAGCCTCGGTACGAACAAAAACATCGCGATCAAAAGGCGTGAGAAGACCAACGTAAAGTACCAAGAGGATTCTCGGATACATCAAGCTGCTTGAAAAAAAGAAAAAGAAAGGACTCGACCTACGTTCTCACCGTGTCCAAAATAAGTTGACTGCCGGAGAAGCCCGCGTACCAATCGATGAAAAAAATACCTGCGCCCTCGTCGATCGAGAGACGACGAGAGCCGTGAGTGCGTGAGTTTAACGTAGCGGCGGACAATTCATTTTGGACGACAAAGGTAACTTTTACCGAGCATCGGATATGACGCGAGCGCAACAGTGGACACTTAGTGCAGAACTCTCGTAGTCGCGTTCCCTTCGCGGCTCGCACCGTACACCAGTTCACCTGACCAGAGACAGTAAAGTGCTGCTCTCGAAGATAGAGAGATATAGGTGAAGGGGCAAGGGGGGGCGGAAGAGAAGGGTTGCGTTTGACGGGGCGAGGAGTTGTCGGATCGCGTTCAAGGATGTATAATTGACAGCCTTACCTGTGACATCGTTGGTCAGATTGTTGCCATTGCTGGCCGCGTATCCGTTGATCACGCCCGCGATCGAGTCCGAGCTGGCGGTGCTCTTCGCGGGCGATGTCGCGGCCCCGGACGACATCGATGAGGACGTCGAATCCCCGCTGAGGGATATATTGCTGCGCATGTGATTTTTCGCGTTTGGGGTGGTGGGTGGGGCATCGGGAGGGCCAAACAGGCGATTGTATGAATCATTACCGGGCTTGTTGCGCGGCGTTTCGTTGCTGTTGGGTGTATCGCCGAACAACGCAGAGCCCAGCTGCGACTGGTTGTGGTTCTTCACGCGGCGGGGGCTGGTCTCTTCGGGCGCCGCGCCGAAAATGTCGCTGCTTCCGCCACCAGGGGGTTTCAACACCCTGGAACAATGGAACAATAAGACCGTGTTAAAACTTTCTTTGTTCTCGACGTGAATCACGATCGATGGCGCTATAATTTCCCCGACGGCCTCACTTGCCTCCAGTGTTAGCCTTCGAGAGACGCTCGACTTTTTCGGTGCGAGCGAGCAATCGATGAAAGGGCTCGCCGAGTAGTAGTCCTTCGACCCCTCGTAACTCGTAATCCTAATCCCGTCCCGCGTGTACGATAGACGGGACGCGTCAACTTTTTTTTTTTTCCCCCGTACAAACCCCTACCACGTTCGCCCACGCGTGTACCCGCCTCGCGATACTCCTTTTATCGTCAACCACTTCCGAGGCGAGTCGAAAGGGTTGAGAACCATTGTCCCCGGGCGGCGTCCGGCGACATGGGGAACAACGTAGGCCCCCACGACGGGAAAGACTCGATCCAATTTGCTCGATAAATCTGCGCTGATTTCTACGTAACGAGGGTCGCGCGCGCGCGCGCGCGCGTCTCTCGGCTTGATGCGTGGCACGCGCTTTGTCGCGTGCTCGCTGCGTGGTCGAGCAGCCAGGAAGAAGGGTGGAAAGAGAGAGGAGAGGGCAACGGGGCAAAAAAAATACGAGAGAAACAGGAGGGAGCGGGACGAGCAATTAAAAGGTACGGAATCCATTCTTTCGTCCCGAACGAACCATGGGGGAGCACAGTTTTGAAGAACCAGCTTCGTTAGGAGAACGGCTCAATTAACGAAGGAACCGTTCGTGCGTAACTCTCTCCGCGTTTTTTTTTTTTTTTTTTTTATTTTTTAGCTTCCTCGAGGGAGAGATTGCTTTCGAACGAGCTCGCCAGAGAATCGATCGGATCGTCGACCGCCCCGTATCTGGCTTATCAGCTCGCGATGGATCTTGATCGATTCAGTCAGGATGAAGAATATCCTGTTGATTAATGCCCCGATTGATGTCTTGATACGGTAACCGGTATTAATCCAGTTTCCATGCGGATCGTTTAGTTCCCGCGTATGTTTTATCGTGCAGTGTTTATAAATGATGAGCTACAGACGGTCGATACAGCGCTATTATTGGAGTGAGTCATAACTTCTTACAGTTTATTGCAAACTTTACTTGGTCCTGTTTGGGCTTCGAAATAAGAGCTATTGTATTCTATGCGCGGCCACGGGGAAACTGCGTGATTTCATATCCTCGTTTAGCATAAGCAAAACACTCGTACCATTACCGCTGCCCATTAAAACGGCCAACATCGAACCGTTTCCTCTCTCTGCCGTTTAACAAAGAACCGATCGTACGTAGAACAATGTACGCGGTACACAGTTTTTGCGATCATCGAAACCGCCAGAGGTAAAGTCATCGTAAACACGCATCTCGCGTTGGATACGTTTTCTAATTACGTTCAATTAACATTCTTCTGAAACGCATTACGTTGCTCTATCGGCCGTGTCGAATGGCTGGTCGTATCGCCCGGCAAGAAGTCGTTAACTCGCGATCTATCGAATAATCGTTCCACTCTAATTAACGACGCAACACCGACGGGTCCCTCGCGCGGCTCCCACCTCCGCCGTTTCGTTCCTCGAAGACTCCGGGGGTATCATAGCGCACATTTCATCGGCTCGCCGATAAATCAACGCTTCCTCGTTACGGTGTCTCGGATAATTGAACGTCCGACGCGGTTTGATGGAAACGTTCGTTCCTTCGACGAGGAAGCGCCGCGTCTCGGCGAGCGATACCAGCGCGGGTTACAAGCCTCGTTCACGCTCCGTTTCGCGCTCAAAACTCGCCACGAGGGGCGCATAATTCGTCCAATTATTAAACCGATCTAATTGACCAATTACGGCCGCCCGTTCCCAGGCTGGATTTTTTTCTACATCGACTGTCACAGCCGCTGAAAACGCGCCAATTACCAACGAGCCGTGGAGCCAGCAACCTCGCGGTACAAAAATTCCTCTTTAATTGGCGGCTAATTCGTTTCAGGCCTAAATCATTTCTGTGACAGAGAGCGAGCCGCGTTGAATGATTCCGCGTACCGTGTCGAAAAAAGTGAAACAAACGTTCGGCAACAACCTATTTATACCGGCGCCTTGAGCCGACAGCAAATGTTACTGTTACCACACACGAATTCGCGCTCGTAAATGGAATGATTGTTCCGAGTGCCTCGGCGGAAACTCATAAATCACGATCTCGAATTCTCCGAGCGAAGATACCGTGGTAAAAGAAATTAAACGAAAAAAGAAAAAAAAAAAATTAAACGGGGTAGAAACGAGGCCAGTTTATAACCCTGAATGGGTTATTACTTGAAATTTCATGACTAAATGGGCTCCGTTTAAAAGGGCGGAAAAAAAGACCAACTTCTGGGTCTTCCTCGATAACGTCGCGTCTGGCCATTGAACGGACGGTGTCCAACACCTTCTCCATGGTCGTAGCCCACACGTTCGACGAAACCAGGAGAGGCACGAGAGAGCAAATAACGAGGATAATCAATCGGCCGTAGGAAGCGAGGAATCCTGGAGGGGACAGGATGGGTGCGCCGGGAAATATGCTGGATGACATACGGCCGACGCCTCTGCGTCTTCTTTTCGACGCCGTGGCTGCAGCACCCCGTCTACTTAAATAATAAAGACGGTCAACCTGTTTTACGGGTCCATCTTCGATTATCGTGAAGCGCCGCGGCGTTTTAACGTTTACGAGCGACGTTAAATCGATGAACAACACTTTGCTCGGACGATTGGCCTTACTTGATTCCCACTCTTCCGGGGAATCAATAAACGGATCGAGACAAAAACCAGAGAACAAATTACTTTCCTCCTCCCCCCTCCTCCCTCCCTCCTCTCGACGCGACAATTCTACGAAGTCATTCAATTTCTAGGAAGTCATTCAACTCCACTTTTCCCCCGATTTTATTGTAAAACCTCGATATCCACGCGTCAGCGGAGGAGCTAAATGATTGCGAGCGACGAATAAGAAGTTCCTGAAGAAATCGCGCGAAAAGTGGACCAGGACGCTTTCGAAAAATAATAATCAGCCGCTGCAATGACTCGACGTGCTCGCGCGGCGAACTATGTTAATGCCTGGTGAGCGTCGTTAAAGAGGAAATTCTTCTGTCTACGCAATAAGTACTTTTTATTCGTCGCAACGGTACGAGTGACGGTTTCGAGGCAAATTCCTGTGCGAGAGGAGTTTACGGTTTGGGGGCTGCGCGTGATTGGTCTTCTCTCGGTGATCGATGGGTGAGATCGACGAAGATCGGGGACGAAAGTCGTACGGAACGGATGGACAGAACGAATCCCAACGATTGTGGGTGATCGTCGATCATCCCGCTAAACGTCTCACGTCCGACGTAATCAGAGGAATCTAGAAAATGGGACGCATGGTCCATTATCTGCTCTACGAGCCGTAAAGTCGGATGAACGGAATTAAAGCTCGGGAGAATATGTGTAATATTCGACGTGACATAAAACGAGGCTGCGTGGGCGAGAGTGCTTTGTCCCAGAAATTATTCTTATTAGCGTGTTCTTTGCTTGGGGAGGAGTAAACGTACCGCCGTTGTTTAAACCTAGATAAAAAGGGTTACGTACCGTTAAATGGAATTTCTGACATTTTCTTTTCTTTTCTTTCGATTCGATCGAATTAGGACGTGAAAGTAACAGTCGCAGGAAATCTATCGGACGTCAAATATCTCGGAGCACAATCGAATCCCAGCCAGTGACTGGCACGGAATTTGCGAAGAAAAAGGGAGGAAGTCGGTGCCATCTCCCGCGACGTCACCCTCCGGCATTCGACGCCCTCGTGTCACGGTATATCCGGTTCCGAGGGATCGTTGAATAGAAGTATCCCATCATGATCGATTGGTCCCGGCTATCACGCGACACGGTTGCTTCTTGAAAAAGGAATGCTCGATACGCAAACGAATGATAAACGATAAAAGAAAGAAACGAGATGCAGCTCGGTAATGTAGGTCACGACTGGTCTCGAATATCCACGTTCTCGTAGCGCAGGATGTTATCCCTCGGAATGGCGCATTATCCTGCCTCCCAGAGTCCCGATCGAAATTATGCGGCGAAAAATGCCAGCCGTACCATGATCCTCCATTTCGCGGCACGATATTATCGCCAGCCATTACTCCGCTTTCAAACTTCGAACATCGAGCCTCGATTCGTACCATTACTCGCCGCATCAACCCTTATCGCTGGGTACAAGCACGGTTTCCGCGCGACCGATACCGAGCGACTCGCCAAGCTATCGTTTCTTTCTTTTCGAAGGCGAGGAAAAGGAACGCGCCAAGTATTGGCGAACTCGGAATTATTCCGCGGCTCGATCGTTGCGAGAAAAAGTGGCCGTTTCAGCGGAGGCCTCGGATCGGGAAAAAGGCCAGCAACGCGGAAGATAAGCCGATCGAAATGGCGGAGTGGCCGGGGTGTTCGCGCGTAAATGGATCGTTTCTTTGGGCGCAGCGGCAATAAGGAGTCACGCTCGAGTACTCGTCTTGGCTGCTGGCAACTCCGTGTGAGGTCCCGGATATCGAGGATGTCGGTAACAAGGAGCGGCATTGTGGCCAATCTTTATCGCGTTTCGGACAATGGTCATTGTTCGGCCGTTTAATTACACAGGGCGGGCCTTTCGTGGCAGGCTAACGCTTCCTCGATTTCGCGTTTCGCTAAATATTTGCCACGGCGAAACCTCTTCCTGTCGCGTTGGTCCCGCGCGGATCCGAAGCTTTCAGGGACCGATACGGAGGAGACGGTGCGCCCGGGAGATAATCGTCGGGGTCGGTAAGCGCGATGATCGTTCGCTTCCATTATGTTCCTACCCGTGGGAGTTCCTTGAATATTCAAACGCGCGCTCGACCCTCGCGTTGATCGTTCCTCGGCTGAATTGCCTGATTTCACGATCAGCTTGCCACGACGCGAGCAACGAACCCCTCTTCTTCGTTGATCACATTAGGTACAACGTAACCCGGTGCACGACGGACGTACCTTTCCGGGTACGGCGCGAATTTACTCGACGACTGAATCTCCCCTAACTCGAGCGATAATTTCTCTCCTCGAAGTAACAAGACTCCGCGGGCGCGACCCACGCGCGTCCATCTCGTCGCGACAGAAATCTCGGGACGTCGCTAAAACGTGTCATCGAAGCAGGAAGTGAAACCCCTTCGAATCAAGGGTAATTTAGACCGAGGTCTCGCCTCTTCCCGAGCGGAACATCCTTCTTCTTCTCCACCTTTCAACCATACGGTCATACATCACGAGGTCTGGCAGACAGCAGGCTAAGCCCTCGGCCTCGAACCGGTGCTTGCCCACGTCCTGTTCGATTCGTTTCAATTAGGAGGCTCCCGATTTTTCACATCGATTCAGGAAGTTCCATCGAGCTCGCTCGCGCGATTAGCTGAACACGCAGCCACTTCGATCTACCAGACGCCTCTGGATTCAATTCCTAATAGCGTACATACGCCTGCGTTGGCGTCAGACAGTCAGATACGAGAGGAAGCTTACGTATCGGACGTAGAAATTACGAGTAGGTTTAGGTTTCTTCGATACCGCGAACACCGCGCCAGGAAATAAATTACGTTTCATACGTTAGCCAGCCGAAAAATTTCCTCCCCCGAGCTAGGGGATCGTAATTCCTGCGTTCAATAATTCTATCGTCTATGGAAATAGTCGCTGTTTCCACCTCGAGGGACACTCTAAAACTGATCGCGATAATTCTTCTCTCATTTATCCTACAAGTTTCATAAATATCGATTCAACCCACTTTTCTACTTCGCCGCGAAATAGAACTGGTATCCGAGTACTATACGATCGACAGGATCTCCATTAATTAAATCCATCCGAAAGAAGCCAGGTTTAGCTCGTAATCGAGCTCGATCCGAGATTCCTATTTCCAGAAAAGGGGTGGCTTCCTCCCGACGCGCAGACGCTATTTCCGTTCGCGGGCCGCATCACACTTCAGCTGGCGATGATAATGAGTTAATCGTCCGGTTCCCAGCTATCGGGGCTTTCACGGGCCGCGTTCGATTGTTCCGACAGCACGCGTTGCGTAATAAACACGAGTCACGAGCGTAATTATTCGTGTCGGCCGACTGCATGAAACTGGCACGTGTGAATCTCTAAACGCGTCGTCACGTTTCCCGGCTCGGGACGCTTGGGACTCGAATCGACGCGTAGCTGCTAGAATGTAATCTTAATCGGCGATTCTAATCACCGCGGAGGATCATTAGCACGGTTTCAACTAGGGACGATCGATTTTTGTCGTACCTTCCAACAAGATGCCTTGGGTTTGATTAGCTCGACCGATTAGCGGGACGCTGAAGACTCGAGCAGCTTCCTGTTTCTTCGCGAACAGTCGACCGCTCGAGTCGTTGGACCAGATGTGACTGGACACTTTAATGGAGCAATTTCGAGCGTTTCATGTAGGATTAGCGTTCCGTCGGATGCCGGCTAAACGATAAACATTTAGGCCTGTTCACGTGTGCTGTGTATCGTTCAATCATTCCGCGCTGGCAGAAAAATGCGTAAGGCGAATATATGTTTCTTGTATATAATAACGAGTCATGGTGAACAGATAAGGTGACCAGCAATGGAGCAACTGAATTAGACCGTGCAACTATATTCGGTTGAAGTGGTCAAGTTACGACCGCGTGTACGCCTGTGGAGCGGCTAGAATACATAGATAAGACCGTCGAGCATTAAGCCTGTTATAAATACTTGTTACTTAATTCCCCTTACACGATACGGTGTAACATTTATGGCGCCATAATAAATTCTACACGACGTATACTTGAAATTTCTCGAGGGAAATCAAATTACAAGCAAAAAAATCGGAGCGTACAACTTGCCACGTTGTCGTCACGCTAGATTCGCTTCGGAAAGTAGCAACTTTTTGTCAGCAGGCTGCTTCGCGGATCTACCCGGGCGAACTTTCGCGTCTGTTCATGGCTGATAAAATTAGCGCGATCGAACGTGGAAACAAACGCGACAGAAATCGCGATACCAAGAAATTTGAACGTCCGTCGGTGACAAAGACGGTGTAAAAGAACGGTATCGGATGAATTGCTCAACGAGTCACGGGTGAAAATCAACGGGTACCATCATCGTCGCTGTAACAACACTCCGCGCGAGCCATTGTTGCGCAAAAATAACATCGTCAACGTCACAATTGACAAGAGAAGTTTGCGACATCCACGGGACGCGGCACGCTCGCCATATACAGCCGGTAGCCGCGATCGATGCAAATGCGGCGAATCGGCAAGTCTAAGTGGATCATTTGAATTACTCGGACGGCGGACTCGTCGATCGAAATGCACGATTCTGTCGGGCGAGAGAAACGATCCTATCAATCAGACGGGACGCGATCGATAATCGGGACGTAAATCGAGCCCGCGCGTATAATCCGTTTTCACCATAATTTACCATAACTCTGATCTGAATAAAAAGCTGGCCCGAAAATGGATTAATTGCCTCGTACCAAGGAGGGAGCGGAGGAAGAACGCGGATGATTCGTTCGCGACCAATCTTGGATCGAGCGCCTATACAAGGCGGTCGGATCATCCGGGTGGAAGAAAAGTCCACGACGGTTTATGCAACGGATAACGTGGACTAAGTAATAGACGAAGTTTACGCGAAATTAAGTAATTGGCCAATTACGCCTCCGCCAGTCGGATTCAGCGGCGTAATCGATCGACTTATTCGGTTCCGGTGAAATCGCCGGTTTAACCCCTCGTCTCGACCTCTCCTCGCCGTTCTTGGTCGCTTGTTCGGCCAGTCGCGGCTTAACAAGCGGATAATCAGCCGCGCAACGAGCAGCCATCAAAATTTATTCCACCGTCGTTTATTTCAATCGATCTCCGTTTGTCGAGAAACGATTTCCCGCCTCCGCGAACAGCGAGAAACATTGGTTTCGGTCGTTGGAGGGCCGTGGTGGTTTCTCGGATCTCTTTCGACCAGCTCGAACGCGGAGGAAAGTCGGGGAAACTCAGTCGAGACGCGTTGACCAGGAAAAGAGCCGACGATCCGCCGCGAGGCGAGCGCGGATATCGCGTTTCCCTGCGAAACTATTCAGCTGGAGGCTCGAAGTTCACGTTCCGTGGCCCTGAATAATGCACAGGAAGCGCCGTGGAACAAAGTATGAGTTATCGAGCGAACGCCGCCGGAGAACGCGGTCGCGTACACAAAAGAGATAGGCGGCGATGATTATCGGGCGAAGGTGCACCGCGATCGATCGACTACCAGCCTTTCGCGTGGCGAGCCTTATCACCGTGCACAAAGAGACAGATAGAGTCAATGCTCCGTAGAAGCGGCCGTTATAAATAAAGAGATCGGTGTAGGTGGATAGAGCCATACGGCTCTGCGAATGGCGCGAGGGCAACTTCCGTTTCTTTCCTGCTAGCCGTCCACGGGTTTCGTCGCGCGCGTAGCTTCCAAACTCAAATTTCCCGTTCACATTTCGAATAATCGAAATAGGACATTTTCGACGAACGAGTAATCACGACGGGGGAATTAATTTTCCTTATCTAATGGCAGTTTCCGTTTTCGACTCTGTCCGCCGACTGTGAGTCATTCGTCAAACCTTCTGCTGATCATCAGCATGCGATCGTAAATTACTCTGGCGATGTGTACAGAGTAAATGGACTTATTAAGTACCGCATTATCATGCCGTGATACGCTTCTCAGATAATGCAAAGAATTGAAACATTGCGTGCAGCGGTTCCTGATATTCCTCCCGGACACGAATCGAAATTCCGACTTTTCAGAGAGCCATCGACACGATGGGTCGCACACGAGTTCCGCGAGTGGGACGAAATGGGCGGCAAGGTCCAGAGACAGAGTCGACCTGACGGGGCTTCGATGCGTCACGCGTTCGCAAAATCCGCCTTTTCTCCGAGGAAGCCCCGAGGATGGCTATCCACAAAAGCCTACGGGTTCGCGAAGGGGAAGCCACGAGCGCGGAGGTGGACAGACGGAGGCATCCGTGGCGAGTGTCTACCCTTTCGTGTCCAGTGGACAATGGGGGTGACTAACCCCATGCGGACAGATCCGGAAAGAGCGGCTTGTTCGTCGTAACGCGATACGTTTCGATCCACGTGGAGCCCCGACTCGTTTTACACGTGGTGCGCCATCGCGGCGGAGGAAGCGGACGGTGGAAAAAGGAGGAAAAAATGACGATTCTCCGTTACACTTCGATCCACGTGGATATATACTCGACGTCGATGGTGTTCTGGCCCGTTCGATGGGGTCGGAGGAAAACGATCGCCGTGGAACTTGAAGATCTTTGCCCTCGCGCCGGTTCAACGGTAACCGTGATCGACGATGGAGGTTGTTTTACTTTGTAATGAAAATCCGATCGGAATGTTTGTAGAACCGTTTGCGAAACGTCTGCGAGAAACTTGAAGCGTGACGGTATGCAAGGCTGCAGTGCGAATTTTCGCAGTAGAAAAAAGGGGAATTAGCTAATTGGATTGCTCCCCACTCGGGCTTGATACCCGACGTGGCTGAGTGGAAGTCAGAAGCAATGGAAACAGAAACTTCCACGATACCAGGAATATTTGCTCGTTAGCATCCATCAAATGCGTCTGATGTTAGTAATTAACAATTCTGATTCGCTCGATGCGTCGCGTTCCGCGGTTTGTTTCGACGATTCGAGTAAAGACAAGTAGGAGGACCGGACATGAGAGTCGAGGCTGGAAAAAACTTATGTCCCGCCTACGCGACGTTTAACTGCGATACCTCATTATCCTCGTTAGGTAAAGAGTCGTTAAGAAGGTTAATCGTCGATTGATAATTGTTTCGGAATTAGATCCGGCCGCTTAAGGGACCCGCTCGAATGAAATTGACATTGGTCCACGGTTCCTCGCCCTCTGACTCATCCGTGTAAATCATCTATCAATTATCCCTCCGTCAATTAGATGAAGATGCCACCTTTTATCCAGACAGTCTAAAAACGAAGTAGTCGCGTATTATCGTAGGTTCCATTTTAGGGTCAAAACTCGAATAATTCAGGATTAAAATCATCCGTACCCTACTCTAAATACCCTAACGTGGAAGTCCCTAAAGGAATGTATATCAGCTCATTAGGTAACCCTCGCTAATTGGATCCCACAATTTATCTTCCAAATTAAATTCCACACCGTGTGCGAAGTCCTCATTCGACGCTAACATCTGTTAACGCTGGGAAATATCGGTACCAGGAATATCCTTGAACCGTTTGTATGATCAGTCCTTAGACTCGATCCTTTCGTCCTCCACGCTTTTCACCTACTTCTCAACGATATTCCGACCAATGTCGAAACAGCGAATGCGACTACGTTGTCACAATAATCGATCAGGATTGGCAATGGACCCGCTTGCCCAGCGATTCTCCAACTGGCAGTTGTCCCAAACAGTTTAAGCTTGATCCGTTTAGGTCAAGATCGGCTAACCTCTTGCACGCACGGATTCTCAACTAGGCCAGCAACGATCTCCACGTCGCGGGGAAAAATTCTCGGCTAACCATGCCCGAGTATGAATCAGTCAGGCGTTCGCTTCATCGCATCTGTTCGTTCTCTTGTTACCGCTAAATCAGCGACGCGAGACAACAATTGCCGGTAACAAAGAGCCGCGAAGTGGGTGCAAAGATACTCCAAGTGTTACGCGCGCCTACGTTTGCGTAACACCTCGGCTGGCTGGACTCGGAGAGAGTCTCGAAGAAGAAAGAAGGATCTGGATACGCGATACCGTGCGGTGCTCTCGAGCTACGTACCGATAGAGCTCTGCGAACTGGCTCGCCTTAGAAACTTTTCAAAGAACGATCGAAAAGCTGTGCAACGTCGTGGCTGATGGAAAAAAACGAGCGACGGATTCGACGAAATCGCGGGTGCCACGGAACACCGTTCGCAGCCTGCGGTTTCTCAAGTAATCCCGTGTCATCCTCCGGAACAGGTTCCAAAGATGACGAACGGAGAGGAGCTCTCGCGACGGGCGTTGGAGATGGGCTTGTTTATCACTCGTGGACAAAGACCGTACTGTACGGGGCTTGGTATAAGAGCAAGCATTGTAACGGGTGCATCGATGGGAAAGCACGCAACGAACGCTCGTCCACGGGGCCGTCGTGGATAAGCATCAATCTCGATGCCGCAGATCCGATCAGGACGATAACCGAGTGCCTCGAGACTCCGTGTCGTGACTTTGCACCCCATTGTTTCGATTCACAGGTGCCGAGGTGCTGGGAGAACGTCTTTCGTACGGAACCGTGGGCCGATCGAGCAACTCCTCGGTCCTCTTCCACCTCTAACGTCTTCGAAATCGTCGAACGACTCCTCGCGACCCGATTTAGGATTGTAGAGACGATTAGAGTCACTGGGGAGTTGATTGCACTCTTGATTATCGGGTGTACAATAGTGCGATCTGTTTTGTTTGGGGTTATTAGAGTTGATTAATGATAAAATCGAGATTGTTAGGGATCATTAGCCTACTGTGGACTATAACGACCGAGAGATGCCGTTCCATTATGCTATCTCTGCTTCTCCGATCCGAGCTAAGTGGTAAAGTTTCCAGACAGGTTCAGCGCGGAAAATTCACGTTCACGTCGGGTGAAAGTTCGACGAGAATTTTAGATATGGGTAATCAACCATTCTGTAGCAAGTCCATTATCCTACATTCGTACCGGTAGAGAGTTACCGATAGGCAAAGAATCTCTTTGGATACGAATAACAGAATCTCCCTGAGAGATCCAGAAGCTTCTATTCTCAAGAACCCTCGTCACGTTTCGATCGTGCATAGAATCCTCCCTAAGTGAAATCTGTATCAACTGAATACGCGGTATAACCGAGTATTAAATCCAAGAGCCGACTGATGGGTATCCTCCTGCCTGGGTAACAAAAACCGACACGTTTGAAGTGCCGTTCCGACACTGCGCATTGTTCCACTTCTAAATACGATTGAATTTTGTAAGCGTGCACCTCTGCGGAGGAGGACAATAACCACGGAAATGCTTCGAACAATTAAATTTTTCCGCGGCTATTAAGGTGGACGAAGGGAATTAATCGCAGGGTCTCAACTAAACGGTTAACACCTCCTCCAAGGATTTCACTTAGCTGGAAGATCAAGTGGGCGTCCGCGACGCACTCGTAGACGATAGGTACAGCGAAAAATCAAGACGGCGGCAATTAAACGCGGACCCAACCGGAGGTGACATCCATGTAATTACGGTCGTCCACGAGAGCCCGCGTACACGACAATTATTCCAGGGCGTTGACCACGTTCTAAACGAAGCTTAATTACACAAATCTTTCGCCTGCGCGCCGCCGATTTTCCTTAACGTTTTAGCGTTACATCGAGGCATCGGAACGGGAAACGGGCCCCGTGATTACGAGACCCGCGTTAATAGCTGGGAATAGTCCTCGCGAATCAATTAACGTCGAAACGGACACGGCTTTTCCATGGGTGCTGGCAAAAAGCGTTAGGAGAAAAATTATTAAGCAATTAGACGGTAAATCTTTTCCGCGGCGTTTCAGACGTTGAATAGGGACACGTACAGAGTGTGGGGTAGCAGTCACGCTTTCTAAACTTGACTGTGTTCCGCTCCGTTCCTCTATTTCGGCGCATTCTAGACATTTGACCGGTAACGACACGCTCCTTTCATTGGGCAGCTTTTTTCCCAATCCCGCGTCACTCAAGCTTCAACCGCGGAACTATTCTCAGCCTAACTTGGCGGCTAAGAATTTTCGTAGAAAGTCAATCAGATACATCATCGTTGCACTTTGTTCCACCTTCGACTTTCCGATAATCGATAAAACTTCAGGGTTCCTAGAATAAATCACATCCAGCTCTGTTGTTACTAATCTCGAGTGAATACAAGTTTCGACTCTAACGTTATCGTATCGTCCATACGATACCGGTTTACAAATTTCTTCCCTCGCTTTGGTACCATCGCCGCGAAAAACTTTCAGAGTCCTCGCATTATCGTGGCCCCGAGTAGGCAGGGGTTGGGACGGTAAAGCGCGAGGAATAGCCGTATTAATTAGTCGAACGTAAATACGGTAAATATCGAGTGTTCCCCACCGATCGTTTAGAAGCATTACCAGTCCGGTTGCCGTGCTTACGGGCAGCAATTAGAAAATTCCACCGGGAGGATGTGCGACTTCCTGGGAAGAGCCCCCGGCAATATTTATCACGGGGGAAACCACTTAAGTAATTCCACAGATAAAGCACTTTGCCCGCGAGTACCGGCGTGTAACAGTTGTTTATCCTCTTTGTGTAGTAAACGGCTCCGCGGTCTCTAAGGCGCGTATCTGGCGGCGAACAGGAAACGCGGACACAACGCGCGGCGACACGGGAAAGTCGTTCGAAGCGGAATAATCTTGGGGGAAGATTAAGCATCGCGGACTGCTCGCGAGATAAGAACGTATCGTTTCGAGCGAGAAGGGAGAAACGGAGGGAGGAAGGGCGAGAGAAAGAACGATCGCGAGGGAAGGATCGTTCCTGGCATTGAACTTGGAATTTTCAGGATTCTTGCGACGATGGCGACCAGAGCGCTGCACAGCACAGTTTCCAAAGTGGCCACCAGATTCAAGGACTGCCGGCTCGCCAGATGCAAATCGATCGGATACCAGTCGCGGGTCGCGAAGTACTCGAGATGTCAAACCACCCCCTCGAGAATTTTTCTTACGTACGAACGACAACGCCGCCTACACTGCGTTCGTCTGATCGACAGAAATGAAAGTATCGATCGTTCGCACAGTTGTCAAAACATTGCAGCACCGAAACGACACTGACGGTGTAAAGAAAAGTCGCGTTGGAGTAAGTAAGCATTATTCTAGAGGACGCGGAAGTTCGTGGGAGTCGAGGAAAGCGATGGAAAGGGGTGTCGGAGCATCCAGCGAGCGGAAGAGCCGCAGTGCGGTAAGGCGGGCGAGAGAAACAGTCTCCTTGGCGTTACCTTTTCTTTCCGTATCCAACATTATCGAGCTCGACGTGTCTGTAGGTCGCGTAAGTGGCCATCGTTTTCCCTGAAGCTCCCTCGGAGATCGATCTCACGCGCGATGCACCCTCTTCTCTCCTGATGCGCCTTCTGGTCCGCCTTTCTCAAGGTGTCTCTCACCCCCGGCCGTGTGCACACGGTTGACAGTCCCAGGCGCGTCTTACGATGTCGCGGCAGAGACGACGAAAGCGCAGGCGAGAGGGGTTAAAAAAAAAGAAACAAGTCGACCCAGGCGACGAGCTTCTTTCCAGAAGTTGCCCGAACGTCCTCGACTCGACGTGGACAGACAGTGGCTAAGGGGGGGTTTGTCTCCCTTCTGGTGTTGATGGCTCGACCGGCTCTCGAAAACGATTGCTCCCCGGGATTGGCAAAGGTCACGAATGTCGTTCGTCGGTAAGCGTGGCTACACTCGTTGCCGCGTACAGCCGAGAAACTGGCAGCCGAATGAGGATCCAGCCAGTATATAATGCCTCCTCCACCGGTGCTTCCCGCCTCTCTCTCTTTCTCTCGACCGTTCTTCCATTCTCTCTCTCTCTCCCTCTTTCTCTCTCTCTCTCTCTCTCTCTGCCGCTCTCGCGGTGTTGTAGCACGAGCCGCCCGTCTCTCTCCCACTACTCGCCCGCCCCCCTACCGCCCTCTACTGTTTCATCCTGTGCAAGCTCTTTCAGTCCGATTCCGTCTGCAAGTCACCTGTCTCTGTCTCTCCGCATTCATCCCTGTTCGATCGTGTTTCTCTCGACTCTCTTTTCCTCCGACTCGTTCCGTCTTTCTTTCGTTCACGCTCCCGCAAGCTCTTCCAGAGAGCGACGGTTGTCTCGTTGCTTCGCCAAAACTCCGGCGCTCTCCCTCTTTCTTTCGCCCCGTATCGCTGTCTTGGTCGCCGCGCTGGTAGAGTCCAGCGGGAGCTACCGTCATCCCGTTTCACCGCTACCACCACCCCCGATGCCGGCAGCAGCGGGGGATGATTAATCCCGGCGCAGGACGCTGTATGCACTTCCAGCGTGGTGGAGGGGACGGTGGAAAGGCCGACGACGCCGACGCCGGCGTCGTGCATTCACCTCAATCAATACATGACTGGAGAGAGACGGAGCGTCGGAGAGGGATGAAGGGGGGGGGGAGAGAGAGGGAGAGAGAGAGGGGAGGGTGGTTGTTGGTGGACAGAGCACGGAAGGACAGCGTCGCGTTCCCGCTGCATGTGCACGCCGATGCACGTGCGCTGGCCGAGCGCATACGGGAGACAATCAGCGGAGTGGAGAAGAGAAGCGAGGAGGAGAGGCGCTGGATGGAAGAGAAAAGCGGCGGCGGAGCGCGGGCGCAGGCGTCAAGGGCTGGATCGATCGTTAGGGATGCGTTTCGACAACCGCCATAGGCGGCCGTCTGCTAGTAGACGTAGCTGGAGGCGAGTAGACGCGGAGAAATCCGAGTAGGCGAGAGTAGAAGCGAGTAGAAGCGAAGAAGATCTTGGCAGGCTTCGGTTAATGCGCGTACTGGAGGGCGTAGAAGGGGGTGGAACCGAGTAGAAGCCAGTGGAAGCAAGTAGAAACGAGTAGACGAGAAATGGTAGACTCGAGTACGCGCATCGAACACGAGCAAATCCATATATCAAGATAGGTATTCAATTATCGACTAAAGAGCAACGGAAGATGAATAGGATAATAAATAGGTAGCTTTCGTGAAACGCCTCTTGACGTATGATTCGGTGACACCGAGTCAACCGAACGCTTCCGGGCTTGCGGGAACGAGCCGGGGACTGATAAATTATGCAGAAACGCAGGAAGGAGAGGTATTAAGATGTCAGAGTTTCAATAGACCAGAAAGCCTACTATGTAAGAAATATTTATTCGCCGCATTACGTCGATATTATCCAACGATGTACCAACGCTGTCCTTATTAATTCCCTGCCGACCGCATCAGTCGACGCAGACATTTTTAAACCTAGATTCCACGCTTTTCAAGCGTGCACCGTTCGCCGCCAGCAATCGTAGGTAAACCGTGCACGATAATCATCGAAATCACCGACATCCTCGAACCGTCCCGCTACGGCATTAATCCTACGAAAGCAGCCACCGGCCGCCGTCCCGTGTCCATTAGCCCACGGGACGCAAGAAAGTGTCCGTCGCGAAGAACTGGTACTCAGCTTTCAAAAATCCCCACGGTTATTCTTCCATCGATTCGCAATTCCACCGCGTCACGCACCGCCATTTAACGAGCAGCGAAGCTCAAAAACCGGCGTTCACCGTGTCTCGATCGCGATTACACACCGGCCGCGAAACGCACGGTGCCACGCTCGCTTGTCGCGCGTGTTATACGACGTGACACGCGAGCACGCCAGAGAAAACACTGTCATTCGCGAACCGTCCATACCGTATAGAATGCACCGTGCAAAGTTCGCGGTGCGTGAGCCACGATTAAGGGAGAAAAATATCGTCGGTTCTTTGCGGACTCGCGTGCCGGATGGTTCGGCCCCCTCGTAGGCCGTGTCCTGCTCGGCGTTCTGTACCAATTCGCGAGACAATGACGTCGAATTAGACAACGGAGTCGGGATACTTTATTTCTAGAAACGTTTAAACGTCACGAATGCGAGAAGGAAAATAAGAGAGCGGAATGTCGAGTGCAGGGGTGTCTACGAGGGGTGAAGTCTGCGCGGATATCCTTTCGCTGGAATATACCTTTCGTTTCCCCCCCCGTTGGATCGCACATGGGTGCACACGAGACGGATCCCGCGATCGATGCGAAATTTTAAAGGCTTCCACGACTCGTCTACGAAGGGACACCGAAAAGGGTTGACGCTCGCGGAGAATACTGGGGATGTTTTTCGACCGGTCTCCCGACGCTGTTCGAGTAATCGACTGATTAAATTGCCCGCCCTCGCCCTCGCTCTGCTTTTCACCATGCTCGCTGGATAGAGGCATCGGGTTACTGGAAACCGAGCTTAAGGGATAAGCCACGGGCCAATAATTTAGTCGACGCCTCTGAAGTGCGGACGGATATCTGTTTATTCGATGACGAATTATCGGGGGACATTGAAGTCGTTTCAAGGTACTGCTTCGACGTTAATAAGCGCAAACGGTGAAAGCCAAATGGCCTTCGTCGTGCTTTCAGTCTGTGCAATTAAAGATTCATTAATTATCCGAGTGATCGATCGGAGTGGAGGGGTATAAAAATTCTCGTGCACCCTGTGCGGTCTGATTTCTACCACGGTTAGTAACGTAGCGTCCGCTACAGAATCTGCAAGATGTTTACGCTATATGAACAGCAAGGGGAAGGTAGTGTCTGAGTCAGCACCCTTTGTTCTCGTATCTAGGACGAGTGCTCGTGGGGGGTGAGAAGGCCATCTATATACTTTGAAGTCCTCTTCGGGACGTTTATTCCGAAACGCTCAGGCCTAACGTATTCAGTTTTACGAGGCTGTCTACCGTGGCTTTGAATGCACAATGTTGTCGAATCATCTTGTTCGAATTGAAACATAAAAGTCACCGATAAAAACTCCCGCCACCACGCGCGAAACAACACGAGGCAATAAGGAAGGTTCGATCGATGTAGAAACGTGTACTACGGATAGTCGTACGAAATAACTACAATCTTCGGTTCTTACGAAATAATCATAGTCAAGCATTTCATTCCTCGATAAACCGATCCAACGACGTTTTAAAAACAGCTAAACGCTCTACGGCACTATAGATTAACCACGGAATTCGATTCGTTCGCCAGCTAGTACGATGGCTTAATCGAAACCGGTCGCTAATAAATTCTTATCAATTATTTCCGCGATAATCGCGTGTCTCAGATCGGAGTAAAGATTCGTGGTTGAGCAACGTAGATTAGAGAAATATGCGGGACGTTAATTGCACGCTGATTTGCGGGCACACGCGTGGACTAGGGACGCCGTTTCCTTTTGCGAAGAAGGAATCGCTGGTTTTTTTTTTTCACGAAAACCGATCTTCCAGGCATGCGATCCGGATCCATCGGAGGATCGATTATCGAGTCGGTTGTTAAGGTATCTCCGGTTTGCGACAAATTGTAGAAACAACATTATTCACGGACGATTATGCGTGTCTGGTTGGCGTTTCGTTAAGGAGCGGCGGGATACACGTATACGCCTGTGCGTTTACTGTGCGCGGTGCTCCGATCGTTTGCGTGGCCAACCTTATTTCCGCTGGACGATAAAGAATACCAAGGCTAACTCTCTCATTGAATCCAACGAGCATATTCGTTGGATCTCACCGTGAAACGCGCCACGGTCCCCCCATCCTTCATGCCGTTTCTTGCGGGTTTTATAATGGAGAGCCCGACGTTCAATCGCAATCGCACACGTTTTGCAATGGTAAATATATGAGCGTCGCTTTTTTTTTTTTATTTCTCCTTTCTTTAATGCCTCTTCGAGATTATCAGTTATTAACGTCCGCATTATCGCGCGTTACTGCGCGCATTAGGAGTATGGCGCGGTTGTGATTATACGGTTAGAATGGTAATTAAATGGTTCCTGCGTGTTATACTCTTCCGGTGGACAGATTGTTTTTGTAATACGTCTTCTGTTCTTTTGTATTTTTTTTTTTACACCGCCGGTTTCATCAATTTTTCGTTCGATTCTCTCTAAATTCCATCCACAGATCCCTCGTCGTGACGTCGTACGACTGGAAAGTTACATTCCTATCTATCCGCGCTGTTTTTTTTTTTTTAAGTTTACTTTTGCGAAGCAATTCGTTCGCAGTAATTAGTAATCTCCACTTCCTCCGATCCGGTATAAAAAAAATTGTAATCGATGTAATTAGCGTGGAGAGAAATCAGGTTACGGTTAGTTAGTGCTTTCGAAATTTGAAAAAGACTCGGTTTACCGTTAATGGCGCGTGCATAAGTACCATCATCCCCTCGTTTACCTTCCGCGCCGTTTACACCGCGGAAATAAAGAAACGAGCGCTTTTCGCCTGTAAATTGGCGCCGTTTCGAAAGAGTTAATCTGGCCTCTCGACGAGAAGAAAGCCCTCGCGCTCGGAATCCTCCAGCGACGTTTTTCAAACGCGATCGTGTTTGCCGCCGTCCGCGAACGTTTTCCGGAAAACGATCTCATTGACGCGGGAGGATCGCGGCGCGTAAAGCACGTTCCACGATATACTTCGGTTCGTAGCAGCCGTTTAATGGGCGCTCTTGATGGGCGGAGCGTGTTCTCGGTGAAACGGTACCGAAACGCGGTTACACACTCGGTTTCCGTTTCGAGCGGACGCGCGGCCTAGCGGTGTACACACAGGGTGAGCAGCGTTACCGGCAAAACGAGCAGACCGATACCCTCGACCGGGCTAAAATACGCCGTGGATCTAACATTAGAACCTCGCGAGCCATCCCGCGATACTTTATTTTTACGATTACACCCCTCTCCATCTGCGTGTGCACCGTGGAGCCAGCTCTTGTTGCGCGTAACGCGAGCACCGTGAGGTAATAGGATTTGCCATGTAAATTTCGCCCGAGAAGCTACTCTTGTTGTTGTTCGATACGGTAACTCGTCGAACGAGCCGCGCGGATGACGCCTGGAACGCGTTCGATTATTGATAACGAGCGGAGAGACGATTCGAGACGAGATCGAAATTTCCCCTATCGCGGGGTAGTCCCTGGACAATGAAACGCAACGGTCGCGAGGTTAACAAAATCTATTAGTCTTTGTATCGTAATTACACTCCACGGTATAGCGGGGCGAATCAATGTGTACAGAGCGATAATTCATGCTTAATGCGTTTTTCTCTTGTTATTCCGTCGCCCGGACTGTCGCGATCTCGCCGGATGATTTATGCTACTTTCGATGGCTCCCTGGAAAAAGAGTGACCGGCCTCCTCTGCGTCCGCTCTCGGCGATTCATTAATCTCCGCCTATGTTTCGATCCCGTTGCTTATCAGTGATAACACGTGCGCGCGGTTTCAGCGCGGAAGAAACGCCGACTCATGAATTTTCATGGTCCGTAATCAGCCGTAGGAAAGTTCGCCCAAAGAAAGACCCAATTATGTACAGCGTGTCGTTCTTCGTACCTTCGATCGTGATTTCAAGACGAATTTTGCGTACCAAGACGAGGCGAGCTTTTTGGAACCGTTCGAACGGTTTTCGATCCAAGTTTTTCAGTCGTGTCGTTCCTCGTGAACGGACGGAAGGATTCGAACGGAAGGAACGACAATTTGTACACCTAGTCGTCGCAGCGACACGGAGCGAAATAAGTTTTCGACTTAACAAGCGCCCAATGAGACCCCCCTATCGCGAGTTCAATGCGTGTCATTGTCCTCGAGCGATGACACGCGTCGAGCGTCGTGGAAGAGCAAACACGTCGAACGTGGTCCCAGTTAGATGCCCCCCGTGACGAAAAGGAGAAATCCCCGCGAGGTGTGGAAACTCAGAAAGCCTACCACCGTGTCACGGAACAACCGTTTTCACGACTTTCGAGAAATTCGCTGGTACACGCGTCTACTCTTCCGCGTCCGCGCTCTCGACCCTGGCCTTACGTATCGATGATAAATCCGCGCGATTTGCATAAACCGGCCAAAGAAATCGGCTACGAGATACAAATCGATGATAAATCATGCATTAGTCGCGGCTGGACGTGAACGACGACCACCGGAAACGAACCACTCGATTCTTCTGTCCGTTGCACCTCGTTGCGGAGTCGAATAAATTCTAAATTGAATATTAGCCTGATCGAGAGGCCGCATGGGTGGCGTAACGGCCGCGAAAACGAGGCCGTTTTCACTGGCTGATCGCGTCCCGACGTTTCTCGAGCCCGATACTTTTTCATCGAACGCGAGCATTTTAAGAACGGAAATGTTATCGAGTTACCAGGAGAAAACCAACAAATTTCCTGCACTCGGGTACGTTCGACCTAACGCCGGATCGTCGTAAATCTAGCTGCGTCCACGAATCTAGCGGGGAAACATCGAGGAGAGCAATCACTGTTCAATCTCCGCGGACACAACGCGTCGATTGAAATCGGGCCGCGCCACGGCTAGGTTTTCTTCGCGCAAAAACGGGTGACCCGAATTACCGGGTCTCCCTGGATCGATTCCATTAGCGACTTCTGTACGCGTCCACGATGCCGTGTCTCCCCGTAATCGGTCTCGCGAAAGGTTCAGAGGGTTCATCGGGTGAAATTTACGGCGCGGTTCGAGCACGGGGCCCTAATCTAGAGTGCTCGAGGAAGCGAAGCAATGGCGTGTATCACCAAGCGGGACCGGTTTCGCGGAGAGGAGCATGCGTCACGGGTCGTCTAGCTGGTGTCATTGTTGTGTAATTAGCTGGTGCTGGGTGTAAATTAAAATTTATAACGACGCGGCGAGGCCAAGGCGGTCGGTCATCGGTGAACCGTGGACGAAGGACCGTGGTAATGGGCTTTCTATCAGTTTCTCGAACTTCCTTGTACTCCTTAACCGTCTCTGCAAGTAAAAACAGCGTCCCATACGAAATGAGTCGAATTCCGTTCACGAACCATCGCCTAACGCCTGAAACCACCCCTGTCGAGCCTCGCGCGCCCTCAAATAAGCCCGTCATAAATCGCTGTAAGAACGATTCCCCTTGGAACTGCGCTGGTCGTATAATGAAAAAATCATACAGCCAGCGAAGAAATTCATGGAATCTCCGAACGCCCCTCGCGTTGCCACGCCAGTCGAACGATTTTAAATGGCCATCGCATACCGGAAGATCGGAGAGGCGACGAGCGGCGCGAACGGTGGCGAGCAGTTTCATGGGAAGTCCAGTTACAATGCTGCTAATGGACACGGCGGCGTAGCGTTACTCGCGAGATTCACCGTGACGAAATGACGAAGCGGAGCGTCGTTTCGTCGAACGACGACGGTAAATCGCGCGCTGGCACGCTCGATGCCTCCTCGAAGCCTGGGGAGAGAAACCGTGGCCGCGAGGCGAGCGGCGGAACCCGCTTGGGAAAATAACGACGGTCGGACCGCTCGAGTAATCGAGAGCGATGCGTGTTCCGGCGGAGGATCGAACGCGATCGCGCGATACCCCGAGGCGACTGTCTTTTAATGACGCGTTAACGAGCGTTTTGTTAGCGGCTCGTCAGCCGAGCCTTGACTGCGACACCTCGTTAATAGCTAATAAGTTGCCGTGGATTAATGCCGGCGTGCGCACCTGAGAACGAATCGAATCCTGCGACGCGAATAAACACGGCACATTAAAGGTACATCTCTGACGCAACGCGCCTCCAATGGTTCGTTCGAGCGTCCGTAATTAAATTTGTGGAACAGGAAATTCTGTTTGTAGAATTCGAATGTTTCCCGCAGGAACGAGTCCAATTTGCAATTTGTACGATTTCCATCGACCCTTTGCTACCGATCTTCTTGCTCCCCTCAAAGGGAACGGAACCGATGTACCGCGTACGCGGGTCGGGGCCCATAAAAACGAAAGGAAATGCGATCCCTGACAATTACAAAGTACCGAGATCACTTATATGGGAATGCAATTAAGTATCAGCCGGCGGTACCTTATCACTGTAATGATAAGAACGAAGACAAACAGTCTGCGGCACGTCCGTGAAACAAGTCGAACAGTTAATCCATAAGTTTACTCTGCGCTCGTCGGGGTTCTTTTATTTTATCTTTTTTTTTTTACCGTTGGAATGCTTCGGTGTGCTTTTCGTTGATTTTTACCGTTCGTTCTTTCTAAAATTATGCCTCGTAAACCACGGAATTACACGCTCCATCGGGCGTTCGCGTGCACGCGTTAATTCCGTTCGATGCGAGCGGCGTGCCATCGAATCGCAAAGCTGATGGGTCGCCTTGGTAACGAGGAAGAGGTAACAAGATCGACGACGGAAGTGGAGGACCGTGGCGGAAGTGGCGGTGCTCGAAATCGTGGAACCGTTACACCGTCCATTTCGCATGACCGTCATGAGTGGGGGCACGTGTCAGAATTTCAGTGCACGTACGAGTATCGATGCTATATGCTGGAAGTTACGATAAATACATCGATCTTGGTACGATATTTTTCAAATTACACGCGAAGATATCCGCGAGGAACGCGATCTGTAAACGATCGTGAAATAATTGTATCGCGTTCGCGCGCGGAGTAGAAAACTGTAATGGCAAACAAGGACTTCTTCGGTCGGCGATTACGACCCGACGATATAAGAATCTAAAGGAGGGTACGTACCTCGATACTCGTATCAATATTGAACACCGTCCAATATGACTCACCGATACCAAGTAAATTAAAAGCACGATAAGTGAGACTTTATCGCAGTTAATGAACTCTAACAAGTAACACGCCTTTTCTGAAATAACCGCTCGGACAAGACTACGGGCAAATAAAAAGCGAACGATTCGAAGAATTTTCGCTAATGGTATACGCACGGTCGATTTAATCGAGCAGAGGCTAGACGAAGAAGAGCCATAAACAGGTTACGATAATTATTCGTTGCGTGTATCGTTCACGGTTTAATATTCGTGGTAAGATATGCCCAACCCTTGGCCGAACGCGCACGAACATCGACGGCGATCGGTTTGAAATTCATTAGGATTCGAACGATGCACCTGTGCCCGTGCCTCGATCCACCACTGCACGCGTCGACATTTGACAAACGGTACCCCGTTTGGCCGCTTGCAGGAAGTTAGAAATCGTGCGTTCGCTTTCCTTCTTCCAGCCGCGACACTTACGAAAAGACACGGAGGTGTAGCCGCCTGACGCTTTCGTACGACACGGGGAACGTGACAACAAAATCGTTACGTGCCATCGCTTATTCTACGATCTTAACCCCTAAGCCGCGAGTAAACTGATCCCACACGCGCGTTTTTTTAACGAAACGCAAATTTTCCTACCGCCGACCACCGCCAGCTCGATTGTAGCCAGGCATTAGGCGAATTACGCAACCACGATCTTCGGGAATAAATATCAAAGTGCGCGTTACGAAACGCGCACCAGGGAAAATAAGGAAACGGCAACGATTAAGTCCTTCTTACCTGCAAAAAAGTTGCGCGGATACAAAAAG
The DNA here is from genome assembly GCA_963969225.1 of Xylocopa violacea. Taxonomy (NCBI): domain Eukaryota; kingdom Metazoa; phylum Arthropoda; class Insecta; order Hymenoptera; family Apidae; genus Xylocopa; species Xylocopa violacea. The sequence goes on from CAXAJV010000014.1 coordinate 22,047,717, forward strand.
CGAAACGGAAAAACCGCACGAAAGAATCAAATTATTCGAAAGCGGGTTAATTGAATGAAAACGACGGTTCGAGTGCTGGAAATGGAGTTAGAAATCGGTGGGTTCCCGTCACGATTTGAAAACGCGGGGGGGAAAAGTGCATGGAAATAGGGAGCGCGCGCGCGCGGTTTCCGCGATGATCTTCGTCGGCGATCGATAATTTACGCGTTAGTTACGATTTCGTTCGGCGAATTGGTCGATTTTCCGCGACGCGTTTCGAAATAATTATAAAATAAAGAGAAAGCGCGATACGCGGCGAACGGGATCGTAAATTTCTGGTGGCGGACGTCTCATTAGATTCGCGAGTAAACCGTTTACGCGGAGATGGTGGATTGCCGTAAGACCGCCTCGGTTCGCGCATCGTTTTGTCGGCGATTTAACTGGCTGCGGAAAACGGTCCTCGATCCCCGCGAAAGTAACATGTGCGCGCGTTGTTTAAAAACGATTACTCCGAATGGCTGAGCACGGAAGTTCGTCCGTCCGCCATGTTACCATTAATCGAGTTACGCTGGACGATTAATCGATCGATTACCGATTTTCTCACGCTCCACGGTTGAAAGAAAGTCTCCATTCGCGGAGTGTCGTACGGAACGAGGTATAACGTTCCGCTTAAAATGTCAGCCGATTTTCTAAACCCGCAGACCACCCTGTATAGCGCAATCTGGCTCGTACGATCCTTTTACCGTCGTTGGAAAAGAAAACTTCCTCCTTACTATCCGATTGCCGAGTTCTATTCAGCAAATGGGTTTCTATTAAATGAAAGAGCCGGCACAGGCGCACGTCAGAAAGAGCGACAATTTATTAGGCATTGTACTCCTGGCCTGTGCGTATCAATCAGCGATGATCGAGCAACAAAAGCACCGCGGGAACGATTTACGTCTGGTTACGTTAAGTTAAGCACGTTCCACGCTGACCCGTAACAACCACCTACCATTTGCACCCTTTTCGCGTACTCTTTTTTCAATACCAGAAGTATACACTGTACGGCGCAACGAAGTTGGAATTCGAGAACGTTCGAGGAGCGTGGAAATATCGCGATCGTATCGAGAGTAGGGTACGCACGCGGAGAAGGCATAATTTTGTCGTGGCTGGGCGCAAAAAAGGGGTTAACCGAGGAAGTGGACGCGCGGCGTGGAGATCCTCGAGAGCTGTGTCTGCGAGACGAGGCAGGAAGAGATGGTTCGATAGCAGCCTTGAAGCTTCACCCACGGAGACAATGAGGCGACCGATGCAGTAACATCCGGTTATGTTTCGCGACGCGTTATTGTGTTCACTGTGGACACAGGGAAGGGCAGGGGTACTCACGGTAATGATGATGATTTCGTCGATGAACGTGCACCGCGCCCAGCTCATTCTTGCCCGTCATGGGCGGCGGTTCCGTCGTCGAAAATATCGCGGGACAGGGGGAACTGGTTGACCGCGAAATTTGTCGGTCAGGGTGCGGTACGATGCCGGCAATCGCGTGAAATTGAAAATGTTTCGTATCGCTGTTCTCGCGATGGAGTTTCTCCAGTTCGACTGGCTTCGAGTTCCATCTAGTTTTCGTCGACAAAGGGAGCGACTTGGACGGATTGCGAACGACACGTGTAAAATCAATGATGCGGATAGGGAAACGCGCCACGTTCGATCCCGATTAAAAAAGAGGCCGCATGGGACAGACGTGCCGCAGACGAGAGGGTGAGACTGCAGACGTTCAGGAAATTACGAAGATGGAAGTCTATCGATTCGAGCGTTTGCCAATATTAAGCCTGGTTGGGCACCGCCAGCGAGAAACGCGATTAGTCGGCCTAAATCACGGGAGCATCCGGTAGCCTTGAGACAATTTGCCCCGCTTCGAAAATATTACTTCCATTAGTTTGAAACAATCGAAATACCGCTCGCTCCTAATCGTTGCTCAACCCCTTCGATCGGGTATTCGCGGACACAGCGCATACCGATCTGCACGCGCGCTTAGAGAAACGTGTACCGTTAATCAATCGAACGCGCGAAATTGCTGGTAGAAGATAAGAAAGACGCGATTAGCCGTGAAGACTGAAAGAAGCTGCGGTCAGCTGGAATTCACTCGGAGCAATTAGTATCGGCGAGGAAGGTCTGCGCGTAAGAAGCGTCCAATGGCCGAAGCAATATCGCCACGCTTAACCAAGAGCAGGAGAATCCATCTCCTCGACGATGGAAACTAAATTCTTACCGTGTCGTTGAGTCGCAAAGGAATTGGCTGTTAAAATGTCTGGTGACACCAGCATCCACTGCCGCGTGAAACACCACGTTCACCACGCTGCGTAATTGGATCGTTTCGCCTTTCTTTTACAAACCCCTCGTCATCCCTCCCCCAAAACCACCCGGAATGAACAGTAAATCAGCCGCTCTAATAGAGCAACATTTATAGAGAGTACCAATGCCCGAACGAGTGTGAAACCGTTCGATCTCCGATGGGCTCGGAAGTTTCTCCTCGCGCAAAAAATTAAGGTCACCTCCATTTTCTTAATTGGGATCATAATTCCGCGGTGTATTAACCCTCTGTGCATCTGGAACCCTAATTCCTCCGTCCCAGAAGAAAGTGTTATTGATTACGTAGTTTTTGCCTCGCGTTCAGAATCTAGGAACTAGCGCGCTCGTTACAAATAGGTTTTCTAGGAAGTCGGAATAGAATAATTCGCTGAAAAATGTTACACGGTCGTTGTAGAGAGTTTTTGCCCGACAGCTTCCACCGCGGAAGAACCTCGAGGACGCACGTTCGCGCCTGAACCGGTGAATAAAACAAATAGAAAGCAAATTTCCATGTACCAGGCGTTCCTCGAGGCGAAAAGTGCAGAGTGGCTGGGTCGGGTGAGTTCTAATCACCGGCGGCGAGCCGCTCGATCTCGGGAATGATCTATCGATCGTTGTACGAATGTACGCGGGTCGTCGGAAAGGAAAACTGCCGGCGAACACGACCAGCTGAAACGCGCTCCATTGTGCCTAGAAAGTGGGCAGCGGAACGGTGAAAAGGTGAAAATGGATATGAGAGGTCTCGCTTCGGTTGGCGCGAGGAAACGGCCACGAAATTCGAGCCAGCCGTGGACAAGAACTTTCGGTTGTCACGATTGATCGGCGTGAAACGGAGGCGCGGCACACGCGGCCGCGTTTTGAATTAATTGGACAACTCCGTCGCGACGAGCGATCCCTCTTTCCCCCGCCTCGACGCCGCCGTGCTCTTTCGCGACCCGCAGATAAACGGAGGAAATATATATCGGCGCATAAGTGGACGAGTGTTCGTTACACTTTCAAAAACGAACGGTGCAGGTGGAAAAATTTCCATGGCAAGAAAGCACGGCGGGTTCGCGAAAAGAAATCGCACGGTGGCGAGCAACCAGTCCACCCTTCCCGGTACCGCAGCCTTCAATTAGCGCGACGGGCGAGCCTAAATGAACCAGCAAATTATACCGAGCAACCGGTAAGGAATCCTATCAGATACTCGTTCCTGCGCGTTACCCATAGATTAAGCGATTACCGTTTATCTAGATCTTTCAGTACCATGTCCGACGGCGCTACGTTCTACGCGATACCTGCGATGAATGAATCTCTGCAACCAAGTTTGAAAATTCCCTTTGGAATGTTTGGAATGTTGTTATTAAAAACCTAGATATCCGAAATATTTCATTTTCCGGAGAAAATCAATTTTCGATTGCAAGCGTAGCTTCTCGAATTCGAAGGGAAAACGAAGAGAAGACGGAGAGAAGACGATTTCCAGACCGTCCTCGCGCTCACCCGGCGAGCCACGCTAGCCGGCTGGCCGCAAATTAGAATTTTTTCACGGCGGGTGCAATGGACCGTCGCGACTGCACCTTGCCAAGTGGATCGCGTGTTGCACGTCATTAGATGCAACTCCGCGATCCACCCGGTTCCGTAGGAACGTAACGCGCGGCCGGTTGATGGCCAGCGGAGCAGTGAAACTCTACTCTCCTGCAGCCCCCACGGACATTATCGTTTTAGACGCGCGTCCACGGGAATTGAATCGCGCGGTCCGCGGCCTCCGCGTAGGAAAGCGAACCGAGAGCCGCCTTTGCCTCTCCGTGTCGCATGGCTCGTCCAGCTCGCGGATATTAACGTCGGATAAGGAACGCTGGTGACGATGCTCGAGAGAATGACGTTGGAAATGCCGAGGAGCATCGTCGAGCCGGTGGCAACGCTCGGTAGGACGGGAAATCGATTGCTACGGGTGGTGGGTGGCTTTGGCTCGATTATCGAGTCGGAGTTGCTGCCTAACCGCTGACTTTGCGCTCGACTGTTTTACACTCGCTTAAAGGTATTCGCGGGTTCGCGTCTTCGAGGTTAATGCTGATTAGGAACTTGAGGAATATACGAGCTCGCCAGAAAGTCGCGTAACGAGCTCCACGTTGGTCAATTTCGTTCTTCCATCGCGGGGTTGGGAATATATATATAAAATGGTTGGCTGACAGGAAGAACGAGACGTTATAGACGCGCGCCGCGTTTCGGTCAGTGAACACCTTTATGTCGTTCACACCAGCGCTTAGCCGATATTTAAGCTCGTGCACCGCGGCATCACGTAGCCGGCTGTTCCCGTTTCTCGCGGTCAGTTCCCCGGTGTGTTGCCTGTCTGGCGATCGTCGAGTGCAACGAGCCAGGGGGATCGCGCGTACATTTGTTAGCAACGCGACCGACGACGGCTACGGAGCGTGCGCGTTCCTTACTTCGCGGGTCGCGATCGCCTCCTCTTAATTGCTTTTTAGCGAGACCGCTTGAATTAATTGTAACAGGCGAAAAAATGGACGGGGGCGGAGAGAAGTGAAGTGGGAAGGGGGAATTGCAGGAGAGTGCAACTTTGCCGAGTCACGCGATAGATTCGCGTATCCGCGGCTTTGATCGAGCGTACGCTGCTCGACTTGGAAATCGTGGATACGAGGTGATCGATTTGGACTTCTCTCGGTTCGAAGTTCTATAAAATATCGCGGTAATTAGGGGTAAGTGTATAGCAAGTTCGGTCGGAGAAATAGAGTCGAACTCCACTTTCGTAAGAAACAGTTTTCTAATTAAGAGCGCGGCTACCCAGCTCCGAGAACCGAAACAGAATTTATTACGGAGGAATTCAAGCTCGAGAGTAACCACCGCTCCTTCTGCCGCGTCGTGGGAGATCGATTCGGAACAAAAGCCGATCCGAGCGGCCGATTTTCGAATGAAAACGGAACAAACGGAGGAAGGAATTCCAAGTTTCGTCGAGAAAGCGGCGGTTTCGTGTCGAAGGCTTGCGTAACCGAGACGCGGGCCTTATTTCCAACCTGGCGGACCGAATCGGCGTCAGAACGAGATCAAAACCGTTCACGATCGACGGATAAGGGGACATCGATGTTTGAAATAGCCGAACACAAAAGAAACTGGCTGCTGCCTGGACGGATAGACGGATTCGAAATTAACGGTACTGGAATTGAACGGCAATGAAGGGGACGATCCTGTGGCTGGGACAAAAAGAAGACAGAACGAAATCCGTCTCGAAATCCTGCTCGCCTGCATTCCATTCGACGCGTCGTCCTCTCGTCAAATTCTAGATCCATCCGCTCGCGTAGAAGCTACTAAAACTAATAACTCTCTTGCTAGCCGCTGGAGGTGTTGCAGGTTTAAAACGAATTTCCTCATGAATTATTAACGACAGATGCTTAAATATGCCGATGGCACTGATGCATATTACCGACATCGATCGAGAATGGGATAACTTTTGCCAACTTCTTGGTATAACGCAAAACATCAGAAAAAGGAAAGTAACTAAATAGAACCATAATGGGTATGAAAAAGATCCCTTGGGTAGGCCTTGCGCTCGCCATGTTAGCGTCCCGGGGTTAATAGCATGCGTGACTTCGGCAACGGTAGCGGCCGTTCCGCGAACGTCGAAGAAAAATATGGCGAAGGTTCCTCGAACAAGGAAGAAAAAGGGTTTCCCGTTGGCCGGACGTTCATCATCAAGGATAGACCTCGGCCGCGGTGTTTTTGAATCCCTAGAAAGCATGCAGACGTGGCACGTGATAATGCGGTTTTGCGCTCGCCGCGACTCGCGTCTCTCTTTCTCTTCCCTCCGAGTGGAAGGTAAGAGAGAGAAAGGGGGAGAGAGAGGTACGTATCTCGACCGCAACACGATGGACGGTTTTAAAGCGTTCTCCGTTCGATGGATAGCGCGTGTTGCACGCGCCTAAAATGCACAAGGAACAGCGGTTCGACGATGTTCGCTTTGGCCACCATTTTGTCCGCCTCCTCCGCTCGATTCGTCGGCCATTTTGGCTCGGGAACGAAACGGTGCGGCTTTTTAGACGGATAAGAGGATCGTTTCGCGAGGCAGCGTAGCGTGTCTGCCACCGGGACACTATTTAATTGTGAGATTTCTTTCTCGCGGAATATACGCGCAGCTACTTCCACGCGGCAATGAAAGTAACCACTGTCGTCGTATCTTTGCCGGTTGAGTTTAGAAGCACGCGTTTCCGGCGTGTGTCCGCGGTGTACGCGTTTCTTTATGGCTTCTGAGGTAATGCCGCACGAGGAATTGACCGTGTTAATTTGACGGATTAAACCTGGTAGGGAATGAACGGGTGGGGGATGTAATGAAAATACGCGAGTGGCTGCTTTCTATTTGCATCCTACGAGAACGATAACTTCCGGTCGAATGGACGTCGACAAGTGAAATCGGGAACAACACTCGACACTTCTTTGATTCCTCCGAGACCTTAATGTTTAGTTGACTCTTTCGTCGCATTCAAAGAAATGTCGTATCGAATCCGTAACGATTACGCTAATTATGGTAGAAATTGTACTCGCTGCTCCAAAATGTATGTAGCTACGAAAATAAACTGGGAGCGAGAAAACAGATTTTGCAAGACGGAAAAGGTTATACGTTAATGTAACGATACGATTTGGTGAATGTGCTCAGACGTGCATAAAAATTGGGAAGGCACTCGGCGAAATCGCGGTTAATTCTCATGCAAAGCACGCCGTGAATAGCAATGATAGAAGCGATCCGCGATTACCATTCCGAGAAGGGAATTAAATAACCGGGCAATCCGTCGTCGATTATCAGATCCCAATTAAACCCGGTGGAAAAGACGCAACGGAGCCTGCACGTGGAAACAGGGTGTTGTTATCCATATGTTCATTATGCATCACACCAGTAATTGCTCCCGTGGCATCCTACCGGCGTATTTACCGTTTACCATTAATAGTTTATTCCGATACAAGATGCTATCTGCGCTGGTAAACCCGTACGAGACGTATGGCCGAACAAGATCACGAAGGAAACGCTGAGATGCGAGTGTCTGCGTGGATGTTGCAGAAAACGATAGGGAAATCGACTTCGTTCATGATGGTATTTAGCGTTAGATGAAGACCGGACACGTTTATCGCGCCAGTGATTGATGGTCCGTAATTGAATACGATGATGTCGTATAAGACCGTGAATAACCACCGCATCCATTAAAATCGTGTACTTTTGGATACAGCAAAAACGAGATGAGACGAGCTAGAGAGACTTCTAGAGGACTGGAGCGTGTCGAGGCGAACTCGTGAATAGTGGAGCAGATCTTCGAGCGAGTTGGGTAAAATCGGAGCTGATCTAAGCTAGTTGCAAAGGATTCGCGTGGCTCTACGCACGCGTGCAAGTTGGAAAGGGCTGGATCAAGTTGGCGCCAGTTCAGAGCCGATCCGAGCGAGTCGGAGCTTCTCGATGCGGCTAATCCGACTGATCCAAATAACGCGAAAAACCCCGGGCGTGTGACAAGCAGCTTACCAACTGCACTGCACTAAAACCGTGGTTAATCGATAGAACAAGTTGCGCCTGCCCCTACGATGTGTGTCAAGAGATAAGTCTGCTACTCTCTTAACTTCTTCCAGCGAAGCACAGTTTCCATTCTACTTCGTTCCAGCTTGAGCTCCCTTCCGAACAACGCGCCTCCCTTATCGGAACCGAACGACCGTGCCTGAATTATATACGCGACGAAGATAACCCGGAGAACGCAGGTATACGACTTTTTCGCACTTCCACCGTCGATCTCTCGTAACAGGGGTGCACGTAACGCTTGGGGTCCCGTCGGCCATTGTAACTCGAGAGCGTACAGGAAGCGCCTGGCTGAAGTCGATTACGAAAAACATTTTCTTTCCGCGGTGTGCAGCGGCGATCGGGAACGACACGTGTCCGTCGGGTATCGCGTGACACCCTCGCCCGCTCGTTTCAGTTCTAATCATATCGAACGACAATGGCCTGAACCCGTAATGACAATGCCGCGGCGCACGCCGCCGTGTACGATTTCTCCCCCTCTCTGCGACGACGGTAATAACCGAGCGGGCCGCGATAACGGCCACCGTAAAATTCTAGGCTGGGCCGGTTTGTTGATACCGCCGCGTCGATACGGCCGCGACCTGTAAATTCGTGGCGCGCGACCTACATGCGACCGGCTCGCTTAACGAGAGAGATCGAAATTTCGCGGTAACTGGGCTCGGACTTTTGCTAATTGGAGCCAACGGTGACTACTTTATCGGACGTCGCGAATGGCCAGCCACTTCAACGTGATTTGTTATCTATTGTGCACGTAGCTATCATGATTTCGCGAACTTTAAACGCGTAATAAAGTAAAATGCGAGTTGTTTCGTAATGAAACTTCTGCGAGTTTTCATTTCAGCAGAACCTAATTTAGAAGAAAACGTATTTCGAAGTGTAATTTGCAACGAGAGGGAGGAGAGAGGTTAAGTAGTCGCGATCATTGGGATAGTTTCACAGTCTGAAGGAGAAAAAAGAAAGGCGAGGGACGTTCCAGACAACGAAATTCTTTGGAACTTCTCTCGAGCGGCGGCCATTGTTCAAAAGAACACGCAAACTCCGGATCGCTGGTAATTATTAAAGAACGACGCGACGCTCTCGCCCTCGTCCATGAAACAATGACACCGGACCAGGGAAAACAGCGCCTACACTCCCTTCGTTTAATTACACCGAGAGAAGTGACGAAACACCTAGCAATCGTCGATGATGATAGTTGTTGAACTTCGAGCGTGAAGAAGACAACCTCGAGACATCCGATTACGATAATACAAAGTGATTACCAGCTAGCTGGTTACTCTGAAACATTATATGCAACGAAGCCTCTTGCACCTGACAGTACTGCAGTTGTATCTGAATTCCGTGCAACGGTACCATCTGTGGAAAAAGAAACGAGAACTATTCTTTGCAAGTAACGCTCCACGATCGCGCGAGTACGAATTAAACGCGAAAATTACCACCGACGACGCCCGTGTTGTCGATAAACTGGAATAAGTACAGCAATCGTAAATCCGTCAGCAGGTTCGCGCGTAACTGTTACCCCTGTTCGCGGGTTCAACGATTCAAACCGAGCGGTGCGAGTTATTCTCGTATCAGCGGTAACGTACAACTATGCTGGCGCAACGCGTGGCCACGTTGACCGTGAAAAATACCTCGATTAACCGAGAAACGAAGGAAGTAACAGTAAATACGGTCGTTCGATAATTTAAGAGGCATCTCACCTAAGGGATCTTGCCCTGCCTTCGTCCAGTCGAAGGTGAAAAAAAGAGAGGATCGTTAGAGCCTCACCTTTGGTCGCTTCGAGCTGAAAACGCTGGACGTTGAAAAATACATTCGACGGAGGGCAGTAAAGGCAAGGGGAAATGGGCAGATAAATTTATGCGCGGAAGGAAGGCACGCAGCCCTAATAAACGGGATAATAAAATTTGCATGGGGATTAGAATTTACTTTAGGAATAGGAGAGATTCCGCGCGGTTGTTCGCTGGCTTGTAGCCTGCAGATTACGAATAATTAATACCTCGAAAACCCTGCGGATTATTTCTGATTACTTTAATTGGAAACATCAGGATACTCCCCGCTGTTCGGTCTATTTGAAGGAGAAATTTCCCGACTTCGATGAAGACGTTTCTCGATCGAGCGGAATCGCTTTCGAAGGCAGCGACTGAGTTGTCACGGCGGTTCTGTCTCATTCCGCTCGATTAAACGCGGGGAAGACGCTTTCGATTGTCGATGAGACACATCCAGGTAGCTCGATGCAGATGCGCCCGCGGGCAATTACCACGTTTCCCGTCGTTACGAGGCAGGTAAGCGAGACCGATTTTCATTGGACTTCCGCAGGACGAATCGGCGAATTCGTTGCCCCAACGAACGGCCTGGAAAATCTGCGATGCCTGCGCCACGCATAATTTACCGCGCGATGCGTAGAGCAAACATTCTATCAGTGTACACGGTGAACCGTTAACTTTGATTTAAAACAGTTTAATTAAGGCTGCATTGGAAATCTATCCTACGTCGTGTCTTGCATCATATCGCACAGCGCCTTGTACAGCGCGTATTTATTGAAACGTATCATTTTCTGTACGGTATGAATCGCGATCAGACTCAGATACGATTTCTCGAACACCCTGTACATACTCGCGAGCTCGAGTAAGAAGAACTGATTAACAGTCCGCTAACTAGTACCGGCTAGCACGCAGGGCTCGAGCCGGCTAATAATACAATTAAAATATAACATATAATAGTCGTACAACATAATAATTGGCCGCGAGTGCTTAATACCTATAGAAGTTCCATAACCGATTATTAAAATGATAGTAATCACGAGTAAAAGTAACGCGATATAAATTACCGGAATTACGGTCTATCGTTCAAAAGAAAAAGAAAAAAAAGGAGAAGAGAAACTCATTTTTTCCTCCGTTTCAGAACGTTTTATCAAAAAAGATACGACAACGCGCGAGCCGTCCCCTCGTAATTCGAACGTAAATTAAATTGAACGAACTATCCTCAATTTACCACGATAACACCGGAAGCCAATAGGGAATTAGACGCTAATCACTGAAATTTACGGAGAAATCGACACTCATTAAGGTATAATATAGATATCGGCGATATTTATCCTATCCTTTCTAGCTTTCTTCAAATTATAACCGCATTACGAAACCGGGGGACTTTGTTTAGCCTCTATTTAAGGAGCAGAACTGTAACCAATGGATCTATTCCCAGGTTACGAAATCTCCTGTTCACCCAAAGCCTCGGTGCCCCGCAATAGCCCCGAGTCGATCTTGATTTCGTCACAGTGTCATCGGCGAGAAATCGAATCGATGCAAGAGGAAATCGGTCGCGTTGGACACGACCCCGTTACGTAAACCGACTTCTTCGTCGGGGCGAAGACCCCGGTTCCTCGTCACGACGGCCCATCGGATCGCGTCGCTTTCGCGACAAACACGCACGTCACTTTTAGAATAATAGTCCGCAAAGTGACGTGAAGATGTAAAAAATACCACACGAATGGTACCCGCCGCGAAGACGCGACGAGGAATAAAGAAAATAGAGAATCGAGAGCAAGTTTGGCCACAGAATTAAACCAGCGACCATGACGAATCACGAGGAGGACGAGGATCGTTAAAACGAGGGGTTTACGATCAGCTGGCGCTGTAAATCGTGAGAAACGCAGAATATGAGAACGTCCGGGGCCCCCTCGGTCTGGTAAATCACGGATATCGTTGCGGTGGGTATCCTCGATTTTTGCGGTGCCGGCTAACGCGATACCGAGGCAACGAAAAACCGCAGCGTAATAGGACTGTGCTTAACAACGTAGCTCTGTCTCGTGCTATTGGTTATTAACCCTCGCAACAAGCGGAAGCGTGCGGTCCGTAGGACCTAGGTCTTGAAATACCGCTCGATGGGGTGGCCTTCGAGGAGGGTCCATAGACAAGCCACCAAATGGTTGCTACTCGGAGGAAAGTTACCCTTCCTACGAAATGCGGGAGAGACTTAACCTACGCAGGGTGTCGAGTGTACGGTCATGGTGGAATAAGGGAGAAACATTTGTAACCTTAGATTGCTCTTGGTTAACGCGATTGCCGCAACCTCTGATTCGCAACAGCACCAAAATGGCGTCCAGATTTTCCCAAGAAAGCCTCCTATATCGATGGCATCGTGCCACCCACCGCTGTCCCTCGTCAACCAAACAATGCGATATGATGAAATCTTAATAAAGGCCGGAAGGGGCTAGAGCACGGGCCCGATGCTCTTAATTAGCGCTCGTGACGCATCGGGACCCTTCGTTTTACATCCGCATCGAGGTGTACACCCAACGTCCGCGCGCGCACGTGCACACGCCGTAGAGATACACAATCGCGAAACGATGCCGTGTCGAAACTTTATGAATCAGCTGCCCGCGTGTTCTTGCCCCGCGTAATTACGATATTTATCATGCGTTACCGGGCGACGTTTACGCGTCTGCTAAGCGACAAGGAAAGACAGATCGTTACAGCGGGAATAAAATCTACGCCTGTCCGTACGTTCGAAATTATCCATTTACTATTGCCCCCGGAGGGGTTAAAAATGATCGCGGACTCGCAAGACCTCGAGCCGTTTAGTAATTGACCGTTTGAACTCGGCCTTTACTTTGTTATGCCGCTTGGGAGTGGTTCCGGTCAGCTGCTTTCCAAAACTAATCGAATGCAATTTACAATTACTCGAAATGCATTGGATGCAACGACGTTAGGATTAAGTACGTACAATCTCGGCACTCCCTCTGCTCGCGCTTCGAACCGATGCATTACCAAAAAAAGAAACAAAAAAAAGCAACGAAAACTTAAAATTAGCCTGCTGCGCCAAAAATATGTAACTCGCTCCTAGAGGACGTTATTAGAAACTCGCACGTGCTTCGACAGCCGCTCCTCCACTCTTCCAGCCAAAATTGGTTCCATTTGGTAACCCTGAACGAACTTCTCCATAGAGAGAATAGACGAATGGATGCACGTTCGCATCGCATCGCGTTGATTAATATACCGTACACAAGGCTAGAAGGTATTCGCTTCGAGTCTGACATCAGTTAACGCAACCGCGCTCCTCCAGGTCGATAGATTTCTTTTCGGATCGTTCGTCGATCGTTCGCGAGCGTGATGAATCGTCCAACAGGCTCGACGTTCGCGCGTTACGTTATTAATCCTTCGCGCGATAACGTTCGTAAATATAGACGAGTCTATGAGTTGCACGGAACGTATTGTAATTGCCGGTTCGATAAGACAGCTGGTCGCCTTATCAGGATGAAAGTGGAACGACGTGGGTATTTGCGAACGCGAGGGGCGGGCTCGTACCACTTCGTTTCATTTGTTTCTATCGATTTCGACGAGAAAATCGCCGGATAAAGATACCTCGATCTTCGCCTCTGTTAATTGCACGGACGCGTTTCGTTGCATTTCCGCGAGTGCATCGGTACATTAACCCTTTGCACTCGGATGTCCCCTCTGAGGAGACATCAGCATTGACGTTAAACTGAAGTTTCCGATGGAAATGGAAATTTTCTATCGCTGGGAGACGTTGGCAAATATCGTTAAGAAAGCTTTTGGACGCTTCCCTAGCTTGGATAAACGACCCAAATTAGGAACGACCAAACGCAAAATGTAATTTGAGGTTTTTATGTGGAGGACGGGAAACAAGTGATTCGTCGCGTGTGTCAGATTCAAGGGAAACCAGTATCGGGTCATCGTTTTCAGGAGAGGACGAAGAGGAGGCACGCCGGAGGAGAAGATCCGTGAATGTTTCCACGCGCCTTAATTTCCACCGTGAATTATAGTTATCCGGCGTAGCGGTGGCAGGAGCGTGGCCAAGGAAACTGCGAAAAACGGTATGCACGCCGGAGCATGATTCCGGCCCCTGTCCCCCGTGTATCCTTCGCTCGCTCGCTGCCGCGCACGCGCTCAATTAACGCGGAATCCCCGCGGCTTCGAGAAAAAAAAAAAAAAGGAGAGGCTTGAAAACGGAGGTGAAGAGGAAGAAACGAACTAAAAGTCTTCGGGAAGAGAAAGAGAAAGAGAGAGAGAGAGAGAGAGAGAGAGAGAGAGAGGGAGAGGGAGAAAGAGAAATGGAGCGGCTCGAAGATTCGCAAGAATGCGAGGCGCGAGGAAGAGAAATCGCGAGAAGAAATGCAGAAAAGTGACAATAGCAGAAGAATTAGAAGAGGCGAAAAAGTTGTCGACGAAAGTAGATCGAGGTTGAGGATGGAAAAAAGGGAACGTACCGAAAGCCGAGCAACCCGAATCTAACGCGAACCTCGAAGGAACAGCAGAAATCGGAGCTTTCTTCGATGGAGGTAAGAAAGTAATGTGATCGCGGTCGAATTAACGGGTTACGATTAAATAGAGGAAAGCGAGCGGTGGTCTTTTTTTATTTAATTTTTTTATTTTTGCACGCGCCCGAAGAATCCAGGTTAAGAATCCCGATCGAGCGTGGCGCGAGAGATCTCCGCGATCGAGCTAATTCAGAGATTACCGGGGAAGGGTCGAAACCGCCACGGTTACCTTGGCGGCGTTCGAGCCGCGAAGAGGCACACCGCAGACGCGCGGCTGGTATCGCTCCGGAACCGTAACGAGCCGTACGGACCGGTGCGCGCCACTTTTTCGTCCCGTATATACATCCGCGCATTCCGTGCCGCGGCGTAAAGAAGTAGGCGTGTTCCCCTCGGCCAAACGTAGAATTTCGCCTAGGAAGAAACCGCGTTCGAGGCCTTTCTAAGACCTGCCGGCCAGAAACAACGAGGATAATAAAAAGAGTAGACGGACAACGAAGCGAACGACCGTTCGTTTACGATGAAAATCATCGATGGCTCCCATACCGACGTGCGCAACACGTTCCGCGGCCTTTTCCACGGGCTCGTGATCGAGCAGCGTAAAGCATCGACCACAGTGAACGACCGCACAGCTCGCTGACACGGCGTTCTCGGGGCCAATCGATCTTTCGAATAAGAACCGCGTAAAAATTCTACGATTACTGCCCGGTTCCTCGGAACGACACCGGCTCGGGATTCGTTCCACTTTCCGCGGGAAAATTTTAGCACGACGGATATTTTTACTAACGGGAGAAGCGCCCTCGATTCCGCTCCGCGAATACAGGCGGTTCCAGTATTACGGATCGATCGATGCAGCCGGCGACGTTGAGGAATAGCGTAGGAAATGTGTTTCGTCTAATCGTGAAATGTGATTTTCGCGCGCCTGTCGTCAGGCAACCCGTCGTACGCAGCGGTAGCTCGGCTCAGCCGTCGATAGGGGGTTTGGAATTGCATCGATTCCTTTAGCTAGTTTCCTTAACATTACAGACTAAAAGCATTAAAAGACTATTACTAAAAGATCCATATTCGTATTTACCTCTTTTTTAACGATATAATACACGAAAATTCTGGAAAAATAGAAAAATGAACCTAAGAGATTTTCTGCTATAAAATACTCTAATTCTGTTCTAAGCTCGAT
Source organism: Xylocopa violacea (assembly GCA_963969225.1). NCBI lineage: Eukaryota > Metazoa > Arthropoda > Insecta > Hymenoptera > Apidae > Xylocopa > Xylocopa violacea. Next base: position 22,063,014 of record CAXAJV010000014.1, read on the forward strand.
TGCTTCGCAGTTTTGAAACGGTCTGTACCAGCGATACTCTAATCCCCCACGTGATCGCTTACTCGCTGAATGTTAACGCGATGTTTTGCAACGGGCACAGAGATCCCTGGGTAACAGCCGTGTCCCTGGCTACTCTGTGTGGTCTCAGCATTATCCTACGACAATCGGCGCGGTCGTAACGCTCGTAACGATAAATGCTCTCTAGGAATCGAACGGCGCGGCCAGTGCTCGATATTTGAGGGCTCGCGGAACAGGAAACGTTTCGTATCGACGTGTACCCGCCGCGGTCGGTGGACGAGCTGGACGTTGTGTCGTATAATGTAACGAACGATCCGTTTCACCGTCGTATCGTTTATTTGTATGGAAATAATTGGGTCCGATATATCTGAGGCTCCGATCGGCATTGCGGAACGTCGCGAGTGAGTCGTTCCCGTGGACCGAAAGGGACCTCGAGTGACGTTTCGCAGTGATAAGGGATTATCCGTTCGCGCGGCTGGTTCAACGTGTAAAATTGATGGAGCGTTCGAGAGAGCGTAAGTGTAACGAAACGTTGAACATCGTCGATCGTCAGCCGCTATTAAGATAATAGATCGGTAGAGACGCGTGGAAATTTTTAGGTGCCAGCTATTAAGAACCTGCCACCGCTACCATCTACCCCGCAATTACGCCACAATTTGGCTCCATTTCGAAGACGACGACGACGACCACGACGACGACCGTTCGTTTCGAATGTTGGTTCAAAAGCGACGAACGAAAAGAAAAACGATAATTCGCAGAAATGAAAAGGGGGCCCATCCGACAGCCTCGGCGAATTCCACCGGCGGCGGAGGCATTATAGCAGTGATTGCTCGGTGGAAAAAGGTAACGACCCTTGGATAGGCGCAATGTAATCGTATAGGAATAATGACGGCAGGCAAAACCGATATTGGTTTACGAGAAGCAGCAGATCGGCCGATATTTTCCTCTAATCTCAGCTGGAGAAGAGACGCGGCACAGGGACAGCTGCGTGGTAAATCAACAACCGGGAACGGGCCAAAGAAACGGAACGGCGCTCTGTCCGGCTCGAGAGAGTTTTACCTCGCCGCGATCAAGATGCATCAGGTTTTGCGGGATGATCGCGCGAGCGTACTTTCCATTTTTACCGTCCCTTTTTCGCCTTTTTATCGCTCGCCGCTCGAGCAGAGAGAGATCGCTCGAACGGGAAAGACGGACAAGAAGCCCGTGGTGGTAATTTTTTGGAGCACGGGACACGACTGAGGCGGCGAACAGAGTGGATTCCGGGACGTTTCAACGGCGACTGGTTAACCAGCTTTTCTTCGACTATCGAGGAAAGTGTCACGTTGAGTTTTCATCGTACGCAAGTTTCAGAACGTTCGAAAAATCGGTAAGAAATCGATTCCGACAGAAAACTCGCTCGTTTCCAGAAATTACATACGATATGGTAATAAAAAGAGACGAATCATTTTAATGGAATAAAGCTAGCCAGTCCGCGTATCCCATTTATCATTCTCGCGTTTTCACGCGAGCAGTCGTTTTTACCTGAAACGCGACCACACCCATTCTAATTACTCAGACTCGCTCGACGAAAAAAAGAAAAGCCCGGTACGCGTTTCACACGTTCTTTGGTCGCGTACTTCGTGTTCGACTCGACCACGTAAACTACGTGGACGAGTATCGTCCCGTAACCCGTGGAAAATACCCGCGAAACTACTCGTTAGACGCATCCGAGGAGACAATGAGAGGCAGACGTCGCCCGTTCGTGAAAGCTGGTCACCGCGCGGGGAAACAATTTGTTCCGAGAAATATACGGTCGATCACGCGGTTACGTGCTAACACGCGTGTGTACGCCCTACCGCGGGGCCCTTCAGATGGAATATTAAACCGCGGATTTACATGCGCCACGCCGTGCACGGTACACTTTCCATCGCGGTGCCCCTCGACGATTCCCAGCCGGTGTCGCGACTTTATTAGAGAATTCGTTCACGAGCAGGTACTTGGCAGCCGTCGTGACGGCGTGTCGGATTGAATGCAATCACCGCTGATAACCGGCTACATTGTACGCGCGAATGGGGACCAGTTGATCGGCATTGTTCACGACACCGACCATCGGCCCTCTCCGCTCTTAAACGCCTCGAGATACGCAGCCGAAACCGCTTACACGATTTACTTCAATCGAGCTTCGAGAGACTCCGCAGAGAAGCCTGGTCACGAGAAACACGACTTTTTCTATAGATTGGAGCATTTTTTTGATTATGTATGCACATTCTACTCTTGGTGACACGACTACGGTGGGACATATGCATAAGAAGGATAATAGAGAGTGGTAATAATACGTGTGCAAAACGTATTGAAGACGCCAAACGAGAAAAGATACAAAGAGCACAAAGGGGCCATTACTTGAAAATACAAACTTGCCGTGGATTAAGTAGATTTTGCAGAAGTTGTTGAAGGAAACGGGGACAAGGGTAAACAGGAAGGAATCGCGTTAGCCTTCGAAAGAGACGCGGCTTCCGCGTTTCGAATAGAACGTTAACGACAGGTGTCGTTAAAACGTAGCTCTCTATCGTCCGCTGTGTTTCTATTTCTCCCCGTTTCCCTTTTGTCCGGCCACAATGAGCCTTTAAACCGATGAAACGTGCCGTTTGATATTCGCGTCGAGCCTTCTTCTCGCCCATCTTGCCCGTGAGAGTTTTGCCAAGCTGACGTTGACGCGCTTATTCATCGGCGAGGAACAACACGCGACCAATTGACGGCCGTTCTCAGAGATTTCTCGCGGAATCGCAAAGACAACGGCTCGGTTGAGGCGTCTAGCGCGATAATCGTACCCTTTAACAACTTCTGCAAATTTCTGAGCAGCTCTCGCGATTACTGAATTCTCGACGAGACGAACGATTTTCGTCGCTTAGGTTAAGTTCGGGTTAGGTTTCGAAGGAGGGTTTTAAAACCGGTCGCGAATGGGAGAACGGAACACGAGAACGACGCGGAGGATCGGTGAAACGAGTCGCGAGAGAAAAGCGGGAACGTTCCCACTGCAACAGGACACCGAGGAGCGCGCTGCTTCTCCCATGTGTCGCATTTTGCTCGGATGCATGCGCGACGCGCGTCCGCGGATACGAACGAAACGCGACACGCCCTGGGAACAGTGTAAGAATAACGCGGATGAAAAAGCATTGGAAATGAATGGAAATCGTTTTCATTCATCGGGCGCGTGCACGCGCGCGCTCGCGATGGAAAGCGTGAAGCGTGCGCGGAGAAACGATCGACGGGGCTGCCGTCGCGTTTGTACCGTTTAGGCGTGGGTCGATGAATTTATGGAGAAAGTGTTGTATCGGTTCGTGGAACCCGCGTTGTGACTGGAATTAGCTGAGAATAATGGGAAAATTCAAGCGTTGAGTTTGAAGATTTTAAAAATCTCGGATGAAACCGCTTTGCATCTTGAAAGAAATCTTTGAGAAGTCCCGCTATCGATTGCACAAGAAACAGACCACCCTTCTGATCTCATGTTGCGGCAGTGAGAACGAAAAAACGATCCTCCTTATCCTACCACCCGGCAGGGCTCTCTACGATAAATCATCCGCCCTGTGACGCACACGACCATTCCTACATCTATTAAAACGATAGCCCCACGCGACAATTCCTTCGACGACTTCCTCGATTCCAACAGAACGCGACACTGATCCTATCGACGCGCACAGTGTCGGCATATCTCTTCATTATCAACGTCCTGTGCTCTCCGCGATCTTGACGAGCGAAACAAGGGAACGACGGGTCGGGTTCGAAGATCAACGTGGATTCCTCGTGTCCCTCTAAAGCGGCGCGACGAGCAGATAAGGAACGAGAATAGTCGCGCGAAACGCCCACGCGAGCCACCACGAGAGTGGCGACTTATTATCTCGAGTGGCCGTCAGCCGGTTCGAGTGGCCCTCCTCTCATTCTCTCGAAAATTGACAGCAATTAGACGAGATAGAGAGAAGGGGAGGGGGCAGGGAGAGAGAAAGAGCGAGGAAAAACGGGGAAAAAAATTGGACGAATCGAAAAACGACGATGGCTCGAAGGGTCGACGCCCGATACGCGTTGAAATAGTCGGCTCTGACCCGTCGTTAATGGGCCTAACTACCAGCTTGGATGTCTTTCGCGTGAGATTAAGTAAGACGCCGCGTCTCATCCACCGAGACGCGGATAGACGCCAGTAATGAGCAGGATTACATTGGTACGCGATAATGCTCGCCACGTTGGTGACCGCGAAGATGTATTACCCTCCTATCCGAGCCTGGATTACTGGAGAAATACCAGATGATATCGTTAAAGTACCGATCTATTATATAAATTGTAATCTCCTGATTACAGCCGCGTTCAGATATTTTGCTCGGCGAACGACAGCCAAGGAACTGAGGTCTGTTGATAGCTCTCGAATGTGGGGAACAGCGAAAATACTCGGTGAAAATTCTGTATGCGCGACAATGGAATTTGCGGCAGCCATCAAAATAACGCGTGAAACCGACGGACACGTGTACGCCAGCGGCAGCGCGAGCCTGTTATTCACGAACGTTCGATATGATATTCAGTGAAATTCGGTCACACGAATGTACAGCGTATACAGGGGTCTTGTTTAAAAACGAGTTCTACCCACACGACAAAGTGAACCGTGTCACAATCGCCTCGCCTCAACTAAATCCCTTCGTACAACGTACCAGCAATTGTATTACAATGCAATCCCGTGAAACACGAAAAAACGACTCGTAAATAGAACCTGCGTATCGCCAGCTGATAATCGTGACTTACATTAAGCACTTCTCGAAATATGTTATTAGTTACACGTTACGCGCATTCTGTATGATTGATATTCCTAACAGTACTATTTCCAAGTATCGTCGTATTTACTTCCTTATCGACCGTAATGATTCACGAATTCATGGTAAGCACACAGAGTTCGAGCTCTCCGCTGATTCTGTACGTATACAATGTGTGCATTATGTTCCCCGTTACTTCCCCTCTTCATTTTTTCTTCCTTTCTTCTTCCCATCCACGAGAAAACATCGAAAGAGGCTGTTTCCTACGACGAGTCTCGGAGTTGAATTTTTGAATTCCAAATTCGAACGCTAACGTGACTCCGAAGGCTCCTGAGGGGACGAGAGGGGGCGGAGGCGTTTGCCCGGTAACTCGTTGCTCTCGTTACACTGGCATTAACCTTTGTACAGTTTCGTGTCTGGAAGCGGCGCGTCCACGTTCTTGTTCCTCGCGAGCCTCTCGCAGAAATAGAAACTAGACTGCAGACTTGGAGATTCCTGTTCTCCTCGAAGCAGTTTATCTCCGGCCGATTAACATCGAAATTTGTCTCGTTCGTCATGGTCTCACGTATTAGCTGGAAAAACTTCCGCGAGAATAACTTCGATCGAGAGGTCGAGATCGATGAATGGTTAAAACTTTCGATCTACCGAGAGACAAATTTTGTTTCGATATAGGTAAAAATATTTGACGTACTTCATACCATATAACACGTTCGATCGTAATTGGCGCTCTTTAAATTTAAATCCACGCGATTAAATAGCCCCGGTTGCGTGTCGCAAAAAGTTGACGACAGACGGGTTGTTCCGTTCTCGGAACGTTCGAAACATATGTCGATCGAAATCGCAAGAGCAGGTATGCCCGTCCCTCCAGTACACGAAACGCGGCAGATGTCTTGAATAAAGCGTCCGAACGCAACGTTTGGACCACCACGGAGAACGTAATCGTGGAAACGAACAGCGGTACAGAAATTGGAGAAAAAATGCATTTTCGATCGGTAATACAGAGAGCACACGCGAGAAAAGCAACAGGCGGGGACACGGAACGCGCCAGCCGTTCAATTCGCCGCTCCGTTCTAACACATCAATTTACGACAGTCTAAACGACTTTATTGCATTTACGGAACTGCAATTTCGATCGCGCGTTAGAGGGGAGGTCGTCGAACTTGTCGCTCGATCGAGCAAGCTCGAGGAGAAAGGCATTTCGAGGTTATACGCGGCTTGTCAAAGCGATAAAGAGGAAAAGGGTTGTACGATGGAAACGCAAAAATTCACTGTACACGGGAGAAAAATGATAGTCATGGCACGAACCTGGTTTTGAAACGCTGCGTATCGTCTTGGCCAGCCCACATTTTCCTTCGTTCACGGACGAGAGAGAGACTCGTACCTTTTCCACCGTCTGACAAATTCGCAAATCGCACGTCTACGCGTTTCAACGTCACCACGCGACAATTCGTGCCGGTTATGCACGTTCGGACGGGTCTACGACGTGGGTCAGTCAGGCTGGGTCACGCCGTGGCTTGTGTTCCTCTTCCGTTTCTTTCTTTGTCGCGCGCGCACACCGCCGGGCACGAGGGAGAGAGACCGACAGACAGAAAAGCGGAGGGAAACTAACGCACGCTACACGAGGAGGCGCCACCTCCAAAAAGTCGAGAAGCACGAAAGGAAGCGTGCCGCGTTCTGCACAATCGTGAAATCCACTAACCGTAGGAGAGATCGACGACGTCGCACCGCGAACAACTTGCGTAGGGAGAGAAATGATCCTCGTGCACGTGTGCACGGGGCCTTAAGCCGGTTTATTCAACGCCTGCGAGACTGCGCGGAAAGCCTCGAGGGGCATGTCCTTAAACACAGTCACGGATGCCGGTATATGGAGACAACTCCCTTCGGGTATATACCTCCTTCGGCCTAGCCAGCGACAGTGGTTATATTTATCCTTTGAATCGCGCACCTTACGGATTTTCTCCGTCGCGAGAATACCTTGAGAATCGTTTGACCGTAAATGGAAACATAGAATTCAATACCATTCGCACTTTCGTGCGAATTATTCGTTTCATCTGCTTAATGATTCATTTAATATCGATCGATCGTCTACCAACGCTTTGATTATCCCCTGTCTAACGGAGACTTATCTTTTCGAACAGAATACGAGTATCTAGCGTTAAAAAATACCACTTTCAATAATATAGAGAACAACATCAAAATATAAACGAAATAAATGCATCGCCTCTGTAATTATTCGATTCTCGGAATCGATGTTTCCTGTCGTACACCATAAGTACTGTCTGCATATTATTATCAAGGGGGCATATAAAAATGAATATGTCGAAGCTACGAGAAGGATAGACTGAAACGGAAAGAGGGAGAACAAAGGGTGGACAGAGTACTCTAACCTATGCAATTACGGAGCTTCGGGCCTAAATGTACACGCCTCTATGCGACACGCTAAGAACTACGCGACGCCGGATGAGTCACCTGAAACAGCGTGACTCGTATTCGAAAAGTATGCGTAATATTCGCATGTGTTCCGAGAAAATATTTACGACGAAAAGAAAGACGCTGTTCGCAAACGTTTCTCATACAATAATTGCATTCAGAAGAGCCAGCTTTGAAAAAATATGCCCATTCTTTGGAGAAATACATATGGGAAAGAAATTAACCTTCTGTCGTTTTCTGTTATTATCATTACGGACATCCGGCAATTTTAATCTATCTATCCTTTATATCACAGAAACTGTTACACGCGTTCGTGTTACTGCTACTAACAATGGAAATACTGTATAAAATACACCTACGTTTCTGTCCGAAAAAGTTTATCAGCTCATTTTTTTAATTCAATCGATAAATCAAATGCTCCGTTGTTTGAACCATGCATTGCAATGTTTAGCCGTTATCTGCGGTAGACCACTACCTTTTTTTTTCGAAAATGCCGGACTTGGAACACGATACTTGCTAGGGCAAACGCACTCATCAAGACCTTACGAAATAAAAAAAGATTATATAAGCTGCACAAATTTCTTAATTATGGCTTATGCACTTCGTACAGGCATAAAGTACAATAAAAGCTGCGCAATGTGCGCTATGCAATTGTATACTTACTGATGGGAAATTATCGTGAATCCATATCATCCATAAAATAGTAAATTTGGTGCTATGTTTTATATTGGAATGTTTACAACTATTCTTATTATAATACATATTATTAATAACAGTGTATTAACGTCATTAACACTCGTTTGATGCAGATTCTTATGAATCATATTCTCTAAGAAAGAATGAATTTTTTAAATCATTGAAGTTGAGCGTTCCGAAACTTTCAACACGAATGGTACAGCGAGCGCGATCTACTGCCACGTCTTTGTACTCATAACTACATTTTATTTCAGACATTACCGACACTGCAATTAGTAATCACAGGTGCAACAGTTTAATTATGCATATTGCATTTATAAATGACTCACTGAATCCTTTTACAGGTGTCTAATATTTGTAATGCTATTCTTCTAAAAAATTTATATATTCAAATAGCAGAAACTATAATTTTATATATTTTGATAAACAAAATATTTTAAGCTCATATATGTACAATGTACTATTAAATGAATTGAAATAATTGCAGCTGTATTTGTAACGATAGTACATTAACTAAATGATCCATTGTTCGTGTTAAAATAGTATGGAATGCAACGGATGTGATTATCAACAAGTAACGTATTTAACCTGATAATTTTATTATATTAAGCCTACTGACGATATACATAAATTATTATACTTCCTTCAAGTATCTATAGCAATTAAATTACAAGTATGCGCTTGTAATTTTCGCACATTTCGATTTACCAAAACCTTAACAGTACGAAAAAGGTTCGAGGATTGTCCGGTTATGTCCGGTTCAAACTGACGCACCATGCATAACAAAAAAAGCCAGTAACCAACAAGACGCCATTCATTTCTTTTTTATACCATTTAACTAATCAAATAAAGATGCTTATTTCCGATTAAAACAGAAATCTATAAACAAGAAATGTATGAGCAACAAAAAAAAAATTTGACCGAATAATAAAATTCGAAATGTTAAATGATCGAACATTTTGTCCATACCTTTAACGACGGCTACCAATGACAAGAACGCTCTTCGACCGCAAAAATCTTGGCTTTGTTTCGTTAACAGGTTAAAATAAATAAAGAATACACCACTGGCACAAGGGCAACACGGCACTCGTACGATATTTGAGCAAACGATAAACCACAAATATAAATGTGTCACTTACTTGCTAGATTTCTTCTTTTCATCGCCAAACCCTTGGAAAGTCCCTGTGGATGTCATCTTCTTCTAAAATTTGCAAACGAGGAGGCGAATATATTTCTGCGATAAGCGTTCACGCAGTTTTTGCGGCACACGAGAACCCAAACACGACTCTTTCTTCTACCGAACGAAATCAAATAGGGTTGTGACACGGGATTGGTAGTCCGTACCATAAATCGTGACGTCACGATAGCTAGTCAAATCGGCACTTAGATTAAAACTTGTTTACGATGTAAAAGGGAAATTTACAGCTATATGCTTTTCTTAATACGTAGAAAAAGCAAAATATATTTTTACAATAAACGCAACTAAGAATTATTAATATAATATAAAATAATATAATAACGTCGACGATTGTTATACTTCTACCACTATGCCTTAGAATTATTGTTCGTATACATGTAAAATAATAATTCTAAATATTATCAATGACCAAAATTTTGAATTATTTTTATAGAAAATTTATATGTTATTAAGTTGGAATTCCTGACATTCCATTCTTGTCAACTATTTTTTATAGAAAACTGTTGCTTGAACGTACAACAAATGAATTTTATACTATATCGTACGTGATGTTGTTTGTTGAAATATATTTACACAAATTTAGCAGAGCAAAATAGTTGGCATTCACGATGATTTTATGTCTTGTTTCGATATATAAACTTGCACGATTCACTTAGAAACCGGCAGCCATGTTTGACTCTTGTCACAAATACAGATGGAGTGTCCAAAAAAAGTCTCGTAACAGTTTACTCGTGTTTCATATGATTTGATCGATCTTGATTGGTGTAATTATAAATTACATGATAATACATATCTTCATAAATGGTGCGAAAAGTTCGAAAACTCGATACAGTGTTATTCAAGATTTTTGTCAGCGAGCGAACTGTTTTGAAATTTTTTAATTACCGAGGGAAATTTGTAACAGAGTGAATATGTTAAACCAGGCTGTAGTTGAAGCATTGTATTCCGCAACATACATCGAAAATTATTTGGATTGTGTGGAAAATTTACCAAATGATTTACAAAGACACGTCTCCCGGCTTCGGGAACTCGATGCCACTTGTCAAAGTAATTAAAGTTAATAATTTGTCGAAATAGTTGTATTAAAATGTACATCCCGATATGTTTTGATTGCAAACATTTCGTTCTCGTAACTCGAATGTTTCATGAATGTTTACGTAAAATATTGCACACAAACTGAAAGTAATGGGATAAAAATAAAGGAAAATTTAACGTCGCGCTAAATTTACATTTATTTACTGACTGCATACATTATTTTTTACCATGTTATTTTTGTGAGAAAGTACGTAGGAATGTTTTAATTTGTTTGTGTACTTGTTGCATTGCCAATAGACTACAAATTTAATTTTACATAGTTTGTAAGCAAACTTTGGAAATACTTCATTTACCTTTTTACTTTTATCTAGCATACTTGCGGGAAGTAGATCAACAACAAGAAGCGCTACGAAATGACACAGATCTGGCAGTTAAAAGGAGAGCACTTTTAAGAGTCCAGCAAGCACTGATTGCTGCACAAGAAATAGGAGATGAAAAGTTACAAATAGTTCAACAAGTTCAGGATCTTATTGAGAATAAATCAAGGCAGTTGGATTTAGATTATCGTAATCTTGGTATGCTCTTTTTCTATTTTTGCTTTCTATATTTTACATTACAAAAGTCATAGAAAGACACCGTTACAAAAATCTACTAAAAGTGAATTCTTATGATTTTTCTCTTTTCCCTTTAATTTTTTCAACAGAAAGAAGTATTTTGCAATATTTTACATTCCTTACAGATTTTGGAAAAGAACAGGAAAGCAATGAATTATCCCGTGAAACCAATGCAAACGTAAACTCCAATTCTACTGGTAATGCAAACAGTTCAGAAAGGCAACCAAAAAGGGCCAGAAGAACGAGGACAGATACAATGGTTGATTCCTCGAATGCTATGGATATGATTGTTATGGCAGAAACACGGTCCAGTTCTTTATCGAATGCAAGCAATGGTAATCAAAAGAAAACGACCACTGCTAATACTAGCAAGAAGAAGAAAAGAAAATCAAGGCAAGGTAGTCAACAAAATCAACATCGCGAGGATACTCTGCCACCGCCAGAAGATGACGATCTTACGATAGACCCAGATGAACCAACATATTGCCTCTGCGATCAAATATCGTATGGAGAAATGATATTGTGCGATAACGATTTGTGTCCTATAGAGTGGTTCCACTTTTCATGTGTTTCGTTAAGCACTAAGCCAAAAGGCAAGTGGTTTTGTCCAAAGTGTAGAGGTGACAGACCGAATGTTATGAAACCAAAAGCACAATTCTTAAAAGAATTAGAAAGGTATAATAAAGAGAAGGAAGAGAAATCGTAGCAGGAGAAAAATGGTGAGCAATTTAAACACCTTGGAAGACTTAATTGAAATTAAAGATAGCTCTTAGATGTATTTCATAATTTTATGTACTTTTTAAAATCTTATCTATCTCATAAAAAGAGAACCAGTGAAATTACTCTGTTATCAAATATATCGTTCGATAAATATGCATATGATCAGTTATGGTGTAATTAAGATTACAATAGTAGATAAATTACATTTGTATAATATTCACTATTGTTTGTAAATATTGCGATAATATTATATGGTTAGAGTAAAAAAAGATACCTTGATCAGTGTAAAGTATGTTTTAAAATTGCATTATACTTGTTCCAAATTATAAAAATAAGTAGATTACTGTGAACAATAACATTTAAACACCATACACATATGGTAAATATGCGAAATGTATATTTCACTTTGGAATTACAATAGCAGTATTAAGAAAACAAGAAAGTAATTTTTATAATATAAATTAATTCTGTTTGAAAAAGAAATGTAATATTAATATCTCTTTTATCATTACTTTGATATGTATTAAGTTACAAAGTTCGGTTAGATTATTTATAAAATGTATATTAATATAAATAGTGCACATAAACACAGATTCATCTACTTACTATGAACTTTATAAAATGTACATGTATAAATGAAGATTATAGATTCTCTGAACCGTTATATGTACAATCTCGTTTAATATATATCTATGACTTCCCTTATTGATGAAAATTTACTTTGTACATACGAACATTATATTCTTAGAATATAAATTCCTTTTAATACACAATGTACATTATACATGGTAAATGATATAAATATGATAAATTATAATTTTTATAACTGAATATAACGTCAAACATATATAGGAAAACTCGTTGTTTTATAAAAACAATTTGTATACTTAGATTAATTATAGAACAAAGTTTTTTTATGGAATGTGTTTATAAAAAACTATATTTTAATGTTTTCATTAAATTTAATAATTTTTATTACAACTGTTTCATTTTTTGATTATTTCTTCCTCTCTACTATACATGAAAGGAGACTAATTAATACGTATCGTTATGAATAATGTCTCAACTTTATTAGGAAATTACAAGTAATTATTAGTAATTATTCTTTATGCTGATTACTAGTTTTATCTCTATACTATTATTCATGTATTGACGTATTTATATTTTCTGTAATTTAAACAAAACAATTTGTCTTTCAATTCTCTTAAGACATATCAGTAATTTAATTGATCTCCTTTAAAATTATATTACGAAGATTTTATATTTTCGTACAGATCTATCAATTACAATGTAAATTAATGTTACAAAACCAGTAATTATATACGTATGTTTTATTCTTTATTTTCATAATTTTATCGTAATACTAATATCTAAAACCTAATTATAATAATCAAAATCATAGACATTTTATTTCTGTTTATAGTTAAAGATCACATAACGCACTGTATGATTTTGTATCACTCCAGTGCTCTACATTTTCTAAATATTTAAAACACGTTAATATCAAATAAATCCTTTTATTTCAGTGTTATAAAATTAAATAACATTCTTAGCTAGAAGATATGAGAGAAATGAACAAAAAATTCTGTAGAACAATGGAGGATTTAACGTGTTATTTTAACAACTTAAGAAAGAATATTTTAAGCTATAAGTTTCTACAAGAATATTTGAAAAAAAATAGATATTCAAATAAATTTCACAAAAAGACCAAGTAGATTATACTTAATGTCAGCGGGCATCTTCTGTGTAACTTTCTTGGAAGTTCAACCAAGACTGTTCAACGACAGTAGCTACTCTCTTCTCGTATTCCCGTTTATTTTCTTGGTACAATTGCGCTGCTAACGAATTCGCTGGTGAGTTTGGATTTGGTTCATCCAAAAGGGACTGCAACAAATATTGTATAGACTTTGTTACGGCATAACACAAGTTTATTTTAATGTTTAAACAGCACAAAAGGTCAAAGAAAATCAGAAAAACTATAAAGTGAAATTATGTATTTATTACGTATGGTGTGTGTATATATATATATATAAATATAATCTATATATATATATATATATATATATATATATATATATATATATATATATATATATGTATATGTATAAGTGGATGTATGTACTATATGAAGTACTAAAATTAATCGAAATACAATTCTGTGCTGGCGAAAGACTCACTATTTCTTGTTTCTAGCACAGAAATGAAGAAAAGCGCCGAATATTAATTAACCTCTAATGTGTTTTTAATATCACTAATTTTAATCAAATATATATATATATATATATATATATATATATATATCGAAACAATCGATCTGTTATCAAATATATCGAAATAAATAAATACACAATTTTATAATAATTTATTATTCAACATTGTAAAAATTCGGTCTAATGTTGCACATTTGTGGTAGTTCAAATAGAGCTTTTAGGAAGAAACATGCTAAATGTTTTAGCGTTAGCTCCTTGGTAAGGCTGCACGTTCTCCACTGTATTTGATGGCTGTAGGTGGCTGCTGATCGGTGCTACGACAGCATCGTGGAAACGCCTGCGACTAATCCGTAAAACTCTGCTCCACGCAAGCCTTCACTCGCTTCTCGTACTCCCGCCGATTCTCTTTGTACAGTTGCGCTGCCATTGAGTTGGCAGGTGAATTCGGGTTCGGGTCACTTAACAGCGACTGCAACCACATAAGTCATACTCGTTATGAAATATTCTCGATATTTTTGTTTTGCTTTTTTTTTTTTTCTTTTAATGAGATGCATGGCTATAACAATAAATAGATGATACTCTTACTTGGTACGGGTGAGATTAGAAGTACACTTGTGGTCGGTTAAACAGATTACAAAGCGCACATTTTATGCTAATATTATGTATGCAAATCTTTTTTGACTTAAATGAATTAGACTTTGCTGAATTGCAACCGCTGTTAAGACAAAAACTTACAAATGCTCTAGAGTTTTCACATAAAAATTGAGAGAAAGAAATAGATATGAGTATATGAAATTATGGCAAATATATCAATGATACACTCTTTATGATATAAACAAATTAAGTACACTCTGCATGAATAATACATATGAAAAAACAAGCATTTGATTTTTTCTTCAAGTATCTTGCACATTTAATAACTGCTGTATGAATTATATTTGCAGTCATTTTTATGTAAATTTGATACTATAGAATTAAAAATAAAATAACATAAAATAAATGGAAAAATCTAACTGTTAATTATAAAATTGAAAACTCTCCAGTTAATTGACTTGTACTTACTGATATGGGTGAATCATCAGTTATTTATATGAAATTTAGCATGCAATATATATACCTTATGATACCATATAAACTGATGAAAATGTAAACAGAATATGGAGTAGTTATTACTAAATTTTCAGAATATATGTGCTTATCATTGTTTTGGTGTAAGTTGTGTCTCAATGATATTAATAATCACATTTAATTGTATATCTATTATTTATCAGTATAGCATTCTATTCCTGATAAAGCCAGTTGCAGCTCTTCTAGGAAGATACAACTTACACCTATAAGCCTAAACATTGATAATAGAAACTTTGAAATCTTTGTTCGAGATGTATTAGGAATTATATGCGCAAATTATTAAATTTTATTAGTACCTGTATGGATGTTAAGATAGCAGACACATCGTAAGTAGGGCTCCAACGATTCTGTAGGATATCCAAACAGATGCCGCCATCAGCGTACACGTTGGGGTGGAACATCTTACTAATAAATCTCACTGTAGGTGGTTTATTTGGATATTCCTCTGTAAATTCTATTGTAAGTTTGAAGGTACCATCCTCAAATGGAGTGTCATGTGGTCTAAAAAAAACATTATATATACAAAATATATACAACGATTGTATCTCTTAAAGTTAATACAATCGATATATTAGTTGGATACAAGTGGCCTTACCCAAATATAACTGCATTCCATATCATAATATTATTGTCTGTGGGTGCTCCTGATACTCCAGTAGGTGGATCTTCCTGTAGTCTATTCATAAAAATATATAATTTAAAAGGAATCATTTCACAAACTAAAGAATAAGAACTGGTATAAAGAAATATAATATCTTACAAAATTGTTTGCACCAAAACTTAAGTAATCATCTATTTTATTCAGAAAGTTGTTTAATATAAATCTAACAAAGAGTATAAATTTAGATCTATTGCAAGTCTCAATGTCATGCCAATGCCTCTTTATATAAAACATTTTTTAATGGTTCACTATATATCCATCCATATGTAAATATAAATAATGAATATTTTCATAAATACATTTTCGCCTTTTTTTAGATAAAGTAAAATATAAGTTATTTTGATGATAAAATGAATCAACGAGCAAAAAGCGCATAAAAATTATTGATATAGGTAAACAAAATTTATTTGTTATATCATTTTTTTTAAGTACAACACAATTGATTCACAATGAATGAAAAAACAAATAATGAAAAGTCACTAGCGAGCCAGCGAAACATTTATGAGAATCGATAGAGATTGCCACAATATAAACAAAACCACGGTCGTTCATCAATCGTGCGTAAATAAATGAATAAAACGCGATTTTCCAATTCGTCGATTAGTCGTGAAAAAACATAGCTGGGAATGCAAATAAAACGCAATAAATGATCATAAGCACCTAATAATAACTTCGTAAGACGGGTCACAATGACGTTCGTACATCGCGTAACCTGAGGAGTTTCTAGTAAAATTTTCAATGATTTCGATCGTGCGAATAGGTTACGAGGGAGCAAAATACAAACACAAATATCATTTACAATGGCGGTGGATGACACACGAAACGATGACATAGGACTCTCGTGATTCACAATATACCTCTTAAAGTCTCTCATTAGTCTCCTTCGTGCGGGGGTAGACATCCCTCACAAATGGGCTCGTCGCTCCCAAATCGTTGATATGGGTAAATTCCAGAACGTTACAATACCGTCGTCACCGTCACGTTAACGCTGTCCCCCGATAAAAGAAATCACAGCTCCGCACGACGGTTACACCGACAACCTCGTCGCGTATAAGGAGAACGCCAGTTGTTTCTGCTGCGTACGTCTTTGCCTTTTGTCAGTCCGAAGGCCACCCTATTGTACAATACCGTTATAGGTTGTTCAAAATTAGTTCTACCTAACAGGTTCCCGATTGGCACTCGATCTTCTATCGATATTTTAACACCTTGAATTTTCCACTATCGTTCGTGGAAAAAGCCACCAGCATAAAAACCTACGTAATAATCACCCTGAGAAATTCGTTCACCGGACTGCCAAACCACGGACAGCTGGATAGATATACGGAGGGGATAAGGAATGAACTGTTTTGCGCATGACGTCACAAACTAAAATCAGACATCCCAACCATTGGTTCTTATTGCTATATTCGCTATCCGTTTTCACAATTTATCGTTCCGATTTTAAACCTGCGTGCTCTTTACAGAAACGAAACGATCGATTTCGTGAAACGGGATGCAGTACCTTCGTTGCTAGTCTATAGAAATATAATTGTTCGGTATCTAAAAATGTCACGCACAACACAAATTACAACCAATCCTGATATGTCGATGGTGTAAACACAGTTTTCATGGAAACGTTTTTTTCTTACAGCCTGTAAGTTTATGCCGCGAATGCGATAACATACCAATTACACGCAATCTATGCAACGAAGAGATTGCACTTTTATATTACGTGTACGTATTATTTAAATCTTATTTCTCGATACATTTCCATTAATTTGTATTCAATCGTAACAAATTTCAATGCGCATTCGCCTTGACGCGAATGCAGCATTTCTAGGGATTTTACTGTCATAGAATAAAAATATCGTTATTGGTTGCAATGATTATCGAGCGCAAAATGCAATCCACACAAATTACGAATTGGAAATTAATCGTATGATACACGTATCTCGTTACGTTTACGAAAACAGTTGGTTGAATTCTTTTTTTCTTTATTTATAACACAGTTTCGCAGCCTTCTCATCGTTATATGTGCTAATACGTGGATTATATAAATGAAATCTAATTTTTTTTACGTAATATTTGCTTATACATAAAGTATTCAAAAATCGATAAGAGCTACCAGGTACTGTTAAAAGCGCAAGCGTGAACCGATACTGATACATGTCAGCTGTCCACCGCTGAATACAACCGCAAATCGAGAATTAAAATATTCTCTATCCTATTTTACGAAGTCTTCCAATGAAGAAATACAGTTTTAATCAAACTTAATGGCTTGTGATAACCGAACGAAAGTGTACCTGGGATACGAAGATGAATATGTCACTGATAAACATCGACCGAGTATTAACTTCATGACAAACAAGATCGGTGGATTTCCAGTAAGTCGTTTTCCATAATAAATCACATTATTTATATTTCAGTGGATGGCGTATCTGCAACTTTTTAATTAAGGTATATATTTTACTCAATGGTCTAAGTTTTTAAGTTTATTTATCAAACTTTTAACTTATTTTTTTAAAATTAGATATATCTAGCATATATATATATATATATATATATATATATATATATATATATATATATTTGTTTTAATCATGTAATGTTATAGCTGTCCTTTAATTAATTCTTAAATTATTGAAAATTATATTTTATGCAATTCCGATAAATGTATTATCGTTTGCAGAACTGTTACGAGAAGAATAAACTGTCGTTACCGCAATGTAGATTATGCAGATTGCACCAACTGCTAGCTCTCCAATTGTATGTTCCATTAGATAATTCAAAGTATCATCGTACGCTTTATATTTTTACGTGTATAAACCCAAATTGTTGGAATCAAAATGAAAGTTGGACCTGTTTGAGAGTTCAAATACCAGAAGACGAATACAAACCGAATGCTTTAGATAGTAGCAGTATAAATGTACCATCTACAACGTCATGGTTATCAGATGCGGACGATTGGGGTGATAACGTCAATGATAATTCAGAGCAAAATGGAAACAATTTATTGCCAAATAATGTAACAGACTTTCATTTCTCTTTGCAAAAAGATGTCGATGAAAATATAAAAGAGGAATTCTCTGCACTACACGTAGATGATCCCAATGCAAACAGGTATATAAAATTAACGAATAAAATGTATATAAGACAACGTCAACATTTCTAAACATATCATTACTAAAGTGTTGAAATGAATTGTTTCATTCATTTTAGTCCAGCAAGCATAGAATCTCCAGTTGGAGTAGGTGCTGTAGGTAGATTGGATTCTCCTCAAGCATCCGCTGAAATTGATGGAGACGAAAGTGAAGTTGTCTGTATCGATACTCCGATCCAACCTCAGTGTGATTTAATCAGTTTACTTCGAGAAGTAACACCATTTCCTATTCAATTAGAATCGAATACGGATACTAAATTATCGTTTGTTGAAATATTTATTTCCGTCGAAGAAGAAGATTGCAGTCTAGATGTGCCACAGCATGTACGCGATTTACTCCTTGAATACCAATACAGAAATCCAGATTTATCGACAAAGTCTGTAGCGGACATAGACGACGGTAAAACCAGAGAGACAGATTCGGAAAAATACGAGAAAGGCATCCCAATGCATGGTGATAAAATGTTTCATAATTTCGTCATGCAAATACAGAAGAATCCTGGTCAACTTTTACGGTAAAAATATAAATAGTATACACAAATTTTTGATACTGTTAATTTTTTTATGCAATTTGTTATGTTTTGTTTTATACTTCAGATATTGCCGAGATAATTCTGCACCGTTGTTATTATATCCGATCAGTGGATGTGTTGGAAGGTGTCGACATTGTGGTGGCGGAATGACATTCGAAGTTCAGATTTTACCTACATTGATTTCCAAATTAATACTTCAACCACGAGTTGAGAAAAATTTCCAAATCGAATTTGGAACTGTGTTAATATATACTTGTGTAAGGAGTTGTTGGTCCCCACTGGATTTATACAGGGAAGAACATGTTATTGTTCAAGCAGAGAAATTATAGTGATATTACGATTAAAATAAATTTTAAATAGAATTTCGAACTTCCGATTTTAGAACTAACTATAGTTGCATTTTTTCGTAGAGAAATACCGTCCACCTTTTTGCGTATACATTAGAGTTCATAGTAATGGTGTATAAGGATGGAATTAAAATTCCTGATGCAAGATTCATTGAAGATATCTCTCTCTCTCTCTCTCTCTCTCTCTCTCTCTCTCTCTTTCTGAACAGTTGTATATTAGGGTAGTTACAAAAAAAAGAGACGTTATTTTACGTTTAAATCTAATATAATGTAAGAAAAAAAATATTATATACTGCTATTCACATATAAATACATGTATATATACATAATCAATAATTTGTAAAATTATTTTTAACAGTGTACATTAAGCAACAAATTAAAGCATTTGAAAATTGCAGAACTATATTAATTAGATATTTAATATGTCTTTGTCAATGGGTGTTCTACAGGATATTTTCGTTGCTGGTACACAGTATTCATAAAATCTGCATAAACATTATCACAATTGAATATTGGACCAACTTTTAATTCCTCCGTTATTAAATTTATTTTATAACTCGAGGTAAATGTCGCTCTAAAAATTAAATTTTTTTCAACATCCGAATTTGGAGCACCAATGGAATAAGATCTCGACGCACGCGATACATTAGCAAATATCGCGTACATTTCTGTTAATATTTCACTCATTCTGTACAAATCTGTATATTTTTCCACAGATTGTGATCCAGTCGTGACAAATATCGTTTCAACAGCATCTCTAAAATTGTTTATAGCCACTTCTAAAGGTGTGATACAATCTTGTAATGCTGGATGAATGTGTGCACTATCTATTTTTACAGTGTAGCCTGTAAAAAGTCCATGCTTAATATTATACATTGGATATTGCAAAAAGTTTCTTTTCTTTAATATATGGTCACACATATCCTTTACAACGCTAACTAAAACAGCCGAAGCTGCATATATATGGCCATCCAAATTATTTGTATCCATTGTTGTTATAGCTAGAGCATCATGTAGTACTTGTACATACTTTTTATTATTCGTATAACCATGTACGCCTACTAACTGCAATCCTGCTTTTATAGACTGCAAACATTTATTCGTACAATATATTTCAGTAATAACTTGTTCTATATCAACACTTGGATTTTCATATTGATCCCTTAATCCAGCCGTGAGATATGCTATACTTTCCATAGTGTACAAAGAAAACATTATTTCACCTAAAATTTTGTTTGTAATATCTAATTTATATAAATCTCTATCAAAGAGTCTGATGTTTAAAATATCTGGTATCAACAGATTTGTAAAATTTCTTAAAAGGCTAATAGATCGACCAGCAATACTTTGTTGTCCAGGTTTCAAACATTCCAGTAATATATTAAGCGCATTGCCAGGTTTGTCTATAATATTTTCAGTAGGTACTAACGTATCTGTAAACTTAATTGTACACACAGGTATTTCGTGTCTGCCAATTGTATCATATATATCTGTACAATTTATACCACCACAGTTGGATTCCACCAAAAGTAAAGAAAATGAGTCTATTGAAATTTGATTAGAACCGGTGAAAAGGTTTTTTGCAAATACTAAGAAAAGATTAGCATTCACTCCATTAATGACATACATTTTCTGGCCATTTAAGAACCATGAGCTTTCATTACACGGCATAATGTAGCTTTTAATGCTTTTAATGTTTGTCCCAAGATCATTTTCAAATATGCATAATGTAGGAGTTAATTCACCGCTTATAATTCTAGGAAGAAATTCTTGTTTCTGACGTTCCGATGCATACTTAGAAATTATTTTAACTGGTACAATGTGGTTTTTTACTATATAAGTACCTAGCCAAGGTATATTGCTAAGCGTCTCCACTAGTATCAATGACTCTGTGTCTGATAAGTTCAAACCAAAATATTTTTCGTCTATATGTGTTCGAAATACTTCAAGCTCTCTTAGCTGGTCCAATACTTGTTTTCTGTCTGTTTTGTCTGTACAACTGGATATATAAGTTTTGATTGGATCTAACCATTCGTAAAACTTATCTCTAGAGGCTGCTTGTTCTGGATAAATAAAAATTTCTTTATCCGTGTTTCCTGCTAAGAAATTGTATATGTAAGAAAAATTTCCCGGCTTCTTCTTTGGAAGAGGTTGGAAGGAGGTCCGACTAGGTTTAACTCCAGCAACTGTGATTCCTTCCAAGTATCTTTTTAATACATAACTTAACCTTAAAGTTTTATTTTCTCGTAGCAATTTCCGTGCAAACATTATTGTAGGTATTCAGACAATAATAAGGTAAAACATATAAAACTGGTTACTGACGTTGACTTCGTTTATGTGCGATCATTCACTGATCTGAGAAAAAGTACTATGTTAGCAATCGTACATAATAAACACAAATGTTTATCACAATCTAGGTCTCTTAGCCTGTGTATTGATTTTAATAAGCCATTAGTAAAAGTATCGGTTAACACGAACAAGATGTCAACTGTAGAATTTCATTGTTACTATTCATTTCAGAACCATTTTATTACATTTGCGAAATGATTTTACTTTTAATGCGTTAAGCGTTTACAAGTATTAATCGACGATAGGAAAGAACATATTTTGATTAAAAATAAAAATCATTTAAAATTTTATTTAACATGGGGACATTTTATTCTAACGTAACGATTGTACTACATATGCTTGTCAGATCGTGCGAATAATTAAAGATGGCTCGTAGGAAAGTTGAAGTTTAGGTCGAAAGAACTGTCATTTGTCATTTCATGACAAGTAAAATTCTAATTTTCACTTTTTAAATAACATCGAGCCCACATTTAATGATGTCGTACTTAAAGCAACCTGATTACGTGCGTTACGTATGCAACTGTGGCTCATTGAAACCGATTTCAAAGATTTACTTTTGTAGGCATTGCTCAAAAATTCGTTGCGGATACTGTGTCTGCCAAGAGGTACATAAATTTTTAATTCGAATATTATATAATTAAATATACGACAAATATTATGAAGCAATAATTATTTTTGCAGGTTGATTCTCATTATTGCACTAATTGTATGGAAAATTTGCCATCGACGGAAGTTCGGCTTAAGAAAAACAAGTAAGTATTAACCAAATGTAGCAAAAGTTCTTCAGTCGAATCGTACAGTATTAAACTGGTGTATTTGCAGATGTTCAAATTGTTTTGAATGTCCTTGTTGTTTTCAAACATTATGCACAAGAGCTGGACATGTACCTATAAGAGTAGCACCAGTGGAAGGTGAAAATTCTAAAGATGTTAAAACAACACCGAAAAAAGTTTATTACTTATCTTGTTCATTGTGTCGATGGACATCCAGAGATGCTGGAATACCAGATCAATCAGTCGGTATGTATAATAAAAATGCTTGTTGTATTAAACACAAGATTATAAAAATATGTTTTCTCATAAAAATATCGTTCAAATTGATTTTAGCCACTGGAGGTTGGCCTGAACAAGAAAATCCTCATACAAGTCGGATTAATGCTTTAATTGATTACCATAAGATATTAGCTTCTATAGAGAAACAACAGTGCGAGAAAAAGAAATTTCGTCCGAAACGCCCTTACATGCCAATTGTAATAAGTTTGAAACATTATTGATTTTTAAAAATATTTTTTTAATTTCATAACATTTTGTTTCTTATTTTTATTGGTAGGCTATGTTTAGGATAACATCTGCTATGGTTCGTAAACATATTGGGCATCCAACAAAACCTTCTGCCCCATCTACTGATCAGCCACCTCCAGCTGTTGCCAGTACAGAAGTAGAGGAATTACCAGCAGATATTTTTACCGCACCAGTAGATATTACGAAAGGTAAGTAAATATTTCATATTGGAATCATTAAATTACGATTTCTTATTAATGTAGGAATTAAAAGAAAATGTTAAATATCTAGTTACCACATTGGCACAGCGATTGCAACATCCGGATGTACAAGCGGAAAATGTAAATGAATTACGTCCGCAACGTAGGCAATTTTTAGTTAAAAGATCGCAACGTTGTCGCGTTTGCGAGCATAATCTCAGTAAACCGGATCTTTGTCCACAATCTACTAAGTTTAAGATTCAACTTGCTGCATTGTATGTTTACATCTCATAAATTTCTATGTATTCTTATTAGCATTTTTGTATTAACATATGTATCACACACAGTTATCATGTACCAGAAGTGAGGATTGTTACTTGTGAACCACTTCGTCCAGGTAAATCAAGTGAGTTGCTTTTAAAGTTTTGCAATCCAACTCAGCACCAAACCCAGATAACACTGTTACCATTGGATACTCCAATGACGTCTACTGTAACAGTTTTGGATGAAAAAGAAGAGCACAAACACGAAATTATGCAGCAAGTAAATGTTGATATAGTTTTTCAATTATATTATCATTTTTGGGGAATATTATTTTTAACGTATCATCGTGATTTTAGGGATCTGAATCACCCAACTTATTACCTTCTATTGTAAGACAAGTGCCTATACCAGAAGAAACGAAATCTATAAAAATTACTGCAAATGCAGATTTAGTTTTGCCTCACAGTCCTCTCATTCTACCACCTAGGGATGATATTGCTGAATACGATGATACCAGCGATACTCATAATTTTCAAGATGATCCAAAGTATATTCTTTTTTAGTTTAGTTATTCAGTACTTTATTTATAATGTAAAAAAAATTTATGCTTTTTTAAAGGCTCGTGGTCTGGAGGAAAGATAACAAAGCTGTAATGAAATTACATGTGACTCCACACGAAGATATACAGAAGAGTGACGGTCAATCAGTCATAATTGGATTTGTCATGCAGTATGGATATGTGAATACTATTACAGCATTGGAACATAAAGCACCTCAAAAGCTTGATCTTAAAGTTAAATTGTATCTTACCGTCGGGAATATTGTTGGAAATGCCTAATGCTTTACTAGTATATACAACTGAGTATT
This sequence comes from Xylocopa violacea, assembly GCA_963969225.1. Lineage (NCBI taxonomy): Eukaryota > Metazoa > Arthropoda > Insecta > Hymenoptera > Apidae > Xylocopa > Xylocopa violacea. Next base: position 22,087,475 of record CAXAJV010000014.1, read on the forward strand.
TTAAAACTTCAATTATTGATATAAAATTCTTATATTGCACATATTATGATACATACTATTTATTATTTAAAGAAGAAATATATTGAAACATTAATTCGTACTAATTTTGTAACAAATAATATGTATATTAATGCATAATTTTTCAAGTATTACCGCATCTGTGTTAGAATATTAAAATAATTCATGTAACAATGGTACAGAAGTGCTTTTTTTTATTCGTTAACAATAAACGAATGTTTATTGTATAGAATTAAATTTGTATAGATAAGAATATAAAAATATACTATAAAATTTTTTTTAATTTTTTATTTTTGAAAGTTAATAAACGCACACAAACATAAATTACAGCCTGCGTCCACGACGACCACCCTTTCTACGCGTAGAGTCAGATGGAATCGGCGTGACATCTTCAATACGACCAATTTTCATGCTGGAACGTGCAAGTGCACGTAAAGCAGATTGCGCACCTGGACCAGGTGTTTTTGTTTTGTTACCTCCTGTTGCTCTCAATTTAATGTGAAGGGCTGTGATTCCAAGCGATTTGCATTTTTCTGCTACATCCTGTTAGGAATAAAAGCAACATTAACTTTGCTATATTATAATTTATTGTTTATATTTAATTCCACATATGCTTTTAAGTGAAATGTATTTTTCCAGGTAAAGAAGTGATCTGCGGATGCACACTTCCATGTCATGAAAAAAATTTAATGTACCACATACATGAACGCTCCTTTGAATAAACAGAAACATCTAGGAGCTGCCTGAATGTGGATAAATGAAATTGATATTAGAGTTATTTGTTTTTTACCTGAGCAGCAAGCATAGCAGCATATGGGGAGGCTTCATCACGATCTGCTTTTACTTTCATTCCACCAGTAACTCGAGCAATAGTTTCCCTAAGTGCAGCAACTTTTTAATACAAAACATTGAGTTATTTAACGTTACCTGAGATTAGCATTGTATATACCTTCCAGAAAGATCGGTTACATGGACGAATGTATCGTTAAAGCTGGCAAAAATGTGAGCGACACCGAAAACAACTTCACCTTCGCGGAGTTGAGGCCCAAGGGACACTTGAACTTCTTCTTTTTGTACCTTTCCTCTTTTCGGTGGCATTTCTGTATAAAATATTTAATGTTCTTATAATTATGTACTTTCACTGTAATTATATGTTTCAAAAATCATTCGTTTCTGAACTCCAAAATATTTGGTATAAAGTTCGATTTTTTAAGGTTATGTTCTTGACAGTGTTTAGAACAAACGTTCAAGAATCTCATGACGCACAATTTATCCAACGACATCGAAACGTTGAATGAATAACGGAAGATAATTTAAGTACATTTTATACAAATACGTTTACTTTATTTATTTAGCATATTATTTTTTGGAGAATAGAAAGTTTTTTTAATGTAAATACCTGTAAATTGAACTTACTGATACTCCCTGATATAACGCGGCCAACGCAGGAAGTCTAAAGAAAGACAACTTCCGGCATGCAGCAGTTGAGTCGAGTTTCGATAGTATCGAAAATCGAAATATAAATCGTAATCGTCCACTGAAGTGATAGATTGGTAATAAGGAACAGAAAAATGGATTTTGCGAAAGGTATATTGATATACGAATAACATAAATTTTTATTAAATGTAAAAAAATTAATTTATTTTGATCATATAGTTTCTTAAGAAGCACTTTTAATAACCTATACATTAATCAGAATCACTTATGAGGAACACATCGTTTTCTGATCGACCTGATGATCTCATGTAATCTTGCAACGTAGTTTGATCCTTACAGTAAAATATATAAAATTAATATTGTATGTAGTATTATATTCACGCAGAAAGACAGTATGTGATATGACAAAGTTTAATAATTTACCTGTTTCTTTTTCTTTGCGAGTTGGATTTTAGCTACTTGCGATGTATGTAATGCGACAGAGGACGTTTTCTCATTTGTTTTACCTCTTCCACGACCACCTCCTCGTGAACCTCGACCTCTAGCTGTTCCTCTACCTCTTTTAGGTGCGGTTTTATATATTATATTTCCATCTTCATCATGGTCACTGAGAACAGTAACATTCTCATCTAGTACAGTATTCAATTTCTTTTCTATTCTTCTGTTTTTTGGATTACCAAACACTGCTTGTAACTAGAAAGTAATAATTGTATTATTTACAAAATTACACGTGTAGGTTTCGCAATTTAAGTAAATTCCATGGAAATCTCTAAGAAAAATACCTCCTCTGTTTCTTTGTCTTCTTGTTCCAATCTTTTATCCCTAAAATTCTTAATTTCATTACAGATAGTTTCAGAATTATCAACATCACAAGTTTCCAAATGTTCAATAGTCTTATTCATTTGATGTTTCACGATATCCTTAAAAGCATCTGCATCTCCTCCGTCAACAAATCGATTTAACGCTTCGTTTAAACCATTTATCGTTAATACTGTCAATTTGTCTCTATTCTCTTCTAAACTGAAGTACTTTTTTAATCCTCCCTGTACGGTTATATTCCAATCTCTGTTTTCCTAATAAATGAAGGAATAATTTTTATACTTGAAGAAAGGTACAAATATAATGATAATAGTACAAACGTATATTTACATCGTCGTAGCAAAGAATATGTGCCATTTCATCATATCCATCATCTAAATATGTGTTCGCCTTTGCGCCGCTACTTAATGGTTTGCGAAATATAATCATGTCCATGGGATTGGCAACTTCATCACAATATTTTTGTGCTAATCTGAAACATATTGCATTTTTATATATTTGATAAATGTATTTAGCAATTGGTAAATCAGAGAATATATACAATATAGAACTTTACTTAATTGGATCAAACATTTCTTTATCAGAGTTGTAAAATATCCTTAAACGCAACAGAGGCAGAGTAGGTTGCTTAGAATTACCAGACAGTTGTGTAGCAACTTTACTCATAAGTACATTTTCTATGTAATCATCAACAAAATTGTACACAGATACAGAGAGCTCCTCAGAAGACTTTGATGGGATTTGCGTTTCTCGAAGGTCCAAGTTATCAAAGAGAAATGGCCTGACAGTTTCTAATTTCAATTCTTTTATTTTAAATTTTGTCTTATTCACACTCAAAATACCAATACGTTTTGGTGTTGCTTCACTTTCGCACAGAGAAGTTGCAATAGAGCTTCCTGCAATTTCAATTTGAATGTCTGATTATCTATTGACTTATGCAGCTACACGAAAAGAAATCAAATGAGAACAATAAACTGCAGAAATCAGGGAATGGTTGTATACAGATGTATGTACACAATTTTAATACATAATTTCTGCAGCACAATAATTAAAATGATATAAGTAACATATAGTACACCTGGTTGTGAAATATAACAGTGTGTGTCATCAACATATTGCGGAGTAATACGACATTCATGTTCATGACCCCATATGATAAGATTCAGGAATTTTGGTAGCATCTTCTGTGGTACATAATCATATTCATTATGCTTTACACGATTTTGATGTAAAACAAATATATTGAAGCAATCTGGTATGTCTTTCGTTTGTAACAAGTTCACCTATAAGAACATAATATCCATAAAAAAAACGGATTAAAGTATAATAAACACATGTATTACACAAATATATATATATATTTGTACCTTATCATCTCGTAACAAACGAGATAATCTCTGATCATTCATGTAACTTAAACCATACAATGCAACATGTGTTTCTCCCTTTTTTAAAATCAAAGGAGGAATATCTATTTGAGTGACATCTGTCCATTTTCCAAAATAATTTATTAAGCCAGATACTGACATTAAATCCATTGATCCAATAGCTCCAAAACCTGTTAACAACAAAAAATGAGTTGGAAGAATGTTACACTTAAACCACAGATGTTTATTATATAAACATCCATAGTCTACTTATAATTGTATTACATTTAAATGATAAATAATATATTTCCTACTTGGATCATCATGGTTTCCATGAATAGAAAATACTGGCATACAGATGTTTAAATTTGGATCCTCATAGTTCACAGTTTTATAAGCGCAATGATGAAATACAACATTTGGATCGCTCAAGAATTCAATCTTAATCTCTCTAATAAATAATATATATTTAAGTTTAAATATGTATAAAAAAAATTAAGACCAAAACAATTTCATTTACCTAGGACCTAGACAATATTTCCTTAATAGTTCCAAGCATTTTAACAGTACAGTTTGTGACGGTCTGGTATCATGAAATAAATCTCCACCCAAAAGTATTAGATCTACTTCGTACTGTTTACCATACTGAAGTATTTCTTCAAATGTCGTAAAACTATCATCTGAGTCTACTCCTGATATTCATTAACATTGATATGAGGCCAATATTATACATATATTAATACATTATTTCGATAATAAAAATAATGAAATCATTTTTTTAGAAGGTACTAAAATGTATAAACAAAATATAGAAACCAACCCCTTTTCTTATTATATTGATAACCGAGATGGATGTCGGTTGCGATTAAAATTTTCATTTCATCATCTTGATTTAAAGTTTGACTAGCACGTGCTTTAGATGACATTTTGTATATTTGCAATCTTCTTGTTACAAATTTATAAAAAATATATAAACCTATTTTGCACTTTGCTCAAGATCAGTGTTTAGACCATGTAACGCATAACATCGAGTATACTATATAATTAAAAGGTGCGATGCTTTTCGTACAAATGAGGATATTATGATTGGAGAAAAATGTTACTAGAAGGAATGTAGTTGTCGCAAAGACGTGCAAAAGCTTAGTTTCCTTATAAAAAAGATTTTATTTATTGTTGGAAACGTTACATCTTTGTCTTATTATGTAACTGTTAGGGGTAAGTTCGTGAATTGCATTTTTTTGTGCAAGTAAACAAAATATATATCGAATATTCAAATAAATTTATTTATGTGATTGAACCATTGAAGGTATTATGTGTTAAAACAGTAATTATAGTTTTCATAAAAAACCGAAAGATTACAACAAATTTTTAAAAAACTGTTTATAATTCGTAACTAATAGTAAAACCAATTTAGAATTCAAATAATCGTAACTACGAAAATTTGTGGCCAGGACAATAGCAACATCCAAAAATGGATCCACGTTAGTATATATAAATATTGAAAAGATATGTAATAAGAAATTCTCATTTCAATAGATTATTATAACGATAAAATGTAATTCACTGAATTCTATAGTCATAGTAAATCAATTTTAAATGTGTGTGTGCGCGAGTGTGCGCAAGCGTGGGAAAAGTAGTTTTCTAGTAAGATATATGCGTTTGAATTAAATGGCGCGAAAGTGTAAGACCGAAATCCGAACGTATCCGGAAATAGTCGAAGTAGAGCCGAGTGGTCGCACGGGTAGGGGTCGTTGGGGCGGCGTTCCGATCGCCACCTAGCGGTCAGTTGGCAGTCGTAGCAGCGAGGCGCAGGAGGAGGTTCGCTCGCCATATTTGTTGTTATCGTCGATGGGGTAGCCTAGCTGAAGTTTCGGATTGGTGAAGTGGTGTAGTGCGTAAATTTAACGTAAAGTATCGTAATTATTCGTGTGCCCGCGTTGGGCTTAACCATCGCGGAAGGTACCGCGGACACGGTGGTGGCTCAGCTGTCCTACTCTGTTGTCGAGTGCGTCGTTTTATGTGTGTACGTGCCTATACATATAAAATACATGTTTGTGTATTACTCTCCATTCTGTTCTGGTTCTGTACTGTTCGTTCGGTGGTGCTAGTAGTAGTAGTAGTAGTAGTAGTAGTAGTAGTAGTAGTTGTCGTCGGAAGGAGGGGTGTGAAGTGCACCAGTGACGGAACGGTAAACTTGTTAAAGAGGGTGAGGTAAGCAGTAAAAGGGTTAGAATCCATGTGCACAAAATATGTGAAAGGTGGAACAGTGAGATATACGAGTTAGTAGTTGTAAGAAAGAAGAGGGGTTGCTCCCTTACGCGGGGTCGGGGTCGTCGCACGTTCTTGACGTGGGTCTGTCGACCCGCCAAGGTCCTTATGTCTCAGTTTCTCGCGTCACTGATACGCTTGTGTCCCTCTTTCGAATTTTCGTTGCACTTTAATTTAACGACGACTCAAACCTAACCTAATCCTTTCTAACCTTCATTTTTACGCTGTTCGTTTGCTGTTCGCCATAGACTATGTACTCTTCGCTGACAAATCGAACATCATTTTTTGTTCCTTTAAGTTCAACTGTGCGTACCATCGTTCCGACGATTTTCCTTTCGGTTCGCATTCGTGACTGGCGCGAAATTATTCAAAATATGAAAGCAGCGCTTTCTTACGCGAGAAATCAATAGAATTCTCTGAAACATCAAAGTGACGCGAATCAGCTGTTCCTATTTTACTACTAGCTCAAGCAAAATTTAACGTTTTCGAAGATTTATCGTAGCATCTTGTGTATATCGTTCGTTAATTTTTCCCAAGTCCAATCAGATACTTGTTGATATCGAAGTAATAGTTCGTAAGTTCGAGAATCGCTCGGTGACATTCAATATAGAGGATTTAATGTTTATGCTGTGTCACACTAGCCTTCTGGTACACGTAAAAACACAGGTACACGAGAGAATATTTCGCCGGTCAACAATGTTAGTTTTTGTGTGTCGTTCACGTCATTGTTTACGCTTTCTTATGATCGACGATTTGAGGTCTGTATTAGCGCGCATGGAAAAAAGAATCGTTCGTGAGAAACGTTCGATCATTTTAAATAATCGTTTCGATTCAAACGTTAAGGGGTCAATTTCCGGCGGCGTGTTATGCTCCAGTTTAAATTTATCCTCGGAAAGTAAGCAAAACAGAATAACAGAATTCGAAAGTGAAAGGTGACCTTCTCGTGAAATCACGGATCAAACACGACGGTAGTAATGACAAACGATGCACGAAAATGTGTCATCGACTGTGATCAACGTGATTGATGCCATCTTCGCTTTTGTGTATCGAATCTTTCGAAACGTTAAACGATTTCTCGGTTTCCATCGATAATTTAACGATATCAAAATTGAGAAAGTTGAAGGAACAACATTTCTTTCGAGCATAAGTCATAACGGTTATTCGAATTCAACGATAAAAATGTAAAATATCGATTATTTTCATTTGTAACATCAATGTATCGGATTAATATAGGCTGGTGTAAAACAATGTAATTCCTTCCGGATTGAAAATACAATCCCTTGGTAATTACGGTGTAGGGTGGTATCGTAGCGTTGCGTGTGTACCGATCGGAGGACAACAATTAAAAGTAGCGACTGTTACAGTCGTCGGTGATGGCGAAGGGAGCTAATAGAGGGGAAGTATCGGACACCGTGTCGGCGGTGGTAAAACGATGGTTAGAGGCGTGCCCTCGGATTTATCAATTACCCTACCATGCTCGGAAAATCAGAGTTTAATTAACAAATTTTATAGATGCCTGATCACGAAAGACCGCCGGACATTGTATAACCTAGAAATATCCTGTACGCGAGATATTTGTCACCCCTTTTCCCACTATGTTTTGTAAGCGAACGTACATATGAAATTCATCTTTCTCTCCTTTCAAATACAACGCTCCATGAATCTGTAACACGTCTGATGTAATTTTTCTCGTTCATATTTTTGTAATTATCGTTCCAGCTACCTCGTAAGCCACCTCTCAACCTATTGCTAACCTACCGTGCCACAATTTCCTTTTCGATTATCAACTTGAAAGAACAATTTTTCGAGTAAAAATTACTTAACAACATATTCGAACGATTGTTTTCTCAAATTCATAATTGCGAATATATTTATAAAGGTTGAGGTCGAAGGGGCGACGCGTACGATCCACTCCATACCCTTCCCTTCCGTTAAAAACGAAGACGTACGACCGACCCCTTGAATAACCACGGCAAATGTTCTCCCGCAGACGGCGATCCGCGTTGGGCACAGGGTCGAAGGGTTTTCACGTCGAACGGTGGCTCGGCTCGTAAGAGACGGCGGCGGTGTCGTCGCTTCGTGATCGCGGTGGGGCCGTCGTCGGAGCACGGTGGTCGTTCGTGGGCGCAGTGGCTCGTAGTGTCGCGTGTGCCGATTCGTACTACAATTAAAACTGGCGGGCAACTTGGCTCGGTCTCCCGTGGCGGTGGGTGGTAGCGGCGGCGGCGGCGGCGGCGGCGGCGGCGGCGGCGGCGGCGGCGGAGGCAGTGGAAGCGGTGGCGGCGGAGGGGGCGGAGGCGGCGGTGGCGGTGGCAGCAATGGTGGCAACAACGGCGGTAACAACGGGGGTGGCGGTGCACGGGGCATGGAGACCTCTGTCGTTTCCGCTGTGTGTAACGTCTTCCGTCGGGAATCGGACGGTTCGCCGATCCCGATCGAATGGGAGGACACCGATCGTTACTCCTTCGACGACTCCGATCGCTTCGAGGGGGATTCTTTGTGCAGCTCGAGCAGCGAGTCGGAGTCGTTGTGCAATAATTGGAGGGGATGGCGACGACCCACTCCCGGTTTCGGCATCACCAAGAAGAACGCGGAAGGTGAGTGGAATTGTTGTGTTGTAACAAGTACACACCCGTGCTCGGACTATCTGGTCCGAGCTTAGTACGAGGAGTAGTTCGCGAAAATGAAGGGGTAGTAAGATGCTTTGGTGGGAGAAACGGCGACCTTGAACGACTAGCTGATTCAGCCAGACTATAGCGCTGTATAACACGTGGTTTTCATACGAACGCTTGAGCGTAACTCTGTTTTGACGAACGCACAGTCATATCAAGGTAGGGAATAATTAATACGTTATATTTTACGCTCTACTGGTATCGTATGCTCTATGAATTTATTTTAATCGAGATGCAGAAGTCGATTCAATCGACGACTCTGGGAATGAACAGCTGGTCCCGCGTAAGAGGCTCATTATCTTCGGCAGCTAAGAGGTTTGCGTCGTCATTGCGTCTGCGAGATGAACGCGTTGCAGCGCATTGTAATTCTCACGTCTCTTTAAGCGTCCCTCGAAACGCCCGCGCATCGTATGACGCATACGAATTCCATCGCCGGTCGGTTCGAGTACGCAAGGTTAACGATTTCCCATCTTCCGAACGCATTGTCACGTTCCTCCGAGCTGTTTCATTCTTACTCGCGTACCTTCCATCTTTCGCAATCGGTGACGTTAGACTTTTCACGAGGTTGTTCGATGTTTTCAGCTTGATTGTTAACCGCGTTCCCCAACCCAGTAACGCCATCTGCTTCCTCGTAGAGCTTTCACCGCGGAATATTTTCATTTCGAACGACGTCCCGTCGCTGGATTTCCACGCGGAGAAAGTGGATAGGTGTTATAACAGGGGCTGGAACGTTCGAGGCGTTATACATATGTCGTTGCTTTCAGCGTAGTAAATCGTACCGGGGGAACGTCGCGAACAGCGATCGACGTCTCTGTTCTTTCCTCTTCTTTTTTACTTCTTTTCACCTGGCAACTGTAATTGAGTTGGCGCGTGATCAACACGCGCGCGACATAAATTACCTTCTTACCGTTGCTCGCGAGCGTACGTTGCACCTTGCGATAACAATTTGCTACACGGTTGCACGTTGTGAGCCGAGGCGTGAACGTCGAGGCCGTTTATTTTACCGCAGCGTCTACCGTAAACGTTCGTTTCTCTTTCGCAGTTGTGCAACTCTTCAGCGGGTTGCAACATTTGATAAACATAATTGACAACGTCCCGATAACAGCCGATCCATTGTCAAAAGTCAAACCGATCGATCGTTCGACTTCCACGTAGTTAATTGCGTAATCGTATTTACCGATGGTGAATTTGAAAAGTTCACTGCAAAGTGCTCACTGCAAGTGATCAGTTTCGATTATCGAGACTAGCTTAATCGCGAAACGATCGAACGTTTATACGTGGAGTTGAATTTTTCGCGTTGCGACATTCTCCCAGTAAGATATATTACCTTACCGGTTTACCACTCTGTCATCGACAACAAGAAAAGTGACAGAAGATAGCACGGTCGAGCTAATAAACTATATTTTGCCACCGCGCAAATAATATCCCCGATTTCACGGTTCTATCTTAGCTGCGAAAGATAGAAGAGAGTCATTATCAGGTACCGTTTCATAACATCGGAGCCTTGTCAGACACGTGCGATTATGTATCTTAAATGAAACGTAAAACCGTATCGTATATTTCTACTCGGTAGCACGAGGAGGAAAGTTACGCGATCTCTTCCTGGAATCTCATTTTATAATTGCATCAATTTTCCGTGCGTTTTTTTTTCTGCTGGAGCGTACAAGCGCTTTGGCAAATGCAACAGCCGAGTGTCATTTATTTTTTTTTTCGAGCTCGCGCGCTTATTTATTTGAAGGGGAAGTCGGATCTCGCTCAGTCTTTTATGTATACCCCGTTCCTTTTTCTCCACGGTCCTTGCTCCGCTACGGGGCGATCAAGGCCGGGAAAAAGAGCAAACGGCGGGACTAGACAGAGAGCGAGAATACGAATCGTACACTTCACCCGGTTTGGTCACCGCGCGCACGTAAACACATCGCTACTGCGCAACGTCGAAACGGTTCGCCGTTTAAATATGCTGATCGGATGCGTGTCAAGCGAATTAACGCGTTCGTTTCAGAAACGTTCGATTAAGCGAATTTTATAACGGCGCGTGAAAGCGATTTCAACGCGCGGTGTCGCGGAAAAAGAAAGGTTAATGGGATCGAGCGCATCGGATAACCTAGTTTGTTTTTAGGTTACGCGCGCGCGGTTTCGACGATCGATTCGACTCGATAGGATCGAAGTGGATCGATATAACATGGCGAATCGAAGTCGAGACGCGACGCAAGAATGGCGGCCTGACAATCCCGCTGAAGGCTCATAAAAATCAAAGTGAAAGTGATATTTAGAAAATTCTAAAAGGAGCATATTACGAAATAAAGGGTGTATAAAATAATGCCAATTGTATTATAATATTTGTTTGTAAAATCAATTCTCTTTTAGAAACAGTATTTGCATATATGAAAAGTGATCGTTCGATCATAGCTTTATGTAGATCACGTAGTATGAAGTATAGATATTGCATTTCCGATTATTTGTGACAAAGTAACCGACCAAAGTAAGTGAACCAAAAAACTGAAACATAATCCATGACGCACAGCAACAGTCAGAAGTTAGTATGTTATTACAAATATGTAGGGATAAAGAGCTCTCTGTTCTTGCAGCTATCCATGTCCTATGATTACGATATCAAAACAATGATCCTATCGTCAATTATCCTATCGCTGCAGCGTATACGTAGTCTTATACGTTAACCAGTATACAATATAGGAAAAAGTTAAATCCATGAATGATTTTATCAATTGTTTTGCAGCGAAACTGATGATTGAGTGTTTCATAAATTTATTATGAGATAGAGTTCTCTCGCGATGCGAATAGCAAGGCGCCATCGGATACGCGACGATATATCGTCGTTGGCACTATTCGCAAGTGTTGCGAACGACGATATATCGGCGTCCGGTACTAAAAGGGTTAAAAAGATTCAAGTTTCAAACAAAAATTCCGATTAAAAGAGAAAGTAGCTGGCCAATTAATCATAAATATATCGACACTGGCTCCGACTGTTACGTACTCAAGTTTCTCAATTCGATGCGTTCACCCTGATGTGGATTCATTTGCAATTTAAAACGAGCCACCCCGTGCACGGTAGATCTAACAATTATGAAAATGTCTGCTTTTTAATACGCTCGGAAGATGTACGGGGACGTCCTAACGGCCGTGTGCCATAAAGGCACGTGGTTATTTTTAGACACGCTCCATTTATGACGCCGAGGAAACACCGTTTCAACCGCGTTGTGCTTTAATTTTCCGTTAATAAGCAAGCGGGCGCGCGCACGCACCGAGATAGACGGGAGTCGTTTCTTAAACGGTTCCCCTCGTCGCTGGTCGCTGGTCGCGATACGCGTTTCCTCGTTTCATTTACACGGGTGCTAACCCCCTTAAGAATTGCGACCACGTAGAGAAAGTATCTCATTTTACTTTCCCGGCGCATGCGCGGACGCGGTCCGCATGCATTTAGAAAGTGTACGCGCTCGTCCCCGGAGAACGACCGGTCACGTCGCTCCTCCATACGACGGATTGATCGTCTCTGGGAATCGTCAAGGTTATCCTTCGTACGCGATCGCAACGAGCCGCTAATTGCCAGTTCTTGCAAATCCCTCGTTTTTCGAGCGCCGATTCGAATGGTCGCCCGGCACGCCGCATGCGAGCAACCCTGCCGCGCATCTACGACACGGCTGTGTACCCATTTGGAAGCGTGACAGCTCGAGACGGTGAACGGTCACGCGCTCCACGTCGTCCGGATTTCAATTAGACTAATGCATCGGCAGCATAGCGAGACAAGCGTGGCACGTTCTCGCCTGTTCGTGTCGCGTTTCTCGCAGGACGCGCGAACTGCGAGATCCGCGATTGAGCGTGCGCGAGGAATCTCTTCCTCTTGAAAGCTAGTCCGATCAGACGAAACTGATAACCATCGACTTTCATCGAACACGGCTGCTCCTCGAGCGTTCGGAATTGTAGAAATTGTTCTTCTCTCGATAAACGGCAATTTTTATCGAGACCGATTGTTTCTCAAGGGGTACTCGAGGGTACTATTGTTGAAAATTCATCGCGTCCGATCGAAGACAGCTGGCGAGTAGCGATTTTTATTGGACTCGTTTGTTCCTTGGACTCGACTCGAAAGTCCAGCGAGTCTACGCGGGCGAAGAAAGGGTTCAGCGCGAGATGCGCGGTATCAGAAAGGTTAAAAACCGGCTCTATGCCTCCGGTTCGTCCCTCGGAACGTCGTCTGTCAGGGAAAACAATGGCGGGTGTTGCAGGATGTATTGCTAGGAGTGGAAAAAGGAAACAATGCGAGGAAGGGAGAGCTAGTAACGACGGAACAAGAAGTAGCACGGGAAAAAGACGGCTGGGGGAGTGTTGGGCGATGGGGGCGGAGAGGGCGAAACGAGCCGTTGTTCGAGGGTGACAAAGGGTGGTCGCGGGATAGGAAAAGCGGGGTTCGAAGGGAAGGTTCCGCCGGTCGATGGCGTCGTAGCTCCAGTTTTTTGCGAAACACCCTCAGATCGTGCGCGAATAAGCATGAATCACGAGGTTAGAGATGGGGATTAGAATGATGGCCACGGTTTCTAAATAAATATCGAGCTTTCGTTATACAAGAACCTTAGCGTTGAAAATCGTTTCCATTTTAGACACTGTACACTTTTCTATACCAGACAAATTGCAGTGCTTTCCATTCAGCCGACATCTTTCAAGTTCCATCTTAAATTCAAACGATAACCACTTTAATACGTAAGAGGCATCTTTATCGCGCGCGATCTTTCACCATATTCGAGGCCCCAGCGGGAACCACAAGTGACCTTGGAGCGTTCTTGACACTTTCATTCACTGACCTTCCTCATTACTATTCCAGCGCCATCGTCAACCTCCTCCACCGGCCGCTGTTCAATTTTTTCAGCGCCCACGTTGAGACGAACCCCCGAAAAAGTGGCGTTCCGCATATCTATACGCAAACGTGTGGGATATACGTGGAATGAGACGCCCCGTGGAAACTTGTCGCGCGTTCGTTGCATTCGAGCAACCGTTGCTCCATTAGCAAGGGCTCCGGTTCCAATTCGCTCTCGCTCGCGAGACGATTCGAGCGACGCCGATCGAACGGCCGATATCGGATTTGGATAATTCCATTCGTCGTCCGATAATTGAATCTATCCGAGCATATCCGGTCCCACGCTCACCGATACTGTGCCCAGGGAAGATTCATCGGGATCCTTGCCGGAACGCACGTCGACGGGGGACGTGCCTGAGCTTCTCGCCAGCGGGTTTTCTATTCGCAAGTATTTTCTAAGGGAAGATCGTATTCGCCTCCAAAGAAACGACGCTGCGCAAGTTTTACGCTACGTCCGTAATTGTACGAGTTACGCTTCGAGGGATGAATCTGGGATGCAACGCGCAGGAAATAATAACTGCGACTTGAAAAATTCTTTTTAGATCGCCTCTTCTCCCGATTCGTGGTGCGTGTCGAGAGAGCGTTCCAAGTTCTTGGCCCGACAGTGATCGATGTCGATTATCGGGGACTCGTGTGCGACTATCAGCCTGTTCCAAGTCATCGAGCAACCCGGTTAATGAGATTCCACGGTGAAACTAGATCCACCCGTGTGTTATCACGTGCGAAGCATTAAGGTTCCTTCGATTTTTCAGGGACTCATCCGCTGGCTAAGAAAGAAAGTTTAACGTCGTTCGCGAGGACACGAGAAGCAGGTACTCGCGTTCGAACTATTCCAATCGTAGGAACAATTTCGAGCCGCCAATTTATGACGTCTCGTGCCTCGAGTCGAGGTCCCGGTTCGCCTCCGGCTTCGGATAGGAAACTCTAGAGTTAAAGATCGAGATTCAGTCGGCACGGTTGCTGAGTTATCTGGAATTTGGCGTGGATTACCATCGGGGATTCCTTGCCGCCTCGAATGCGAGCCTCGTTAGCTTGCGCGAGGGAAACTTCATTCGAAAATTCTACTGAATCCCGGTCATTTTGTCCCCATTGCGTTTAAGCTCGCGCTCGTTCCGTTTCAAAGCGAATCTTAATGCGTTCTGTTCGACCGAGCGATCTCGGTGAATGTCGTCTGTGCTTCGTCGCAAAACTCCAAATTATCCGCGCGATTATTCGATGATAAAGCAGTCGAAGACGAGGGGTTAATAAACTAATGAATTTTAGGTCGGAGGATGCTTCGATGGCAAGATCTAGCCAAGTTGCGCTCATTCTGATGCTCGCTGTGATCTCTGACAGACGAAACGGGTGCCAATATGTTTTTGCCCCGTGATACAGGCTTGTCGTATAAATTACGAGCGAACTTTCAGTCCCCATATTCGCGTTTCTGGCTCCCTCGAACTTCCACGTTGCTTGACTGATCCGAATTTGAACGATTCCCGGCAGTTTCACGCGACCAACTTCCTCGCGATGCTAACTTCCACCCTCTAGAAGAAGTTTACTCGCTTCAACGTGCTCGGTTTTCAGGACCGAGTCCGGTCCCTCGAATGTTCTCATCGAGGAGTTCCTGCGCGAGTTCCTCTGTATTAAATTAAAATCCCTTCTCTGGCTCGTATTTAGCGACGTTCTTCCAAATGGATTTCGACGAGTTTTATGGAGCCCAATGAGTGGTATTCTATTCCTGTCGGCGTACAAATTGATTCTACGTAATATGGCGCCAATGGTGTTCCATAGGAAAAGGTCTCTAGTCTCTCATTACGGATTCCTCTCGTAAGGTACCTTTCTCTCTTTTTCGCTATTTTATACCTTACTACTCTTAGCCTCCAGCAAATTCTTATCTCGAGAAGCCACGCATTTAAATGATCGGACGATCGAGAAGTCGGATCAATGATCCTCGAGGTATTGTTCGAGGTGAATTCCTACGCTAACGAGCATCCACCTAGCAGAAGATTCACGCGACTTGGTTTATCGTCGATCGCTCACGCTCGGAATATCGAGCCATAAATTCAATTAACCTGACGAGCGGCACGCTCGAATTGTCCTCTTGTGCGCTCACCTATCGAGCCAACCGAAACTTCATTACCCCGCATCGATGCCCGCGTATCCTTGGGCGATGATCTTTAGAGCGCCGCTCGGCCATGCTGAAAAATCGTTCCAGAACCTTGAAGAGGGTCCACGAAATCTCCTCACCATCTTGATTGCTCGTTCGAAATTATTTTTGTCTAAAATTGGTCTCAGTTTTTCTGTTTTCTTTCCCCTTGATCCGTTTTCAATCGAACGCAGTTCGTCAGCATTAACAAAATGGCGGTTTTATGGTGGCCCGTTACAGTCGAGGAGGGACGTTTTATATATGTAAAAGAATATGTAGGATCGAAAACGATTGGCCAACTGCCAAACGAATAACTCACGATACGATCCGTAATAAAATTATCTGCTCCCTTGACTGCCTATATTTCCAGATTTATAACCTTTTTACGGAGATTCGCGAATCTGCAAATATCCGTTACCGGGGCAGGATCCTGCCCAGAGATTTATACAGATACCCCGTTAACTTCGATCGGATCTTCCCGTTCAATCTTCGGGGTTCCATTTTCTTTCTAATCCCCGCTGTGTACCTAAACGTCAGACACCGCTTCGCTCCGTCTTTTAGTAAAGATGGCTTCCGCGATACCTCACCAGTAGGTGTCGCCTCGTTCTTCTTCCCCGACCGTCCCACTCCTCGGATGTCCACGTCCGTCTCGACGACGAATCGAAGGAAGCGCGTCTCGGATCCACCGCGAGACCTATTCCACCCTTTTAGCCACCGGACGTGCACGCGCGTCCATTACCAGGTAGAAAACTATCGTAGAACAATGAAGCGTTCCCCCAGCCGTAATTACCGCGCGGCTTAGCCGTTCGAGGGGCGAGGGTTCACTCTCGTTCTAGTCGTCGGAGACACCGCGATCGTCGGTGTATGCGCGCGACACGTACGGCGCTCGGCCGGTTTTATGCGGATTTCACGGCGCACGTGTGCGTCACCCAGCTATCCTCCACCGGTAATTACCGGGAGGCAACAGATGCGTGTACTCTCGTTCCTGTTGCACGCTCCGAAACCCGGCGAAAGCGCCGTTCTGGCGAACGTTCACGCACGTGTCACCGCGAGCAGTCCGGTCTGTCGTGTATCTTCCCTCTTTTCCGCGCTCGCGACGCGCTCCTCCTCGGATTTGGTCAATCGTATCCGGCTGGATCCGACCACGGCGCGACCGAGGGACGCGAGGAGGGACGCGGATGACTCGCGGATGATTCGCTCTCGAAAATACGCGACTGCCCGGGTCATTTTCAGGAGGCTCTGTTGTGAGGCCTCGTCTGTCTAGGCGTGTGGCTCGCGGCCGTTGTTAGGCTCAGAGAAATTCGCGTAGACATTTAATACGCTCGAAGACGAGTGCTCTGATAAATCTGTATAAAATCGCCTCCGCGCAGTTAAAAAAAGAATAATTTTTCTTTTCTGTTACAGGTGAGTGTCACGCTGTCTAATGAGTTATTCAGCCGGAAATTAGACGTACGCGAGTAACGCAAAAAAGTAAGGTTGCACAGACTGGAAAGGCGTGTACCGATAAAAAAAGGTATTTTAATTTCACACGTGGCGTACTCGACAAAAAGACCAGAATCTTGGTCTTTTAGATTCAAACGAGCTGCCTTTTGAAAAGCACCGCGCTTTATGGGAGCGTTATCGAGTAAACAAGGACAAGGGAAGCGGAAATCGGGCCTGGTCTCGCCTCGTCTCCCAGCACTCGGTTCCTGAAAGACACGAATCCTTTCAGGACGGGGTGGGACGGTCGAGCCAGCAGCCTCGAAGCGAATTTCTTCTCAGGAACAAACTACTTAATAGCTATTGTTACAGTCTTAGCATGAAGTTTCTTCGTGTGGGGGGAGGTAGAGGAGGTGTCTCAGTCATCGCGCGGCGGAAGTTCCACGGAGGGAGGGGAACAGCAGAGAGAATCCTCGCGAAATTCGCATTCCCCAGTAATTTTGTTTAGCTGTCTAAAAGCTCCAGGAAAGATGGCGGTCGCGAAGGTGGAATGCGAGACGCGAAGGAGAAGCGGGAATAAAAGTTTCTGCGAATCGAGAAGCATCGAGAATTGTTGCGTTTATTGATTCACCGATATGTACACTAACAGTTTGTTATACACGATTAACGTTAGATTCGAGGAATCCAAGTTTGGAGTTAGGCTTCTTTTCTTTTTAAATGAAGTACTCGGATACTGAATGGGGGTGAACGAAGGTTCCGATAAGCGAGAACGATTACCAAGGGTTAGAGGGGATCGATAAAATTGCAATGGTGGATAGAGACTTTCGTGCGAGGATCTATCTCGAAAAGGTGAAACCTAACAGTAATGTAACACGTAAGAACTATTCTCGTGGGAATGAATTGCGGGGGAAGATAATAGCGAAGCGATCCTCCGTTGATGTTGCTCGCGTTTAATTGCTGCAGTCCCGTAATCGGTTCTGAAAGGACAATGCAAACTAACGGCGTGCGGTGGCGCCACAGTTGTGTTCTCACCTTTTCATATTTCGGGTATTCCAAATTGATCGTCGCGGTTCCATCGTCGAATCGATCGTTGAGATTGAACTGGTCAGGGGAGATGGTCCGAGATCATTTCATGACTACGTAAGGATAACGATCGGTTTCCTGGCGGTATGTCGTAATTTGAGGCGATGTTATATTGCCGCTCTCGTGCGCGCGGACGATGAAGTTTCTCGCTGTGCTCGAGGATTCTTGTCTTACCGGTTGCAACAATCGGATAATAATTCTCCTTCGAGATTCTGCGCCATCCCACGTCCTTCTTTTTCCCTTGTCCTTGTTTGCGGAGGGAGTTAAGTGACGTAAGTGCATCGAGAGGTGATTTATCTCTGTTCTGATCGCGTTCGTTTTTTTCCACCCGGTAAAAAATCGTATCCAGTTCCTTAGACCGCCAGCGTTGGTTTTCCAAATGGGGAAATGTACTCGTAATTGAAAGGGATATTATCCACGATACTCTCGAGGGTTCATCGAGGATGTATGAAGCACTCTCATGTATCACATTTTCTTTTTATACCTTTTTTTTAGGGGTAAGAGAATGGGTTATGGTCGTAGTAGGAAATGTATGTGAATGAAAATATTTTCCGGTAAAAACAAAAAATAAAAATATCGTTGCATCGGCCGGGAATCGAACCCGGGCCGCCCGCGTGGCAGGCGAGCATTCTACCACTGAACCACCGATGCTCTTGAAAGGATTGTTTTCGCTATTGGGTTTCTTGGCGATGACCGTACCGCAAAATGTTATTTCTATATAACATCAAGAATTACTTATACAATTTCACTTCTATCATAAGACGAAGGTAACAGTTTACCCGTATAAATACAACTGTTTAACCGGGAACCACATTACTACAGCTTCAGAAATAGAAGGCCAGCAATGGAAACATTTCTCAATCTCTCAACAGTGGAAGAAAATAGGAACGACTAATTTGTTAAGATACGATCTCTTGGGCTATTATTCCAAACGTTTGACAAAGAATATTTTTTTATCGTTCACAATTTTAAAGATTCTCTGTGTTACTAGACAAGCGATCTCATTTGAGATACGATATATCAACTTGGATGCAAGTTTCTTACGGAGTTGGGTGGGACGTTAGTCGTTTACGACATTTGGGACAAACATTGCCAAGGATAAGCATAGAGCGACACAATAACGAATCGTTGGTCGGTTTCGCCGATGACTTTGGTTCAGGGTCGGCCATTGCACTTTCGTGATCCGAGCATAACAAAGAGAACGAACTACAGGAACGAGTATGCTCCTCTTCTGTATTAGATATACTGTTTAATACAAGGTAATAGAACGTTCGTATCGTAACGTTAATTTCTAAATCGAGATATGACGTGATTTCGGAATATCTCTAAAATCTTCAGAGTAAAACAATTTGTACGTTAAAACATACTTCGAAACGAACTGAGAGACTTTTACTTTTTTAGTAGAAGTCAGTGTGAAATATGTTTCTGTTTCTTCTACAGTTTTTGAGATCTATAAAGTGATGATTTCTATCGATCCATTCTGTACAGTCGCACCATTACCCTCGAATCTCACACTTAATCAACGTCCACTTTTCTCTTGTTATCGTACAAGATAAATTATGAAGCTTGCCATTTTTCATCGTGAAAATATATTACAGAGTATTCTATAACTCTCTTCTATGGTTTAAAGTCAACAAACCCGAGCGTAGAAAAGTCTAGGGCCTAGAGCCTAGGGCAGTCGACTTCGACATCCGGTTTGCCTCGGACCAAAGTCAATGCACCTGGCCCTGCTCATCGAACCGATCCCTAAAGTGCATCTCCCTCTTACGCAAGCGGGACGACTTCGGCTATTTCGCTCCCAGTCCCTTTACCTTTTCTTCTCTCCTTTTTTCCTTTCCTCTACCTGAGCTTACGGGGGACAAAAAGAATTCCTTCACCGCCGGAGAATCGTCGACGTAGCCATAACGGGCCCGCGTACCTTTGCTCACGAGCTTAACTATCTACCTTGAAAAAGTCGTGTACACTCGAAAGTGTCTCCCCGGCGGAGAGCCGCTTCTCGGCTTCGTGTGAGTGATTTTAACAGGGAAAGGTACTTCAACCGGTTAAACTGACATTTACTGGTTCTCCCAGTGTAGACGCGGCCTTGGCATCGTGTTTCTTTCGACTTGCTCTGTGTCGAGGTTATCACGATACTCAATTTCACCCGTGGCTCCGTTTTAGTCTCGTGGCGATGAGCATTATTTATGCGGAAATCTAAGCGCGGAACCTCCTCCGCTCGAATCGATGCCGCGAACCGTTTGATCATTTCTCGGGGTCCTTCGAGGGTTTTGGAGACGCGTTAATATTTCATGGTTAGCATCGTGTAACACGTTTCGAGGATTTTTGAAACGCTCGAGAGATACGATCGGGAGAAAAAGGTGGCGATAGTCATCGGGAGATAGAGGACGGCGGGGTAAGGTTTTTAGTTCAGGTGACCCTAAGAAGCTACAAAGCTTGTATCTCTTTTGCCGAGTTCATGGCCGTCCCCTTTCAGGGACCTTAGGATCGATGCTGCAATGAGATTCAGGGGTGAAGGGGAGGCAAACGGTGCCTGTAGACCACATTTGTTTTTC
Organism: Xylocopa violacea; assembly: GCA_963969225.1. NCBI lineage: Eukaryota > Metazoa > Arthropoda > Insecta > Hymenoptera > Apidae > Xylocopa > Xylocopa violacea. The sequence goes on from CAXAJV010000014.1 coordinate 22,108,099, forward strand.
GTCCAAGAGGAGTAAAATTGAGGTAACCGTTCAGTGAGAAATACAAGAAATAACGCATAATTTATAATATTATAGCTACAATTATAGGTACAAAATAATTGTACAATCTAAAGAAATTATTTTCTATATGGATACTGTCATATGAGCAAAAATTCCAAAGGCTTTTCCGTAGTTTCAAATGGTTGGAGACAAAAGTTTTTAATTGTACGTAATGAGAAAAGCGTTCTTCTCTTTTTATTGTTAAATAAATAAAAAAATAGATCTTGCATCGGCCGGGAATCGAACCCGGGCCGCCCGCGTGGCAGGCGAGCATTCTACCACTGAACCACCGATGCTTCGATGAAGGATTCTGATTCAGGTGAAATGAAGAGGATCAGTCGGTTCCATGTACGGTATATTTTCATTTATAATAATTTCATAGTACTTTCATTTTTATTTTTTATTTATTAATACAGGTAGATTTAATAAAAAGAAACAAAATTTTATAAATTAAATATACGTGTACACGGAGCAAAAAATGAATCCTTGCATCGGCCGGGAATCGAACCCGGGCCGCCCGCGTGGCAGGCGAGCATTCTACCACTGAACCACCGATGCTCTTGAGAGAAGAGATTTTTCAATGGAAATGTGTAGCATTACAGCATCCTACTTACTACTTATTTTCTTCGATACACTCTATCTTTGCATCTGATTCTTTTTACAAAATCTCACAGCCCAAACCAACGCACCGCGTACAAGTGGGGCTCTTGAAAATCGCACTAAAGTCATTCACCTTAGCTCCATCTGACTCTAGTTAGTTTTTTTTTTTTTTTTTTTTTTTTTTTGGTTCTTTCTTTACACTTTGTTCTCGTCCACCGAGACCCGTCCCTTTCCTCTTCTTCTTTCCCCACCCGTGAGTCTACGAACACCGAGCAATTCGAGGGTGCTTATTTTTCTTTTCTACAAACACGTCGACACGGCGGTCCGCTCCTGCTGGGCAGACGGACAGTCCCATAAACACAGGCCACCGCGATAAAGGAACAAAAGTTTGTTAACCTCTTCGTATCGCGTAGGATCGTTAAAAGAGAAAAAGAAAAAACAGGCTGCGTGACCGCGAGCACCGACTGGTCTACGTTTTTCGAGGACTTTTTGCTCATCGAACACCGTCGCCAACAGCGGTCAGCTCTTTGAAAATAAATGAAGGGGCAGATTCCTGTTTCACGTTTTTTCTCATTTTAACAGAGAAACAACGTTCAAGGCTTCGGTTTTTGTTTTATACTGGTCGTCTGGTGGTCTCCGAATCTTTTAATTAATTTAAATGCGTTGGCAGCCAGTGCTACCAACCGTGGAGCATCGATCGTTCGATTTCTCGTGCAAACCTACTTGGACGTTAAAATCGGTTCGGTCGCGAAACGTTCCATTCGAGGATCGAAGGTCGATCCATCGGGTCGACAGGAAATCGGTTCGAAATCGACGATTTAAACCGAACAAGAAGCCGATCGTATTCATTGGCCCATGAAATTCCTACTTCCGAGGGATCGAATGCTCGCAATTAGATCCTCAGCCCCGAATCCGCTTATCGATTGTTCCTCCGTGTTTTTAACCCCTTCGTCCCACTTCCGTTCGCCTCGAAAATTTAATATCGCCCAGGCGAAACTATTCTGCTGGTAATTTCCACAGTGGTGGAATTAGTCGCGATTCGATTCTCGTTGGTGTTCCACGGGGATCGACATAATTGCCGGGTCGACGAACAATGGAGGGCCTCGATTAAGTTGTCTTCTAATCGAATACAAAATTCATCGAGTTCCCCGCGGAGGCGGCCATCGAACTATCGTTATTTCATTAGTCGCATCAACCGTCTGTTTAATAATCCGTCCAGTATTCGCGTTTCGCCATCGTTTAGAAAAAAAAAAAAAAAAAAAAACAGCCAACTAAACTCGTAATAAAAGTCACGGTACATTTTATTCCGACAGCGAACCCTATATTTTTTTCGATTCACAATTCCTCGGGGATGATGGAATACATTTTCGATGGAAGGTTCGCGAAACGAGAGGCAATTCGTGCGGGTACAGCTGCGGCGTTAGAAAATAATTGAACCATATGTTGCTGGCTCGTGTGCACCACATACGTGCATGTCCGCGCGGGGAACGAACAGACCCTGTACGCTCGGAGGGGCTGAAAAAGCGACGCGAGACTCGAATCGCGGATCGAACGGTAATCCGCCGGCTAATGGAATCAATTAAACGCGATCCACTCGGCCTCTGCTAGCCTGTTCCAGTTTCTGAGTTTCTTGCGTCGCGCACCGACGAGGACGCGCCATTTCCCGATCAAATTCACGAGATCCTACTCGACGCTATTGTCCTCTATTTCCTTTCGCGTTATGGAAAACTATGAACGACTATGGGAAATTTTATCTGGTGGATAAAGCGGAAGTACAGGAAGGAGATCGTTGCGTACTTTTCGAGGAAGGAAGCATTGTAGATTTAGCTCTTCTCACTCGCAGTCTTCGCTAAAGAGCGTTAGCTACTGTGAGAAATTGGCAAAATGATTATACTAAATGTAAGAAAGTGAGAAAATAGATTAAAAATAGAATAACTCGTGGGCGCACTCGAATGGTTTATTTAGACTTGTTTTCAACCCGGAGTTTCGTACGAGAATGTCTTCTTAGGCCACTCGTATTAGCCTCGAGGACACACTCAACACCGTGGCCCATTCGAAAGTTTAGGCAAGGCCCCAGAGAGGGACGATGTCGTAAGGAAATGCACATGGCCCTCTTTGGTCGTTCATGCACCCTCTGCTATTCAATATTTCTTACATTACCACCAACTCGATGGCACTTTGTCGCGAAAACACGGACCTAGGTAGGACTTCGCGTCACATTGTATACGTCGTCTATAAGAGTCACTTGTGTTTAGTCATTTTGGTATTTCTCAAAAAGTTTCTCGATTCTGATGTCCCCTCAGAGGGGACATTCGAGTGCAAAGGGTTAAGGGGCTTCGAAAAGTCGTGAATAACTTTCGAAACATTCAGAATCAATCGGGAGCAATCAAAGTTCGATAGGCCACGATAACGTGGCTACCTGTTTCGGTCCAGAGATTGGCCTAATTTCGAGCCAAATGCTAGACTATTTCCGGGTGTGCGCGCAGGGCGTGGACAGGTGGAGCTGGAACTTGAACCAGCTTCTCTCTTATAAATAAAACCAATTACTTGCGAGCAATTCATCAAGAACGTTCGTTGACAGCGCGGGGCGGAGTTAATATCGGCGGGATGACGTTCCAAGATTAATACCAGTTCTCGTGTTTTCGAGCCGCGGGGTGGCTGGAGCACAAAGTTCTCGAAATAGCACGGGAGAAGGAAGAAACTATTTCGTCCCTCATCCCCAATGTTTTCCTCCCTTTTCCTCTTCTTTCTTACACCGTTGACGCTTCTTCGCGAATACCCCGTGTTTCTGCACCTCTTTGCCACCCTCTTGCCAGTCCATGGAGCGGACGTGGATTATCGAAGATAAACGCTGACAATGCAATGGCTCGCAGCCCATTGCTGTTTCTGATCCATCGCCATCGCGAATTGATTTAACGCTTCGGCTACGTAGACCGACTTTTTCCGCTTTTTGTGCACCGATCGCGAGTCTTGGCGGTTGGCTCAAAACCGTTTCATCGCGACGATTGATTTCGTAAATACTCCACTTTATTTTCATTTCATAATAGTACACAGGTACTCGTATCGTATCGACTTTAAATTGCACCCCTAGCATCTGCGAATAACTTGCCGTTATAAAAAATGCTAAACTTTTTATTTCACTGACTTACACCGTCACGATTCCCCTGAATCGTTCCTGTACGTCCTATGAATAAGTGATTCCCCTACGTTCGGACGAGGAAAGTCTAGACCAACGGTGGTGCAGGTGTAACAACTCCCACGGCATCGAGAATCATCGCCAGCCGCGTCCTCTCGAGCCTTCATTTTTGCCCCGCCGCGAAAATGGCGGAAAAGGGACGCGGACACGGTAATAACTAGCCTTTCGTCCAGCCTTCGATCCTCTTCCGAGGGTCCCCGCTTCTGTTCGAAGCGTGGGACGATAAACTCTCGACCGCTTTCTGTGACCTTTCGCAGGGAAAGTAGTGAAATCGAAAGAGGAATAATTCATTTTTTAAATCACGATCGCTCCTATCGCGTGGGTGTTTCCGTGGCATATCGCGCGCGGTTTATTAAACGCGACGCCCAAGGAACGCACAGTTCGACATGAATTTGCAAATCTCCATTACGTTTTTAAGGGACATTAGTCGTCGCCGTCGCGCGTTTCGCGGATGCTGGTGGCCGTGGACCAAGGAAAACCGGAATACGAGTGCGACATAAATTTTAAGAGCTGTTTACCGGGCTCGCCCCGGTGGGAAATAAAAATATTTTAATTACGGGGTTGAAGAGCAGCGGAGGCGTTTGCTTGTTTCCGCCGCGTGTCCCATGTTTGTTGGAATGCCGCCACGAGATATTTGCGACCTCGTCCTCGCCATCTTGCGGTTCCGCGACCGCGAACACGGACTGTAATTTTCATAAACTTAACGTAGAAGCTTTTGAAATCAAACGCGTATCGCTCGATTTGACGGAATGGCGACGACTTACGAAACACTTGTCATCGTCAAGTCGTGCGTCCGCCGAGTAACAATCGGACGTTCGTTTAATCGTGTTACCAGGACCAGAATGTCGATCCGCCCGAGCAGCTTGCACTTGTACATCATTATAGCGAAATAAAGCGGGCACTTATTCGTCTGTAACGTTGTTTCGCAAGCATCGCGATCGAGAGAGCACCTGCTCCCCGTCGTAACATTTATTTCCCAGCAAAAGAGGTCATACTCCAGGTGTTTGATCGCCGTTGACGGTCGAATAATGACCGGGGAAAAAAGGCGAGTTGCGAAAGCACCGCGCTGCTGTCGAGCCGTGCGATTTACTAAAAAAAATTCACCGTGACGTTCTTGATGACTCGCGGCGGCCATCTAACGCACAATGAGGCCGGGAGTTTCGAATCGTTGACTCCGAGACGCATCCATTTATTCCTGCGAGGAGGCCTCTTGAATTTCCCTCCGACGAATCTCTTTATTTTAACCCTTTGCACTCGACGACTTTTTCGATCGCTAATTCCTTCGTTTTTCAACAGTTGAAAATCAATTTCATCTTCACTCGAGCTAATTTCACTTCCCAGATTCGTTTTTCTAGGGCTTGAAAACTAAAAATTAGTCGATGAGAAACTCCAGTCGCTGTATGAAACAGCATGACGATTGAGAGTCGCCTCTCGAGCGCGAAGGGTTATTTCCTTTGTTCTATCAAAATTCCATCCCGCCATCTTCCTTAAAATATCCTCGATCATCCGGAGAACAATTTCACCTATCGAGATCCCGTCGTATCAATCCTGCCCCGACTGCATCGCCGGTTAACCGCCAGATACACCCCCGACTGGGTCGTCTTTTCAGCTCCTGTCGATTAACAGAGGCAATCGAACCACGAGGCCGCAAGATTCCGGGACGGCAATAAACGCGGTTCCGCGGCGCAGAGGGGCCGCCGTGTGCACAGGTGGTGGTTGTTTGCAAAATGGCAAAGGCACGTCGAACAGATGGCGTGGCACGCCCGCACAAAGGCGGGCCGACGTGACCGCAGCAGCCTTTGCCTGGTGCTGTTTTGCTCCCTGGACGGGGACGAAAAACCAACGCGGCATCCGCGCGTCTTTCGCGGCGTCCATAGTCGTCCGCCTCGCTTTTTCCACGGCTGAAATAAGAGTGGCCGCGCGGGAGACCGCTATTGACACAGGACACTCCGGAATCTCGTGCGTTCCCTGGAAAACATTCGGAACGCGTCTCCAGTTTCGCGTCACCGTGTCGTGGAAAAACAAGCTCGAGGACCGCGCTCGCCCCTTTACTGGGAGGGAATTTTCGCGATGTTCCACGATGTTCCACGATGTTCCATGATGCTGCATGATCGCGGTGAATTCCGCGCTATTTCCACCGTCGGATTAAGGCGGACGCGTTCTTACGACGAAGAGGGGGACGAGGAATGGCCCTCGCCACGATGCGCGCTGGGTTCGAAAGGGTGGATGCAACTGGTTTCCTCGATCGCGAAGCGGGAGAGCCGTGTATTTACATAGGACCATTCGCAGTGTCCGGTTTCCAATTTTCGATGGTGGTCGAGTCGATTTTTGGGCTTCGTGCTACGTTGTTCTTCAAAGGTTACGCGTGGGTAACCTTTGGAGTAAAACTCCATTTCGATACAGAGTCGTCTTCGAAACGCGTGTTCGATGGTTCAGGATTATTAAAAAAATGGGGTGGTTTTCCATTCGCTCAGTATTTCTTTGACGTACTGCTGTGTTCCTCGTAATTGGATTGTTAATGTGGCATAACCGAGCCAGGCACCCGAAGGTGCCTCAAGGATACCGTACCAGCTCCCTGAATTTCCATTCCTGGAAGTCGCAGTCGCATTGATTCATAAGTAATTCCCTGCGCCAGATAGACGGGGAACAGCGAGCGCAGCGATGAACTTTCAAGGATTTTCCTGAATCACTCCGCATCCGTAAGAAGCGTTTCCTCGGAATTACGATGTGTACCCGCAGCCTCGTCGTGTCGAGTCATGGAAACGCATTTATCTATGAAAATTCCCCGTGTCCTCGCTCGTTCGACGCGGAGAACCGAGTTTCTAATTACGGCTATCTTTCGACGATCGAAGAAGAACTCTTATCCTCGACGAAGAACTTTAAATCTTCCCCAGCCGGTGGGTAATTGATTTTTTCTAAAAACGTTCGCGGAGAATCGTCAGAAGGAATTGACGTGTTCGAAACTGTCCGATCACTTTGGTAACTTTTCGTTTTGGGATCGGTTAAGTTGGACTTCAACCGTTGTAGGTCGCTCGAGGAATCGATTTGCCCGATTCTCGAGGCGATAAGCTTCCGTTGTAGCAAATATTTAAACCTGGCCACAAATCTCGCGCGAAACGATCCGAAACGGGTCCCTAAAGCCCGAAGCGCATCGTCCCAGGAAGCCATCGCGTCGGGGCACAGCGACGGTCTCGAATTGAACAGCGCGCAAAGATGTCTCTTCCGGTTTACGAGCGTCTTTACGAAGCGGGGGGGTCTCGCAGTCACGGTGATTTGGATTTCTCGTGAGTCACCGGCTGGTTCGTTTTCCTGCGGCCTCTCCATGCGCTTCCTGTTGCTGCATTTACATTTTACGGCCGCGAGCGATCGCGAAGGAAAAGTGCGTTCGCGTTTTTCACGAGCCAGTGAAACGCGAGCCGGTAGACACCTCGAAACGAGCAGGCGGAAATGTTCGATCCGTGTTTCTATTATTTTTCTCACGCGGAAACTCTATTACGCGATGACAGCGAATCTTTCAGCCGTCCTCGATGACTGGTATGAAACGTGCGCGCGGCACAAAAATTCTATTAATATTGTTTACGGTTCTTCCGCGTGATGTTTTCTGCGAATTATTTTCAACAGGGAAGAGTGGAAGGAAGGGGTGTAAAAAATTTCAACGGCCAATTGAAGGAATTATAGGCAGATAGCTGAGATCCAACATGGCGGATCGTTAAATTGGACGCAGCGAGAGGTAACGAGGCAGAAAGGACAGAGTGAACGTCCGTGGTTATTTAACGAACGCATTCAAGGGTGGAGAATTGGGAATTACTTAACTACACAGCATCGGGGAGCAGAGAATTTTAGATCGCTTCTACAGGTAGTTTCATCCGTTCCCCTCGAACCCATTACAGGCGACGATCAAATTTTTGTTTCATATTTTACGACCCGTTAGAGCTGCTCGTATAACAGAGAGTTGGTTCCCCCGCTGAATTTCCCAGGGGTGAAAGAAGGGCTCTCTTCTTCTTAAATTGAAAAACACATCAACTTGTACATAGGATAGCTTCCGAGCTCGACGAGGTCCGTTATTCGCTGGCTGCCTTTCCGCGATACATTTTCGACCGCCCCGACGAACCGAGAACGAAGTCGTCTCGTTGTCGAGGCTCATTTCGGAGCTTCGTTACGTTATTTCGCGACAGAAAGGAAAAGGAATGTCTGTAGACGTCTAGAATTTCCAGCAGACTATCCCCCGGTTTCTTGCCATCCATCAAAGTATCCCTCGTTCTCTGGCGACAGTTTCAGAAGGATCGTTCACCCAGCGTCGTCGTTTCTTCCAACTAGCCTCGATTGTCAGGTTTCCTTAGCCGTCCGCGTCTTCCACTTGTTCCCATCTTTACGTATCGGCGTAATTTGACAAGGGAAGGGTGTCGTACGCGCGAGCAGCTACGAAAGCGTTCGACGCGAGTCCGCGACGAAAGAGAGCGGCGAGGGTGGTCACGGAGGAGGAAATGGCCCATTCGACAGAACTCGAAAGGAATTCGATTGTGTCCGAACAATGCGTTCCACTCCGCTGGAACGGTCGCTATCTGGGATACGCGTGAAACCGAGGAACCCCTACGCTTCGTTGTTCCTCGACTGCGGACTGCGGCAAATAACGCGAGACTGAAAGTTCTTCGTTTTTTTTTTTTTTTTTTATTTTTTTTTCTGAAGAAATCTAGCGATAATTGATGGTCGGAAGTAAAGGCTCCCTGGTAGGGGAGACGCAACCGCGCGTAGATTCTGCTCCAGAGACAGAGCGAGAGAAAGTTCCGCGGCGTTCTTACCGAGTTCCGTGATCACCGAGCGGAAAACGGAAATGGAAAGTTCTGCTGTTAAATGAAGTACTCGTAGAGGGTTGCCTCGAGGGGATTAGCGAGCATCCCCTTCATCGATCATACGTCTTGATTTTATGTATAGCGCTTGTGCTGTCTCCGATAGAAGGCACGCGCGTAGAAGTTTTCGAGCGAAAAGCTGACCTCGATAATCGAAAGACGAATTGAATCCTTGGGTAAATAAAAGAGTTTGTCCATCGAAGAAACCGATGGCCGAATCAGAAGGACAATGCTTGTTTTTACGCGGCAGTAAAAACCGTGTATCCTTGAGAACGATTCGCATCCTCGACGCGTTATCCTTCCCTCGTCGATCCGTCCCGATGAATTCTGGGCAAACTTGACTGAGCTCGACGGAAGTACGAGGGAAACGAGCCGGATTCCGAATCGGATCGTAGCTCGTTGAACGATGCCGGATCTCGTCGCGGCTCGCCGTTTCTTGTCCTTCGTTTTTCCGCCTCGCTCGATCCGATCCTCGGGATTGATCGCCGGGAAAGCCTTTTCCTCGTCGCACGGTTTATCTGTGCACAGCTCCAGCGACGCGAAACACGCCACCGCGACTATACGCGAATTTGGTAAATGAAATTTCGGCTACAAATTATTCACGTGTTTCAGTGGGGGGAGCGACACGCGTGACGCAGCGTGTACAAATTCAATTTAATGAGGAAAACTGTTAATCAAGCGGTGGCTGATAGGCAGGGGGGATAGGAAGCGGAGGTGACTATGCCATGCATGCATGGATCGTGGTCGGACGCGAGGCCTTTATGGCTCGCGAAGTTAATAAGGTCGTGCAATACGGCCAATATCGGGAGGCAAGTTGCCTAACGGCCCCATGATATTGGCCTCTGTGGATCTATAGCCGCTTCGAACGCCACGAAATGCCGGGCACGAAGGTGTCCTATTAAACGGATGCACAGGAGCGTCGCGTGGAACCGTCAACTCTATCCGTTTGACGCATCTTTCCCGCGTCGAAGCTCCGGATTTATGTATCGCGATACGGATACAGCGTGCTTGACATTGTGCTAACGGTTGCGAAGATAAGTCGAACGCTCGAACCCTCCGTCGGATTTCAGTCCTCTTCGTTCCACCTCGCAGGACCTCCGCTCGAGACGGAGCCGCTCCGCTGCGCTCGAAGCCCCGAAAATCGTTCCCGAATAATTAGACGGAAAGCGGTGGACGTGGAGTAGAACGGCAGTGACAAAAAGTCGCGAGGACCCAAGACAAAGAGTCGAAGAGGGTTCCATGGCGCGCGAGACCAGATGGGGGAGTCGACAGAGGGGGCGGTCGAAAGTGGGGTGAAAAGCACAGGCCGCGTGCTCGTATTGAGATGTATCCCTGTATCTGTATCCCTATAGAGAGAAGGCCTGCGTCGTCATGGCGACCGTATCGATCCTCACAGCCGCAGAGATATGTACGAAACGATTCACAGTTAGCGAATTCTATCCCCGGGGCGTTAATGCGAGTAGGCTGCTGGGCTCTCGCGAACGACACCATCGCTCGCCGCGTTCCTCGATGCCTCCGCGTCCTCGCCTAGTGCACCCCTAGCGTGGTACAATTCCAGGGTGCAACCGCTGCATCCGGGGGTGTTATCGACTGCAGAAGTCGCGTGGCTCGTCTTTGTTCCCTGGTCGAGATGGGGGTAACGATGTTGCGGATGTATATCGGGTCATGAACTGGTTGGGCGCAGTGGTGGGTTGCGAAGTACGTTGCAAAAAGCGGACAGTAGAGTATAGTAGAGTAGCTTTCTATACAATATAGGTAGTCAGGATATTAAAACTGCTGATTTTCCCGCCGAATTTTAAGCGCCACGATACGACCATCCCCTAAAGTTGGTTCGCGATGATAACAAGAGACCGGAAGATTAACATTCGCGATATTACTCGACGGAATACCGGCGAAGATTTCGCGTTTTAATTTCGGGAATAGTCGGTGGATGGGAACCGAGGCCAGTAGCGGTACAAAGTACGAATGGATTGATTCTCATGGGGATACGGGGGTGGCTCCCAATGGGCCGTTGCTCCGAGCGCAACCATAGAAAGCTGGGAAGGGAGCGGAACGGCGAGGCGAAGTTAAATGCACCGGCGTTTCGACGGTTCGCCTCTCCTTTTTCGTCGACGCAAGAACAACCTCGTAATCATACAAATGGACTGGCGAATTAATTTCCCCGATTAATCGTCCCAGGCAGGCTTTATCGGTCGATTTGTGGACGGGCCATTACCAAAATTGTTTCCCTTAATTTCGCTCGAACTTCCCGCGCATTCTTCCGGTCCCATTGCTGGTAACTCCGCGAACACACGGACCCGGCGATCGTTCTTTCGACCGCAGCGGAGAAAGTTAACGAAAAACAATTCGAAGCTCTTTCGTTTACGAGTCCGCCAGTAGGTTCGCAAGCACCCCTCCCATCGAGGTTATTCCTTCGCGTTCGCTCGCCGCGGGAGCAACGGAAACTTCCGCTTTCTCCTGCAGAGCTGGTTTCCGAAAGTTCGCCAGCGGTGCGCTCGCACATCCGACCCCTCCGCTTTCGTTCGACCGCTGGTCCGCCCTTTTTCCCACCCTTATCTTCCGCGGTTTGCTCTCGTTCCCAGCGGAGCGGACGGCGGTGAGATAACGTTGTTTCAAAAAGTCCACCGTCCACCTGACTGCTCGTTATCAGGCCTGAATCAAATTCCGCTCCTTTAATAATTACGTGACTCTTGGGCGGGACTTTGCTCTTTAAACTTGTTTAGAATTTAATCGCGACTCGAACCAATAGAGAGCCGGCCACGCGAGAACAAAGCGGCCCTGTAAACCAGATGAAATGCATAATTGTGACCCGGGGCGGTGGTTTAGTTGAACGGTACTTGATTATAGTGTTCGCAGGCTCGTTTCCCCCCTGCATCGCCGCGACAAATCTGGTTCATAGTTCGTTTAATGCTCGGTAACGCGCGATCGAGCCCTTGGCTGTCGAGCCAGGGCTTGCGTACACCCTCCTATAAAATGGACGCGCACGCGAGCCAGTATACGTGTACGGAAGCGTAACCGTTCTTATGCACGCGAGCCAGCCAAGAAATATCGAGATACTTCTTGTATCCGCGCGTTCGTCCTGGAAAAGGATCGCGACCAGAAGTGCCATTCTCAGCGAGATGAAAAACGAACAGGTTCTGTCCTTTGGTTTCCAAGTTTGCAGGTGATTTTCGAGCGCTAAATTGTTATTTTTATAAAGATTAGGTAGGAGGGGAGTGAAATGTTAGTTCGGATGCAATATGGACGCATTCGTCGCGCAGTGAGAATCGATAGAACGCGATCGCAAGGGTTGACAGGTGGGACAGCTGATCGGGGTCGGTTCGATCGTCTCAGCTGGCTCGAAGACGCCAAGGCCGCTTCACTGCCCCAGGTGCGAAACCGCTCGATTATGGTCGTAGACGAAACAAACGCCGCGGCTCCTCCTTTGTTCCTTGACCCTTATTTACGAATCGATACCGCAGAAAGTGCCTGGGAAGAGAGCGAGCAGCACGCTCGCTTCGTTCGTTGCGATCTCACCCTAAAACACGACCAAGCTGTTCGTAACTCGTAATTGCCACGATTTTTTAACCGCTCGCGCTTGGCTTTTTGTAATTAGAGGTAATATGGTGCGAAAGAACGAAAGGTGCACCGCTACCGAATCACGAATGCTCGTATTCTCTCGTTCGCATGTTCGAAACGGTGCAGGGAGTGCTTTCACAGTCTGCGTGTACGTGCATGCAGACGTATATACGTGTTAGCGAGTTAAGCTGGTCCCATTTTGACCGTGCAACCGAGCAAGTTGGCCCGCGGTCATATCAACTCGTGGAAGATCATTATCTTCCGGGTGCGGGACAAACGAGCCCGCAGGACACCCTTTCAGTATCTAAATAACAGATGGAAAGGGTGCTGCTGTCGTCCGGGAAAAGGGCAGTGGCTAAAAGAGCCACGGAATCGCCTCAAAGATAGCGCGATTCGAAGAAAAGCCGAACGATTCTTCGAAATTAATTCAGCACCCTGTAGAAGGATAGAGAAGCACGGAAAAGTTTCTGATTCGAAGGAAACGCACTGTGAATAGTATTTTGATTTATCGTTGGGATTCCATTCTAAGCTCGTATAAAGTAAGCGTAGATTTTGCGACAAGCTGAGCTGACAATTTTTCATTCCTGAATCCTTGGGTCGTATTGTAGATGGAATATAAGAGTTACAATGGTACACCATCGATTATACCTCGTGCGTTTCGACTGACGATCAGAAATCCTTTAACGCCCCCGAAATCCAGCAATCTCCAAGTATCCCTGGCATTCGCCAACCTGAATTGAAGTTACAAAGCGCGGAGAGGACTGCCTCGGAACCCAAGGCGAAACCCCAAAGAAACGATTTTTCTTCGACGTCAGTTTCGACTCCGCAGCAAACGACCGGCCATCCGACTTCTCCTAATCGTCAGATTCTCAACCGAACGCGTCTCTCGAGGAATGCAGCGAGTCGTGCCTCCCCGTGGAACGCTTTGCCCGCCTCCACAAAGCCCTTTTCGTTCCGCGTTTATGACCTGAACTTCTCTGCGAGTCCTTTAGCCGTCGAACCGCCTTTCCCAGCAAAAAATGCAATATTGATTCTCACCTTTCAACCGCTCAAAGTTCAACCGCCTTTTTCTTCCGTCGCGGACAATGCACCTTTGTCGAGCAGAACCATTTTTTCTTTCTATAGTATTCCTTTGTGCGTCCTCGATCCTCGCAGGGAAATCTCTGTGGAATTTCACAGTCGAAATTCCGAGGTCTACCATTTTTTTTAGCTTACACGGAAAATCGTACGTTTGGAACCTCGATAATTCATCGAAGCGCGCGCATCGACGCGGCGAACAGTGATTTTCCAATAACCGCAGATTTCATAAATCGCTTATTAAAATAACTACGATGGATGTGTGTACATTTCGTACGTGTTTCCTTCGATCGACAAATATTTGCGTATCTTTCGCGGTAGCCGCGTAACATTTTATATTTCGAACGCGCCATTAGCGGTTGCTGCAAAGTTGTTTTTCGACGATCGAAGCGGTAAAAAAAGAACCCGTCCGAGCGTTCCACGGCGGATTTTCGAGGGCTCGTTAGCAGCTAGTCGATAATTATCGTTTGGGATCAGTCGCGGTGCGCTTCGCTACGGAAGTTGAGGTTCGTTGCGAAACGACGGGACGTTCGCTGGATCAGGATTTTCTTGACAGGCTCGATACAAGTCAAACGAAAGCGCTTGTTCAGCGAGAGCTTCTGGAAGTCGCGCACCGGAAATGGTGCTCGCGATAGGTGGGTTTACTCCCGCCAAAGTTTCTCGGATGTTTGATCGTCGCTTCTTACGGTTTTTCTAGCGAACGCTTCGCAATAGTCGAGCTGACTCATTCTGGCCGGTACACGTCACTGGATTCAGTCATTTTGCTGAAGTTGTTACGCGTCTGAAGTTAAACATAGACCCGATTCGAAATACCTACTGTGCAAGAACAAGTTCGTAGAAAGCAGCTCGCAACGATTACTTGACTCATCCTGAACCGTGCACTAAGTTTGCGTGGCTGAAACTCCGCTTTATTGCGCGGGGAAAAAGTAATTCCCGCACTGGTAACGTGGAAACATACTTTGGCGGTTTGGCGGTGGATGGAGTCCGCGTTTAATAACAAAAGCAACCGTGTCGCCCATCTTTAATTTGCTAAGAGTCGCACGGCCGATTTCTCGCGGTTCTCCGGTTAAATTAGAGGGGAAAAACGGAGAGTTGGAGAAAAAAAAAGAGGCAGTCCTTTTCCCAGCGATTCTTTGACCGGTCGTCGGCTTTCCGGACGCGGAAACGCAAAAAGTGTGAAAGCGGCCAGGAGCCTTCGGTCTGAAAGGGAGGACGAGCGAGCGGTAAAAATTAGTGTATGGCTCGCAATAAAGTTCCAACGGAAGTCCGGTCGTTCTTTTAAGATAAGCTTGAAGCGGCTGAAGAAGCCTCTTTTCAAACCCACCACTTCGCATTGCTCTTTGCATCTGTCCTAACCGCGATTTTTTCGCGTCGCGTCGACACTGGGAATAGCTGGAATTCATCGCGTTCTTAATTGACGGTAGGATCCTTTAACATCTCAGAAGTGCCATTTTTCAGCGCGTTTTACGATAAATAATTGCGCGAAGGAGTAGTCTAACAATTAGCGAAGAAATGACGAACGACAATTCATTCAAATTAGTTTGGAGAACAATCTCAATTTCAATAGCAACCAGAGACCACAATTTGGAACCTCTGTCGATCTCAGGGCTGAGGGATTCCACGGATCGATCGCTCGATGGACGCGGTTGCTGCGCGCTTCTCGGCTCATTTCGCAGCGAATTTAACGAAACAAGCAACGCTGACCTAAAACACAAGCCGTCGACCCTGGCCGTGTTTCCCGGCGTTCTTGGTGCACAGGGATCGGTAATGGATACGCTTGCCACGCGACTAACAGGGTTACCTGCTGCCTTTCGCGGGGCTGCTCGATCGATCGATCCACTCCGTCCCGTTCTACGTCAATGGTGTGGGATCCGCGGATGCGTCGTCGACGGCGTCGGCTAGGAACAACCGGTGGACTAATGGGTTCGAGTTGAATGGCTGGGGAACGCGTCACCTCGTTATCGAGAAACACGTTTCATAATTAAGCGTAATAGCGTCTGCGAAATTGCCGCGGCGCTGGCGCGTGGAAACCGACACGACGCACCGCGTGACGGTAATTAAAAGAGGGGAGAAAGTTTGTTTGTTGCTCGACGGGTCCAGGATCCACGAAGGGGGCTTCCAAATTTTTCGCCGTTAAGACAAATCGCGACGGATTCCGCTCGAAACGCTACGCCCTTCCATCGCGCGGCGTTTCGCCGCGTTCCTTTTGCGTCGTAGGGAATTGCTTTTTGGACTTCGGCTGGCGATCGTCGCTTTTTTTGACGCGACGGATTTTAAAGTCAATTAGCAGGACTTTGGAGGCCATCGAGCGGTCTCTCTCGTTGTGGTCGCGCGAGCGAACTCGCGGTAGAAGAGGCGGCCTTGCGGAGGCCATCGAGCTGGTGCTCCAGAAACGAACTCATTTGTCTTCATTAAAATTGCTAAACAGCGTAATTAATTTCCCAACAGTTGTACGGGCGATCGGGGATTTTTCTAAAATAAAAATGCCCAGCGATCCATCAACCGTTGTGGCCATTAAAATTCCCCGGGGAAAGCGGGACGTACGCAACGAGAGGCTCCCCTTTACGTGCCTGGAACGTCGCCAAGGGGGTGGTTCCTCGTTTCATCGGGAAATCGGACGCGAACACCTTTCGCTTAATTCCAGCTTGGGCGACGTTCGATCTGTCCGCGAGTAGCGCGAACCAACGACACGTTCTTTCTGTTCCAGGTAAGCATTCAGAGGCAGTCCTCTTTGTCCTGACTCGCGTGCACCGCTAGAACTCTGCTTCCGTATCCGGTAAGACGGTGACGAGATGCTGGGTAATGGTAGAAACGTTTCGACTAAGCTGGATATTAATTGCGTCGACGCGTCTTTCGACGAGACACGCATCAATTAGCGTACGTTGCGGAATTGTACGTTGACGCGGGTTTAGGTCAGTTTCGATTGGCCCAGGTTGGGTTTCGAGCAGTTTCGGTTGGCCCAGGTTAGGTTTCGAGCAGATTCGAGTGGGTGCGAGTGGGTGTCGGTCAGTTCGATTGGCCCACATCCTTCCTTAATCAAAGGTTGGCGCAGGAGGAAAAAGAGGACGCTGGAGGGATGATACTCTTTTCATTATCTTCGATTAATTCTTCGATTTTATCTTCGATCCTTCTTCTATGCCCTGTTCCTCCGTAGGTGATCGTATAGGTCGTTTCATAATTCGTGGATCTATTAAGCCCACTCTAAATTCAGCGAAAAGTATTCGACGTATCGCGAACGGAAGTACGTATGCGCGCTGCAAACGAGCGCTGATCCAGTGATTTCTATGCCAGGAAAGGGGGTCACAAGCCCTCCACTGCTTCCTAGTTATATCACCGATTATGAAGCATTCTGTACAGCTGCACATTGTTGCCTTCGTCCCTATTTATCTTCCTCTCCGTACACACGTTCCTTGGTTCTTCCTGCGGTGGAAGCCGCGCGAATTCAGGCAAGGGTTGATGGTATATAATTGAATTCGAATAGCGCGGTGTACTGAACGCGGTCGAATTGAACGCGTTTTCCGCGGAAACGTTGCCCCAGTCGAGCCGTTTATTGCATAACGCCGCATAATGGAACATCGTTTCGCGTTATCAACCGGCTTCCTCGTTGTACAATTAACGCGAGACTGGAGCGAGCCAGATAGCGTCGTTAATAGAAATAAAATCCCTCGACGACGCCGCTTTCTTCGAATTTTGTGCTCGATTCTTGATGGCACGGAAGCTCGCAACAGGATCTTCCCAGTTGAAATAGTCGATAATGTATACGCATAAATACCGCGCGCGTTTAATCAATCAACGAAGAATTGCAAGCGTAAACAAGCGCTCGAAATGATGAAAATCTCGCGACTCAATTAAAGCTACCTTATCGAGTTTCCGCCACCTCGTTCGGACTTCCGTCGAGCGATGGACAGAGCGCGTAAAGGGGTCGCGGTCGATGTCGAGGCGGGTCGAGATGATTCTTCAAAGGAGCGAGCGGTCGGATAAAGCGAAGAATTCACGGGACGGTCGCGAAATGAAATTCCCACGACGAGTCGTGCCGCGAATTACACCGCGCGCGCCGCCATGCTTTTTAACCCGCAAAACGCATCCCAACGTTTCGCTCTTTGCACCGGGAACGGTACACGAACATGCTACTCATCGTTTAATCTTTTAACGGTACGAGCCTTTATCCGAATCTCCGGCATATCCTCCCCCTTTTGTTTTCTTCATCCACGCTCCCCGTTTTGTTGCCTCTCGGTTTTTATTCCGCCATTCGCCGCCCCCCCCCTTCGCGGGCGGGTCCAGAATTCGCAAGCTTTTATTTCCAGATTACCAGACCCGCAATCTCCCTCGAAATTGCTGCCATTTCCCGCGCAAACGAGTCATTATGCAAGCAAAGCCCGTGTGTAAGCACTTTATATTTCAAACGGCTGCTTTCCCATTCGAAACTCCCGGAGCCGGGGCTCGCGTTCTCCACCATCATGGCGGCAGCGAGGCTCCACGCTCGTCGTAGTCTTACAAATCCTGATAATGGATGGTCTTTGAATAATTTAGGCAACGCACGGCGGAAAGAGCGATACTCCGATCGATCGCGCGTCGATCATCAATCGTTGAATACGCGAAACAATGAGGAACCAGTGAATGGACTCGTCGATAATGACTGAAAGCACCGCGACGAGGACAGGCGAGCACGCGAATCGATATCTGTTGCCGATCGATTCCGTTCCAGCGAGCTGGGGGCTTGCGTCAACAGGAAGTGTCGTCGTCCGTCGACAAACAGATCCCGCTGTATCTTCCCGATCGAAGGGAAAATACTTGGCAACTGTTCGAACCGGAGAAAGTGATCCGACGCGAAGGAAGCTACGACGTGACGCTCGTTCCAGTGTTCTGTGGCTATTTTTACCGACCGTCCGCTTGATTAAAAAATATTTCTCGATCGAGAGGGCAATTAACTCGATAGCGAGATGGGGTGCGAGGAAGATCGACGCGGACGTCGAGCGATGTAGCACTTCTTCGTTGGTTAAATGGCCGGATTCATTGTTCGTGGACGGGCGAGGAAGAGGATGATGAACAGAGGGTTGATGGCTCGACTAAAGGAGATTAGATAGAGGACGTAGGGAGAGAGGTCTTAGTCAGCATATCCCAGCCTCTTTCTTTCCTCGCCACGGTCCGAAATGAAATATCGAGTAGATTTACCTCCTGGCAGGTTTTTAGATGAACCCTAAAGAAAAACTGGTTAAGAGAAAAGTCGAGAATAAAAAAGGAAGGAGGAAAAGTGGCGATTTAAAACGTCGAGGCTGTTTCTTTCGCGAAATTCGTCGATCGATACCGATAATGTCGAACGAGAGGTTCGATTGAAACGTGACGGAACATCGAGGTTTCTTTTTCTCATATTCTCGTCGAGGAATCACATTTTCCCAGCGATTTTCTTCTTAGCACCGCCGTGAACGGTGCGGCTCTACGGATTATCTTTCTATTTTGCCAGCTGGGGGATGAAAAAGGTAAAATTGACGCGAACTCCCCCGGCGACTTGTTACGGTTTGTGTTCGCGATTAGACTCAGCCTCCAGCTTCTCCTCGTCCGGAAGAAAAATCGTCCTTCATCGAATCCCGGAAACGCCGCGAAAGCAATCGCATTTCCCGCGATCAACCCTCCTGGCGCACCGTTCTCCCTCTGTTCTCACTACTTAGAAGCCAGACGACTCGTATTGCACGTCTCGCTCCGTTTCGACTAGCTCTGGCCTGAGATTTCCAACGGAAAGCTCGAATTTAACCTCGAAATCTGTAACCAGAAGAAGCATCTTGCGCATCAGCGGTTCCAACGTCGAATAATCCGCGAAACGCGTCGGTTAAAACCCTTTCGCTGCGAACAGCCCCTTTAAGCGCTCAGCCAGAGTCGCTCTCTCCAAACGAACAGTGCTTTTAGACGCTGTTTGTCATCTATAACTACTCAATAACGCACATTCAATCCTTCTCCTTCGACGCACTGACAGCACACGTTTCTTGTTCAACGTTTCTATCCACAAAAATCGAATAGTATATAGTTAAGCTTTATACGAAAGCGAAAGGATTAATACGATCCATTCTAAACCCTAGTCGAACAAAAGTACCTCTGGAATCAGCACTCCGTCGCGAGTAAAAAGCGTATTACGACAAAGTCGGTCTTGGCACCGGCACGGAAAAGTCGAGCAGGATTTCCACGCCCCATCCGTCGAATACAGGACGTAACAGGATGAGTTCGTCGGGACTAATGGCCCGTGAACGCATGCACAATCCCTCCTACGGGAGGACGGTTCAGGGGGTAGCTGGAGGCGGCGTTCGACAAAGGGGATCGGAAGGAAAACGGCGGACGAGACGCACAGGTGGAATTAATCGGGCACCTGAATCGATCCGGCCGCCTCGCCGGGAAAATTCTATTTCTACGCCGGCTGTCGGCGTTATCGTTAACGCGGAAATATCGCGCGGTCAGCTTTCGTGCCGGCGTTTAAACGATTCCGTTACACGCGATACAGGCAGTGGATGTCCCTGGCGATGCTCGCGGACGATGCATGGGCGCGGGAATGCGCGCTGGGTGCTCGACTGCCGATCAGAGGGGTGGTCGCGCGTGTGGCTGCTGAACAACGACGACGGGGGTTGGCGGGACGCCTGGTTCGATGCGTTGGAAATTAGGTCAGGATTGCATATGGATTTTCAGTCTTCGTCGTTGGCTTTTTTAAAGCGTGCTCTCTGCTTTTTTCCCTTACTCCGTCGTTTCTCTTGGGCACGGAGTTGTTTACGAGGCTGCGGGTCGGAAGATTGGGTTCCAAGGGAACGAAGAATTTTTGTGCCGGTGAAATCTTCGTTCCTCGCTGTGTCACGTACGCGCGCGGCGGCGCAATTTTTATACTCGAAATTTACTGGCCAATTTTTCGAGCGGCCGCGGTCGTTCGACCTGTTTTATCGCTTTTTTCCAAGAAAATAGCGCGCGGACGCGCTCGCCCGCTCCGCGACGATACTGATCGACGATACGAGCGTGACGACAGTGGGCAGCTTTTTTCATCGACGTAATAATGGCGGCACGTTTTCGTCCGAGACCCGTATGCTTCATTCGCCCCGTGATAATTCCTCGGTTTTTACAAGAAGATGACCCCCCCTCGGGGTCAGGTAAAAAATTATCAGCCCTTATATCATCTGAAATTGTGAAATTGCCTTAATAGCCGCTCCGTCGAAGGGCCTGTTATTATCGTAGTCAAGGTAATAGGTATAAATACATCTATTAAACGCTGCTGCGAAATGTATCAATTATTACGACGGAGGAATAATCGAACGCTTTTACCAAGGTTAACAACCTCCACGATCTTTACGATGGCGAACCTCAGAGATCGTCAGCGCCTCCACAAGTCAGTTCACAACGAAAAACATACACAGAGAAACAAACAAGTGTTTAAAAATCGTAAATTATTAAAACAATTCCCTGGAAAATCATTTCCGTTTATATTTATTGGGTATTGGTGCATTTTAATTGCACGAGGCAGCCTGTGTTTCAACGAAATCCAGTAGAACAATAATACCTAGCAAGAAGTTGGTTGAACAGTGGTTGAACGTATTAAGAATGCACTTGATTAAATTCCCTTCGCCCGTGTACTTCGCTACGCGATTTAATTCAAATGTTTTCCACTCAATATATTTGCTGCCGGAAAATCCTTTTGCCCCGTCGAGGATATTGAAGCGCGCCTTGTCTGTGCATCGCCTCGCTGCTTCGATCATAACCCACCTTCGGGTTATGTTTGGTAAATAAATTGTTCGTCGTCTCTGAAAACATTCCGCTTCGACTCGCGACGCGCGCGTTCGCGGAATTGAAGCAACGTCTGCTCCAGAACGCACCGTTCCGCCCTTCGCCATGTTTTCGAGCCAGCTTTCACGCTCCGCGCGGTGTCAACGAAATCAATTTACCGTCATCAAAGACGCGGCTTCGCGTCTGATACGCGTCGCAGTCGTGGAACGGCTTCTCGCGTGGATCCACGTCCCGTCCCCTCGTTCGATAACTCCGTTCGCCTGACGAAGACAAATGCCAGGCAATGGTAATAACGTGGCCTGTCTCCGGTTTCCATGGAACCTGCGGACCGTACTCCGTGGCACTCGTGCACCCGACCATATTTCATATACGTGACCAATGGGTGGATCGTAAACGGGGCTTCATCGATTCCGCGCCGCGGAACGGTTCACCTGCGCTCTTCGCGGGGGTGTTTGGTGTATTTCTTGGAGTTCGCAGGGGGTGAGATTGGATTTCGATGCGAAAAACTGAACGAGCGCGCGATATTTCATTTGCTTCGTAATCAGTGACTTGTATTTCTGTGCCAAGGCTCTGAGGTATATAAATACGCTGTACTTTCTACGTGCAGTCCGTTCAACACGGAAATTAATCCTTTGCACTCGGATGTTCCCTTTGAGGGGCGTCGCAGTCTAATATATCACTCAGTTGAATTTATTGGAACGCAACTTTTTGAGAAATACATGCAATTTTCGATTGTTAATAAGGGAAATAGAATGTGTAATAGTAATATGGTAGTTGTAGAAATTATTACGAACGTTTAGCAGCGATAGAAAATTACTGGGAAAGCGACGAGTGCGAAGGGTTAAGTCTGCATGGATCCGCTGTCTCCAAAAGTTGGAGAAGCACGAGAAGCTTCGAACGCGTATCGTACGCACGGAAGGAGACGCCGCGCTGTTATCAGACGCAAAGTTTAAAAGCTCGTGAAGAGCTCACAACCCTTAATACCACCAAATCCTCGCCTCCCTGTCTCCTTTAAGGAGATATCCCGTCGAGCAGCGTCGAAAGTAGAATCCGGTGGTAGGATTAAATCGGTGACACAGAAAAGCCTCCTCCTCTCCTTCTCGTTCGCCTTGCCGTTCGCCAGCAGCCACCCCCGTAACGTGACGAATCGCGTTACAACGAAACAGCTCTTTGTCCTGGTTTTTGGTGTGGCCAAGGGTAGCTCCGGACCCCCGTTTCACAGTTCAGAAAGGGATCCTGAAATGTGATCAGAAAGTTTGCCAAGAAACGTGGACCATCTTTCGTCGATGATTCGCAAGACCGCCATCGACTGTGCTGGTTTAGACGTGGCCCTCGCTTCGAAAGCGTTGACGAAGGGGGCTGCTGATCTTTGAGGGGGAAGAAATAATTGAAGTAGTGAATTTTATAATTTTATTACGGTTAGATTAGACTCGCTTCTTTACAACGCGTTGCAAGGATGCTGCGCGATTTGATTAATTTTAAATAGAGGTACCTTTTTTACCATTTCTCTGTGTCGCGACGTCGACAATGCGAACGGTTCTTGTGAAATTCACGGAGCCGGAGGGTCGAAAGGTGTTTCGAAGGCGGACGGAGCGGCTTATTAAAGCATTTGTCATTTCACGCTTTAATAGCCGTGCTCTTATTAGGCTGTTAAGGCTGAATTTGCTACCGTTATGCGCTCCCTCGTCGTTAGGGGCGAGCTTTCACAGAGGCCCGCCCGAGCGTGCGGGAATAAAATGAGAAATAAGCGAACGGGAACGCTTTAAGCCCAGTATCTCGGTAGAGCAGTCCTCGATTAATGCTGCGACATCCTTCATCATTTATTTGTACAATCAAAATTTCTGTACCTCCGGTTCTATTCTCTTCCTCGACGCTACGCTTGCTCGAGGTAATACAATCGTTTCTGTTCCATTTACAGTCGCAATTGGGCGTCTCGTTAATTTTCTATTCCAATTACAGTTCTTAGACGTTACTATCTTCTTCACTTTGTAAACTACGATAGGAGCAGACGTTATCAACAACTGCTGTCGGTCCTCGAGTTCTGTGCGCTGAACTGATCTCCGCGGGAGATTTATTTCCACATCCACTCGTGGCGAACACTTTAAAAATCAATCGACCCAATTTGGTAGACGCTGTACTCGCTTCTCGCTCTTATTTTCATAATACCTGGAGAATTCTGCGTCGCAGCGACCGCTAGATTTGACGTAAAATCCGGTTGGATGACGCGCGATATCGAAAAACCTGCCGAACCGCGAATTTTTGTATCGTAATCTCCTGGAAATCTTCCGTATAGAATATTTTGGAACGAATAGTTATTAAAATCCTGTCGAGCGTAATATTTCATTAGCAAATTCTTTTCTATTTATAAAAATTGGCGAATAGAAAGACGAGAGACGGATGGTGTGGTATTAGTTGGAGCATAAAATTGACGAGGGGAAATAATCAGGCCGATGGAAGGGAATAGAACGACGCCACTCTGCATCAACAGGTACATCGTCAGGACTTGGCATCGTATCAGGAAGAGAATGCACGTGGCGTAGAAAGTGCTGTCGGTTTTTCAAAATTATTAAAATGCTTCGTTGTTAACACTTGTCAAATCATATTTCTAATTCATTCTTAAACGACAAACTTAAAAAACGAGACGCGATGGTGATTAATTTCGAAGGTTTGCTGGTCTTCGTTTCTTTGTGTTCGCTTCTTCGAAATTCTTTGTGTTCGCTATTTGAAGACAGTAATCTATTGTTGAGGAAGATATTGTAACCAGAAGCATTTTGAAATTAAGCAAAGGTTTGCTGGTCTTTGCTTAATTTCAAAATGCTTCTGGTTACAATATCTTCCTCAACAATAGATTACTGTCTTCAAATAGCGAACACAAAGAATTCTAAAAACAATCTACGTCTAATATACGTCTAATTTCAACGCGCGCTGTCGAAATCACAGCAATGGTCCCGCCAACAATCACAAACGACAAAACTCAGCCACGTTCTCCAACGGAGTTCCTCTGGCAACAGCTACCCTCGCGTTTCCGGTCGCGAGCGGTGGTTCCAGCGCGCGGTAGAAACCGCGGGAAGCCAGGACAGTCGCGGCTGTCCGCTCGAATCGTCGATGAACAAACAATTTTCCACGGAAAAGGCGGAGGAAAAGAGAAAAAAATTGAAGTCTCCTGGGTGCTCGGCTTGTTTCCGTGCGTTCGCCGGTTGCGGCGTTCGCGAGACTCGGCTGCTCGTGGAGGATATCGATCGGCCGCGGGGTCGATGCACCGTCGCGTTTCGCTGCGTGAAATTCATTTTCAGCCAGCCCCCGGGGAGACATTCTGAAAATTCACGACCGTTAAACCGAGCGAAACAAAAGTGTATCTGGACGGACGAGGACGAAACCGAAAAAAAGGGGCGAGGAGCAGGAGACGGGGGAAGAAAACGCGCGCGCGCGCACGTACGCGCGCACGCACGGAAAAGAAGAGCGGAGGGAGGGAAAAAAAAAAATGGAGGAAAGAGGTCTCCGGTTGCTAGGCGAGTTCTGGCGCCAGGGACGCCGCGCGTTCCGTTTCTCGCGGCTTTCCTCGCGGAATCGATGGAATCGATGGCGGGTTCGTGGCCATTTTTCGTCGCTCGGATGGCTGTTCCGGCGAACCGGTGAAAAACGAGGGGAACGTGGCTGTCTGTCGCCGGGAAAATCGGCGTCGACGTGACTATGGCGCGTCGAGTGGCCTGGACAATCGATCCGGGGGACTTTTGATCGGTTGTTTACAAAGGAAGCGGAACCGAGACCGAACTGGTGTAGTTGCGACGTTTTAATGGGAACGTACGGTCGTCCCCCGGATTTTTCTACGGAAACGGAGGACGAGGAAGAGAGGAAGCGCTCGAATGCCTCTCTTGCGAGCGTTCAAGTCGTACGAGTTGGAGGAAGAGCCAGCTCGAGAGGACGTAGAATAATTATTTCAGCTCCCCGCGGTTACGTCCGCCCGTAGGGACGGTTGACGATAATAAAATATGGAAATGGTGCTCGCCATTACCATCTTGCCCTTCCAGGAAGTCCCTGACCCATTTACGTAAGTCATCCCTCGGAACTCGCACGTTCGGACTCGCGCACCCGTTAATCACGCTGTCTCTCTTTTGTTCCGCGAAATAAGCCTCGAAATTCACACGCGAGATCCTCCTATAAATCAACCGCCGTATCAACCAGTCCTGACTTAACCTCCAGCCGTTTCTCAGAAGTCGCACGCCTGCGTTCGTTTCCACCGAAATATCCGTTCGCGGATAAATCATCCGTCGATTCCGTTCCGGTTCGAACTTCTCTAAAAAAAAAGTGGACCGATTAAAGGAGGGGAAATAATGAAGAGGAGAGCAGGATTCCCTGGCACGGATATATTTCCTTTCTCCAGAGCTCATCCGCTCGCAACGAAACTCGAACTCGCGCGCGAGGACGATAAACGCTGGCGGAGCAACCGTGGGCATCGTTCGTTTCGTTTTCCGCCGGGTTTCTTTGTCTCTTCCGCTGGTTTTTCTTCCACCGTTCCTACCCCAGCCACTGGCCGTTCCACTGCTTCACAATGCATTATTGCGGCAGCTTTACGCGGCCAGGCCCCCTCCTCGTCCAGCGCTGGTGAACTCCCACGTGTGTTTACAAGCGGCTCGCATTGTGATATTATGTAGCTGGCGTGCTCGCCTCCGTTGTCCCACCGATGGAACGCTGGGTCTAGGGTTACGTTTTATGCACCACTTCCTGACGCGAGCGCGCGTCACCCCCTCGTCGCTAATTTACGCGCGAAACGGCCGCGATCGCGACGATTCGAATCGTCGCCGCTCGTCCTCGGATTCTCACGCCGCGAGCCACCCTCGAGCGGCGTCGAAGTTAACCCTTCGCGTTCGAGAGGCGACGTTGAGGCGTCCTGGGGTGTCCTTCGCGATCGCTCGAGAGCGTTTTTTTAAATTTTGTTATACGAGTTCCATTTTGGAGAATTAGCCAAACTCAAGAGTTTAGCTAAGCAACGCAAAGCGTAGCCAAACCAAACGATAGAAAAATCCAAAATTCTTAGAAAAATTCACGGTAACTTAACGAAGAGGAAGCACTGCTTTTACCATTAAAAGACAAAAGGATCGTCGCTTGTTTGACCAATAGCGTTAACACATTTCTCCCTTTTAGCGATGCAAGAACGAGGGGTGCCGCGAGTCGACGGATTTCGTCTTGGATATTAAAACAGCCTTTTTGTCGAGTGGCTCGTATTCTGCTTAGATAAGTATTCGCGCAACGAGCACGCGATAAAAACGGATCGGGACGACAGCAGGTCGTGCGATAAATCGATGGAAAGTCGATGGTCTCTATAGACCGTTTGGAAAGTTTCGCAGAACGGGCAAGTGGAATACGCCGTTCCGTGGACGCTCGCGAATATGGCGCGTCGCTTTATCTTTCTTATCCGGGCAAGTTTTTAACGGCCACGCGGTCCTGTCCGTGAATCATATTTAATTTACGGCGCGGCTGGAAGGAACAATGGGGGAAAGTTCCGCCGCGGAGTCACGAAAATTTCGACGCCCTTTCACGCGATCTTCCCACGCGCGGGTTATTTGAAATGCAGAATGAAACGGCGACAAGCAGCGGCTCGTTTGGGCCGCCCTCGTGGAAACGGCGTCCAGAAAATGGGCTCGTTTTCCGTTCCAGGAGCTGCTTTGTTACGTCCGACGAGGATAATCGCGACGAATGCGCAAGGGAGAAAGGAATACAGAGAATTCTCTTTCGAGAACGTAATGGAGTCGAATCGATTTCTTTTCGAGACGTGAAAAGGTATCGTTTACTCATTTTCGCGTCTACGTTAGAGAAAATGCAGAACGTGCCACTGAGCAGAACAGAGAGTCCTCGCGTTAAAACGGCGCCCGCTGTCCGCAACCGGAAGTTGAGGAAATTGTTGCGGCGGAAGGTCCGGGTCGCTGGATAATTCATACCCGAGAAATTTACACGGACTGCAATTCCGTGTTCTCATCAACGCTCGAACTTTTCTTTTAGAAACTTCTCGTATTCTCGCGCCAGTCTCTCAAACACTGACTCGCATAATTCACGTTCCATCGTATTCTTCTGCACCCATATACGTCTTCCGTCTTCATAAAAATGAAATATACGGAAGTTATTATTTTTCGTTTATAGATTCATGAAAAATTATAGATATCGCAGCAACTCCAGGAATATTCTTCCTTTTCTCTTTAATTTTAAATTGCTCGGTCAATTCGTGAGCGCGAAATTCGCAGGGAGATCTGCTGGAAACGCGCGAATTTCGCGTGAACGTGTCGCTCGAGATTCGTTACCGCGCTAAGTCTGTCCCTGACGGGAAGTTGCGGCTTCGATCGTCGGTGGAAACGAACCGAAATTACAGTTTATCAAAGCAGAAAGCCGCACAATCTGCTGGCGACGCGAGCCAGCCAAGTTTCGATCGCGGCTGCGAAAGTGTTTCCTCGTCGCGGAAACTTCCCTGGCAATTTATACCTTTCGATCTGATGAAAAATTCGCTTCACCCTGCACAACAGCCGTCGATTCTAAGCGAACTCGGTTGCCTTCGATGTCCTTGCCACGAGCGATTTTAACCCTTAGAGCTCTATGGACGCATATATGCGTTTGGCGAAAGTCATCCGTGTGGCCTACGGCCGCATTTATGTTTTCTCTAGTCTTCGCTGGTCTTTGCTTAATTTCAAAATGCTTCTGGTTACGATATCTCTCTAAATGGCGAACACAAAGAATTCTAAAAACAATCTACGTCTAATTTCAACGCGCGCTGTCGAAATCACAGCAATGGTCCCGCCAACGAGCACAGACGACAAAACTCAGCCACGTTCTCCAACGGAGTTCCTCTGGCAACAGCTACCCTCGCGTTTCCGGTCAAATAAGTCATCGACCTGGACTAGGGGCGCATATATGCGTTTGCCGATTTTTTCAATCAATATGCAGTCATTTTTGTGTAAAATTAATACAGGGGCACTCGTTAGTAATTTGTCTTCCTTAGGCAGCGGTTGGCCAGTGTTAGGGTCATAAAAATCCGTGATTCTGCAAAAGAATTACTATAGTTTATTACTGTTCGCGCCTTGAATGGTCACTTCAGTGTGGCGAAAAAGTATTCCGGTCCCAGCGATGGTCAGCGATAGCCGATCTCCATCTAAGGGTTAATGGCGGAGGGAACGCACTCGATTTCGTTCCAAGTTCTCCCAGATATGAAGAATAACAGAGTATTGTTATTCATCGCATTAGCGAAGAGCTATCCAAGCGTACCGTATTTGAGCAACGTTTTTGACGATATGAAAAATATAAGAAAACAGTGGTAGAAATGCAAATTGTCTGAAAGAAGTTCGCTTGGAATGAGAAACGAGGAAGAAGAAAACGAGCGGCGGGAAAAGCTACGTCTTCGTCCGCGAGAGAATGAAACAAAGTTGTTCAGCGTCCATAGCATCTTGAAGAGACGGGATAAGGAACGATAGCTGGGACGAACCGACCAGGAAGACAGTCGATGGGGTCGCGGAGAGTCGAAGGCATACACTTGGTCCGAGTGCAATTTCATCCGGCGCCAAAGAAGGCAACGAGACAACGCGGAACTTCCTTTATTACGTTAAAACTTTTTACGAGCTCGACTCGGAGGGTTGCGCGTCGCGCAGCGATGGCCGCGTTCGAATGGGGCCCATTCAAACGGGCCGTGATTTCCTGCGAGTTTTATTCTGATCCCGACCGACGCGGGATTCGAGCAGTCTCCTCGAGCGAATCGATATCTTTTTAATTAATGCGACACCTTACCAACGAATGCGATTTCCTCCGGAGGCTGCCCTATTTTCAATTCAAAATTCTTCATTATGCAAATGGTCGCTTAATATTCATCGATTTTTAATTTCAGTAATATAGAACTTTCATACGGTTTCCTCCCACGAGCTGGTCTACGTGTAATTTCCAGTTTTTAATTAGAAAAATGGCGACCCATCGAACGCTACTTTTTAGTCGAACCTCGTTTTACCGTGACGTCTTGGGACGTGCGAAGAATATTAGAGATGACGGATAGAATCAAGATCATTGTGCCGCGCATACGTCTGCGGTCTAATCTGAATTTCTAATGCTCATGCAGGTAGGGCAGGTGTGTCCCATAGAAACGTTCGATGCGCAAGATGTTTCTCTATCGATAAAGAAGGTACCCGCAGCGACGTCCATCGACGTTTTTATCCTTCGTGGAATTGAACGCAAAGTAAATTCCGTGGAATTAAACGCATACAAATTCCATTGACAGTCATACCTGATCCCAATCTTTGTCACTTTTCGATCCACTTGGAGAACGTCGCAGTTTTAAGGTTTTCTGGTTCTAACTGGCCAGTTCTCTTCTCTTCCAAGGTAACGTTAAAACGAATCGTTGACGTGACGGCCATTCGCGAGCAGGATTTATCAAGGACTCGGCGGCTGGGATAGTCGAGGATCATCCCCTCGAAGTTTCGGAAGATTCGACGTAATACGGAATTTAAAGCTGGTACGTGCGGCCATTTCGGTGATTTCGATGCCTCCGCGCGACTACGCTGCATGGCCGCGTGTACCTAATTCTCTCGAACGGGAGACGAGGCGAGAAATCCGGTTTTACTTCGACGCGGGGATCGTTTTCTTAGAGGTAATAATTCGAAGGCGAAGAGGGAGGACAAAGTTATCCGAGGAATCTCGAGGAGGCGATTCGGGTGCCCGCGGTGTGTTCGTTCGGAATTTTTCGAATCGGGGATATCCTTCGATATTGGACACGTGGCGGTCGGATTCTCCTCTCCTTCCTTTTAATTAAATTCTATCGCGCGTCGAACAGTAGTCGCCCCTTCGATCCTCCCCTTTGAAATCTTAATACTAACCGCCGCTAAATCAGTCTACGTCCGCAACCCACTTTTCCCTCGATATTCCTAACTCTTTTTAATTTCAAGCTAAAGATAAATTCCAGCTGTCCAAATGATCTGCCAACCGAGCAACCCTCGAGCGCGATCGAATTCTCTAAAATAGTTGGTCCCGCTGCGAGAAAAGACGATGGCGCCTCGACCAACCGCGATACACGCGTAAAAGGGAAATTCTTGCAGGCTAAGGACTAACTGGATCCTTAATGGCGACCTAGGCAACGCGACCCATCCTTTTAATTCCATTCGCCAGATACTCAAGACGCGGAAGCTTTATCGCGCTTCGAGTCGGTATCGCTGATGAAAATTTCATTTCCGTTCGATTAACGAGCACGTTCGCGGACCAGAATATCGAACAGACGGAACTTCGAATGGCGTTTTAAACGTCGTTAGTTCTCACGTTCCGAAGTACAAATACATTTCTCGTCGTGTCTTCCAACTGGTAAACCGATCGCCGCTCGCATCCATCGTGGGGTCGCTGGAAAGCTGTTGAGCGAGATGTAATAGCGCGAAATCTAAAAGCCAGCCCCGAGTGAAACGTCTAGGCTGACGGGCTGTCTGACGGCACGCGTTGGGGAACGTTCCCGCGATCGATCGGCCAAACATTTGCAGGAAAAACAGAGGGGAAGAGTAATGGAAATTTTTGCAAAGTGCCGGAATATCGCCGCGATTTGGTCGAGCCGTGGTGGTAACCGGGAGAATTCCTCCCGTCGGTGGTTTTGCAAAAAAAACCCAGCCCTCAGAGTGGTCGAGGGTGCGTCTCGCGTGGTAAATCTCGTTTGCAAATGGATCGGTAGGAAAATAGACTGGCAGAGTCTCTCTCGCGAATTTTCGCAAGATTTCGCCGTGAAAACTTGTCGAAGGCGTCTAACGGATCCTCCACCTTAAGTTGGCATTAATTCTACGAATAAAAGGAAAGGAATTTACCGTGACGTCGCATTCGATTCGATACTCGCACGCGATCGGTCGTCATTTTTCCACCCCTTTGCGCCCAAACATCATAAAATCCATTATCGTTATTAAACGCAATAAAACAGCTGGAAATCGACGTTATTTCATCGGGTTAAACAAACACAAGCAACGAGACGACCCACTTTTATTATTATACGCTTAACCATCGCTGCCAGACGATCAATGGCGGTCGCGTTCCGGGTGGATCGCGTGGCGTTTAAACGCGCGCGCCGCTCGGACGATAAATTGCGCGTCCATCGATTTGTCGCTTTTATTTCGCCGGGGGAACGCGCGTGGCTACATACGGCCTCCTTCGAACCTCGAAACTTGCACCTCCGCCGACAGGGAAAATCAATAAGGAGTCGGTTACGTTTTCCCCTGGCCAGACTCTGTTGCGTGCCGTCGTTAAAAAAAAAAAGAAGAAAGAGCGCGTCTCGTCTATGTTCCTCGTCGCAATCGAGGCTCGAACAATTCCTATTTCGTTCTGGGAATTAATCGATCGATAGAGTCGTTCAGTTTCTCTAATATCACAGTCGTATAATCATGGCGGACGATCTGAACCCGCGATTTTTCAAGTCTTTCGCTCCGTCACCGAATGTACGACGAGGTGAAAGGGTTCAAGCGTTCGCAGAAGCGAGTTTTCAAGGGGTGCGAGCGTTCTGTATAGTCTTGGATGTTTATGAATGGCTCGTTTGACTGTTTCAATCGCTTCAGCTCGTGAGAATCACGGACTGGTCACGCAACGGGTTAATTGTCGCGTGAAACTCGCCTCGTTGATTGCGTTTACTCGACATTTGTCTGGAGTTCTGTTTTAGCTGGCCATTTGGAAGCGACGCGCGAAACAGGGTCGAACGACGCTTGGAAACGATGATATACGAAGCTCGCATCGAGTCGCGGCTGCGAGCAATTAGACGCGGCTCTTTTGGGGGACGATTTCACTGCGGACGATGGCGGTATCGGGGGTTAATTCGAGTTAGCTTCGTTTACGGCTCGGATCGGCGGAATCGAGTTTCCGTCCCGGATTCCATCGAGTATCCCCAGACGCGGGAATTATGTAACGCCGTGCGAAATTGTTAACCAGTCGCCTTTCATTATCGCGCTCGTTAAGGCCGCGGGCACGGCTGTCGTCCCGCGGAGAGGAAAACAGAGGGAACGGTCCGTGGCGCTCGTTCGAGTCGCGAATCGATTCTAATTGAATGCAATTTAACCGCGAAATTAACGCGTCGAGCGTTCGCGCGGGACAAACCGGTCCCGATTCTCCTTCTCCATCTTGTTATTTCGTCGAAGAAGACACCCGATCGCTGAAATATCGCGCAGTCCTCAGGTCCCGTTGCCCCAGGATTTCGTCTCGAAATAGGCACGGTGATTGTAAATTGATCAGATCGGTCACGGAGACTCTCTCCGTGGCAGCATCGATAGAACCGCGACCGCAACGAGATTTCGCAAAGAAGCCCAGGGGAGCGTGGATATTAATAAAGTTATCGACGCCGTTTATTATCGGAACGGCTCACCCTGGCCGCCCTGTTCTCGCCGGGACAAGCAAACAGTTCTCCCTTCCTTTCTTCGCAAACTTTCTGCCGTTTATCGATTTGCTCTTCCCTCTGGCTGGTCCTCTTCGCGCGTTTCTGGACCGCCACGTTTCCGGTTTTGCGGTCTCGCGACAAAAACGACGTCCCTTCCACGGGACATTCGCTCTTCCTCTAATAACCTCGCTAATCTCAGTCTCGTTGTTAATAACACCTTTTGCAGAGGGGCAAACAGTACCGACGCTCTGCGAACTGGCAGCGCGATGCGTCGGCTCGTACATTCCGTTCGAGATGGTGGAGCACGTTTATCCGCCGGTCCCGGAACAGCTGCAGCTCAGGATAGCGTTCTGGAGTTTCCCCGACAACGAGGAGGACATCAGGCTCTACTCGTGCCTGGCGAACGGTAGCGTGGACGAGTTCCATCGTGGCCAACAGTACTTCCGGTCGAGGAACGTGGAAGACCCCCTGCAGATCGGTGAGCCATCGATAAATCGCAATTTCATTCGTTCTTTTCAGATGTTAGCTCGGCAAAAGTGAAATTAGAAGATCGTTCGATCGTCAGAGCGACTGTAGCGCGGTAGGACGGAGCAATGGCAGTCGCGCTACTGCGCGTCCGTCCATTTCCGTTTCGTACTACTACTGGCCAACCGCGGCAGGCTTAATCGACTCTCTGCCTCGTCTTGTCCCCCATTTTTCTCTGTCGCGACGCGATTCTCAACTAAAGATCGTCGACTGATTTGTTTTACATCGTAAACTATAATTACATCGACGTAAATTTCAGATAATATCGCATTAGACGGTCAGAATGTAATTTTATTCGACCAATTCGCTTGCGATTCGACGCTGAAGTTTTAGAAGCATCCGAAGCGGTCGAATTCGCGTATCGCGTTCGCTTGAACGGTGGTTTGCGGAGAGGAGAATTCCGCGACACTATTTCGGACAGGGAAACGTCAGGGTCAGGTTTCCAATTACGTCTATCCCGTCTTGCTTCCCGTTTAAAAGGGAAGCCTTCAGGGCGAAGCTACGCCCGCCGGCTGGAGAACTTCGCACAATGCCCCCTTTCGTTCGTCGGATAAAGAAGCTGGTCAACTTTCAGACGCCTGAATCGCGATACCTCAGCGGCTCGTGGACCCGTTCCGAGTTATCAGTCTAATAACCAGCGACGGCTAAATGCGACCGAAACGATCCTCGAACAGTCCCTTCCATTCTCGACTAATTGGATTAATTACAATTAAATACTATAACCGTCGTGAAACATTATTGGCGTTCGCGTGTTCAGTGGCTCGTCGTTAATCGGAAAGGAATATCCCTTTGTTAACTTTCCTGGCTCAACTATAATTTTGTATTCTAAACGAATCTCGAGCAATTTCTAGTCAATTTTCAGCTAATCCGCCATTTTCTATTCACGAGGCATGCACGCGCCTACGAAGGACCCGCGGCGCGGCGTTTAAATTTAATCCTTAATTTCATTATTTGACCAAGCTCACTCCTGCTAGGTTAATTTCCTCGAGCTAATTTGCGCTGCGCTCGAAACACAGCCCCGGTTCTACCTTCTTGCATTCCGTTTGTTGCCCGTCCACCGACCCGTTGTTTCTTAACTCGCGCGAAATTGCGCCTTTGTCCGACCGTTCGTTTAGAGATCCCCTTGTTTCGCTGATTATTTTCAGGTTCCGCGATACGAGCAGAGAGATTGAAAGAGGAATTAAAAACGGTTTAGCGAGGAGGATGCAACGTTGACTTTAATTCGAATTGTATTTAATGCTTTGCGAACAGGATTCCACCTGAGCGCCACGGTGAACTCGCCAGGGTTGACGAACCCCAACAGGTGTCTGTACAACGTCGCTGTGACGTTCGATCGGCGGAAGATCACCTCGTGCAACTGCACCTGCTCGCCCAAGGCCTATTGGTGTGCCCACGTGGTAGCCGTTTGCCTCCACAGGATACACATGGTAAATGAAAATCTCAGCGCACGCTCTTTGCTACCTTCAGAATGCATTTAGAGGAACCACGATGGAAATCGGAAAGAACATGGCCGATCCAAGCGGCGTAACACCCTGTTCTCTGTACACAGCCGACCCAGGTGTGCCTGAGGGCGCCAGTCAGCGAGTCCTTGTCGCGTTTGCACCGGGATCAGCTGCAGAAGTTCGCGCAGTACCTCATCAGCGAGCTACCGCAGCAGATTCTGCCCACTG
Organism: Xylocopa violacea; assembly: GCA_963969225.1. NCBI lineage: Eukaryota > Metazoa > Arthropoda > Insecta > Hymenoptera > Apidae > Xylocopa > Xylocopa violacea. The sequence goes on from CAXAJV010000014.1 coordinate 22,142,710, forward strand.
CCCAGCGTCTGTTGGACGAGCTGTTGTCCGTGCAGCACAGCACCATCAACAGCTACAGCGGCGCGCCGGACCCCACCGCGGGCGCGTCAGCGCACGACCAAACCTCCTGGTATCTCGTCGAGAAGACGCTCCACGACAACATCAAGAAGATCCTTATCAAATTCTGCGTTCCCGCCCCTATTGTTTTCAGGTGAGGTTCTCTTCAGGTTGCTGCCCCTTCAAAGCATTTCGATTCGGTAAATTCGAAAATAACACGCGACGCGTCTTCGAATTGCAGCGATGTTAATTACCTGAGCACCACCGCGCCCCCAGCGGCCTCCGAGTGGTCCTCGTTGCTACGCCCGTTGCGTGGCCGTGAGCCGGAAGGCATGTGGAACCTGTTGTCGATCGTGCGCGAGATGTTCAAGAGGACCGACCGTAACGCCATACCCCTGCTGGAGATCATCACGGAGGAGTGCATGGCCTGCGAGCAGATCCTCGTCTGGTGGTTCAACACGAAGGTGGCGTTGTTGAACGGGACCGGATACGGTGGCAAGCACAACATGAACAGCAACGTGCACGCCTCGCAGCACGCCTGTTCCTCCCTCTGCGACGAGATCGTCGTTCTGTGGCGATTGGCCGCGTTGAATCCCGGATTGTCGCCGTCCGAACGCGAGATACTTCACGGCCAGTTCACCGCCTGGCACATGAAGATAATCGTCAAGGTGCGTGCCCCGTTCTCGGAACAACGGCGACTGGTTCTTCGAACGCGCGAGTCGAACGCGCGAGTCGAACGCGAGACAGAGGATGAGCCGGAGCGAGCGCGCGTTGTCCCTTGATCGATACCTTTGTCTTCCGTGTTGTTAGGTGACCAAAAGCCGGGGCAGCTCGGTGACGCACAACTCGCACAACAGAAACAACGGCGGCGGCCACAAGGACTCGCTGAAGAACGACCTGGCATTGTTCACCGGCTTCAAATCAGCGCTCGAGGCGTGTTATCTGGACTGGGAGGAGTACACCTTGCCGGGTATCACGTACACAGCCGGAAGCAATCCCATCTATCATTGTCCGTTCACGTGTTTTCGCCACGCAGGCGACACCAGGACCGAGGTGAACCAGGTTGGTTAAACGACGTCCATTGTCCGGCTAAACGTTGAACGTTGCTCGCAATCAAGCTAGAGTGAAAATGTATTCGTAGAAAGAGTTTGGTGTTTTATTTCTTGTCGAAAATTTCTTGTTTTGAAAATCGTTTTGCTCCCCTTCGTACGCGATCGGACGACGAATAGAGGATTCTGATCGTTTGGCCGTAGGTGAACTCGAGCGCGGCCGTGTTGAATTGTCAGCCGCCCGTTTCCCATCATCACGGTCGACGTCCGCTGAGCTCGGGCCTGGTGGAGTTCAGTTACATCGACAGAAGACGGTTGAACCCGCGGGAGTGTTCGGGGTTGTGCTCGCGAAGCGGCGGCGGGGACGGGAATCGGAGCAGCGTCAGCTCGGAGGGTTTCTGCGAGAACGAGACCGACATGCCCGACATTTCCGAGCCCCAAGTAGTTCTCGTTAGACGATCGTGCGCCCAACTGAATAACTGCGGGGTCACCGACTCGCAGGTTCGTTCTGGGAGGCAAGCCTGGTCTAGAATCGTGGATCACGGTGTCGTGGTCGTAGAGACACGTATGAAACGTAGGTTGAAATGGTGTTTCAGGAGGGTGGCGGTAGCGAGTCGTCGTCCAACAGCAACGTTAGCCTGAGGAACGCTCAAGACTCGGACAAGCACCGCTCAAACGCCTCGTCCGAGACCCATAGTGATAGTAGTGATAGTAGTAATAACAAAGCTGGATGGCCGAACCTCGACTATCGCGAGAAATCGCGGACGACGTTGTCCAAGGGAAACAACAGCTCGAAAAGCGAGCACGAATCCGACCAGGAGAAGGACCCCTCCAGGAGGCCATCCAAGGACGAGAGTTCGTCGTCCAGTAGCGACAGCCCGTCCAGCGACGAGTACCACGTTTACTATTACGACCCGAAAGCGGTGGTCAGCAAGGACTCGAAGAACAAGTCCCAGTCCGCGTCCACCGCGAACGCCAGCACGGTGCTTGGCAACCTGATGAAGACGGAGGATCCGTGGGACATACTGTTCGCCAGGGCGGAGGGCCTCTACGCCCACGGGCACACCAGGGAGGCCTGTATCCTTGGCGTGAAGCTTGGAGAGGAGCTACTGGCCAACCCTCCGAATCTCATGTTCGACGAGCCTCCTGTGTCGGTTAAGGGGAAAAAGAAGAAGGTATTCATTAGAAAGACTTGGTTTTCTCGATTCAGTAAGATTCTGTTCCAATTGTTCAGACCTGGTCCGGAGCGTAACGAGTACAACGGGAATGTTTTAGCAGCAAGTGAACACCGCGTCCCATAAGCTCACGTGCCTTGCGTCCGCGACGTTGGCCAAGTGTTGCTTCCTCTGCACGGTCCTCGCGGAGAATCCGGAGTACTACAACCTGGCGTTCAGGGTCGGCCTGTTTGGCTTGGAGATGGCCAGACCGCCGGCGAACACAAAACCGCTGGAGGTAAGTCTCTGTGGGGTATCGAAGCCTTCGTACGTATGCAACAAAGATGAGACGATTTCTGACAACGTTATGCGATGTTCCAGGTGAAATTGGCACATCAGGAAAGCGAACTGGTTGGACTGTTGAAGAAAATTCCGCTTGGCCCAGCAGAACTGTCGATGGTCAAACAAAGAGCGGAAAACCTAAGGGACGGAATATTGAGGTCCAGAGGTTACGCGTTGCTTCCGATCATGCTGGCCAGTTTCATATTCGACGCCCTCAACTCGTCCAGTAGGCATCTCTTCTTTTCGCATCTAATTTCTCCTTCAAAGTTTGATCGCGTAAAGAGACTTTGCGTAGATAGAAGGGTAAAGGTTTGTGGAATGATTCGCAGGGCAAAAACACCTGTCACCGGACATTGACGAGAACCTTGGGTTCGAGGCGGCGGTCGCTGTTCTGGGTCTGAAGGCGAACGTAAGCGAGGCCGACCACCCGCTTCTTTGCGAGGGAACCAGACGCCAGAGGTACGTTATCGTTGCATATTTCAATTGCATTCGAATCTCTCTGTTCGCCCATCACATTCTGTTTATCGTTCGATTACTTTAGGGGAGATCTAGCTATCACCTTGCTTGTCCACTACAAAGACGAACCCACAAAAGTGGCGAGAATCATGGACAAGCTGTTGGATCGAAACGTTCACCAACTGATCAAATCTCCGATCCTGAGCAGCTACTACACGTCCAATCCTCCGACCAACAGCGAGGTAAAAAAGGTAGGTTTCTGTGGAACTAAGAACGGGTCGAGTATCAAATTGCCTCTGTTACAGATGAGCAGATACCTTCACGACGAGGAATGCTCGTCTCCTCTCGCTGGAGCGGACGCTGCCAACGGCGACAACGTCGTTGGCACCGGTAGCAGGCCGCACAGTAGCACAAGTGCGGAATTGGAAAGTGGCAGGGGTGCGCTCACGGTTATGGTTCAGCAATCTGTGCGTACTAGACCTAAAGAAACAAAGTTAGTACTTTTCTTGTTAAAGCAACCTAATAAAATCGAGCACGGACACCCGAGTAATTACACGAGAATAATAGCCGTAGGTCTTTCTTAAACGGGAGAAAAATCTGTTACAGATACAAGAGCAAGAGAGTATACCCGTCGATCCCCAACCAGCCATCGGAAGCTGGCGCGCACTTCATGTGCGAGCTGGCGAAGATCGTTCTCGCGAAAGCTGGTGGCAACAGTTCCACGTCTTTGTTCACGCAGCCTTCCACCAGCCAGAATCACCACGGACCCCACAGAGCGCTGCACATGTGCGCCTTCCAACTGGGCCTGTACGCTCTTGGACTTCACAACTGTGTCACGCCTAACTGGCTGAGCCGCACCTACTCGAGCCACGTGTCCTGGATCACCGGGCAAGCGATGGAAATCGGAGCGCCCGCGATTTGGTTCCTCATCGAAAGCTGGGAGGGGCATCTGACGCCTCCTGAAGCTGTTCGCATAGCTGACAAGTCGTCCAGGGGAAGTGATCCGAATTTGGTCCGAGCTGCTGCGGAACTTGCATTGTCTTGTTTGCCTCATGCTCACGCGCTCAATCCTAACGAAGTACAGAGAGCTATCTTGCAAGTAAGTATTTCCTCTCGTCTTTACGATCGAGTATCGGTTTCTTAATTGTCTTTTCCTCGCAGTGCAAGGAACAAAGCGATCTGATGTTGGAGAAGGCTTGTATCACGGTGGAGAACACGGCGAAAGGGGGTGGCGTTTATCCGGAAGTGCTGTTCCAGGTCGCCAAGTATTGGTACGAGTTGTATCTCAGGGTAAGTAGTTAAAAGAAACGATAGGAAAAAGGTATATCGATCAGTCCTTTCTTTCCGCGTAAGTCAATCGTAACGCGTGTACGTTTAGCACACTCCCGGAGGAGAACAGCAGGACGATATGCCACACGATCCTCTACAATTGGACCTCAACGGAGTACTCCTAGTGGAGTCTGGACCTCCAGTGGACGTGTCAAATGGTCAGATGATGCCTGGACCAGCTCAAGCGGTCGTTGTTACTAGCACGCAACCACCACCTCAACCATATCCAACGCATCCAACCATAACCACGTTAGCACCATTGGGTACGTATTTTCCTTCCGTTCTTCTCACCGTCAGTTTCACGATGTAGTAGCGACTGTTTTAAGATTTGAAACTATTCCAGGGTTTAGTATACCGTACGCAGTGGACCCTTACAGATTCGTGCACCCACACCACTCGATCTCGACGTTCGGTGGTCCGATGCCGTCGCATAGGGTAACTTTACCACCAGCACCACCGCACATGCAAATGTATCACGCAGCATTCCCGCCTCATCCGGGCCATCCGCAGCATCCGCAACATCCGCAGCATCCACAGCATCCGCAACATCTGCAGCCTCCGCAACGTCCTCATCATCCGTCACAGCCCGTGCAACCGCCATCGCTACCGCAATACTACACGTCGCAACCGGCACCACCGCCGGGTACTCATCATTTGTTCACCATGCAACAGCCTATGCCAGTAAACGTAGGTATCTCGCGGCTTGTAATTTCGCCACGGCACATTCATGGAACGTATCGAGCGTAGCGTGATTGTTATCAGGTTCAAGCGGGCGTGACGGGACCCATTCCTGGCCAGAACAACATGCCTGGATCGGCGTTGGTTCAGGCGCAGTCTATAATATCGACTGTGCGAACCCAGCCGCAGGTTCACAGACAGACGCAGCCTTTCAGCCAGCAGCAGCTGCAAGCCCTGGTCGCCGCGTACCGCGTCGGCATGCTGGCACTGGAGACTCTGGCTCGACGCGTCCACGACGACAGGCCCCAAGCGAAGTTCGCCCGGAATCCACCTTACGGGGAGGACGTCAAGTGGCTGCTGAGAGTATCGAAACGCCTCGGCACACAGTACCTCCATCAGCTTTGCATCTGTACAGTGAACAGTATCGTCAGCCCGTTCGTTCTCCACGACGTGGCGCTGGAAGCGGCGCTTTATTTGGCTAGGAACAATCCGGCTCTCGTGCTCCAACACCTGAGATCCGCTCTATTGGCACCGCTTGTCCACAAGTGCCAAGAAATGTTAGTTCCCTTCCTCGAACGGTTCGATCGCGTTCGATCAACGAATCCAGGGCAGTGTAACCACGGATCTAATTTCGTATTCCAGGTACATTCAGTGTATGCATCAGAAACTGTACCATTTGACAGCGGGCGAGTACGAGGACTTTGTGAACGTCGTGTGCGCGGCTAGGGCAGCGTTCCACATCACTCCCGAAGGCCACGCTCAGTTCAAAGAGCGGCTACAGTCCATTAAAAGGTAGCGCGCGGAAACTTTGGTTTCCGGTGTCCATGTATCGTATCGTAACCGGATATCAGAGGTGTCGAACCTTTTAATTCGCAGATCTCAATCCTGTACCAAAGAACTGTGGGCACAAATCAACGCGGCGCTACAGCAGAACGGCAAATGACACAGAGCGGAGCCAGGCGTGACGTGGCTCACCTCCCTACCCCATCCCCCACCACCACCACCACCACCACCTCCACCACCGACAACGACGACAACCCTGGTGCTTCAGCACCAGCATCCCTGTCATCCTCATCCACAGAGCGTCGTATGCGTTCACGGGCTGGCTACCCTCGACAAACGGGAACAGGATCTCCATAGCGTGCATCGTCGGCGTACGACCGTCACGTCGACAGTGGCATCGATCTCGAACGACCATCGGACCATCAGACCTAGGAACGGCCGATAATCGCTTTCTTTGTCCTCGCCATCTCTCGAGGAAGATAACGATCGATTCCACAGAACGAGAAATATATAACTTTCTTGACCTTAGTTAATGTATCTGAACGAGATTGAACGAGAGAGAAAGAGAGAAAGAGAGAGAGAGAGAGAGAGAGAGAGAGGAAGAAAGAGAACGAGAGAAAGAGAGAATATAGAGAGAAAGAACGTGAGTAAGACAGAGAGAGAGAGAGAGAGAGCGTGATAGAGTACGATTATTATACTTTTAATTAAGATTACGATGCATGCGTGAATGGCAGAGAGCAAACGATATGTCAGACTTTACGGTTAACAGTTTCGTCACCGACCGTTTCCTGGAAGATCGAGGAACGATTGTGTATAATGTAGTGGAACATTGAAACGCATCGTGCTGCGTACGTCGATTGCTAAAGGCACCGTTTTTTCTTCCTGCGTTTGAGAGAATAAAAATAGAAAAAAAGAAAAAATAATAAAAAAAAAGAATAATAATAATAATAATGAAAAAGGGGTATATATATATATATATATACGTATATACGCATGAGAAGAGGTGGAAAAGAGGAGCGATTACGTTGCATCGATTGATCGATAAATCAAAATTTCGGGTTTCTCCGGATCTACGAGCGATCGTGAACAGGAATTCTGGAACAGTTCAGACGAGTCGTTCGTTCGACGCACTCACGGGAACCTCTTTCTCTCATTTTTTTAGTTAAGAACTCGATGAACGTCTCTAGCCGCAATTAGATAGGAAATTTTATTTTTCATTCATATAGGTAGGATGAATTGTCACGCGTCTTATTTTATTTTTGTAAACGGGTAAGCAAATTTTTAAACTACCGATATAAAACGCACCGTCGGCGAATAAGGTGAATAAGGTCCGATTACGTAAACACATAAGAGAGCGACGCGAGTTTTACTTAAATTGCAAAAGAGAACGAAACGCGCGACGAAAGAAATTTTTTATATACATGGGAATGAGAACGATTTTTACTTCTCCTGAAACGACGACCGACCTTGTCCAATCATCGCACCATCACCACCACCACCAGTATACCAATCTCCCGAGTCAGTTTTCTCCTCTCGATTTACTTTGCTATCTATTATATTTTAGTTCTCTATTTTGAATTTTCTTTACTTTTTTTTTTTCTTTCCATTTTCTCTTTTTTCTTTTTTTAAATAATATTAGAGAGACTTATATTGTACACGTTCGCAAGCATATTCTCGTTTTTCTTTTGTCACTATCGACAATCCATAAACGAAAAAATGATCTCTGTAATTTTTAAATTAACATAATTTGAGGATACATAAATAAAGCAAAATTATAGCTGACATCGATTGCTCGAATTTGAGTCACCTGTCCACACCGCGCCTTGTTACACAAAAAGAACGTATGGACGGATAATTTACAAATGTACAGTCTGACGAAGTACTTACGCATTCGCTTCTGTTCATATCGGTTCCGTTACGTTTAGAGTTGTTACTTTGTTCGAAATAAATGTCGCCTTACTTCGTCCCGATATTCCATTACCCATCACGATAGTCGAGAGCGTGAAACAATAACGTTTCTATATCGAACAAGATGTCGGTGACTCCAAGATAATTCTTGCAGTCTATCAGTTCTAAGTTACGAACAATTATCGACTCATTTACGTTGTTTAAGCTATAATATAATTTCTGCGGAAGTTAAAAGTTACACCGTTTTAAGTCCCAGATCCTTTGAAAAATTTCATCCAACAACGCATCCTGTAGAATTTCCCAAACCATCTAAGAACAGTGGTGATATCTCCTATTTCTTTTTTTTTTTTTTTTTTTTTTTTTTCAAATAGTGCCGACCGCGACTGAACATATACGTTGTGTCTGTATATAATAAGGGAAATAAAAGAAACGTGAAAAACGCCATTGCGTTGTCAGAGTAAAGAAGGCGAGAAGGATAACAGTAAATGGCACTGCCACTAATTAACAGATACCTTTGATGGTGGTCATCTAAAGAGCAATATTAAAACGTTTACGTGTTCTAGCGCGATGCTGCGACCATTGAAAGCGTAGTATTGCTTCAGGTTTCTACAAAGTTAAGGCTCGAAGCAAACTATTCGAATATAGGTCGATCCACAATCGTAAAACTTTTCATTTTTATTCGCTGCGGATTATCGAGCTTGGCCAGATTTAATAACAAATCGAAGAAGATAACGGCGTACCAAAAATCAAGATTACGACCGTTTTTTAATTCCCGAATGTTTTCATCTCTCGTTGCTCCCGATTACATTATCAGCTGTTTACTCGATCGTTGTGTTGGCCTTTACGATATTATTAGTAACGCGTAACCATGGACCAGCGAAAAAATTAGCAGATAAAATTTTGCTCGCGTTATTTTCTAATCTAGTGCGTCAGCCGATCAAATTTTCTCGGCGTCGAGCTATTTTTATCGCGCGTGAGTAAATAGTCCTTGCAGAGGGCAGGAATTATTCGGACCACGACAAAGCGATTCAATCGAGAGTTTCATTCTTTTCCCTTCTTTCCTCCTCGCGCACAAGGGAATAAAACGAAGCATCATCGGGCGAGCCTTATCTCTCGTGAATTCCATCCACTTCGAAACTAGCAGACAACCGCAAACGTTGTACAAATAATTCGTGCGTCACGTTCGTAGATTATGGATTTACTTAAGGTTAAAAAGCGTTTCGTCCTTCATATACGGGGTGGTTCTGTACTCTCGATCGCTCGCGCGATCGATCCTCGAACGAGATATCGAGTCGATCGTTAGTAAATCCACGATCGATCGAAAATGGTGAGGGGCATGGTGGCGAGTTTCGAGTATAAATTTCACTTACCGCCCCGTATGTACATATATGTATAAATACGAATGATTGTACGGCGATCTAATTGGTAAAATTGATCTATAAGCGGCGTAGTGTTTTGCTCTAAGCCCATTTCTGCGTGTGTGCATGTTACGATATCTCGATTAATAGCGATTATTCATAGGCGTAGAGAACTCCACTAGCCTACTTAGCGTTTAGAGAGATCGATACAGGCGATCAACGATCCCGTTTTTCACGTAGACGGAAAATAAAATGTTCATCAGTGGCTGGAAACACTCCTTGGAGATCGATTGTAAAGAAAGATAGAGAAAGAGATCCCAAAATCGAATGTAGAACCGCTAGATTCCCCTTGCTCCAATCGCGTCACTCTTTTTCGGGCGAAACATAGGTTAGAATAAGCCAATTACGAAAAATATTTGAAATTGCTGTCTTGATCGGTCATCGACCGATTGTAATTTATATGCGAGAGCATTTTCGAGTTGTTACGATACTGCAAGTTCATTCGATCCAATGTATATGTCCATTTCGACTCTGTCTATTTTTCTTTTTTTTTTTTTGGTTAACTCGATCGTCTTTAGCTTTCGTTACTTTTAAGAATTTTTATGGATACTCGATCGACGCTCGAATTTTGTGCTTAAATAAGTGCTAGCAACTCGCGTTTCTACCTAAATTAACGCGAAGAATTAATCGTTGGCTCACCTCGACGTCTTGTGTCCAGATAATGTTCTGCGATTCATGAAATTATAGTTTTTGTATGATTAGTCGAGGATTTATACATTAGTCTTGGCAGATCAAGATGTATTTAGTATCAAGACTTGGCTATTTCAGATTTATCGTGTATATTATGATGAAATTTTTGAATATCGATTGATATCGCATTTTAACGATCGATAAATCGTGATCAGCTCAGTGTTTCATTCCCGACGAATCGATTTTGTCACATAGCTCTATATCGCGAGGATTCGGATACTCTGAACAGATTTTCCGAGCATCATCCATTCCACTGTGTATCTCTCAGTTTTAAATGAAGAAGAAGAAAAAAAAAAAAAGAAAAAAATATGAAAAAGAAAGAAAAGGAGCAGAAAAAAAGTATATTGGGAGGCGATAAAATATCTATTTTTACACTTGATTGAAAAATACAGAAGAAAATTTCGAAGTAAAATAAAAAAAGGAGATGAAAAATGGTAGACGAAGAAAAAGATAAAGGGAAAGCTTCCTCTCGATTCGAAGTGTGTATTTGATCGTTCGATAGAAATTAGAAATCTTCCGTGAACCGATCTTCTACGAACGCAAATGGTACATATACATATATTTATACGTAGAAGCGCAGATGAAGGAAAAAATGAGAACGCGAAAGCAGGATGACGATTGAAAGATCTTCTCGATGTCTGTAAATAATCGCAGATCGTTGTTTTTCGCGCACGGACGAGTCTGTAGAACCTTTTTTCTCTCTTTTTTTTTTTTCCTGTATCGCTAACCGCGTAGACAATTGTCGAATAATCACCGTAGATCAACGCCATCGGCATCGATCCTCGATCGAGGTCGCGGCGCGAGTTTAGAACTTTCGTCTAGCCCTTGACGCAATGTAGGTTGCACTAGCTTTGGTAGGAACGCAAAGTCCGAGGCGCGACATCTTAATTACGTTAAACGAAGCTAAGAGTGAACTCGATTTCGCGACGATAAAAAAGGAATCTCCAAGCGCTGGTCTCAAGAAGAAGAACGATCGATTTACTCGATAGCTACGTAAGATTGTACATATATATATTTACGATTGGAGGGCGTTACATTATAATTATAGATGTGATAAGTTACTTAAAATCGCGTGTGCAAACTGAAATCATTTAAAAGTTAAATAACTTCGATGATAAGATTGTCAGGAGTGATCCTTTCTTTAAAATCGTGTATCAGGCGAGGTGGATAGCGAATAAATAGTAGATAATAAAAAGTCAAGGTGGAGATCGATATTCTTTGTCTTTTTCGAATGGTCAATGGGAAGAAGATGAAGAAGAAGAATATTCATAACCGATCTGATGATAAATTTACATTGAGCTCGTATTGTAAATTGGACGAAGGAGAGTGAATGAGCATAGTTTTCGGGTTTCTCAGTATTGTTTCGACCTACGAGTAACTCTGTGTTCAACCGAGGGAAATATTCGGGATTAGGATATTGTCTCGATAGAGGTGCTTACGAACACAATTCTTGGGGACGCGTAAATATTCAGAACGATAAGAGATCTAGTAATTAAGGCTCCATAAAATGTACATTCAAAGTAATTTCGAGTAATCGTAGTGTTTGCTTTCAAAATACAAAGAATAAGTTCTACGGGCGGCGAAGTCGCGTATCGATACACGATATCGATGGTTCTATCGCGAGTAAAACTGCACTTCGCTGTTGATCAGATTCCACGATAATTATGATAGTGTTCATATTCTATTTGTAAAACTTCCTTGTGACTTGCATTCGGTGGGCATGAGAAATAAAAAAGAAAGAAATGGAAAATTGTATTGTACACTGTAAACGTGCGAGTGCGTTCTTTCGATTCTCGATAAGCAAGCAGTCGTGTTACAAGTTGCGCGACAGAAGAAACGTAACGAGGTTCAAACATCAATGTTAATTAATGCAACCTCGAGGACATTTTTTTAGCAGGATAGGTATAAATAAAATTCTATGAAGCAAGTCATTTGGTTCTGCTGTACTTGATTAAAACGTAGATAATCAATATATTATAATGTGTATTAAATAAATTTCGATTTCTAATTGCGTCCTTCGTCTGTTATCTTTCTATTGTATCGATCCACAATGAAATACAATTTCTGATTTCACAAGTTAATCTTCATTTCTTCTTACCTGCAGCGAAATATTCAACTTTATCGATTTTATTGGTGAGAGGAAAACACAAAGGGCTTGATTTTTAATATCAGACTATACGAAACCATTCTCACTGTTTTATTACAAATGATATTCGATGTAACGTTTCTAAGTGCATTAATTAATATAAGTTATCAAATATATGCAGAAAAGATGAACTTGGAAGGACGTAAACGCAGAGCAGTCGTGGCCGAGTGGTTAAGGCGTCTGACTAGAAATCAGATTCCCTCTGGGAGCGTAGGTTCGAGTCCTACCGACTGCGAGTTGTGACAATTATTTTTTTTCAATTGTAAATGCTTCTATTTGTTACTTGTATCCCTTTTCTCTCCTTAGTACGAACGTACGTGTTTATCTTTATATTTTTCCAATAAATTTGAAGAAAGTTTTATGCTTATTGGTAAGTTACTACTAGTTATTGACTTGTTTAATTGTGTGTGCAGGTTCTTTGCGCTATTTGATTGCGTGGGACTGCAGGGACATCGCAGAGCAACTGGATTCCTTTAGAAAACCAACAGTGAATTAGCTGGAACCAGGAATATGACAGATACAATCCCAGTGGACGACAGATTGATTCTTTGGCTATATCTTTGATTATTAATTTACAATTGAACGAACAATCAAGACAGGGACTAGCTTCTCAACAAGAACAAAGAAGAAATTCGATATTATACATTTATATTAAATTTATACAAGATTTATACAAGATTTAGTTGTAAAATGTATTGTAAATAGGTTTTTATCAGCATAGTTTGTAAGGATCATCTTGTAAAACCAATTCTGTAGTTTGAAAATGATTAAAAGACTGCAATAAACGTTCATTCATGGTTAATTAACTGTTTAATCAATTGATAACCTATCCAGTAATCCTAGAAAGACCAATTCCAGTCCTATACCCAATTAAATTAATTTTAAGTTATGTTCTCCTAATACAAAGTCGAAAAATCAGGATCACGTTTGAGAAATCCAGAAATTTGCCAATTCCTGGAAAATGACGTCACTTCTGAGAAATGCTGAAATTCCGAGAATTTCGAGAGTTCTTGGAAATGACGTCATTTTCCAGGAAATGGCACATTACGGATACCTCCTCGACTATCATGTTCTCCTGATACAAAGTCGAAAAATCGGAGTTTCGATTGAAAAATCCAACTTTGTATCAGGAGAACATGATAGGTGAGGAGGTATCTTAAAATTTAAATTTCCCGCGCTTTTTTCGGATACCTCCTCGACTATCATGTTCTCCTGATACAAAGTCGAAAAATCGGGATTTCGATTGAAAAATTGGACTTTGTATCAGGAGAACATGATGGCTGAGGAGGTATCTTAAAATTTAAATTTCCCGCGCTTTTTTCGAATACCTCCTCGACTATCATGTTCTCCTGATACAAAGTCGAAAAACCGGGATTTCGATTGAAAAATTGGACTTTGTATCAGGAGAACATGATAGGCGAGGAGGTATTCGTAATTTGCCATTTCTTGGAAATGACGTCATATTCCAGGAATTCTCAGAATCGACATTTTCAAACTCGAAGTGGCCAATTTTGGGACTTTGTATCAGGAGAACATGATAGGCGAGGAGGTATTCTTATTTGCCATTTCGTGGAAATTGACGTCATTTCCAAGAATCGACGAAATTCTCGGAATTCCAGCGTTTCTTGGAAGTGACGTCATTTTCCAAGAATTGGCAATTTTCAGGATTTTTCAGCCGAGACTCCGATTTTCGACTTTGTATCAGTCGTCTATCTTGTGAGCGTGATAAAAAAATTGGAATAGTGGACGTAAATGATAAAATGTGTTTTATTCGTCTTAAATAATTAATTTATTCAATGAAATTAATACAAGTGATACGATAAATTATAATTATACTTCATTTTATAATATAATACGCTATTATCTTCTCTCTTCTCTTCTCTCTTCTGTTCTTGAACGTATAATTAAACCATTGCTGATGAATTGGACAGATTTTAATAATTATTAGTTCCAGGAATTATTAGTTCCTCAAGGTCCTCCGTTTATTCTCCGTGCTGCAACGCCTACAGCAGAAAAAGAAATCAGCACGTTTCGATACATTTTATAAAATGTTAATAGTCAATAGTGAAACAATAATGGAGGCTCTAGGGGCCTCGAATTCCGGGGACGCGATGCATTTATCTGAATGGCGAGCGGTCTATCGTCTATCTCATCAACGATACTACTCCCCTAAGCGGCAATCTCTGTTATGCGTTATCAATAAATTGAAGTGTTATTGAAAGATTATGCCTGTGATGTAATCGCAATTGTAACATCGCGTCGCGATGATATAATTCTATCGAAGCTGGTTAAACCTTCGCGTAAGTTCCGAATCTTCCTGCAAATCGAACATCGAATAAATTGAACATCCGAAATCGAACATCCGATTACTTTTCCCTCCACTAGTTCGCTGATGCTCGTTCGTCCTCTCAGGGTACTCGATGGACGACTGACAAGTGGCCGTGGTTTGAAAATCATCCAACAGGCTCACGCGTTTCGCGCAGAATTTGTTCCAGTTTCGAGCATCAGCACCTAGATACGTGAGACGCGTTATCAATCATAGCGTGACCTCTGACGCAAGTAGAATGCGTAATCTCCTTGAAAAACGCACGTTCAGCTAATTGCGAAATACTTTGTGATTTGCGTATCGTCCGGAAACTGACGCAAAATCAGCTCGAGATGATACGCGAGGACGCTCGTTCGCGAGAACGCGACGAGGAACGAACGATCCGTAATTGAGAAACAAGTAACCACCGTCTCGAAATAACCATCGAATTACACGAATTCCTATCCGCGGACAGCGGAATGGAATAATTCGTTCGTTACCCGATGTTTTTCATCGTCACGGATTACCGATAAATTACGGAGCGGGCGCCGTAAGTGCAGCGGCGATTACTCAATAATGATTCAGCGACGCGAGTTACGAGTGGCGATGCTTGGAATGCGATCTTTGTTCTTTCAGACACGCTGGTCGTCCGGCAGTTATCGGTGGCTTAGTTTGGAGAATTCCCCGGTCGAACAAAGTGGCGATTCATCAGGGGGAGACTCGCCTATTCTTCTACTATTCTAATATCGCGTATGAAATACATTTGCGTAATAAACTTCCCGTCGGAGTCTAAAAATACCTCGAAGTCGATCGAGCTCATTTGTACGCGTATACACGCGTATCTCGCGGAAGAATCGGGAATCGAGGCGTCGTTGCTCTCGTCGATCACGTTTCCTCGTCGAGGATCAGCGGATCGACGATACGATCGATCGCGTTTCCAGCGAGAAGCACGTTTATCGCGTCCCCCTCCCCGTTCTCGTGATGGACGATCGCTAGAAGCCGATGCCAGCAATCACGCGCGTATCGCTATCTTCCACGCGTCGCACGTGTCGCACACATTATCCCTCAACCTGTCGCGTCATTGTTTGCCGCCGTCGTGCCGATCCTTTCCCGTGCTGATCTCCGCGATCGATCGCCAACCGAATCGATCTTATCGTCCAGCGATAAACCGCGGAAAATTGGAGCGTTTCTTCTTCGAGAGAACGCAGACTTCCTTTAAAAATTGCCCGATAAGATTCCCCGTTCGATTTGCGAAAGAATCAGGCCTTATTTGACGATCCGCGCACGGGATCGATCAATGGAATTGTTCTCCTCCGTTTATCGTGGACTACGATAACAATGAACGCGGTCGAGGAAATTTTCCATTGGAACGGGCGATCGGAAAGCAGGGAAATCGATCGACGCGGCCCGTTCTCGAAGAGGAGAACGCGAAAATCGCGCTGAACTTGAAGTTTTCGAGGGAGAGAAAAAAGATCGATCGCGAACGAGGAAATGTCGCGCGCGATAACCGTAAACAGGAAAAGCGATGGAAAAATGCCAGCACGCGTTACGCGAACCGCGTCGATCAGGATGACACGTGCGGCTCTAGTTTCGTATGTCACTCGCGATACAGCGATTATTATTGGCGAGGTCGAATTGCTATGCATTTCGATTGCTATCGATGATCTACGCGAGCTTCAGACCAGCCTTGGTCGCAACGATTTTCATGCCCGTTCGCAAACCAGCGCCTTCGAACCCAAGAGACCATCCTCGAACGACGATCGAATTCGGAATACAAAGAGTTTCCCGTGTCGTCGCGGGCGATTAGAGTGTCCGAAACGAGGCCATCGATAAACAGCCGCTCGCTAAGTCGAAATTTTTTCCGCTGCAAAACAAGACGATCAAACAGACTTTTACTGGTTAGGTGTTTTCGTCGGTGACTTATCTGATTGCACGGTTAATCTAGGTGCAAATATTGTACTACGTTGCTGCGAACATTTCGCTCTTCTGAATCTGTACAAAGTAGACGGAGATAAGCAGTCTATTTTCCCGCAAACTCGCGGCACAAGTTTTCCCCGATTTTCTTTTCCGTTTGCAAAAAAAAATCGCGATCTCTCGCTCGGGTCGATCAACTAGCATCGCGTCGTTCGCTCGATAACAATCGTATTGCGCAGGAGATGCAGCTTCGCTCTAAAAATACGCGTAGAAGTTAATAATAAGCGGGGGAAAAAAAAAAAAAAAACGGGATCTCGATCGGATGAAGTTTCGAAGCGCGTAGTCGATCGCGCGCGCCACGAGCTCGCAAATTCGCGTGAGCTGGTGGTGGGGGTAGCCGCGGGCGAAGAGAACAATGCGCGCGCAGCCTCGACGCAGCCTTAACGCTCTATATATGACGTCACCGGAGTAGGTCGCGGCACTCAGCTGACGGCTGCATTCATTGTCAGAAGTCGAGGAACCGTGACACTTCGCGATTACCACAAGGGTTCAGGTACGATACCCGCTGACTCTACTACGTTCGTGCCGCGTGGGCGTTTAACCATAACTCCGCAGCCTTTTTCCGCATTCCGTTCGTCTCTTTTTCTTCTTTCTCTTCCTCGCCTCCCTTTTTTCGACCGCTCTTCGCCGTCCGCTGCGTCGTTGGCGCCTCGCCCTTGTTGCTATTTAAGTTTTTCAATGGCCAGAGAGTCACAGTCGACGATTTATTAATATATCGGGTGGACACGGTTTCGCTTCGTTTCTCGCATTTCATTTTCTTATTTTTTTTGTTTTAACTCGAAAGAAGTGAAAGAGAAACGGAGGGATTAAGGAATAATAGCAGGGCGTTTCGTAACCTGGAAATTTAAATGAACGGATAGAATTGTGTTAGATTATGAAAACGTTATTGCGAAACGCTCGAAAGTGGTCGCAATCGGAAAACGTTTATATCGTTGTTGATGTTTATTACCACCGCGGTCCACTTCGTAATGGTCATTGTAGTCACCTTTTTGCGATCTTTATTGCATTGGGATTCTCTAACAATTGATAACGCGGTTACGTCGCCTCGATAAACTGTAATTTATCTCGCGGCATGGGGGACTATGGACGAAATAGCGTATGGAGCTACTACTTTCACGTAGTAATCACGTGCACTTATCAGACGCTGGAAAATTACTTATCCCATGAAGAAACAGCCGCGAACCATGCCTCCAACATTTCTTACCAAATCGAGCATTTCAGTAAACTGAAAACGCGACGCGTTTCCGCGTGTTTTCTATAACTGGATATTAACGATCAATCTTCCAGTTAAAGATGGCCGAATCTTTGGAACAGATGCCAAAGGCGGAGACGATTCGCCTCCGAGAGCGTTACGTCGGGTAAATATCCGGACACTCGTTGTCGTACGAAACGCGTGCACGTCGAGCTACGTAAACGTGAAATAATTGTTTCGCAGGCAAGCGTGCAAGCTGTTTTACAAATCCAACCCCTTGAAGATCGTTCGAGCGGAGGGGCAGTACATGTACGACGAGAAGGGCAACCGCTACTTGGATTGCATTAACAACGTCGCTCACGGTATAAAACGATGAAAGAGTTACTTATCGTTCGAAGGGTGGAGGGTTGTTCGCGGATTGATACGATCGAGTAAACTTACAGTGGGCCATTGCCACCCAACGGTGGTGCGAGCTGGCCAGCAGCAAATGGCTCTGCTCTCCACCAACAATCGGTTCCTCCACGACGAGCTGGTGATCTGCGCGCGCCGCCTGACCTCGCTACTTCCGGAACCGCTCTCCGTCTGTTTCCTGGTGAACTCCGGCAGCGAGGCCAACGATCTCGCGCTGCGCCTCGCTCAGACCCACACCAAGAACAGGGACGTCATCACGCTCGATCAGTAAGTCATCGCGTTCAGAGTGACTAATCGATAGATCTCGGACTTGCTTCCTCGACGAATTTCGGCCACGAAACTTTACACCACGATTTCGTTCTGAGACAGCAACTGCGTACGAATCGTACGAATTTTCCCGTACAGAATTAAGAGAAGAAACAAGAAGAGAGAGAGAGAGCGAAATCGTGGTTATCCAACAGGACCCCACTGCTTTTGGCTTTCTCGATAGAATGGTCGGTGAACTGGTGAAAAATGCTAAGTCAACGCGTACAGATCGATTATAGAAAGAGGAACCGACGTATCGACGCCTCTCGTTTGACTCGACATTTTTCGCCAGTGGATCGACGGAGTGTGCGTTTTCGCAATGAGCAAAAAGAGAGAGAAAAGTAAAACGGAACAGAGAAAACTGTCCTGTTTCTCGTGAAACGTGTCTCGCCCATTTCCAGGTAGCCTACGCCCCCTAAAAATTCAGTGAGTAGCCATACGATGCGCTCCGACTAGAGGAACACGATGATTTCTCGGTACCACGATGATTCCTCTCAGCCAGACCCCTTCGTACTCGACCGGTCGACTAATCGTGTGGGTTTTCTTTTTTGCTTGTTTACAGCAGTTCGCCACGCCGATACGTAAACGGGCGTGAAACACGTTGAGAAGAGGCGTGGTAAGAAAGCACGGGACGAGGGAATACGTAGAGACTGGGCGAGTGCATCGAGAAAAGGAGCGATTGATCCATCGATCGACGAATTGTCCGTAGGGACAGGCTCGCCCGCTGAGTGACATAAAGCTATTGTCGTTTTAGGTGACACGCCAGCGTGCCACAACGCGCGACAACAAGCGAACGAAGGCGGACGAAAGTAATTTTATGTGTCAGAAGGAGATGGCGACCGCGGAGGACGCCGCAGGGACTAAAAATGAATGGCTGGCTGGTAGAGAAGAAGCGAATCGAGGGGTGTGTTGCGAACAGATAAGACGAAGGGGGTCCGACAGCTCTGACCGGATCGATCGCGGGCTGCTCGGCGAGATTACGTTGTTAAGATCGTGCCCGCGTTGGCTGGGATATCGCCGCCATTTTGGGACAACCGTAGGAGCGTGGAAGGTTCCGACCAAGTCGAGGGAGATCGTAACTTTGCTGACGTTCGATGGAGAACTCGATGACTCGAAGCTGTCGCGGAGTAATAATTGACGGGAGAGGGTGTCGATCGAGTTCGGATAAAAAATGAAATCCTGGCGATATCCTGGTCGACGCGCATTAATAATCCTTATGATTCACTCACGGTCCCATTGCAGCTGCGCTGGCCTAGTGCTGTCCATCCCTCGCTTTGCGAACGACCCGCGATGAACGCGTCGCATCTAACGAGACATCAGTCGGTCCTTTGATAACGTAATCTCGCGTAATTCACCCAGCTGCCGATCCCCTTCGCCTTGTTATCGATACGGAAGCTGAAACAGTGTGAACAGTGTACGTGTATCCGCGTAGAGGCGTGTTCCATCTCGCCGTTTACCTTTTCCTCTTTTTTTTCTTTTTTTTTCTTTTTTTTTTATTTACTCAACGATAACGATACATGGCCTGATGAAGAGTGACCGCGAAGAGAGACAGAATGACATTTTCAGGATCACGAAGACTCTTCGATCTCTAGCTTCGTCGTCGCGCGGAGGATCGGACTGAAGTGACGCTTGTTGCAGCTCGATCGAGCGCAGCGCTGAGACGGCGGAAAACGGCTGTCGTTCAACGTCGTTCTTTCTTGTTTTTAGTGCTTATCATGGCCATTTGACCTCGATGATCGATATATCGCCGTACAAGTTCAACAAGCCGAACGGGCCCGGCAAGAAAGACTGGGTTCACGTGGTGAGAGTCGCCGCTTAGTTACGTAAACGCTGGGACGTTCTTTTTAAACTAATTCGACTTCTTCTCGCGTATCCCTAGGCACCCTGTCCGGACGTTTATCGAGGGAAATACACCGAGGTCGACTATCCTGGCGAGGATCTCGGCGTGAAGTACGCCAACGACGTGAGAACCATTTGCCAGAACCTGAAGAACCAAAAGAAAGGCGTCTGCGCTTACATCGCGGAGAGTCTGATGTCTGTTGGCGGGCAAATTCTACCGCCGAAGAATTACTTCAGAAACGTGTACAAGTACGTGCGCGTGGATCCTCCGACGGTCCATTTTGTTAATGTAAAAAGGATTTCAATTATGAATGATCGCTGATAACGACGAATCGTAGGCACGTGAGGGAAGCAGGTGGCGTTTGCATCGCGGACGAGGTCCAGGTTGGCTTTGGAAGGGTTGGCAGCCACGTGTGGGCCTTCCAGCTGTACGGCAAAGACGTGATCCCTGATATAGTAACCGTGGGGAAACCTATGGGCAATGGACACCCCGTGGCCGCGGTCATTACCACCCCTGCCATTGCTGAAAGCTTCAAGAACACTGGTATCGAGTATTTCAACACGGTAAAAATTCGATTGCTAATCTTCGTATCAGTCTGCGGCGAAAGAATTGTTTTTGATCGCCTCTTCTTTTTCCTGGGAATTCAGTATGGCGGAAATCCAGTGTCCTGCGCCATAGCGAACGCAGTGATGGAGGTGATGGAACGAGAGAACCTTCAAGAGAACGCTTTGACAGTGGGCAAACACCTGATGACGGAGCTGAGGAAACTGGCGAAGCGACGGAAGATTATCGGTGACGTACGCGGGGTTGGTTTGTTCGCGGGCATCGAGCTGGTGCGAGACAGGAACAAGAGGATCCCAGCGACGGCGGAGGCGAAACACGTGGTCTCCAGGATGAAGGAGAGGAAGGTGCTGATCAGCAGCGACGGTCCTGACGACAACATCCTCAAACTGAAACCGCCGATGGTGTTCACCATCGAGAACGTCAATCACTTGGTGTCCGTCCTGGACGAAGTTCTCGAAGAGGTGGACATCGGCAACGACGAGGTGATCAATCGTTTCGTGGAACTCGCGAGGATTGCGCGATCGTTTCGCAACGTAACGAAAGAGCGTGAAAGTTCTCGAATGGCTTTTTTAGATGAAACGAAAATGCTTGACGCTGCAACTAGATCGTCATAACACGCTCGGATGTACGCGTGCGGTATTTTTTATTAGGAAAACGCTCGCGCTGCATATCGATCGCTGTGCCTTGAATCGCGATGTACGCGTCCACGTTATTTTCGATCCGATTTCCGTTCGCTACGGTGATTAATGAATTTTCTTTTATTTGCACAGAAATACGAGGCCCCAACGACGATCCTGAAAGCAACGATCTCGCAAATGGACGTCGAGGCGGACGAGGCCATCCGCCCGAGCGGGAAGCCATTGCTCGTCCGCGCTAATTAACGTTTATCTCTAAGCTGAGATTGTATTCGTATTTATAGAACAGCGACAAATTGTTAATATTTAAAGTATTATCGTACCCGATACGAGTGATTGTTAATGTATGTAATGTATATAAAAAGAGGAAACGAGTTGCAAGTGGACGCTGAAAAATGAGAATCGCCAGAATTATTAGAGAATTACGATTCGAGTTAATAATAAATATTGTTAAGAATACGAGAGGAATAAATACTATTTTTACGT
This sequence comes from Xylocopa violacea, assembly GCA_963969225.1. NCBI lineage: Eukaryota > Metazoa > Arthropoda > Insecta > Hymenoptera > Apidae > Xylocopa > Xylocopa violacea. The sequence continues at coordinate 22,164,412 of CAXAJV010000014.1, forward strand.
ACTTGGTCGATTCTTTTTCCTTTTCTACCGAGTTGTAAAAGCTTGGAAACCGTGCGCCATCGGTGTTTGCGGTCAGCTGCGCGTCCTGAACGTTTCGAGAGTAAAAAAATAAGAAGACGGAGAGACGCGGTGTGTACAGGAATAGTTCGAGAATTTTCTAGGATGCAGCGAATGTTTAGATACGATCGTGAACTAGTGACCTCGCGTGTTGTCAAGTCTGCATAACGTGCGACTCGTGAACGCGTTTCTACAATGTACGTTTAATGCAAGATATTTTTAAGGCTATCAATTCAGATGCAAGGTAAATTACTATCCTTCAAATTACGAAAATTCACGAGTATCGAAAGAACGATGCTCGCAGACGCTCTCTAAAATAAAATTTTACTTAATAAATGGAATTTGAAGACGGAAACTCCTTGACTCGTGAATCGAGTAAACAATCGTCTCGAGCGACGTGTTTACATCCCACATTTCCAAGCTTTTTAACTCAGAATTTTAGCAGATTGTTCCTAACGACGTAAACATTGCTATCGGAATCGTGATTATTTTTAAGACAACGGGATGGCGTTAATTAAGACTTGTTAAAAGACGATAGAATTTGACCTGATCGTGCATTATCAACTGAAAATAAATATTAGATGCAAGAGGAGGAAGAGGCAGGAAGAGTGGAAGAAAACATCGTAGATAATGGTGTTACTGGGAGATGAAGAAGAAAGTTCATGGAAATCCTCTCTATCTATCGTTTGCTGACCTGGCGCGATCAAGATATAAATATTGCAAGACTGTGCCCATGCAGTCTCATTTTCTGGCTTGCAACGGCTTTCGACATGTGGCTAGTTCTGACATTCCTCTTGCTTGGTAAGTGAAAACGGAAAACTTCTGCCCGAACAACCTCCCCAGCTGTTCCGCCGCCTCTTCGATCGATCTTCTTTGATCCTCCAACTTTTCCATCGCTCCCCTATCAATATTTCATAACCGTGGAACGTTCTCGCCAGCTCGAGCTTCTGCTTTCGATAAAGAGACCGAAATAATTTGCGAAAAAAACATTGCACTCGGTTACGCAACGCGCGGTATCGATCCGAGTTCTCATCGAGAAGTGTTCCCCGACCCGCGAATTATCTCTTATCTCTCATCCGCTTTAAAAAGCTTCGAACGAATCCACGGAAGCGAACTGAAAGAAGCCATTCTTTCCGCAGCGAGAACAATCACAGCCGACTACGACCATGGCTGGAAGACAGGCAACGAGTACACGTACCTCGTACGAAGTCGTACGCTAAATAGTCTGGAACCGCTGTCCAAACAGTACACGGGTGTCATCATCAAGGGTTGGCTGACGATACAAGCCACGGATACGAACACGTTGCTGGCCAAGCTATGGAACTGCCAGTACGCGCACATTCACAAAGAGTTACCCGATGGCTGGGAGACGGAGTTCTCCGACCAAATGTTGGAGCTGAAGGAGCTGCCCATCTCCAACAAGCCGTTCGAGATCAAGCTGAAGCACGGCGTGATCAAGGACTTGATCGTGGACCGCGCTGTGCCCACCTGGGAGGTGAACCTGGTGAAGAGCGCCGTCACCCAGCTGCAAGTGGACAGCCAGGGTGAGAACAGCGTGAAGACAGAGGAGACGCAGATCCCGAGCGACGAGAACCCGTACGGGTCGTTCAAGGCTATTGAGGACTCCGTGGGTGGCAGATGCGAGGTCCGCTACGACATGACCCCGCTGTCCGACAGCATGGTGCACTCGAGACCAAATCTGGTGCTCGTACCGCGTCTGAAGGGCGATGGCCAGTACATCGAGATCGTCAAGTCGAGAAACTTTGATAGATGCGTTCAACGAGTGAACTATCACTTTGGTATCACTGGTACCACGCACTGGGAGCCTGGTTCCAACAGCAACGGGGAATTCCTCGCGGTGAGTACCTGATTTGGAATTTCACGCCAATTGGACAACGCGTTGTGCGGATACTGAACGGAATCGTCGATGTTTCAGAGATCATCCACGAGCAGGATCATCATCTCGGGTACCCTGAAGAGCTTCACCATCCAATCGTCGGTAACCGTCAGCAAGATAGAGATCAGCCCCAGACTCTACGATAACAAGAACGGACTGGTCGTCAGCATGGTGAATCTCTCGTTGGGAGACGTGAAGAAGATCGCTAAGCCTCTGCACAAACCCAACACCCCAGAATCCACTGGCAACCTGGTGTACCTCTACAACAATCCGTTCTCGACCACTGAGGAACGTAGGGTCGGCAAGGTCGAGAACTCGAATCATATCTGGAATTCGGACAGCATCAGTTCCGTCAGCTCCAGCGAGGAGGCGCCTGAGAAGGGCCATAATCCTCGAACCCTCTCCTCCAGTTCCTCCAGCGGGTCCAGCAGCTCGATTTCCAGCAGCGAGGAGAACGATTTCTGGCAACCGAAACCGACGCTCGAGGAGGCGCCTCAGTATCCTCTGCTGCCAAACTTCATCGGCTACAATGGCAAATCCATTGGACAGTCAGACAAGGTGGACGTAATCGAAACTAGCAAGGAGCTCATCTCAGAAATCTCCAACGAGCTCGAAGACCCGAACAACATACCTAGTCAGGAAACACTCGAGAAATTCACTATTCTCTGCAGTCTGATCCGCACCATGAGCTGGAACCAGATATCTCAAATGGACAGCAAGATGCAGCTCTCTCCCAACGAGCTGAAGTGGAACGACAAGTCGCAGACCGTCAAACAGAACACCTGGGCGGTGTTCAGGGACGCTATTGTCCAAGCTGGAACTGGCCCTGCCTTCCTGACCATCAAAAATTGGATCACAAAGGGACACGTTGGGAGCCTGGAGACGGCAGACATTTTGTCCAGGATTCCGAAGAATGCTCGCACCCCAACTACCGAATACGTCAAGGCTTTCTTCGTGAGTACACTTTCCTTCGTTTTCTTTAATAATATCGTCCCCACGAATCAGATCCAACTGTTTCCTCGAACTCGTCTACCTCGTAGGACCTGGTCACCAGCTCGAAAATCAAAAACGATCCTCTCGTCGAGCCCACGGCCATGGTCGCGTTTGGAAATCTGGTCCGTTACTCCCACGTGCACAGCTGGAGCATCCACAATCGATATCCAGTGCACACGTTCGGTCGCATGGTTTCGAAGCACGATCGAACCGTTCAAAACGAGTACATCCCCTACCTGGCTCGTGAACTGAAGAAGGCTGTGGAGAACGGCGACAGCATGAAGATCCAGACGTACATCATGACCCTTGGACAAATCGCTCACCCCAAGATCCTCTCCGTCCTGGAGCCCTATCTCGAAGGCCAACACAAAGTGACCACCTACCAGAGAACGTTAATGGTCACCGCCATGGGCGCGCTCAGCGAAATCAATCCTAAGCTGCTGCGATCAGTCCTCTACAAGGTGTACCTGAACACCATGGAGAGCCACGAAGTGCGTTGCGTGGCTGTTTTCCTTTTGCTGGATATGGATCCACCATTGAGCATGCTGCAACGCATGGCAGAGTTCACGAGGTACGACACTGACAAGCAAGTCAACTCCGCTGTAAAGTCAGCTCTGACGAGCATGGCGGAGCTGACCAGCTCGCATTGGGAGGCGAGAGCCAAAAAGGCCCGCTCCGTTTTGAAACTGTTGACCGCCGACGAGTACGGTTACGAGTTGTCTCACGGATTCACCGTTGATTGGGACAAGAAGAAGCAGAACTCCATTACGACGATGATATTCGATTACATCGGTAGCGACGAAAGCGTCATTCCTCGTGCTTTGTACTTGGGCCTGTTTAACTCGCACGGTGGCTACAGAATGCCTCCGACCGAGTTGCTCGCCATGCTGTCGAGCTTCAAGGCTCTCATGGACATAGGATTCACGAAAAACGGCAACGAAGAGGCCGTCAAAATGGCTGCTGAGAGGATCGCCGAGGAGTTGAACATCGTCCCTGAGGAGCCGGTTCCTTTCGAAGGGAACTTGATGTGGAACTCGAGGTACACGTGGCGATTCTTGCCATTCGACAGTGCTTCTATTCGTGGAACCTACTTGTGTAAGTATCCCCAGTTGATTCTAACGAATGAATGCACAATTCGAAGTGTGTAGTAAATACTAAAAATCTCGTGCGATCTGTTTCAGGGATCGCCAACCAGCTGGCGGGCGAGAAACAAGAAAAGTACGTGAACCTGAACAAACTGTTCTCCTACGACATAACCCTTGCGTTCCCTACCGAGACTGGTCTGCCATTCGTCTACACCCTCAGAGTGCCCATATTGTACAAATTCAGCGGAACAGGTCGACTGCACATGGACGCGTTAGGTACGGCTAACATCAACGCGAAATCCGACTTCCGTCTGACCTATTCGCAGAAGATCCAAGGACGAGTCGGTTTCGTTACTCCGTTCGATCACCAGCACTTCATTTCCGGCGTCGACGTCAACTTCCAGTCGTACATTCCCATGAAACTAGTCCTGGACGTGAACGTGCCCAAGGCTAACATGCAGCTAAAGATCTGGCCCTTGAAGGGCGAGGAAAACGCTCGGCTGATACACTACAGCGTGCTCCCGTACACTTCTAAACACGACATCCTGAACCTACGACCTGTAATGTTGGACAAAAACACGCACCTGATACAGCCTGAAGAGATCGAGACCCTGAATTTCCCGACGATAATCGACACGCACGTGAAGGTGAAGATCGAAGCGAACAAATTTGACGACGATTTCTGGAATGCCGATATGGACAACATCCTGGAGAGGATAGAGTCTCCGTGGACCACTGACCAGGACAAATACTGCAAGATCAATGTCTACGCGAATATAAACCGCGAAGAGAAGCAACCGTGGATATTCACTCTGGCGTACGACAGCCTGAACGTGGAGCCAAAACCGGACACCGCGCAGGACTGGAGTCGCCAGGCCAAGGCCGTGGAACCGACCAACAAGGAGCCCAACAGCGATGGTCGTAGGAAACAGTTCCTTAGGGAAGTGGCCAGAGGCATCAAGCTGGCCAAATCGGAGGTCCTGGATATTCAGTTCCAGGTGCCAGATAAATGGAAGTCCACCAATATCCTCACCTTGGCCTGGTCCACCAGCACTGCTGAGAAGAAAGGCCGATCCCTCATCTATTGGCACATGGGCACGTCCGAAAACACCTTCGAAGTCTGCGGCGCTACGCAAACCAGCACCTGGCCGGAGACTGTTCGCTTCTTCGATCAGGCGATGAAGACCAAGCCCAAAGCGGAGTTCAACGTGAACCTTCGTTACGGATCGACCTGCTCCACTGGCGAGCAAATCAACGCGAAGGGCGTAGCCGAGCAGACCGACGAATTGCGAAAAGCGCTCATGAAGACTGCAGCGGCAACCGAGTGCGAGGAACAGATGAAGCAGGGTAACAAGATCCTGAGAGCCTGTCAGGAGGCTGTCACCCTCGCTACGATGGTCGACGAGGTCGACATCTCCGTTGACTTCGAATCGCAGTACATCGCGGACCTGTTCCAGAAGATTCTCGAAGCTATCGGAAACAGCAACTACTTGGATATGAATACGGATACTTTGAAACCAAAGAACATGGGCAAGAAGAAGATCGACATTAAGGCCAAGCTGTCCAGAGATCTTAGCTCGGCTGATCTTATTATACATACACCTTCGACGACCGCCCAGTTGAACGACATAGACCTGTCTCCCCTTGGAATCGATGCTGAGGATCTTTTGGATACCGCGGACGACGACTTGGATCTCAAGGTCTTCGAGGATCAATGTAAGCTTCCCACGCGATTTCATCAAATTTGTAAAAAATACTACAAGACTTATCGATCGTAACTTTGTTCGTTTCCACAGCTGCCTGTATGCTGGACAAGACCAGAGTCGAGACGTTCGATGGTAAAATGTATCCTCTAAGGCTGGGCAACTGCTGGCACGTGGTCCTGACTACCTATCCGAAGTTAAACCCGGAGAAACCCAAGGAGAAGCTTCGCATCCCCGAAGACAGCAGCCTGAGCATCCTCAGCCGCGAGACTGCGGACGGCCACAAGGAAGTGAAGATCCTATTGGGCGAAAAGTGGGAGATCAAACTGACGCCTACTTCGCTGCAGCCCAAGGTTTTCGTAAACGGGAAGGCCATCGAGATATCCGACGCTATGAGCCACCAAGAGAAATCGAACGACGATATTCTCTTCGAGATCTTCAAGCTCGGGGACCACTCCATTGGATTGGTCGCGGAGAAGTACGACGCGAGCATCGCCTTCGATGGAAAGCGTCTCCTGATCCAGGTAAGATCCTGATCCGAGTCCACTCTCGATCAGTTAGCTATACATTATATCGTCAGCGCAATTATTAACGCATGGAAATTGCACGATGCATCGACAGGCGTCGGACACGTACCGCGATTCCATCCGTGGTCTCTGCGGCAACTTTGACGGCAAGGTAGACAACGACTTCATCGGCCCAAAGAACTGCTTGCTAAGGGAATCAGATTGGTTCACCGCCAGCTACGCTCTGACCAAGAAGGAATGCGAGGGCGAGTCCCTGGACAAGGCGAAGTCGATCCACAGCCACGATTGCATCCCCTATGTTGTCGACCGTCAGAGCAACGTGATCAGCGACGCTGAATCGGGACGAACGGACACGGAGCAAGAGACCTGGGGCTACCATCATGGGACGCACACCGGGGAGAAACGTTGCAGCACCCACAAGACCCACATACACGAGACTGACGACAAGATCTGCTTCTCCGTGCGACCAGTGCTCGCTTGCGCGGCTGGCTGCACGGCTACCGAGACGAAGTCGAAGAACTATCAATTGCACTGCATGGAGAGGAACGAGGCGGCGTTGAGGCTGAAGAAGAGGATCGAGAAGGGCGCCAGGCCGGATCTCAGCCAGAAACCCATCTCCATGTCTCAACGTATCAGCGTTCCTCTTGCTTGCAAGGCCGCGTGAGCCTGTACCTGAGTAGGCATAGTCGAGCTTTCATGTATCTTCGAGTAGCTACGCATTTAGTACGCAGTGGTTTTTTTTATTTAGAACGTAATGTAATTGCTTTAATAAATTTTACCCCTTTTCATACTCGCAGCGTCTTCATTTTTCCTTGCTCTCTGCAAAGAGCTCCATGCTGAAAAGTTATGTCGCGCATGGAGGATCGTGAATGGGACACCTTAGTCGCAGTTGGTTCAGGTGACAGTCCATTTTCTCGATTTTCTCGCATAACTCGGACTCTCTCACGCGAGATACTTGCTGTTCGAATTCCTTTCTTAAGCTACAGCGTTTCTTCGGCTCTTGTTCTCGTTTCGTTTCGAGAGCAGGTGTCGAGGGTGCTTCGCAAGCTTCGTGTATGAAACGTTCCAGGCGAACCTGGTTTGCCTCGCGCATACTTCTCTCTCGCTTCTCGTAGGGTTCACCTAAGCGAAGCACGCGCTATATTAACTATGAAAAAAGATCAGAGGCAGCGAGAGACCGATGTGTACTTCTGTACAATGGCACAACTCCTTTTTGCAGATCCTTCTCGATCTCTCGAATCGCTTTCTCGCATCTTTCATAGCGAGTTCCCCGCAGTACGAGCGATGGTTTTGCGTCGATTCGACAGTCTCGACACTTCTTCTTCTGTTCCTTCCGCTTCCAATGCACGTAGCGTTTGTACTCCAAGCATTTCAGCATCTCCTCGAAGAGGGTGAACCGGTTGCTATCCATTCTGGTGAGCACACCAGGTCGATGCTTCGTTCTTAACAAGTGGTGAAGCTGTAACAAAACCACAATGTAAAAAGTAGATCACGTTTGGTATTTTGCCGACGAAAATTACCTTGAAGAGGATGAACAGTATCCATTGCATCGACTCGCGCTCCATTACCGCCTCTACGTACTCTATCTCCGCTTGTCTGAATCTAAATAACGGAATACATTAAGACGACAAAGTTTCTACCGTGTCACGAAACGTATGAACCTCTTCATGTTCTCCACGGTTTCCGCGTTCTTCGCGTACACCTCGTTCAACCAACGTCGCATCTTTTGGATGTCGAGGACCGTCTTTCTGACCCAGTAGCCGCGCCAGAACGCCTGGATCCTCGTGGCCATTTTGTTGTAATAATTCTGCCACATTCGATGGACGCTCTCGATCAGGAATCGATCGAACGCGATCCTGGCGCGATAACCACGCCAATGACGCTGAACGGTGGTTGCGCTCTTGTGCAGCAACCGGAAGTGGTTTCGGGTTAGGATACCGCGGATCCAGGCCTACAATGGCGGGTCGAGATCCATTTAAAGCGTTGCAGATACGCCACTGTGCCATTTTATGCGATAAAGCGTGCCTGTTCCGATCGTAACGTCCACGAGCTCGGACAATTAATTACAAAAAGGAGACAAGTGGTTCGTGGCTCGACGATAAATCGTCGGATCGATGGGTCACGATTTTAACCTCGAGCAATCGATATTTTTTCAAGTAGCTCCCGTCGCGGTGTCGGAGGTTTTATTATTAGAGAAGTCCGTGTCGAGGCTAGATAAGAACGATAACAAGCGCAAAGAGTTGGTGTAAACGAATTTGAGGTTATCTTCTCTCACGTTCGTGGGCCAGAAGATCAAGGCGAAACGTGTTGCCCGTTTCAACAACAGAATTTCATCCTGGCTATCTAGTGCAAGCACTATTAACCTGTATCCTGCGCGCCGCGATAAAATGCAAACGCCTGATCGATTCTGCAAACTCGTCTCTCCGTTTGATCTCGGCATCGAGATCAATTGGATCCATCGAAGAGAATTTCTTAACGGACGCCATTCAGGAAGGTTCCTCGGTCGTATTGCAACGATGGTTTATGGTTTCTGGTTAAAAGAAAGCGTTGAATGAACTTTGCCACGCATTTCGAAGCATCGAGTGTCGACTATACGGTGCGACGAATTATCTGTAACGCAAGTGTGTAAGCGAGATAGCTTTATATTCGGCGAGAAAAGTCAGAGGGTAATCAAACGGTAAATAAATAATTTATTAGCACGATATATTTCACACATCCGCGCGATGTTTTTCAGAGAAGACGAGGGCGATCAGAGGATTCCTAGGTAGAGTAGAAAGGCGACGAGGGATGTGCAGAAGAACATGGTGACCGCCGCCGTCGCCGCCATCATCGCGTTCTTCTTCTTCCTGGACGACCTCGACAGCACCTGGAAGTTCTTATGGGACTGCGCAGAGTATCAGTAAACGACTGCCTCTTTATAAATCGATCGACGCGCGAGTACGTCGGCCAACTGTTTTTAATTAATCGTAAAATACCGTCGAGAAAAGTTGAGAGGCGTAACGAGCTAAGCCGCGACGCGCGTACAACGATTCGCGCGTGGTTAATCGCCGTTCGATGGAGGAGCAATTAACGGTATCGTTTCGACGCGAATAAATAGAGGAGCGTAATCTCGACACGCACCACCCTCGGTGAAATAAACGATTTGAACTCCGGGGTCGTACTCGTGGTCGCGTCCGGGGTCTCTCCTATTGATCGCAGCCGTTTCAATGAATATTCTTCGCGCTTGCGATCTAATTATAACGCGGTATATGGGTTACCGAACAAACTCCCCTAATCAAACAGCCAGATATCGGATTCTTATTTAAGTTCCAGCCTATTTACCATGATTTGCAGGCTCTGGGTCTTTTGTATTAGCTCGTCGAGCCTCTGGCCCCTGTCGATCAATTTCTGAACCCCATCCATCAGGGCTTTCCGAATCTCCGCCAGTTCACCCTCCAGTTGAGGAATCATTTCCGGTTCCTGTTGATTGTACTCCTCCTGGAAGAACGTTACTGTTATTACCACGGTTGTTAGCGACGATCGGCTCGTCTGATCGAATTCTGCGTACGACTATCTTCTTAAGCGGCTGCGAGAAATCAATGATCGCCAGATCGGTCAGGTCTCCCGACAGATCGGCCAGAATGGGTAGCTCTCTGTAGACGCTCCTCAGCCTCTCCAGGAACACTTGAGAACAGGATTCCAGCTTCGCCGCTGACGAGGGGCAGTCCGGTTTCGAGGTTAGGCAAGCGTAGTGCAGCTCGCCGATTAGCACGTGCACCGTGTATCTGCAGGAGAGTGGTATTTCCAAGGAGCGTTCTTCAGAAACTGCCGTTTTTTCGAGGGATGGACAATTCAACCGATGGTTACACTTTTCTTTATTTTTTTTTTATTCAAGTCGATGACATTCTACGAGACCTATCGTCCAAGGAAGTCTGTCGGAATACTTGAATCTGAACGCTTGGACGATACTTCTCAGCCACGATGAACGTCTGATTCGACCAATTCCGCACGTGGAACGTGTTAAACGGTTCGATTCAAAGAAACGCGCTTACTTGCCCCGATCAAGGCTGATCTTGTCGTTCTCCAGTGTCTTCAGCCCGTCGACGGTGCTCAAAGCGATCGCCCTGTACGCTGGGTCCCGTTCCGGCGGGTAATCCGCCACGATCTTACATCCGGACTTCTCCCAGAACGCCACCAGAGCGTAATGCACCGTTCTGCCCATCCTCCTCGACTCGTTCGCGCTACCCCCGAATACACACCCCTTATGAACTTCGAACGACTACGAAACGTTCTATCGTCATCCCTCTACCTTCTCCGGTTGAGTCGAGACGATCCTCTCAACTGCCTCGCGCTCGAGACGGGTCCCTGGTACCGTGGATGCCCCCAGAAGTCGACGCCCGTCGCCTTTGGTGAACGCAGACGGAGCACTCGCGTCGTGGAACACGCCGGGTCATTCGCGAGCGGATCGACTGGACGTCCTGCACCAGCTACAGCCGAACACGGTGACTGTTTGCTGTTTACCACAGCTTTGCCGCGTATATCGCCGAATGAGTAATGAAAGAAATTCCGATAATGCTCGATAACGCGTAGATCGTGACCGTAGCTCGCAGCCAAAGTCTCCTCGTCTCGCGGAGCGCCGTTCTTTCATCGCGAATCATCGCGTCCAGCGATTAGATAGGGCTATTGTGATAGATCTACGTGCGTGCCTTCGCTCCCTCCTGGTTTGGAAATGGGGCTCGAGATGTACGAGCATCGCTGGGTCTTTGATTTGTATTTTTGTTGTAGGGTGAAAGCTGCGGAGAAACTGATGGAATCGATGGTCACGAAAGAACCACCGAATGCATCGAGAGGATCATACACTGTTACTTTAAAAATTCACCTCGCGTTCTATTCTGTTTGTTGAAAGACCAAACAATTGTTTTAAAAAAGAGAAATAGTCTTTTTCTTCGAGAGTAATGAAATGTAATTCTGGAATATTTGAGAAACGAAGATTTATCGTTTGCAAAAATTCAAGAATTTCGTGCGATCCCTTAGTTTGATAAAGAGAGAAGGAATCTTGTTTACGAACGGTTTACTAGAACGTACATATTATTAATCGAGCTACCGCGTGGAAGATACCAGCCGCGTATCTTCAGACGGATCGTGGAACATTAATCTGTTCGTTGTTGCGCGTTAATCGTGACCGATAATAGATTCCAAAATACACTGGAACGTTTCCGATAATTAAATATTTGACATAGATACGGCGTTCCAGGTGAATCGTGGCCTGTCGTCCCGCGTTCCTCTGCGATCTACGATCGAAGGGAGGACGACGATCGATCGAAGCGACGAGTCGAAAGCCACCGCTCGATGCTACGCGCGTTTGTCTCGATCCAGTCGATGCTGTTTTCGATTTCTTCGATGGCGTTCCTTTTCGCGTTCTCCGTTACCTTCAGATCGAGCTCCTTCAGAAAGAACTGTCTCGTCTGTAAAACAAATACCCAAACAAGAATGTCATCCCGACGCGCTCTTCGCGGATTCTCGTCTTCGAAGCGCAGACAGTTACTTCTTGCAATTTCTGACGGTCTTTAAATAAGGATACGATGGAACAGACGATCCTCCCTAAGATATACTCGTTCGTCTCGTATTTTACTAGCAAACGTTCCCATCGAGATCTGCGAGGGGATAGGCACGATACTTTAGATCGCGATAGGCGGACGGATGTTGTCTTTTATTTGGAGGTACGTCGATACCGTATGAAGTTCCACGCGACGTCCAATCCCGCGGGATTCGCCGCGATCCTGATCAGCAAGTCCGCGAAGTCCTGCTTGCGAATGAAACTCTCGTCCGTTGCCCTCTCGAGGTATCTGCAGTCGAAAGGATATCGAAGCCGCTGTCAGGTAAACGTAATCTTAAATTTCGCATCTTTTAGGGTATTCCCTCGCATCCGCGAATTTAAAAGATAGCATCGAAATCGGCGAGCATTTAATGCAAACTAGATTTAAAATTGCAAAGCAGGAGAAATAACGAAATGATATTCTAGAATCTGAAGTCTTATCCCGGAAATTCACTCGAATTCTCCGTTTTCATTGGCCAAACAAGAGCAGCTACGTCGCGTCTATATTTCACGTTATACAGCCGATAAATTTATATTCTCCCATCGTGGAACGCCATAAATCCGGCGGGGCTTCGACAAATTGGACAGCGACACGCGAGAAGATAACAGAGAGGCTCTGGCACGTCGAAGGAGGCGGTGGTTCCCTGGCAATTAAGCTTGGGCGAATGAATCGGCCGCTGACGAACCGATTAAGTGTATCTTTGTCCTGAACGGCAGTCATCCCGATCATCAGACGTTCCCTTTCCTGAGCGTCGGTCTGCCTGGCGAGTAGCCGCGACATACGCTCGAATATCGATCCGGCGTCGGTCGACAGCGTGGCGAGGCCTGTCGCACGGTATTATTAACGTGAACAACGAAACGCACGCGCTTAGACGAAGGATATTTACTTCCCTCACCGTACGAGTAAACGATGGACCGAATATCAGCAGGCGGTGCTGGCGCGGCGCTGTCCTCGAAGAGCAAGTTCCTCAGCTTCCTTCCGGCTGTCTCGAGGCAGTGCTCGTGGCCCACGCTGCAAGCTGCGTTCAATATCAATACACGAAATTCTCTTGAAACGAACGGAAACATGATTTATGATCTAACGAGCTGTCGCCTAGATTCCATTTGTTTAAGCGGATTTGGACTAACCTGCGATTGAAGGAGTCTCTCGCGTAAACGCGCCATCCAACTTGCTGGTAAACTCTATCGACGAGACTCCTCGCGTACGACTATGTAAGAAGGTAATTGACGCAAAAGATAAGAAGCGTTGAGGTTAGTTTTAGTGGTTATAATTTCGTGAGTCCACCTGGAAACGTGGAAGCAGGGAGGTTCCTCTCAGAAATTTGTTCATACGCCCGAACCACTCCGCGGCCACGACCCACGGTTGATAATCGTCCTCGTTCATCAGATAAGAAGTTAAATTCATGACCACGGAGTAGTTCAAGTCAACTTCCGCTAAGAGGAAGGCGTCGTGCAACAAGTCCGCTCTGTTCGTCGCGCTTAGGACCTGCGATCGTTTCGAAGCGAAATTAATGGCCGCAGGATTTAAGGTATAATGTAGGAAATAATGACACGTACTCGATGATCGTCGTTTAGTAGATCGATGAAAGTGATCCACCCGTTTTCCGTGTAATTTACTATGTAATAACCTATCGAGTTGTGGTTCAGTTTGATCCAGTCTACAGATTTTTCCAGCGATAATTCCACTGTAATCGTTGAGTCAGTAAATGTTAAAAAATGACGAGTGAAAATTGTTTGTACGCGTCGCTACTACCGCAAGAGAAATTCGCGAGAAACCAGTCCAGCTTGACGCCATCCCTTCTGCTGGTTATGTATCTTATGGGAATCGTCCAACTTCCGTCGCTAAAAATGAAGATAATTATTGAAACGAGAGGGATGCGTCGTAAAAAAGGTGCAGTGAATACTCGATCGTCTGATGGAATCGCTTGCTCGTCGCGAACCGCCGTTGAACCAGTCGGAAGCCAGTATTGTCTCGCTGGACGCTGATCACCGGAAATCCGGGGAACCTCATCCAGCGGCCAACCAAGTCGACGATATCGACGCCAGCGCTCGTGCTATTGGCCAGGATCTCGAAAAGCTCGCGAGACTCCGCATTGCGAAACTGGTAGCTCCGTAAATACTGTCTGACGGCTAGAATAAAGTTGGAACTGGCAACCGCGTCCTCGAGCATCCGGATCACCGCCGCCGCCTATCGTTCAATTGATCAATTGCCTTCCTTCCCGGGTACGTTACATCGAACTTCATTCCCGCGTACCTTTTGATAGGAGATGCGATCGAACGCCTCGTCTATTTCTTCCAAATCCTCGATTCGTTTCACAACCGGACGGGCGCGCAGTTTGACGTCGTGCCTCATGGAAACGTGTTTGGTGGACAGCGGGAACGAGTCCATCTGAGTCGAGGAAACAGGAAATTATAGAAGGTGAAATTGATTCGACGCGGAACGATCGGTTGCGGGTCTGAAAGCGATCGACCAGATTCCAATCCGGGAACAAAGAGTCTATCGCGAGGTGCTCCATGTACGTGGCGAACCCCTCGTTCAGCCAGAGATCGTTCCACCATTTCATGGTGACCAGATTGCCGAACCACATGTGCGCCAATTCATGAGCTATCGTCAAGCTGACGCGTTTCTTGTTTAGGCAGGAACTGTCGTTCTCGCTGTGAAGCAGCTCCGTCTCGCGAAACGTGATCAGGCCCCAATTTTCCATGGCACCGGCCGTGAAGTCGGGTATGGCGACCAAATCTGATGCGATAAGGAACGAGCAGACGACCATGTAGCTGTTTTATGGTCTAATTTTGTTAATTACCGAGTTTTGGTAGCGGATAATCGATCTGGAAGGTCTCTAAGTAATACTTCATCGCTCTGATCGTGACGTTTAGGGCGAACGTCGCTTTGTGCTTGTAAGTTGGTCGCACGCAGACAGAAACTGGAATTTTGCTATCATTTAGGAGAGCCATCTTGGATCCTAAGCACTCGAAGTCGCTGACGAGGAAGGCGACGAGGTACGTGGGCATTGGTGGCGAAGGATCGAAGTGCGCGATCGTTTTATCGCCATGCTTTTTCTCTGCCTCCACTTTCTGAACAATTAGATTAGTGTATTTTAATAGTAGCTTCTAATTGATATGCTGTAGCTTACTTTGATTGGCATGTTCGACAGAGCGTGGAACAGGAACTTTTTGGAGTAGACGATGCGAATAACGAAAGTGGATTTAAAGCTTGGTTCATCGAAGCAGGGGAACGCAGATCTGGCGTAAAAGGGCTCGAACTGTGACACTGCCAATTTTCTATGCGATGGAAGACTGTCATGGTGTTATTGTCTCTTTAATAATGTTTCAAATACCTAGCGTGTTTACCTGATAGATTTATTAGCGTCTAGGTAAGTGCTTAAGTAAAAGCCACTCATTTTTCCTTTTAAGGTACCATTAAAATTCATTTTCAAAAAGTACCATCCTGAAGAGATGTTTCTATCAGGCTTGACGACCAACATCTCTCGTTTGCTCACGTAAGAGACGGTCAGTATTCTAATTTCCGCTTTTGATTTCTCCGCGTACAATTTGATCGAGGATATACACAAAGCTTTCGAATGCAAAATAACAGTGCTTCGATCCTTGAACAAAAGATCGTTACAATGCATAGCGAATCTGCGAAGAAGTTAAATCTCTTTTCGAATTAGAATCACGAACTTTTAATAATTCAAGATCGATACGAACGTTCCCGTGGAACTCGTCCTTTTTAAAGTCAGGCGAAATCTCGATTACGTATTTCCTGGGAACTACATCCTCTGGGAGGCGTTTCTCGATCTCTACGGGCTCATTGTAATATGGACTTGAATTATCCGGGGTAACCTCGCCGCTGATCACACCGGAATCCTTCGTCTTCATTAAGACTATTGTAATTAAGATAAATCGCCAGATGGTCATTTTGCTTCCGGAACAAGGGTGCCTTGTTTCATGCACGGTCTTCCTTATCTTGTCAGGCAGCAGAGTTCAAGTTGAAAAACGAGTCTCTTCGCGTATTGAAACCATAACTGATTATCCTCCATAAAGTAGGATGGAGTGTTTTTCAATTAAAAAATTACGTGATTCGTAATCATAGGAATTGGTTAGATATGTCAAAGAAACAAATTCCGCGCATTACTTCAGTTCGAAGGGAGATCGGACATCGACGAGGAAAGCTGATATCATTGTTTTGTGAAACCCTGTAGATCAATTTGTAGATAAAGGGACGTTCTTTTAATAGCATGATAATGATGTAGAAACAATTTCGTGTCGTACATTGCACCAGCGGCTTTCATCCAGTACACTACACTGTACTAAAGTGAAAGTAACCCAGAAGAATGAGCGTGAACCGAGTTCGAAGCAGTAAACCAATCAGAACGTTCACATTATCTTGCTGGTAGAGAGAATTTGTTAGGGAAGACAAGGATGCGAAGAATTCGGTTTGCGGAGAGGGAAATGTATATATCTTACATAACGCTGGAAACCAGTTAGTCCACAGTGAATTACTGTGCGTTGTACTAGACTGACGACAAGTGTCTGATCCATTCATTTAAGAAAAACAACGGTGCGCGCAAGCAATTATAGATTTACAACAATGGCCAGCTACAAATTAATATATTTCAACGTGATGGGATTGGGGGAGCCCATCAGATTTCTTCTCAGTTATGGAGGCGTCGATTTCGAGGACGTTCGCGTGTCACATCCCTCTGAAGAGTGGACCAAAATGAAACCAAGTACATCCACATTTCTTTCGATTTTACATCGATTAAAACCCGGTAGAATTCGTAGCTGAATTTGAACGTTTTTCCAGCACTTCCTTTCGGTCAGCTGCCCGTGTTGGAAATTAACGGCAAAGTTTACTCGCAAACGTTGCCTATTTGCCGTTACCTGGCCAAACAGTTTAATCTGCTCGGCAAAACCGATTTGGATACGCTACAGATCGACTCGATCGCGATGGGTCTCCACGATTTCCGGCGGTGTAAATATTGATTTCTTCCCTGTGCAAATTAATTCTTTTCCAAGCGATACGCTATCGTAAATCATTCCACCATGTTCAAGGATTGTGCAACGTGATCAGTACATGCTCTGTCTTTTTCTCTTTCTTTCTAGTGACAATATCGAATTATTATAGGGAACAAGATCCAGTTTTGAAAGCCAAGAAGAAAGTCGACGTAATGACGAACGTGATACCGTTTTACTTGAATAGACTCGAAGAACTAGCAAAGAACAACGGTGGATATTTGCATGGCGGTCAGGTACGCGAGTTCTTTATAAATTCGATCGTACAGAGAGTTGATATTATTTTTGGTTTTTTTTTTATATTCTTTTAGTTGAGTTACGCTGATCTCTTTTTCGTCGCCATTACGGATGCTTTAAGTACGGCATATGAATCCGAGATTACGAAAGACACGCCGCATCTGAAGTCTTTGAAAGAGAAGGTTTTGGCGATTCCAAATATCAAGGCGTGGGTGGAGAAGCGACCAAAATTGGAATTTTAATAATCGACGCGTATTTTTAACGTTTGCGCGCGAATTAATGTATATCGTTAACACCGTGTATCGAGTAAATACAATAGTATGAAAATCTTCGTTCTTACAACTGCATTTCAATTATTGCACAAGATTGCAGTTTGAATCTGGCGGTGCAACGTGTGGACTGCTACCTTACCAGTTGCTGCTCGCGACACGACAACGTGTCATTAAAAAACAGTCATTGCGCGAAGTAAAGCGAGGAGATAAGCACCGTAATTGAAATGTAAATGAATTAAACTCCAAATTTGGAAGCGGTCAAAGTTCTTTGCGCGGTGACTAACAAGTGGCCTACTAACCTAGTTGAACGAAACGATCGATACGTCTATTTTAACGTCAATTTCCGTTCGATCGCAAGAATCGTTTAATCGCGAAAATGAGACCGTGCCGTCTGCGGATTTTGGAAAAGGTCAGATTCTAATTCGTTTTAGCGTAAGACAGTCGATTGACCAGTGCGGTTAGTGGCGCCTCCACACGGTGAACGGGTGGCGGCAGCTGGTGGCGGCGCGGCCAATCAGCGGTCTCGAATGATCGCTGCGCGTGGAGGGATGCGCGACCGTCTCCTAGCCGCGGAGCCGTCAGTGTGCGCGCCGCGGAGAGCCAGACAGATAGACATCTTGTAGTAGAATTTAGCGGCGTGGTGTTTTCGACCGTGGGTGTCGGTGTCACGGTTTCGTGTCGCGGTGCTCGTCATTACGGTGTCGTCGCCGTCGCCGTCGTCGTCGTCGTCGTCGTCATCGTCGTCTTCGCCGTCGTCGTCGCCGCCGTTGTCGTCGTTGTCGTGGTCGTACTCTCTGTGTTCACGGCCGCGATCGTTGTCGTTGTCCTCCGCCTGATCGCCGTGCTCGTTAAAAGTCCTCGTCTACGCGGCTGTCGTTCAACGGAGGAGGGCCCGTGTCGCGCTGCTCGTCGTGTGGTGGTACCGCGGTTGCGAGACCCCGTCGTGCGGGCCGTGCAGCTCGCGTGGTCCAGCGATCCAGTTACTCGCCCCGCAAAAGGCGTTGGTGGTACCTTTTGTCGGGCAGAGGGATAGAGAGAGAGCAAGGCAGAGAGAGAGAGAGAGAGAGAGGGAGCGAGAAAGACGAGAAGAGGACGTGCCGTAGGTCGTTCGGTGTAGTAAATATACGGGGAGTGAGAGGGACACGACAGAATAATTTCTCACTCTGCAAACGCCCAATGAACAACGCTTCGGAGCCACCGATGTGCCGCACCGTGCGATAACTTCCGTCACCTCTCCGACCCCCGTCTCCTCCCTCCCTTACTCCGTTGCGTGTGTATGTGTGTGTGCCGCGCCGGGCTCTCGAGGTGAAAATACCGCCCTCTCCTTCCACCCAACCCCCCGTTCGAGAGGAAGGTGCTACCTACCGCGCGAGTAACTACGGCTAGAGAAAGAAGAAAAAAAACAGTGACAGAGTGACACAGTGAGAGAGATAGTGGGAGAGAGAGAGAGAGAAACGATCCTGTGTGACCGGGGAAGAGGAAGAGTGAAATAGAGAAGAGCGAGGAGAGAAAGAGAGCGAGAGGCCGGCGCCCACCCGTCAACCATCCTGATACAGCATGACCTCGAACAACTCGCAGAAGCTCTCCACGACGGAACGAGTGATCAAAAGTAAGTAACATGTAAACGATAGTTTTTTCTAATCGCGTTCGTCAATGGTATTATCGTCGCGTACGATGTATACGATGCCACCTTAGTTTGGTACGTGCGTGTCAGTGTACGCGCGATCTTAACTTGTGTGTACGTATGCGGCCTCGTCTTTTCCGGTCACCTCGGTCGGTACGTCAGTCTGCTCTCGTATTTCTCGACGTCGCGTTTCTTTTCCTCCCTGTCGTATCGCTGCTACCGCATGGACGATTCTTATCTATTCCGCGATTACCCTAATGCCTCGCGTAGTACGTCGTATCGTGGCGTTTCGAAAACGAACGAGAAATAAGCAGGCACGTCAAAACACGTCGCGTGCCGTACAGGATTGATTTTCTTCGTAGCTTTGCGGCGCCATTGCTATCGACCTGCCAGCATTCTCATTGACCCTTCGAACCACGCTTTTCCACCCTGCCGTTCTATCCACGATCCCCTGTGACCACGGAATCTCACGAACAGACCAAACAACCGCGATTCCTTCCGTCCCATTGCCCGTCATCCGTTACCCCACGATTTTTCTTCCTCTCCCTCGGTATCTTTCTCGGTTTATTTCACGACGCGGAGCAACCTAACCTAATACGTGCTCGTTTTGCACATCAACCCCGCCTCCCCCGCCATGTTCTTGTCTGCAGAGCCGTGCAGCTCGCGCGGTTAGCCTCGTTTCCACGAGGTCGAGGAACGGAATCGTCTCGAGGACGCGGCACGCTGCTCTCGACGATTTCGCGTCTGGACGTCGTCGGTTCGAACAGCTGACCGGCTCGCGTGTACATGCTCTAATGCGTGTCCGATGTAAATACGCGTTTTCGCAGCCAAAGAACCGACGATTATCGTCGACGATTATTATCGTTTCTTTCGCGAACCTGTCGGAAACTCGATCCGCTTTTTACCACATTTCTGGTCATCCATTCTTCTCCTCGCACGCGCTGTTGCATTTTCATGCGACCTTCTTTTTTTCCCCGCAGAATAATTAATATCTCGGTCGGTGCTTACCGTCAGACGCAAAAAATGCGGTCAAACGTTGCGCTACGGAACTCGTCGATGCGTTCTCGTTTAAGGAGATCTCTGCAGTGACCTAAATTTTTCTTCCCCCGCTATTTAAATTGTATGTTTCGTCGAAATTTCAACTCCGTTAACCAACTCCCCGCGATTTCGCTGGGAGTTTAAGGTCGTTCGCTCGAAGCCATCGAGCGGTAGGGTTAATGGTTTCACGTTCTCCTTCGATCCCGATGCGTACTGCTCGCACAATGCCCGTTGTTGGGCGTATTTTCGTTTCCATTCTTCGCTCGAGGCACACGCTGATGTATTGTCCGCCGTTCGCCGATACAAGCATGCCCTTTTTAGCCGAGGAAGCGTGCTGACCCACATTGCTGCCGAAAAGGGGAACTGGTTCAGGACGTACAGGTGGCACTTTAGGTCGTCGACCTTTATTGCGTGGCGCCCTCCGCGTGTTTTTCTTTCCCCTTCCGGACCCTGGACTTGCATTTTTCGCCACTCGATCTTTTACGCACAGGTTCTCGCGAAACTCGTTGGATCCTTTTCAACGATATTCGATCGGTTTATCTACCAGGTACTTCCTTGTTTCGATTACCGATAACTTCGAGGGGGCAGAGATCGAGACGGCCGATGCTTATCTTATCGCAATCGCGTGCGCATCGATGCGTTAGGTTGCGAAATTCACGAACGTTCACGGTTAAGGTGGATTTCGCTCGGAGAACGTTTCGAACCTGCTTTAGACGCGCAGAATTGACAAGTAGTCCCGCGTGAGTTGAAACGGAGCAAAAATAGACGTCGCCGCGGTCATGCGTGCGGCCGCGAACTATCAACCACCGAATATAACTCATTGTCGTGACGGGAATATCGTAATTTGGAGGATCTCCAAGTTCTGTCGGCGATTAACGATTTTTATCCGGCCCCTCGATAATCCGTCGTCGCATTATTCATCGACGACGGCGCGGAGAGCCCCGGCATTTGTCCGTCATTCGTTCGCTCGATCTTTCCGCGGTGCTTCACGGACCGTTCTTATTAAATCGACTCCGATCCGGCTATTAATTGCTCGGTATCCGCGTAGCGGGTTCTACGGCGAATCTGAAACGAATATTTCTAAACGAGTGCAATCTAATTCGCCCGAGGCGGCTCTGCACGGGGCAATATAGAAAAGGCGGTTTATTTATAGCGGATCTTTCGAAGAATGCTAAATTTAAGAAGTTCTAAAATCGCTATTTTGCTTTCGAAGTTTGTCTACTTTCGAGCCTCCTTGAGTTACGCCTGGTATTGGACGATGGAAACGGCTCGTTGCTCGTTCAGGGTTAAGTTATACGTTGACTTCTATTTCTCGGTCGCGCATCGAGCCGCGTGTGTGCGCCACTCGGTATGGAAATTGCGTTTGTCACAACTGGCGCATCTGTCGGGATGGTCTGGAACGCGAGCCACCTTCTGTCCCGCGTCTGCCATTTTGCGTTTGTCTCCCGTGTTTGTTTTCCACCTTCTTACGAGAATTATCCCCCCCACCGCTGACTATGCAAATTCGCCTCGAAACGAGAACGCTTCGTTCTCGCGTTCTAACAGAAAGGCTGCCGATGGCAGCTGTTTCCAGGTTGTTCACTGAACTTTGATGTTCCTTTTGAGTATTTACGTACGTATGTGCACGTGTGTACGAGCGCGGTTCGGTTTCGCAGCGGCGAGGGCTATAACTCAATTTTAATGGATATTAGGCGCAATTGTGAAGCAGTCTCGGTATGTGGTGACAGGGTGGTAATGTCGAATAACAAATTTCGCGCGTTCACATTTATACAGACTTTGGCCCAGGCCCTTGGCACCACCGTATGAAACGCGAAGCTAAGAAAACATGCGGTTCCCCACTCGCTGACCCATATGTTGAATATCGCAATACCATTGTCTGAAACCACTCGAAATCTTATACGTGAACCCCAAATTGATCGCCATAGAACGCTACGAAGTGCCATCTCCTTTAATCGCTTTGCACGCCACGTACTCGCAGCCTAATTCAATTTTTAATTCGCTAACGAGCATCAGAATCGTTCCTACACAAAATCCAGCGCGATTCTAGTCTCGATCGTATTGTCCTCGCGATCAGATCAGTTTGGAGAACGCTTTCGTTACCTCCGCTCTCGTCCCTCGTTCCTCTCGCAGAGATGCAGAGGGCAGGGAGAAAAATTGGACGTGGAAATATAAATAAACGGGCGGCACAAAGGGAGGAATAAAAGGAGTTAGTTACGACGGAACGGTGTTTGGATTATTTCCGAAGCTGACGACAGGACTCACGATGTTCGACGCGCGCGCCCCAGCGCCGCATCGTCAATTTACGTTCGCGCAACAACCACTTTCTCCCCCGTTGGACAATTACCGAATTTAAAAGGCATCGCGTTACACGGCTCTCGCGTTACCGAGCTAATATTTTTCCAGTCTAATTGCGTCTCCAGCCGGTCGCCGACTACCGCCGCCATCGCCCTCCACCCTCTCCGCAACCCCCTGAACGCGATATTTCTGCACCGTTGAAATTCATACTGCCGCGGACGCTGGATCGTCGCGGAAACGGGAGCCCGTCGTCGAACGATTCCGTCGATAATTGCCCGTTCGACGAACACGCGCCACCTAATTGGAGGCGTGACGCGGCGATTAATGAAATCGGGGGTTGCGACGACGAGTTTTCTAATCGACCGCCGAAAGTACGAGAAACTGGCTCCGTTTCGATCGCCATCGCCTCTGTTGGAATTTAATTGGTAGAGTCGTAGTCTTTTTTCTCCCCCTTGGCTTCTTCCTTTCAGTCATTTGCGATATTTTAATTGTATTCTCTACGTACCGCTCGCAATTTGCATTTTAATTGCGAAAAGAGACAATTCGATGTCAAAGACGTGTTGGTCTGCTAAATTATACCTCTTGCGCGTTGCTCTTTCAAATCTACGTCAAAGAAGAGGAATACACTGGTAATTACATTTTATTTGAACGCGACAGACGCCGCTCAAGCCTTTCAAGTATCGCGGTGGCCGTCCACTGACGAGCGCATTGTCTTCAGAACGTTTTCGAGGCGGTCGCATCCAACTGTCCGTAATGAAATCATAGAGCTCAGTCGCTAACGACATTACGCGAGCCCGATTGCGAGATAATCGTTCTGCTCGCGCATGGTCTTAAACCGTGTCCCGATAATCTCGTTAAATAAAAGGAGAGATTAGAAGAGCACCGTTGTACGCGTATGATCAACTTTGGGATTCTTCTCTCTTTAATTAACCCTGGAACCAGTTTCCCTTGATGAAAATACCAAATTCGGGAGCATCGTTGGATCGAGTTTTAAGATTCGTGGATATTCGGTCGCGCGTTGGAACATGCGTATATTTCCAGCAAGTTCACCGGAAATCTGGCCTCTGATAATAAAGATCACGTTCACCGGGTCGTTCTTTAGTGGCGAGAAAAATTGCATCCCCCTACCTCGCGATATTCCTGGCCCGATGCATTCTGATTGCATTAAATATGCAGAGTGTACGTGCACACCGCCGCCGCTCCTCTTTTCCCCCTATTTCCCACCCCCGTCCTCCGTTCGATCGTTCTTACCTACCACCGTCCCACGTTTCACCCCTTTGCTCAGACTGTCTCACGGATTCACCTCCTTTTATGCTCCCTTCCGGTTCTGACGAACTCTATAAATAATGGAGAAACGGTGAAGTACAAATTGCTCTTTATGGAAATTGACTTCATCGTTGTCGTTTACCTACCCTCCGTTCTCCCTCCTCGTTTCACTCGATATCGTCTTTTACTCCCCTCTCGGCGTCGGTTCGCGAGGGAGCCGTTCGATCGGAAAAGAATTCTTCGCGAAACCGTGGGGTGGCTCTTCCAGTTCTCCGTTCATTCGTTCCGCGTTTATTCCTTTCGCGAAGCTGTCGATACGTATTTCTTTTATATCGGTGCCTCGTCGATTTTCGTCGCAGAAATTCTGGATACGTCTCAGCGCTTAATTTCACCGATGAAACTAAATACCGAAATGTTGATTAGCGAATACTTGATGGATATCAAATTAATTGGATACCCATTACCTGCTGATTACGCAAAAAGGAGCGTGCAACAGTTCACCCTCAAAGGGTGAACCGTATTGCTTCTGTTGCTCCACGCTGCCGTTAAAAAACGAAGAAAGGCTGCGAAAAAACCAGAATCGAGAAGAACCGTCGAAAGTAAAAAAAAGAAAACGATAGTCAGTAAGGAAGAAAAACGAAAAGCCTCTCTGGCAAAGCGTCACGCAGGCAAACAAGCGGGATCGGGTAGGTTCGCGGCGCGGGTTCAATTGAAGGCAACTGGCAATGATCGAGAACTCGTGATCGCGAAAGTGATAAATGAATCACGGAGCGTGGCTCGCGGTGTGTAATCCCGCGATTTCGAAACGCGCTGCGGGGTCGCGGACGATCCGTGCCGGTTCCCGTCCGATCGGTTCCGGCGAACGACGCGCGCCATCGCGGATATTAAACGTCCGCGCACGCAGAGACGACGCTATCTCCCGTCCGTTAATCTAGGATTTGCATCATCCGACGTAACACGGCGTTGTTCAGCTGTACCGTTATTTATTAAAGACGGCGTAACGATTCCGCCGCGTTATAGATAGCGGACCGTTGTGTGTGTCATTATTTGCCAACGGTGGCGGTCTATAAATAATTTCATAGCTTCATAATGCCTGCCTTCGTAAGCTATTTTCGTTTGCTCGAGAGCGACTCGCCGATCGTTCCGCGACATCGTGATAGGATGCCACGCACGAACCGTGGGGACACCCTTTCGCCTCGTTGGCCACGTGCTCTCCTCGACGATGGCCAGCTCGAGCTCGCCTCCAGTGCCGTTTTCATCGTTTTAATCGACCATTTTTCGTCTACCACCCACCGTCCTCGTCGATGATCGTAAAGAATGGTAACTATCGAGGCGCAAGGTTCGAGGCGGCTTCGCGAACTCCGGCCAATTTATTCGCAGCCTGATTTTATGGTTGGCCCGTGGAGCGTTTATGCAAATTTATATTTTT
This sequence comes from Xylocopa violacea, assembly GCA_963969225.1. Lineage (NCBI taxonomy): Eukaryota > Metazoa > Arthropoda > Insecta > Hymenoptera > Apidae > Xylocopa > Xylocopa violacea. The sequence continues at coordinate 22,189,426 of CAXAJV010000014.1, forward strand.
ATGGACAGGGCTAGAGGGAGGGGGTCGGTTTAAAAAATAGACGCTCCGACCGTGCGCGTACAGAGACGCTAATTTCGGCTGTTTTCGTTGGTAACGTAAATATCGAGATTGTTTCGAAGTGCAGCGTCGCTGGAGCAGCGACAAAGTTTCGCTCGAGCACGTAAACAGAGGGACGCGCGAACGGATTGACGTAATTACGCGTAACATTGATATAATCGCACGTGCTGATTAGTCACCGAGGTAAGACGATCAATTTACCTTGTGCGTTTGTGGCAGCGATAGAAATGGTATCAGTGCGTCGCCTGGCGCTCTCCTCCGCTCTCGTGCGAACGTAAGCGATAAAACGGGAGGATTAACGCGCGCAAACAAAGAGAACAAATGTTAATTACACTCGTCGGCGGCACGTGTTTGCCACCCACGTGGCGCCTGATAAGATCGCGAGGAGCCTCGAGGATCGCCGTTTGTAATATCAAGAATGTGTCTCGGCACATGTGACCTAATTCCCTTGCTTAATGAATTCCAACGCTTCCCTTTCTCGCCCCCACGTCCGATAGGGATACAGATGTCAAGAGACAATATATAGGTATTGTTTTATAAAATCCTATTAGCGTCGCGACGTACACATTTATTATACTCTAGCTCGCGAACGAAAATAATGTGTTTGGGGTTAGCTGAGTGGTTTGTTATTCACGGGTCTGAAATAGCGTGTTTGCCTGCGGATTGACATCTGAATAAATCCACTGAAGCGAATTTTGATATCCGCCCGTTCGAACAATACGTCACGGTTGCCGAATAATACGAGGAAAGAACGAAAGTTGCGGTGGCTGGAAACGTATTCTTGGCAACCTGTTTAAAATAACGCGTTGGAATCTGCAGAAGTCGCGTTGTTTCGTTTCTTAGACGCCATTGTCCATCGATTTATCGTTATTCCATTAGAAATTTGCTAAACGAAACCCTCAAAATTCTTAATCCGTACGGGCAATTTCTCGTTGTCCAACTTTAAACACCCTCGAAAATTCGCACGCGAAACAACCCCAAAATGCAGTCCCTCGAGGATATCGAATGCTAGCGATGACTTCGATCTCTCGTCTCGTTCCTTAATAATTAATAATCGAGACGAGAAGAAAAGGGAGCCGTAGAATGGTAGAGGAGAGACTGAAAATTTCGAAGATGAAAAGAGGCGTTCGTTTGCGAGTCGAATTTAATTACTCGCGCGTCGATCACCGAGTGATGTCGGTGCGGTCGAGCCTCGACGCTGATGGGGTGCATAAAAATGTTCAGGGCGAACAGCGCGGTTCAAGGAAGCTGAGGGATCGGGTGTTGGTATAGTGGCACTTATATAGTGGCTAGTATAGCAAGCATAGGACGCAGTATAACCGGGTCCCGTGGTGGCTCGTGGCTCACGGCTGGGTGGAGTGTAATAATAGACGCAAACTCATTTGGCTGGTTGGCCAACTACATTTGGCTCGACCGTCGTCCACTGTTCGTTCGTTCGCTGCTCGTGTCGGGCCGGCGAAATTTTTGTTGACTTTGCGAAAGAACAAATAAACAGACACCACCTCGATTGTTCTCACCGCCGTTTCGCGCCTCGTCAACCCTTTCCCTTGCGTTGCTCGCAGCCTCCCCAGTCGGCTTCGTTCCCCTTTCTCGCGGGACCTTTGCTTGGGGATTTTCAGCTGCCTCCAGATCTTTGGTTAATTCGGGACCGTTCTTCCAACAGCCACGCCATTGCTCGTTGAATTCATTTCTTGGTCGACCAACGTCTCCTCGTCGCGAGACGGGGCTTCTATTTCCGTGGACAAACGATCCGTCGATGTCCAGTTCTCAAGGGCCGTCTGGTGGCACAAAAGGAGACATTTTTGTTAACTTGGCGAAAGAACAAATAAACAGACACCACCTCGATTGTTCTCACCGCCGTTTCGCGCCTCGTCAACCCTTTCCCTTGCGTTGCTCGCAGCCTCCCCAGTCAGCTTCGTTCCCCTTTCTCGCGGGACCTTTGCTTGGGGATTTTCAGCTGCCTCCAGATCGTTGGTTAATTCGGGACCGGTCTTCCAACAGCCACGCCATTGCTCGCAACGAACGATCCTCGTTGAATTCGTTTCTTGGTCGACCAGCGTCTCTTCGTCGCGAGACGAGGCTTTTATTTCCGTGGACAAACGATCCGTCGATGTCCAGTTCTCAAGGGCCGTCTGGTGGCACAAAAGGAGCCGGACCAGGATATTCGAGAGGATATTCGGCAGGGTCGCAAGGGGCGAGGAAATCGCAGCCGTTCGCGGAAATTTACGGAACCGTCTCGTGCCAAGGGGTGAAAGAATGCGATTGGTGGTTCGAGTGGCGCACTTCCGACCAAGGGCCAGGGACCGTGATCGAGATTAACCCCGAAATCGAGGATCCTCCGTCGTCCATCCATATGGTCGAGTTCTACTTAGGATTTGCGAAGGGTGAAACCAGTTTGTCGGGGCTGAAACACGATCGATTCGAGCACTGGCTTACCGTTACGAAATCTTATTAGAGTTCGTTGCGTGTCAACGATATGTTTGCAGGCGAATTACGGCTAATTAACAATATCTTGCTACCACGCTATTACGCTCGTAAACAATGACTCATTATCGTTATCGTATTCGAGAGACAGAGTACGCAACTCGAACGTTATTCCTCCATTATTTTCCAAGGCAAAATTTAATTCACTCGCACTGGTTGTTCAACAAGACTGTGCTCTGCAACGAAATTTCCTCGCGTTGAATGCATTGCCACTAGTTTCTCTCATCGTCTCTGTCGTCGAGCGACGAGTTCTTTTTGCACGGAATAATTTTATGACGAATCGCGTCGCAGATTAACCGAGACGGCGATTATCTCGGAAGAAGTTTCAGCTCGGTCGTTCTCGGAGGCGAGGAGGACGATAGTTGTTGCAATTATCCCCGAAACGAGGACCCGCTAACTCGTTCGAAGTCGATGCATTGTACGGCACGATTCGCAGCCGTAACTTTCACGCGGCACGCCGGTTTGCGTCCCAACGACGCGTCGCAGATTATCGAATCCTTAGCTAAATGGTCTTCGTGGAAGTCGTAGAAATTCTGCGCGGAACGATAGAGCCGCGCGACGCGGTGTAACTTGCTCTATTCGACCCCTACTTTATCGTTTCACCAACAAATTCGACTGTTCGATGCACATTGTGTACAGAGTGCATAATTAATAAACTTTACCTTGGCCCTCGTCGTGGGCCACTTCGTAAGCCACTCGAAGATACGCGAGGTCTATCTCGACACATCGGGGACTTTCGAAACTTCCCGGGACGCGTCCAAGTTCGTTAAGCCTATTTATTAAGTCTTCCGAGATTCCTCGAGACGTCTCCTCGATTTGCATAATATTTCCTCGATCGATCGGCGACTTCGCCAACCGATGCTGGCACGCTTGCACCGACAGCTGCGTCGAACGCGTCGCAGCTTCGAAGAACGACTCGTTCGCACTGGATCGCGATGGATACCTGCAGGGGGAACGAAAAAAAAAACTGTTCCGCTCGAAAAAAACGCACACGCGGAACCTGGAAAAATCAGGTAAACGATTTAGAAAACAATTCGATTAGGCTGCGCGCGGTTGGCGTGCAATTTTCACTTTTCATTCCGCAACCCCCCGCCGAACGAACGCCGCGTCGAGAGAGAGAACGAGTTAAAGCCATATTGTTGCTGTGAAAGGCAAACTATGTACACCCACCGTTCCACCGTAACGGCGGCACGTTTACCACAATGTTGCCATTTACCCTGGAAAACAAAGAGGATCGCGTGTGTCGCGGCCGAATAAATCGTTGGGCCTGGGCGGAGGGGGGCGGACAGGAAATTAAAACCCTCAATTAGTGCAACCTTGTAACCTTGTCAGCGAGTTCCTGCCGCCTCGAGAATCGATACGGCTCCCCCTATAGATGCGCGAGTAGCGCGTCCGCCTTGTCAGATCCCGTTAGCGGCACCCGGGGGTTGCCCGGAGGGTTGCCCGGAGGGTTGGCCAGGAGGGTGAAAAGGGGACGGCGGTGAGAATCGACTTTTCGATTTAATCACGTTGCATCGCTATCTTCCAATCGTTTCAGGAAGACAATTATTTAACGGACGGCTGCTCGGAGAAAAATGCCCCCCCCCCCTCCGCTTCCACTGTTCTCGAGCCCATCGACCGACAAACTGAAACCGTCGATCGGCGATTTAACGAACCGAGCCGCTCGTCGGAGCAATTAAAAGGGAGGGATTGTTCGTCTGCTTTCTTGTTGGCTCGGTTAAGGCAGTCGTTCTGATATCAATTCGGAAAGTAGGAAATTGAATCGCGCCGCTGATTGTTTCGCGGCGTCGCTCCTGGCTGCGGGGTAGAATACGCGTGTCGTTTAATGAGATGCAACGGATACGAGCGCAGACGAAAATGTATGGATCGGCGCGGCGCATCAATATCCAGGCGGTGGAATTAATAAAGGGAGAAGATGAATAGAAGACGCACACGCGGTGCATAGATAGGCTTCGAGCAACAAAGCTCGGGGTATTCACGGTCCGAGTGATCGTGGCGGGGCGTAAACGTTAACTCACTGCGATGCATTTCCTCCGCTGGGGAATCCTCGGGGCCCGCCGAGAGGAACGACGACTAATCTTCGACGACCTCGCGCGACCCTCCCGCGGAAGGTCGTACCTTCATTTAGCATGGCGTCGTTCGCAACGAAACCAGGCCATCGACGAAGGGCGCACGAATTCATTACGCGGCCCGCTTTTCGAACCTGAACCCGGAATACATCCGATCGAACTCGCCTCGCTTCTCGTCCCCCGCTCGAATTTAATCTTCCCCCGGGTTCACGGGGTTCGCGGCGCGTTCGCGACGCTACCACGGCTCGTGATTGGGGTTCAGAGCTCGCCTTTTTTGCGCGGTTTTCTTTGGACCTCGTCGAGGGCGAAGGAGAAAAATCTACGGTGGTCTGATGAGATTTTTTTCCGCGAATCTCGCGAGCGAGGGCGAAAACTTTGTGAAATACGACATTTTGTGGAGCTGGTAGGTTGAAGCTCGTTTGGTATAAAGGGCTGGTGGCAGATACGCAACGTCTACATTCAGTGAACCAAGTATGATTTATAAATTTCGGTGGGACCAAACCAACCGCGATTTGTTCGCGAATAACTCGCAATGTCCGCAGAGGAGACACCGAAAACTAGTTCCCAACGAGCCACTAATCGTTATCCTGCGCTCAGAGGACCGGAGGTCGTGTGTCAGAACAGCGGCCCTTCGTATTCACGCATCAACAGGTGAACGATCGTCCTCCGTTTTCACCACTGTCCGCGCCCCTCGACCCTGCCCTCCACGCCGAACGCCAACTTGCTCGAGCAAACAGAACAGAAAAAACTACCCCCAAAGTCACCCTGCGTCTCCTGGCCGAGCCAATTACCCTGCCCCCTAAAATATTGCCGCACGAAAAAACAAAAACACAACGAGGGTGAAGAGCGCGTGTAAAAAAAGAGACGGAACGGAGGTTCGACAGAGGTGAAGCGTGGATCGAGCTCGAGGGAGGAGAGCAGAGGCGAGGCAAGGGGTGAAGAGAGAGAAAGAGAGAGAAAGAGAGAGAAAGAGAGAGGCGGGGCACCGTGGCCAGATCAATACACTCGGCCAACCCCGTAGTAACGCATAGAATACCTTATTCATAACATACCGGCGTGTCCGGTGTTTTCTTTCAACCCCCTCGCCGTTCAGCCGCGCGCGGCCAGTCTGTATTAAAGCATGCAGCTTGAAAGAGACCGGGGGTTAAAAGAGATAACGGTACGAACGAGGCGAGCCTGTGGGGATCACCCTTTACCTACGTCGCTCCTCGCTTTTTCGTCTCTCGAAGCGACTCTCCGAGTTCCTGACTTGGCTCAACTCCCCGTGCGGGAAAATGTCGAGGTTGCCGACGATGGAAGGCCACTGGTGGCTCCAGCGAGTCGATGATTCTGCAACCCGTTGGACGAAAGATTACCTTCGAATCGAACTTTTAGCGTGACTCTCCGTCTCTCGCGAAGAGTAAGCTTGGAATCAATTCGGCTGTTGTCCACGATCGTTCGCGGTGTATCCGCTGCCAGAGTTCGCGTCTTCAGGAAGATATACGAACCTACCCCAACGACTAATCACGGCCCCACAACAAACCCAAACCCTCCGAACCGCGGCTGGAACCGCAGAATCAATCTCCCAGATGATTCGACGGGAATCGTTGGAAATAAATCGGGGCGGTAGGAACCGAATCTTTTCATTCGTCGATCCTATCGCCATCTTTCTTTGATATTTAAATTAATCGATACCTGACCTTTCGAACCATGTGTATAGATGGTATTATTAATTTGCTCGGTCAACTAAGCTGAGAGCTAAGCGGTTGGAATATTACGCGGAAAGATTTATTAATAGTCGGACAATCGCGAGAATAGAAATATCGAAGCAATCAAGCAGCGGACGATCGTTCAACCGCGTCGTTAAATAATGAAACAGCGATGAATCGCGCTCGACGCGAATTCCACGGTGATTGACGCTTGTTAAACAATATTTCCCCGGCCACGGTGACCAGTTCCCCGGTTCATTAATCGTACGCTCCGGCGAAGGTAGCCGGTTTCTCTCGTTCCGATGCGCTTCGCTTATGAAACTTTTAATTATGCGCGTCCGCCCCGCCGAACAAAGTCTACGCGATGTTATCTCGTTCAGTAGTCCTTCGTTTATTTATATACCTCCGTCACATTCCGTACCCGCGGACCGTTCCTCGTCGAAACTTTTAACCGGTCCTTCGTCTCGCCGGAGTCGTAGATGCGCCATCTCGAGAAACTTCTCTGCTTTCGGGGAAGAAATACCTTCTCGAGGAATTCGTGCTCAGCTTCTTATAGTTTATGTTTACGAGATTAGTTTCTTCTTTGTACCGTCTCCCGTCTGCTTAGAGCACGGCCATTTTTTACGAGACTTTTGCCTTTCCTTTTTAATATCGCCGACCTTTCGTTTTTCCTTTAATTCCTGTCGTTCTTCCGGAAAAGTCTATCCGTCCGCGAGGAACGATTTATTTTCTACCGAAACGGGCATCGAAATTTCCATTTGAAATCAGCCAGGTTAATTTATAGGTGAGACGCGTCGAAGAAGCGAGGGCCTTGTTAAAATTCAAATTTGTTGCCCGAGGTGCTGGAATTTCAAGACTCCCCCCGCCCTCGTTCCTCCGACAAACCCCGTAACTTCGTCTCTATTTTCTTTTCTGCTCATTACGCAAAAGAGTTACTCGTTCATGAATTATTAATCGTCGATCTTCGATATTGAATAAAAAAATCGGCCCACGTCCGCGGATTCCTCCAGCCTCGATGGTAGCTGGCTGATTTGCCTAATTCTTGTATTCCTCCAGCTCGAACTTCGACTTTACGACCCCTTCGCGGCGGTGTTTATCCAGAAACTTGCCGGATGGTATCGCGTGTACGTTGAAACAGGCTTCTCGACGTTTACTCGAACGTTGCTCGAATTCTTTCCTCTCCTTCGCCGCATTATTCCCCGATATGGAATCTATTCTCTGTATACTCTTCGCGTGCGATCGGTCGATTCGACGAACTGAATTTCCTCGATAAGAATCGTTCAGAATTATTAAGGATAACTCGTAGCATCCTGTGTTACGTTCCGTCGAGTGCGGGTAATTAGATTTAAATGCTGGAAGCTCGACGACCAATCGAACGGGAGTATCCATCTTATGGTCCCGTTCGTAAACGACTGGGTCGACGCGTCGACAAGGGGGATGCAAACGCGAAATCTGTGAAACGCTGGCGAAGTCACGTCCTCGTATCGTAAACCTGGATGCAGTGGTGGAGAAACGGTAAGCGAATCGTCGTTCCCGTGTGAAATGGACTCGAACGGTCGGGATTAAACGCGAAAAGATTCTGCTGATCTTATTCCACCACCGCTGGGGACGAAACGGGGAGGGATTGTACGAGCTTCGCGGAGTTCCACGCGAAGCTTTCACCCTCCGCGTGAAATGTCAGGAGGACGATACGCGTCGAAAGGACGGGCTATTGAACGTTACGATATCGTTATTAAAGTCATCATCGTCATCGCGCTCGTCGCGACCAATCTCACTTTTATATCCGCAATAACCGTTCCCCCTAAAGCTGCTTTAAACCTTCCTCTCCGTCATTCGCGAGCGCTCCACGTCGTTCCTCTTCGTTTTGTCTTTCCTCGTTCTCCGTTTCGAAAGGGGACGAGGATGAGAGGCGGATAAAAAGCGTAGTGTATGGTCGGCTATAAATTTCTGTCGCCATACTTTTGCGACGCCGTTAAAATCGCGGGGATGTCTTTATCAACCCTCTCCATCGCGCGCGTTACGCCTTTTATCGAGCATTTTCATGACTCGCGTCAACGTCATCGTTTCGAGCGCAGGGTGGAAAAAATCGTCGGGAAATTGGACCAGGTTTCGATCGAAGTTTTCACGAATGCGTCGTTTATGGAATAAACCGGTTCAACTCGGTGCGGAGTAACCCAGTTCGTAAGAGAATGCGCGCGTGCATGTGAATTTAGTTTACTAATTTCTGATGATGTTCGCCAAGTTCTCGATGCGGCTGGGTACGGTCTCCAGTTACTCGTATCTGGTTACTTGGAAGTCGTTCCTTTGGCAGCTTTCTTGGAGCGCAGAACTTTCCAACGTGGACGCAGATCGAGCCTCGTCCCTTGGGCACTCGTCCTGTTTTGTTTGGCTTAATTGCGCTAACTAGCATTCGCGTCTATTTATAGTTGGAACCATCTGTAATACTGTAAGGTCAAATAAATTAGACCGTTTCCTGAACGCTGTTAAAGCGTCGCAGTTGGAACGCCTGAATTTTGCGCAGACGTGAAACGGCGAGGGAGATCGTTTCGAGCGTTTCGAGCTGCATCGCGGACGAACAATTGATCGATGATCGGAGAGGTCGAGCAGTACAAGGGTTGCGTTCGCAAGGAACACTGGCGCGAACCCTCTTACATCGGTCCTCTGAAAATCCGGGCTGGAACTGGGCTGAATTGCCCGAGTAGAGCGCGATCCGGAACGCGAGCAGCGAGACTCTCGCCAGGGTCTAATTACCGCCCCTCAGCGACGGGGCAGGAGTTTTCCAGGCATCCCGGTGGCTGTAACGACGTATCCGCTTTCAAAGTTCCTCCCAAGCCTCCGCTGGAGAAGCTTTGTTCGCGCGCTTCATTATTTTTCAACGCGCTCCGTAGGAACACAGAGGGAAGGACAAAGAGACACAGTGAAGCGGCGACGAAGGCAAGAAAGAGAGAGGGTGAGAGGGGGTGAGAGAGGGTGTGAGGCGATAGCATGGAACGAAGACGGTGGAACCAGAGGCCTGGAAAGCTTTTCTCTCGGAATTTCTGCGCCACGATACAACGACACCGCTCTGTTATTATCGTCCTCGTCGTCGTCGTCGTCGTCGTCGTCGTCGCCATCTCGATCATGCCTCCTCTTCGTCGTCGCCTCTTCGGCTCGGTCGTTATCATCGAGACGAATCTTGCGTGGCGCCTAGGGGCTTCCTGTCCGGGTCGAATGAAAAATTTATAGCCACGTCCTTCCGCTCGGATTTCCCGCGGCCGGCTGCTCAGCCAACCGGCGACGGGGAAGGTCGACGCGGTCGATACGCGTTGCGTTCGCCTCGCGCACGCACCCGTACGCTCCTGCGAGGCATCGTCTCGGTGCACGCGTTTTAAATAGAACCCGAGCGCGTTCGTCCTTCCGTGGGGTGTATCGCTTCGCCCCGCTTTGTAGAACCGCCGCAACCTTTCCATCGGACCAAGGTGGTCTTTTTTTACGCGACGCAAACCTCGACACCTTCGTGGCGGCCGCGCGTCGCAAAAGGTGAGGCCGCTTTTTTTTTTCCCCCGCGGAACTCGTATCTCGCGTCGCTCGAAATGAGGAAAAGTCCACTCGAGTCCGTCCCAACTCCGCCCCTCGGCACACACGTCTAGCCGCACTTTTGCCCTCTGAATAGCCTTCTCGACGAGAGATCGTCAGGCCAGACGGTTTCCAGGCGGAACGATCGACCTTCCCTCGCATTCCTGCCGCCGTTAGAGCGTCGGAACGCCCCCGAGGCATCCGCCGTCCTCGTTCCACGGCCGTAAGCTATTTTTCTTCAACCCCAGCCGGGTCTCCGCGTCTTACTTACGTGTCACTGCCCCCGACTACGCGAGAACGGTGACCGACGAGCCTCCACCTCGCCACGGCTCGACGCCCACGCCCGAGCGCACCCTTCGCCACGAGGAGGGTGTCCGAAATCGCGGAGAACGCGATGCCTGTGCACACCAGCCACCGCCTAGCCGCTCCTCCACTTTCAAACGGGCGGCGACGAATATTTTCGGACCTCTTCCGAAGTGCGCCTTCCGCGTCGAGAGCCATTCTCTCCGTTATAATGATGTATCCGGATGTGTGTTGAGAGCTCGAGACGGTTTCCGCCCGCTGGGTTACGATCCCTTCGTCGTACCCGTCCGCGGAATTGCAGGCCTCGCCAAGCTGCGCCACGCTTTTGCGACGACGGTCAGTTTCGCGGCTGCTCGTTCGCAACGAGCCGCTTGATGGAAGCTGAATCGTTCGAAGGCCGCGGAGGAACGGAGACGTGCCGCCGTGCCACGAAACCGTAGTACTACGCGCACGCAAGTGTAAACGTGATTCGTTTAAAAGAAACTTCAACTTGTTTATTCGCCCGGGCTGACACTATTTCACGCTCGGTTCCGGCGTTGCAGCGCGCCTTGGAAGCCTGATAAATTATTCAAACGCGCGGCAGTGGGCGGCGCAAACGTATTTACAACGTCTGGACGCGCACGTGGAGGGCATTATTTCATGAAATTGAAACGGCCCCGGGTGTTGCCGGTCGCATTGCGAAATTAGCGGCGCGGGGCCGCGATCGGGCAGCCCGCGACGGAACTTGCACGCGGACGTGCTCCAGATGGTGTCTGCCGGCGTCTGAATTAGCAATTTTATCGCCGGCACATTTTTCTTCGGCCGCGCGAGCTGTCGTCGCTGAGGCAGCACTACGGCTACGTTACACTCGGTCTCATAATCGGTCGGACATCTTGCAAATTGCTCGATTTATTTCCCGCTTCTATCCTGTCAACGCGTTGCATCCCCTCCACTCTGGATCTTTTCTACTTTTTTCTTCAAAACACTTCGCTCTTCTTTGACAGAATCGCCATTTTAGCGACGTACTTAGCGACGAAGAAAACTGATATTTACAGAAAGAGGAAGCATAGCTAAGGGATGTATAAATTCATGAAATCTGTAGTACGAGTAGTCCACTGGTTGAACAGACTTTTTTATTTAAGTATTTTGCGCGACTTCTGTTTTGGATGTTTCTTCTTGCATCCCCTCCACTCTGGATTTTTTCTACTTTTTTCTTCAAAACACTTCGCTCTTCTTTGTCAGAATCGCCATTTTAGCGACGTACTTAGCGATGAAGAAAACCGATATTTACAGAAAGAGGAAGCATAGCTAAGGGATGTATAAATTCATGAAATGTGTAGTACGAGTAGTCCACTGGTTGGACAGACTTTTTTATTTAAGTATTTTGCGCGACTTCTGTTTTGGATGTTTCTTCTTGCATCCCCTCCACTCTGGATCTTTTCTACTTTTTTCTTCAAAATTCTTCGCTCTTCTTTGTCAGAATCGCCATTTTAGCGATCTACTTAGCGACGAAGAAAACCGATATTTACAGAAAGAGGAAGCATAGCTAAGGGATGTATAAATTCATGAAATCTGTAGTACGAGTAGTCCACTGGTTGGACAGACTTTTTTATTTAAGTATTTACGTTTATTACACGTTCGAAACTAAAAGGCTATTTTTGAGATTAAGACGTTTTAAGTAATTTCGTCCCTTACCGCGACTTGGACACAATGAACTTTAGGGTCAGTCTTTATACACACAACGAGAGACACAGTCTCTTGACAACTATCGAACGAAACCTACAACGAACGAAACAATCTTTAAACATATAACGAGCGAATAAGTCTTCTGACTAACGAACGAACGAGTCCTTAAGACTATCGAACGAAACTTACAGCGATCGAACAACAACGCGCTCTCTTATAAACGAACGAATTATAAGAGAAGATAACGACTAACTTCACATAACGATATCGAGTATAACTAGCTGTCTAAAATTAATTTGGCGGACAGCGTCGCGAGCAACCGCGTCTGATCTGGGCCTTACGACCCCAGAGAGCGAATAGTGCAACAAATTCCGCGCGGCGAGACGCGACACGCCATTTTAGCGACGTACTTAGCGACGAAGAAAACCGATATTTACAGAAAGAGGAAGCATAGCTAAGGGATGTGGACCGGAAATATAAATTCATGAAATCGAGTAGTCCACTGGTTGGACAGACTTGTTTATTTAAGTGTTTTGCGCGACTTCCGTCTTGGATGTTTCTTCGAGTTACGACTCGCCACTTCTGTCTCGTTGCGAGAAGAACGCGATAGGTTTTGGTGGGTGGAAATTTCCGTCGAAACACGTAATCGAACGGTCGATTATCGGGGGTGGAAAGGTGATTACACCTTTAACCGTGGGGTTGAATTTCTTTGAGCGAGAAAGGAGCAGATCGTTCGTCGGTAATCAATGAATGACCGATAACGCGGGTGCTTTTCCACCGGAAACACTTTCGAGAGCACTCGCGTTAGATGAATTTCAAGGGAACTCGTTATTTGTAACGAGATATTGCACCCGTGACGGGTCAACGATTCGCGTTTCGTTAATTCGATCGATATCGAACATCGAATTCTGGGTGGTTGCGAAAAATGCTTAGAAGCTTTCGTACATCGCACATTTGCTTCTCTCACCATTTCAGTAGCCGCCATTTCATGCAACTGGAATCGCTATAAATTCTTAGAAGAGAGGAGAAGGCAAGATTAATATGGGTACACATCCGCACCATTTTTATTATTTCCCGAGAAAAAGATGGTCTGAGAGGATAAGGCTGCTTTTAGAATGAAGCATCGGTCAGAATATCGTAGTATAAATTTCAGAGTTCGCCTTTCGTTGAACACTTTTCTTCCATATCCAAGTTGTCCCTCCTCCCACGGCGAGAGTGCGATTCTTCGTAGTCGCGATTCGTGTCGTTGTCCAAGTTTCGTTTCGCCTCCTCCCAGCCGGACCACCAGCCCGACTCTCCCACGGAAAGTTTGGTTTTCAAGCGGAAACGTCATGAAAATTGAATCGACATCCCGGGGACGACCGCGTTTCGCCATTTCCGACGTTTCGCCCCGTGTCCAGGCGAATTAATGCCTTGGAAAACAAGATCCTACTACCCCCGAGTGCCCAGCCTCGAGACGACGTCCGCCCTTTCCTTTCCCGTCGAGACGAACGTCCTGGACCAATAGGCTATTTCCGGTTATCAATTTTTCCTGCCCTCCCGCCAACAGGAAAGTTCTCTCAGCCTGTTACGACTCGTTTTCTGCTTGCTTTCGGTTCGAGTACCGCGATTTTTCTTCGTCAAAGGGACAACTTTCCGAGGTTCCTCGCAGTTTTCGTAGATTCATTCACGTCGAACGAACGCGCGTTCGATCGTCCATTAAACACAAATCTGCGACCGTAAAGTAACGAGTTCTCGTTAATATTACCGAGTCGATCGGTACGGAGTACCGCGGTTAATTAAACGGAATATCGGGACTCGGGCAGCGACGAAAACGGCTGTCGAAGTTATCGTTTACATTTCGAAATCAGGCGCGCTCGATCGACGAGCAGCGATTCCGCGCTGCGAGTCCCAACGCGATCGCACGACCATCGAATCGATAGCCGATTCCGGGACACGCGTGCGATACGTGGCCGCGGCGCGAGGCATTCGCAGAATTTGGCAACAGCGAGCCCCGATCCCGTGTGCCAAGCCCTCGACCCATTTAGCCAGTCACGAGAGCCCACTCGGACACCCTCGATATCGGGACGAATCAATTCGATCGATTTTAATCGCGGCGTCCTCGAGCAAGCGGTGGTCCCGGTCTCGAAATATCGATTCGACCCGCAACGGGGGTTGCACGCGCCCGTGAGCGTCGCTCTGATCTCGTTCGCTGCACGGTCCGTCATTCTGGGACAATCTCGGACGAAAAGAGGCGGGCACGTCGAGATATTTCATCGCAGCGGCGTAAACAGCGATTGTTCGACGTCGTTCCACTTTGGCGGGGTTTAACTGCCGCGCGAGGCGAGCTGGGAACGTTGCGAGCCGTCTCGCGGAGACGGCGAGGAAGCTGTCGAGACGCGAAAACTTTTCAGCGCCTCCTCGGGAGGCTCTCGAGCGTTTGATTAGAGTCGACGGCTCGCGGTCCTGGCTAGCTTGTTTTCTTACCTCGAAAAACCCGACTCCCATCCGTCTCCGTTTATCGATCGACCGGACTGACTCGCCCCAAGACGTTCCTCGATCTAATTAACGCGAGGCTATCCAAAAATTCCGTAAAACGAAACCAGGTACCTAACCAACCGCGCGCCAGCCTCGCTGCAGAACAGTAATACAATCCTGTCGATCCACCCCGAGCGAAACTGCCTGAAACTCCCCAGGAACCCCGCCCACGGACAAGTTAATACGATACTACGAAGCACGCGTCTCCTTCGTCGCGTCCTACCTTCCAGGGCACGCGATAAATTTCTCCTGGTTCGTGCCTCGAGGATGATGGATCGTTCCATCCGTGCAAACAAAAACGGGCCAGCGGCGTTTCGCCTTCCGCGAAGCTAGACGGGGGAGGGTCGCGATCCATCGACGGGGCGCGGGATCGATCGACGATGGATCACGGGAGGGGTGCGTCTGCCGGCGTTTTGCGACACGGTTCCGTACGGAACCGCCGATGCTCGACTAAGCCGCGGGATGCAGCGGGCTCTTCATCCTGCAACGCTGTCCTCGAACGCGGATCGATAGATTCGCGCCAGCGTACTGAACCAGCCGCCATCCGTCTTCCTCGCGCACCCTGCCTTTCCCTCGTCTCGCCCCCTTTTTTCAGTCCCTCCCTCCGCCCCTTCCTGCCCTCGTCGTTAGCCAGCACGGTCACCGGTTCGGATGCACGCCACGCGCCGCCGATGCATGCGCTCGCGAGGATCGATTTCGAGCGTTTGCCCGTGAATCGGCGCGTGCACGATCCCTCTCGAGGGCCCTGATCACAGGGACAGGGGCGGTGGGAACAGGTGGCGATCTGCCCGGTACTTCAGCCGGAGATTTCAGGATGTTTGGAGATGTTCGAGGGTGTTTGAAGAGGTTTGCTGCCGAGGATCGCGTGTATTTTGGTGGTCGGAGCGTGGGACGGTTCAGGGTGGGCTGTTTCGTGTCGGGGACCTGGCCGCGTTCGTTTCGTAATTTCCGCTTAACAGGTTCTGCTGGACGAGCGGTGCGTGTCCGAGCTGTCCTCTCTTTGCTTTCGAGTTAAGCTTTTCAGCCGCAACTTTGGAGTTCGCGTCGTTTTTGAGGAGACAAGCGTCGTCAGGGAACCCCCGCGGTAGCTCGAGGACCTCGAGACTAATTTGTTTCCAAAGCCGGGGACGCGGAAAATAATGCGAAACATAAAACCGCCGGGTCAAATTTTACATCTCGAAACTTTTTTTTATGATCTCCGATTCAGGGGCGCGCGTTTTTCAACCGTTATTTTCAGTTCCCGGTTGCGAAACGAAAAATGTAGAACGTCAAACGAAATATGCCAACGCGGGACTCCGTCCCGACTCTCTCGCCTCTCCTTGCGGGCTCGACTTGGAAAAATAGGCTAACACTTTGGCACAAATTGAAATTCCCGATAACCAGGTCGGCCACGTTTCCGTCGACTTTCAGCGCGCGATTTTACGAGCCTTTAATGCAGCTTATGAAATCGAATTCAGCGCGGACGCCAGTTTTATTCGAATCCGCTAGCCCACTTATCGAGTCTCCGAACGGTGGAACAACCTTGTTTCCCTCGTAGAATTTCAATTCGATAGAGAAACGTCCGAGGGAATTGTATCTGGAAAAATATATCCCTATTCCGGCGGATGGAGCGTATTCTTAACCAAACGCGGAGGAACGTCGGCGCGATAATGAATTCCGAAAATGAAACGAACGCAGAGTAAATTGACCGTTGTAATTTCCTTCCCCTTCGTTTATTAACGAGCGAGTGCTGGCCGCGAAATTTTCCTAAATTACTGCAATGCGTTTCACGCCCTGCTCCAGTTCGCGTTCCATTCATCGGCCGAAAAAGAGGAAACGAGATGGGGGCTGTTCAGCCCCGCGCTCTCTGGAAACATCAAACGATATTTCGCGAGATGACGTCCGCGATAAATTTTGCAGTTCCCGCGGCGGTGTCGGTGCTTCCGGCGTTCGACGCGTATGAATAACGCTCGTCCGACCGCGATAAATAATAATTCTCGTGTAGGAGCCCTGTCGAACACCTGTTCTTCCACCCCTTCTGCCCGTTAAACAATTCCTCCTGCTAATAATTTTGCTGCCGCGGAACGTTGTATTTATTCGCGCGCGGGGCTGCGTTATTTTTTGCTAATTTAATTAAAAGAAAGGATAACTTTTCATTAAAAATAACGAAAGAGCGGAGAGGCCCGGCCGCGAACGAAAAACCGTAATTTCCAGCTGCGTTTCCTTCCTTTTTCATCCACGACCCCAGCTGTAACGTCGCGTTTTTATTTTTCCTATTCCACGGTTCGGGTCTGCGGTTTCCTTTTCGCTGGCGCGCTCGAGGCGACCACAGATGCACGCTCGTTTGACCGTACCGAGGCTCGATGGGTCCGCGAACGGGTTATTTCATTTTTAACATCGGCAGCCGTTTCTCTTTTCGTTCCCTCGGCTTCTCTTTTGCCACCCTCCGCCAGCCGCGTCGCTTCAGTTCTACGCGTTATTTCGTTTCGACTGCGATGGCGATGGCGACGCGCCATCGAGCGTGCATCCGCGACGATTGCCTTTGTACCTCGGAACCAGCAACCCTTTCGACTCGCGCGACAGAAGCTCTGTCCTTGCGAAGTGCTCTATCGGTCGTATTAGCGAATTGTTTTCGCAGAGTGAACCGCGTCCCGGGTCTTTGAGCAATTTTCCAGCTCTACCCTCTTTCCGCTGGTTCTCGAATCAACTCGTAGAGAGAGAGAGTGCCTCCGATTCCGTCCGCCTCGTCCTTTCAGTTTTTGTGATTGGAACGCGTTTGATCGACGGATTGATTGAATTTCGCCAGCGGGTTCTAATTGGCACTAGCGATTGAAATTTTTCTACGGGACACAGTGCGCGGTGGTTTGTTTCGTTGTTTGCTGTTTACGCTGGCTTAGAAGGTTAGTCGAGTTGATTAAACGCTTCCTTCGTACGAGTAGATAATAATAAATAAGCAGCTGAAACGCGGAACGAAGCGAAAACTGAAGATGGCGCGGAACACGAAGGGAGTACGCCACTGTACGGTCGCACGATCATTAACGGATCGCGAAACGGCGCAAATCCCACCGCGATCCGTTATCAAGATATCCCGCGGCTACGGAATTCGCCAGGAGATCGATCGCCTGGCTCGCAACAGATAGCGAGGCCGATTGCGATTGCGTGAGACGAGGAAACAAATCAGCGACCGCGGTCGAAGCGGCCCGCGAAAATCGCGCGATAAATCCGGGCTATAAAGCTGTTGCCTACGATGGCCCGCGGTTTTTACGATCCCCACGAGCGGAACGCTTCCTCGAACACGAAACTCTCGTCCGTCCTCGTCGCGAGTAGCCGATACTCGCGTCTAATTCGTTGCACTTTCGCAACGAACGCCAACGTTTCTTCTCTGAAAGTTTAAACGACTCGAATTTGCGAGGCAATCACTCGCACGTTCAGGAATTTCCAGAGTTGCGTAACGCGCGAGAAGTGGAAGCGAAGAGAACTAGGGTGGTTTCGCGGTAGTTCCGACGTTGCGACTCCCTTGCAGAGTTACCTTGCTCGAATAATGCATCGAGCAGCGTCTTTGTTTGCCTCGTGAAAATTTGATTTCCGGCATGCGGTGGGTTATTGATGGGTTACGTGGCACGGAACGCGCGGCAGCAGTCGCATTCGGAATTTTTGAAATTATTCTTGCTCGCGTTCGGATACGAGCGACCAAAGTTAGCTGTCTATTCTTAACGTCTCAGCCTGCATTATTTATGCGTTCCAGCTATAATTCACGCGGCGTTCTGCATTGCATCCGATACTTGGCGAAAACCTACCCCCTTCAATTAAACTGGATCACCGTGTCGCTCCTCGTATCACTGTCCAACATCCATCACGACGCTACCAAGTTCCTCGCTGCGTACACACGATTATTTATGACTGAGCAAGTACTTCCATTACGAGTATCGCGCGCGGTTTTGCGTATAGACACCGGTTGAGTACACGCGGCGTTTATCAGCCCGGAAACCGCGGCGCAACAGCTGAATTGATAAGCCATTGTGTGCGCAAGTGCTTCGCGTATCGCACCGCGACATTTGTCACTGGAAAAATGTGTAAACGCGTCCCAGCTCACCGTGAATTCTTTGTCTGTTTCAGGTAAGTGTCTCTCTTCCCAATGGCCGCTCTCTGAAACAGCCACGCGTCCGGTAAGAGTCGAGCGAATCCACTTGCAGCGACCGTCGTCGATCGTGCACGGTCTGTTTATTCGATCGTTGATCGCGTCGTTCGATTTTAATCACGTAATAACGCACGATCGTTTCGTAACGGTAGTTCAGCGTTACACGCCAATTATTAACGATTGAAACCGCGATGTCGAGCATCGCGATAGCGGCGTTCCAACGATAACCCGTTAGATCGTCGATGGAGATCCGCGTCCTAACGTTTTTCGAACCACGGAATTAGCGGTATCGACGCCATCTGGGCTACCAGATGGAAATCGATTGGAAATTACACGCGTCCAAATACTATCGCACGAACAGCGAATTTTTTATTTCAGCCACTGATTCTGATTTAATCCGAGCAGCGGAATGTATAGTCGCAAAAGCAGCACCGTGCGGCGGTAGCTTCGAGACGCAAGAAGCGCAGCAAGGCGTCTCTGTTGCTCGCGATTTTTGGTGAACAGCCAAGTGGAGCCGTCGCTTAATAGAAAGTAAGCTTAATTTCCGTCGCTCGTTATCCGTGTAATCGGAGCATAACTGAAACTAACACCGATCGCGGTGATTGCGTTGCGCGCGTCACCGCGGAGCAACGATGAATATTCAATCAACGTCGTTCGTTCGAACGTAGACGTCGATCGTACCTAATGAGTTTGCGTGGTTAGTATTTCGATGGATTATCGCGGCGTTATTTGGTACGACGTGCATCGCAGGGGCGCGTGGGCGTCGCCGTAGGGGATGAAGATCGTTGCGCGCGAGGAAGACGCGATATTCGATACGCTTGATGCGTGGAACGCGTAGGTTTGACGTGCTCTCTCGTAGAAATTGCCAGCACGATGTCGAGGCTCGCGACGTCCCTTTCCATCGGAGACCAACCGCGGGGGCGGTTTCAATTTTTCTGCGAGATTCCGTCCGACGCACGACGCAGCGATCGCGATTACACTGGAGACGTGTTTGTTGGCGAACGCGATGTTTGCGCGATACATACCCCAGCCAATTTTACGCCTCTCCCGATAGACTGCTCGTTTATAGACGGCTAGATGAATTAAAAATACGCGATATCGTTTTTCGCGAATTCATTCTCGCGGTCGGGATGGGTCGCCAGTTAATTCTGCACGCGTCGATAAAATTGAACATCGGCTCGTAAATTCGTAAGTTTCTGGCTCGCCCGGAGGAAACCACGGCAAGAGCGTGCGCGATTCTGTCGCAAGATAATTAATGTCCCCGCGATTCATGGTTAATCGCTCGAGAACGGCCGGTCGATCGAAACGAGGCCAGCGTCTCTGAAAACGCGAGGCCTCGCGTGCGTGCATCTTCAGTGCGTAAGTGGAGCGGAAGATTCGAGCCACGGGATCGATCACTCATTTCCTCGTCCCTTTTTGGAACTGTTCCCTGTCAGTGGGATCGTTTCGCGGGAAATGCAATGAAATCGTTCAGAGTTTCGTTTAGTCGGACTCGTCGGATCTCGTCGCCGCTGAGAACGCTTCGATTCACCACGGTGCTGCGAAATTTCGCGAAAATTCTAAAGCAGCTTCCAAGCACCCAAGAGCACCCACGCGTCTGCGATCCAGATAAAGTCACCTCGATCATTTCCAACATCCCTCGACACCGCGCGAAGGCACGAACTCAGCCATCCATCTTCGCCTTATCGCGTCCAACGTTCCCGAGCGTAACGAAAAACAAATTCCATAGAAATCTGCTCGATCTGGAACGTCTCGTTCGCTGGCCCCCCGTTTTCTGCTCGTTAATCGCGCGCGAACCGCGTCGCTGCGCCCTTTGCGCCGCCGAATCAGCGCGCAATTGGGGTGGCGTTGGCCATTGGAGCGCGTGACGCGATCAGCGCGCGCGCGCGCGGATTTGTACGGTCGGAAATTCGAACGGACAAACGCGACTGATGCGCAGAGACACGTGCGATTAACGCGTGCATCGTCTACGATCCTGGATAACGTGTCTGCCTCTGCGAATTCAAAGCGCAAAGCAACGCACAGCCGGACGAAAGCCGAGCGAACCGCTCGTTAGAAAGCACGGGGGTCAGATTTTGGCGAACGCGAGGCAGATGGAGAACGTAGCATGGAGCTGGTGTATAAATAGAGCGGAATCAAAGGTGCGAGAGCTGAAAGAGGCTTTTCCAGCGAGCATCGCTGGTACAAACCGGATGAAATCCAGCTTTTTGCGTAATCCGACGTCCCGCGAAAGGAGAACGAAAGTAATTACCGGGAACAATTCGATCCTGTCGCTGCCCGGCGCCGTTTACCTTCCAGCCTCTGCTCCGCTGATTAAATTGCCCGCCTCTCGTCTCGTTTCATTTTGGCGCCGCGCGGATAGACGTGGGGATTCAATTCTGGAGGATCGCGCGAGGCTGCGGTACGAACAAGGTTGCAAACAGTGATTCTTAACCCCTTCACCTCGCAGCTCCTCTTCATCTCGCGTTATTTCTACGCCAAGAACGCACGATCAGTTTTACGTTATTACGTTATCAGTTTTACGTCGATCAACCCTTTGCACTCGACGACTTTTCGCACATTTTTCTGTCGCTAATTCCTTCGTTAATGCCATTAATCTCGTTTTTCAACAGTTCAAAATCAATTTCATCTCCACCTGAGCTAATTTCACCTCTCAAATTCATTTTCCTAGGGCTTCAAAACTTAAAATTAGGCGAAAAACTTGAGCTGCTGTACGAAACACCATGGCGACTGAGAGTCGCCTCTCGAGCGCAAATGGTTAAGTCTGCGTGACGAGTTTGGAACGTGGAAAAGATTCGAAAGAATTGGCGATAGGGATCGCCTTCGAATGGAAGTCCAGGCTCCGCTGAAGCTTCTCTCTTTCGTAAATCAACGATACGAGACGGTGGCGGTCGGGAGACAACGACGAAACCAACTTTCCCCATTACGTGGATAACTTCCGGCGATAAGAGGAGAGAAAAAAAAGAAGAAACGGTCGAAGATACGGGGAATTTATTGGCCTCGATCGTATCGAAGGCGCTGCACGGGAAATTGGGTCGAGGGATGTTTTAAAAGCTCGATCCCCGTGAAACCTACCCCCGTTTTATCAACCGCTGGATCCTCCGTGCCTCTTCACCTGTCCGCTCGCGTCACGTACCGCGTGTCCAGTTAATGGGACGATCGTGCGGGCTGTCGCGTTTCCTGCGACACGTCCGTCTGATTTTATTGAGTTTCAATTGGCCGGAACGGGGCGATAGCGGCGCTCGTGACGATTTCGACGGCAGGAACGATCGCTGGCCACACCGCGTTTCAACCCTCGCCTGACCCGCGTTTTCCGCAATCCGTTTAGCCTGCGAGTTCGCGATTCAGCGTGGGAACCTTGGGAGACCTCGTTAGGACGGCGCACGCGAACTTTGCGTTCCAAGCGCATCGTCGCTCGTCGGTACGAATTAGTTTTTTCACGAGTGACTTTCAGCGAGGGACGTTTAGCATGAAAAGTCTGGTAGAATCGCAGCCATTCCTCGTGACCGTTTTCATTGAAAAGGTGTAGGGATCTTTGAAAAGTGGAAAATGTTGTCGAAATCGTTGCGGATCGTAGACGAAGCTGCTGCGAAACTGTTGGGTCTAAGCGTGGAATTGTTCCTCATCGACGGAAAGAGAGGCGTAAAAATGCCGCGAACGAGTGGCAACGCCTTTGCGCAGCTACGACGAACAATCGCCAAGGCGTATTGAATATTCCTCTTTGCGTGGTAACAATACAGAATTTATAGCCGGTTTGGTTCGTCCTCACGAAACTTTAAAAAGTGGAAAATGTTGTCGAAATCGTTGTGGATCGTAGACGAAGCTGCTGCGAAACTGAGGCGTAAAAATGCCGCGAACGAGTGGCAACGCCTTTGCGCAGCTACGACGAACAATCGCCAAGGCGTATTTTATATTCCTCATTGCGTGGTAAACGTGGAAAACGTTGTCGAAATCGTTGGAAAAATGGACGCGTCTAAGAATGATCGCAGACGAAGCTGCTGCGAAACGTTCGAGTCTCAGCGTGCAATTGTTCTTCCTCATCGGCGGAAAAAGAGGCGTAAAAAGGTTGCGAACGAGTGGCAACGCCTTTGCGCAGCTACGACGAACAATCGCCAAGGCGTATTGTATATTCCCGTTTGCGTGGTAACAATGCAGAATTTATAGCCGGTTTGGTTCGTTCCCACGAAACAAACGCGTAGTTTGCTCGCGACTTTAACTGCGACACGTTGCCTGGCGCGCATAAATTACACGGTCGGCCGCGTCGCAGCAGCGCGCACTAATCTTCGCGCCAGGCTCACGCATCTCGCGACGGTGCAGAGGAGAATTCGCGGGATCGCGAGCAACCGATTTCCACCGGGGCTCGAGGCTGCGATTAAACGCTCGCCGCGAGAAAATAGCTGGTCGAGTCGAAGGAAACGCAGGTGCGCGTGTTTTCGCAACAGTCGTTTAACTGTTGCTCGGTTCCGCTGTAGTTGTGTCGCACAGTCTGGTCGCTGGCGAGTTTTGAATACGTTTGGGGAGGCTCCGAGCGTGTTTGTTCGCCGCTCGAGGGTCCGAGGGCGGCGGTGTTCGAGATTGATGGCCATTGGGGTTGTCGAGGGTTGGAGTCGTCGGAATTGGGGGTCGTTGGGGCGAGAGTGGAGCAATTTGAGGTCATCGCGAGTTGATGTCGTTTTGATTCAAGGTTAAGGCTGTGTAGGATCGTCGAGATTGAAGATCGACGCTGCGCTGGGGGAGAAATTGCTTAGAATAGGGTTAACGACTCAAGGTCATTGCAGTCTAAGAGCGCCGTCGCTGGGAGTCGTCAAGATTGCAAGCTGATTCCAATCGATGTCATCTGGTGAGGTTGTCATACGGAGTCACTCTGAATCGAGGTCGTAATCGTATTAGTCGGTCGCCACATGAGGTCATCGCTATTCGAGGACGTCATAAATCGAACCTGTTACTACTTACGCTCGCCGCGCTCATTATTAAAGTACCTTTATCGCTGCGATGAATAGTAGAATTCGAATGCAATTTTTATAGCTCCAAGTTTTCTCTCCGTAAAATCATCTCGATGCTTCGCGATGCACCCTTCCAGTCGGATGACTCTTCGCAGCGCGTACGTTTCGCGCAGCAACTCGAGGAACTTTGCACACCTCTTTGAGCACCTTTACCGCGTCCTCGTTTTATTTGTCGAAATTAAATATTGGCCGGGAAATATACGCCCACGAGTCAACAGAAACACCCCATCTTTCCCTCTCCTCTTGTTTCGCCCCGATAATATACTTCCCAAACACGTCGCGATACGTTTTAACATCTCCAACGCCAGCCGATCGTTGCGCTCGCAGAGAAGTGGCATTTGTATGGAAATTGCACGAAATTGATTTTTCTCTGCCAAAGAGAATTGTTATTTCGGAATTTATCCCGCGTCTCCTCTCTCTTTTCGTTCACCTTCCTTTTTTTTTTTTTTTTTTTTTTCAATCGATGTCACATCGCGTCACGATCCGACACAAAAATTGCACACCCTGTATACGTGTCTCGTTCGTGACTCGTATACCATCGACGGACATCGAATTTTACTCGTTGTGGTACCTCGTGATAAGAATGACCAGGTTGCAACGGACGAACGTCCCCCCTAATGGATAACTATCCTCCGTTGATTGAATTCCCAACTTCACAGTGGTTTACTAGTTCCACGTAACGTGCAGAAATTGGAATTTATTTTCCGACTAGCGGATGAAAATGTTTTCACCAGCCAGCGAATATTCAATCGCGCGCAAATTGCACGGTACACGTGCACGACTTCGTTTTATCACGTGGAGAAGGTTGTGGGAAAGCACAGTTGACAAATCAGCAGGGAAATTGATTAAACTAACAGCTTCTCCGTTTTCAAATTCGTTTCTAAGATAACAATAATTGATTGCGATGACTGCGAAGCACCACAATCTATTTTTGAAAAATTCTCTTTGTAAATCGTCCAACCACGAATATCCACCGCCTTCAGTTCATACGACAATAATCACGTTGAAATCTGCCCGACCGCAGATCTTAATCCACTTACTCATCCCTACCAAATTCACGTAACGCGCCAGCGGTTAATTCCAGCCTAAATCGCGAACCCTTCGACCTTGGCGAATACTCGCGATCCACTTACTCCCATCTGCTCGCCCGTTTCGAGGCGGGTGGCAAAAAGCTGCCACGTGATCGCGCGTTGAATCGCGTCGATAAGTAACCCGACGAGGGTGGGAAACGAGCCGAGGGCGCGTCGCGGGGAAGCCGCGGCTAAAAGCACGATGGCAGACGATGGCGGGCGATAACAGCGCGTTCGTTCGCGGCGATCACGATCGCGGAAAAGCTCTTTGAAGCCTTGGCGCGGCCGCTTTGACTCCTGAACTTTCGAAGCTTTCAAGCAACGAACGCGCAAGAGACGAGACTGCTGGGGAGAAAAAGGAGGACGCGGTGGAGCTACGCGCGTACGCGAGCACGTTGTTCCGCGGGTTTTGGACCAAATAAATTGCTCGACCCGCGAAAGGTTTTAGAAATCAAGCTGGCTTCTCGCCGCGACTTCGTCTGCCACCGTGGCTCGCTTGTTCCTCTTCGTCCCGATTCGCTATCGATCCCGCACAACGTCTTCCTTTATTTTCCGCTCGATTGTTCGCGCGATCCTCCGTTCGACGTCCCCTCGCGTTGCTCGCCTCTTCGAGCACAACGTCGTCGCGCATAAAGATCCTCCTCGAGTCGACGTTCTCGTCGGTTAGACGCTCGATGGGAGGGAACGGTGACGTTCTCCGCGACGTTTCACGTATTTCCCGGTGCTTTCTTGTCCTTGGGACCGTGTAGATTCAGAGGCTATAACCGGATCAGCAACTTGGTTGAACTTTGCCTCGGAGGAGCGAGCGGAGTCACGTGTAATTTGTCGTCCGATCGGAGCTCGCTCGACCCGCCATTTGTGGACATTGCTTTCGAGTTTCTTGAACCACTGCCGAGCGAGTTACGTAAACTGTATGTAAATTCGAGTTTTTTTTCTTCGACGGAACAGTCACTCGGAGATTTACGTAAAACCGTGCAACTGCGCGATGTTGTACCACGAAGGCGCGAGAGGAGAACGCTCGAGACGAGAGCGTGTCGGAGGAGTGCATCGCGACGCCATTTCGACTGGTTCGTCTGGATCCACCGCGAATGCTACTCGTTCCACCCTTCATTTCGCCTATTCTCAACGAAGAATTATACGATTACGCTAATTACCTCGGACTCGATAGATTTTCCGACGCTTCCAACTTTTCCAACCCGTGAAACGGAAGGAAAGGGAAGCAGACGCGGGGGAAAAATGATACTCGAGATCATCGAGGGGAAGAAAAGCCGTACGAACACGCGCTACCCTCGTTTTATTAATTTACAACGTTCGTGCAACCTACACCTTAATCGCGTTAATCCTTTCCCCGCGAGATCTAGATGGAGTTTCTCGTTATGGCTCTCTTCTCGAGATAGAGCGAGAGGGTGGAAATAAAAAGGAGGAAACGGAGAAACGGAACTATCGCAGACCACGCCACGTCTATCCGTCTTACCGTCGTGCTTCCATCGTCGAGGGCAACCGTCTGTTGCGAGCGATCGATACGCGACGCGGCATTCTCCACCAGGAGAATTCCATTAGCTTTACGACCCGCCGATTTCGAACGCCGCTGACGGGAGACGCGCGATTTTACTGGGAATTATTCGAGGCCGTCGTCGTGGCCAGTTTCGAGTTATATTGCGTTCTCTGGTCGCGCGACGTAGCCCGGAAAATGAACCATGATGGATGGCGGGGACGCTAGAACGAATTCGGTGTTCGGATACTTTTATTTTCGTTGTAAGGTGTTGGCGATGAAATGGAATAATTATTAGACAGTCGTGTATATAAAACTACCCTTTCGAAATGCAGAAATTAGAAAATTAGTGTCTTTTTGCGAGCTTCCTCTTAAGTACGAACGATGACTGTCAAGTTTATTGAATAAAAAAAAGTGTAGCGTGTCTCACAAAATAAGTCTCAATCATTGCACTGTTTGGCTCTGTCGTAGTTTGCCGATCGCAGTTCTGTACAACGAAAATTAGTTAACTCTACAAACGTGTGCGATACGGTTTATCGTTTTAGTTAGGAACACGGATGCTCTAACGTTATGATACCAAGAAATATTAGAAGAATTAGCAGGGGCTTTCAAATGGAGTTTGCAAACGATTCTTCCTCGCATCCGTCATTCGTCAGACGTCGCCCCCTGATGGAATAACCGGACGCTCGAGGATGCTGAAAACGGCGCGCAGAATTCTAGTCCGCGGGGGTAACGAGACCCAGTTTTCCTTGGATAAATAATTACGCTATTTTCGCCAATTGTTTACTATTCCCGCACGTTTCGCCGACGTCCGCGTAGCCGCCTCCGTCCTCTCGCTTATCAATGTAGGTTGCGGTTGCCTTTCGCCCCCTCTTCCGCTCTTCCGCGTGTAGCCGCGTCGCTGTCGCAATAAAACGCGTCGATCAACATTTCCGCGAGAACGACGGCTGAACGGTTATCAATTTTTAAACAGCCGCCGCGATTATTCGTCGAGTATCGTTTTTTCCCCGAGCGAAATCGTAGATACGCGTTCGCCCCTCTTCCAACCCCCCGCCTTTTTTTTTTTCCTCTCTTTTAATCCGCGTTGCTCCTGGCGCTTGCGCGAATTTTTCATGCATTTTTTGGCGTGAGAGATAAAAATTCGAACGATGGACGAGCGCTCGTCTGCGGTCGTCGAAAATCGTGATATTAAAACGGTAAATATTAATGAAAAAATGGGAGCAGGAGATAGTACGGTGTTCCACGCGTGATTAATTAATGGGCGCGCGTGCACTCTGCGGGTTCGCCGGAACGGGATGAAATTTTCAGTCGATTTCCATGGGGGAAAAATCTGGCTCGATCCGAGGTGTCGCACGCGCGCTAAGCCAACGGCTATAATTAGATAAGCCGGGATTAGGCTGCTACGTAATTCATCGCGGATAATTGTGGTGTCATCGTTCGACGTCAAACGATGACGCTCGCTCATTCATTCGTTGGCGAGGGGCGCGGAAGAACCGTGAACTCTCGTCCGGTGATCTCGCGACGAACGATACTAATCGCGAAGCTTCTAATATATAATCAAAGCTAACGCATAGCTCGAGAAACGACGTGCACGATTTCGTCGAAGGCGATCGCGACGATGCTCGAGGAATCGCTCGAGATAAGAACCGTGAATGAACTTTCGTTTGATGCTGGTTGCAAGATTAAGAAGCGTTTCGACGATAAATCGTGCGCGATGGAGAATATCGCGGAGGATATCGGTCGTTCTTATTTACTAGCCGCGAGATCAGCTGGCGGAACTTTATAAATCGAGATTAAAGTCGAAAGCTTTATTCTTCGCGATCCTCCGTCCACCTGATCCCCGTAGTTTCCGGTGCACCGTATAATTCTTTGGATACACAGCTTACTGGAGGAAACAGAAGTTCCTTGGGCCACTTTAAATCTCGTTTCGATCTTCTGGAGCCAACCCACGCTACGTACCAGTGGAAAAAACAACGTACACGTTACGTATGCTCGTGTCGCAAGATTGTAAGATTGATAATTCGCGTTAAATAACTCGCAGAGCACGCGATGAGTATTTAATGGCTGATAAAAGCGTTCAAATGAGAACTCCTCGAATCCATAGACGGTAGAGCGTTAAAAAAGCGAAGCTTCTTCGAAGAAGAGGAAGATACGTGGTCAGCCGCAAAAACGAACTCGTTCTTCCTAATTTCTGTGGTGAATCGGGGCTGATTTCACCCCAGAGTAGCCGTCGATCGCGGACCAAAGGTTCCTCAGTGACCGAGAACCTTTTTACGGCCAGATCGATAATCGGAGACCTTTATCATGGTCGTTCGGCTGATAACGCGGCCAGGTTCGACGAACTTGGCCGGTCCGTGCATCGGCTCGTGAGAATCGTTCCTTTGAACTTTCGACGTTCGACGGGCACTCGTCCAACTTTTGCCGTATAAAGCGCGACTGGTGCTCGCGTCTTCCTTGCGACGACACGTGGACAGCGAGACGTCTGGAGTCTAGATTCCTCCGCGTTCTATCATGTATGTTCGTAAGAAATATACTAGATGTATATTAGACTATGAGGGCGTTTATTAGAATGGTTTGTAACCCAGAGGTTCGTACAAGAATGGCTTCTTAGGCCACTCGTATTAGCCTCGAGGACACCTCCAACGCCATGGTACATCCAAATGTTTAGGCAAGGCCCCAGAAAGGGGTGATACCCTGACCAGATATTCTTACACTAGAGAACACGAATTTTACAAAGTTTGCATTAGTTGAGAAAGTTTACTAAACTTTCGTATAAACTATAGAGCATTGAAGTATTGTAAGGAAAGCTCGTAGGAAATATACTAGATGTATATTAGACTATGAGGGCGTTTATTAGAATGGTTTGCAACCCGGAGGTTCGTACAAGAATGCCTTCTTAGGCCACTCGTATTAGCCTCGAGAACACCTCCAACGCTATGGTACATCCAAATGTTTAGGCAAGGCCCCAGAAAGGGGTGATACCCTGACCAGATATTCTTACACTAGAGAACACGAATTTTACAAAGTTTGCATTAGTTGAGAAAGTTTATTAAACTTTCGTATAAACTATAGAGCATTGAAGTATTGTAAGGAAAGCTCGTAGGAAATATATTAGATGTATATTAGACTATGAGGGCGTTTATTAGAATGGTTTGCAACCTGGAGGTTCGTACAAGAATGCCTTCTTATGCCACTCGTATTAGCCTCGAGGACGCCATGGCCCATCCAAATGTTTAAGCAAGGCCCCAGAGAGGGGTGATGCCAAATGGGGATGCACATGGCCCGATATTCTTACACTAGCGAACACGAATTTTATAAAGTTTGCGTTAGTTGAGAAAGTTTATTAAACTTTCATATAAACTATGGAGCATTAAAGTATATATAAATTATAAATTATTGTAGAAAATAATCTACCACGGAACTGGTTTCACAAAATAGATAGGATGTGTTAACTTCGAAAGACTTCATTGAACTATAATTAAGAAGATTCGACTCGCATTCGACTCGTTTTTTATACATTCACACTATTCACCCTCTCCCCATGCATTCCTCACGCATCCTCAAACACTTACGTCCGCACAACCCTTGCTACCTTTGGTCACTCCAAAGGCACCCGTTGTCGCGCGGTTTCTTCAGAAAATACGAATGCAAGCGAGCGTAGAAACTTTTGGGAAGGGAGAAGGGACGAAGAATGCAAGGATTAATGGAACGACTCGAGAAGCGGCGCCACCCACGCGATTACCTGAGCCAGACGGGAACACGGCACTGTTAGCGCATTATGGTCGCACGATTATGGTCACGTGGAGATGAGTGCGACGGATAGGGGCGTAGGTGCGGGCAACTGAAATCAATACGATGCATTCTCTCTCCCATTCATGACTCGCGGCCAGTGTAACGCACGCAGCTCATTCACGATGACCGAACCGCTGCGGAAACGGAGCACCCCGACCTCTGCACCCTCTGCACCCTCTGCGATCCACAGAATCCATCTCCAGTCCCGTGCTTTATCGCCTTGCGCTCGTAGCTCGTGAATTTCGCATTCTTAAATTCCGCAGCCGTCGTAAACCACGTATTCCCTCTGCAACGTGCGTCAGAGTGAATCAAAATGGAGCCAATTCGTGGCGAGATAAAGGTTTCGACATGGCTGGCTTCTTTCGAGAAATTGGGCGAGATTGGTGAAGCGTCTTGTCGACACCGTGTTGGTGGGGCTGAACACCTGGCTTCAATTATACTGTTGTAAAGAAGAACGTGAGAGGGTAGGAAGGAAAAAGAGAGGGAAGAACGTTTCGTCCTGGGCCTGCTAGTGGACTCATCAGTGCGGCTACCAAAATGGCGGAGTTGCGCCTTAGACGCTGGGATGGTAGGGATAGGTCCGAATTTCTATTATATAGAAACGGTGTAGAAACTGACGAGAGTGCTGTCCCTCTAGTGGTGAGGATCCCCACAGTGGCAATATTAACTATTGCTAAAGTGGCAATATTAATATAGAAACTGTTGCTAAAGTAGCAGTATTACCATAGAAACTATTGCCAAAATAGCAACATTAACTATTGCTAAAGTGGCAATATTAATATAGAAACTGTTGCTAAAGTAGCAGTATTACCATAGAAACTATTGCCAAAATAGCAACGTTAACTATTGCTAAAGTGGCAATATTAATATAGAAACTGTTGCTAAAATAGCAGTATTAATATAGAAACTGTTGCTAAAATAGCAGTATTACCATAGAAACTATTGCCAAAATAGCAACATTAACTATTGCTAAAGTGGCGATATTAACTATTGCTAAAGTGGCAATATTAATTATAACGATGGGGTGCCGCTTCGTTTGTTGCGCTGTAGAAGAATGCGTGAGAGGGAAGAACGTTTCGTCCTGGGCCTGCTAGTGGACTCATCAGTGCGGCTACCAAAATGGCGGAGTTGCGCCTTAGACGCTGGGATGGTAGGGATAGGTCAGAATTTCTATTATATAGAAACGGTGTAGAAACTGACGAGTGTGCTGTCCCCCTAGTGGCGAAGACCGCCACATTGGCATTCGCATTTTTTCTTCTCGCTAATTTATCGCGACAGACGCGTCTCGCGACGAAACATTTCGCGGTCCTTCTTCCGTTTTACTGCAACGAGCGGTGGAAGGAATTCGTGGAGGGAAAAAAAAAGGGCAGAGTTTAGAGGAAGTTTCGTTACGCGTTGGAAAACTGCCGGCAAGTTCTATTTTATCGTCGAACTTCTGCACGCCGCGAACGGGATGGTCAGTACAATTGCTCGGGAAATCTTTCCCGGATGAACGTTCATATATTTCGAGTCCTTTCTCGAGAACGGATGATGAAGTGTCCCTGCGGTCTGACCAGGTACGTTCGCGTTCTACTCGAGTCGCAACTTTCTACGAACTCCCGTTTCAGCTTCCACAATTTCCACTTTGCCATTGACTAGACTGCTTGATATTCTTCTGCGATAGTTTTGCGAATGTTATTCAACGTCGCGAGTCTCACCTTTGCCTTGGCCAATCGAAAATCCTCACGACAAACGACAGACTTCTTAACTAATGCAAACTTTAATAGGGTAGGGGGTGAAAATGTTTAGTGCGTGCGAGTGGGTATGCGTGGAAACCTAGGACGACTGGATGTTTAATAAATAGTATGATTGAGCGATTGAGGTGCGAATGAAGAGTGTTTGGAAAGAAATAACGTTTGGGACCAAGCGAGGGTTGTGCGGACGTAAGTGTTTGAGGATGCATGAGGAATGCATGGGGAGAGGGTGAATAGTGTGAATGTATAAAACGAGTCGAATGCGAGTCGAATCTTCTTAATTATAGTTCAATGAAGTCTTTCGAAGTTAACACATCCTATCTATTTTGTGAAACCAGTTCCGTGGTAGATTATTTCCTACAATAATTTATAATTTATATATACTTTAATGCTCCATAGTTTATATGAAAGTTTAATAAACTTTCTCAACTAACGCAAATTTTATAAAATTCGTGTTCGCTAGTGTAAGAATATCGGGCCATGTGCATCCCCATTTGGCATCACCCCTTTCTGGGGCCTTGCTTAAACATTTGGATGGGCCATGGCGTCCTCGAGGCTAATACGAGTGGCATAAGAAGGCATTCTTGTACGAACCTCTGGGTTGCAAACCATTCTAATAAACGCTCTCATAGTCTAATATACATCTAGTATATTTCCTACGAGCTTTCCTTGCAATACTGTAATGCTCTATAATTTATACAAAAGTTTAATAAACTTTCTCAACTAACGCAAACTTTATAAAATTCGTGTTCGCTACATTTTCAGTGCTGAATTTAACCCTTTGCACTCGACGACTTTAGCGGTCGTACATCATCTGCTTTACCCCTAATTTCTTCACGAATACAATCGATCTCGTTTCGCAACAGTTGAAAATCAATGTCACCTTCGCTCGAATTAATTTCCCTTTTGAAATCCATTTTCCTGGGGTTTCGAAATTTCAATTCAGTCGATGAGAAACTTGAAAGTTATGAAACTCAATGGCGACTGAGAGTCGTCTCTCGAGCGCAAAGGGTTAAGTTCGACGTCCATTTAGAGCTTCGAAGGGGTTAAACGGGGATTTTGGAAGCATCTGCGCTCGGGAATCGAGCTTTATCAGGCGGACGTGACCGATTTTCATTAGCCCAGCGTGCTGCTCGTCGAGGAACCCAAACATAGGTCCAGTTGGTCGACGGAAAGACACGTGTAACCGGCGCGCGGCGATAATTACGTGTCAACAGAGGAACACGCGCAGCATCCGTTACCCTTGGCCAGCGATAACGAAACACCGCGATACGCCTCGGTTTACGAGCGCTCGCGGTCCGTCATCGTCGACCATGACGCGTCATGGCGGGATTTACGCGCACCATCGAGCCTCGCGTCTTCCCGTTTCGTGAGAATCTCGCGACGAAGATTCACGGCTGACTTTACGTCTGCTCGTAAATCGGTCGAGGCGACGCGTCGATCGTTGCCAACTTTTATCGAGAGCCTCGCGTTCCTACGCGTTCCTCGTGCCTCGCGTCGGCCACGTTCCGTTCCGTTTGCGTTATCATCGTCGTCACGGTCGTCGGAGGGTAGTAAAAGAGCGGGGCACGCAGGTGTGTGCCAGTTTGCGGCCGCGACGAATGCTTCTCGTTTTTTCTACACCGTAAACTGACTTCAGACCACCTCGCAACCTTTCCTCGTATCCCCCTTTTTACGCTTTAATCCTTTTGTTTCGCTTTAAGCTTCGTTTTGCCCGTTTCCACCACTTCCGCGACGCATAAACGTCGCTGGGTATTACGCGACGTAAAGCGGTGCATGTTGCTATGGACAATCAGACGAAATTAGAGTTTCCGTGCACATTCTCGAAGCTACTCTTTTATTACAATTAACTAGCTTTGAGAAGATTTCGTTCGCGCTGAACATCGTTTGCTCGTTTATCTGGAACAGTACGACTCGTCGTTCCATTTGATTAAATTATCGGTACACGTATGCCAGAGTTTAGGTATCATTTTTGAGAGTAACCAGGGGCTGGCGCAATCGCGGGTAATGGTCATCCCGATGTAGGGATTCTGGTAATTCGATTAAGGGAAGAGAGCCCTTCAAGGAAGACGAGGGTGTCGTCCATCGAGCGGAATACGTATTCAAATCAGTCAGGACGACGCGAACCCGCCCCTGCTGTGCGAATATTTGCTTCCTTACATCCATCATCGACCCAAACAATTTCGTACAACTCGTATCACTTATGAAATTAACCCTTAATTACCCCAAGACGCATCCATCATCCGGACCATCCCCTGTCTCGATTTCATGTATGAACTACGCGCGTACAACGTCTCGTTGCTATTACGAACAGAGTGAAACCCCGTTAGAGTTGAATTCCAAAGAAATTCGACGAATTATCGAATCTAAACTAGCATTTTTCAAAGTCGCGGACCAAAATTCGCGCGCGCGGCGCTTCTGATCGGTTTTATTTACGCACAAAGATCGAAGTTTCCAGCGACATCGCGTTAACCGAGTTCGCGAGCGCCTCGTAATCGCGGTCGCAAACATTGCCGGTTCCGCTCGGCTCAGGTGTTCGATTTAAAACTGCACGAGCCCGCAGAGCCAAGGCAAACTGCGAGCGTCTTCGTCCTGGCTCCCTGTATCCGTTTTCCGCGAACAGGGAACACGGTGTACTCGATAGAACGAGACGCGGAGGGACGAGGTACCGCGGAGCGAGACGGAACGAGGGAGACAGAGAGGAGAGAGAGAGAGAGAGAGAGAGAGAGAGAGGTAACATGGCAGAGCATAGCGCAACACAGGCAACTATCGTGAGGTGGCCGGATCAATATTCCGTCCGGTCCATCCTCTGACCTATATCTCTCTTTCTCTCTTACTTACCTGTCCCCCGTCTCTGCGTCTCGCTTTTTCACCGAGGCACCCTTTACCTCGTCCGCCGCCCCTTTCTTTTCCACCCTCGCCAGGCTACGCTATCTCCGTTCGTCTTTGATCCACCGCGCTGCTGTTGCTTTTTCAGGTTTCCGTTTTTGCCGCTCGCTGGTAAGAACGCTGGCCCGCCGCTCGGTTCATTTCCGGTATCGCTGGCGAACGGGGGGTGTTAATTGCTTGGTCGGTACCCGCGTTGCCTGGGATCGTTCAACGACCGGGTCGCAGTCTTTTCAATTAATTATTGCGGATACATTGTCGCTCGGTTACTCGCATCTCGTCGTCGCACCTTTCGCTTCGAGCATTCCCATCGAGCGTTAATAACGAAACAGGGTCAGAAACGTGCGGAGTCCATCCACAGTTTTCCGGCGGTGGACTATAATTCACCGAATTGGACGTTCACGAGCTCCACGTCAGGGGTACGATGCATAATACAGCATACGAGGACCCTTCTGTTTTTTACCTAACCTTTTAACACGCCAGCGAGGAGCACTACGATCGCGTTTAGACGCTGGGACCAAGAAATTCGCGTCGCTCCGTATCGCCCCCGCGACACGTCCCAGGGAACAACCATCCGGCTCTTAACGCGGCTCTTTTTTATTTCCCCCCGTCGGTTTGACCTATTTCCGCCACATCCGCGTTCTCTCTCTCTCTCTCTCTCTCACTCTCTCCTCCCTCGCGCTACGCTGTCCCTTGTCTTCCTTCCCTCCTTTGTCCGCCATTTCTTACCTACCCCCGGTTTTTCCCTCGCGACTCCGCCACCCGTTCATTCATTCACGTCCATCCAGTCACGGTTGACTCGTTACTTTTCATCCCCTGACCTACATATCCCATCGTCTTTTATTTACGTATCCTTTCGACCCGCGGGCACCCTCCCCTCTGGCCGCTCGATAAACGTATAAATCGTTCCCGCTCCGTCTTATTCACCCTGACCACCAGCGATCCTCCTTCGTTTGTCTCGTCCGCTCACTTCGCCAGAGATCGAGCGCCGTTTAGTCAGCGTTCAGTCTGGACCAGGGTACCCTTTTTGGGGTTTCGTCTTCCATTTTGGTTCCTCCGGAGTCTGGCGATTTTTATGAATTTTAGTCGCGAAGTTTAAACAGCTTGAGCTGTTTTCTAGGTTGCGGCGACTGCGCCATTGCAACCACTCTCTCCGTTGCCTTCTCCTCTCGTCCTTTAACCCGCGATTCCCTTTTTTCCCTAACTTTTGCAAGACCTTCGCGCGAATTAATGTCCTTGCACATTTGGTGACCATTTTTTGCAAATTTTTTGTTTCCTTCTTCGACATTCTTTGAGCTTTCTCTTCGCGACAGGGTTTCCTCCTCCTACGTTATTTATTCCCTCCATCCTTCTTCTGTTCTCGTCCTTTCGATCCTCTTCTTCGAACGCAACATCGCGTCGCACCATCGAGTCACGTTCTACATTAACTTAAATCGATCAGCTGTTTCTATCCCTATTTCAACTATCGCCTCAAGGTAGAAGAAACGTTTGACATTCGACTCGCAGGCATTTTTAGCGATCGTGCTCCATTTCGAACACGATCCTCGATCTTCACTCGATACTCTGTCGATCGACCACGCCACGCAAACTTTTTCTTGAGCTTTCTCTTCGCGACAGGCTCTCCTCCTCCTACGTTATTTCTTCCCTCCATCTTTCTTCTGTTCTCGTCCTTTCAATCCTCTTCTTCCAACGCACCATCGCGTCACGTTCTACATTAACTTAAATCGATCAGCTGTTTCTATCCCTATTTCAACTATCGCCTCAAGGTAGAAGAAACGTTTGACATTCGACTCGCAGGCATTTTTAGCGATCGTGCTCCATTTCGAACACGATCCTCGATCTTCATTCGATACTCTCTCGATCGACCACGCCACGCAAATTTTTTCTTGAGCTTTCTCTCCACGACAGGCTCTCCTCCTACGTTATTTTTTCCCTTCATCCTTCTTCTGTTCTCGTCCTTTCGATCCTCTTCTTCCAACGCAACATCGCGTCGCACCATCGCGTCACGTTCTACATTAACTTAAATCGATCAGCTGTTTCTATCCCTATTTCAACTATCGCCTCAAGGTAGAAGAAACGTTTGACATTCGACTCGCAGGCATTTTTAGCGATCGTGCTCCATGTCGAACACGATCCTCGATCTTCACTCGATACTCTCTCGATCGACCACGACGCGATACGATCCTCGCGATTAATCGCGGCGCAACGCCCAAGGGAGCACTCGATCGCTCGTCCAGGCTGTTTAATTATTAATATTCGCGGTCGGAGCGCAATTTCATTCGTATCCAGCAAGTAGGTCGCTGGGACTGGTTTTGGCGCTCTTTGTTATTTATCGTGGCGCGATCGAGCACGCACGCTCGCAAGGACTCAACGTGGAAATGTCAGCGGGGAGTATCACGATTGAAATCCGCTCGTTTCTTCGTCCTCGATGACGCAGCTCATCGGATCCTCAGCGTTCGCGGGTGGCCTTCTCGTTGTCGCTGGTCTCGCGACTGATTAACGCAATCAGCGACGATTTTCTTCGTTTTCTCTTCTCCTGCGTCGTCGTTGTCCTTCTTCGAGTAGACGAGGTCGTGCCAATCAACCGTGCACACTGTTACGTACGCGATCTTCGTGTTTGCTCGTAGCCTTTGCAAGCTACACACGCGTCAGAGTATATTTGTTTCTGTTTTTTTTTTTAGATGACTGTTCGTCGTCTGTTTTGTGGATTGTCGGGAAATGAGAAATTTTCTGTACAATCGTGCACGTAATATTCCACGTGCCAACGACTCCAGTTAATTATTCAGCCAGCCAAAACGTCAGAATCGAAAGGGAATGAGCGCGTCATAAAATTACGTCGAGCGACGCGCGTCGTAATTAAAAGTTACAAATGACACTCGCGAACGCGTAATCGACGAGTTAATCAGTGATCACGTGGTCGATTTCAAAAATTTATCAGAAGAGAGCTTCGTTGTTCGACGACGAAGCGTTTCGTTGTTCGTTCAGGACGATATTTGGGGACTTTTGAAAAAATTTTCACGAACGCGTAATTGACGAGTTAATCAGTGATCACGTGGTCGATTTCAAAAATTTATCAGAAGAGAGCTTCGTTGTTCGACGACGAAGAGTTTCGTCGTTCTTTCAGGACGATATTTGGGGACTTTTGAAAAAATTTTCGCAAACTTCCCCCGCGAAATCGACGGTTTTTTCGCTGTTCCCGAGGGAGTTTCGCGCAGGAGAGCGCACAAACGTTTCGAATAACGAATATTTCCTGCTTTCTTAATATCCGTGCGTCATACGTTTTACAAAATGCCACGCGCATTTAAAATTATTTTTATAGCGCGCCAAATCGGGGGCAGCATAAAAAAATTATTATGTAACACTTTTACGATGTAATAAACTTTCGAGTCGGAAAATATTGTGGGGGACGAGAAATGTAAGAATGATTTTATTGCGTGTATCCTTAGTATGTGTGAGAAACAAAAAGTAATCAGGAATATTCTCGAATATTGATTATTCGAGAATATTCGAAAGTTTGTATAAAAGGCAGAATGTGTGTGCGAATGAGCGAGTATGAGAGTGCTTTGAAAACGAGGGAAAAGAATCTAGGATGTTCTGTGAACGAAAGGTATAAAAGGTATACGCAATAAAATCATTCGCACACTCATTCTTACATTTCTCGTTCCCCACAATATTTATTCGCTTTGCTATAAAAAGGCTTTCAATTTGCATTGCGCAGTGCACAGCTGAAACGCCGTTTGATTAATTTCTGTAACCATTCCTTTTTATTACAAAGTACTTTGTATCTCGCGAAACAGCAGGAAAAATGTACCAATTAAAATGAAATCGAGGTGAAAGGTACATTTCTATTTAAATATATTATACGTGCGCAGTGCAGTTCAATCATCTGCAATTTAAGATATTCGAACTTGCTTGCTACTCCAAGGCAGCAAAGAATTATGAAATTCAGGTTAAAGCGCAACAAATATTTCACGCAATTTCAAACAGCTCAAAAGGAATTCTAACTGAAAACCAAAATTCACTCTAAAATCTTTTCCTTAAAGATTTTAGAACTTCGACAGACTTTCTGCGATGAGAAAAGTTTGGAAAACACCGCTCTGAGGTAATAGTTCGCCAAGTGTTCTCCGCGCCATTGAAATAATCCGCGGTTTCGCGAAACGCCATCTCGACTCGTCGAGAGGAATCGAGCGTGTCGAACCGAATGTTCGTGCCCTCGACTTCCGCTCAGATCGCGATCCACGCACCATGAGGTGAACACGTGTCAGGACAATATCGCGAGAGGCATCCTCGTTCCGTGTCCTCGTCCACTGGCCGATCATTTCCTGGGGAAAACCGTGCTCGTCGCTCGGATAATCGACAAGGTAACCCAGGATAAGACATTTTGCGATAGCAATTTCGAAACCTCGCGCTACCAACGCATGCCTTCTTCTCGATGCCTTGCTCGTGGACGTTGCTCGACAACGATATGTCGGAGCAAAGGAGCGTTCTGTACGTTTCCATTTTCCTGTCGTTTTACATCACCATGCTCTATGTTTGTCTGCTAGTGCATTGTTACGTGAACCTTCGATTTTAATAAAACAGACTTTTCTACTGTAAGTACTCGATTAGCTAAGTATTTCTCAATCGATGGTAGACTGTTCTTCGATCGATGTAGGTTAGATTTTCGAATTTCAATTTCTACGAGGCGATTTCGTGTTCTATGGACTCGATTTTTACAGATATGCATGTAAATTGTGGATCGAGACGTTTCGAGGCCGTTCTCGAAAAATCTGTCGGTCGTTTCCTCTGGAAATCGGCAAGAAATTAGACGCGCGAGAAAATGCGTCGGACGTGCAGCGTTGAATATTTCGAACTCTGCTTCGACCAACATTTTGTAAGTAAAACTTCAAACGCTAAATTAAATAACACCGTTTTATGCTGTTTGCAAGAATTTTATTCTATTTCCAACCGTTACAAAATGGCCGCCATCTGCAATCTATGATTCGTCTTTGGTAAAACAGAACAAGAAAAAAAATGAAAATAATAATATCGTCGAGGTAACGCGGTCGTAAACGGTCGCAATAATTCGTTGGAGTAGCGAAATCGAAAATTCGACACCGCCAGCCAGAGTTGCGCCGCGGGAAAGCTCGTAAAACGCGCGGATCCGTGGCGATTAAAAACTTAATGTCCGCGCAACACGACGCGGCGACTTGTTTTTGTCAGCCAGCCTATTTATACGCGCCTTTTGGCAGCCACGCGAGAAACCTCGTCACGAGCATCCCGTTTCCGTTCCGTGCCCTCTCCATCTTTCTCTTCTTAAGCAGAAATTTACCGCACGCCACGGCCATTCCTCTTATTTCCCACCCCTTTCGAAATCCACGCTCGTTCTCGATACTCCACGGAAACGCACGCGAACAATCTCGCTGGTAACCATAAATTCGCGGCCCAAACAATCCATCGAGAGTCGAATTCCGTATTTCTCGTCGCGATTCTTTTGCGGACAGAAAAGAGAGTCAGGCAGTCGCGACTTGAAATAGAAGAAAAACACGAATACGAAGCGTAACCAAGCATGATTCCAGAGTCTGTAACGCGATAATAGTGTCGTAACGATCGCGAAACGAAAAGATCGACGGTACACGCCAGATGGCCGACTCGTATCGCTTTTCCTTGAATTCTTTCCACGCATTACGCGAGTTTCGCCACTCGGTTACTCGCTCTGTTTATAGTTGCGAGCGTTTGTTTGGGCCGCGAGCGTCCACGATTCGGACGTGCCAGTTCGTTGCGAGATTACCAAGTTTCGCGTTTCTGCTTTATCTGGACCAGTTCGCAGAGATCCCTTTTTGCGGGTCAATTCGTTTCAGACGTTTGTAACGAAGAGATTTTTCACTCGCGCGGTTTCATCTTGGCTTAGAAACAGCGGCCTCGATTAGGTTCGCGAGCCAGCTTCGAAGCAAAACAAGTTTTTGCACGCTGTGTATACGATCGAACCGTACGTGTTACTCGAATACTTCTGCTCGACTGTTCTAAAATCAAAACATATAGAATTTGGGTATAAATTTTAATAGCTGTTAATCCTTTGCACTCGAAAGTTAGCAACAGAAATTGATCGCTAAAATAGCAATCTCTGAGCGATATTTTAGCAATAGTTTCTGTTGCTAACGTCTCCCAGCTGTAGAAAATTTCTGTCTCAATAGAAAACTTGAGGGAAACACATTTCCCAAAAAGTTGCGATGGAATAAGTTCAACTTCTGTAATCACTAATCGATGATGCGAGTGCAAAGGGTTAAAACGTGTTCTAAATCGTGTGAAATTATATTGAGCAAAATTCTTGTTAGAATATGGAAAATTGAAGATGTTGGACCAACATCGTGCTCGGCCACGATTCATCGAAGTCGCCTGGTCGATTCTCCACGAGTTGGGAATCGTGAGAAACGCAACGGAACGTCGATGGCTGCTACCACTGCGACAGTATCGAAAGGGTGCACTTTAACCTTGACGATTGAGGATGAAATCAATTTCGCGAACTTCTGCTCCAATTCGTTCCGATCGATCAACGGAGATCGATCGAAGATCGGAAAACCGAACACGTCGACGATCCTTAACGAATCGAAGAGTTCCGTCAAGGATTCGCGATCGTAGATTCGCTGATTTTCTCGATCCATCGATCACTCTCTGTCGATCGAGACATCTGGAAATTCTTGAGTCGAACAGTATTATTTTACGTATCGCGAGCTATAAATTGTATCGATTTTTAGGAGGGAGAGACTGTTAGCTTAAGGGACTATTATTAAGAATAATAATTAAGATCGTGCAATGGGTTCGCGTGGCTTCAAACTTTGTCTTTTTAAGTTCGTCGGATCGTCGTTTATTTTAAAATATCGCTTCAAGTTTGTTCATTTTGTAATTTCGTGGAACACGTGGTTGTAATTAGTCAGACATCCCTTTCCACTCGATTGAAATGTAAAAGCAGAAACAGGCAACGGTGAAGATTCTTTTAAATCGCGATTAATACTCGTTTTAATAAGTTAACATATGTTTAGTTCTTAGTTGTTGATGCATTTGGCTATTCCTCGTTTTTATTAAGCGATTCTTGTGTTGTTTTTTTAAACGTGACTCACTTTATTCTGCACCGTTGCCTGCTTCTTTGGTTCTTCGTCGACTAATTAACAATTCTCTGTAGGCATTGTAAATATATCGTTGATGTAAATTATTGTAAATCCTGGCAAATATCATCAATATTGTACAAAAAGGCGTAGCGTATCAAGGTGTCGTTATATCCAAGTTAGAAGAAGGTGCGATTTTAATATTGAATAAGTTATTGTAAAATTATACTTGTTAAGAACGTCGTTCATAATCGACTGCAGCTTGCAATGAAATTTGTAAATCTTGTAATTATCGATATACGTGTACATAACGGATCATTAGGAAGGATTAGAAAGCGATGTTAGAGTGGTTAATAATTATTCACGGAGAGCGTAAATGTTTAGCGTTCGATGATGACTGTGAAACGCATCTCCCGTAGCTTCGTTAAAAAGAATGTTCCCTTGAGAGATTAATAAAACGGTTGGTGGCACAACAATCAGAATCACAGTAGCTACACACGCGCTTATGTGAATTGCTGTAATTCGTACATGCGTTGTATCGCAATGAATTATTACAAAGTAGACTTTTAATGCGCATAATGTAATATAACTGGTCATACGCTTCGAAGAGGTAGGAAATAAACGAGAACCATTAAAAAGAACGTCCGACCAGGAACGACTATTCCCCTGCGATCGTAACTGCCGCGAATTTTTCCCATTTTCTTTGGAATTCGAATATTGAAAATTATAAAAAAAGGTGCACGGATGCGCGAGAACTCGAGAGATCGGAAGTTCCAAGCTCATCGTGTCCAAAGAGATTTCCCAAAGGCGAGTCCAATGGAAACAGCGAGGCGCGAGCGCGTGTCTTTTAAACTTCCCCTCCTGGATCGCAATTTCGCGAAACGCGTTGCATTCGAGGGGGTTGAAGATATCCGTAGAACTCGATGGAGATTCAACGCAGTCGACAAAAAATGCGAGAGACTCTCCTCGAGAGAGACGAAACGACGCTGGGAAAGTTGTTGTTTAGAAACCACGCGGAGGGGTGGTTTTCTAAAACAGCGAAGAACAGCGTTTCCGTGCGTTTCAGCATTCGAGGGGGTTGAAGATATCCGTGGAACTCGATGGAGATTCGACGCAGTCGTCAAAAAATGCGAGAGACTCTCCTCGAGAGAGACGAAACGACGCTGGGAAAGTTGTTGTTTAGAAACCACGCGAAGGGGTGGTTTTCTAAAACAGCGGAGAACAGCGTTTCCGTGCGTTTCAGCATTCGAGGGGGTCGAAGATATCCGTGTAACTCGATGAAGATTCGACGCAGTCGTCAAAAAATGCGAGAGACTCCCCTCGAGAGAGACGAAAAGACGCTGGGAAAGTTGTTGTTTAGAAACCACGCGGAGGGGTGGTTTTCTAAAACAGCGGAGAACAGCGTTCCCGTGCGTTTCAGCATTCGAGGGGGTTGAAGATATCCGTGGAACTCGATGGAGATTCGACGCAGTCGTCAAAAAATGCGAGAGACTCCCCTCGAGAGAGACGAAAAGACGCTGGGAAAGTTGTTGTTTAGAAACCACGCGGAGGGGTGGTTTTCTAAAACAGCGGAGAACAGCGTTTCCGTGCGTTTCAGCATTCGAGGGGGTCGAAGATATCCGTGGAACTTGATGGAAATTCGACGCAGTCGACAAAAAATGCGAGCGGCTCCCTTCGAGAGAGACGAAACGACGCTGGGAAAGTTGTTGTTTAGAAACCACGCGGAGGGGTGGTTTTCTAAAACAGCGGAGAACAGCGTTTCCGTGCGTTTCAGCATTCGAGGGGGTTGAAGATATCCGTGGAACTCGATGGAGATTCGACGCAGTCGACAAAAAATGCGAGAGACTCCTCGAGAGAGACGAAACGACGCTGGAAAAGTTGCTGTTTAGAAACCACGCGAAGGGGTGGTTTTTTAAAGCAGCGGAGAACAGCGTTTCCGTGCGTTTCAGATCGACGAGATCGATTCGAACCCACGGGTACGCGGCTCCCGTTATCGCCCCCTCAGAATCTTATCAAAATTTCCTGTCGGAACCACGGCGAGCCTCTTGGGACGATACTCCTCTAATCTAAAAAGTTTCCTTTCCATCTTCGTCGAGTACTTTCGGTATCGCTCGCGTGGATCGCGAGGAAATAAGAAGTTGGCCGCGATTTAAACAGCAGTTACGTCCTGGAGGACCGAATTTCTCCGCGGAGGAGAGAAATGGCGGCCACCAGCGCGCCTCGAGGTGATCTCCCCCAGAATTCGATACATTCGCGATTAAAGTAGTTTTAATGCCACCAGTGGTTCACAGATGAATTGGTTGAACGTTTTACGTACTCCATGCCAGATTCTACACCGTCAGATGGCACCCATAAAAGTTTAGGAATGGTACGTGGTGAACAGAATATTAAAGAATATTAATCAATAAAAAATAGAGTGTATCCTACTGTGGAAAGCTCAGCAAGGGCCTCTTTTCCTCGCTTCGTTTTCACTTTCCACCCCCTCATTTCACTGTCGAAATGGAGGGGAGAAAATCGCCAAAAATGCGATTCTTAACCCTCGAAGACGAGGAGAAAGTTTGGAGACGAGACATATGTTTATTGTCTCCTCGCTTCGAGGGTCAAGTCTTTTCGCCTTGCACCACTGGGTGGCACCGCGACTACGGTGGTCGCCACAAAAGGAACTAAATACACGACCAATCAACGACGCCCAAATTCTCCAATTACAGTTCAGCTCGTCTATTTAAACCACGGAACGCCACGAACCAAACGAAACCAAGAGGCATCCGTATCGTTTCGCCAATCGATGAACGGAACAGACTCGTGGAAACTGCGCTTGGGTGGGACACGTGGGTGCCATGGTGGTGCGAGCCGTGAAATAGCATGTTATCGAACGAGGAATCGCGATCGGATAAGAGCGACAGGGAAAGCTCGCCCGCGGACATCGAGGAGCACGAAGAGGCGACAGGCAAGTGTCGAAAGTCGTGGAGGACTTTGGACGCCCCTCTGCTCGCGAATCGCGACGATAACCTGTACCTCGCCGTGCGTCAAAACTTGCAGAAAGTTCATCGGATCTCGCGATCCTCCTTGACCCCGTTGAGAAACAGCCCAGAGACGAGGAGCAGGGGCGGAGTGTCGCAGGAAACGAGCGTTGGACGATTTCTGAAGATCAAGGCGTTCTTCGATCGAAACGCGGACGAGAAGGACGAGAGGAGGGCGACGCTCAGACGCAGGACCACAGCGATGACCAGGCTGATAAGGATGCTGGGTCTGAGCAAATGGGAACTGCTCGACGACGGATTCACTCCCACAGGTTGCTAGATTTCGCCTAACGTTTCTTTAACTAACTT
The DNA here is from genome assembly GCA_963969225.1 of Xylocopa violacea. NCBI lineage: Eukaryota > Metazoa > Arthropoda > Insecta > Hymenoptera > Apidae > Xylocopa > Xylocopa violacea. The sequence continues at coordinate 22,234,268 of CAXAJV010000014.1, forward strand.
CGACGAATCGATTTGCTCTGAATTCGCGATCGTTGAACGCTGTCAGACTTGCTGGTTACCGACTGAACGCGTGGATGTGTTTTGTACAACACGTCGTTTAGCGAGCGCTTGATTATACAAGAATGCGCGCTGGTATCTCGGTTTTCGACTAAAGGTTTGCGCAATCTCCGATTTTTCGCAGAGTCAGCAAACATCCAGCTTGACGTAAACGGCAACGTGATGGCAAAATAAAAGGCAGCGTGAGAATGCGAAAACGTCCACGATTTCGTTCAACGATGAGAGATAGGGATCGTCGAGGAGGAAAGAAGCGGCACAGGAATCCACCCATCCGCCTCCTCGTGCCAACGCGTCGAGAACGCGCTTCGACTTCATTTTTTCCACGTTTCGTCGAAGGAACGAGCTCGCTCGACGATACTGTAAACGTCGTAAAGTCCGAGCGATAAAACCACGAGGCGTGCTCATTTGTCGCGGTTGCGTTTCAAATGATACGGCCAGCGACACACAGCGATTGTTCATCCGTTTGTTAACAATGTTTCAGGCTTGTTTACGCGTCCGCGCGGAATTTGACGATAAAGTTGTTTTGAGAATATTGTTTATAATACTGGCACCGAGAAGACAGTTTATGATTTCGTGTGGTTCTAATACATTGTTTTCGAGGCTTGTACGAATGTAGAATAAGTCATAGATATGAAATATTCGTATGAGAATTCTTTTGCGATATCCTCTCTCCGTGTCTCTCCCTTCTATAAAGCACAAAGTATACTTGTTGCGTCTGTTATCCCTTTGCACTCGACGCTTTTCCAGCAATTTTTTATTGCTGCTAAAAGTTAGCAATAAAAATTATTACCAAGCAATTTAAAAAATTTCCAATTCAATAGAAAACTTTGGGGAAACCTGCGTTTCTCAAAAAGTTACTTCACAATCAACAATTAGTTCCCTCAGAGGCGACATCCCAGTGCAAAGAGTTAACCTAACCTAAGCAGCGATATTAGGGATACGATAAATAACAGACACAACTCTTACGATTTTTTAATATGACATTTCCATAATATTTGAAAATTAAGACTGAATCCATAATCGAGAAGAACTCATCGATCACCTTGGCTCTCATCAATTTCCAATCGTCAGAAATAGTCCCTAGAAAAATATCAAACTCCATTGGATCTCAGAGACGCCAATCGAGTTCGAACTCCGTTGCGATCGAGCCTTGCTCCAGCATCGACGCGTGCCTTCGCGGAATCGATTCCAGTCGTCTAGAGTCGGCCATTACAGGCAACAGTAGCCTTCCATCTCACAGTTCATTTGTTTCTCATTAAAACGAATCGTCGCGATTTTCTCGTCCAGAACCGCAGTGTCGCGCAGTGCGTGTTTCGTCGTGTTCGCGACAAGTGTTCGCGAGAGCAACAAAGGAACCACCGTTTTCATCGTCGCAACGTGCTCGTCGCAGCCGTTAGCGATCCATTTGAATCGCCACTTCGAGCTCCGAGTCCACGTCGATCCTCGAAGGTACGAATATTCGACGCTACGAACCATCGAAACCATCTAAAACGATCCTGTTTATCCGATCGAAATAATCGCAGAGAACACCAGCACTCGAATTCAGAGCCAGCTGATCGTCCAAGAGGATACTACAATTGAAACTGCGACGCCATGATGTCAGAAGAGAGCGACAACTCCTCCGGTTCCATCGAAATGCTTCTGTGCGACAACAGCTACAGCACACCAGATCACGCGAGCGCGTTGAAAGCAGATCGCAAGGTGAGTCCCGCCATCGAGAAGCTGATCGAAAAACTGAGCGCCCTGAAATTGCAAAAGACACCCAGACCGCCGAGAGCGCCTCTGCCCACGCCGAACAAGGACGCGTCCCCCAAGGAGCACGCCTTCGAGTCCTCCGCCAACGAGGAGAAACCCTGCGGGATCAACAGACTGAAGAAGGCCCTGGAGATGCGTTTCAACGCGTGCTTCGCCGGCAAGAAACACAGCAGCCCGCTTCGAAGGAGGCACACGGTGGACAACGACACCCTGAAGACGATGCTGGCCAAGGAGCACCAGCGTCTGCAGCTGGCAAACTGGGACGCGGAGGCGGACCTGTCGTCCGAGAGGAGCCAGAGCAACGTCAGCCCGATCTTCAGCCAGAGTTTGAACAAGTCCCGTGGCAGCCTGTTCGACAATTCCCTGCGAGCCGTGGCTGGCTCGCCGTGTCACCATTCGGACAGCTCGTTGGAGTCGGAGAACCCGCGCGAGGACGATCTCTCGTGCCTGGAGCAGAGCCTGCACGAGGTCTCCGAGGTGTTCATGGTGTTCCTGCAGTCGAACGACGCCGTTACCGTGCGCAGGAGGAGCGAGAACGAGGAGAACGTCCCGGAGAGGAGGGACATGGTCGGCGAAGAGATCTTCAGGGAGGCCATCGACGTCAGCTTTGGGGAGACGGTCAGCAGCGAGCAAAAGGAGATGATCTGCGAGAGCTACATGCAGACTATCAACTTGTCGCCCAATAAGAACGCTGGGCAAACTTACATCTCTACGAAGACGTTGGTCATCAACGAGGACGGAACCATTAGCAGTCTCAGTCACACCGAGGAGGATGACAACGAGGAGTGTAACAACAATCTGAAGAAGGCTACGAAGAAGCAGACTGAGAACACGGACCAGTCAGACGACGCGGTCCATGCTGGGTCCAAGAACGAAGGTTTGCCACTGACCGAGGAGGATGATGACTCCACGGGAAGACGAAAATGGCACAGCCTGTGCGAGGAGTCCGACGAACGCCTCTCGTCCCCTAGAAACGAGAGTCTGCTGAAGAAGAAGAGTCGATCGGAGTCCGACGTCTCGGACGGAGGTTCGATCGTGACGAACGACGGCGATCCGCTATCGATGAACTACATAAAAAGATTGGAGAGGTCGAAATCGATGTTGGACGAGATCGCGAGCCCCAAAGAGTTCACGCACGGAGAACCAGAGAAGAAGCCTCGCGACGAACGCCTCGACAGCGTCAACAGCGATCGTTTGTCGAGGTTCGTCGTTTCGCCCAACTCGAGCAGCGATCTCTGCGTCGAAGAAGCCAACCAGTCCTCGAACAAATTGACCGAAGTCTGCGATACTCCCTCGAGGAACTTGACCATAGAATCTGACGATGAATACACTTCAGCCGTCTCGAACAAGTACACAGAGGACGATCTCAGTGGCGACCATCTGACGCTTAACCTGTCCTCCGACGTCGATGGCGACTCCTGGGTCACCATCGACTCTGACAAGTTCTCCGTCACGTCCATCACGGATAAATCCTTCGACGAGTTGGCCAACGAAGCTGCAGAGTCCAGCGACAGCTGTATAAATCGTGGCTCGAAGAATTCGAACGTCTCCGGCATAGAGGCGAGCGTAAAAATGGACGACACGAAAGAATCGACGGATGCTCGCGCGGATTCTAAAGATCAGAACCCCGCAGTGGATTCAAAGTCCACCAAGAGCGACAATTCCTCCTGCAGCATAGAAGACGACGTTTTCGAGGACCACGAGTCCACGCGAAAGATGAACAGCTTCCAATCGTTTCTGCAGAGAATGATCAGCAGACGCACGCCGGATAAATCCGTCGACTCGAAAGCGCAGCAAGCTAAGCGCGTCGGTTCAAAGGTGAAACCCGTCGAGGAGAGGGTGGCGAAGCCCACGATAAAGTGCACCAGGCCAAACACAGATATGTCCGAGAGACGCGTCACAGGTAATTGAACGTCGCCTCGTTTCGAGTGTTTTGAGAAGGTTTAAGGGGTCTTGTTTCTGGTCGTCTTTGGTCGGAAGCGTTGAATTAGACGCGAGTTCTTGCGTGCCTCGATCGATGCGCAACCTTCGACGAACTGCAACCTTTTGGAGTCTACGTAGATGAAGCTATGAAATTTGGAAATTGATAAATACACGTTCGTTGACGCGGAACTCCGCGCGAATCCAGCCAACGATACGTTAAAAGAAGAAGCAGACAGCGCGAAATTTATCGACCATTCGACTTAGAGTATCCGTCATAAATTCACGGAGAATTCGCGCGTGCGACGCGAGCCTCGTAAAGAGGAAACGAATGGCGACGTCGATTTATCCGCGACGCGTCGCGCGACGCTTTCGATGGAAAAGCGAGATCGCGATCCGAGGCGCTTCTTCGCGCGTCGCGGCGGCAAACAGCAATTTAGAACGGCCGATAAACCGCGGCCAAGGCGTGTAAATCATCCTCGAGGAAAGAGAGGCCGCGAGCGGAACGTACGCGCGGCATTAATTGGAAAGATAACAGAGCGCAGCGGGGATGGACATTGTCGTTGGCGATAACATTGTCGCCTGACGGTGGCTCGATCAATATTTATCAATAGTTAATTGCCTCGAATTACCGTGGAGCGTTGCGAGGCGACACGTCGTAACGCAACGTCGGATTTTCCTCCGCTAATCCGCGAGCGAACCGTTCCGCTCGAGGATACCTCGAGATTAGCCGCGGTTTTTCTGTTTTTTTCTTTCCACCAACCATGTCAGATGCACCGTTACGATAAGCCAGTATAATTTCTGGAACGGATTCCAACCGAACTGCTTAGACTTTGCGACGCGAACGTGACTTCGCGGCTGATCCTGAGATTACCGCGCGCCACCGGTTTCCCGCGATTCGATCGCTCGTACTCGCGGCTACTCGTGCAACGATGTAGCGATTATTGTTAAGACCCATTAAAAACTACTTGGGTGCATGTTAGATAGCGAAGGGAGATCCATTGGGGTCTGATAATTTTGTGGAAAGCAACCATCGACTCTTCCTTTGCTGATTATAGAATTAAACAACGTTTGGCTAAGAAGAATTATGCTTACTAAAGGTTTTCACCATTTTTCTTTTGAATCTTTAGTGTTGTTATCTTATTGTTCAAGTCGAGGTGCTTTTATTAAAAAAACTACTTGAGCATATGTTAGAAAGCAAAGGGAGGCTAATCAAGGTCTGCTAATTTTGTGAAAAGCAACCATCGACTCTTCCTTTACTGATTATAGAATTTAGCTACGTTTGGCTAAGAAGAACTATGTCTACTAAAGGTTATCACCATTTTTCTTTCGAATCTTTAGTGTTGTTATCTTATTGTTCAAGTCGAGGTGCTTTTATTAAAAAACTACTTGGATATATGTTAGAAAGGAAAGGGAGGTCCATTGGGATCTGCTAATTTTGTGAAAAGGTTTCCATCATTTTTCTTTTGGATCTTTAATGTCGTTGTCTTATTGTTCGAGTCGAGGCGATTTTTGGGTTTATTGCTTGCTATGATCGAAGATTAGGACATTGTAAACTTGGTACCTGCGAGTGACCAATGATTTGTGATGGCTACTCCATTTTCCTCACCAAACATCGCAAAATACTTGTTCTAGCAACAAAACACACCTCTCATTGAAAATCTCCACCAATATTCGAGTTCTAAAAAAAATATCCTAAAACACAGACCTAAAAGAACTTGTCGAACAATCTTTACACCTTCACCTACGATCCTTTACCAAAATTACGACTATGTAACAAATACGAGTCGTTGACTCGTTCATCATTCTTATTAAAAGTTAATATTTTGAAGATTTCCTTGAATAAATTCGAATCTTTCTTTTTCCTCAGATGTGCTCTTTCCACCGTCGCACAAACTGACAGTGGCAGAGGTGTTCGACGCGCGGACGGACCGACCGCGGCCGGATGTCCTCAAGCAACACTTTATCCTCGAAGGTAGGATCGACGAGGCGGCGGCCCTTCGCATAGTCACCGATGGAGCCGCCCTTCTCCGCTCGGAGAAGACCATGATCGATATCGAGGCTCCAGTCACCGGTAAGTCTTCCTTTTTATTTTCTGTTTCGCAACAGCTGGCAACAATTCGTCGAAAAGGAGGACAGGGCCTGCTAGATAGCCTTACTGATGAGTCCACTAGCAGGCCCTGCCTTAGACGCTGGGATGGTAGGGATAGGTCAGAATTTCTATTACATAGAAATGGTGTAGAAACTGACGAGTGTGATGTCCCTCTAGTGGCGAGGATCCCCACAGTGGCAATATTAACTATTGCTAAAGTGGCAATATTAATATAGAAACTGTTGCTAAAATAGTAGTATTACCATAGAAACTATTGCCAAAATAGCAACATTAACTATTGCTAAAGTGGCAATATTAATATAGAAACTGTTGCTAAAATAGCAGTATTACCATAGAAACTATTGCCAAAATAGCAACATTAACTATTGCTAAAGTGGCAATATTAATATAGAAACTGTTGCTAAAATAGTAGTATTACCATAGAAACTATTGCCAAAATAGCAACATTAACTATTGCTAAAGTGGCGATATTAACTATTGCCAAAGTGGCAATATTAATTATAGCGATGGGGTGTCGCTTCGTTTGTTGCGCTGTAGAGAATGTGTGAGAGGGTAAGAAAGAAAAAGAGAGGGAAGAGCGTTTCGTCCTGGGCCTGCTAGTGGACTCAATAGTCCTAGCTACCTAGCAGACCCTGTTTTAGACGCTGGTCTGCACGTAAAATAGCAATAGTTTAGCGATAAAAGCTAATAGAGATCTGAAATTCAACAGTATGAAGCGCGTTGCTTCGTGTCGTTGAGTGTGTGAGTGCGAGAGAGAAGAAATAAAAGAAAAGAGAGGGAAGAACGTTTCGTCCTGAACCTGCTAGTGGACGAAATCGGTAAGGCTAGCTAGCAGACCCTGTTTTAGACGCTGGTCTGCACGTAAAATAGCAATACTTTAGCGATAAAAGCTAAAAGAGGTTTGAAATTCAACAGTATGAAGCGCGTTGCTTCGTGTCGTTGAATGTGTGAGTGCGAGAGAGAAGAAATAAAGGAAAAGAAAGGGAAGAACGTTTCGTCCTGGACCTGCTAGTGGACTCATCCCTGCCTTAGACGCTGGGATGGTAGGGATAAGTCAGAATTTCTATTATATAGAAACAGAGTAGGACATGGAGTGTGCTGTCCCCCTAGTGGCGAGGACCGCCACACAACTATTGCTAGAATTGCAATATTGACATAGAAACTATTGCTAAAATTTCAGTATTGACATAGAAACCATTGCTAAAATTTCAATATTAACATAGCAACTGAAGCGTGTGTTGGTGAGTTGAACGCCTGCTTCAATCGTTGCGCTGAAAAAGAGAACGTGAGAGAGGGTAGGTAGGAAAAAGAGAGGGAAGAACGTTTCGTCCTGGGCCTGCTAGTGGACTCATCAGTGCGGCTACCAAAATGGCGGAGTTGCGCCTTAGACGCTGGGATGGTAGGGATAGATCCGAATTTCTATTATATAGAAACGGTGTAAAAACTGACGAGTGTACTGTCCCCTTAGTTGCGAAGACCGCCACACTATTATAGATATATAAACTCGCAGCAGAGAACGCGTGACGCGTCGTCCTAGAGAAGCGCGTGGAAAGCACTTGACACAATTTTTCAGCGCGTGAAGGCGACCGTAGGAAAGCGTCGATGGTCGTTTGTGAAACGAGCGAGCCGCGCGCGACGGAATCACGGTTGAGCGGTCCGTTTCGTCTGATCCGATAAGGGTTGCGGATCGTTTCCGCTCGCGTGGACCGGCCTTAAACCCTCGATCCAATAGAAAGTCCAGGCCTGCCTCATTTTCATTTACCTTCCTCCCCTTCTTTCCGCTTTTAGAGTAGCCACGATGGGATCTCGAGATCGGTGGCGGCGTTAAACGCGGACGAACGAGTGCAGGGTGCGCGAGATGTTTGGGTGATAGGCACGTACGAATGAGAGTGTCAGGTGCGAGCGGATGTTTGGACCGAGTGAGCGATGAGTGATTGATAAATATATATATAATAATAAATATCGAGTGTTTGGGACTTAGTTGATAATTTGAATCTTAGAAGAGCGAATGGTTTCGAGGAACGAGAGCAGAGTGTTTCCAGATCTTTGTACGAGATAAACGTGTGTGTCTGCTGTGTGAATATCTGTGATTGGGGGTTGAGAGTGCATGAATGATATTAGTATCGATGGCGAATGAAGAAGCGCAGAGTCGAGTATGAGAGTTGAGAAAATGCAGAGGGTGTGACAACGTAAGAGAGCCGTGCGAGGAGTAAAGGGTTCAGATTGCCGTGTATTATTCCATTTTGTGTTTAAATAAACTTATTTCGTACAATTCGTCTACCACGCGAGTGTGTAACTCGCGAGATTAAGTTTCGATGAGATTCGTTCGAGGCGAATAAAGATTGGATCGAGAGTCGACGGGATCGGAATCCCCCTAATTTCGATTTCTGATTACCAACCGAGCGATCGCTGGTTCCGCGACGAACGTCTTCCGCGGAGGGTGTTCAAAGTTACAAATCAGCCGCCCCAAGAAAATTGATCGAGTTAATTCGATGGTAATTAAACTCCCAGTCCCGGCTGTTGAAACGTATCCAGAACTGGAAACTTGGAGATCCACAGGAAATAAGCTGCGAGCGAGCGAAGGTGCTCGAGCGCGGGACAAGTTCCCGATGGCGGACGAACGGTAACGAAGACAGAAAACTCGCGGACTCGGGTGTTTTCCAGTAAATATATCCCTTTGAGCAAAGGGCCGCTCGCTAATTAGTTCTGCTTTCCTTCGAACTATTAGTTTCCCAGCTGTAGGTAAGAAGCGCAAACCTTTAACACCTCGCCTTGCCTCGTCCTCCGCAGCTTCCGTTTCTACAACTTTCCACCACCCCTCTTTTTATCTCCGCCTTCCTGTTTCCTTTCGCCGTCAGTTTCTCGTCCGTGCTCCCTCGACTCCTAGTTTTCTCCTTTCAAACTTCGCCCTCACCCGAACTTTCTTTTGTACCTCCGCCCTTGCCCCTCCGTTTTCACGAAATCAGCAGCGCGACCGACGAGAGCCAGGTCTCCTTCGTATCTCGCGCTTTTTCCTTCTCTCGACCTTCCGTTTCTGCTAGCTGGACTTCTTTCGAGACCGTTCGCCAGGCGGTCTCCAATTTTTCCTTGCCAACGCTCGACCAAGCGCTCTCACGCGGCTGAAGCGTTTTTCTCGGATTTTTTACCCCTTTTTAGCGATGGATTACGTTAGATTAATTCCACGGAAGACGAGGAACAGCAGCGCGGACGAAGAAACCAGTTTTTGTTTACTTTTCCAAGCGCTATTCGGGCGGAAATGAAAATTTCAACCCCCTCGCCAGAAATGGACGTTTTAGCCGCGAAAAATTCCAGACTCGAGAAATTATTTCGCTGGACGAGAACGTCAGCGAGACGAGCAACGCTGTTCAGATTTTTCATCGACGTGCTCGAAGTCAAACGGAACGAAAGCAACAGCCCCAACGGACACCAGCCACCCCGTCCGCCGTCGCGGATCGTCAATTACGCGCATCAATTAGTTCCATCACGGTCGTCTTCACGGTGTCCACGATTGTTCGCCAGGCACAATACACGCCAGAACACAATAACTCGGATCGATTCGTTTCTGTCCTTCGCCCACCCGCTAGCCGCGCCGCTGCAGCCTCCGCCCCCGCGTCTTCAAAAGGGGTAGTTATTACCTTCCGCCGACGCCGCGACGCGGCTTCTATTGGCCAGCATTAATCCCCTACCCCCTGCGCCTCTCCTTTACTTTTTACCCCACGAAAGGGAGAGTGAAGCGCTCTTTCTCTCGACAATTCCTTTTCATCGACCTCTCTTTCCCCGCGACCAAGTTTTTTCTAATTTCTTTTAGCGTCTTTTATAATTAATCCTTTGTTCTTTATCCGAGACACAATTCTGAAGCGCAGATTCGAAACAGATTCGCATTCTGTGGTTTTTTTTGTTACGATTTCATAATCGAAAAAAAGTGAAGCGTGATGAGTGATGGGTTGAACGCCTGCTTCGATAGTTGGGCTGTAATGTGTGCGTGAGTGAGGGTAGGAAGGAAAAAGAGAGGGAAGAACGTTTCGTCCTGGGCCTGCTAGTGGACGAAATCGGTAAGGCTACCAAAATGGCGGAGTTGCGCTTTAGACGCTGGGATGGTAGGGATAGGTCAGAATTTCTATTATATAGAAACGGTGTAGAAACTGACGAGAGTGCTGTCCCTCTAGTGGTGAGGATCCCCACAGTGGCAATATTAACTATTGCTAAAGTGGCAATATTAATATAGAAACTGTTGCTAAAATAGCAGTATTACCATAGAAACTATTGCCAAAATAGCAACATTAACTATTGCTAAAGTGGCGATATTAATATAGAAACTGTTGCTAAAATAGCAGTATTACCATAGAAACTATTGCCAAAATAGCAACGTTAACTATTGCTAAAGTGGCAATATTAATATAGAAACTGTTGCTAAAATAGCAGTATTACCATAGAAACTATTGCCAAAATAGCAACGTTAACTATTGCTAAAGTGGCAATATTAATATAGAAACTGTTGCTAAAATAGCAGTATTACCATAGAAACTATTGCCAAAATAGCAACATTAACTATTGCTAAAGTGGCGATATTAACTATTGCCAAAGTGGCAATATTAACTATAGCGATGGAGTGCCGCTTCGTTTGTTGCGCTGCAGAGAATGTGTAACAGGATAGGAAGGAAAAAGAGAGGGAAGAACGTTTCGTCCTGGACCTGCTAGTGGACTCATCAGTGCGGCTACCAAAATGGCGGAGTTGCGCCTTAGACGTTGGGATAGTAAGGATAGAGATCAGAATTTCTATTATAAAGAAACGGAGTAGGATATGGAGTGTGCTGTCCCCCTAGTGGCGAGGACCGCCACACAACTATTGCTAGAATTGCAATATTGACATAGAAACTATTGCTAAAATTTTAATATTGACATAGAAACTATTACTAAAATTTCAATATTAACATAGCAACTGAAGCGTGCGTTGAAAAGAGAACGAGAGAGGGTTGAGAGGGTCGTTGCGTTGAGAGAGGGTAGGAAGGAAAAAGAGAGGGAAGAACGTTTCGTCCTGGGCCTGCTAGAGGACTCATCCCTGCCTTAGACGCTGGGATGGTAGGGATAGGTCAGAATTTCTATTACATAGAAACGGTGTAGAAACTGACGAGTGTGCTGTCCCCCTAGTGGCGAGGACCACCACACAACTATTGCTAGAATTGCAATATTGACGTAGAAACTATTGCTAAAATTTCAATATTAACATAACAACTGAAGCGTGTGTTGGTGAGTTGAACGCCTGCTTCAATCGTTGCGCTGAAAAAAAGAACGTGAGAGAGAGTAGGAAGGAGAAAGAGAGGGAAGAACGTTTCGTCCTGGGCCTGCTAGTGGACTCTTAGGTCAGAATTTCTATTATATAGAAACGGTGTAGGACATGGAAACTGACGAGTGATCGCCACAAAAGGAACGAAGATTAGTGTCTTAGGAGCCGATGCGTACGAAACTGTTATCGTTTCTCGGTCCTCGCGGAGCAGGGATAAATTGTTCGTCGACGGAGGCGGACGAGTAAATCTCTTTCATCCGTAACTCGGTTATTAAGAAAGTCCGGGATAGAAAATCGCGCACCGGTTGCCAGAGACACGTTTTATCGCTCCGGATGGTACTTTAAATGAGCCCGCGTTACTGCCGTCCCCAGCTCTCCTTGAAAGCTGTTTTTCCAGCTGAGAACGTCGAATGAAACGTTTCGGAAGACGAGAATCCACGACGACACTCTGGCACGCTGGAAGTGACGTAAAATAAACTCTGTCCGAGAGAGCCGCCGCGACTTCGTCCCCTTTGTCGCGTCTTCATCGATCGAGAACCACTCTCGAGCGGCTGAACCACCTCGAGACGTGTCCGTTCCCGCGGTTCCTTCGAAATCGACCACAGAGCCGTCGTCGTGGAAGAAAAACAAAGAGAGAGAGAGAGGCGCAGGCTCGGGAAATTGATTGAAAAAATAATTGGAGGGAGAATTGCAGCGATCGCAATGGCGCGTTGGAACGCGGGGGATGAAAAGTGGGGAACGTATCGCGCGATCGCCGAGAGAAATTGCGTTTCGCGTGGGTGCTCTGTTGTCGAACGTGAGCGCGGAACGGAATGGACGAAGAAAGGGACGTTTGGGGGAGCGTAATGGTGGCTGAGATGAATTACGAGCGCAACCGGTGCAGCAGTCGGTGAAACGAGGGAGAAAAACCGGGGTGGAGGACGCGGCGGTCCAAAGAATGAGTGATTCTCCGACGAGCGAATCCTTTGAGCGGATTTTTCGAAAAGACTCGAGGAAATCTGTTAGGGAAGAAAGTCTGAGTCATTTAAATGAGATTAGGATTCCTTTTGATCTATAGACGGGGCGCGTTCCGTGAATCTCAAAGTTTTCCTTCCCTCTCGACGCTGGATTTGCTCAACGTCGCTGTCGAAACCATTATATACGCGATATCTTTACGATCACATTTTTTCTTTCTAACTTAAGGCAGAGAGAAAGAGGAAAAGAGTCGCTCTGCACTACCTCGCTACTCCCTTTCAACTGAACTCATTCTTTAAAATTATTTTTCACTCGTATTTCAGTTCCTCGTTACACGTTCTGAAAATTTACATACCGTGTTTCTTTCACGATTCCCTTGCGACTTCTTTTCCAGACTTATTATTCAAGTTTCTTCAGTGAACAATTCAATTCTTAAATGTTAAAAATTATGTATGCGTTACATGGAGGGGCGTAGAAATTTTAAGAAGGGTTAGGTAGCGTTTGGTGCAAAAAAGATTGGCAAACACTGGGTTAAATAGATATTCATCAACCTTCTCTTAAACTAGAAACAGAATCGTCAGAAAGTAATTAAAAGGAACGCCACTACCCAACCAAGAAAAAACCACCCTCGAACGTCCTTCTGATCAGCGTCGTTCTTTTCCCAATTCCTCTCGCGAAGGCACACTTCGTATGAAATCGTACCAATCGAACGCGATGAATTTTATTCGCCCCGATTCGAGAAGATGGCGGTGGTCGCGCGCTCGTAGATTATTTTACGAGCGCCACTTTACAGCCGAGCTGTTTCAGCGCGAAGCCGCCGCTGGAAAGAATTCCCACCGATGGAAACGCGATAATAAAGAGATTCGACGGTGAAAACCGACGAACGTTGCGGCTGGCAATTCCACAGAATTGCCTGAGAAATTTTAACTCCGCGAACGTACGCTGGAGAAGTCGAATCGCGAGGCGCGAAGGAACCGCGAGGTTGCTGGATTGAATTCGTCGCGTTGGGTTTTAAGAGGGTTGATCGTGGTTTCGTGGAGCAATGGTTGAAACACTCCACTGTTGCCATTAGTTTATTTTGCGTAATATTTGGAGATGAATATTTGTAGCAACGTAGCGTTAATTAGAAATAGATTCGAAGGAAATGAAAAGGGTGGAGTGGATGTGCAGAGTTTGAGAGAAAAGAAGGAGGAAATTTTTGAAATTTTGACTCTGCGAACGTACGCTGGGTGGAAAAGTCGAATCGCGAGGTTGCTGGATTGAATCCGTCGCGTAGGTTTTAAGAGGGTTGATCGTGGTTTCGTGGAGGAAAGGTTGAAACACTCCACTGTTGCCACTAATTTATTTGCGTAATATTTAAGGATAAATATTAGTAGCATCGTAGCATTAATTAGCAACAGATTTAAAGGGAATGAGAAGGGTGATGTGGATGTGCAGAGTTTGAGAGAAAAGAAGGAAATTTTTGAAATTGCAGTATTTCAAATAAAATTATCTCAGTCTGCGTTATTGTCTCAGACACGTTAAAAGAGTTGAAACGACAAACGTTCGATAAACGCGATCAGTTACCAAGTTGGACTGGTTACATTAACCCTTCGTGGAGTCGATTAGATTTTCCGAATGAGAGAGATCGAGGCGTTCCGATTGGAATGTTCCAAAGTTAATGCAATTCCCAGAAGATGACGCGGAACGCTCGTGAATTCGAAACATTTCCCGTTATCTTAACGCAAGTCGTTGTGGAATAGATAACACGAAGGAGCAGCAGCCAGTGGCGGGCCGGTAAAAGCTGGCCGGAACAGGGTGGCTGGGACGGGGTGCGACGTGGTCGCGGTTGAAATTATTCAGAAAATTCCCGCGGGACCGTCCGAGGGCAAAAGTTTCGGTAGCAACTCTCGTCGAACATTAATTGAGCCTCGCCTCCGCATAAACGCGACCGTTTAGCGCGTAACGATCCAGTTTCCAGCGCCCCAACCCCCGCGTTCTCCTTTGTCCCTGCTTATCAACCCTTCCGCGAATTAATATCCCGCTAAAACGCGTCCGCTCGCTTCTTTTGCTAGCCGTTCCCCCGCGTTTATTTCGCGACAGCCCCTGCTTCTTGCGCTCCCCTTTATCGCGCGGTGCGAGGAGAATTTTCAACCCCCTTGGTTCTTCTCGAACGCGGACCAAGCAGAAGAGAGACTTCGCGAATGAGAATTACTCGATGCAACGAAAGCAATTTTCTCACGCGGCTCGAGAGGCCGTGGAGGAACAGGAGAGTCGATCTTTTGGTCGATTCGAAGCGATAATGCTACCATTTCGGGGCTAGCGAGCGAGACGTGCCGCCATTAGCGAGGGGGTGAAGTGCGCTAATATTATTCTTTCGATATCGAGTGAAACTGGTGGCTGGTAGCGATCGTCATGGGAAACGTGGGACTTTCTGCTTTATTCGTTGGAAAATAGGAAAACTGGAGAATCAACCCTTGTTGAAATTATTTCGAAGAATTGCGATCTTTACTCGTCCGTGAGTTTTCTCGAGCTATCTTTTGAAAATCGAATCGTCGTTCGATAGCTGGAGAGGACTGTACCCGTATCATTTCCAGAATACGCGTGATCCAGGCGTAAAATGAGATTTCCACCTAAACTGGCTCACGTGCCAACGATCGAGGCTTCTGGGTCGCGTGTGTGGCTCCACCCACGCTTCTTCTTTTCCAGTCTTCGTGTTACCGCGCGTGGCAAATGAATGTTTGACTCGTAATGACCTACACGCCTCTATCAATTATCCCCTGTCCCAATTTACACGCGCGAGCCTTCGAATTATCTCCCCATTCGTCTGCTGGAAACGTAATAACAATCGCGACGATGCTATGGGAACGTTTAACCACGTCTACCCTCTTCGATCGAGACGATTCTACGCGAACTTTGATCCACCACTCGATTGATCTCTGCGTAGAAGATATTCCAAATCAGAAAATGAATTTTTCGTAATTGGATGAAGGGATGATGCCACTGTACGACTTCCAAGTTGGAGGAAAAGCTCGAAGGAAGTCTTAGAAGGGGGTTGACAGGCGTAAGAACGAGCCATCCACGTGGCGTCCGCCGCGAACACAAATTTCTCCGTTATCGCGATGTATGAAACAATGTGCTCGCGTAAAACGTCCCGCGAGACGTCGCTGCAAGCACAAAGGAAACTCGATATCGAACGGGAGGCTGGGTAAGGGTTGAGGGTGGACCTGTCGTCGGCCCTCAAAGCGTCATCCGTCCCTTTTTCGCCACCGTTTCCTGATAATCCGCGATACACGATACGGGATACGCGGCCCCGTCTATTGGATTTTCCAAAGAGCCACCATCCCCTGAAATCTTCAGAAATCGAACCCCTCTTTTCGACCTGACCCCTCGATATTGTTTGCTCGATGCATTTTCCGACGCCTGCTGGGATTATTCCATCGATCGACAGTTCTCTGGGTTCCACCCTCCTTACGTACACGATTTTTCTTCACTTCGAAGACTCTTTTGTAAATCTTTTTTAAGACAACCCTCTGCACTCGATGACTTTTTGGCCGCTGTGAATCGCAGTGAATACAACTAATCTCATTTCTCAACAGTCGAAAATCAATTTCATCTTCACTCGAGCTAATTTCACCGTCCAAATTCGTTTTTATAGGGCTTCGAAACGACAAATCAGTCGATGAGAAGCTCTAGTTGCTGTATGAAACACCATGGCGACTGAGAGTCACCTCTCGAGCGCAAAGGATTAATATTACAACATAAATAAATAACATTTTAATAATTCTACGCACAATGCGTCTGAACGAGATATAAAAATCAAAGAGCGATAGTTCTACTGCAGTAAATACTTAGCGTCTGACCAAGACCGCCTCGTTCTCCTTAACTACAGACTCCTATCGCGATTCATCCGATTAAACCCTGCGATACCCGAATCTCCGCAAGAAAGAAGTCTCACCAGAGAAATCTAATTTAAAAGAGACTTATCCTCCTCAGATTCATCCGTAGATCTAAAATCTCGCGACCCAAAAGTCACAAGCGGCAGCTATATCAACGCCCCATTCCGTTATCCACCAAATCGCGAACGCTACACGGTTGTATCGCGAGATATCGATGTTACAGAGTCTGTCGCGATTAACGACAACCTCTAATCCCTCGTCCACCCTCTCAGGAGGCGCCATTAAGGCTCGCAGTGTGTGCAGACGCGAGCAGGCTTCCGAGTGCACTTGGTATCGTTATTGCGCCCAGTTCTCCGCGATACCGACCAGAGGGGAGGAAATTATTTCGTGAGCCGTTAATGGCTCGTGTCCTCCTTCCGTCCCGTGCTCCTTAACGCTCCGGGATCTCCAATTAGAGACCAATTCGAGCGGTTTTTCTCCGCTCGAGAGGAGCCACCCCTCTGCTCGCCTTGCTCACCCGAATGCCACCCCTTGTTACCGCTGGAAGGTCGAACCGTATCGAAGGCTGGCTTTTCGAATAACTTTATTCAAGTTCCAAGTGCGTAACGAATCCCCTTTCTTTCTGTTCTGGAGCTTTGGGCGCAGAAATCGTACTCGAGGGTGGCAGAAATAAAATCAATTCGAGGTATTACATTCCAGAACCGCGTTAGAGGCGACAATTTAGGTGAAATCGAGTCGAAACGATAGCAGATCCAAAGAATCCGGGGAATCCTCGCGAGGGCATAGATATTACTCACGCTGACGCGTGACTCGAACTATATTTAAGCGGAAGTAGCTGGGAAGCTGCACGCCTAAAACGGAATCCCCGCGAAAGAGGCGCACCGCGGATGATAAAAGTTGCCAAGAGTTCGAGCATGAAAATCGTTCGCAACTTTCCACTCTATTGAAAAAAAAAAAAAAAAAATATAAGTAAAACAACCGAAGGGAGAGGCGAAGATTCTATAAATATTCCCTCCACCGTGAAGTTCGCCAAAATGGCTATCCTCGTGGCGCAGCCACCCTGTCCCTCGATTCTATTCCGAACAGCTCGAAGCAGCTTCACGTTCTCGCTTTGGCTCTCGCAAGCCAACACCAGCGAGCCTCTCCCGAGTGCCATTTTTCTCTGGACGCGTATTTATCGCGTCTGGCATGGTTTTTTGTAATTCTGCCATCGCGGTCGATACACTACACGCCTCGCCTCTTTTTCTCCCGTCGACGGAACAGCCGCACAGTGCCTCGCGCTGTTTGTCTTGGCTACCTGTCCCTTGTTTCGACACTCGCACAATGCGGCCCGTTTCCACAATGGCCACTGGCCCGTTCCCGGAGACGCTCTGCCAAGGGATCTGCCAACGATCGTTTCCGTCGTGGCGCAACGAATCACGCGGTTCGAGACGCGACGTTTCGACGTCCTCGAAGAATTCCCATTGGAATCGAGGCAGAGGGTGTCTTTTGTTGGGAAATTCGCAAACTTTAATAGCTTGGTGTCCACTGCTTCGTTACTTTCGATATTTCGGCAATTTTGGCAATTTTGGCAATTTTGTTGGATAAAGTTGCCTTATGAAGCTTCGATCGCGAACATTTTGCAGAAACTCAACGGGTATCGATTGAAACGATAGAAGAAGAGGAAGAAAATGGATCGCAGCGATCGTTTCCATCATGGCGCAACGAATCACGCGGCTCGAGACGCGACATTTCGATGTCGAAGAATTCCCATTGGAATCGAGGCAGAGGGTGTCTTTTGTTGAGAAATTCGCAAACTCTAATAGCTTGGTGTCCACTTTCGATATTTTGGCAATTTTGTCGGATAAACTTGCGTCTGAAGCTTCGATCGCGAACATTTCGCAAAAACTCAATCAATGGCGATTTAAACGATAGAAGAAGAGGAAGAAAAATGGATCGCGACGATCGTTTCCATCATGGCGCAACGAATCACGCGGTTCGAGACCTGACATTTCGATGTCCTCGAAAAATTCCCATTGGAATCGAAGCAGAGGGTGTCTTTTGTTGGGAAATTCGCAAACTCTAATAGCTTGGTGTCCACTGCTTCGTTACTTTCGATATTTTGGCAATTTTGTCGGATAAAGTTGCCTTATGAAGCTTCGATCGCGAACATTTCGCAAAAACTCAATCAGTGGCGCTTTAAACGATAGAAGAAGGGGAAGAAAATGGATCGCGACGATCGTTTCCATCATGGCGCAACGAATCACGCGGCTCGAAACGCGACGTTTCGACGTCCTCGAAGAATTCCCATTGGAATCGAAACAGAGGGTGTCTTTTGTTGAGAAATTCGCAAACTCTAATAGCTTGGTGTCCACTTTCGATATTTTGGCAATTTTGTCGGATAAAGTTGCCTTATGAAGCTTCGATCGCAAACATTTCACAGAAACTCAACCAATGCGATTTAAACGATAGAAGAAGAGGAAGAAAATGGATCGCGACGACCAGAGATGCGCGTGTAATCCGCTTCGCGTTCGATTGTACGGAAACCCGCTGGTTCTCGATGGTCAATATTCACCCATCATATAATAAAGTTCTGCTTTGACGAGGTAAATCGAGAGGACGTAGGTTCCTTGTGTTTCAAACAGCCTACGCGGTGTAATATTTCGCGGAATAGCACGCTGGATTTGCTCGGTCATTATTGATCATGCAAATGACAGTGAAATTAATTTACCGTCGATGCGAGTTGATTAAAAAATGTTTGCGGAGTTAATCAACAGTCGTAGCTTCTGTCCACCCTTTGTGGCTCGTAGAAAAGTGCAGTGAAAATACAAATTTTGTAAGGAAATTCAACGATCGGGGGTTGCGATCAATCAACAAAGCATTCTGGTTTGTTTCAATGAATTTAATAATCGCAGCGACGAATTAACGCGAACGAGGAAATTAATATCGACGTATCGAAAGCAATAAACGAAATTGCTTGAAAGCGTAGGTTCGAAAGCTGGATTTTTCACCCCCTCGAACCGAGTGAGCGAGAATTGAGAGCCAGCCCGTCCAAAAGTCAAATTAATCGTGTAATCACGCGCCAAATGCGACAAATTTGCGCGATATCATTTTTCCAGAGAAAGACAGTTAAACATCAGGTATATATAAGATATCCAAGTTAAAGTAAAAGAAAAGAGTGCGACAAATCTTCGATTAGGACCAATAACTCTCGCGCTGCTTCGAAACGCATAAACTCGCCTAAATATATCGCCAGCCTCGTTCTTATGTCGTAGGAATTTCTATTTTATTTCTGCGCGTGTTTCTTTTTTACATCGCAGCAAATTTTTTTAGACAACCAGCTATTTTCAGGTAAAAGTGAAGTTTCGAATCTAAGAATACGCCGTTTCGTCGAATTTTTCTACCGTTTGGTTCTCGACGAAGAGCTTTCCTCTCTTTTCTCCTCTTTTCTTTTTTTTACTCAAAGGTAGAATTTTTCGACACGCGAGATTAGCGATCGATAAAGCGGAAAAATAGTGCGGAAGGACAAGTTCAAAATCGATCGGGGAAGCGTTCCCGCGGTCTGACGCACTATATTTATCCTGGAAGAAAATTCACGGTTTATTGGTCGTTTGTATTCTTTTTATATTATTAGAATTTAAGTATGCCTGAGCGTGCCTGAACAAGCCGCGTCAGAGGCGTAGCTGTTCAGCGATTCATAGCTGGGAACACAAAGTACCTTCCACTATAATTATCGAAAGCATTAACTCGCTGTCTCTCCTCAATTAAAACGTTTCCTCCTCGATTGCTCCTTCTTCGAGCAGAGAAGAAGAGACAGAAGAGACAGAAGCTCGCGAGTGCGTTCCTCGCCTTTTAACAATCAACGAGATCGCTCTCGAACGCGACGATCGAAAAAAGAGTGTAGGATAGAAAAAGAATTGGAAGATTCGTCGCGTTAAACACTGAAACGTACGCACGAATCGAATTTTCCTCGTATTGGCGATGACGAAAACATCTGAAACGCTTGCGAAAGCGCTAAGGGTTCCATGGTCGAGCAAAAACCGCGCGAATCGGCGCAGATCGTTTTAATAAATTCGCCTTCCCCGGAAATGGAACGGTAAACACGGAAGGCGAGTGTTCCGCCACGGGCATAATGCCTAATAAAAATTTCTTTCTTTCTTTCGTTCTTTCTTCTTCTTCTTCTTTTTCTTCTTCTTCTGCCACTACGATCGAATGGCCCCGTGTAGTTGTAGCAGAGAATCGAGAAACAGAAATAGCCCGTGGTATCCGGGCAGAAAAGGCCGGGTGCTACGTGGCGAACTGCGCCTCCCAAGGTTTTACATTTTTATCTGGCTCGAACTATCGAAATGTCACGAACACGCCCTCCATGGCTTCCCGTTCGGGACGGCTCGTTGCGAAACATTTTCCATCCCCTTTTCCTTCGATATTGTGATCGTCGACGTCAGACAAGACGAGATCGAATTGTTCTAGGTCGGATTTAAGGGAGTCGAGGTTAATGAAATGCAAAAGAAGAGGAATTAGACGTATTATTTTAAGGTTTTGTTATCCGCCACATTTTGGATTAAAAAGTCTCTTAAATTGAGGGTAGTTTCCTTCTTTCTTTAAATCTACGAAGCTATTGCAAGCTGAAAGGTGCTACTCTGCGGATTTAAAGGAGTCGAGGTTAATGAAACGCAAAACAAGTGGAATTAGACGTATTATTTTAAGGTACCACAAAGAATATTTTGTTATCCACCACTTTTGGATTAGAAAGTCTCTTAAATTGAGGGTAGTTTCCTTTTTTCTTTAAATCTACGAAGCTATTGCAAGCTGAGAAGGTCTACTCTGCGGATTTAAGGACGTCGAGGTTAATGAAACGCAAAAGAAGAGGAATTAGACGTATTATTTTAAGGTACCACAAAGAATATTTTGTTATCCGCCACTTTTGGATTAGAAAGTCTCTTAAATTGAGGGTAGTTTCCTTTTTTCTTTAAATCTACGAAGCTATTGCAAGCTGAGAAGGTCTACTCTGCGGATTTAAGGACGTCGAGGTTAATGAAACGCAAAACAAGTAGAATTAGACGTATTATTTT
The DNA here is from genome assembly GCA_963969225.1 of Xylocopa violacea. Taxonomy (NCBI): domain Eukaryota; kingdom Metazoa; phylum Arthropoda; class Insecta; order Hymenoptera; family Apidae; genus Xylocopa; species Xylocopa violacea. The sequence goes on from CAXAJV010000014.1 coordinate 22,255,280, forward strand.
AAGGTACCACAAAGAATATTTTGTTATCCGCCACTTTTTGGATTAGAAAGTCTCTTAAATTGAGGGTAGTTCTCTTTTTTCTTTGAATCTACGAAGCTATTGCAAGCTGAAAGAGTCTACTTTGTATCTTGCGGATTTAAAGGAGTTGCGGTTAATGAAACGCAAAACAAGTGGAATTAGTCGTATTATTTTAAGCTACCACAAAGAATATTTTGTTATCCACCACTTTTGGATTAAAAAGTCTCTCAAATTGAGGGTAGTTTCCTTCTTTCTTTGAATCTACGAAGCTATTGCAAGCTGAAAGGTGCTACTCTGCAGATTTAAAGGAGTCGAGGTTAATGAAACGCAAAACAAGTGGAATTCGACGTATTATTTTAAGCTACCACAAAGAATATTTTGTTATCCACCACTTTTTGGATTAAAAAGTCTCTTAAATTGAGGGTAGTTCTCTTTTTTCTTTGAATTTACGAAGCTATTGCAAGCTGAAAGAGTCTACTTTGTATCTTGCGAATTTAAAGGAGTTGCGGTTAATGAAAAGCAAAACAAGTGGAATTAGTCGCATTATTTTAAGATACCACAAAGAATATTTTGTTATCCGCCACATTTTGGATTAAAAAGTCTCTTAAATTGAGAGTAGTTCTCTTTTTTCTTTGAATTTACGAAGCTATTGCAAACTGAAAGGGTCTACTTTGTATCTTACGGATTTGAAGGAGTCGAGGTTAATGAAACGCAAAACAAGTGGAATTAGACGTATTATTTTAAGGTACCACAAAGAATATTTTGTTATCCGCCACATTTTGGATTAAAAAGTCTCTTAAATTGAGGGTAGTTCTCTTTTTTCTTTAAATCTACGAAGCTATTGCAAACTGAGAGGGTCTACTCTGTATTTTGCGGATTTAAAGGAGTCGAGGTTAATGAAACGCAAAACACGCGGAATTAATCGTATTATTTTAAGATATCATAAAGAATATTTTATTATCCACCACTTTTGGATTAAAAAGTCTCTTAAATTGAGGGTAGTTCTCTTTTTTCTTTAAATCTACGAAGCTACTGCAAGCTGAGAGGGTCTACTCTGCATCTTGCGCGCGATACGAGCACACGAATTACAATTTCATGCGACTGGAAGCCACGTTTTGATAAATATTCTCCTGTATCACAGGGGATCTAACAGCCCAGACAGAGGCAACGCGAAACAATATGGCACTGCCTCTGTTTTCTGTTAAGCTTCCTTAAGGCAACATCTATAAAATAGCAGCAGACGTACCTACGCGTTGCCCAGGCGCATCGATCGACGCTCCATTTTTCGCTCTAAATGGTACCTACTCTGAATTAGGTTCATGCCTACGAGCTACAGCTACTCGAATAGAACGACTGATATCGAAGTGATATTGGAAAATTATTGAACATTAATTATACGTGAATTTCTACCATTTATTATAAATATGTGCTACGCGTAACCTTTTCACGAAGATGTTTCAAAGAGATTTCCATCGCAGGTGTTTTCATTTATAGAAATTTCCAATGTTCACAGAGAAATATTCAATTTCCACTCGAAAGAATGCATACGATGGACCTCGAGGCATTAACGCACCGATTCCCCTGTTGATTGCACGATAAATCACTCGATGATACGCCGACACCATGGTCGAACTTCATTTCCTTCGTGTATCCTTGTTTACGAGCGACGCTGCGCTTCGCTTAAGTACGCATAAATCTCGCTTATTGGCTAGCCTTGCTAACCTGGGACAAGTGAACTTTGCTTGACCCTCGACAGGGATCCAACCTACTTTAATTGTATTTGCAGCGACTATTTTTCTTCGTTACTTTTGCCGTCTTTAATTCAATGGAAAATTTCTGAACGCTGACGAGAATGCGTAAGACTTAATGTATATATTGCAGATAACTTAAACCTAATGCGTAGTCCTTAGCATGATATCGTTTTCCAGAGACTAGTCTCTGAAAAACGATATCAAGTACCCGGGTCCACCACGAGGAGGTGACTACGCAAGGACCCATCCCTAACCCTAATCCCATCCACCCTCCATTACATATTTACGATCTCGTTACAGAAGGTACCGAGATCTGACTCTACTTGAATCTAAAACACGCGAAATCCATAATACATTTTCTAAAATCTATCAGACATTTAGAAACTGCAGTATGGACTTTACGAAAGGGATGAAGGGATGAGAAATGCCATTATCTTATCCAGAGAGAAATTTATAAAATGACTCTACCGACACTTTACAAAAATTAGGTTCTACGATGCGATACTCTAAATTCTATCACTCAACCAGTTAAAGAAACAAAATTAAGTTAAACTAAGTCGAAGCAAAAATGAGATAAATTTCGCGACGCGACCGAATAGAGCACTCTAACCTGATGCTTCCTTCCAAGCCAATAGGCGAACCGTACACGACGCTAATCGCGAATCGCGAGCAAGTTTCGTGCCACGTCTTACGTCGAGACAATCGCAACCGCGCTCTCCCCGACTGTGAGTGAGATGTCCATCTGAACCCCAACGAGGCCCAACTCTAGGATTGCTCTGCGATAAAGACGAACCTCGTGGAACCGCCCGAATCCGTCTTACAAAGGTCAGACCCCAGCGCCACGGGTTGGGAACCACTCAGCTCGCTCCATCGTGAGCGCGTCCACGGTTGAACCCTTGAAAATCCAGGTGGGCACGACAAACACGCATCGGTTTGATTGAGTCCCGACTGTCCCCCTGCGTGACGATTAAAATCTAATCTCGAGCGAATAGAGGGAAAAAAGGAGGAAATAAGGGTGGAAAAGGGGAAAAAAGAGAGAAAATCTACGTGAAGCGAGTCTTAAAAAGCATAAAATTAGAGTACTCAAAAGAACTAGGAGTTCTATCTTAATAAACGAGGGATGCAAGAAAAGGGGGTGGTTATTTCTCTCTCTCCGGATAAGAAAATGTATCTCTTTACAATGTGATTACAATTACATTACAGAGATGTAGAATATTATAAGTACTTATGACTAATAAACGCACGCATCCCACGACGATCCAACGGCGAATGGAGGGGTGAAAATAAATTAGAATAAACGAGAAATTAAACGAATCATCAAACAACTATCGAACCAACAAACAACCCTCCAGCGGCGTTCCAACGGCGATCCAGCGGCGATCCAGCGGCGAACGCAAAAATTAACTTATTCTCTAATTACACTATCTATACATATGCGCTTAAATCTACGTGCGTAGTCCTTAGCATGATATCGTTTTTGAGAGACCGGTCTTTCGAAAACGTTACCAAGTACCCAGGTCCACCAACGAGGAGGTGACTACGTAAGGACCCAGCCCTAACCCTAATCCCATCCACCCTCCATTTACGATCTCGTTACAGAAGGTACCGAGATCTGACTCTACTTGAATTTAATAGACGCGAAATCCATAATACATTTTCTAAAATCTATTAGACATTTAGAAATTGCATTATGGAAGAAGGGATTGGAAGTATATATCATGTTCTTATCCAGAGAGAAATTTATGAAGTGACTCTATCAACACTTTAGAAAACAAAGCGTTTCGCAAAGGGGATTACGGTACGATAAACGATAAACTCTATGATAATTTACTCTCGAAAAATGAAATTAGCAAGGAAATTAAAGTCTAATAAACTTTATAATAGTAAATCGAAGAGAAAATTGAAACTATAATTCGCGACGCGACCGAAGCTACTCTGCGTACTCACGTGGATCCACGTAATCACGTGGATTTGCTAACTATATGTTTCCGGCACTGTCCCACTTTCTAAACCACGGTCTTTTCGACCCATGGAGCTACTCATGGCAGCGACTTACGTATAACATAAAGTCAGCGTGCTCACTACTTGCTTGCCACATGCGATGCATGCAAGCGAGGACGCAGAGCGATGAAACTATTACTAATAAAACTATTACTGATAAATATCAGTAGCGAACAAATTGAAGCTGATTATATTCTAATTCTATTTCGATAAAACGACGTTTTTTGGGGAGTAATTATATGGTTTCGCTCTTGATAAGAATATGTATATACTTCCTTACAATTTGATTACAATTACTATTATCTAAGTATAATTACTACTATTATAATTACTATTCCCTACGACTTATAATGTACGCATCCAACGGCGATCCAGCGGCGTTCCAACGGCGCTCCAGCGGCGAAGAAAAAGATTAGAGAAAATTGGAATAAAGCAGAAATTAAGCGGATTTCCAAACATCAAACCATCAATCACAGCAATTTTATTACAGTAATCATAAAAATTGGATAACATAAAGGAAATAGAAGGGATTAAGGGAATTATTCTCGACGAAGTTGGTAAAGCCGTCGAAATTCGACCCAGAATCATTGAATTTTAGACCAGAACGGAGAAAATACGTCAAGTAGACCATCAAACATCAAACCATCAAACATCAAACCATCAATGATAGCAATTTTATTACAGTAATCATAAAAATTTTATAACATAAGGGAAATAGAAGGGATTAGGGAAATTATTCTTGACGAAGTTACTAAAGCCGTCGAAATTCAACCCAGAATCATTGAATTTTTGACAAAAAACGAAGGAAATACGTCAAGTAAACCATCAAACATCAAATCATCAAACATGAAACCATCAAACATCAAATCATCAAACATCAAATCATCAAACATCAAATCATCAAACATCAAATCATCAAACATGAAACTATCAAACATGAAACCATCAAACATGAAACCATCAAACATCAAACATCAAACCATCAAACCATCAAACCATCAAACATCAAACCATCAAACATCAAACCAACAATGATAACAATTTTATTACAGTAATCATAAAAATTGGATAACATAAGGGAAATAGAAGGGATTAGGGAAATTATTCTTGACGAAGTTACTAAAGCCGTCGAAATTCAACCCAGAATCATTGAATTTTTGACAAAAAACGGAAGAAATACGTCAAGTAAACCATCAAACATCAAATCATCAAACATGAAACCATCAAACATCAAACCATCAAACCTCAAACATCAAAACATCAATCATAGCAATTTTATTACAGTAATCATAAAAATTGGATAACATAAAGGAAATAGAAGGGATTAAGGGAATTATTCTCGACGAAGTTGGTAAAGCCGTCGAAATTCGACCCAGAATCATTGAATTTTTGACCAGAACGGAGAAAATACGTCAAGTAAACCATCAAACGTCGAACCATCAAACGTCGAACCATCAAACATCAAACCATCAAACATCAAACCATCAAACGTCGAACCATCAAACATCAAACCATCAAACGTCGAACCATCAAACATCAAACCATCAAACGTCGAACCGTCAAACATCGAACCATCAAACGTCGAACCATCAAACATCAAACCATCAAACATCAAACCATCAAACATCAAACCATCAAACATCAAACGTCGAACCATCAATCATAAAGCCATGAATCATCGAACAATTAAAGAACCCACCATCGAGGGACCACCATAGAAAGATAGATATATTACGAAGGATTCTTTTAAACAAACCCCTGAATTTCGACCAACGTGTCTTTATCAGTAGAAACTTAATGATTTTAAAACTGACAACTAACGAATACGAGACAACGAATTCAACAACTGTCCTACTACTAGCCCAGTAGTTTATTAATACCAAATGAAATGATCAACTGGAGAAAACCATAATCATGCCTCGTTGTGATAAATGAGGGAAGTTGGGATTATAAGGGAATGGGTATACAATTCTTATTATATTATATCAATGTACAAATACATACGCAAAAATGAACTTAAACTAAACTATTTGCAGTCCAATTTAAAGTTTCAAAGCCCTGAAAAGAACTTGGAAAATTTTCATTGAACTGCAAAGGACTCGATACTAAAAGTACCAGTGATTAAATTCTTCTAATCTCTTGCAAAGTTAATGAAATAATATTAATTAGCATCATGTAAAAATCTTAAAAGTGATATCTCTGTACTAGTGAAAATTCTATCTCTATCAGAAGTTAGGAACCATATTTTTTTAACTTGTTTGGTACTTCTAGCATCAAGTTTACAATAATTCTTATATCTACGCGCGTAGTCCTTAGCTTGATATCGTTTTCGAAAGCGCAATCTTTCGAAAACGTTATCAAGGGCCCAGGTCCACCACGTGGAGGTGACTACGCAGGGACCCATCCCTAACCCTAATCCCATCCACCCTCCATTACATATTTACGATCTCGTTACAGAAGGTACCGAGATCTGACTCTACTTGAATCTAATACACGCGAAATCCATAATACATTTTCTAAAATCTATCAGACATTTAAAAACTGCAGTATGGACTTTACGAAAGGGATGAAGGGATGAGAAATGCCATTATCTTATCCAGAGAGAAATTTATAAAATGACTCTACTGACACTTTACAAAAATTAGGTTCTACGATGCGATACTCTAAATTCTATCACTCAACCAGTTAAAGAAACAAAATTAAGTTAAACTAAAGTTAATAAAAGAAACTAAGTTGAAGCAAAAATGAGATAAATTTCGCGACGCGACCGAATAGAGCACTCTAACCTGATGCTTCGTTCCAAGCCAATAGGCGAACCGTACACGACGCTAATCGCGAATCGCGAGCAAGTTTCGTGCCACGTCTTACGTCGAGACAATCGCAACCACGCTCTCCCCGACTGTGAGTGAGATGTCCATCTGAACCCCAACGTGGCCAAACGCGAGGATTGCTCTGCGATGAAGATCGAACCGATGCAGACCGCCCCAAACCGTCTTACAGCAGGCCAAAGACCCCAGCGGCACGGGGTAGGAGCTACACGGAACGACTCCATCGTGAGCGCGTCCAAGGTTGAACCCGTGGAAATCCAGGTGGGCACGACAAACACGCATCGGTTTGATTGAGTCCCGACTGTCTCCCTGCGTGACGATTAAAATCTAATCTCGAGCGAATAGAGGGGAAAAAGGAGGAAATAAGGGTGGAAAAGGGGAAAAAAGAGAGAAAATCTACGTGAAGCGAGTCTCAAAAAGCATAAAATTAGAGTGCTCAAAAGAACTAGGAGTTCTATCTTAATAAACGAGGGATGCAAGAAAAGGGGGTGGTTATTTCTCTCTCTCTGGATGAGAAAATGTATCTCTTTACAATGTGATTACAATTACATTACAGAGATGTAGAATATTATAAGTACTTATGAGTAATAAACGCACGCATCCCACGGCGATCCAACGGCGAATGGAGGGGTGAAAATAAATCAGAATAAACGAGAAACTAAGCGAATTACTAAACATCGAAGCATCATACAACTATCGAAGAATCAAACAACCCTCCAGCGGCGTTCCAACGGCGTTCCAGCGGCGAACGCAAAAATTAACTTAAACTCTTAAACTTAAACTCTTAAAATTAAGTTTAACTTAAACTCTTATTCTCTAATTACGCTATCTATATAAGCTTAAATCTACATGCGTAGTCCTTAGCATGATATCGTTTTCGAGAGGGCAATCTCTCGAAAACGTTACCAAGGGCCCAGGTCCACCAACGAGGAGGTGACTACGCAGGGACCCATCCCTATTTATAATTACAAACATACGCATCCCTCATCAACAATTCGATGAACTCGTAAACAAATTTAGAAGGAAAATTAAAAAACTGAATAGTAATAACTTTCTGAATTAGAAACCTCTGTCATACCAAATGAGAGTATTACGAGAATCTCATAAATCGATATGCCATAAGAAATGCGAATTATGTCACTTAAATCTGAGTACTTATAATTATAAACATGCGCATCCCTCGTCAACGAAGAAGAATTCGATGAACTAGCAGACAAATTTAGAAGGAAAATTAAAAAACTGAATAGTAATAACTTTCTGAATTAAAAACCTCTGTCATATCAAAAGAGAGTATTACGAGGATCTCATAAATCGATATGCCATAAGAAGTGCCAATTATGTCACTTAAAAGGGAGTACTTATAGCTACAAACATACGCATCCCTCGTCAACGAAGAACAGTTCGATAAACTAGCAGACAAATTTAGAAGGAAAATTAAAAAACTGAATAGTAATAACTTTCTGAATTAAAAACCTCTGTCATACGAAAAGAGAGTATTACGAGAATCTTTCACTATTCTAGATTTAGAACGAATCACTGTACTATACCTCGATGTGCAACAACGCATAAGAAACTATGATATAAAAATCTAGACGAAATCGAAGACTAAGTCGAAGGATTTTTTTCAATCACATAAGAATAAAATAATTATATTATAAATTCTCTTATCAATACGAATTATATTGAACTCCCTAATTAAAAAATTCTCTACAGTGACTGTCGATATAATTAATAACATACTTTCGATATTAATTCATTAAATCAAAGACCAAACAAATTTTAATACATGAAAATAAATAAAAGGAAGGAAAATAAAGCAAAGAGGGGGAAAGTAAAATTTTTTATTGGTCCCACGATGATCCCACGACGAAAGTAAAACTTACCTTGCGTTAAATTGTATCTTAATCTATAACACTACTTGTAATTCAATTTAAAGTTTCAGAGTCCTGAAAAGGACTTGGAAAATTTAAACTGACTTACATTACTACTGACTTACTTAATACTAGAACTACCCTCGATAAAAGAAGTATTCAAAGTCTCTTTCTTTCCATTAGTAATACTCAAAATGTAGAGTAAGCGTAAAAATAATTAGAAAATAACTTTAATTTGTAGAAAATAAAGAAAGAGACTACAGAAAATTCGTAAAAGTTACTAATTACGGTCATTAATTTAACGCAATGAAAAACTTTAGAAAATTCGTAAAAATGACTCTATAAAAACTCTATAAGAAGTTACTGAGAATCTATCTGTCTTTATATCGTGTTACTAATTACTGTCATTAATTTAACGTAATGAAAGACTATAGAAAATTCGTAAAAATGACTATAAAATCTCTATCAAGACTTTACTACGAGAATCTATTTGTATCTCTTCAAGAAATTATAAACAATGGTCATGTCGACTGTTTTGGTAGTTCTAGTGTTAAGTCTACAACTCTACTTAGATCTAACTACTTAGTTTTTAGCGTGATTTCGTTTTGGAGAGTGCAATCTCTCGAAAATGTTACCAAGGACCCACAGGCCCACTGTTGCTTGGGACCAAAGTGACCAAGTTCGATTGCATTTGAGTAACGAATTAATTACGTGAAATTAAACGAAGTGTTTTAAAGCAATCGCGTGAAAGTTAATTAAATATTATATTAAGTAAACATTGAAAAGTAAATGAAATACATCGAACAAACCGCGTGAAATTTAATCGCGCAAAAAGATACTCTACTAATGATAACAAAGAGATATTCGGTTAAAAACAAAAATATATCGCGAAATTGATATCGAGAAAATTGTAACGTGTTTAAAATTCAAGAATATTAAACGAGAATTATTAAGTATTATTACACATTAATTAAACAAATCGAATTTTATCAATGTATAGATTTAACGCGAAGAAAATATTTAACTCTCTTAGAAATCGAAAGTAGAAAATAAAAATGAAAATGAACTACTATTGAATTACTAATTACTCTCAAACATTGATTAAACGAATTGAATTTTATCTAGGTACAAATATTAGTGATAAAAAAAATTCTTCTCTCAAAAATTCAAAGATAGAGAACAAAAATTAGTAATTATTATTAAATTGTGAAAACTAATGAAATAGATTTTAAGTGTTGAATTTTATTTATGTGACATGGCGCATACGTAGGGGGCATACATGGGCCAGCATCAACCGGTAGTGCTAGCCGATAGCCCCCCTACGTCACGCACATCTTATAAAGTATCACTACACCCACCACCCACTAATAAAATATTTAGTTCTTTCACTCACCAAACGATGATCAGCATCAATCAGCATCATCAGCAGCAGCAGCATCAATCAGCAGCAGCAGCATCAATCAGCATCAGCAGCATCAATCAGCATCAGCAGCATCAATCAGCATCAGCAGCATCAATCAGCATCAGCAGCATCAATCAGCATCAGCAGCATCAATCAGCATCAATCAGCATCAATCAGCATCAATCAGCATCAATCAGCATCAATCAGCATCAATCAGCATCAATCAGCATCAATCAGCATCAATCAGCATCAATCAGCATCAATCAGCATCAATCAGCATCAATCAGTCATCAGAGTAACACCTCCACCAGCAGCATTCAGTAGCCATCAACAGCGCCTCCACCAGCAGCATTCAATAGCCATCAACAGCGCCTCCATCAGCAGCACTCAGTATCGCCTCCACCAGTAGCATCAATCAGCCATCAGCAGCGCCTCCATCAGAGTAGCGCCTCCACCAGCAGCATTCAGTAGCCATCAGAGTAGCGCCTCCACCAGTAGAATCCAATAGCCATCAGAGTAGCGCCTCCACCAGCAGCATTCAGTAGCCATCAGAGTAGCGCCTCCACCAGCAGCATTCAGTAGCCATCAGAGTAGCGCCTCCACCAGTAGAATCCAATATCCATCAGAGTAGCGCCTCCACCAGTAGAATCCAATAGCCATCAGAGTAGCGCCTCCACCAGTAGAATCCAATAGCCATCAGAGTAGCGCCTCCACCAGTAGAATCCAATAGCCATCAGAGTAGCGCCTCCACCAGCAGCATTCAGTAGCCATCAGCGTAGCGCCTCCACCAGCAGCATTCAGTAGCCATCAGCGTAGCGCCTCCACCAGCAGCATTCAGTAGCCATCAGCCATCAGAAGCGCCTCCACCAGTAGCATCCATCAGAGTAGCGCCTCCACCAGTAGAATCCAATATCCATCAGAGTAGCGCCTCCACCAGTAGAATCCAATAGCCATCAGAGTAGCGCCTCCACCAGTAGAATCCAATAGCCATCAGAGTAGCGCCTCCACCAGTATCAACCAATAGCCATCAGCAGCTCCTCCACCAGTAGCATCCATCAGCAGCTCCTCCACCAGTAGCATCCATCAGCCATCAGCAGCTCCTCCACCAGTAGCATCCATCAGTCATCAGAGCAGCGCCTCCACCAGCAGAATCCAGGATCCTTCTCCCATCTCAGAGTTTCCATTGGTCCTTCCATCCCGGGGACCAAGCGCCGTCCAGGCCTTCTGCATCTCAGTCTGCTTGTTTTATACCAGTGTCCCCACCCTCAAACCACCCCACTTCGATGTTATGGTTGAACAAACACACTTCCTGTTGTTATGCATTTTCAAAATTTTCAAAATTTACCGTTTGCATTGCTAGTTTTTGTTCCAAGCACCCTATTTATGTATCGTATATTACGTTATATACGTATATACGTATACACTTATATACTTTATGTACATAGAATTTCATTTACTACATTAACTCAAAAAAATATAGTTTCATAGCTGTTTATTAGAAATGTTAAAACCTACTTCTTGCAGTTTTATGAAATCAGAGCTAATATTCCGCTATTGTTTGGAGACAAATCGATGATTTAATAATTAATAGAGTTTAAATTCTCCATTCTGACATGTCTCTCGCAGATTATGCCTCGAGGGTGCTGAAAAAATACGATCATGGAATTAATATTTCTATACAATTCTGCACATTCGATCTATTTAGAACAGACGTCCCTCTAATCAATATCTAAACTTCCAACTGTCCCTACAGAAACCTCCAATACTTTTCCTCACCTTGAAATAAAAGGTACGCTGCTAAAAAAAAGTGACGCGAGACCTGCCATTAAACTAAAATCAAGCGAAACGTTAATATTTCGCATGTTTCTCGTCCAACAGCGTTACCATCGTATCGCTCGAGGTCGAAACGATAGAATCGTATCGCATTTCATTTCGCGAGTCGAACGGAAACCGGATCAATTTTTGATAAACGGAGAATGAAATTGAAAAGCAAACGGAAAACGAGGCGGCGCGCTGCTCGAATAGCTCGCTCGTAAAAGATGGAGGAGGCGCTGGAACGATCGAACAGCAGCCATCGGTGGAAGTTTCGCAGTGAATAAAGAATGACTCCGCGGCGATCTGCATAACAAGCGGCGACGGAAGATAAAAAGGAAACGACACTGCGTCAAAACGAGACGCGGACGCGAAAACAGTGTCTCGTTGCTTGGCGAACGAGAGAAGAGGAAAGAACGCGTTCTCAGAACTTTCTCGATGGTCCAAGAGGGATGAGAGACTCTCGCGTAAATACTCGGACCCAGGGGATGGAATAATCGGCTGGACGAAATGAAAAATCAAAGTTCGCGTCGAGTGGAAGTTCGCGCGGGGGATTTCTAAGGGCGGAGGAATTTCCTTTCGGCCTTCGACGCTTCCGTTTTATCGTCCGGCAATTACAGACGCCAGAAGAATATTCGCGAAAGTGCATCGTTCATCATCGCGCTTAACCAGAAACGATCGTTTCCCACGCGAGCGAAGGAGAGTGAAGGCTTTAATTAACAGGCAAAGAAAGACGCTTTACTCGTTACCAGCGATAATCGACGCTGCTGCGGTGTAATTACAGTCTAAATTCGATACAACGATACCCCTCCACGAAAAGTATTCCCCCTGATCGAGTTCCACGTTTAATCTCCACGTGGTAATACATTTTACCGTAGTCAGACGAAAGTGCAATTAAATCACAGAAAATTTAGTACGTTTGGACTTAATTAATCGATCGTTATCAGGGAAAATTGAAGTCACCGCGCCACGATATTCCTTCCTCGCCACTGCGAAGTCTTCGATACACTCGCTGGCGAAATCCAATCGATCTAATGCTAATTAAAATTCTTATTTAACGTTCCCTGTGATATCCCACAATCTCGTATTCAATTACCATCGCTGATGTCGCCATTATTCGTCGCCATTGTCGCAGCGCTGGCGATTGATCGATACGTAACTCCGGATTAATAATTATGAGAACTGACGTCGAAACGCGATCCCACGGGACGCCCTTTGCTATTATCCGAATTATATCGAACCTCTATCGTTCAGAATATCGATTCGTCGTAGAAAAACTCTCAAAAACATTCTCTCCATGATTTCGAAAAGATCCAAATGGAAACGGTTTCGCAAAAGACGCTCTTTGCTATTATCCGAATTATATCGAACCTCTGTCGTCGAGAATATCGATTCGTCGTAGAAAAACTCTCAAAAACATTCTCTCCATGATTTCGAAAAGATCCAAATGGAAACGGTTTCGCAAAAGACGCCCTTTGCTATTATCCGAATCATATCGAACCTCTGTCGTCGAGAATATCGATTCGTCGTAGAAAAACTCTTAAAAACATTCTCTCGATGATTTCGAAAAGATCCAAATGGAAACGGTTTCGCAAAAGACGCCCTTTACTATTATCCGAATCATATCGAACCTCTGTCGTCGAGAATATCGATTCGTCGTAGAAAAACTCTCAAAAACATTTTTTCCATGATTTCGAAAAGGTCCAAATGGAAACGGTTGCGCAAAAAATTGCGAACGATGCTGGAATCCTAATGAAATAATCCGCTGGTGCAAATGGCCGACCTCGCGACGAGATCGTTGCGCTCGAAAGCGTACAAAGGACCATCCGATTTGGAAACGGAGCGTTTGTCGCTCCTCGAAAGCGCAGAATGGCACGCGTTTCGTAACGTTGCGTTTCTGCCCGCGCAAAGGGGATGAACGCTCTGGTTCTCCATCGTGAATTGTTGCGTTTCATCCGGCGTCTGTCTGGGACGCTCGAATGTTTGATTACGTTCCGCCGCCGGTTGACTGCGGCTCGAATAAGGATGAAACGAAAGCTGGATGGCGGAGAAACGAGTCCGGATCGTTTCACGAGAAACCACCCCTCAGGTATTCGCCGGCTTGGCGACGCTCTGCCTCTCTTTGTATCGAACCGCGACAGTAAGGGTGGGTACGTGTGTGCGCAGACAATTCCTGTGCTCTCGTTTAGACGTGCGACGCGACGGAAATAATTGAAACACACCAAAGACTGAATTAGAAATGAAGGGATATTGCAAAGTGTTCAGCCAGCGCGTTCGTGGCGTTCAGTGGGGTGAATTAAATGTAACAAAGTATGGATTCCATTTGTGAAACTGATTTTCACGGTCTTTTGACACCGCCTTCTTCTATGGTTTCTAAAGAAGAGCGGTGGCGTCCATAATGGGAGACCCTTTTCGTGTTTTTGCCGTATTTGATAATGCAGCAAGATCTCCTGCGGACCCTTCGAAAATCTCCGGTTTATGGCGTCCGCGTGTTAGAAGTAAGCGTTACTGAGGTCGTTGGGAAAAGTTAATTAACGAAAGCTTAAAACGGTGCCTCAGAAATAACTCGATCTTCGCGTGTACCATAAACCGTGCTGTTTGTAGCGAAAGGTCTTCCATCGTGCCTCGTCCCTAGCCGCTAGATAAATTTAATTCAATGAACTGGTCATTTTGTCCATGCGTGCTCTATCGTGCGTTTATCGAGGAGTAAAGAACGAGGATTCAGGGAATTTAGAAGAGATCATTTCCTTAATTAAATGCAGAGCAATTTTTCAAAGGATTTTACCCTTTGCCCTCTCGTTAAACGATGAATCACGAGCAACCCTCGAAAATTCCGCCTCTCCTCGTTACTCGAGCGACGCTAATCTCCTCGCTGATGAAACTCCCCTGTCGTGGGTCGCGGTTCGTCTAGAAAATCCCCGAAAAACGGTTGGCCCGCCCCAGTGGAGTTCGCGGGAGCATAAATCGAGGGGGTCGCAAGGCCTCTCAAGTTCGCGGTCGCAACCGTTGGACAAAGAACGCGAGGCCAGCCGTTCGCGGGCGACCATTTAATTAAAAGCCAGCCAGCCACGGAACCCGCTTCAATTTCATTACCACGGATCGGAACGCGATCCCCTCGAGCAGCCAATTCGGCTGTTGCCAGTCGCGAGTCCTCGCGTTTCAACATTCCACGAACCGTTCACGATTCGTCGCTGTAAAATATTTACTCCATTTTTAAAATTCCAAATTGTTACGTTCGAGGACGTAAATCTTCTTCTTCAGACGACAGACGAGGCGAACTTCTCCTCTTAGCAAAAAATCAAGCGTGCAAAAGCTGAACCTCGATTCGACCGAGATAAATAGCTCCAGAAGGGGAGGAATCTGGACGATTTACTCGCGCAAGTGAAACGAAAGGCCGCGAGATCGTAGAATAATTGTTTAGAGACGCCAGAGGGTGGCTCTCGTCCGCGGGATCGTTCGCGTTCGTATCGGAAAGAGGCCGACCCCCTCTCCAGGGGTTGAAAGCGTCGAGTTTTGGACCCCCGTTTGAGATCTCGGGGGGAAACATAAATCACCGTTCCCAGCAACCCTCGGACAGCGTAACAACCGTATAATGATCCATAATAAGAAACGCATTTCGTCCTCGAAGGGTTTTTGATGGCGCGGTAAAATAAAAGCGCGCTCGGCTCGTTCGCCGCCATTACGCTCTCGTTGTTCGTGAAAAATGAGTGTATCTATATGGAGCACTGGGTGAGCGATGGGTGCAAATGAGTCTTCGTGCTCTCGATCTTACTGAATATTATCGAGCGAAATATTTAGGTCTGCGAGTGGAATAATAGTTAAAATTACTTTAAACAGCCACCAGTTTCGTACGAATTGGAAATTTCAATTAATATTCGAACAGATTTAAACGCTGACGCGATCTAATCGGTTCTTTTACGTTCCAATCGCTGACAGCTCGCAGGCTCGTTCGTTCCGATGCAAAATGCCGTTTAGAAGGGGTGGAACAGTATCGGCTAATCACGAATGCATAGTTTCCTCGACTCTCGACGAGCGGGTTAGAACTATTTCCATGGAAAACGAGCGCTGACCTCCGCGTGCTCGTCGATTAACCGACAGAAGAGGGGCACGCGTGCGTCCGGACGATAGCGCTGCCAGCCTTTCAGAGGCTGAGAGGGAGAGAAAAGCGGAAAAAGGGGTTGCGAGCGCCTCGAGGGCCGCGCTCGCTCGGTAGGAAATGGCGATGGGGTGGCTCCTAGCTTCCGCCCGCGATAGAAACCGCGCATGAACGCGAAGGGACGCTTATCGTCGCGAAAAATCTTGCTTCTTGCTCGCGCACCCCTCGCCTTTGAAGTTCTACTCCAGGACGTTTCACAGAGTCGACTCGCTTGTTTCGTTAGCTCTACGAAACACGACGCGAATCTTTTACCCGCTCCCTTTCAAGGATAGATCGCGCGCGATCGAGGGGTGAGAGGAACGTCGAGAATTCGGGGCGGAAGCTCGATAGGCTCGCGAAGCGTTACGGAACTGTCGCAAGATCCGCGTCTCGCGCGTCGTCGTCGAAATTGGCGGCTCGACGGCGAAGAACGGGGGCGTCGATCGTCGTGACAGGTGAAAATTGAGTCGTGCACGGCACGTGGCGGAGGCGCGTCCACGTGCACACGAGGCGGGTGACGTACGGGCGTCTTCGACGCCGCTTTTCAGCCGGCGCGCTCGTGAATTCTTAACGTCGCACGATCGACGACCCGGCACCGCGCGCATTACGTACACTTTCGATCGGCGTATTTATAGAGCAGACAATCGTGCCCTCCCTTTGATGTTCCTCTAGCGATGGCCACGCGTTTCCGGCTATCTTTAGCCGCCGCGGTGTTTGGCCGCGCGCGGCCCGCTTATTAGCCATTCCCAGTCGCTCCTCCGCCATCTTTTCGCCATCTTTTCGATCGAGCACCTATCTCGATTCGAGTTGGATCGAGTTATTCAATCGCTAGCTGGAAGAGGAGATCGGATCATTAGAGGAAGAGAGTTTCGTAATCTGCGCTGGACCAGACGCAGCTCGCGGTTCCCACAAGCTGCAGTTACATCCCCTAATCTTCTTATCCGCTGGATACAACGGGTGTACACGGATCGTTTGTACAGAAATCGCTGTACAGCGTTACGTTGGTTGCGCCAATGGCTCGATGCGATAGAATTTCAATTTCGAATAATCGCGAAAAGATTGCTCGCTCTCGAGTGCTCGCGTTGCCGTTCTCACAGTTTTCCGCTGAATGGCGAGCAGAGTTGAATCCCATTCGGGACTCAGGTTGACACGCGTGTCGATGACGCGAAGACACGACGTACGCGACGCTCGGCCAGCTTCATCCTTCGCCCAGCAGCTCGTTAATTCACGAGCAAACACGGGCCCGCCGCCATCAATCAAGCGTCCGTCCATTTGTCACCGCGCGGAATGGCGCTACGAGATGCCACGGCAGTTCGCGTTGTTCGCGACGAACCGCGAAAATTCCGACGACGGAAAACGGCGACACGTTCGATCCGTGTTCCACGAGCGAGTAATGGGCGGCGAACTCGGAATTCTCAAGCGTCGAGAGCGACGCGTAGCCTTCAGCGACCGAGAACTCGCCCCGTTCGAGAGCCTAATCAGCTCGAGGTCTATATCGCGCTCGAACTCGCGACCAAGAACTCCCTCGCAGCAATATCAGACGTCGAAACCCCGCGAAACTTTCCTCGTTCGAACGCCAAACATTCGACAGCCCTAATTTCACCCCGCATCCCTTTAATCCCGCTCCCTCGCCCCCTCAGCTCCACCCCTTTGCCTATCTCTGCCTGAAATACCCCGGAACAAATTGCACGGGGAACGAACAATGTCCCGTTGCCCATTTTCGTCGACGACCCGCGCGTGCACGTACGCGGGGAGCTCGTAATTCGCGCTTCTTAAAGCGCTCGACTTTTGTCCGCATCCCGCGGGACAGAGCCCGTTTCCTGGACGATACGGAGGGGGATAAATGTCGCTCGTTCCGCGGAACGCGTCCTCCTCTCTCTCTCTCTCTCTCGGCTCGCATTATTACCTACAACGCGGAGAATGGAACGCGGGGGTGGCGTCGTGCCACGTTTGCATTTAGGTGCGCGAACGGCGAGCGGGCACGTTTAATCCGAAAAAGCAATCCGCGGCAGCTCGCGGCGCGGCTTTTATGGGCAATTTTAACGAGCACCATAAATCCGGATGATACGCCGCGTCGTTCGGCCCCGCGTCGTAAATTACCGGGAATATTTTCGTACAGCATTATATCCGTCGGAGAATTTCCATTCGCCACGCCTCTCTCTCTCTCTCTCTCTCTCTCTCTCTCTGTCTCTCTCTCTCGATCGATCGATCGATCTCGATCTCGATCTCGTGCGCTTGGTGTCTTCCAGGAGTTGTTTCGAGAGTTTTTGGATTTTTTAAAAGACTTGCATTTGGTTTGGGATCTTTTTGTTGTTTGACGAAGAAGGGGTGAGAGTTGACGCAGCCTAGTTGGTTTCAGTTTGACTTGGTTTTGGTTTCTAGGAACTTAACCCTTTGCGCTTGGGTGTTCCTTTTAGAGAACATCGCGAGTTCAGGGTATCACTTGGATAGTCCCTCTGAAAGGACATCCAGAATTGATTACGAAAGTAATTACGTAATTACGAAAGTTAAACTTATCGCTGATAGACGTCGCAATTACTTTCTATCGCTGACGCTCTAGGAACTTAACCCTTTGCGCTTGGATGTTCGTTTAGAGAAAACATCACGTGTTCAGGGTATCGCTTGGATAGTCCCTCTGAGAGGACATGCAGAATTGATTACGAAAGTTAAACTTATCGCTGATAAACGTCACAATTACTTTCTATCGCTGACGCTCTAGGAACTTAACCCTTTGCGTTTGGATGTTCGTTTAGAGAGAACATCGCGAGTTCAGGGTATCGCTTGGATAATCCCTCTGAGAGGACATCCAGAATTGATTACGAAAGTAATTACGTAATTACGAAAGTTAAACTTATCGCTGATAAACGTCGCAATTACTTTCTATCGCTGACGCTCAAGATGGCGCCAAACGCGGAGAGTTAAACGTAGCGTTGGAGGTTGATTCGAGAGTAAATTTTCTGGATTTTTCGGGGCAGCTCGAAAGTTGCGCGTCCGCCATCGATCCGCGGCGATTTCATTGGGGTGGCGAGTCGCGTGCGTTCGCATCGAGGCGGACACGCGTGTACGCCATAGTTCCCCAAGTTTTTATCGTCAGCCACGATTCCGCGGCACGCGAGACCGCGTGAAATCTCGATTTCAGATCTAGAGGACGCGGTTTTTATCGAAGAAACCGTCCTCTCCCTGGTGGCTCCTTTCCTTTCCCGGTATTAAAGGACACGATTCAACGTACTGGCCGCTTTTATTCATGGCCGCCCAGGGAACCGAGTTTAAGTGGACAAGAAATTGAATGAATATTATAAAAGAACACTTTACACAGATTCCGCTGAGAAATGATCAGCTCCCCCATTTATATTCAAAAGATCAGGTCCCGAAAGAGACGTGGAGAATAAAATGCTACTTCCGTAGCGTCTGGCTAGCTACGCTTTCTACTTCCTGCATCCACTGCCACGGATCTGGCTATTATCTAATATCTACAATTTCGTGGAGCACTGGAGAACCATTTTACCATTTTCGCGTGGTTAAGAGGTCGCACCAAAACCACGACCAGTGTCATCGCAAAACAGAATTACCAAAACAGCGTTCTCCAAACATTTTCATCGCGAAGCACTCTCTAAATTAAAAAATTTTTAAGAAACACTAGAATAAATTTTCAGTTATACTTTAAGTCGTACTTTAACCTCAATTTCACACTTTTTCGCGAAAACCACGGAAACAGTTTAGGAAACACTGGCCTAAAGCTTTCGTCCTGTTTCTTGGAGACGGAAAATGGCGGTTTTCTCGCTTGGCAAGAGCGCTAGGAATTCGAAACCCACCCTCTCGGACTTGTTAACCACGCGTACTTTAATTTCCTCCGCGGTTTCGGCTATCGCGTCGCCAGGGAACCTGGTTCTCACGACTTCCGCTGGTGACCCGTGTCGACGCGAGACGCCCGCCTCCACGGCGACCCGCTTTATCGACCGTCTCCTCCACGCTGACCAGCGATAACCATTATCGCGATATCGAAATCCTGGCCATTCGTGCTCGACTGATTGCGTTGTACAAAAGTTCCCTCCATACGGTTCCGACATCTTCAAATCCCCGACCAATAATAATTTCCCAGAGAAATCTCCAGCTGCTCGGCTCGCCAAGCTTCCAGACATCGCCTCTGGAGCGGAGACTGAATGGAGTATCGACGAGATGAGATTACGAGCCGACTAATTGCTGCGACCACGACGCTGCGGCCATCGCGTGCATATTTCAAACGATTCGTCGCACAACGCGACGTCTCCTGTTAATTACGCGCGTCGTCGATCCCGTGGAATCGAGCCTCGTAGGCCTCGAGATCCGGAAAACCGCTCGAGGTGTGATTTTAAGCCTCTCCTTTCGTCTGCACGAGGCGCTTGTTCTGCCACCGCGTAGACAACGTCCGCGCACGGCCATCTTTCGTCGCGCGAACCCCTTTGCTGCGTCGCAGGCTGGTCTCGGACGTGGAATCCACCGGGAGATCGTCGCGTGAATTCGTTATCGCTCAGGCGTGTTCCAATTTCACGATGTTAATAGATAATCGAGTCTGATCGGGACGCTGTTCCGCTGGAGATAGTCGAGTTTCAATCGAGAACGCTGCGGCTCGGGTTCAGCATCCCAAGTAGCCGCCCCTTTGACGGCTCTGGTTTCGCGGCAATTCTATATTCATCTGGCTCGAAAAGCTCGTCCGGTTGTTATTCAAAACGTAAGCATCGCGAAATACGAGACTCTCGCGCTTTCAGAAATCGGGGATGAGGCGAGATTAAAAAATACTTGCTCGCGAACTCCCGAGGCAACGATTTTAGGAACGCCTCCGGAACGGTGGCCGCGAAATATCAAAATTCTTGCGTTCGAGCAGCCGTTCGATGTCTCGAGGCGGAAAGAAGCGCGGGATTTAATCCCCGTTCAAAGGAAATTCCGGGGATAACAGACGCGGAGGTTGAGAATGGATCGTCGTGCGCGTGCCTGCGAGCTCTGCCTCGGAAGGACGATTTGCGGCCGACAAAGCCGGTTAAGCGGAAGTGGCAGTCGGTCGGGTGTACCGCTACTAAGTAAGTGCGAATTAACGTGCGCCAGGAAACGCGAGGGGGTACGTAAGCCTTTAATCGACGGCGCCGCAAGCCGTCATAATCGAACCTCGACCCTTAGAACCTCCGTCGAGCTTCGATCGAGCTTCGATCGAGCGCA
Source organism: Xylocopa violacea (assembly GCA_963969225.1). NCBI lineage: Eukaryota > Metazoa > Arthropoda > Insecta > Hymenoptera > Apidae > Xylocopa > Xylocopa violacea. The sequence continues at coordinate 22,276,288 of CAXAJV010000014.1, forward strand.
GGAAGGAAGGAGGAAAGCCTCTCTCGTCTCGAAGCTCGCTGCGAAATTCATTCGTCGCGTGTATCGCGTTATCCGCGCTCGTTTCTAAAGAATTCGTAATGGAATCGCGCGCGTCGCGGTCAAAAGCGTAATTACTCGGATGATTATAAAGAACCAGCGCCACGGAGAAACCGCGAGCGGGTTCCTCGTGTAAAATAAACTGCGGGCTCGACAAGCTGGTCGGCTGGCGGATGAAACGCGAGCACCCAAAGTGAAACAGCCAGCCTCGAAATGAAAAGCGCCAACTATTTCTGAGGGAGAAAAAAGGGGCAAGGGGGGTAGGAAAATCTACGATTGCTCGAAACAGGATTTAATTTCGCGGAAGAAACACGCGGCGCGTTATTTCTCAGGGGAACGATTTTATGAATTTCCGTGAGCGCCGCTGGAATTTATTAATTGACTCGGTTCTCGAGCACGGACAAACCTCCCGTGGAAATCCCCTGTTATTACACTTGGTTTGTCCGCTCTCTAAACAGCTGATTTCGCCCACGCGGAATTCCACGGCGCGTCGAATTTTTTTCGACCCGATTGCTCGATAATTAATATTCCGCCGCTGCGTCGCTGCTAATTGGCTTTGGCCATTCGACGTCGACGGGGCACGGGTGGAACAATGAGCGCCACGATCGAGCTACTTGTCAACTTTGCAAATTTTCCGTCTCGCTTAATCGGAATATGCGATCATTTTTTTTTTTCATTTCACGGAGAAACGAGGATATCGAAAATCGAAGTTGGCGGTTGCAGCACATCGTGGAGGCTAAAATTTATTTATTAAACGGGAATATCGCGCGGAATTTGTATCGATTAGTTGAGTCAACCGGCTCGAACGATTCAACTAGACGAATTCGATGTAATTAATCAAAGCAATCGGGTATCTGCGAGGGAAACCAGCTAAGCGTGCCAGCGGCGCGCGACAGAGGGACGATCCTGAAGAAATCGGGACGGCGAATTAATTAGTCCGTCGAAGCCTTACACCTGTCTCTCCTGCTCGAATTAAGTCGACTTGGTTGCCTCCTAAAGGGACGAGCTGCCAAGAACAGCTGTATCTTCGACAAGGAAAAAAAAGCTCGCTCGCCACCGCGTTCACCACTTCCCCCCTTCAATTTTCAATGTCCAAGAAGATCCACGGAAGAAAAGGTGAATTACGAGGACGAGGCGGCGGCTGTGCTCCTCTCCGCTCATCCATTTTTCAGTAGTAACGAAGATCGACAAAAGCTGGAATCGTTACCCCACCCACCGTTGCTATTTAATACTAACGACGCGGTGGAAACGGGGCGGGAGGGGTGCGAAGGGTACAAAGCGCCCTTACCCTTTTTCCGCGTCCGCTTGTTTCATCGCGGCTCGAGAACGGCGGATGGAAATTTGCGAAATTGAAACGGAACGCAACGGCGCGCTCGCGCCATTTAATATTAATAACGACCCACGACGAAGGGAGCTGGAGGAAATTCCGGGGAATCAAAAGCGTCTTTTTCGAAAGATTAAAAAGCGCAGGAGAGCAAGAATTGCCGAGGAAACGCAACGTTATTCCTTCTATTTCCCCAGCGTTCTTCTGTCAGGGAGAAAATTCAACGAGTCACTGCGATATTCTCCAGTGTCCAACAGCAACGGAGATTTCCATGAGTCGAAGAGACTGCAGCGTCTCCTCGCAGCTCGACGTCCATGAGCGAAGAAAAGGGGAGGAAACGACGCGACGCGTTGTCAAAGGATTCGCAGCGTTCTCCAACGGCCGCCATCTTCCTCGCTCGATCTTCCGCGGACGTTTTTCAAGCATCGACGCGGCGCAAACCGTAGCGGACGACTGTTCTCCGGAAATGCTCCACCGTCGTCGTCGCATAAAAATCGAGGCAGCTCGAGGAACGTCGCCGCGAGGGAAAATTGAATTTTTCGTCGTGGCAGTTCGTCGGTCGATTAAGGGCGCGCGGGTCCGTGGAATTAGTAATTTCGCACGCGGGATAAACCGGACAAAGCGGATGGTACCGGCGGTTTCAAAGGGTCGGACCTGGTCGCTGCTGGAATATATAGGTCGTTCGTTAAACGAAGTGGCCTGGCTGCTCGTCTCGGCTGTGAAAAACGGTGCATAAAAATGCACTTACTTAGCCGCATAAATCGATCCGACCCGGTATGTTTGCACCGCTACGTATATAAACCCGTTTTCCCCTCTTGCGCCATCGCGTTCTCCGTTTCTCGCTCAATGGCGATGGTAAATAATGTCCCTGGAAGGAAAATACGACGCCATATTATATAGTATATACCTGTGTGTGCTCGTGCAGAGGCTGGAAGGCGTGAAAGATTCGTTCTCTCTCTCTCTTATTCTCTCTTATTCTCTCTTATTCTCTGGAAAACGATGGCTTCGAGTACCTTAAGTGATCGTTCAGCTGTTTTCTATGGGGATGGAATTGAACGGGAATTGCAGGTGAATCGGAAGCTACTCTTGTTTCATTGTCTTTTTCGCGTTCGACCTGCATTTCTTTTGCAGTCCGAATTATTCTTCAATTTAGTAGTCCAGTCGTCAACAATTCTCTATTTCAAGTGTTTCATTTGAAATTCACTTGAAATTTACTTGAAAATGTTGTCAGTTGCATGACAAGTCCTCGACTGTTGCTTGCAAACTCTAAAACAACTCTGAAACTTTGTTGCAATTTATATTTGCTTCTTTTTCTTATTTAGCGATTCTTATTTAGCGAGAGTCACGCTCGACAAAGGACCGCAAAGGGTTAAAGCGGCAGTTCGAAAGTAACAAATTTTGAGATCGTCTAGTGCGTAACGCTACCTTCAAATTTTACGCACAGAACGAATTTTACTCAACGAACCAGTCGGTAATTGAACGCCTTACTCATCGCTCCATCAACACACTTGTCTTCTCCGCGCTCCTCCGACTACTTATCCCGCCATTGCTCGTCTTGACCCGTTAATTGCCACGATTCTCAACCTTCCACAGCCGCAGCATTTCGTATTTCGACTGTTCCCTCGTTTCTATCTCGAATCAGACTCGCTTAACCGTACGATTTTATTTGAATTCAATCGCGAAGAAAAGAAAGCACGAAAACGATTCCAACCGGTTTATCGTGTATCGAAATCGCGGTGAACCGTGCAGAGAGAGAGCCAGAGGAATCGATAACGTCTGGCCAGCGGCGAATCATCGCTTTTACCTGGTTTTTTCTTTTTTCCCTTTTATTATCATTAGGCTGGTCTCGAGCGTGACTACAAATTGCACGAGCCGGCTCGTTAATCAGCCAGACGTGGGAATAATTAATACGAATGGTCGGCTTTAAACGGTCGACTGTGCGCGGCTGACCTTTAAACTGCAACGGATTAAAACGAAAAAAACCAGGGAAGCCCTCTTTTTTTTTTCTTCTTCTTTTTCTGATGGTTCGTGGTAAATCGGCATCGCGATCATTTTCAGTGCTCATTTTTTCTGTCTATTGCGAAATCCTTATCCGCGAGCGTACGCTTTCACGAGTAATAGCGTGACTGTCGATCGCGATTCTCTGATAGCGATTCTCTGTACGAGCAGCAGAAATTCTACGAATTACAACGCCTGATCCGCTTTTCCGGGGCGTTCGAGTCGAACCTCGTCGAGCTGGTACGAGGCAGGAGTCAGCAAAGACCCAGGCCCTAATTAATTTACCCGCGGCGAAGAAATTTCGTTCACCCGAATTCCCCATCGAATTTCCGTTCCACCGGTTCCGTATCAGAATTCTGATCGACCTTCGCCCCAGTCGAGGGATTCGTTCTCCAGTTACGATCGCGTCTACCCCTGCATCACGAGCCCCAGATTACCCAGCCACCCTGTGGCTCGCGTTATTATACTAATTGCTCGCAAGAATTCTCGAGAATTAGAGGAATCGAGGCACGTTTCGCTTCTTTTCCTCTCTGCTTGCAAATCGCAGCGATTATCAGGTCCAAACGGAAAAATTAGCTATCCGATCTCTCGAACGATGATGCAGACAGCTGATCCGATTGCAATCCTCTGCTCAAGCGTTGGCCTTCCATCAAGGGATGAATAATCTCGAAATTAACGTCATACCTCGTCTCGTTTCTTAATTTATTTTTTCTTAATAGCGGTTTGCTAATAGAAGATTAAATTCGTCTTACGTCAGCATCGTGCGATTTATTCGTCGCCAACTAAACGATCGACGCTGGGACGCAACGATGTTAAACGGTGATCGCACCCTCAGCTAGTAAAAGCTGAGCGGATGCTGATAGAAATCTTTCCAGCGTCGCGTAACGGGCCTCGTTTGTCGTTATTGGCCGCGACACAATCCAGATGCAAATTATCGTCTCGCAGCATCGGTCCACGGGCGCACTTAATCAGCTCGAGTGGGATAGCGTCGCGAAGAGCCACTACGAACCCGCCATTAGCCCCAGCGAACAGAAATTCCCGGGGCGGCTCCACACAATTAGCTTAAGCAACTTCTAAGCACAATGACCGTTGCCAGAGGAGTCCCTCTCGTATTTCCCTCACGTATGCGCCACGCCCTCTCCTCTCCTTCGCCTCGCGTCTTCCGGTTCGATCGCCTTCCGGAAGTAACCGCGGCTCGCGGAGGAACCTGCCAATGGAAAGTGAAATCGCGATGCTGAGACTTTCGTCCATCTTCTTTCTTCTCTTTTTTTTTATTTGCAATTTCTGCTTGCACTTCGAAACTCGAGCAGAGGAGGAGGAATGGCGAGGAGTCAGCGATTCATCGAAAAAAAAAAAAAAGCTTCGCAACATTTGGTCGTCTCGTGAGCCTCGTGTCGCTCGAGGCGTTCACCTCTGCCTCCGTTTATCTTTCCACCGTCTCTTTCTTCCATCCTCCAATAAAACTTCCACCTCTGCGAAGTCCTGGTCTTAGAACACCCCCGTTCCTGCTGCGTTCTTCGCGAAACTGATTTCCGGCTCGTCGTGCACCCCAAACTGCGAAACGAGGATTCTACTCGGGGTTGCTGCGGTTTAAATAATTTATGAACGAAAAAATGACCCGTGCTTTCCTCTGAGCTTACTCTTGGAAACTATTTTTCGTTACAAGCAACAGAAACTAATATTTCTTTCTACCAACAACTTTCAAAAGGGGTGAACTAACAAAAGCGTAAAGATTGAGGAGTGGAGAGAAGAATATGGTCAGACATAAGTAAAAAGAAGTGCGAGTTAATACAGAAAAAAAGTAAGCCTAGCAACAGATTAAACGTAGACTCATGGAAATCGATAGCAAACGGGGGGAGGTTTACGTCGAGGAGTTTCCATCGCGTGCGTGCACGCGTGGTTACGTGACCGACGCATAACGAGACACCGTGTAGCGTTCGTTTCGCACGCGACACCCCGCACGCGTCTGATTAAAACTGGGTCGCCAGCGAACTCGATTAACGAGCCTGCCTTTCTTTCCCCCTCGTTAAAAGAAAACGTCAGAAAATCAGTACGAATACAAAATCCACCCCTTCGAACTACCCCTTCTGCGCTAAGATTTCAAGTATCGCCAAAGAGCGTCCGATTTTCTCTGGCGACGAAAGGTATTCTGAAGTTTAAAGAAAGGAATATCAAGTCTTCGAGGAGAAAGAGAATCGAATTGGCTTCTTTGGCTGTCGCGAAGGATCGCGAGGAATAGGAAGTTGAATGGACGAAGTTCTCGAACAGTCGTTCGAGGAAGTTCCCACGATGAAGTCGCCCATGAAGTCGAGTCGCGGGGTAGTTGGACGCGAAAAAACAACGCGATGCGAGGTTTCAGTGTCGATAAATTCTCGTCGATAACGTCGTGAGAACACGAGGAAGTTCCAACTATCAGCGACGTCTCGAACGACGAATCGCCGCTTCCATAACGGATTGCCCGGAAGTTGCGCGTGGACCACTGTTCTCCGCGAGTGGATCGCGCGAGAAGCGTCGTTTTCCTCGAACGATCAGCTGGACGTTTCAGTGGAACGTAAACCGTCCACCATTCGTCGATCAAACTCGAAACAAGTCTCGTAGAAAAGTATCGTTCGAGAGAAGAGTTGCAGCGGTTTTCCAGCTATTTGGGGCTGCAAGTAGTGCAGACGCGCGCGTGGTCAGACAACGAGCCAGGCCTCTTCGATGGCGATCGAACATAAGCGAGCGGAAAGTTGCCACTTGTTGCTGAATTACGCAAGCGAAGCGGAATGGAGAACGATGCTGGACGGCGATGCTTAAATCAGCTAGCAAATCCGTGCGCCTCGAAATTCAATGGCCACGCGTTCGCATGAATCGCATCGGAACAGGACTCGGAACTCGCGTAACCTGCCTCCACTACGAGGCTTTCGTAGCAACCTATAAAGCATCTTGCCTCGATGCACAGTGAAGCGCAAAGTATCAAATGAAATCGCGATTCGGATGCGTAAAGTTGCTCGACTCGTTCGAGCGAAACCACTAAAAATCCCACATCCGCCGAGCCACGTCCGTCTTCTTCGTCCCTTAAGGAGCCGGAAACTTGGCTCGACGATTCCGTCTCTCGACTAGCGTCGGCCAGCTCGATCGTAAGTCCGCAACAGGGCGAGTCGTTACCTTCAGCCGCGATGCGAACGTCAAAGAAAGTAACTGGGCCGAGTTACGCCCCGTCTACGGAGTTTTCCAAGTACCGCCACCGCGTTCAGAAACTTTCCCTCCACCCCTGACCACCCCGCGTCTGTTAATTTCGCTTTGGAAACGTTCGCGAGCAAGTTTTCGCTCAGCCTCCGACGGAACGTTCGAGAGCGGTCGACTCGCGCATTAATCGCGCTCGATTAATCGCGCCTGGTAATTTCCCAGGCTCGACCTTGAACCAGCTTTTTCCGCGAGCCAGCTGCATTACAGGTTCCGCCTGCGATCGTTGCTGCAGCGATTATTCTAATTTTCCAGGGGCTGCGAGGGATTAGCGGTACCCCGGCTGAGGTAACGAATGGGGTTGTTTTTAAGAGCGTTTGTTAGCTCCAGCCAGTGAAAAAGTGGCTCTGTTAATCGAGGAGTGGGCGAAAACGGGGGGTGTGTTCAGGGAGGCTGGCGAAGACGAATTTTGGAAACTCGAGAGCGAGGGAAGTGAAGTATTAACGAAATTCTGGAGAAATGGGGTACGATTAGATGTTCAACGAGGGCGAGAGATGTACGAGATTTTTAAGGGTAGTTTCTCGTTGAAATTAACTGAATAAGTAGAAGGGAGGAAGGGAGAATTACTTTTCTAATTAATTTTCTTCTTTTCTTCTTGTTTTTTATCGTGAACGATGGCGAGAAAAGGGAAACGCTTGGTGTTAATTTAGAATTAGGCGAAAGGCTGCGAGGCAAGTGGTGCGATTGCGGTATTTTTCTTTCTGTTTCAGTATGCGGCGACATTCACGGCCAGTTCTACGACCTGATGAAGTTATTCGAAGTGGGCGGTCCGCCCTCCACGACAAAGTATCTCTTCCTCGGCGATTATGTGGACAGGGGTTATTTTAGTATCGAGGTAAGTTCGATAATACCTTTCGAAACCCACGCTCTCTGTAACTTCGCGACGGGCACCGCTTTCCTAAATCGAGTTTCAACTTTCGAACTACCGTAGTTACGCTCTAAATGGGTTAACGGGGATCTGAAGAAAACGCCTCGAAAAATCTTTTATTCATCGACAGACATTCTTCGCGCGATGCAACGTATAATAATAACGTTAATTATTACTTGGCGCGATGTTGAGCAAATAATTAACGAATACAACGCACTTTTATCGAGAAACTTCATATTTAATCCAACGCAACGTCGGATGCTTCAGGATTATCCACTGCGTCGAACAAGTCTCGATCTCCCAAGGGTTTCGCCATCGCGTATATTCGCTCCTCTCTTCCTTGTTCATCCCCTCGATCATCAGACTTTCTAATTAGCGATCCGTTCGATTATTTACCAATTAACACATCGTTGACCACCCACGAGTTAACTCGTGTTTGCACTCGCATTATCTATTTCAATTCAAGAAACCTAGGACAATATCGAGTATTACGGAAGCTTTATTTATCGATTTAATCCTGTCTGCTTTATTATAAAAATACTTTTTTGGTTATTTAGGTTTCTATCACAATTCTAGTATTTAAAAAAAACTATATTTTGGAAGAGATAGTCACTGGCATACAGTTCATTATGCTTAAATAAAGTTTATTCAAGTTCGTTTAAATTGTTCCACTTGCACACGTGGCATGAGATAACTTTTGCGTAAATTTGTCGGTGAACAATGTGTTAATATGCTGGAGGTTCGTTCTGGAAACGCGGCTAAGCGACGTAGAATGCGAATTCCTCGTAACTCGCCTCGTTCGAGAGTTGCGACGATTTACTGCACCCACAGGCACCCTAGCGAGGCGTCCTGTAAAATTTCCAAGCTCTCTGGTGTGGTTTTAAGTGAAAAGGAGGAAAAAGATTCTGGTCGATAGCGTTCCTTCGGGAGGGATGATTTTTAACCGAGAAAACGATTATTATTTTTTACTCGAACTTGCTGGGTGAAAAACGATCAATTCTTTGGGGAGTTCGCGTGTACTCGTTGGATCGCGGAAGGTCGACGGAAAAACTTGGCGACGAATCGGTCGCTCGTGAAATAGAATTACTTAGAATCGTATTAGCAATCCGTTAGAAGCAATTTACGCGTGCCGCACAATGGCCAAGCTTGTTCGCGTGAACTTGATTTAATTAGCTACTTGTTAGCGAGGCGAGGCGGAAGCTTCATCCCCGCTGCTGCACGCAGAGCAAAGCGGAAGAAAAATACCAGAGGTTGCCAACGAAAAATATTTGAATCGCCAACATCGATATTTGAATCGCAGCCAAATATGAACAGAAACGATTCCTTCCTACAGATTACCGATATATTTAATTAAAATTCCCGAACGAAAATGAAATTTCAATCTCCAATGCGCGCATATAAACCAACACTGTGGACTCCTTCCTTCCCACCGCGTGCAGCCGTGGGAAATGAAAATAGACCGCTGCGCGACGTCGAGCAAAGAAAAATGAACGACGCCAGAGGGTTGTTCGACTTCGCCTGCCACGAAAGGGTGTCCCGTCGATCGCGTCTGATGAAAGGAACGCCAGCCTTAACCGGGGTGGATTGAAGAATCGCGGGGGTGGTTTGCCGTCGGTTCTAAGAGCGTCTGACCGCAACGACGCGAGCCTCAGCGAGGAAGGACGCGGCGCGCCTTCGTCGAGATCGATACTCTTTATCCGCGATACGCGTCGCTGGATTCTCCGTGGAGCGAGCGACCACGAGGAGCAGAGGGAATTCGGTTGGTCCACGGGGAAGGCGCGTCAGAATTCTCATTTCGCACCCTGGCGAAGCCGCGGAAACGTGGAGAACGCGGGGGGGCTGCGAGCGACGAGGGCGGAAAAAGAAGGGGTTGAAGAGGGTCTGGAGGGCGGAGGATCGTAAAAGGGGGGCGAGAAAGGGCGCAAAGGGCGCGAGAACGGAATATTTAATAACGACGGACGTGGGGGTGGTGGAAAGGAGAGCGTGGACGCTGTAAATGGGTTAAGAGCGCGGGTTACGGCGTAGAGAAGCGAACCTGCCTGGGGAGAGGAAATAAAGAGGGCGGATCAGGGCGCGGGACTCGCGAGCGGAAAGAGAGAAACAGAAGGGGGATTGATTATTCGGTTGAAAAAAAAAGAGGGAGCGCGGATAGGAAAGTGGGCATTGAAAAAGGGAGGAATGAAAGGGAAATAGAACACGGCTGAGAGATTCGGGGATGGGATAAACAGAGACAAAAGGGACTCCGTATGAAAGGGAAAAAGGCGGCGGAACGTTGATCGGAAATAATAGGAACGAAAAAGCCTCTGTTTCTCGTAGCCTACAGGGATGATATTAGAAAATAAAATGTACCGGAGAAAATGGGGGTGAAACGGGGGCGCGTTGCGCAGATAGAGCCAACGACAAAGTTTATCGCGGACGTGGATAAAAAAATTCCAGAGGAAGCAAGAAACGGGAGATCGAAGCCGCGTAATCAAGAAAAAAGGACGTAACTCGAGCCTGAAGCGATTCGAGGGGAAAAAGCGAGAACAGGGGACGAATCGACGAGATGGTTATGACACGCGTACGAAAAAGAACGCAGGGATATAAATTGGAGGGTATAATTCCGCGTGGGGGTCAATCCTTTGACCCTCTCGGCTCGATCGTCGATATCGTTCATTGGGTTCTTCCGCGTGCGTCCTCTTCTAGCCCTATTTCCGGCCGAGGACCCAACCCGACAATCCCTCCAGAGGAGATACATTGTTTCCGGCTCGTTTTTACCGATATTCAACCGCGGAATTATCTCGAGGAAACGATGATGCGATTATGGAGGAGGACGGAGGAGGGCCAGACGAAGGCGATTCTATTTTCCTCTTACAATGGCGGAGGGATCTTTGTCCGTGATCGTTCGCGGGGACCAGATCGAGGGATGGTAAATGGCCGCGGTGGTTTATGGGAATTGGTCTCTCGATACGTTTCCCCGACGACGCTCACGAAAGAGGCTCTCCTATCTCTTTCGCGAGATAAAATCCTTGGCCACCATTAATCACGATCGATGGCGAGCGAGCTTTTTCGTCAAGGGTGGCTGCTCGCGTCGCGTCCATTGGCTCGCGACACCTCTCAGATACCTACAGCCCTTCGTTTTTTTGTCGCCTCTCCGTTTTCTATCGTTTTCTATGCAAACTACTCGAAACGCGTTCCTGGCTCGACTTATGAACCAAACGAGGGTGCGCGAAGAGGACGAAGCGGAACGGAATTTTCGACTCGCGTAACGCGATCGATCGCAAACGGAATGCTAATCGCCAGCGTCGAGCAGAAGCCCCTCGACAACTGCAACACTTCGCCACTGAATCCCTAAGAACACATTGCACTCTGCTACGAATCATCACCAGGAAGTATCGCGCGAAATCAATCGTGAAGCAACCCCAATCGCCAAACGCAACCCCGAGTAGAAACCAGACGAGCCAGATAAATCTGCAGAGAAGCGAACTGTCTCGACGATTCGCGAGTTCGTCCTTTGATTAACACGCGTCGACGTTCGAAAAAGATCCTGGAGGAGGTTCGAAAGCGACGAAAGAGCAGACGGATCGCCTCGAAAGGCGGAACGCGAGGCGATCGTGGAAGAGTTTCGCGTCGCGCTGCGACACAATGGCCAGGTAAATGATTTCGTGGCGGCAAAGCTGGAGCGGACCGCGTGTAATTATAGGACGACAGGGGAGCGAGAAGCGTGCGACGCTCGACTGGGTTCACAAAGGGAGAGACGAAGCGGGTATACGACGCGAAAGGGGCTCGAGCGCAAAGTAGACAGTCGAACGAATTAACAAAGTGAAATTAAGTGGCTCGATGGCCGAGCCCGTGGCAGGGTGGGAAGGGTTTCTCGATATTTTTGTTTTCTTTACGGAGTTCGAGAACGCGAGCGCGGCAAAAACGATGGAATTTCAGCGTCCGACGGGGTACGCAAAGGCGCTTCCTAGGCGCTTTCATGATTTAATTGCACTGTAATTACCGTCTACAGTGTTTGTTCCCTTTTCGAAAGTTTGATGGGATTTAATGGAGTTCCCGGGGCTTCGTTGCACCGTTCGAGGTACATTGAAACGCGAGTGTGGGATTAATTTATCGATTCCTCGATGGAAAGATTACACGCTGAATTTTCAATTACGTTCGTCGCTTCTACGCAATCTTCATCCACCTTTCAGGCGTTCGCCTCCGTACGCGGTTTTGCAGCCCCTTTTTTCGATACACGCGCGCGACTAAGCCTCGAAACTAGTCACGTCGACGTTCGTCGTTCGAAAACACCGGGATTATTTCGATTGTGGGCTGCGTTATTACAAGACGCCTCTGCTAATCCGTACAAACGCTGTGTAACGTGGTCAAAGACGGGGGAATCTGGCACGATGACTAACGCCACCCACGATGATCATGGGCGACGTTGTCTGGATGAGTGGCACGTTACACGACCGTCTGCCAAGCCGATAAATCAGGCGGCCCGCTAAACGGTGTTGTGCCACGTACGCCCAAGAATTGTCTCGAGCGAGCTCTGGCTGCCTCGCCGCCCTCTTCTTCTAAGGCGAAGCAAGAATACCGCGTGCTCGCACGATTATAGAACCCAACGCCGATCGACGACGCTCTCGACGACGCTTCATTGAAACTTAACCCTTTGCGCTCGAAAGACGACTCTCAGTCGTCGTGGAGTTTCGTGCAGCAACTCGAGTTTTTCATGATTTTGAGTTCTCAACCCCCACAGAAATGAATCCGGAAGGTGAAACTGACTCGAGTGAAGATGAGATTGATTATCAACTGTTGAGAAATGAGATCAGTAATAGATTAAATGGTAAGGGATAATTAGTAATAGAAAAAATGATCTGCGACCGAAAAAGTCATCGAGTGTAAAGGGTCAACTGGCTGGTTCCATCCGAAAATCTCACCGCGATCAACGTCTGCACGTCGAGCAGCGGATTCTTTGACCGCGTCAAACGGTTTAACGAGACGCGACACTCGCGCGATGGGAAATCTGTGAAGCGAAGGGGTCTCAGTGGTCGCGTTCTCCACTTTCCACGCGAGGAGACATCTTGGAATACAACACTCGCTGGAAACAGTTAATGGTTGACCGTAGCAGGCGTTGAAGATGTAAATTTTCGCTCTTGACGAATGGAGAAACGGTTATTTTAATGGCGAATGGGGATTCAAGATTCTACGAGAGACTTTCTTTTCTCCTCTCCGTTCTATATCCACTCGACTAAATTTCCTCGACGAGAAAAAAAGAGGAAAAATGGGAGAACGTCCCGTAGGGTGAAATTGCGATGAAATTCGCGTGCCACGTACTTGCCCAGGATTTCTCAATTCCGCGTGCGCCTCCTAAGTGTGTACACTGCGCGAGTCGTGTCGAAGTAATACAGTCGATGTCGCATGCACGTCGGAATCGTTCTTATTTCCATTCCGCCTGCCAGCTTCGAGGAATTCCGCCGCTGAACGTTTTTAAACGCACCAGTTTTCCGGAAACCTTTATTCAGCTACCAACGAAAATAGTCAACGCTCAAACGACCGCGTATTATTTCTCGCAGGCTTATTCTGAGACCAGCTCGTTTCTCGTTTGGAAATGAAAAACAAGTAGAAGAGGGAAAGTAAAAATCCACGCGTTTATTAACCATTTGCACTCGAATTTCCCCTCTGAGGGGACATCAGTATTGATTACTAATGCTAGCAGTGGAAATTATTGCTAAGATATTGCTAAAATATAGTTTCTATTGGTAACGCCTGAGAAGGAGTCCAGTCCAAAGGGTTAACCTTTTAAGTAATGTATTACAAACGCAGTTTTTATTAATAAGTTTAGCAATTTCGTAGAGTATAATATTTTTGAATGCAAGTTTCTTAATGCAAGGTACAGCAGAAATGTTGCAAGTATAACTTGTTTCGCTCCTTTTTTTACTTCAGAATCAGTAATAGAATTGCAGACGTTATCGCTCGATATATGGGATAAAGAAAACTCATTTCGTTATATAAATTGGTGCTCTTTCTCGACATTATTCGAGGAAATTTAATTTCCTTCGAATTGAAATTAGTATATACGCGCTAACTCCTGCGACAGGTGCATTCGTTCGACTATTTTCTAATACTTAACAACTATCGTTAAAACAGATAATTTTCGTAGGAAAGATCCAAAAACGAGAAATCTCGCGAGCAGTCGTTAAAGCGTTAACATTCTACGACTTCCATTTGACGAACGGAACGCGTTTCGATCAAAATAAATCGCTCTCGCGAATCGTTTTATCGACGAAAAAAAGCGGAAAAAAGCATCCAGACGGCCACTGAATATTTTCAATATTTTCCTCTGCGGGAAACGAGCATTTTCGCGCGACGAAACGAAGGGGTTGATACGATCGAACGAAAGTGATCGAACAGCCGCGCGCGGCGCATTAAACTCGCGAAATTCCGGTTTTAGAATCGACGCGGATTACCACGGGAGCGTGTACGCGAAATAGAGCGTCGCGTCTGATAACAAAAGGAAAATGGTCGCCCCTAGCCGGGGGTGGGTACGATAACGCGTAATGGAGATACGGATAACGAGCGCGCATAATCGCGGCCACGCGGACAAAGGCGGACCCGCGCGCATCGATCATTTCCCGAATTTCTATTAATCAGCCCCCCACCCAATAACGGGACAATCGCGCGACGAGTAATTAACCGCTACTCTGCCAGCTTCCTAAACGAACAAAGAGCACAGCTGCGCTAAACGATTCGACGGAATCGTCCCCGTTGTCGCTGTTAATTGTACCTACCCCGCAGCCTAACGACGCACCCACGTCCTCGAATAAAAGGTTAATCGCGCGAGATAAAGTATTGTCAAGAAGACCAGGCGATCGCGAAGAAGAAAATAAGGCGAAACGATGGGTGACGAGGACGAGGATGCGATAATGCGTTCGCCAAAGCGATGTTTCGATAGGACGAATTTTATAATTTCCGTGGCCGCGATAAAAGCGACGAAAGTATTATCACGAGGACCAAACGATCGCGAAGAAGAAAATAAGGCGAAACGATGACTAACGAAGACGAGGATGCGATAAAAGTGACGAAAGTATTGTCAAGAGGACCAAACGCTCGCGTAGAAGAAAATAAGGCGAAACGATGGCTGACGAGAACGAGGGTGCGATAATGCGTTCGCCAAAGCGATGTTTCGATAGGGAAAGTTCCATATTTGACGTGGATGCGATAAAAGTGGCGAAAATATTGTCAAGAGGACCAAACGATCGCGAAGAAGAAAATAAGGCGAAACGATGACTAACGAAGACGAGGATGCGATAAAAGTGACGAAAGTATTGTCAAAAAGAATTGTCAAGAGGACCAAACGCTCGCGAAGAAGAAAATAAGGCGAAACGATGGCTAACGAGGACGAGGATGCGATAATGCGTTCGCCAAAGCGATGTTTTGATAGCAAAAGTTCCATATTTTCCGTGGATGCGATAAAAGTGACGAAAGCATTGTCAAGAGGACCAAACGCTCGCGAAGAAGAAAATAAGACGAAACGATTGTTAAAGAAGACGAGGATGCGATAATGCGTTCTCTAAAGCGATGTTTCGATATCAAAAGTTCCATAATTTTCCGCGGTCGCGATAAAAGCGACTAAAGTATTATCACGCGGACGAGACGGATCGCGAAGAAGAAACTAAAGCGTATCAATGGCCGACGAAGACGAGGATCCAATAACGCATTCGCCAGAGCGACGTTTCGATAGGAAGAATTCCATAATTTCCGCGATAAAAGCGACGATAAAAGCAACAGGACCGCCGTCCACGCGGATTACAACTTTCCACGGCCATTAACTTCGCGTCGCTCGCACAGTAGGGTATCTACCCCTGGATCGACGATAACGTTGACTCTCGTAAACCCCCGAATTATCATAATCCAGCGTTTCCGCGCGACACAGCTTGGCCAGCTCCTGCGTCTCGGCTAATAAAACGAGAATGCACTCGTAATCTCGTTATCGAAGCGCAGGGGATGGGAAACGACAATGGTGGAGGCGGGGTTTTGCGATCGTGGCTGCGAGCGCGCGATTCTTCGTAGCTCGCGCGAGCGCCGCTTGCATTAATACCTGTGGATACCCGCATTCGAAACAAACGGTTAATGTATACACGATGAATAAAAGATGGCCACCTCTCCTCGCTCCGCTCCTCTCCTTCTCGCCCCTGGCCATCGCTCGATATCGATTTTGCACCGACAGCGGCCAAGTTTCGACGATTGTTTACCGAGGAACGCGTGCACCCCGTCGATGCGCTTTCAACGCGGATAATTTATCAGCCACTGTGCGCTGCGCGCGTATCCGTCGCGAATTTCAGTAAAAATTGCCAGCACCTTTCCTCTTTCTGTCTCGTCGAACGGATCGAGCTATTTTTTAGACGAATCGATCGGTTTCTACGAATTTCCGAGCGATTTCCCGCGGCTTCGTTTGGACGCCGCATGGTTTTAACCAAGGAAACTCGAGAAGATCGAAGAGAGGAATCCGCTCGGTCTCTGCCAGAATCCTCACCTTTGCTCGTTACGAGCGCTCGCGTTAACCGCGCATTTCGAGGAGCGGCAAGATTAATTATACGCCGGCCAATTGCGTTGAAATGTAAACGACGGCCTCGCGTAGGCGCTTTTGTTCCGCGATCCATGCCAGTTCCGCTAATTTCGTCGTCCCCTGTCGCGCGGCGGCCATCGCGATCAAATAACCATGAAACCCGTCTTGTCGCTGCGAATTCGCTTAGAAACCTCTCGAGGAGCGATCAGCTTCGATCAGCCTCGATCAGCTTCGATTAGCTTCGTCTCGCAAGTCCGCGAAGTCGAAACGTTTCGAAAACGCGAGGAAATCGCGCGCCAAAAGGGTTCCACGAACCACGCTGGTGACGCAATCGAGAGCCATGGCATCTATAATAGCTCGCGAGACGACGAGGCCCGCCGCGATGGCGAGGCCGTTCCGACGCAGCGAATTTAATTCATGGCGCGTGTTATAAATTACAGAGAGCCAGTGGATGCTGGGAGGAAATAGAGACGAGAGGCAGAAAAGGCGGCCGGATAAATAACGCGGTGGGCCGCCTGCCACGGAAGCCAGCGCGCGCGTTTCCAAGCGCTGGAATCGGCACGACCGCCACGACGGTCGTGGCCCTCTATAAAAAGCGAATTTCCCGCGCAAATAAAGCGAGCCACCGTCCTCTTTTCGCCCACCCGCCGTCCGCTCGAACGCGATCAAATTTCCGGCTCGAAAATTCCGCTCGAACACCGTATTACCACCCCTGGAAACCCACCCCCGTTCGCGATCACGCAGCCGATAATAGGAATCGTTTCGCGTTATTTTCCCACGGCGAGAGTGTGTTTACGTTCAGCTCGCGTAGGCGCGTTGTTTTCGCGATGTCGCTCGCTGGGAACGACGCGAATATCAGCTCGAATCGGAGCGCGGGACGTCGCGGACGCGCTTAAAATTAGAGCGACGCGTCGCGTGACGATTCGAATCTCCGCGCGCGGCATCGACGGATTAAGCGTTTTAATTACCGCGTGGCCAGCGGGACGTTGGATGGAATGATGATCACCGTTTCTTCTTTTGCTCTGTTGCAGTGCGTATTGTACCTGTGGGCGCTTAAGCTGTGCCATCCAAACACATTGTTTCTCCTCAGAGGCAACCACGAGTGCCGTCATCTCACGGAATACTTCACATTTAAGCAGGAATGTAAGTACTCTGCGGAAACAAACAACAAGCAAATTTCACCGCATCCTTCTCCTGGTTCCTCCCGTTTTTTTTTTTTTTTTTTTTGAGGCGAACAAGCGCAAGCCTCGATTTTTCCCCCTAACTTTTGCACGCGAACAACGAACCCTGATCGATTTTCGATGCCACGAGAGGGCCCTCCTCGACCGCGCGCACCCACGCGTCGAAATATCCGCGAGATCGCGCCTGCCTATGCACGCGATTGGATATCGGTACGAAAAACAGCCCGCGAAGCACAAAGAATTTCCTATAACTGTTCGATCCTGGCTTCCGCGCGGTCTCCTTTTGTTGGCAACTCTCGACGTCGTTTATTATAATACCGAACTAAAGCGATTTTTACCGCGAGAAAGGAGAATCTGAAACGCTCTCCGATATTTCCGCTGCACGCGCGGTTCCATTATTTTCGATCGTTAAATAACATTCCCGCGCCATCGCTGTCTCGCGACTACGCTTGCCCCTCGCGCCTCCGCTTTTGTTCTCGATTTTACGCCACTTTCGATCGAGCGTTCTCAGACTGTTCCGCGTCCGCCCAGCTCTCGGCTCTCCTGAAATTAAAAATGCACGCGCGCGCGTGTGCACGCATCCCTCGACTCGGCTAAATCGATCCTGGCCTGGAAACGGTCGAAATTGAATTCCGCCAAACTATCGCTACCCGTTCGCAATCACGATCCGACGAAACTGTCGCGGCACCACGATCCATCGAGCGAACGCGTTCTCGCGCGAACCCCATCCAATTCCGTGGATCCCAGAGGGTCCCGCGTGCAATCAACGATATCTCGAGACCCACTCTCCCTCGCTCCCTCTCCCTCTCTCCCGCTGCATGGCGCAGCGGCTCGCGGAAAACCGTATCGATCGCGGAAAATTGTCCGATACTGGGTCAAGCCGCGTGTATTTACGAGCCCCGCGTTAACCCGCCGTCGCGTTTCCTCCGCGACTTTAATCGCGTCGATACGTTTCCCTGTTTATCTCGAGTCGAGCGAGATCCACGATCGAAACGCGATTCGACGCCTGGCTCGTCGCGCGACGCGAGAAAAAAGAACCAGCGAGCGTAATTTATCGGCACGAATTTTGAGAAGTCGTTAATTGGACAGTGTCGCGTTACTGTCGATCGAGACGGCTCTCATCCCTTGGCCCTGTTAATTGCACGTCGCAACGTCGTCTCCTACCGAAATACACCCGCGCTCACACGCTCGTCCTCCTTTCAACGCTCGCGAGGCCCCCTCGTTGTATTAACGAGGGGATCGAGCCGACGTCCCCTTGACTTTCTTTTGATGCCAGTCAGACATCGCGCACCGGGACACTCCAGAAAGCTCATTTGCGAGCTTTTGACCCGAATAAATAAGTCAAGAACGGAACGATTCCGAGTTGAGCCGCGGCCCGTCGCCGTTCTCGTTCCCTGCCGGAGGAGAGGGTTGCCCGCGAGGAACGGCTTCCAGGGTGGATCGAAATAAATCAGAGGCGCGAACCTTGTAATTTGCTACCCGTGGTCCCGTTTAATTAAGGCTTCTTCGCTCGATCTAGATTCCCAACGGTAATTAACAAATTCCATTACGAATGGGCACCTTTTCGATCGCTTCATCCCCATCTTCCGCGTCTATCTCTGACTCTGCTCGCGAAACCATTCATTTCAAGGCTCACCTCATACTTCGTCGCAAGATTTACGCCTCTTTACGCATCTTTGGTTTTTCATCACCATCTGAGTGGCAATCTCGAATGGTACGCGACTCAACGTGTAATTTGTAGTTTTATAGCACGCACCATGTCACAAATCCCATCATTTTCGATAATCCTTGAATCCTGACAGACTGCGACCACATGGACACTTCCAATAGACTTTCATCCGTATTTTTTGCCTCTTTCTGCATTTCCCCGCGTTTTTCAGCCTCTTCTCGCCTTTTTCCACTTTCTACCCTTACGTTCATCCATTCCGCTACCTTCAGACTAAAATTCTTGCCAATCACCGACCTGCAATTTCCATTCTCGACATTACAAACCACATGCATATAATCAGTTACTTCTTCGCTCGATCTAGATTCCCAACGGTAATTAACAAATTCCATTACGAATGGGCACCTTTTCGATCGCTTCATCCCCATCTTCCGCGTCTATCTCCGACTCTGCTCGCGAAACCATTCATTTCAAGGCTCACCTCATACTTCGTCGCAAGATTTACGCCTCTTTACGCATCTTTGGTTTTTCATCACCATCTGAGTGGCAATCTCGAATGGTACGCGACTCAACGTGTAATTTGTAGTTTTATAGCACGCACCATGTCATAAATTTCATTTTCGATAATCCTTGAATCCAGACAGACAGATTTCGACCTCATGGACACTTCCAATAGACTTTCACCCGTATTTTTTGCCTCTTTCTGCATTTCCCCGCGTTTTTCAGCCTCTTCTCGCCTTTTCCCACTTTCTACCCTTACGTTCATCCATTCCGCTACCTTCAGACTAAAATTCTTGCCAATCACCGACCTGCAATTTCCATTCTCGACATTACAAACCACATGCATATAATCAGTTACTTCTTCGCTCGATCTAGATTCCCAATGGTAATTAACAAATTCCATTACAAATGGGTACCTTTTCGATCGCTTCATCCCCATCTTCCGCGTCTATCTCTGACTCTGCTCGCGAAACCATTCATTTCAAGGCTCACCCCATACTTCGTCGCAACATTTACGCCACAGTTGAGGTATTTTTGAGAAGCATCTTTGGTTTTTCATCACCATCTGAGTGGCAATCTCGAATGGTACGCGACTCAACGTGTAATTTGTAGTTTTATAGCACGCACCATGTCACAAATCTCATCATTTTCGATAATCCTTGAATCCTGACAGACTGCGACCACATGGACACTTCCAATAGACTTTCACCCGTATTTTTTGCCTCTTTCTGTATTTCCCCGCGTTTTTCAGCCTCTTCCCGCCTTCTCCCACTTTCTACCCTTACGTTCATCCATTCCGCTACCCCGTCACACCTTCAGACTAAAATTCTTGACAATCATCGACCTGCAATTTCCATTTCCGACACTGCAAACCATATGCATATAATCAGTTGCATCTTCGCTATTTCATTCATTCTCAGATTCACACAGTCAATGCGACGTCCATATCGAACCATGAACCAAGTGTACATAGTGTAAAATAGGAGTTAAATATATGAAGGATAATAATCTTAGATATCCTTGTTTAATAATTTACTATCCTTGTGTGTTAATCAATAATTTAAGAGTTTCAATTTTTATGGAATGTGCATGTGAATGAGTCTTTCAAGTGAATGTTTTTAAACGAATTGAGTAAGTTGTTCATCGTGCGTTATCGAGGAAACATATAGTTATAAAGACGTGTTTAATCTCCTTGTATCTAATTTTAAAATAATAAATATCCTACATATATATAATTTTTAAACTAGATAATTGTATCTTAATTAGCGACCATTGCGTACCCAAAACGATCAGTTTGACGGTGCAAACTCTAATCTATACGATAGCTTGGTAACTTCCTAACAACGAGGATATTTATTATTTTAAAATTAGACAAGGAGATTAAGAACGTCTTTATAACTATATGTTTCCTCAATAACTTTGAAAAGAGGTGTCGAAGGAAGTCGGAGAACCGCGTTTCGCGGCGATGAAGACACGTGGATCGTCGAGTGGACGAGAGAGTGTTGTCGTTTGCGAAGGGGGCATCGAGCACCCTAGCAGACGCCCAACCCTTGACGAACAAGAAGGATTCCCTGTCAATAAAACGAGCAGTCGGGGATCCTGCAAGATTTGTCGACGACGGAGAACAGAACAGATTGCTGGTCGAGGCTGTCACTCGAAACGCTCGCGAGCTCGCTCGAGGATCGAAGATCCTTTCTGCGAGACCGGTTACGCTTCGTTCGCGGTTCGAACGACACGGGAAAAGCGGAGGGCTGAAGAAGAATCGGGGGTGGAAAGGGTAACTTCGAGCCAGCGATCGAACGTCCGCGAGTTCGTCGTTCGACGACTTTGGGAAGTTCGCCAGTTTCAGGGAAGTTTCGAACGGAAGTCGATCGTTCGATTGTTTTGGATGTTCGAAGGGCTCGTTTCGAGGGGTGAACAGTGGGGACGATCGAGGGAAATGGAGGGCGATATAATTGAATTTTCCACGGTGATATCGGCTGAACTAAGTGCCGAGCTGTCTCTCTTTCGAATTTAGAAGGATTAAACGAACGCGCGAACAAACGAACCGCGTCAAACGTGACGAACAATACGGAGGCTCCTCTTTCGTTCGCGGTAACGTTTCGAGCGACAGCCAGTCGACCTGGCAGACCAACTTTTCCCCCATTTTTCTCCGCCTACGGCCGCGCATTCACGTTTCTTCGCGACACAAAGACACCGTCCTGCTCGACGGGACAAAAGGGGACGCGACGGTGGAAAAGGGGAAAAAATAAATAAAACGCGGCTCGACAGTCGAGCGTATCGAGTCGCGTTTGAACGACGCCGTGAATCGACGACGCGCTCTGACTGGGATCGCCGTTTTCTGCTTTCAGGTAAAATAAAGTACTCGGAGAGGGTGTACGACGCGTGCATGGACGCGTTCGACTGTCTGCCGCTGGCGGCCCTCATGAACCAACAGTTCCTCTGCGTGCACGGTGGACTCTCGCCGGAAATCCACAATCTAGAAGACATACGCAAAGTGAGTAGAACGTTTCACTCCAGAGTATCTTCACCTCTACTTTTCTGTCGCGAATTCAGAGCGATAAACGCGGCTCTGGAAAGTGAATCGATGTCACTTTGGGTCCGCGCAACCCTTCTGTTGCGTCGCAGCGTCACATAGAGTGAACAGAACACAGGGCAAAGAGGATTTTGTTCGAATATCCTCTTCTCTATTTTCTCTACTTTCCTGCTATGACGTTAGAGAACACCAGTGGATCTTTCTCTTGATGTTTCGCGACTCGACACCTTATATTGATCTTGCTGAATGAAGAGATTCGTTCGTTCGATCAGCACGAGTCCAGGTCGCCTGGAAGTCCACCTGTGCGGACGAAAATGGGCTTCGATGGAGCCTGACCTGTTTGGAGCACCGGAAGCAGCAGGGAACCGACGTGCTGCCACCTGCTCTATCGATCGTTCACCTAAGCAGCGTCCACCTTGACGCAGCCAGCACGCATCCAATTCTACTCTTCGATTTATTACTTTTTCATACAGCTGTGGCGATCCTCGCCACTTGGGGGACAGCACACTCGTCAATTTCTACACCGTTTCTATATAATAGAATCTTCCCAGCGTCTAAGGCAGGGATGAGTCCACTAGCAGGCCCAGAACGAAACATTCTTCCCTTTCTTTTCCTTTATTTCTTCTCTCTCGCACTAACACACTCAACGACACGAAGCAACGCGCTTCATACTGTTGAATTTCAGATCTCTATTAGCTTTTATCGCTAAACTATTGCTATTTTACGTGCAGACCAGCGTCTGAGACAGGGTCTGCTAGCTAGCCTTAATAATTAAGAGTCCACTAGCAGGCCCAGGACGAAACGCTCTTCCCTCTCTTTTTCCTTCTTACCCTCTCACACATTCTCTACAGCGCAACAAACGAAGCGACACCCCATCGTTATAATTAATATTGCCACTTTAGCAATAGTTAATATCGCCACTTTAGCAATAGTTAATGTTGCTATTTTGGCAATAGTTTCTATGGTAATACTGCTATTTTAGCAACAGTTTCTATATTAATATTGCCACTTTAGCAATAGTTAATGTTGCTATTTTGGCAATAGTTTCTATGGTAATACTGCTATTTTAGCAATAGTTTCTATATTAATATTGCCACTTTAGCAATAGTTAATGTTGCTATTTTGGCAATAGTTTCTATGGTAATACTGCTATTTTAGCAACAGTTTCTATATTAATATTGCCACTTTAGCAATAGTTAATATTGCCACTGTGGGGGTCCTCGCCACTAAAGGGACAGCACACTCGTAAGTTTCTACACCGTTTCTATATAATAGAAATTCTGACCTATCTCTACTATCCCAGCGTCTAAGATGCAACTCCGCCATTTTGGTAGCCTTACTGATGAGTCCCCTAGCAGGCCCAGGACGAAACGTTCTTCCCTCTCTTTTTCTTCCTACTCTCTCTCACGTTCTCTTTACAGTACAATACAGTATTGAAACAGGTGTTTAACCCCACCAACACAACAACCACGCTTCACAACGAAACGCTGGATTCGCGTATTTACCTAAAAAAAGTGCGCTGATCGCGGTAGTTGAATTTCCACGCTGCACGATCGAACACCAAGCGTCAGAATCGCGATAACTATCGCAGGCTTATCCCGTAAAACAATCGTTATCTTCGAACGCGCAATATGGTTTACGTGGAAATTCATTTCGCGAAATCGTCCACGGCGAATTACGCGTGTCCCATCTGTTCCGTTTCATCGGCTGAATCGATAACGCGCGAGGGATCGCGCTAAAAACGGTTAATTCGATGCTCGCCCGACGGATTCCGATCGTATATAAATCGCCAAGTTAATTAATGCCGACAGCGCGATATTTTGCCAATCCGCCACGGGCGAATATTAACGCGCGACGTAAACGAATCAACGAATTAATATTCTAGCAACGCGCTGCGCCTTCCTAACGCGTTTAATCGTTTAAATGCGCGCTCGAGCACGGAAAACAAGAAAATTCGAGGCGCGAGGATCGATTAGAATTTTACTTCAAGGATATTCAGGAATATTCCGCGTCAAACCCAGATTCTTTAATCGATAAAATTTTAAATACGATCACTGCCAAAGGAAATTGCATATAATTTATCGCGAACTTTCCTCAGAATTTTTTTAATAAAGCTTCACGAGCGACTACGCTCCCGTATTTCTCTCTCTCAGTCTTCCCTCGTGGTGTACATCGACGAAATTGCTTGACTGGAAAATCACGGGATCCTCGTACCTGTTCTCAAACTCGAGGGAAGAGAATTTCGCGTCCACGGGATCTCCAACTTTCTCGATGGCCGCGCGAAGACGTCGCGATGGAGGGCGCACCCGATTCCTGCGTCCGAGCGTTTTTATTCCCGCGATCCAATTTGTAGTTTCGCAGCGGCGACCTTTCCGAGCCCTCGAGCCAACTGGGACTCGTTTCTCTTCTCAAATTGCCAGACGTAGACGGCGTGGTTCGATGCGGAACCAGCTTCGACCACAGAGATCCAATTTTTCGTTACTCAGATTCTCGAGAGCGCGGATCGAGAGGATCGTGGATGTTCGTTAATGTTGGCTGATGGGTCGGTAAATGTTAGCGGCGTTTAATGACACGGGTGGATTTGGCGGCACACAAACACCCATTTGCTCGCTATTCAATTGCCGTCCCATTCACCGATCCATTCGCAGCGACGTGTTCAAGACCGCTGAGCTAACGAGATTGGCTTCAGCGGTGACTGAAGACACGTTTTGTCTTCCTGTTTACGCGTGCAAACTGTGGCGAGGCTGCTGGTGCATCTCGAGGCTGGAATTCATCCGTTCGATCGAATAGGAGGCAAAATATCCCAAGAAACCGCGGTTCTATTAAGAAGAACCTTTGAACGGGCAGCCACGGAGAGGCAGAGGACGAAGAGGCAATTAACCAGACTCTTTGTTACCCGCACAATGCTGGCGTACAAAGCTTCGAAACGATCGACGGGACGCAAAGTCCCTCGAGGCTTTTCTTATTTATCCGCGAGCTCGCGCCGCGAATTACAGCCCCGGATAAGAAATTCCAGCAGCGTGCTCCAACGCCGCTGGGAACTCTTTTGCGCGGAGAATTCCGTGATCCGGTTCCGCGATTCGAGCAACGTGATCCAATGTTTTATTTCCGATCGATTTTACCAGCGCCAGCTGGTAATACGCTTGATATGGTAATCGAGAGTTCCACCAGGACCGCATCCTCGATCTTTTTCGAACGCGAGAGCGCGTGAAACCACCCCCATACGCTTCGTTTCATCCCCTTTGAAATTTCGCCGAAAAGAGACGATGCTGCTCCTCCAATGATCTTGCGTTCCACGCTCGTCGTGGAAATTACTGTCGCTTTGGCTTTGATTCTGCTCTTCTTCGAACAAATCGCTCGTTTCACTTCGGTAAAAGATTTGTTTAAAATTCTGATACCTCGCGACACTTTCAACTATTACCGCGAACTATTAATATAATCGCGAACGTTCGTATTTCGGAATCTTCGAGCTTGATTAATCCTCCGATAGGTCGAGGCGTCTAATTTAAGTCGAGTCCTCCGTAAAACCCGCCGCCATTAAATTTCAAGTCGTTCCACCGTCGAACTCTCGAAAGTAACTTTCAGCGGGGAAGTTTGAACCTGTAATTTTTCCGAGCCGTTCGCTTCGATTCCGAAAATCCTCATATTTCAGAACCAATTATCGTTTCACTGGAAACTCTGAAACTTTTAATACGTCCCTGAAAGCAAAAGCACCTGTTTCCTTGGGGTTCCTCGAGGTTTTCGATTCAGAATCCCTTCGCGACGCTCGAAGGCGAGTCGTAAGATCGAAGGACGATCGAGGCTTCTTCCGTGGCTTTCGAAGACGTCGACGAAAGGGAGAGGAGAGAAGAAAATGGAAGAAAATGGAAGAAAATGGAAGAAAATGGACGAGGAAGCGAGGATTGGGCATCCGATCGCGGCTCGTGACGCATCGAGGGGGCCCTCGAGCCGCGAGGAACACCTGGTGCATTTTATCAGCCGCAACGCTGCAGTTTGTGCTTTAAATAGCGGCTGCGTGCTTTCTATCCGCCGCTATTAACTTAATCGGCACTGCGGCCTGGCGTGCCACCTATGCGTGCCGCGTAACACGCTCTTGCGAGAAACTCGCCGTAATAACCTGCACGTACAGACGTGGAGCCGGTTAACGTCGAGTAAAAGCGAGGAAAAGTGGATGCTCGAAGGGGCACGGAAGGGGAGAAGAGGGAAAAGGAGAATCTTGGCTAGTCGAAGTGGAAAGTGGAAGTTCTCCCTGGTCACGTACAGGGTGGCCAGGAGGAAGTAAAAAGGGCGCGTCCGCTTCCGTCCGCGCAATCGACGCACGACGACGGGGTTTTACAAGCGTCGTTAAAACTTCTCCCACGAGTAGCGTTTCACTGAGCCCACGGAAGGAAAGGAGGCGAGGAAAGTTCGCCAGGAGCTGGTGAACTTGAATTCGTCGGGGAGAAATTCATTATCGCCGCGCGAGACCTCGTGGCTCTGTTTAGCAGCGGTCTGGCATCGCGTGGGAGTGTCGCGACGCTCAGAGAACGCGTCCTCTCTGTGTAATCACTGTTGAGTCGTGAAACATCAAGGGAAAGGTCCGCGTTGGCGTCCGCTGCTGTCACAGCAAGTGGACATCGACCAAGACCCTTCCTTTGTGCGTTACTTTCGTGTAAATTCAATCGCATTTGGCAACCAGCTGTCCATTGCAGCCGTCGCTTCGAGTCAAGGTTTAGCTTGTTCTTTGCGACACACGTTTCGCTATTTGTTCGTCGTCAACTAAACGCTGCGACACAATCACCTAGCCGCGTCGCTCGAACTCCCCTTCGACGCGATTTCAATGTAGAATTTTCGTCCTCCGTTTACCTGTTTTAGAAGTACAATGTGCGCCGACAGAACAAACGCATTATCAGCGATAGCGAGCAATCGCAGTCATTATTTATTCACGTGACCGTCCAGCGACTCGTTCCTCGCGTTATCAGTCGTTTCGAGCGCAAAGACTTCCACGAAAATGAAGCTCGTTTCCAACTCGATACGATAATTAGAAACATCGAAAACCGTGGCTGACATTGGTTCCTCGATAAGACGCGCGTTCTTGCTAGAGTCGCGTGCGACTTCCGGTTAAACAGGCAGACGCTCGTTACGTCGCGAACGAGCATGATCATGGTTGTTAACTCAGTCGCACGAAGTCTCGCGACAGTGAGCAACGATACTGTTCGACGTAATTAACGTGCAATTAGAGCGACGCGATCTGCGATGTGCGTCTTCGACTCCTCGCTCAGGGTGAGTCGCTTCGACTCTCGAAAGATTTTAAAATATTTCGAAAGCTCGAGCAACAGATCTCGAATCTAGAAACTTCATTCTAGATCTGGAAATTCGCGAAATTCCAAACACTTGCTCGAAGAAAACTGTATGGGAAACTGTAACTTCGTTTAATCGAAAAATCACGGGACGAGTGAAAATTCCCTTGAAATTTCATTTTTCGGGAAATTATGTTCGCAAAGTTCGCGAAGAACCTTCGAAGCTCGCTGCGAAACGAGCTCATTATGGAAAACGAGTTTGTTATCGAATAACGCATAGATTCTTACCGTGGACGTTGAAACGTTGGATTAGGGGATGGAATATTTGAGAATTTCTAGTCGCAGATAGGGTTCAGTTTTAGCAGACACTAGAAGGTGCACCGCGAAACGAAACAAAGGGATTAAGGGTAGCTTCTGGATGGATGAAGAGGGCTGAGATATTTTTTCATCCCCCGCAGACGCTTTTGTTCGTCCGATAATACGATCGCGTGCATAAATGAAAAACCGTCGCTCTCTCGCGCTGGACTCGACCTGGGGCTAATTTCCTTTCAGCCAGCGGAAGTTCCGCCATTAAATAATACTTGGACTTAGTTGCGCGGAATGTTCCCCGTTTCTGATCCAACAGCGGCGCAGGGATGGCGCATTGTGTCCCCCTCTAAACGCAATTATTGCGAGCGGCTCTGGACACTCGCGTTTCCATTGTGATCGTTTAAGCGGGAATTCCCTCGTCCGAGCGGAGATTCTTCTCGCCAAAAAGGAAGGGCAAAGACTGAAAAAAGGAACGTTACGAAATAAAACTTGACAATCTCGCGAAGAAATCCCATTATAAGTTGGGAAATGGAATTCCAGGAATTAGCTTCGTTAGAATTTCTTCCGCTGTTTCTCGTACTCGACAAATTAAGAACGCGGAACTGCGGAATCCTTTCAATTAAAATATTTCGAAAGCTCGAGTTTCTATCTACGAAATTCCAAACTTTCCAGTTTTCTGATCGCGAGTCTCGTGAAATCGAAGCGCGAGAGGGAAGAGCGGAGGAACTGTACCGGAAGTGGCTCGATATCGAGGCGAATCGCTCCTCCCTTGGTCCGCGCGCGCGGCTGAGGACTGAGGGGAGCTCTCGACGGGTTTTAGGCCAGTTTTCGAAGGTCGTCATCGTGTAAATGGCAGCGTGAGGGGGTCCCGTGTATTCCCTGGCTGACATTTGGTATTCATATCGCTTGCTCGCGGTTGCAAGGCCCCGCCTTTTACATAGAAGCACGCGGAATAATACATAACAGAACGGGAGAGGTTATCCGCGACAGGGGGGCAGGCAGTGGGGGTTTCGATCTGATAAATATTGCATAGTCGTATCCCCTGCTGACATCGACCGACACTGCTGGAATTTCCAGTGTATTCTGCATACGATGGACCCGCGACGAAGATGGAAACGCGCCTCTCGCATCCCCCTGACTGGGAAATAAATGATCATCTTTATTGCTCGTTTGAATCGAGGGACGGAAAGTGAAAGAAAACGGCCATTTTGGGGTAGAGAGTGGACACGATGGAATTTTTTTCAAGGGGATGGGAGTCTTATGGCTTCGCGGAGCGTAGGGGTTGGAGGCTGGCGCCTGTCGTCGTTCGACAGCGAAGAATCTTGATCGAGATCGTCGTCGTTTCGCATTTCGAAAGCCTTCGTTGGAAAACTTCACTCTACACGTGGATGGACGGTGATAAGAACACGATATGTTATATATTTAATGACGCACGAGTGGAGGAGACTTCAAAAAGTCACGTAGGCCCAAAAATGTCCCAGTTCATGTTGTCTACGTTGTAGTCTACGAGTTCAGTTGTTAACAAGACAAGTAGCGAAAAGTACGCGCTCCAAAATAAAGACTAGAGCGAAATTATATATGGAGATCGGTTAATACTGAACCTTTTCATCCTTTCTTACAGAGACGAAGAAGGGAATTCGTTTAATTGCATTAGAAACGCGTTAAAAGTGAACGCAATCAATATACATCAATTTTCAGAAACAATGAACCAGCCTGCTATCGAAGTTTTTGCACGATCGAAAAAAAAACGAGGAAGAAAAGAGAATCGACCGCGAAAGAAAGGAGTAGCACGTGAAAAGGATCGTATCGCCTAAATAGCCGCACTTCCCTCGAGGAGAGGAGGGCGAACAGAGAAGGAACTCTGCCAGAATGGAGCGATTCAAGTTCTTCCTGTGCCACTGAAATATCGAGGAGGCGATCGAGGAACAACCGATAACGTCGATGCAAATTATCGCGAATACCCTGCGAATATTTTCAATTGGTCCGAACTTCACCCAGTTTCGGTCCCTTTATTCCCTCTGCCCATCGATTTCTCCCTCCTCCTCTCTGCTACAACGCGGTTGTTGCAGTCGAAAGAGAGAAGAACGCGGTGAACAAAAAGGGCAGCTGGGAGAAGAGGGTTAACCACCCTCGCCTCTCCCACGAGAAATACCACGCAATCCGCCAGAACAGACGCGACGTGTTTCGCCTTTCCCCTTTTTCCACCGTTCTCCGCGTTGTTCTTCGCCTTCGCGTGCGTTCGTTCTTGTCTCTCGTTAATGGAAAAGGGTTTCCCTTCGTTTCTCCTTTATCTTCCGCGTTCCCTTTTCATCCCCGAAACGTCTTTTGTACCATTTCTCTTTTCTCTTTATGTTATTCGCGACAAACGGTGGAAATTGTAGGCGATCGTGGTGGGTTTACCTTTGTTTCTCGCAAAATCGCACCGTGCCATTATGTTTTTGTACGCGATCCACCTGAAACGCGTTGTTTCGATTTACTGTGAATCTGAGAGGGCCTTGCCTAAACGTTCAGATCAGCCATGGCGTACCTACAAGTGGTCTAAGAAGTCATTCTTGTGCGAACTTGAAAGCAAGTCAAAATAAAGCGTTCGAGTACGTCCACGAGTTCGTCCCACTTTTTTCTTATATTTATCGAAAGAAACGACTCGAAAGCTTCGTCGATCCACTTGAAACGCGTTGTTTCGACTCACTGTGAATGTGAGAGGACCTTGTCTAAACGTTCAGATCAGCCATGGCGTACATGCAAGTGGTCTAAGAAGTCATTCTTGTGCGAACTTGAAAGCAAGTCAAAATAAAGCATTCGAGTACGTCCACGAGTTCGTTTCACTTTTTTCTCACATTTATCGAAAGAAACGACTCGAAAGCTTCGTCGATCCACTTGAAACGCGTTGCTTCAACTCACTGTGAGTCTAAGAGGGCCTTGCCTAAACGTTCAGATCAGCCATGGCGTACATACAAGTGGTCTAAGAAGGCATTCTTGTGCGAACTTGAAAGCAAGTCAAAATAAAGCATTCGAGTACGACCACGAGTTCGTTTCACTTTTTTCTCACATTTATCGAAAGAAACGACTCGAAAGCTTCGTCGATCCACTTGAAACGCGTTGTTTCGACTCACTGTGAATGTGAGAGGGCCTTGCCTAAACGTTCAGATCCGCCATGGCGTACCTACAAGTGGTCTAAGAAGGCATTCTTGTGCGAACTTGAAAGCAAGTCAAAATAAAGCGTTCGAGTACGTCCACGAGTTCATCTCACTTTTTTCTCACATTTATCGAAAGAAACGACTCGAAAGCTTCGTCGATCCACTTGAAACGGGTTGTTTCGACTCACTGTGAATGTGAGAGGGCCTTGTCTAAACGTTCAGATCTGCCATGGCGTACCTACAAGTGGTCTAAGAAGTCATTCTCGTGCGAACTTGAAAGCAAGTCAAAATAAAGCATTACGACGTGGATGTCGACGTAGATGTCGAGTACATCCACGAGTTCGTCCCACTTTTTTCTCACATTTATCGAAAGAAACGACTCGAAAGCTCGAAAGCAGAGGGACGCTCGATCCTCGTCGCTTCGTATCCGCGGTTAATTAAGTCGAAACGACGTCAACACGACGCACACGCTCCTTTGTGGCCAGGTTCGCGCGCGAGCCACGCTCGTCCGCTCGACGTAACCAGCCAAGTTAACGAGCAATTAATACGCCGTTGAAACGCGTCGCAGCGAAACGCTAGGCTCGTAAAAAGCTCCTCGCCCATTGTCGCTGTCCCATTTACCCGAAGACGAGGAGGCAGGCGCGCGGGGGTGTTCGCCAGCGGGCCCTCGTTTCGCGTGATTCGTAAAAACGGCCAGACGCGCGTTCGAATAAAGGAGACGGGTATTAATGGCTCGTTTCGCCGCGATATTTATGGTTTAACCCAGGAAACTTTAATGAGAACTTTCGGAATTGTTCCACTGCCACGGAATTTCATAAGTTCTCCACCCCTCACCGCCTCGGTTCCTTGCGCATCCTGACGGCTGTCGGCGCGGAAATTTATCGCGAAACATGCGCAATCGTTGGCTCGGTGCCCCAGCTAGGAGAAAATCAGAGGGCACAGGGAACCACGGACACGGGAAGGTTGCCCAATGGCGCGCGCTTTGGCCACCGATTCGCCCGCTCTGTCGCCGCCTCTGAGGTCCCAGCGATGAAATTCGACCACGGCTAGCAGACACGCGACGATTGGCGATCGTACGCGGGGAACCAGTTACCGACGCGACGTCGAAACTTCGTCACGTGTAACAGAGTTCCCCGCGGCTGGCTAACTCGATTGTCGGCGGTTGTACGTGGCCGAGGCGCGAGCCAGTGGAAAGGGAGCGCGCGTGGTCAGACGGGCCGCAGACGGACGCGACGTGCCTCGCGTTGTCTGAACGCGAATCACTGAAACCGCATCTCCAACGATATTTGTTGAATATTCAATTAAATATTTTTTAATTAGATGTATACTAAATAATTTTGAATTAGGCGTTCCTTTTCAAGCGAAGTACGCGTGTACGCAATGCGATGGAACGCGTGGCGATGATTAAAGATCTGGAAGTCAGTTGCGAAGCGCTTAGAAACGATGCGAGTCGTTCGTAATACGAAGTAGAGCTCTGAGAAAGAAATGTATGCTGTGTGTCGAAAGGAAACGATTGGGTAGTTGTGTTTCGTCGTGTTTCGCAGCGAAAATGCCTTCCCAGACGTTAGTTAAAATAGTAATATAACGCCTCCAAGTCATAGAAAATTTCCATTTCAATAGAAAACAATGCATTGCGAATGAAAAACGCATTTCTCAAAAAATTGCGATGGAATAAGTTAAACTTCCATGATCTCCAACGAATTATGATATTACTCAGACATCCGAGTAACAAGCTATCTCGCGATGTCCTTTTAGAGCGTCTTCCAAGTGCAAAGGCTTAACTGCGAGCTCTTCTCATATTCGCGGCGCGAGAAAACGTCTCTAAATATTTATTTTCGAATTAAATGTTTCTTTTTAAGCGAAGTACGCGTGTACGCAATGCGATGGAACGCGTGGCGATGATTACAGATCTGGAATAGTTGCGAAGCGCTTGAAACGATGCGAGTCGTTCGTAATACGGAGTATTGGTATTTGGGTATTATATTCCATTTTTGTGAAAGAGCTCTGAGAAAGAAATATATGCTGTCAGCGTGTCGAAAGGAAGTGATTGGGTAGTTGTGTTCCGCACCGAAAGGGTGTAAATTAACCCTTAGCACTCGACGCCTTCCCAGACGTTAGCTAAAATTTCCATTTCAATCGAAAACAATGCATTGCGAACGAAAAACGGATTTCTCAAAAAATTGCGATGGAATAAGTTAAACTTCCATGATCTCCAACGAATTATGATGTTACTCAGACATCTGAGTGATAAGCTATCTCGCGATGTCCTTTTAGAGCTTCCTCCAACTACAAAGGGTTAACAGCGAGCTCTTCTCATATTCGCGGCGCGAGGAAAAATATTTATTTTCGAATTAGATGTTTCTTTTCAAGCGAAGTACGCAATGGCGATGATTAAAGCTCTGGAATAATTGCGAAGCGCTTAGAAACGATGCGAGTCGTTCGTAATACAAAGTAAAGCTCTGAGAAAGAAATGTATGCTGTGTGTCGAAAGGAAACGATTGGGTAGTTGTGTTTCGTCGTGTTTCGCAGCGAAAGTGTCTTCCCAGACGTTAGTTAAAATAGCAATATAACGTCTCCAAGTCATAGAAAATTTCCATTTCAATCGAAAACAATGCATTTCAAACGAAAAATAATTAACTTTATAGAATAAGATAAACTTCCATGATCTCCAACCAATTATGATGTCCCTCAGAAATCCAAGAGACAAGCTATCTCGCGACGTCCCTTCAGAGCGTCCCCCAAGTGCAAAGGCTTAACAACGAGCTCTTCTAATATTCGCAGCGCGAGGAAACGTCTCGACGGAACTCGCTGGAGGATCGTCGACGGGACGCGGTCGAGTTAGTCGGTCCCGTTCGATCGTTTCGAAGTTAACGCGGATTTAGAGGCGAGAACGACACAGCCACTTTGGCAAAGGCAATAATGCCTGCGATATTACGTCTGCTATTATTAGGCGCGAACTGCTCGTTACACTGTGAACCGCGTCCCCACGGTTTCGCAGGGTCTGCGTGTGTGTGTGCAGACGCGAGCACGCAGCAGCGTACTAATGCCATTCAACATAATTAGCGTCGCCCATTATGAGCGAAACTTGTAGCCCGCGAGTCGGTCTCTGTCGCACGATAAACAGGTAGACAACGTCGATACGTCAACGTTAAATCAGCCCTCGCAGTTGGGTAATCACGAGCCGGGTAATTATCGGAAACGTTTCGACGCCGAGGGGAACCTCCGCGACTGGGCTCGTCGATAAATTTATTCTGTTCCAATCGCGCAACGGTATCGACAACTTTTTGTCTCCCTTCTCCCTGCTCTCCCGCTTCTCTTTTATTTCCGCGAATCGAGCCTGGTTCCTCGCACGAGTGGCAAGTAAATAAATTCGTGCTGCGTTCCACGCGAACCGTAATTAGGTTACTGGGTTAACGCGCGGATTCCAGTTGCAGTTTCGTCGAGATACTTGCTCTTTTTTTCCCCGCGAACGCAGCGCGGGGCTGGAGTTTTCGAAACGGGGTAGAAAAATGGGGAAGAGACGGGTCGAATCGACCGGGGGTGGCTGAAATATTTAAAGCGCGTCTTTGCGCGGCGGTCCTTTCGACATCCGGCGGCGAACGGGGTTGTTCTCGGGTGAAACTCGTCCGATTTTTCTCCGACTGCGGCGCAGCGGTTCGACAGAGGCCCGGAATAAATCTAGGCCACAGTTTGTGAATGCTTTATGACGCGGAAACACCGCTCGAGGAGCGAATCTGTCCTCCGACTGGTGTCCTCTCTTCGAGGTAAATAAGTGGCTCGTGTATCCGGTTTCTCGTCTCATCGAGAAAGGAAGAGCGTAAACCACTCTTCGCCTCTTCGTTTCTCTCTCTCCCTTTCTCTCTTCAGCGAGGGTTGTCAACGAATTCTGCATTTTCGTCGAGTTCCTCCGTGACAGTCCTCGAACCGCGACTCTGGCATCGATATTTAAACAGAAGCCATCCATGCGTACGTTCAAATTCTTCGACCAGGTTTTTCTAAAATTGTTCAATTATCTTAACGAGTCATCGTAGAAACAAAACTAAATTTTGTGTTAAGAAATAGAATTCTGTATATAAGTGGTGAAAGAAACCTATTGGTTCGAACAGGCCCCCAACTGTTTATACTTAAAGACCTGAAAGAAGAACGCGTGCAGACTTTGCGTCGCCATTTTCTTTTAAGCGAGAGGACCCCAGATTTTCGTCAAGTGTCCTCGCTTTTCGTATAGCTATCGAAACGAGCAGACATCCTTTCGAGTCTCAGGATAAAGAATAATTAGCGTTGAAAAAATTCAAAGAAACTTTCATTTCGCTCATCCATTTTCAATAAAAGTAAAATAGAATTCCGTACATAAGTGGTGGAAGAAACCTATTGGTTCGAACAGACCTCCAACTATTTATACTTAAAGACCTGAAAGAACAACGCGTGTAGATTTTGCGTCGCCATTTTCTTTTAAGCGAGAGGACCCCAGATTTTCGTCAAGTGTCCTCGCTTTTCGTATAGCTATCGAAGCGAGCAGACATCCTTTCGAGTCTCAGGATAAAGAACAATTAGCGTTGAAAAAATTCAAAGAAACTTTCATTTCGCTCATCCATTTTCAATAAAAGTAAAATAGAATTCTGTATATAGCAAGAAACCTATTGGTTCGAACAGGCCCCCAATTGTTTATACTTAAAAACCTGAAAGAAGAACGCGTGCAGACTTTGCGTCGCCATTTTCTTTTAAGCGAGAGGACCCCAAATTTTTGTCAAGTGTCTTTCATTTCGGTCATCCATTTTCAATAAAAGTAAAATAGAATTCTGTATATAGCAAGAAACCTATTGGTTCGAACAGACCCCCAACTGTTTATACTTAAAGACCTGAAAGAACAACGCGTGTAGATTTTGCGTCACCATTTTCTTTTAAGCGAGAGGACCCAAGATTTTCGTCAAGTGTCTTTCATTTCGCTCATCCATTTTCAATAAAAGTAAAATAGACTTCTGTATATAGCAAGAAACCTATTGGTTCGAACAGACCCCCAACTGTTTATACTTAAAGACCTGAAAGAAGAACGCGTGCAGACCTTGCGTCGCCATTTTCTTTTAAGCGAGAGGACCCCAGATTTTCGTCAAGTGTCCTCGCATTTCGTATAGCTATCGAAGCGAGCAGACATCCTTTCGAGTCTCAAGATAAAGAACAATTAGCGTTGAAAAAATTCAAAGAAACTTTCATGTCGCTCGTCCATTTTCAATAAAAGTAAAATCGTCCACTCGAACCTTCACTCTGTTATATCTTCGTTTCACTGCCTCCATTTGAACGTTCAAACAAACGAATATACGAATAACGTCTGCGAACACCGCGTTCCTCTCGTCGACGTGGAAACGTAACCCCGTTAATTAGAAACTTCCAGCCGGGGGTTCCTGCGCGTCCATCGTTTAGATAATTAGGCGCAGAGACGCGTTTACACGGCTGGCGAGGCTTGCCTGCGTCACAGACGGTACTGGCGGCTAATTCGATCGATGTTGACTTTGCTGTTTCAGTTGGACAGGTTCAAAGAGCCGCCAGCGTTCGGGCCGATGTGCGACCTCCTCTGGTCGGATCCCCTCGAGGACTTTGGGAACGAGAAGAACGCGGAGCACTTCTCCCACAACAGCGTCAGGGGTTGTTCGTACTTTTACAGGTGAGAGAGCTTTACTTTTTTCCTATTCCCTTCCACGAAAGGAAAGATTAACTCCTCTTCGTACGATTTAACTTGGAAGAATTCGAGTCCAAGCGATGCGCAGGAAAGTTCGCGAACGGAGTCGAAGATTGAAAGATTTTGGAGAAAAGAAGCATAGTGATTGTAACTGAGAGCGAATTGATGAGTTAATTTTATTATATTTCCTACATCGCTGCTTTTCTTCAACTTATTTCTGTCGCCCAGATTTTCATGCATTTCCTTGTTTTCCACGCACTCACATGCACGCTCACGGATACTCTTATTCATTCTCATACTCTTACTGCATCTTATGGATTCACACAAACTCAACTACACGCAATAAAATCATTCACATCCTGCAATTCATATACTATTTATTATATTATTATATTTGGTCCAGAATCAAGATCACGAGTTCGACTCGCAACACTCACGTTCACTACGAAATTTCGCTGATTTTTTATTGAAATTGCTATTCGTGATATTCACGTCTGGCTCGAAATTCCCGCCACGAGTGGAGCTCGTCAAAATACAAGGGGGTTAATAATAACAGCACTGGTAGCCGCGTTTTTCGCCCACCGGATCGTTAACGCCAGATCTAGTTTGGGATCGCGGTTTCTTTGATGCAAGTTTCAAGCGTATCGCGAATTCTTTCTGTCCGCTGAACGACCACGGTGATATAATTCCGTCGAGGAGACAAAGGAACTTTTGGATCGACGTTCCTCCCTTTTTTGCTCGTCCATCTTTTTTTAAACGCGTCCCCTTGGTAAATGGACGGGCGAAAACGAGCGAGGTCCTCCCTCTGTCCGCGTTTAAATATTAACATTCTGATAAAGCTGAGACAAAGGAGCTGAAGAACGTTTTTTCTATTTTTTTCTCTTTTTTTTATGGGACCACCGAGTGGATTGACGTCGGTTAAGAGGCGGTAATGAATGAAACGGATCCCAGGGCGGGCACTGCGGCAAGTTTTGATCGATGACCACAGGGTGCGCTCGATGTTTGCGCGGGGTGCAGATTGATCGTTAACCGAAGACATTTCGCGCGCGCCTCGGTTATTTCATTGTCCCGCTGTTGGAGCTGGTCGATCGCGTTTTAATCCGAACCGAACGCCTCTCCTAGGAGATACGTTCAATATTCTCGCAGCGGTTGATAAAAAACGAAACGAGAAATAGCTCGCGAAAATGCTCGACCCGCGAGAAGGTTCGCGCGCGGTTCGTCGAAATGAAAACAAAACGAGAGACACGATCGCTGGTACCGCGAGCAGCCGTTTCGATGCTGAGGAACACGGTCGAAACGCGTATCTCGACGAGATATTTACGATTGCACGACAAAGAAGATAAATGGCGATCCGATTGAACGAGCCGCGCGCGATTCTGTCCAAAAAAAAAAAGAGAACGCTGGTCGCGTTGCCCCAAATCGTCGTCCAATTTTCATCGCGAAATTAAATAAATCGAAACCGCGAAAAGCTGACGGTTATTAAAGCCATTGAACGAAATAGTACAGATGGATTAAAGGGGGGGGGGGATTAAAGTGGAACAGCGGGGTGCATTTCGAATAACGCTGCCTCGTCGAGCCGTTAATTCGTTTATTTGTCCACTGGCGGCAGAAAAATGATTTATTTAAATCGACGGTCAATAATTTCATTACCATAAACTCGTTTAATCGCGGAGAATTGCGCCGACCAGCCGCGCGATTTCTCCGCTGGAACGCGACAATTACAGCGGCTGCTGATTAGCGTTGTTTACGAACTGCGATTCAACTAGGCCGCGTCGACAATCAGCCAAGCTAATGAAGGTGGATTGTGTTTCGTTTAAATTCGTCCCGCGGCTACTTCAGTCCGCTGTCTGACCATGCACTGACCCACGCTACTGGGATGCACGCCTCGAATTTCACATTCGCTCGCCGTATCGTGTAATCAACGCGAATTTCGGGTCAGCATCGCGCTCCACGGTCGACCAATCGAACGAATCGCGAAAATATCAACGATAAATCGCGACTAATTGTCGCGCGGCGTTTAATAACGTTTATCATCGAGCGTCGAACATTTGTCTTCGCTTTACGTTGCAGAAAGTAGATGAAAACTAAAGAGTTTTCGAGCAAGCTTTCGCGGTTTCGCGGATGTCAGCTTGCATCGTTAATTATTAAAGCATACGCGTCGTATTTTTAAGGAAAATTGTAATTTAGTTATCGAAAATTTCGTGCCAATATGCTCGCGCGGAGGACAGCATTGGAGAGGAGAAACAGCTCGCGCAAAATTCGGCCATACCTTAAGGGTTGATCAACGCTGACGTAGAAAATTCATGTTAATTAGAGCTTCGCGAGGGGGAAAAGTGCACGCAAAGGTTAATCAAAATTTGACCGCGAAACATCATTATTGGTATACCGATTACCAGCAGGGAAGTTTTCACTAAATTGCCTCCAATTAGGGTTGAAAAGAAGCTTAAAGAATTACGGTCGCTGGTAATCGCTCTGCCGTGTTTCCATTCCGGGCAGAAATCAATTAAAAAGACTCGTCCGACGAGGGAAAAGGCTTATCTTCGACGAGATTTCTCGGTTAACAGCGTTCGGAAGGCTACCGCGACGGCTGGCGTCGATGGCGTCTACGTCGAACACGGCTGGTGTGTTCGTGTAAACAAATTAAGCGCTAGACGTCAGTCGACTGACCTTTTTCGCGCGCCTATAACTGACCTGGCCAAGGACCGTGAGAAACGCTCGAGCCAAGGTAAAGGCAAGGCCGCTAACTACCCTTATGCGTCGCTCACACTGCTAGCATTGATCAGTCGCGCGTAATTTGCAAACGAAAATGTGCTCCTCCTCCATTTCGAGTGCCTTCGTAAAAAGTATTCGCTAACTACCCTTATGCGTCGCTCACACTGCTGGCATTGATCAGTCGCGCGTAATTTGCAAACGAAAATGTGCTCCTCCTCCATTTCGAGTGCCTTCGTAAAAAGTATTCGCTAACTACCCTTATGCGTCGCTCACACTGCTGGCATTGATCAGTCGCGCGTAATTTGCAAACGAAAATGTGCTCCACCTCCATTTCGAGTGCCTTCGTAAAAAGTATTCGCTAGCTTCTAACGCGTTTTCATTTTTATTTGACATCTTAAATTGCTATCCAAAGTCAACGAAACTCATTATCCCGATATACAATCGTGTAATCTATAATTAAAAATGCTCGAGCGCGTTGCGCTTCGTACAAACCGCAGTTCCACCGGAAGCGGATGACCTCGTGGACCAATCACGCCGGAAGCCACTGCCTCGCGAGATTTGCCTCGATATCGTCCACTGAAATAGTCCAATTAATAGTAATCTTCGTAGTCTCCGACGTAGAAATCAGAGGATGCAAGGTTTCGTACCGCGTAATTGGAAAACTGTCGTGGCATTTAGAAATTTTTTGTTTACGAGAATGGAAAGGTTCGAGGACGACCGCAAACTTTATTAATTTAATAGACTGTGCAATATGGTAGAACGTGACACGATGGTGCGACGCGAAGTATGTTGCGTTCTGAGAAGAACTGTCTGGGACGCAAATCTTTCTGTCTTAAAAAAGGGATCGAATGGAGGAAGATAGAAGGAGGATAAGTAAAAGAGCACGTAATAAGAAAGAAAGCGAGAAAAAAGAGCCTGAAGAAAATTCAGGGAATGCTGAAGAAACAAAAGGTTTCAGGGTCTTTGACAAAAGAAGCGAGGGTCTTAGAAAATTTGAGAAAAAAAGGAATCACAGGTTAACCCTTTGCGCTCGAGAGGCGACTCTCAGTCGCCATGGCGTTTCATACATCAACTGCAGTTTCTCATCGACTGATTTCAAATTTCGAAGCCTTACGAAAATGAATTTGGAAGGTGAAATTAGCAAGGAGTGAAGATTAAATTGAATTTCAACTGTTGAAAAATGAGATTAGTGGTATTCGCAAAGAAATTGGTGATAGTAATAATGATCTACGATCGAAAGAGTCATCGAGTGCAAAGGGTTAAATGAGGAGAGAAGGAGATAACTATGGCTGCCACGCGTTGCAACGATAATCGACGACCGTAAACGCGCTCGACGGAGCTTATTAGCTAATTGATTCGTCCGCTTCGAGATCGCGGACGAAGAAGCGTGGCCTAGGATCGATTCGCGAGATGGCCCCCGTCAGATGCCGATGATTTATCGGGCGCATTATAATTTATAAATGCTCTGCCCGTGGTTCGGTTATCGCGCTCGATCGCCGGATAAAATTACTCAACCCTTGGGACGGGGTGCGCGCGGGGTGGTGGACGCGAAACGAGGGAGAAAGTGTGACAGAGGGAGAGAAAGAGAGAGAGAGGGTTTATCGCGAAATTTTCGCGTGCAGCCTCGCGTGCACCGTGCGACTGCTACAACAGCGAAATTGTCGAGAGCGTTTTAAGCCACCCCTGCGCCGTACTTCCGGCCAACCTTCGAACGAATTTCACGTACACACGTACACGCGCGGCGTGGCTTCGCGGTGGCTCGCTGCTGCCTGTTATTGTCGTTGTACGACAACGGATTTATTTTACCACTTTGTTTCAATGTTCCATCCCCTGCGCGGTTCCGGGACCTCCATTTTCGATCGCTGCTCTCGCCATTCTTGTCCTCCGCGAGGGAAACGCCTCTGAACGATTCCCTGGCGAGAGCCATCCTTCTCCTCCCGCGAAGAAATTTACGAACACGCCAATCAATCGCATTTCGAGACCCGCAACGGTTTATTCCCGCTCGTTTCTTCGTTTAACGTTCTTCCTGGTAGCAACGAAATTTCGTCGCGGTTGGCTTTCGAGGTTGTGGCTTCCTGGTTTTACAGCCGACCAGCAATAGTTTTGGCAGTGGAAGTAGCCGTAAAACCGGACGCGGCCAGGCGACGCTGGTGTTTCGGCTAAAATTAAATGCCCTTTCAATCGGCCGCGATAAATCATCGCGCTGGGTACAGTGGACGTTTAAAACGCGCGATATTTCGCCGCGAAGCGAGACCATTGTATCGAACCTGACGGACAGTCGGTGCTCGCACAAAGCGGATAGGATCGCCAGGGTTCTCCTCGAAGCGAGGCTGTCGCGCTCGATTTCGTTCGATTCCCATCGACGTAAATAGTAGTCGCGGTCGTCTCGATGGCTCTGCGAACTTGCCAGGGACTCCGCGAAGTGCGCGACCCGATAATTCAGCGAAAATAGGCGGCGATCCGCTGGAGTTTTCGTAAACCACGACGACCTGGATCGATGATGCAGGAATATGTTATTTAGGAGAAATAATTGCCCTGTTCGCTAATATATATGCATGTATGGATACTTTATTTAATTAACAGTCGCTATTATTTATTCATCTATCGCTAATCGATGTACACTCTATCGTTGTTCGATTAAATTCATTCGTCCTAAAGATTAACCCTGTTCTCCATGCATTTTTCATGCATCCATTTCTGAAACGCACGCGGTTACATCCACGCCATTCTTATCATTCTCAGTCACATAATCCTGTCGCCAAGTCCTGTCGTTCGGTTACGAACACTCTTCTCTCGCATCTCGATCTCTCGAACTCGATCGCACGCAGTCACTCTATTTATTTTTTCCCAAACGCTCTTCTTTCGCACCTCAGCCTCTCGAACTCGATCGCCCACAATCGCTCTATTCATTTCCCTCCAAACATCCTGTCATCCTAAGCTTCCACGCATACCCAGTCGCACGCAACGAACCCATTCGCACTCAGCGGTAATTAACTGGCGACCTGGATCGATAATTAACTGGAGAATACGAAGTTTATGGGTCCCCGTTAAAAATTTGATACCCCAGCGACTTTTTTTTACCGCGAGATTAACGATCGCCTCGCAGACTTGGCCGTAAAACGACTAACCAGCAACGCAAAGCGATCGAACGGCGTTGCGCGCGTTTCGAGCCTGACCTGACCGCGATCCGGCGAAGGTTGCTGCGTTTACGAGGACGAGGAGAAGCGTGGAAGAACTAGGGTAGACGGTTCTCACGTGAGAGCTTTTACGAGCCTGCCTTTCGAGATTCTACGACGTTGCGAAGCGTGCAGGAGCACACGGACATCTCGAACGATTTCTTTACAGCGCCGCGGCCATTACGGAATTGCCACCACCGTTCTCTCGCCCTCGCTAAAGAATGCCTCGAATATTACCACCCTGACGACGCGCATCTCGCCGTTTTACGTCGCGTTTCTAGCTGCAAACGCTGGCTGCTGTTCTCGCGTAATCCTTCGCGTAATTTCTTTGCTCGAAGCGCGAAACTGATCATTTCTACCGATCGTTTCGACAGTTACGCGGCGTGCTGCGACTTCCTGCAGAACAACAACCTGCTAAGCATCATAAGGGCGCACGAGGCGCATCTCGTCGTTTTACGTCGCGTTTCTAGCTGCAAACGCAGGCTGCTGTTCTCGCGTAATCCTTCGCGTAATTTCTTTGCTCGAAACGCGAAACTGATCATTTCTACCGATCGTTTCGACAGTTACGCGGCGTGCTGCGACTTCCTGCAGAACAACAACCTGCTGAGCATCATAAGGGCGCACGAGGCGCATCTCGTCGTTTTACGTCGCGTTTCTAGCTGCAAACGCAGGCTGCTGTTCTCGCGTGATCCTTCGCGTAATTTCTTTGCTCGAAACGCGAAATTGATCATTTCTACCGATCGTTTCGACAGTTACGCGGCGTGCTGCGACTTCCTGCAGAACAACAACCTGCTGAGCATCATAAGGGCGCACGAGGCGCATCTCGTCGTTTTACGTCGCGTTTCTCGCTGCAAACGCTGTTCTCGCGTAATCCTTCGCGTAATTTCTTTGCTCGAAGCGCGAAACTGATCATTTCTACCGATCGTTTCGACAGTTACGCGGCGTGCTGCGACTTCCTGCAGAACAACAACCTGCTGAGCATCATAAGGGCGCACGAGGCGCAGGACGCTGGCTACCGCATGTACCGGAAATCTCAGACGACGGGCTTCCCATCGCTAATCACCATCTTCAGCGCGCCCAACTATCTCGACGTCTACAACAACAAAGTGAGTCGTCCAATCTTTCAGAAACTTCTCCTGCGAGTCTCGCAATTCGTAGCTCAGACTCTCCCTCCGTTTGTTTCGATCAACGATTAAGAACGCGCGTTTCTCGTTGAACATTTCCAGGCAGCAGTGCTGAAGTACGAGAACAACGTGATGAACATCAGGCAGTTCAACTGTTCACCGCATCCTTACTGGCTGCCCAACTTCATGGACGTTTTCACGTGGTCCCTACCGTTTGTAGGTGAAAAAGGTAAGTATGACTCTTGCAGACTTTCGTCCCAGCAGAGATCCTTAAGCTTAATTGAAATTTTCACATCTTCGAATCGAATCCGTCTCGTTTCACGGTTACGATCGCGAGTAGTCGCGCGATTTCGATCCATCGTTCTTCTTTTACAGTCACAGAGATGTTGGTGAACGTACTGAACATCTGCTCGGACGACGAGCTGATGAGCGACGGAGACGACGGGCTCGAAGAAGGTAATGTCGACTATTACTCAGCTATTCCCCCCTACTTCTTTAATACGATCACGTTTTTTGCAGAGATTCTTCTTTCTTTCTCTATCTATCTTTACATATATATACATAGATACTTTTTTTTAATATTATCATTATTTCTTGAATCGATTATGTCCACTGGTCCATCTTACATCGTGATCAGAGTGTCCCCCTTTGTGCCACCACGGTTTGAGCTTTAATCGATTAACAAATCCAACGAAGTACGTTGCCTACTTCCGTTGCTGTTCTACCTTTTCCGCACGATGGAGCTCTCGTTCA
Organism: Xylocopa violacea; assembly: GCA_963969225.1. NCBI lineage: Eukaryota > Metazoa > Arthropoda > Insecta > Hymenoptera > Apidae > Xylocopa > Xylocopa violacea. The sequence goes on from CAXAJV010000014.1 coordinate 22,320,335, forward strand.
AACGAGATCACGTTCGCTGCAACGTTCGATGCAAAATGGAGAACTTGCTCCACGATTCTCAGAGTGTTCCATTTTTCGTTACACTTTTCTCTACTGTGATTAACGTTCGAGTGTCCCTTTTTCTGGCGTTGCATTCGCAAATCGATTGGTCCCGGAAATACTCTAAGCACGATTTAAGAGAGGCCATGTTGAACGCTCGGGAACGCGAGGATTCATTCCCCCGCCAAGCGTCGAAGTCTCGCCAGAGGCTGAATCCAATAACGATAGACGACACGCGGCGCCATTTATGAATCGTCGCGTTCTACCGAATGGAAGGTCGATCGCGTGACTGCAAAGTGTTTAAAGAACAAGATATCTTCTCTATCCTCACGTTTCTATCTTTAATATACTTCACACATTTTTCTCGATCCAGCTTCGATCAGCGCGTGGCTCGCAGCGAACGTTTTTCACGATCTGACTGTCGATTGTCGATCCGATTTTGCTTTGAAAAGGAAAACTGTCACGCGTTTAATCGCGTAACAGTGTCGCTGTTGTTAACTTTGGCTGCGATCGACGCGAGGAACGAAGCTGCAGATTTTTTCTACATTTTTTAATCGTTGGGTTGTCCGAAGAAGAGCGAGCTGAACGCACGAAAGAACGCAGAGAGGACTTAGAGAACCAGAGCTTTTTATCGAGAAAATTGCGTTCGTTCAGACCTTTCCGCGATAACCCAATGTTCTGTATCAGCTCTAGTTTCACTGTTCGAAAGCTTCCACTTTTAATATCGAAGACTGTCTTGCGATTACTCGAGATCGAACGTTTTTTAAATCACCTTTGCCGCCACGCTTCGATCCGCCAGCCGCAAATACCAGACGAAGGATCTGCACCCACCCGCAGACCACCTACGAATTATTTCTTCTCGACTTTCAACTCGAGCCACACCTTTTCGTTCTATATACCGTGTGACCACCTGCCTACGGCCGCACCTGTTCTCTTTTATCTTGTCAAAATTTCTCACCTTTCTCTCCGGGCCGGGAAAGAAGAAAAGATATTCGAAAGTGAAACTCAATTGGAGGAAAAAATGGAAAAAAATATGTAACGTCAGACGATGAGAAAATGTGTGTGGAATCGAAACGGAGAAGAAATCGCGCGCACCACCACGACAAGATCAATCGTCAGGGCGAACTTCGATTGCCTCTTGTACACACATCCCTCTTTATCCCCCTTTTTCACCCTCTTCTCGTCCCGATGGATGTGCATTTAATTAAGATAAGACATCGTCCGCTCGAACAGTAGACTATAAACGAAAGAAAAAAGTGAAATGCACAGTCGGATATCGAAAAGACATAGAACGTCCCATTATCCCGCGGTGTCGACTTTCAGAGGAAGATTTTGAATTCTCTTTCTGTTTCCATTTTCACCCGCTGCACGGACAGATGGTAAGAAGCGCCACTCGACTCTTCTAATCGTCACATTATTAAGAGCTTCATTGTATTGATCATCGATATTTCTGTTCCCCTTTCTTTCGTTTTATTTAGCTGTATAATTATTATTCTTTTTTTCATTAGATAGCCTCGGTGTGTCGGAGTTCTTTTCTTTTCCCTCGCCATCCGTTTCTTACATTGTACGCCATTTCTTTTATTTCTTCTCTGTCTCTCTGTCTCTTTCTCTCTCTCTATCTCTCTTTCTCTCTCTGTCATCACTATCTTTTTATCTTTTTACGTTTCCTTTCCCGTTCGCGCGTTCCACGTTCTTTCCGTTCTTTCCGTTTCTCTTTTTTTTCCTTTTCTCGCGGAACGGGGAGTAAAGGAAAAAAAAATATAGATAGAAATGAAAAGAGGGCAATGGCTAATTGAGAAAAGCAGAAAAAGAAGTTCTTTCCATTTTTCGACAAAGTACACACGCGATTTATACGCTCTCGTCTGAAAACAGCAGCCTTTCTATTTCTATGGTTTTACTTTTGTTTATTCCCCCGTTTTTCTCGTCGCTTTTCCTTCGATCAAATAACACGCACACTTTGTACGTACGATTCGCCATTTTTCTCTCACGTTTCTCTATCTGTCTCTATTTCTGTCACTCTCTGTCCATGTTCCGTGGTTCGTACATCTCCTCGCATTAAGGTACGAGAGATATTTTCTACATTCTTTCTAGCTCTTTTTCTTTATGTGTTTTTAGTCCTCTCTCTCTCTCTCTCTCTCTCTTTCTTTCTCTATATATATACACACATATATATCTCTCTCTATATATTTATATCTATTCTCTGTTTCCATTTCACGGATTAAATATAAATATATACGAATTCATGATGTATTTACGTTACTTCGATGGCACACGGCCTGAACTCTTGTCGTTGTCACCGTTAGACCATTCTTCTGCATCGTTACGATCATAGTACATTTAGAAGATAAATCTATGTCACTTTGGTTCGGTGCATCCGCTCAAAATGGCGTAAACCGTTCACATTTGATGCAATCGAATCCACAATCCGATTAAAGCCGCTCTTTTACTCTTAATTCTAAGACTTGGACCATTTTCGAGTGTGAAAAATTTCAGAAGAAAGAGCAGCTACTATTCAGGCACTAAAAAGGTAAAAGATTTTGTCCGATCCGCCTTGTACGACCCGAAAATCGGTTTGCAAACGCGAGAAAAATTAACAGCGCCATTTTGAACGCTGCATTCACGCGAATCACGCATGCGACGACCGTCCGGGCGTCGATTTTCGCACGAAATCGACGCCAGTCCGTTCGCCACGTACTCTCGATGTGTTCTTACTTCAGTTCTCGATATCTCCGCACCTCCTCTCTGTTTCTTTTCTCTGTTACGTTTCTTTATTCTACGACCTCTCGAGTCGCCGCTCGACTCTCGTCTTGCGTCTACCATTATGGCGTCCGAGTACCACGTGGTCGATTTATCGTCACTTTCTCTCTGGTGTCGCGTCCGTTACAGACCCACTTCTGGTCCCTCTCATCCACGCACTCTCTTTCTCTTTCTCTCTCTATCTCTCTCTTTCTCTCTCAATTTTCTTTTTTCTCTTCTTTTTCTTTTCGTTATCATTTCCGTTTCTCCCTTTTTGATACACGTTGCGGCCAATAACCACGTCGTTGGCAACCCACGTGCACCAATCAGCGGAATAACATCCCCTTCGGACTCCGGAAGGATCGCTGTTTCCCGCGCGCGACAGCTTTCGCGATTAATCGTTCGCGGGATTAGATCGCGTTGCACTTCTGCCCGATGAAAGTAATTCGTCGAAGACCGCTCGAGCCGCGAACCAGAGAGTTTCCGGATACGGAAGACGAATGGCGGGCTCGCGGATTCCGACGAGTACGGATGGACTTGTCCGATTGTTTGACAGGTTACTTTCAGATGACACAGTGGTACGCGTCGGGCGTTTAGTTTATCGTCCTCGCAAGATCTTGGCAAGATGTTGAGATTAATATTCCTTGGATTAACTACGACTTGCGAGAACCCAGCAGTATAATAGAAAATGCCTGCCAATCGTCCTGCGACGCCTCTCTCGATGCAAATCGCACTGGGAAACGCGAGATCGCTTCTCCATCGAGAAACATCGATCCCAACGAGTCCACGTCGAGAACCCACCCTGACCATCGCGACTCCCGTTCGATTAGGGTGTCACCTACGTGAATCGAGGAGAAACGAGACATCCGAGAGAGATTCGTTCATCCTGCCGGTCGGATCTCGACGAGCTGCTAGTCGTTAGACGTAACCCTTTCTCTCTTTAGGAATTTCACCCTCTTGACCAACGCCCTCACCCTTTCACCCGCCAAACCCTCGTAGCCCTGCCCCTAGAACGCCCCCACGATGCGCCCCATTGCCCCCCAAAAAACTCACCCCCCGATTTTGAACAAGCCCGAACGAAGTTGCACTGACTGTCTTTTATCGTACTCCTTCTCTATTATATTTGTCAATCAATCACACTGGCCTTGGACTCCTCCTATCTCGGCACGACACTATGCTACTACTACCTCTACTACTTCTACTACTACTACTTCTACTACTACTACTACTACTACTACTACTACTCCACTCAAAACTCCGTTGTTCGGCATACGCAACCCCCGATAAAGTCGCAGCGAAAGTCGTTGTCCAAAAAAAGAACGGTAAGTCCCCATTGAGAGAGCCGACGACTTACTTGAGACGCAAAGAGAGTTTTTTCATCTAATTCTTTTTTTCTTTCTTTTTTCTCTCTCTCTCTCTCTCTGTCTGTTTGTTTTCACCGCCCCTCCTCTCCCTGGTCTTCTTTTTTTTTTCTCTTTCTTTCTTAATTGGAACGAGCCGCAGCGAAGTAACCCGCGATCGGACGATTGCCACCGATTTCGTTGATCTCGCGCAACCGAGCGAGACGATTTAAATTCACCAGGACGATTAACGAGGGTCCTGTGCATTCGTGACGATCGTACGAGGCGTTTTCAGCCCTCTTCGTAGTTCATGCAGTTTAGAGAGAGAGAAAACATGTATATATATATATATCAACGTACATATATATACATATCTGAACGACTTAACTTGTTTTTTTTTTCTTCTTCTTCTCACACTTCTTTTGCTCCTGGTTTTGCCTTTGTTTCTTCTTCTTCTTCTGTTTTCTTTTAGTGTATCTCCTGTTTGTCTGCCAACGCGCGCGCGAACGCGACTCGCGGCGTGTTCTGTTGGGCCAGGAAACGCGTATCGCCTCGGTTTTAATTAATTGAGACGGTTAATTAATGATATCGCGGCGTAGCGAGATTTATCTGAACGCTTGCGTGTTTCCTTTGCCGAGACTCGACAATCAGACCACACTCGTTTCCACGCGATAACCGATTTGAAAGTAAAGGGTTGAAGGAAATTTCCTGTTCAAAAGAATCGAAATTTGATAAAGTTTCGCAAAGTAATCTCGTTGCACGTAATTTAAAAAATTGTTTCTTCTTTTAATCCGCGAATTAAATGATTCTGAAACGCAAAATTTAGTTTCCTGGTGGAACCGGAAGCCAGCAGAATCGCAGCGCGACAAGCGTTCCGCGCGGGCCCTAATTTTCCCCACTTGTTTTGTCAATTTGTTCCTGCCAACGTAACTCCACACCGTGATCCGTCTACTTGTTCGTCTACTTTTTTTTTCGTACTTCGTTCAGCCTTTTCTCTTCTTTTTTTTTTTGTCAATTTTCAAAACGAAACTAAAGAACAATCGTAGCAACGACATCACTCGACACGTTTGTTCTTCCTCGTCTTCCGTTCTCTTTCGATACTCTTTTATTTTTCTGTTTTCTTCTCGCCGAATTTTAGTTCCATTTTCTGTCTGGTTCTCGACCACGCTGCCTCCACCACCCGTTTAACCCCGTTTTATCTGAACACGCTGCGTTTAACCACCGATCGCTCACCGATCTCGCCACGATTCTCCCTCCAATCGCCGTCCCAATTCCACTCCTCCACGCCTGGTTCTGTTTTTACTTTTCTTCTCTCTTTTCTTTCTGTTTCTCCCCGCCGATCGATCGATCGATCCACGTTACACGTAGCTGGGATCTCGACTAACCGAACGGTGTTCTCACGCCACGAAGAAAGTGTTTCTGCGACCCTGTCCTGTGATTCACGACGAAACGCGACCGTTCGACGATAGGTTTGCTACCCTTGCAAACTTCCGCCATTTTACTCGCCCTTTCGAGCACCAAGCGGGATCGTTGCGGGACCAACAGCCGTTCTATGGTGGCTTTTTTATCGTATTATATCGTAACTCTAACATTTCTGATGATAAAGCGATACAATGCTTTGGTGCTCAAAGGGTTGCTGCCTCGTTCGTTTTATTTTCTCTTTTTTTGTGAAATTCTTTTATAATTATCCGACTTTTGAATGGGCAATCGCACAGACGATTGCTGTGGGCGTAGATCGATGGAACGTGGAAAATGTTCGTAGGAAATCGAGCCCCCCAGCACGGTTTATTAATAAAGCAATTAATTGCAATGTACTCCACGGTGATACGCGTGGCAGGATTCTTTCGTGGATTTCTCGACGATTTTTCGACGGAAAAATTCAACAACCGCCCTTTAATCGTCGAACGATATTTTAAAAACATTCCCGTCGAATATTTCAGCCTGCATATTCCCGACGAAAGTGCAGCACAGTTTTTACAACGATGGCTTTCTGCAGCTTTCCCGGTGCCCGCCGATTTTCCCAGCGGCGCGTTCATTTTTATTTGCGGTTTACATCGCGACAGGGCGCGATTTCCCGTTCGACGTACCGCGAATTTCGCAGATGCGTTTGACACGGGCGCAGCGCGATTTTTCCGCGAGTTTTTTTCCTCTTTTCCCCTCGACTGAAATTCTCGTATGCGTTTGACACCCGCGCAGCCCAGCTTTTTTTTGCGAATTCGAAAGCTCTCGATTTTTCGGCCACGCTACACGTTCGGTACACACTGTATTGCTTTCTTTTTTGTTGCACATATAAATTTTTGAAACGATACCACGCACGTATATCGCGCGAAGCAGAAGTTGAAAAGTTTCTCCGCCACGCAATATCGATTTATTCCTCGTTCTTCAGGAATCGTCGAGCGATCCACGAATTTTCCTACGTGCGATCAGCGTGTCTTCCTCGATCGTACCACGGTTTTCGTACGCGAAACGCTATTAAGCGAGAGTGAATAACAAAGCTTAGATCCGTGCTGGGGTGCTTAAAATATTCCACGCAGGTAATCGCTGGAAACGCAGCGACAATCCGATTATCGAGCGTCGCTCGATGAAACATTTAAAAGACGCATAACCCTCGAAACGTCAGTGCGTGTCGCGTCTACTCCTCTCTAATGCGATTCCCGGGAAACATTAGGCTCCTCCAAGAGCCCGCCACGTCGTACGGTAACGCAAACAACAATTAACACTTTAACTACCACGTTGTTCAACACTGATACCGCAACAGAAGGTACGGCTATAATTTAAGAAGTAAAAGTTTTGCTTTGTCACCGCAGCATGAGTCTCATCTTCTAATAAATCCATTAAACTGTTCTCCAAAAGGGAACGGATCATCCTCGTCGGTGTTTTGAAACCGCGCGCGTAGAATAGAGTAATTAAAGTGTTAACAAACCAGTCCGCGAAACCCAGAACCCGTAATGGCACCAGTGAAATTAATTCCGATCTGAAATTAGATCCCCGCTGAAATCGGAACGAAGGTGATTCGAAGGCGCGTAAACGCGACCCTCGACTGCTCGGACGGTGGTAGAACAAGAAGCGATGGCGTCCCGTGGAGAACCTTAAGGGTAGCTGGGTTTAGAGCAACGCGTTGCCATCGAAGCTCGCGAAATTTTCACGTAATCCAACCGCCCTGGATCCCCTCACGGCGCAATTATAATCAGTATTAGCAGCCGTGGTATAAACCAGGGGCCAATGAAAATTTAACGCGCCACGTAAAACGAGACGCGGCTACGGGGATAACTTCGAATTACGGTTTGGCCGTTATCCGCGAGATTCCACGACCGAATTGAATTTTACTGTGCCAGCGGGAATTTTACGACCGACCGCTATTAATGGCCGCGAAATATCGCCGCGAGGATGTGCGTGCGCCCCGTTTCGATCGAGACGCGACGCGTCCCGCGGCCATTTTTTTCGTTAACGGAGGAACAAGATTCTGGGGGTCGAGGAAGAGTTTGATTTCTCGCCTTCGAAGATAGATCGCGATGCAAAGAATGGGATCGCTTCGAGTACGATGATTAACCGCGAGCTGAAGTTTGGTTTTGCGACTAACCAAAGGCGGTTCGAGGATCGTAGATCCCAGATCGAGGGACGAAACTCCGCCAAAGGTTTGCCATCTTTTCAGGCTAATTTAGAAGCTGCTTTTGCGCACTACTTTTTCTGTAACCATTCTCGAGTGACCAGTAGAAAGTTAACAAGGTTTTCCTACAGTTTTAAGCATTTTGTTTCGCTAAACCCTCGGGGAAAGTATCGGAAGCCACGTTCGCGACTAGAACGATCACTTCGCTCGATCGTACACGTCGCACCGTAAAGAATCACCGAAAATGACACGACTCCATGGAACACTGAGCCATTTTACCATCGAAAATTCATCTCAGCAGAATTCTTGCGTCTACTTACACGATTTCACTCTTCGCTCGGTCGAAAAGCATGGAACGGTTCGCCAAAAGCTGCGTATATCTCCCGCTGAATTGGCGTTGACTGATGCGCGGATAATCCGCGCGAAACACGGTTAATCTCGCGGACGTTGGATCGCGTTTTCCTCTCGAGCGTCTCTGAGACCGCGTTTCCCGGGTCTTCCTTTCGTCGAAGACGAATCGCGAGCTCTTCTCCACCGCTTCCTCCTCTATTTTCCGTTACGCTTAGCCCAGCGATGCGTCGATCGATCGATCGCATCGAGTTTCGTGCAGCAAGAAGAGGAAGGCCACGGTGCATCGATCAGAACCGGCTTTTCGAACGTGTTCGCTTCCGTCGCTGCTTCTTCAGCCCCGTTTCGCAACTGGAAACCTTGTTTCGCGACCCTCGCTTCCCCTCTGGTCGGTTAGAGGATTCCCAATTTGAAGACACTGCGAATCTTGCTTCCTCCAGCGCGTCGCGTCGCGTCGTCGATAAAAATCGAAGGAAATAACTGTACAGGAAGAGTCTAAATGTAACGAGATAAAGAGAACTCTTTGAGAGAAGCGAATCGAAGTTTCCAAGTGCCCGCTGCTTGGAACAAGGGGCACGAAGACTCGCGAGTCCAGTCTTCCAAGGTCTTCGATTTGGTCCACTTCAATTACCCCATTTATCCGTAAAAAGTCTTCCCTTCGCGATACCAGCGGATAGAAACCAGCTTCGCTGGTGAGACATTGGGAAATTGAAGAATTCCTAGCCCCTGACGAAGTTCTCTTACTGCAGACGGGAGTAGAAAGAATTTCGAGACATTCTCCTCGCGTCTGACCGCGTACGGACGGATCTACTGCGCTCAGTAGTCGATTTCGATGCGTACGAGGACAAGGACCATCGTGCACACTTCACAGTCAGCGACACAAGTCCCCAGATCCAAGACAGATCGACCAGACTCGCTTAAAGTTCGTCATCTCTCGCAGACGCTCTCGCAGACGCCGCCTGTTTACCAACAAGTCGCGAAGTCGCACGGAATCGCGGACTTTTACCCGATCCATTAGAAAACTGGCTCTCCGGCTCGATAATAGATCACCTTTCCAGTTTCCACGGAGAAACGAGGACGCACGTAGTGCGAACAGAGGCGAAAGTAAACCGCCGCCATTCCTACCCCTTTCGAACTCGAAGCGCGCGTCTAACCCTTCGCGTGTTTCTGCTCTTCTTTCTTTTTTATTTTCTCTGGTTACTTCCGTTCGTTCCCCCGCTCCGTCTCGAATGGAAACGCGACAAAGTTCGTCTTCGAGGGAAGTTCGATCGAATTTTTTTCCATTCGCCAAGCAAACCCTTCTTCTTCGACGCGGATCCTTTTCTCGCGAAACTACGTGACGCATAGAGACCGAACGACGCTTCTACACGATTCTACCACCGATTTCCTTTGGTTCCAGTGTAAAATCCGTATCTCTCGTTGGCACGCTGCTCTCTCTCTCTCTTTCTATTTCTCTCTGTCTCTCTATCTCTCTCAACCCTCTTCAGCCTGTGCACGCTTCTGCGATCTTCTCGTGGCAACGTTCGCGCGAAGGGAAACGAGGTTCAGACCGAGGAAATTTAATTTTCACAAAGCGAATGGTAATACATCTGCTTTAAACGTTACGCTTCTCTACGAGTCCGCCCAATCGCGTTGAAATTCCCGTATCTCAAACAGTTGTTACGAACTGGCCAAGATTTCTCCCATCCGCTGTTCCATCGCCTCGAATCGATTCGTTTACTTCTCGTTCGCGGTTGACTTTATTTCGCGAACCATCGAAACGGACAAGCCTTGCAACGAAAAGAAGTCGCAAGATATCTGCCGTTTAATTTGCTCGGTGAATTACTCGCCCCCGTTTTCCTGGAACGCGAACGACACCCAAAGCTCCAACAATCTTCCTCCAGAGATCGCATCTGGCGCACCCACCCCCACGTAGGAGAGAACCAAAGCCACGAAATATCGTATTTTCTTTACTATCGAACATCGTTGCTCGACATCGTCTCTATGTCTCTTTCTCTCTCTCTCCCTCTCTCTTTTTTCACGCATCGACCTCTCGTCTCTCTCTTTCTCTCTCTCTCTTTCTCTTTCTCTCTGTTTCTCTCTTTCTGTTCCTTTTCAGCCATCTCGTAATAAACGAGTATAAAAAAGAAAAGAAAAGAAAAAGAACACTTCCGTTCTCTCTCTTTGTCTTATTCCGTGCCGTTTTCCCTGATTTGCTCGTTCTCTTTTTCTCTCTCCTTTTAACGATCGTTTTTACGTTCCCCTTCTATATATTTCTGTGCTCTTTCGTTGGTTTCGCGCGTATTACTTTTGCGAATTCGCCCGACATGGCGCGGCGCGACCGACATACGTACCTTCGTTCTCGATTTTTCCACGACCACGTTTCTTTTTCCGTTTCTCGCGCATGCTAGTGTCTAGTAGTACTTATTACCTTAGGATTAAACTAATCGAATAAATTTGTTTCCATTTACCTACATAGCTTTATCAATTAATTCGACGATCGTCGAGGAAGTCGTTCTGATTCAACTTTGATCGTTGCGCCCGCGAGTTTTCCGTTTGCTTTCGTATCTCGCGCGCTTTTCGCCTCACGCAAATCCGTGATTGGTGCGTCGACGAGAGACAATTAGAAGTCGAGACGCGGTACGAACAGAAATCATGAAGTAATCCTCGAACGATCGACAGACGACGTATTAATCAAAGTTTTTTCTTAATCAGTTTTTGCAGGTAGCTTCTGTTGTAGCGGTGTATTATTAACCCACGCACAATTATTTTTCAATACCTCCGATTTAACGATTTACTGTGACCCACAATCACCATCGAGATTACTTTCGTCGAATTCCAAGCTGTATTTCAGATTCGACCGCACGCGTTGGCGTTATGATTTTATAGAACCAGACGAGAAGAGAAACACAAACTGTAGAAAGTAATCACGAAGTTGGATAACAGGGTGGTTTGCGTTTTTCAGTTTTTTTTCAGTTTTTTAATTTCCGTTTTTCCACTACGCTTTGAAAAGGAGGCTCTTCCTCGTAAATTTAGAGACTCGATTATTCGATAACGACGCTGTCCAACGTTAACTTCTCCCTTCGTTCTGTTTCGTTCAGCAACGAATTTTATTTTTCCTGCAATCTAAATTTAAGTAATATTTTTAGTCGACCTACGAAATGACTAATTTTTGCAAAATTTAGATTCCATCGTTGAAACGGAGAAAATTCGACGATCGACGAACGATCGTAAAACAATTCCAAACAGTTCCAATCGACGTGCTATGTCTAATATTAAATCTTTCGAAAATCATTGATTCTACGCGGACGAATCCGTAAAACGCAGACCGCCCACGTTTCCCGCTAACGAATTACCTTCTTACACTGTCACCATTCGATATTAACCAAACCTCTGATTAAATTTACACCTCGACGACTTCTTTCGTTTAGTTTCAAGTCGCAAGTCTCGAAAATATCCGAAACGAATAGCTCGAATTCTTTTTTTATTTTTCATTTAACAGTGAACACGTCACAGTCGATTTTTTAGATGTTCTCGACTTGCGGAACAAATTGTACAGAACGATTGCGCGTCGATATTTCTGTAAAATCTGGAGGTCTTCCTCGCAGATTTGCTCGGTGAATTATTAACGCGCAATTGGAAATCACTTTTTTCTATACCGGATGAGTCAAGAGCCACCACTTTTGGCTCAGCCTGTATGCAAAAAAGGAACGATTAAGAATTACAAGATATTTCTTGGTACGTGAGAAGCCTTAATAAGAAACGCGTTCTTTGCAATTAAAAAATATGTCTCGTATATAGAGTTTTTATTGGCACAGTTTAGATACCGCGTACATATGGCGACCATATCGTATCGTGCACTCTCGACAAATAATCTCCGCCATCCTTGTTCCTTCGATGCCAGCGTACCATCGCGGAAACTAAAAAAGACAGAATCAGAATACAACACCCAACTCTGATCACATTCTCACCCGCCACTCCTCTTACGTACGAAGAGACACCTTGTATAAAGCAAGAATTTTCGAAATTCTAACGCACCAACGCTTGATTTGAATGCCACTTACGCTGTGCACTCTTTCTCTTGTCTGTTCTATGTGTTCTTTTCTTTACGCCACATATCGACAACCACCTTCTTCGCCAACCACGAACCATCACCAAACGACCGCCATAATATGTATATATATATCAACCATTCGAAACAACGACAACAAAAATATATATATATACCGTGAAACAAATCTCGTGCACACTCGACGATTCGGACACACGAATCAACTCCATTGGACTGTTCGAATGACCGGTCAACTGAAACAAAAAAAACGAAAAAATAATTGCAAAATTATACATCTCCGCCTCTCTCTATCTCTTCTCTTCGGCCGCATTGACGCTGCTCTCACATTGTTGGTTACTTCTGTCCTTTTACTTACGTCCACGCTCACCATCGGTAAAACGACCATGGTCACCATGGCCGCCATGGTAACCCGACGGTCTGGTCCGAATACGACCCCACCTACCATCGCGTACGGTGAGTTTTTTTCTGTTGAAAGTGCGCATAGACCTCGATCGCGGAGGATCCGTGGACTTTGGACGACGGAAGTCTCGTGGTACCGCGATGGGATCGTTTTAAATTCGCGGAATCCCTTTTCCATTCGTTCTCTGCGAGCAAATTAAATGTCTAAATTTCCTTTTTTCGCGCTTTTGATTCTACTTGCATCCAGTGAAATTAACTGGAAAATTCTGCTAATTAATCTTCAGGTCAGAAAACGTTCAGAGACGTGCTAATCTTGTCGTTAACGAATACGGATAACCACGAGATCGGTCGCCTCGCTTCGATCCTCCACGATGCGAGCACGCAATGAAATAGGAACACGTCCAGCACCCAATGGTCCCTCGTCGAGCGACTCGGAGGATCGATCGGTTTTCGTAATTCGATCGCGAGAGTCCCTCGACGGAGTCGCGGCCCATTGGGTTCGTGAAGCTTCCTATCGTTGATAAGCGAACCCGCGTGAGAGGGCATCGATGAAATCGACGCCACATAGGCGTCGCAACGGCCGTGGAAATCGTTCTGCTTTCCCCGCGACGGCGCCTATGCGTCGAAAGACACGGAGATCCATGCGGAAAGTGTTGGACCTGTATTCAAAACGATCCTCCTCACCGACGCTCGACTCCTCCAGCTGATCTTTCACGATTTCCATTAACGAAATGAAATTCGCCACTTTTTTTTATCTTCTCATTTTTCTCGCGAATTGCACGTTTTCGTCAGCTGGAAGAGCTCGATGTGAGCCTGTTAGAAACGCTTACGGAGCAGTGATATAGAGCACTAGTGGGCCTGTGCGACACGTTTTGAGCACAGATCTGGCTGAGATCGAACGGTTTCGCTCGCGATTCGTCCCCGTTTCCGCACGTTTGGCCGGATCCGTGCGTCGTCCTTTGAAACGCCGTCGATGCTCCCCACGGACGATGGATCTCCGTCTCTGGGACTCGGTGCCAGACTCGAACACCCTATGATAAATGTTAGCTCGCTAGTATGCTGTCGCAATGGCGTCGACGCATCGAGAGAGCCGAAAGAAACGGAGGAAAAAAGGAAAAAAAAAAAAGGAAAAGCTGCTAGTTGGAAATGAATTCCTGCCTGGCAGGAGTAGTTGCATAATACGACGGGTCGTAAAACGGTGATACGCATGCGAACCGAGATCTGTCCCGTAAGATCCTCGAGTTGCGTTCAGAAACGAATCACGCAGGCTGAAATTGAGAAACGCAGAGGCCGCTCGGGGACTGAATGGTAGTACCATTGCGACAGACCACGAGCGCGTAATCATGCGCTGACACGTAAATGTCTAGAGAGCAAAGGCTTGATCTGTTGTACAAATTAGTAGTGATGTGCGTCGTTGTATGTGCCGCATCGTCCTTCTCAGTGAAAGCCACGGGATGCGAAGGATGATCGATAAGTGTCCCGTCTCCCTCGGTCAGAGACGCCCTCAAATCTGTCTTCCGTCGTGCCCTCTTCTGCTCGGCAGAATGCCTCGGACGCTGCCTGAAAAATAAATAAAAACCATCGATTACGGTGCCCCTTAGAGAGGGATCCTTCTTTCGAGAATGCGAAAGTCTGGCCCCCTCTTTCTCAAATTTCTTCTGACTCGATCTTCCGTGCCCTCGCTTTTTTTTAATGCCCACTGTTCTTCGATCGTTGTCGAGGATCTTCTTCCGTCGTTGGTGTTGATGCTCAAATTGAGTCTCGATGACAAAGAGCCGATAAAAAAAAGGTGGAAAACGCGTATTCTAGTTCTCTGTTAGTTTTCAATTTGCACATCAAGACCGACAAGGAGAAAATACACTTCGAACAAGAATATCGATAGCGCCCTCGAAGTTCTCAGATTCAAACAGATCACACGTTCGTTTTTTTCTTTTTTCTTTTTTTTTTTTTTTACGTCTTTCGTCGTTTTATCGCGATTTAAACAACACTAACTCTCGATTCACACTGACGTTTCGTGCCAGGCTTTTACGCGGAAATGGACGTCGCAGGATATTCCAGAAATGTTTTCTTCTCTGCCATCTCAGCAGAACGTTCGCAAAAATGCTTTCCCACGCAGCGCAGCCGCGCGATTGCGGATTACGAGAAATTAAAACGCGTCGCAGTTGGCCTCGTGAAAATTGAACTTGTTCACCGTTCAATCGAATGCCACGAATTTTAAGTGAATCACATTGAAAAGTAGGAGAATTTGCTAAGAAAAAAAAAGAAGAAAACTTAGAAATTTGAATTATTAATTGCGTTTTTTTTTTTAATCAAAAAAAGAGTCAGCATAGAATCTCCTAATTCGCCATAATCTCTCATCAGCAAAAAACGAGTCTATTGTTTCCATGTAAGTGACAAAATTACCCGATTTGCTGTAGCGTCACAAGCCCCGACATCCGCAAATTTAACTCGCGAATGCTTAGGGAAGCGGAAACACAACGACACCGGAACGATATTTTCACGTATGTCGACTCATGTGAAATGTCTTTTTTATAGAACGAACAAGCTAAATCTTAGAGAGTCGCAACAAGTATCACTAATACGTGTACATCTTACTCGTTCCCTACTCAACTATTTTTCTAAAAAAAAAAAAAAAACAGAAAAAAAGACAAAGACATTTTTAAATTCGATTAGAGTACCGTACGATTACAATTTAGCATGATTCTAGTTTGTACCTACTTCCAGTTTCGTACCGCGAAGTCGCAAAGGAAGAGTGTTAAAATTTTGAAAAATTTCTTAACGAATCTCACTGTATATGCTGTGTCGTGATTTTCATTTCGAATAACCGCGAACTGAAAGTGGCCGATCTTTAGGCTAGTCGATTACCAGTAGATTGCTTCTTAACCCGTAACTGTGCGCTTAGAATTTTACGACCCCACCCTGAACTTCTTAACAGTAACGAGTGTGTTTATAGCGAACGCTTGGTAGTGGTAGTCCTCGACTCGAATCGCGTCCTTCTGAAACGAAACGACGAACGTGGAAGGCCTGAAACGGACACGGATCGATCAGATCTCTCTGAGGCGGGTTGGGAACCGCTGGGTTCCGCTCCCGTTGCGGGTCGCTCGACTTTTGAAACGCGAAAAGACTGGAACGGAATTCCACCCTTAACCCAAAAATTCTGACACACGGATACGGGTTGAAGACTGGGAACGGTCGAGCGTAAAAGATGCAAAGCGTACGCGCAAATATTTACGTAGACGCGCGGACCTGTACGTTGAACGGGAGAGTAAAGAAAGAAAAAAAAAAAAAAACAAAGAAAAAAAGAAATACGCGAACGAGAAAGTAGGCAAGCAAAAAGACGAATACACGAAACGGCGACTATTGTAGCGAAGCACCCGTAGTGACCGATGGTTGCGTACGTTTTTACTCGCGCTCAGCCTGCATGTGCATGCGTTGACCTCTTTCTCTTGCATCGGTCGTGTCTTTTTGCATAACAGATGGAACCTGTGGTTATGCAGCCATTGGCCTGCACGTAAACGCTATTATTACTATGTGTACGCACGTATCGCACACCGGCTTCCGTTTTGAAACACGTGCACGCGCGCGTACGTAGCTGCGTGCATTTATTAGATGCAATGAGCTTGTGCTATTATCCTCGTGCACACTCTTTCTCTCTCTCTTTCTCAATTTTTTTACGTACATATATATATATGTATTATATTTGAATATACGATTACGACTCGAAGTCGATTCTCGCCAAACGAAGCACTTGTCCAGAACGCGGGATTCAAACGCGACCGCGTCAGATTCAAATTTCGAGGATTACCCAAAGCGCGTCGCGAGGAATCGCGTCCGCGCGTGCGCAGACGCGGTTCACCGCGAGGCGCGGGAAGTTCGAGAACGGCTCGATTGTTCGATGTACTTCTTTTTGTTTTTTTTTTTTCTCGTTCTTTCAAGACGTATTATTTTCTGCTTGTTTCTTCGTCGAGTATTTTCGTTCGCGTTACGTTCGTCGTTCGGTTCGTTGAATAGAGTTGAACAGGAAGTAGAGCGGTATCCGTCGAGGAGAGACGACAATCGCGTACGATTTAACGAAACGACGACTCCGCGTTTCGAGCATTCAGCGAAGAGAAATAATACACGCGTGCGATAGCTGAACGAAATGAGAAACGTTCAAAGTTTGGTACATCGAGACTAATACGCACTCGCTCGTCGCGTGCACCGAGTTTTTTTGGCTGTAGTTTGCCGTTGTTGTTTGCCGTGAGACCCGAGAATAACGAGTGACTTCTGTTCTCTTTTTTTTTTCCTTTTTTTTCCCTTTCAAATAACATAATCACCGGTAAGCTGTGGTATGAATAATGTAGTGACGCCGAATTCGATTTGCCACGCGACGAGAGTCGCGCGGTGAATCCGCGATCGAGACCTCGCGGAGGCGAACCGCCTAACTTTTCATCCGCGTACGTTTCAGCTTGCAATTTCACCGCGTGATTCGCTGGCGTCGATTCTCTCCACGCGGCTAATTCGTGCGTAATTCAACGCATCTGTCGCCTGTTTCGATTCGGAAATAACATCGTCGCGAGTAACTGGCCGAGTTACTGGCCAGTGACGTAACGCTGAAAACCACTGTAGGCTTCAGTAACTTCGCGCCATACTTTGTTCGTTCGCGTCGCAACGCCTTCGCGACTTGGTCGATCGCAAGAAGACAGCTGGTCCCTTCGACAATAAGGACCGTTCTAACTGAATCCTACGCACTTTTCTAGGTGCAGCAGCCAACCTACGCAAAGAGGTTATCAGAAACAAGATCAGAGCCATTGGCAAAATGGCGCGCGTCTTCTCCGTCTTGAGGTGAGTAAACGATAACTTAAACACCGTCGTTTCGCCAGCAACAGAAAAAGGGAAGATGTAATTGCTCTGCGAACGCGGAGAGCAAAAATTACGAGCGATCCCGTTTCACGACGGAAGCTGCGCGTGACCGGAAGCGCCGATGGAGCACGGAGGGAAGCTGCGTTCCTTCGACGGGAGCCGCAAAATCGATCGTAATTGGCTCGAGCGTCGAGACAATTACGCCTCGATCGCGTCGATAGAATTCATTAATGGCGCGGAAACTTGTTGTCGCGGCGGTGGAATATCGATCGAGGTTCCACGGTCGATCGACGAGATCGCTCGTTAATCGCGTACGCCCGTAGGATACGCGGGGAAAATCGAAAACCGGAAAATTGCCAGCGGCGATGAAAAATTCTGGCCGACTTTTCGCTCGGGAAATATTCTAACGCGCGTTCCACCGCGTTCATCCGGGTGAATTAACTCGGAATCGAAAGTGGTGGAGCCGATTACGCTTTCTAACCCTTTGCGCTCGAAAGGCGACTCTCAGTCGCCATGGTGTTTCGTGCAGCAACTCGAGTTTTTCATGATTTTAAGTTTTGAAGCCCCACAAAAATGAATTTGGAGGGTGAAACTAATTCGAGTGAAGATGAAATTGATTATCAACTGTTGAGAAATGAGATTAGTAATAGATTAAATGGTAAGGGATAATTAGTAATAGAAAACATGATCTGCGACTGAAAAAGTCATCGAGTGCAAAGGGTTAGCACGCGATTCATTCCACGTAGCCGCGATTCGCTTATCGTTCTCGCTCGATTGTCCTTTCAGAGAGGAGAGCGAGAGCGTGTTGCAGCTGAAGGGGCTGACGCCCACCGGAGCTTTGCCTCTTGGCGCGTTGTCTGGCGGCAAGACGTCGCTAAAAAACGGTGAGTCTCGTCTTCTCTGGGCAACTTAAATAGGAAAATACGTCTCACTGAACGTAACCACCGCCACGGTGCGCGTATGATTATTCACAGCTCTCCAAGGTTTCTCGCCAAACCACAAAATCACCTCGTTCGCCGAGGCAAAGGGTCTGGACGCTATAAACGAAAGGATGCCACCAAGAAAGGACGCCCCGCCCACGCCGGTAAACGAGGAGAAGCCCGTGATAAAGCCGCCGACTCCTGCGGGAGACAAGCGGGACCACAACACACCGCAACCGCAATCGTGAGCCTCACACTCGTCCAATCAAGGTACACATCACACCCACGTGGATGATCCCGACAGGGAGAGAGTATCCGGGTTTTCTCTTTCTCTCACTCTCTCTTTCTCTCTCTTTCTCTCTCTCTCTCTCTTTCTCTCTCTCTCTCCCTGTCTCTATTTCTATCTTTGCTCCGGTTTTAGACCGCTCGGTCCTAACCGTGGCCTCTGTCGACGTCACTGTGTCGGGACTAGTGGACTCGACAGGTGCCACGAGATCGTGGAACGATCGTCGTTCGAGAATCCCAAGAGCGACAGCTCGTTCGCCGATCGACGGGACCGTGTGCTCGATAGTAGCCGAAACGAGCAGCTTGATCGATCGTTTTGCGACGATCCGGTGAACTACGTTCGTACCAATACCTACGAACTGTTTTTCAGAATTCTTTTTTTTTTGCCTTTTCGTTTCGTCGAGTAGTCGATCGTATCCTTTTATTGTTCAATGAACGAAGCAAAAAAGTTCCACGAGTGATCGTGTATCGAAAACTGTAACGAAACAGCTCGATTTGTACACCCGATTAACCCTCCACGCATGCCACGCACGCAAGGGTACAACATTTCCGGTTGCTCGTCCCTGATTAGTCGCGATTCGACTAATTCGCCACCTCTGCTACTGGGTCCCTGATTAACCTGGAGCCTGTACTTGCAGTCGACGGCTTCGCGTTGTCCGTTGCACGAGCGTCGATTTAGAGGAGACACGTTGCCGACCGCCATCGTTCTTCTTGCTGAACATCGTTCCTCGTTGACGACACGTGCGCCGCCATTAATCGCCGGCAGGCATTTTTAATCCCTTCGTCGCAGCGAATTGGACGGATCTTACAAGCGCGGTCGTGTTCCTGGAATTATAATTGGAAATTAGAATACGTCGACGGTGTAATTGGCACGAGCTACGCAAAGGCTCTCCCGGTTCCTCGTTAGAAATACAAATTAATGTTATCAGGTCGAGTCCCTGGCTGCGACTCCCACTCCGCCAGCGGCAAACTCTATCAAACTTGCCAACGTTCATCAAACTTTGAACGATATTGTCTTCGCGGTAACTGTCCACCGTTCAATGGAATTAGAGACGAAGCAAGTAGTTGCGGCCGTTTATAGTCAGACCTCGAGCCACTGAAAACAGCCAGTTTGACGGCCATTAACAGCGATGACTGTCAATAAGGGGGGCGTAGTCGTTGCAACGAAGGGATTACAAATTGAGATCCTCTATTAAAAAATAATACAGTACTAACCAAATATTTTTTTACTATGATTTCTCTCGATTAACTCTGAGACGAGTGGACGCGCCAGAAATTATCCATAAAGACAAGGAAGCGAAAGAGTATCTTTTGGATCGTCTTCTTGCCACTTCCTTCTTGTTAAAGGATTAAACGAGAGAATTCAGTGGTTTGTGTGTAATGGATGGTTTCCTCGGACGAAATTCACCGCATGCTAAACGTCAAGGCTGCAGAGCCGCGCAGGATCGATAGTCTCGCATAACTTCACAGTTGTTTCACCGAGTTCCCCAAAGGAGAGACCTTAAGCATCGCCGGTGCCTTTCCATTGGATAACTCCGCACAAGGCGGTTACCGCGTTCGCTCTAAACAGCTTGTTTCGAGAAATTACATATTCTTTGGGTAACTCGAGCGTCGAACAACCCTTGGGATCCCCGCGAGCCTGCAAACTCTGCTTGGAATCAATGTCCACCTCGTATCGAGGGTCGAAGATTTTAGTCATGGCGGCGTAAACTCCCGTCGCTGACCAAAATGTTCGATCTTCCCACCACCTATCCAGACCTCTCCAGCTCACCCCCGGTCGTCAACGATGAACGCCTCGCCCGAACCTCCCCGCCCCCCAGGTCCCTGTGTACATCGATGTTCACCAAGAACACGGTCGCCCAGACGTGTTTAGAACGAAAGACGAGGGCTGCGTTGCACGTTTTTCAGGTGGCATGGATGGGTGTTAAGGTCCCAGTGCTGTCGCCGCCACCGCCGAAAGATCGAAACCATCGCTCGTCTCTCACCACCGGTTGTTATCGCCAGCGTGCCGTTCGTCGAGTCGAGAGGGTGTCGTCGCGAGGATGCACGGGAGGAGGGTCGCCACGGCCGGCGACGAGGCGGAAGAGCCGGCGATTGGAACGACGGAGGAGGAACGCGTCACGGGAACGGGAACGAGCGTCGTCGCCGCCGCGTTTGTTGCCCGCGTTTTGGCGGCTGTCGCTGCTGCGACAGGTGCCCCGGACGACGATGGAGGTGCTCGACGACGGGTCGCCCGGCTCCGTTCGGCTCGCGGTCCAAGCGGGGGCTGTTCGCCTCGCGGGAAGAGCTGCGCGCCCGCCGCGGCCTCCTCGTCTCGTTCGTCCTGTTCCTCCCTGCGGACGACGACCCGCACGACGACCTGCTTCCGCCGCTCTCCGATCGGTGCTCGCGTTTCATCGCCGCGTAGGAACGCGTGTCGCGCTAGCGTCGGAGCGAACGAAGCGCGGCGAGGGGAAGGCGACGTGGGGTGTCCGTTTCGCGGGGATCTCCGTGTGTACGCGCCGCACGCGTGTCTTCTGGGTGGTTGGAAGGATCGAGCGGAAGAACGGGTTCGTTACGGGGATGGGGGCTTCGGTTGGAGTCGGAGGAAGCGCGCGTAGACACGGAGAACGGTGACCAAAGCGGGGATCAAGCGTGTCGTGGCGTTGGGATCGGCCGATTTTTAATCGGGGAGCAGGCTGGCCTCGTATGCTCGATGGCACTTCGCGACCGTGTATTCTCTCGAATCGTATGAAAGACCGTGGGAAGAGGGTGGGTGGGGTGCGACTTCTCGTTCGACTTTTCTGGACGCGAGGCGAATAACGATCGAGGCAAGAAGCGAAAGGGAAGCCACGGACGAGCGGTCTCCGCCAAAGGGAAACGGAGCGAAGAAACGGAAGCGAGGTATGAGCGATGAGAGAAGACGAAGCAGATCAGCGAGAGGGAAAAACAGAAGGAGGCGACGAGAGAGACGACAAGTAAAACAAAGAAAAAAAAAAAAAGGAGGCGAGGAAGAAAGAGTAAAGTAGAAAGAAAATTTAAAAAGGCAGCTGGCCTGTCGGTACGGCGGAGCTTCCGGTTTTAGGATTCACTAGGTTCTTAAGGAGTCCGCCCTGGGTGATGCACGGACATCCACCCCGCGCAAACAAACAAAAAAAAAATGAAAGAAAATATGAGGGCGGGGTTACTTAAATCTTAAGTCGAGCTAAGCTTTAGGATTAAGTCGTAAGTTATATCGGAGAATTTATTTAATATACGCATATATATTATAAATATATTATTAATTGATTAATTAATATTATGATTATTACTATGATTATTATTATGATTATTATTACACTATGGTTATTATTACTAATTATTACGATGATCATCACTATTATCGATACGATACACGATGATGGTTCTCGCGGCGCGTCCCAAGAGAACACCGCACGTCGAGCGCGTCCTTTTCCGCCCGTGCGAAAGCGGAAGCACGTTCACCGCGGCGGCAACTCGTTGCTTTCGAACGAATTCAACGACTTTATCGCAGATCAAATCGGATCCAAACGTTTTTTATTACATGCTTCGAGTCCATTCTCCTACACCCTGGCGAAACTGACGATTTTGATCCAAAACCAGCTGATTCTGATCGAGCGAAGGACGGAAGGGGAAGTAGCGCGATCCGAAACGATAACGAGGACGAACGTAGTTCGGATTTTTTCTATGCTTGATTGGAACTCGAACGGAAACGATGAACCTCGATTGCTTGCTCTAAACTGATATCTGTCGATCCCGATTGCAACCAGTAGTCAGAACGCGACGCAGAATTAGCTGATGCTGATCACGGACCAAAGTTTCCAAGGAATACGATCCACCAACCACCTTTCCTCTTACTCCGTGCACACGTCGCGGAAACCATTCGCGCCTCCTCGAGAGAATCTCGATCGATGTTCTAAACATCAGACGTTCTCTTTAAACCGACCGATCTCGCGCAAAATTCACGCATACCGCACACCAATCTCAGCAATTTTAACCTCGACTTATAATTACACGAACTTCCTCCGCGGATTTTAACTTCACCCCCCCACGACTCTCCCCTGATTGTTCTTACTTCTAGAAATAACGAAACCTCCGTTAGATCAGATTTGTATTAACCGCGAAAATGAAGTAGAAAAATTTCGTTCGTTTTTAATGGAAGCCGGTTCCCACTGATTCTTTATAGACAATGAATGCAACTGTACAATGAACTTAACTCGTAATCGTCCGAACCAAGCGCTGAAGCATCGATTCTCGAATCTCGCTCGAACAGCAAATTTCCAATTAAAGTGGAGGATGATCTCCTACTTCCGACTGTTACCACATTTCCAGTCATCCTGATGATTATCTCGCTCGTAGCTTGTCCGAACCATGGCGAGAGTTGCCCTCCACGACCTCCGCCAGTTTGTACGAACCATTCGATCCCGTTCAATGGTAGCTCTATCGGGGCTGCTCCGTGGGACACGTGTCCGAGCTGAGAGACAGGGTCTGATAAGGTCGATTGATGGCCTGCGGAAGAATCGAGTGTCAGCACCAACGGTCAAGATCTAATTGCAAAGGCGGAAAGGCTTACAGGATAGAGGCAATTCCGTGTAGCATCGGCGTTGTTGTAGTCCATCAGTCGACTTTGAGGGAGGGGGTTGTTCTAAAATCTCGTTCGACGAGATGCTTGTCCGCTGATTCCACGCAACCGGTTGCCCTCCGTCACGAGTAATCGGTACGTTTCGCTTGGACGACTCGCGTCCTCCCTGTTCCGCGTGGCGCAGGAAACGAGAGAAGGGATCGACGGGTAAAATGGCACGCTCGACGAGGCAGGGGAGTCTCGCGGAGATCTAGAGGAATCTAATAACGCATATTATACATTATATCGATAAACCATGACATGTGTGCTCCTTTTTGGATGTGCGATGCGTAACCCTTGCACCAGCCAGTCTGGCCAGGCGTTTCGAGGTGAAACGAGACGATGGGACCCGTTCTCGAGGCGAGACCAAGGGGAAACGGGGGTAACGCTCGACCAATCCACGCGTGTGCGTGCGTCCACATTGCGTGCGGATTATCCGAGAGACAAAAGCGAGGGAGAGGCGATGAGAAAAAGGGGAACGGACGAGGAAACGAGGGGAAGCTAGACAGAGTGCGTCCAGATCTGAAGCGATCGAACCGTGAAATGGTTCGCGGAGTAACCAAAGGGTAAACCAAGCGAACAGCCACTTGCGTGACACGTCTGACGGCGTTGATCTTCTATGATTTTAATGTGTGTTCTTGTGCTCTACTATCCGACGTAAGTCTGGGCCACGACCGCACGCTGCTCTGTACCTGGCGCCGGAAGTGGGGCCTTTGCCGTGTCCGAGCGAGCGCATTCGAGTCAGCGAATCGTACGAAACAGGCGCGCCTCGCCGTTGTCGCGTAGTTACGTTATACATAGCTTTCGTTTGTTCATCGGGGGTATAAAAGACGAGAAGATACCTCGAGACGGAATCAAAGCGTTTTAAGGAGGATACTCGACGTGTGCCACACGGTCGCCAGCAGGTGGATCGAGTCTTGAAACACGCGTGACTTTCCAGTGCTGATCTTCCCCCGGCTCCGCAAGCGTGTTGAGTTCAAGCTAACGGGTATCAGTGCCAAACTACAATTCCTTTTCGACTCTTGTGGTCCCTTCGCTGGAAGATCGTGTGCCCTTCTACGCAATTATACCGTAACAAAGTTCATTTCGATCGGTCGGTTAATCATAGATCTTGGCTGTTGTCTCGCGTTACAAGTATACACAAGCGTACAAGTTTTTGTTTCTCAAAAATCTCGATCCGTTGCGGCGTAATGCACCTATAATTATCATCATCGATTCTCAGAGTTCGATTGTACTTCGTACGTTTCTTTCTTTCTCGAATTATAGTCACCCTTTCCCGTGGTACTTCCTGTTTTGGTCACGCGTTTAATCCTCGACGTTTTATCGGTTTGTACGTTCGAACGCACCCTCGAGCTTTTCGTCGGGTCTCCGCGGCGCCATTTCCTTCGTTGGGCGAGCTCCGTGGACGATCCAGCGCGTCGGGGCCACGTCGCGCCCTTTGTCGCGCGTAATACTTCTAGTAATAAAGCGGTTTCGCGGTCGAGTCGCGGGCCTTTCTCGTCGTTTTCGCTGTTTTTTCTACCTCCTCTCTTTAGGGATCGATGTGTGAAGCGGGAGAGGGCGGACGTGTGGAACGCGACGAAAAGCCAGCCAGTTGCCACCGGAAGTCGCAATGGAAAGTCACGATTCGGGGGGCTGAGCGAGCTTGGTAGGCGAAATGTTTGCACGGGGGGGGAGGGCGAAGTCGAGGAGGGCTGTTGCGATGGAAAGGCCACTTCCGGCGGCCAAACCGTTGATGGCGACGTGCAAGAATTACGGTCTGAAACATAATAAAGATAATGAAAGAATATTATTATAATGAAATGAATTAAATAAGATATATATATATATACACAAAAAAATATTATATATATATACATATAAATATATATATATATATATATCTCTTCTCACTATAGATAAAGATATACAGTGAATAATATAATTCTATCTCTCTTTGCTACCAAGTTGTACTTATTCTTAATTGATTTACTTGTACAAAAGAATGTGTTAAATAATATTGAAATACAATTATATATATATATATATATAATATACAGCTATAAATAATACGTATAAATATAAATATTATATATATATAAATATTATACATATGATGTAGCATTAATTAACTATTATTATGTTTATTATTGCGATTATCGTGAGATACGGTTATTCTTACTTACTTGATTACTGTCATTGTACGATTGTATTCTTATTGTCATGATTATTACTACGATTACGATTATGTTATTATTCCTATTAATTATTATCGTTACCGATGCTATTTAATATTCTCACATCGCCACTATCGAAACGCAAAAAGAAGAAAAAAATGATACAAATTACGTAAGAAGTGTGAATGAGTGTTTTCGGAGCGAGGAGAGAAGGGGAAATAAAAGGAGTCGTCGGTAAAGTTAATATACATAATGTATATTATCGATTACTAATTCTCAATATTGTGATGGTCGTTTCTGCTGCGTTACGACGAGGGTGACACGATAATGGTGATTCAGGACCTATAATCAAGGGTCCACTAGTCCTCTGCTATAGCGAAACTCTGCTCCTCGTCGCTTTCCGCTCGTGCGTTCTTGCGTTTAGCCTCGGTTTTGTTCTTTTCTGTTGGCTACTTCTACCCCTCACCGCGGGAAAGTAACGCGTGAAAGGAGGTTCTTGTATTCGTGTATATCGATAATAATAATAACGTAGATCTGTTCAGTGTTTTTCCGTATCGCAAGTTTCAATTGCCTGGTAATCGCCGTGTTACGCCCGCCATTGTTGCTCACGTGATGTACCAAATTCGCCATTATTTCACGTAACTTGCCTCAGCTTCCGGTGTTCGGTTCTCCACACTTTTATTCACCCGATCGATCGAGTAGTCCCGTTGATAAAATCGATCTCTACCGACTTAATTTTGTATCGTACCGCTTTCACGGTAGGAAAACATCGTCGATTGGAACGTCCGCGAAACAGTGGCGGTGACGCGAGAAAACAGAGAGGATGCGACAGCTGCCTTTTCGGCGTGCGTTAAATCAGAGGATAAGAAAGAACGTGTACAGTTAAATAAGACACCTATGGCAATACCCTGTAATTAAGACGTGTAAAAACGTCCAGCACAATTGCTAATCGACTTTTAATCATTAATTACCGTTGTTCCGCATACGTACAGTGTAGTATTTAATCGTTAGCATTACCTGATTGCGCTCAAACAAAATGGGAGGATACAAAAATTGAAGGAGACGAAGGAAGAGAACAAACTATGCCAGAACACGATAATCGATAAATTTATTATCGGGGCCCTTGTTTAACGAAGCGATTTTTTTATATCGAGTGGTTAGTAAAAAGGTAATCAAAAAGCAATGCAAAACGAAGAGAAACAGTTGGACAGAATTGATATGATTCCTGAACGCGAACCGTGTCCCAACGTACGTTTTTATGCAGCCGCCTCTTAAAAAACATATTGTACATATTTGTGCGGGCGTCTTGATCCTAACATGTATCGTGTCGTAGAAATCTTTTTAGATAGGTTAAACGAACAAACAAGAGAAAGAAAAACGGAAGGAAGGAGGGAAGGAAGAATGGAAGAAGTCATGATCGATCGTCGATAAGTCGTTGAGAACGTTATCGACTCGGCTCGGATCACCATGGATCGATAACGATACTTTGTACGCGCACGGATCGTTACCGATCCGTAGGAAGGATCGATCCTGTCGCGAATTATCAGTGCTAGTCGTTTGTTTCGATCTTCTTTGGGGGCGAAGTGCAATTTGTAACCGCGTTTACGATACCAGTCTGATGTTACAACGGCGATTATAATTGTACGATTTGTCGAACGATGCCGCGTTCGATGCCGGTCGTTTCCGCGTTATTGGCGATGAAAGAACAGGATCATCCTCGACGAACGTATCCTTTTACCGTTCATCGGGAACCACGCGAAGAACAGCAAAAGCTGAGCGTGCTCGTCGGTAGAGGATACGATCGTCGTACGTTAAATCCGAACCGTCCTCGTTTTCGTAATGACAAATCTACGTGCTCTTTGCGGACGCGATCGATGCATTTCCTTCCGATTAATCGCGAATAAACTACCGATAAAGTAAAAACAACACGAATCCAACGAACTTGTCGACTCACACTCACTTGCGTGTTTTTCTAAGCAATTACAAGCGAGAAACGTTAAATCGACGTCTAGGAAACGGAAGAGGTGCATGCATTGGCGTGGCAAAGATCGGTAGAGGAAGAGAAGGAAGAAACGAGAAATTGTATTATAATAGTAGAAGCGTGTATATCGTTAAGCTTACGATTGGGGTGAACCCAAAGCCTTTCTCTTAGACTTATGTGCGCGTCCACTGGAATATCCTCTCGACTCCCGGATCGATTCATTCTCTTCTCGAATTTTGAGTCTCATCATTGTACGAGAAAGTACGGGTATAATAACGTAACGTGCATTAAATATGTAACTTTAATACGCGATCCGACATCCGCGATTATATTACGCGCTAGACGATGCGAGCGCACCGTGTTCCGGTAACCAGAAAAAGACGTCGGTTCGAGAATGTACGATATATCTTGTGCTCTGTTATCGACCGTGAGAACATTTACATCTTCCAAGAACGGAGAGGATCAAAGAAGAGGTAAACGAGACGAAGGCGCGACAGCGAATAGAGAAAATAAATAATTGCGATGGATAGAGAGAACTAAAACTTGCTAACGCGTAATATAATCCTGTATGTTTTTAGTGACATGTAACTTTACGATTAGAAGTCGATCGAATGGGAAATCGAGCAGCGAGGGTGGACTAGCGATCTCTTAGATTGTTATGAACTCGTTCGAGATACTTTTTGCCCCTCCGTGATACGAGCAAGAAGAACAGCTAAACGAGGATTTTACCATTTTATCTACATTTTTCAAAGACACGCACTCTTTTTCTCTATCTCTCTTTATATCTCTTTCTATTTCTGTCTGATGTTATCCCGCGATTTGTAGCGCCACCCGAAGTCATATGCGTCGATGTTTAGAATCTAGATTTTCGATAAGAAGAAAGTCGAAGGAACGGCAGAGCGAAACAAAAATGAAAAAACGAAAAAAAATAAGAAAATATCGAGAGAATCTGCGATTGCATTATTGATTATCAAAGAACCACATGTACACGCTTTAATAAAAAAAAAAAAATACACCTGAATTTTTAAGAATATAAAACAAAAAAAGGAAACAAATACAATCTGCACCGAAAATTTTGCAGAATTCTCTTTTCTTTTTACGAATCTTCAAAGGAATATCTTTAAAATAATGATAATAATAATAATAATAATATTATGTTTAAAAGGGAAACGAAGCGGCAAATTTTTTCAACTATCCACCTTTATCGATTCTCCGAATTCTATCTGCCAAGAAACTGGATAAACAGTGGAAATAAAGAACTATACCGTTGTTCAGGCACCCAACGAACCTCTTTCGATTATCGACAAGCAATACACAGTAGCCTCATTGGCTCCGTACAACTCGATAAGACGGCGCATGTTCGGGGAACAGAATTTTGCGATGACTTATAGACGGTAATGTACATGTATATACGCATATAATATGTATACGCGTACCGAATCAAGTTCTATACACACTCTCATCTCTTTATATACATATATACACACACAGACAGACACACAGAGACAGAGAAAGAGAAAACGGGCGACGGAAGCGGATGCGCGCAGCGAGGCACACACGAGACCAGAAACTAAATATACATATAATATACGACATAATGATATTATATAACCGGGTGTTCGACCAACGGAAGCTTTTCCCGCGCAAAGCGGTTTCGCGAAATTTTGAAAGTATCTTCTCTGAAGAGGGAAAAGGTTCCCGGTCGTCGAACGGGTCCGATCGATTTAAAATACAATTAACCGATGGAAATGGGGAAGAGGAGCGAACAAATTTGAGAATTCGAGAATCCGATCTCTCGTTCTTCGCGGCACTTGGCACGATCGGTCGTGTCTATTTCGAATGTTTCGGGAATGAAATTTCGCCACGCTGAGATTCATTAACGAATTCGATCGATCGCGTAACGATGACGATTTCTTTTATTTTTCACCCAGAGTTGCGCTGGATAATCGCGATTCTTGTATATATTAAGTTAGACCCGGGGGAGAAGCTTCCATATGCGTTTTAAAACGAAAGAAAGTGCTGTTCAATTGTACGCCGAACGGATTGTTTAAATATGTACGAGATTATTTCGATGATTGCAGTACGATCGACCGAATTCGTCGGCAAACCACTTTTATGTACCTGTTACGACTGATTATTGTGTATTATCACCGCGGACAGTAAATATATACGTATAAATATATAGAATTTCTGTGCGCGCACGTGTGTGTATATATCTATATACCATGCGGTCACCATTATTTTGTAATTATCGTTAAATGTCATTGACTGCTTGCTATCCGCGATTTGTGATCCATCGTAATCTTCTATCGTTAATCATATGTACATATCGAGTTAAACAAAGAAACAAAACAAGAAAACAAAAAAAGGAAATGAAAAATATAAAAAATATAAACGGGGAAAGCCCGAGTTATTTATCGAGATGTGTCCGAAGCGGCCAGTGCGAGAAAAAAAAAAAACAATCGTCGCACGCTCGACGCGTCGTGGACGCGTGTTTTCGTTCTTTTCCCGCGTGTGCGAATGAAACTGCCTCCCTGAAGAGAGACGGGAAGCGGATAGCCGCGTACGATACGCTGGAAAAAGTAAAAAGTTGTAACGGAACAGGGGCGAGTCGATCGCGTGGAATGAAAATCGTGGGCGAAAGGTTGGGCGAGCAAGAAGAGTGCGCGAAGTCGCGATTTTAACCAATTTTTCCAGGGAAATCGTAGCCTTAGACTTCGTTTCTCTCGTCAGTTTTATGCGATGTTCGTTCGACGGGTACACCCGTTCACGAAATCCCCGGAGAGAAGAGAAAACGAGCGATCGTTCGCGCCGTCGATACGGCAGGGACCTCTCGAGATCTTGCATTTGTCAATGGCGTATCCGTCGAGCGTACACGAAACACTGCATGAACCGTAATCGAACTTACATTTGCGGTATTCGAAGAATGGCATTCAACGATAAAACTGTACATACGCACGTTTACTATTATCTATTTACTATTACGAGAAATCTTATTCCTAAGATCTTCGACTGTACGACTTCACTGAAACGGAAATAATTCTGGTGAAAGAAACGACAACAGCAACAAGAACAACAAAAAGCGAACCGCATTGCATACATTGTTTAGCGCCATTGCGAACTCTATCCCTTCTTACGAGATAAGCATAATTATATTTGTTTATATATACATATACACGACAACCATACGTATAGAACCATTACGACTATTAATTATTATTATTAATATTATTATTCTTATTATTACCATTACGATGATTATCATTATCATTAAAATATGGCCACTATCTATTATTGCGATTATTATCATCGGTAAATGAAAATGAAAACGATGAAGGTACGACGCGGATAATTGCTAAAAATTAAATAAAAAAAGATCTTACTTATACATAATTATAAATACGTCACAATGACATATTCATAACAATTAATTATTACGATAACGTAATGACATTATTATTATTACTATTATAAATAACACCCTATTCCCATTTGTTGTGAATGTTTACGTTGTTTTATGATATTCAAAATATTCTAAAAATAAAGTCTATAATTTCCACGAACGTCAGCGTTTCTTCCACATCCTCGTTCCAACATTTTACAGCCGTTTAATAAAATACATAAAATATGCTGCTTGTTTTTAATGAGTCTTCGAAACGTAACCCTCCTTTTTGCACCGCCTCTAGGTTTCACACAACACGGCATTTTCTGGGAACCTATCTACCGCGTTATAGGAGGGTTACCTGTACCTAAGTATACGTGTTGTTGTTTCCGTGCATAATATGTTTACATAAGAACTGTAACTGGATCTTGTTGGTTGGCTGAAGAAACAATATCCTCGATGATACAATGCACATTAATTATACAACACGCCACACCATCTTTGAAGCAAAGATGTATTTAAAATTGCGATCGAAACATCCAATGCAGTGTTTCGCAAACATTCGTCACTTTAAACGGGAAAGCTGTAAAGATCGTCGCGTTTGCTTACTGAAATTTCAACGATTTTCAACGCGTACGTTCAGGGTGTTCCAGAAACGATCGAAAATTCCAAATATTGTTGAGTCGTTTCGAAATTTTCGGCGATAGCGCCCAGCAGAGATTCGGAGATTGACTTCTGCGCGCGGTCACGAGCAAGCAACTTCAAGCAGCGAAACTGACCTCAAGTGCGCGTGCACACGATAAGCGCGGCCACTTTCACGTTATTTTTTACATGATCGGATACCCGCCGCTCCTATTAGGCCACGTCAAAATTAAGCTCGTCGTTAACCGAAGCAAGCATCTATATTTTTTTTCGGATAATCCGATTTCCCGTGTAAAGAATGCATAGTGGCTGGCTACGTCGGTGCATCACGGCCGTCTGACAAGTCAGACAGCACTCAGCTCGAGTACTATTTTTATTTCAGTTGATAACCTCGGCCGGAACGTTTGCGGAAATGACATTCGAAGGGAAATATAACGCGAAAAGCCCTGGTAAGTCAGATTTCAAGATACGAGTGTCGTTCGTTTGTCAAACGTTACGATCGCGCTTTGCGCTCGTCTATGCGTTGTACGTACGTACGTGTTTCGAGCGATTTTACAGCATAACGAATAATCGTCTGCATAAAGTAGCATCTTCTTGTGATGCTACCCAGTCAACTTGTTTGCTCGGTACGCAATACTCTGTCGATGCTAAACGATTTTACATGTTGAATTACTTATGATTGATTAAATATACTCGGTTATCGTGGTACTGTATGTAGTGTCACTTTAGGCAAACTAAGGTAGCTACGCACTAGCTACAAAGAGTATTGGTACGCTACTGTATTTACTTTGACATTCACATATTCATTAGTTAGAGTCAAATACATTACATTTCTTGCTGTGTAAGTAGAATATTGAATATAATCGTAGAACGTTAAGAGAGACATGCACGAATGCTAATACTTTTTGTATCTCCCGCATATTGTTTGGAAACCAAAATTTCAGCGGTGAAACGATTAATGAGAGAGGCTCTGGAGCTTCACGAGGCTACAGAGGTATATTGTGCATCCCCTTTAGAGGACAATCTTTTCGAATGGCATTTTACCGTTCAAGGACCACCATCCACAGACTTTGAAGGAGGTGTTTACCATGGTAGAATTTTGTTACCACCAGAATACCCTATGAAACCCCCAAATATCATACTTCTAACAGTAAGCAATTCTTAAGCAAGAAATACTCAATGTTTGATTTACACGTTAATGTTACATTGTATTTTAGCCGAATGGTCGCTTCGAAACAAATAAAAAGATCTGCCTAAGTATCTCCGGGCATCATCCAGAGACGTGGCAGCCTTCATGGAGTATCAGAACTGCTTTGTTGGCTTTAATCGCTTTTATGCCCACCCCAGGAAACGGGACAATTGGTTCTTTAGATTATAGCAAAGAAGAAAGGCAAAAACTTGCAAAGAAGTAATTAACACAACCCTTCTATGCTAGTGGCATTGATTAAATGAAATATTTATAAAAGTTTGCTTTCTTCCATAACAGATCTCTGAACTGGCAATGTGATATTTGTGGCAAAGTTGTTGATTTATTATCAAAGAACACAGTTAAGAAACCTATCACGGAGGAGGAACAAACTATGTTAAACACAATTGCTCTAAAAGTAGATTTTTGTTACTTTTGTATCGACTTTCGTTTAAATTTTGTTATGTATTTTTCAAAGTCGTACTTCTTTAGGCAGACGACTCGCCCACATCAGATACATCTTACGTGGTCAATACAGATACCGTTTCTGAAAACGAATTAAGGCAACGTAACGTTGAGGCCACTCCTATTGAGAACCAAGATCGGCAACAACCGGACGTCATAATAAATCAGCAAGTAGAAACGATGTCATCTTCGAACGATTTATTTTGGAGCATTTTAATCGCTTCTCTAGTATCAGCAATAATTCTACTTGTTTTGCGACGGCTATTCCTTGTTTAAATTATATTCTAAATGTAACAAAACATGTTATGACTGTAAGTATGTTAACAAGACGAAGTAAATTTTATACACATTTTATGAATAACATTTTTAAACTTAGGAAAACGTCAAATTTATATACACTAGAAATAATCAGTATCCCGTAAAAAAGAAACGATGTATAGCAGAGATTGCACTGATACACCTACTTTAGTACATATCTACCATACTCTTTTGAAAGAATTGTCCATTATGGAAGTAATATGTTTACAATGGGTGCAAAAGAGACAAGAATTACGAACTATTAGAAATGATATTACTCCGTTTTTTAATTGGCCTTATTTATTTTCTAGATTTTTTTTTCATCTTTTTGATATCAAATATATACTCATGCCCAATTTAAAAAAAAAAGCCAATCTCTACCGTAGAAGTCTGTTAGGAATTGCATTTAAGAACATACTTAATTAATATTTCACATTTAAGTTTTTTAGCTGCAAATAAAGTAGTCCAACGTGATAAACAATCAGACTTTCAATCAAAGCTATACTGTGTTTGTAAAAATTTATCAAATATTTTTTAAGTAAATCTCTATATTTTCTCTCTCTCTCTCTCTTTTTCTCTCTTACCTTCTACAATGAAACTAACCTTCGCTGTGAAAGTATATTTTAATTCCACACTATCGTGGTCTCAGATTAAAATCGTGTATTTTTTTTCTCATTGTTATATAAATGTAGATAACTCATGTTTAGAATTGTATATAACTAATACCAATTTAATATAAGTTATAAAAGCTACTGTGTTGTATTTCACAAAACTGTGCATATAAAAAGCAAAAAACAAATACACCCGTTTAAAAAGATACTTAAATGCAGTACAAATATAATACCAATAATTCTGTCTCAATATTACATAATTATTGAAGCGTATAAGACAGTGACTGAAACATTGTTAGAATGCACTGCATTCCACAAAAATTGTATATGTATATTATTCACGCAATACTCAACCAATGCATAATTAAATACTAATTTCATATGTACAAATAATAATATATACACGTATATTTAAACCGAAGCTTTCGGATCATCGCTCGTTATAAACTAGTTCAAAGCTTCAATCTATATTTAAGTCTAATTTGATTTTTTTAGAATTTTTTGCATTATAGAATTATAAGAGAAGAATAAAATTTTATCATATATAGAATTATACAAAACATGATTTCGTTTCTACCCACGTGTACAATAAATAACTAAAAGTAAATAAAAAATACATGGGTATTCAAGTTTAAAGAATACACTCTTCTTTCTCTCGTTTGTTCTTGCATGTACATAGAAATATAATAAAGTAACTATTTATTAAAGCATACAAATATATCCATTTCAGCTCATCTATCGTAGTAGTTTTTAAACTGATGACCACATGTTATCTATTAAATTAGCTGACACGACAAACTAAAATACGAACAAGAATCTACGTCAAATTACACGCAATATTATAATTTTAAAATCATTCCTAATTGGTAATCATTGATAAACGATACTCATGCAATTTATTTCATTTTAATACCATAGTCGTAGAAAAAATTATATTTGAATAAATAGAAATATCGGTACAATCATAATAATTGTATTTAATATGTAAGCAAACGATGCACAGTGTTTCTTTTTTTACATATCGCAAACTCACAACGACGTGCGAATGACTGTGCATGAAATGTGAACGATACGCATTTCGGTTTTTAATGCTAGCCGCAGATAAATTTATTTTTAAAGCCATCAATGTGATAAATTTTGTTTTTACTTTGAAAAACGCCATGATTATAAACTGTTTTTCTGCACGTGTACAACATAAATATATAATGCCACTAAACATTTGGAGTTAAAAAGTACTAATTAATTCTATGATTAAATACAAATTAGCCAGTCATTTTAAGTAGAAAGTTTGATATACAATTGCAACTTACATAAAATAATCGTTTCGGTAGAAAGTATTAGTCATAATGGGATTTTAATACTGAAAATATTTTTGGTCCCTATTATTTTCGAGCACTTAAAATTTTAGAACATAAACATTTTGACAGATAATACATCTTTTTACGAATACTTTTGTACAATATTCGTTTCGAAAAAAATGTAGAAATTAAAATTGAAATAAAAACAAGCAAGTTGAGTTTGAGAATTTAGTATGCTTTGCCACAATATCATTTATGATAGAATCATCAAAGTACCAACTGTACTCAACTCTCGTATTAATAATGTATTTTTAATTTTATTCTTGATATAGAAACAGACTGTAAGCGTTTTATAATTTTTTTTCTTTTTTATCATTTCAAGCACCTTTTCATTATTCTCTATATTAAATAATATAAACTATTTTAGCATACTGGACACATTTTATATTTAGAATTAACTTAAGTATCAATGCGCTAAGCCACATACATTTTGCTCATCTAACATTTCTGTGCGTTTATCATGCAAATAAATATACAAATCTTTACAAATTTCCCTTTGTCTTTGATATACATTTATATCTATCCAAAACAGTTCAACTTCAATTTCTGAAGTTCAAAGTAAATCATGACAAGAAACAAAACATATAGAGTGCATAAATAGCCATGGCACAGAGTCATTATATCACGATTAATGACTTCGTTATCATTAATAATATTACTGTCTGTACTATTGCTGCATATATTTTGATTCCTTCTCGATGCAAATTATCAGCGAACTAACAATCTTAAACTTACTTACGCAGCTGTAACGCCGCGTATCCGCAAACGCGATATAATCGAAGTATAGAACAGCGTATTAGAGATTTTATATTTTCTTTATCTATTGTAAGGCAGCCTACACCTCGGTTTAAAATTCATTCATTCGTCAATAATCGCTGGTCTATCTATAATTGTAACCTAATTATCTTCGTAATAATATTTAACTTCGGTAGAAACATGTTTTTGTACACTCAAATATGTATTAACATTAATATTACAATCAGTACCACCATGTCCATTCTCTCTCCCTCCCTTACTTACATTTCAGATTGAATTTTACGGTGACTAGACTCATTTTGACTACGTGATAGTCTTTCTTGTATAAAATACCGTTAATTTAATACTAAGCTTTAAAAGAAATTTCCTCTGAAAAAAGCCGTTTCATAATTTCACTGGCAAAAAATATATTGCATTGATAGCACCTGACACATTTTACTCTTAATTTTTGCCTTTAATTGTTTTTTCTCCTATCTAAGATAAATGACGAACAATAGACTTTATAAACAAGAATTTATATTGTTGCACGAATGATATGCGTTGTTTAACCATTTGAAGCACGATTGGCCATTCGTATAAAAGTATTTCTTATATTATTTAAACAGAATTGTCTACCTTCTATAAAAGAAGCTAAAAAAAAGTTGAACTATTTTCGTATTATTTATGTATGCTTCAAAAGGTTAAAGCTGTATGTTACGATACTATATAACGGTATGTATACGCAAAAAAAGAACGAGATCAACATTCTTCATAGTAAATTAGTCTCGCGTATCGAGATATCAAACGGAAAGTGAAACATCTTTGGTTTAAAAGTAATTGAATAAAATAAATATAATAGAATTGTGTCAATAGGAAGAAAGTTATTGTCTCATGGAAGTCGAGTAAAATCAGGACAGAAACATTCGAATGCCTTGTAAAATTAAGAAAATCGACGTGAAATAAAAGAGACATGATACACAATTTTTTCGATCAAAAGAAACATTTTGTACGCGTAAACGATTTATGTACATACGCGTAATATAAAAAATTGAATTTCAATTGAGTCATTGGCTTTCTTTTGCAATAAATCGACAGAAGATATTCCCAATATACTTTTCGTAAAGTTCTGTGTTAACTATATTAACTTACACACAAATATATATATATATATATGTGTACTTTGAAACAATATATATCTTCATATTGTTTCAACAATACAAATATTGAAACAATAGAATTCTTTTTTTATGCTTTCTAAAAGTATTTTATATATGTTAATTCCGTTGTGTACCCTTTCTTTGTAATACAAAAATACAAACAATCCTGTTTAATTGTAAATGCACTATTTATCAACTAGCATTAGTCCATTCGCCTGTTTCTTTTAACGCTCTATCTGTTAATCTTTCTATCTCAGTCAAAAGCTGTTCAGTCTCTAAATCAACACATACCATATCCGCCTCAACCGGATCCCATTCTAAACTATTTGGTGTAGAGACTCTAGACCAAGGAGATGCTGTCAAACTAGAGGGTTGACTATTATTTACCGATGTTTGTGTCATAGAACCGTCGGTACTTTCAACTTTATCATAATTCTCGTCCATAATTGGCAATGGCATTCCTAAATAAACATTTTTAACTTATATTCGATATACTTGATATATTCGTGATTGAAGATAATCCTTTTACCTTCGTGTTCCCACTCTAGGTCTAACGAAGAGCCAGGTGTAGAAGAAACGCATGCTTGTTGTTTCATTAACGTCCTTGCATCAAGAATCTGAAGCGGAGTGTCCAACCCAGAACTAACAAATAATTTAACTCCAACTAATGATTGTTCTTTAACGAGTAATCATTATTATAATTGAAGTACCTTGTAGATGCGTTATTCCTGGAGTTTAATCTAGCATAGCTATTAGTACCCTTTGACCATGCCCCATCTTCTAATAATTCCAATGTTACAGGGACTCCATGTTTCTTCTACAAAATACATTGGAAAGAATGAAGAGGTTTCTTTTGGTTGAACAGCAGTGCAAAAGTTAAGTATAATTTACTGGATAATGTTAATAGATTTGACAAACACACAACAGACTTACTACGTCCAATAATGTATATGAAAATTCTGATAGACTAATCCATTTACCTTGAACCGGTTTAAGGAGAGAAACGATAACAGGCTATCCAGGAAGCACAACAAGGAAGCATGTAATTAATACAACAAAAATGAAACATTACCCTAAAACTTGATACAATTCCTTACGTTTTTGATCCTCTAGATTGGTCTGCATCTCCTTTGTCATCGATAAACTACAAGCAAACAATCCTAAATAACCGATACCTGTTACTAGAATCATGTAACACAGAATTATATGTACCTCAACTTGTTCGTCTCCTTGGCAGGACATACTGGTGTGTCTTTGGTAAAACCTTGAATACAAACGAATGTTCCATACATCAGGAAATATAGGAATAAAATGCTTAACCATTACAGTAAATATATATGGAAGAATTATAAAATTTCTAAGAGCGACGAAAATGAAATTTAGAACGCGAATAAAAGCTGGTCGTTCGGATCGAGAGTCCTCGAGGATATCGTTTTTTATTCAATCATAAATGCATGTTTCTAACCTGTACGACAAGGAGTCTGTGACTTTGGAAATGCAGCGGCCGAAACAGGCCCCCATGACCTGTTAACACACGGCGTATCGCCGTCATCTAAGTGATATAGGCGTTCAGATACCGATATTTAATTTTCACGTGACACGTGAAAGATAAATAGGAACGAAAGGTGATCGTTCATAGATAGACGTAGAAATATCAGACACGACTCATCTCTTTCGAATGTACGATAGATCGCAGTACCGAGCGCCTGTCAGTCGCATACTTGAATCGACTTGAATATACAAGGATATCCAGCGAAAACGAAACCCCCATTCGCGACAGCTCACACGCATTGGTCACCACTACAGTCAACCGTTGCACCGATCATTTTATGGCGACCAGCGCCAAAAGACTCACGAGGCGCCATCTAGGTTAAGTCGGGGTAAGCAAATTAGAATAAAATAGTTTAAGCCTAGTTCTAAGATAGCTTAAGGTTAGCATAAGAAGTAGTAGCATAAGAAGTAGTTCTGGTTCGTATTTGATAATATTTGTACATAGTAGTTGGTAAGAATTATTCGTTTTCTCTCTCTTACGCATTTTGTTATCCTGGGTTTCGGGACCAATGTGAAGGAGCTATAAACTAAGCACTTTCACATTTTTTTTTTTACATGATGCTTTACGAACTATTCTTACCAACTACTGTGTACAAATAGTACTGGAATAGGACTATAACTATTTCTTATGCTAATCTTAAACTATCTTAGAATTAGCGTTAAACTATCTTATTCTAATTTGTTTATCCTGACTTAACCTAGATGGCACCTCGTGACTCTTTTGGCGCTGGTCACCACAAACAAAATTTAACAGTGCCCTGCTGCGATTCACGGTAATAGTGATATATATGTGTTAACTCTCGCGCTCGCAGTTCTCTCTCGAATGGATCACGCTGTATTCTCCTTCGCTGCAGTTTTGCACGACACGCTTGCGTGAGAAGGCATGCTCGCTAACGTTCTGAACAAAGGAGGGTCTCCAAGGGAAATTGAATCAATTATTTTTTAACTGTCCAAGAGCCGAACGCAGCCAGCCTATATTTTTTAACGTAGCTACTGTACGTTTATCTGCGTGTTAATGTTGGAAGCATGTTCAGAGATTAGGCGAAATCATGTTACGTATTTAAAAATAACGACGGTGGTACGTCAAACGTGCGATAAAAGAAGTCATTGCTGCTCTGTAGTTTTATAGTTCGTGTAAAATGAAAAAACGTTTCGTGTATATCGGACGGTGCTAGCGGAAAAAAATTGGCTGACGTTTGAAATTTTTTATCATGTAATGCCACTACCTTATCGTATGTATGTGTATATATAACCGGTGCGATTTGCTGGAATTTCTCAAGACTTACAAAACTCGAGACATTATGTCTGTTTATCCGAGTAAATCCAATAAATGGATTTAGGAATATAATAACTGAAAGAATATATATCCTGACTGTGATTCCGAACAAATGTTATCACTGTAGTAATTTTAAAACCAGGATGAAAATATCGCAATAATTGCTAATTAAACGAAACAATCACTTCACTTGCGAAAGGCCAACAGCATAATCACAACCATCATGAATTCCGTGACCATATTTACTTTAATGCTTCTTGTACTATTAAATGTAGAACATGGATTACTGATATCGCAACATCCAAAGTTGTTAGTGATATCGTACGATGCATTCAGGTATCGTATACTAACCTATCACCATTTTATTCCATTGTGTGTACATGCGAGTATTAGGTAATGAATTTATGTATGCTTTCTAGATACGATTACTTTAACAGAAACTTGACACCATTTATGAACAAGTTAAAACATGAAAGCACACACGCAGATTATATGATGAACATTTTTGTCACAAAAACGTTTCCAAATCATCATACGATGGCCACAGGATTGTACGCAGAAACACACGGAGTTGTGGATAATGAATATTACGATCCTGTTTCTAGAAATACAACTAAATATTCATATAATTTATATCATTACGATAATAAAGTTCTTCCTATTTGGGTATGTAAAAAGCATATTGCATAAACATTTAATTTACACGGATATTAATTTGTTGCGAAACTATTTTGTTGTGTAACAGACCGCCAATGAAAAAGGTGGTGCTCAAAGACGCAGTGGTACAATGATGTGGCCTGGCGGCATTTATGAATATCAAGGAGTCAGCCCTACATTTACACAGGTCTTTACTTTATAACAGTAGATTCAAACAAAAAAAAAAGGTAAAAAAAATAATAAATATTCTATTTTATTAGAATTTCAATGAAAGTATACCCTGGGAAGAAAGAATAGACACTCTGATATCATGGTTCGTTCATCCTACACATCCGATCAACTTTGGAATATTGTATATTGAAGAACCAGATTACCATGGCCATGTCATTGGAATAAATGGACCTGAATTTGATGACATTCTTAGAAAATTAGACAATATAACTAGGTATCTTCACAATAAAATAGAATACCATGGTCTACACGATCTTAACGTCGTTCATTTGAGCGACCATGGAATGGCAACTGTCAAATTAGACAGAATAATAGATTTAACAAAGTATATTAATAGTTCTGATTACAAATTTGTTGGTACTTCACCCGGGTTACACATTTTCCCTAATTTTGGTATGTTGCCTTGAGTTATACAAAACGATTAAGATTATTTAAATCACTAATGTGGTCAAGTAAAGTAGGGAAATGATTTTCTCAGGCAAGGAAGAAACAATTTACCAAGCATTAAAACAAGCAGCACTAAAAACGAATACATTCAGAGTTTACAAAAGGGAGGAAATTCCAAAGAAGTATCATTACGGAAATAATACACGCGTTGGCCCAATTTTTGTTATTGCTGAAGTTGGATATGCATTTCAAAATCTTTTAGAGAATATTGAATATTATAAGAAGAAATTTAATATCACAGGTAGCGTACATGTGTAATATACCTCAATACATAAACGCAAATACGACACATCAAATTTTGTGGAACATTTATTTTCAGTGAACAGTGATTCAGAATTTGGTCTTCATGGCTATGACAATGAAGCAATAGAAATGCATCCGTTCTTTTTTGCAAAAGGGCCTGCATTTATACCTGAATGTAAATTAGAACCATTCAACAATCTAGATTTATTCCCCCTATTTTGTAAGATACTCGATCTACAATGTCCAAAAGGGAATGGTACTTTATTGCACGTATTTAAGTGCCTTAGGAAGCAACAGCATGATTTCACCATAATCGCGTATCGAATGATATGTAAGTAAAAATTTATACGCTATGGCGATCACAGCCGTTATTTAACTTGTACTATCATCTCAGTTGTAGCTACTACCATATCTATGACAATGGTTGGAATTATAGGAGCAATAGTAATGTTCTATATGCGAAAACAACGATTAGGTGCAAAAAATTACAGGTAAATAGAAATACGTATTGAATTACTTTTGATTTGGTGAAAAAATTAATAATTTGTAATTAGTTTACGAATATTAATTGTAGAACATAGTGGTCTTCTAAATAATGCTTCTAATTTTCAAGTTTGACGAAAATTGAAGTTTGAAAACCATTCTAATAATATAATATTGATATTTTGATTTTTCAGGAGATATTATCCAGTGGATGGATAATATGTAATAAATACGAAGCAATATATGTATATGAAATATATATAAATTTTCATATTACGTGTAGATAACGAAATGAATTAAAAAAAAGTGATGGAATAATAATAATAAGAAATAGCATCGTGTTACAGCAAGAATAAATAAATACAGTTAATTTCGTTTTTTATAAATAAAGTTCTATCTTTTCGAAGTGTAGCGTGTACTGTAATAGAAGTTCAGTAATTTTAAATAATTAATGATACAATATAGTAATTATAAAATTAAGTATAGTTACATTATAAATATTTTTGAATATACGCAAGAGCGTGCGTAATTTCAGGTTAGGAACTTTTATTAGAAGATTGTTAAATATAATTTAGTGAGAAAACATTTAATGTGACAATTAGTTATTAAATCTCAATAAGATAAATTCTTTAAGAAGGAATGAAAAATAAATTTCTCATTTATATGTTTACAAAGAAGTCTATCGTGAAAAGGAGCTGCTTCCTAATACTTCTCTTCCTTATAACGATAATGTTAAAAATAACCAGGTTCGACTTTTTGTTTTTAGAAGAATACTGGAAGATTTGGAAGCACAGTACCATGTGGACGAAAATCACGATATTGAAAATGCTACTTGCAAGTAAATTTCCAAAGATCTGTTTTCAAATTTCCGCTTTCTATTTCATGTTTCTACAATAAAATAAAATGATTATCTTCTCTTTCTGTAAGACAACACAACATTTTGAATCACAAATCGGCGGGTGATGTTAATGATCTATTTCTCTTTTCAGATTAAACAATTTCCCAGATTTATTCGTTATTTCAGACCACGCGAAGAATAAACATTCATATGCATATAAGGGAAATGTTAAGAATAGGAAAAATTTGTTTCATTATAGGTGACATATACTTCATTGCATGATTGAATGAATATTCGAACCACATATAAATGAGAAAACGCTTCTGTGATAAAAAGAAACAAGAATTGATAGCCTCGAATAACTCACTAAATAATGTATATATAAACTCGTGAACAATCATCGTCAGTTCGTATACTAGGTATATAGATTTTTATTAGTTCCCATAAAATATCTGCTCTACGAACTTTTTATTCTTTTAAATGATATGCGATGTTTATTACAATAAACATACATACGTATACATATATACTACACGTATAATAAGGAGCCAGAGAATTGTCATCATTGATACTCTAATTGCCTTTTTTCACTTGTACCTATTGCGATAGTGCAAGTGAAACTCGGCAGATGCTATGTACGAATATTTAAATGCAGTTTTAATAGATGCACAATATTATCTTCTCCAATATTAGAACGTGTAACATAATTTAGCTTTGATGCCATCACGCTGAATATTTTATGAAATTCTATTAACAGGTCGAATGTACTTATCATAATTGTGCACCAATTGTACGACTCGTATGTAAATAAATCAATTGTAAATAAATATAAACGTAAACCGTACAAATCTACAAATGTACAATAGACATAGCAAACAACCATAACGTCGCTTCTAAAAGTGGTTCTAGGCCCTACTCACCTGATTGTTAATAAACAAGTCAGGTATAACAAATTGTATATCCGATGGTCATCGCCATCTCGACTGACTCACACCGATGACTAACAAAGATAATATCATTGATCCATATTCTACTGACAAAGTATTACATAAAAATAATTATTCCTTCCTACCTTATCGAGTACATTATAATTAACTCTGAAAGATTATATTTAGAATGACAAAAAGCAAACGTTTTAAAATTGAAAGAAGAAAAGTTACAGTTACTCTTGCTACACAATTCTTGAAACATAA
The DNA here is from genome assembly GCA_963969225.1 of Xylocopa violacea. Lineage (NCBI taxonomy): Eukaryota > Metazoa > Arthropoda > Insecta > Hymenoptera > Apidae > Xylocopa > Xylocopa violacea. The sequence continues at coordinate 22,364,409 of CAXAJV010000014.1, forward strand.
TTAGTTCTAAATTAAGAACCGCTAGTCATTTTGGTATACTAAAAGGACAATAACATTACAAGATACCGTAATACTTGATCGTTATCGTGAGTGTAGTACTTTCATAACAAACATTTACATTTATCTAGTCATAAATTATTCAAGTTTCTAATCAGAGATGAGGTCAAATGCATATTGCATTTTTTCCCATCGACTCGTTATAGATGTTACGAGAATAATTGCTTCTGCTAAATCAGTAATAAATTATGTCTAGTGACTGACTTATAAGAAAGGACAAATTACACAAGTTACAATAGTTAGTAGCAGGTAATGTCTCATTGTAAAAGTATAGTGAAAAATCTACTACATACATTTAATATAAGCCAGATATAATCTCAAGTTACAAACTAATATCGCTGAATCACAAACAATTTTTTGTCTATTATCAGCACTGATTTTTATACGCCTGCAATCACATATAATTGAGCAATGAAGTTCATGGAATTTCAACGAATAGAACAGAATTACTGTGATACATTTCACGGCAATTCACATAATGAACAGGAAACAATTAATAATTCGTTCCTGTGTGCGTGAATATTACTATGGAAATATCAAATTATTCGGGAAATACCAAAAAACTAGTTGGGCTATACCCACATTGCGCAGCGTACGTAAAGTTTACTTTTACGATCTCAATGTCACAGACACCTGACCAGAACGCGTTCTAGGTTGCAGGCATTGAAATCTCCGCTCGTTTTGTGCGTTTTATTACAACTCCATGAACCGTAAGTAAGTATTTTTTTGGACCTTACGCAACATTTTTAAATAGAAACAATGCAACGGATGTATTTTAAAAAGTATAAAATCAGTAATTCCCGTCTTACAGATTTAAACGTTAGCTTCTATTATGGTATTTTTGAAACATGAGCTAAAGTTTTATTACACACGGTCATGGAATGTGATGATATCGGTAACTACAGCGATATTTGTCATTGAAACCGATTTTTCCCCCCCATTTATTGGAAACATTCGATACAAATGTTTCGCGTGAAATGAGTGATCTACTTTGTATTCACATGTGACAATCATACGTATAATGTTTTGATAAATAATACGCTAGGATAATCGCTAAATTTATTCGATCCAGTAACAAAGAAAATTCCTTGAACGTATTCGGAGAAAAACACGATGATCTGGTTCGTAGACAAGGGAGAAGAGGACCGCGAATAAAACTGATCATCGAAGGAGGGATAACGAAGTTTTAATTTGTTTCTGGATAGAGTACATCCACTTCTGTATACCATTGATACATGATAATTATCGCGCTTGCGTCAAACGTACTCGAAGAGTTATAAAATCTTAAAAGTGAGCATCATTGATGCGTGCTTCTCAGTTTGCCGCCGATCTTCCTGAGAAGAGGTTCGTCCAATTCAGTGCGACGTATATTTTTATAGTTTCGTGATCTGTGATGCCAAAATTCTAACAACAACAATTCTAACAACAATTCTAACAACAATTCTAACAACAGTTCTAACAATTATTACACGCGTGTATTTATTTAAAACAATTAAATTGTATTGCAGAGAAGCATGTTTCTCGATGATATTCACCTATCGTGCGCTTCGTTTTAAGTGCTTCGTTTAACTTCATTTTTGATTGCGCGATAAAGTTTTACGTATAATTATCTAATATAATCGTGTATCCTTCTGAAGTTACCACAATGTTTCTTTATTTCAGAACATTGACGATACTGAAGATGCTGTTTGTATGTTTGGTGTTAATTGGCCTTTTACATCCGCAGATACAGGTCGCATCTGCTCAAGGTTCGTCTTTTAATTTCTTTCGTCTGCTACACGCACGCTTCGGATTCCTTTACAATCTCATTAAGTCCGTTCAAGATGTTACAGTTTGTCGCACCATAAAGTTCATAGATAACGATAAAATTCTATTTTATCGCATCCCTCTTTTTCTCTTCCTTTGACGAAGCATATAGGATTTGAGCGAAATATTCTGCTTTTTTGATCTGTGAAAATGTTGACATAAAAAAACAATTTCTGCGCTTGATCATAATCGATTTGGATGGGAAAATCCTGTGAAACTGGTCGGCTTTTGCTTAAAAAATTGACCAGTCAATGACGCGACTCTGCTCGAATCCGATCAAGGACTGAACCTTCTACTTGTAAGAGAAGGAATCTGAACAGTAACAGAGATCGAGCGAAGTTAAGGTCAATGTTATCTCATTATTTCGGTGAACTTCTGGTTCCACTAACTTTATGAATCAAAGAGAAAGCAGATTAAGAATAGATTGAGCCAACGACAGATGAGATAGATGATGATGAAACGATTAAGAAAGAGATAGTAAACTAATATTACAGACCGATTTTTAGCTGTGGAGTAACTAAGAATTCAATTAAAAAGTACATGTAGACTTCATCGATTATAAACACACTCTCGAAGCGATTAATAAAAAATAAATGACGAAGTATCGTTAGATACTAATTTACATTTCGTAAGAAATAACAAGTATTCGAACAATTTTTCTCAACAGAGTCCATAACTATGAGCATCATTATTTCTCGAAGTTATAAGATTCCAGGATATCAATTTAACCGTGTATGCTGAAAATCTCTGTAATTCATACTGAGATATACTTGTCAATACATTCATTTCGTGCGCATAATTGCTCGCTACGATGTTGTTGATTAATGCACGAAATATTACCGTTTCCGGAAGTCGCATTGAAATGTATTACACCTCGAATGCTAATACTATTTTTAAGAATGTACAATTTAATATGTACTTTACGCAAGAAATTACGTAATAGAAATACAAAAGTCATGTACGCGTCCTTCGTCATGTTGTCTAGGAAATTAGTTGATACTAAGAATAATTATCCAGGTGCTACTAGAGATTTACAATCTTCAATTCGCTATTACGTCTAAGACTAAACATAACAGTTACTCGTTGCATCGTACTCTCGATATGAAAATGTATATATCAGATTCCTTCTTTTCCTAAGAAGGAAAACGATTAAAAATCATTCACGCTAATCCTATATCGTGCATGAGCAAAAGTTACAAAAATTTCCAGATCTTGATCTCGAAACTTCCTGGTTTTATACTTCAAATGTCATCCAACAAGTTAAATTCAACTCCAGCGGAATAAAATCGTTAATCCAAAACTTTGTACATCAAATACAGGAGAACAATGCATCACACCGGACCAAGGAGCGGGCGTATGCATTAACATAAAGAATTGTCAACCACTTCTTATGATACTGCAGAGGGATGGCTTCGCAGCCGCCGATTATCTCAGACAATTCCTCTGCAGATACCAGAATCGCGAAGCAATAGTTTGCTGTCCCGTAGAAGACTCGAATCAAAGTGATAGTGACACGCGAGAAAGCGGTCCCGTGTACGAACCTTTGCAACCACCACAGTGTGGTTTTAACAATATAACTCACAACAGAGTGGTCAATGGTGTACCAGCCGTTCTTGGTACGTGCTATTGCGTTTAATATACTTCATTATCCCTATTGATCGAGCGATTCACGACAAAGATGATAACGATTCCGTCTTTTTATGTTGATATCCATCATATTTCAGGAGCGTGGCCTTGGATCGCCGCGTTAGGTTTTCGTAACATTTCGAACCCTTTGGAACCAAGATGGCTGTGCGGTGCCTCTCTTATATCGCCAAGGCACGTTCTGACTGCCGCTCATTGTGCAGTTCGTGACGATTTATACGTGGTTCGTATTGGAGACTTGAACCTTGCACGAGATGACGACGGAGCGCACCCTGTCCAAATAGAAATCGAAAGTAAAATAATTCATCCGGATTACGTCAACACTGCATTCGTGAATGATATTGCTATTCTTAGATTGGCGAGGGAAGTACCAATTTCAGGTAAATTTTTTACGTTTCGAGTCACGTTTCTTAAAACGAAACTTCTTTCTTCTATCAATGTTTAATTCATTTATTTTTCAGACGACGTGTATCCAATTTGTCTTCCCACGTCTAACGAACTTCGAAATAAAAACTTCTACCGATCTTTCCCTTTCGTTGCAGGTTGGGGAGCAATCGGATTCCGTAAGCATTTTCATTACTAGATTGATCGCTTCTCGTCCTTTTAGTCTCCCTAATTTTTTCTTCATTTTCTTACAGATGCGCCTGCGAGCAGTGCATTGATGGAAGTACAAATACCAGTGGTCAGCAACGCAGTGTGCAAGGAAGCCTACAGTAAATTCAAGCAAGCGGTTATCGATTATCGCGTTTTATGCGCCGGATATGCTCGTGGAGGGAAGGACGCTTGCCAGGTAATCAAATTTAACGAATCGATCGTTTCAACGCAGTATCTTCGTTTTTATTTGGTTGCAAAATTTGTATGATCGTTTTTAGGGTGACAGCGGAGGACCCTTGATGTTACCACAAAAACTAGCCGATGGTAGATCCTACACCTACTACCAAATAGGAGTGGTGTCCTATGGCCACGGATGCGCTGAAGCTGGATATCCTGGGATCTATACGAGAGTCACGGAGTTTCTCGATTTTATTACCTCGAATCTGAACTAAAGTGATTAATGGTGCTCCGACTGTTCACGTTTTCTATGTTCCACGTGGGAAATTATTATCGTTTAGATAACAATCGGCTCTAATTTATACTATTTGTACATCACGAAATACAATTTCAAACCGCACGAACGATGACAATTTTTGTGCATTCTTCTGGAATTTATAGGAAAAAGGCACACGTTTTACGAGTTTTTCAAAGTTATTTCTTTTCGTTTGCTTTTAACGGCCACGCATTTAACTTTTATAGAGTTCTTTATAAATTTTACTACCATTATATAGACGGTTATATATTCTGTGTAGCGTACATACGTTAGAAAAGTGTAAATTTAATTTTCTTCAATAACGTGCTTCTAGTGCTTTGATATACAATATTAACATACGATAATCATGGTGGATGGATAAAGTAGCAAATTTGTTTCGAAGTAAACATCGTTGATATTAATTGCAATTGGCAAGTTCTTAGTATTTTCCTTTTCATCAAGCTAAGAGTGTCAGTTCAAAATATAATTGCTATTTTCTACTATTAACTTTACGTTCCTTTGAATTCATCGCGATCGTCTTTTATTTTCTGGCCAACAAGTAGATCCAAGATGTTGTTTACGCAACTGACGTTAATTGTTCTGTTGTATCCATTGGCACAGATGGTCTCTACTCAAGGTTTGTACTGTAAATGGCCTTTTTGTCTTCTCGTACGTACGTTTCGCATTTCATCGCAATCTCGTTGCGTAACTTTCTGAAAACATCTCAACAACCATCCAAGACGACATTCATCTTAGACACTACACAAAAGCAATTTACTGTTTATTCATACATAAGACACTATCTAACAACTTAAAAATTTCTAACAGATGAACCATGTACCACACCGAAAAATGAACCAGGCATATGTATCGATCTTGAATTTTGTAATTCCTTAACTAAGATGCTGTCGACACAAGATGCCGCAGCTAGCGATTATTTAAAAAATTCTACGTGTCGTTACGAGGGACAGGTACCAATCATTTGTTGTCCGCGAGCTAAAAAAATAACAGAAAATAAATATGGACCATTACGTCCACCGCACTGTGGTCATAGTATCAACAACGTCCACGACAAAATTGTCAACGGTGTACCATCTCAGCTTGGTATGTACGTGCTGCTATGCTGCGAAGGATAAGAACTTTCATAGATGTAGCAATAAATAGCACTATTTAGCAAGCATCATTACCTACGTTCCAGGTGCATGGCCATGGTTGGTTGCATTAGGTTATCGTAATGGTAGACCAAAGTTCAAATGCGGGGGTTCACTTATATCGATCAGGCACGTTCTGACCGCCGCACATTGTGCAGAACGCGAAGATTTATACGTAGTCCGCCTTGGAGCTTTGAATTTAAGAGGTGAGGAGGACAAAGCGCATCCTATCGATGTCAATATAGAAGAGAAATTTATATCTCCGCAATACAATTCGAGTAACGACAACAGCGATATTGCTGTTCTTAGATTGGCAGAAGATATTACATTCACAGGTAAGTTTGAAACTTTAGCAAAAAGCTGCTTGACCAAATGAATAGATAATTTTTTGTCCAGATTACATTCGACCCATATGTCTTCCTGTGGAGGATTCGCTTCGATACAGAAACTTCATTGGGACTTTACCCTTCGTTGCAGGCTGGGGAAGAATTTATTACCGTTAGTACAGAGGTTTTCATTATTATAATTAACCGTTCAGTTTGATTTCTGACCTTCTCAAATTTATTTCTCATCTTCTACATTGCAGACGGGCCATTGAGCAATGTATTAAAAGAAGTACAGGTGCAAGTACTAAACAACACGCTTTGTAAAAGTAAATTTTCAAAATCCCGAAATATAGCCATCAATGGTGGTAGTTTATGCGCTGGATACGAGGAGGGAGGAAAAGATGCTTGCCAGGTGGTTAAATACATTTACTAAACGTAATACGACGATAATTTTTTTACTTCCTACACGACGCAAATAATAATAATTATAGATCAGATCAATTTTTGTCTAATTTCTATTTTAGTATTTATGATTCTTTCAGGGTGATAGCGGAGGACCGCTAATGTTACCGATAAATATGTCCTACTATGAAATAGGGGTAGTATCCACTGGTCGCGGTTGTGCCTGGCCTAAATACCCTGGCGTCTACGCCAGAGTTACAACATTCCTTGATTTTATTATATCGTCGCTAAAATAAAGCAATCAACATGGTACCGCGAATGCACGACTTTTACGTTTTACCTAATAAGAATCAAATTTACCACCATTTAAATAAAAACTGGCTAATAACTATGTGTACATCGCGCAATATAGCTTTAAAACGGACAAGCGATATACACGCTCCTAAATTTTATGTAATAAAGATACACATTTTCCATTTTCCGATGTTTCCTTCTCACACTTTTTTTAACATTAGGATGCAAATTTTCATTTAAGTAAGTACTATATTTAAGCGAAAGAAATCAAATAATAAACTACTAAACTATTAGACTTACAAGCTTCAGCGATTAAATTGAATATAATTCCTAAACTCACCGCTCTAAATTATAGAGGACCCAATAAAACGACTTGTATTTTTGCACAATCGGTATTTCAGTTTTTGAGACACAAATTCCCGCAAAGCGATAGATCTATGCTGTATTTCGTTCATGCTAATAGAATTATTACGTTTATCGTACTGTTTTCTGACATTTTAATTTGGTCTCACACTTTGGATTTGTAGCTTTAACGTAACGAATGTGTATGTCCAAGTCAGAAAATATCAATGAAGACAAAATAGGTAACGGCAATATTAACCTAAAGCCTGTTCGTTGTTTCTCATAAACGAAAAAACTGTTGGAAAGTGAGGTGAAGATATAAATATACTTTCCTATATACTTTGATGTTAATTAGTATTACAATAGTAAATATGTCAAACACAAGACTTTAATTTTTATTGTGACAGGAATCACAGTCTGACAATGGGTAATGCGGGGAGCAATCAACCAGTTGGACATCATCACAGTAGCAGTACAAGCAGGGAACATCGTCATACAAAGGAATACCATCCACCATCACCAGGAAAAGAAGGCCAGGCTTTTGTTTTTGATAAAAAGCCAAGTCAAAAATTAGTCTTTCAATCATCTAACGAAGATGAGGAGTCTTACTTCGCTAAGGTGCTTTTAACGTATCATCAAGTTAGATAAATTACCAAAAATATGTAGTAGCTCTGCCTAGAAAGTTAAAATTTTGCTCTTCAATAGGGTAACGCTCAACAAGATGGGGAAGACTTTGGTTCTCAGCGACCACGTTCCAATACAGTATCTGAGGGAACCAAAGTAACAGATAGCAAAGTGCTACCAACAGTTTTTAAATGGGAGGGTGGCGGTAAACAAGTTTACATTAGTGGGACTTTTACTGGTTGGAAGACATTACCGATGGTTAAAAGTCATGGTGATTTTGTAACTATTATTGATTTGCCAGAGGGAGAACATCAGTATAAATTTTTTGTCGATGGTGAATGGAGACACGATCCAGATATAGTAAGGAATCATTTCATCAGTCCTGAGTGAAATCAAAACATTGATTAATTTTTATTAATTCATTTTTTATAGAAAATTGTTGATAATGGTATGGGTTCCAAAAATAATCTAGTATCTGTAAGGAAATCTGATTTTGAGGTGTTCCAAGCTCTAGCGAAAGATAGTGAAGGTGTTATAAGTAGTGCTCAGACCGAATATGGACAAGAAGTTCCTCCTCATAAGCCCTGGGAGAAAGTGGCTGGCCCACCGATATTGCCACCACATTTACTCCAAGTTATCCTCAATAAGGATACTCCTTTATCTGTAAGTGTATAGAGTACGAGTATGGACAAATATTTTGGCCTATTGCGATATTTGGCAATATTATTCTTACTAACGTTAATTTCAGTGTGAGCCAACACTTCTACCAGAACCCAATCACGTTATGTTAAATCATCTGTATGCCTTAAGTATCAAAGATAGCGTAATGGTTCTATCGGCAACGCATCGTTATCGTAAAAAATACGTAACCACTTTGTTGTACAAACCAATTTAAAGTTCTTGAGCCATTCCCTGAAGTTATCGGCGATCGTTAGTTATATCGGATCGAGGCGTGTTTTATAGGTAAGGTAAAATATTGACGTTTTAAATAAATATTTGATAACTGGACAGCGCATAAGCACTTTGTTGTATTTGAAATGTAAAATAATATATAAATATTTATTTATTAAGTGTGAGAAAAATATTTTACGTCAAATGTTCTCATGTAATGGAGTTATTTTTATTAAAACATATATTTTATTCTGTAATAAGATCTCGCTGTCCATCTTAAAACATTAAAAATATGCTCTATTTAAATCGAATTATCGGTTATCTCTGTTTGTTCTGCATAAGGCGGATCAGATTTTGTTCTCAGATAATAAGTGCCAGTGGCTGTTTTATCAACGTGTTCTCCCATGAGCGTAACTTTGGAATGATTGCAATCGCCTTGTAAAAATTGATCCCATGTATCGCACTTGCTGGCCAGAAATCCGGTTTTAGAGCCAATACTCTCGGTAAAATACACGTACGATCGGCCGTGACTACATGCCTCTATAAAATTTTAAAAAATATATGTGTATATGTATACATGTATATATAAATGACATCTATTACCTATTACTTCCGGTATACAACAACAACCAGGTTGAATAGCTGTTCCTGCATTCGGATAGAAATCCACGCTGCCCAAGGCCTGCAGAAAGCCTAAAACTCCACCGCACGAATGGATAATATCGACAAACATTGCATCCGTTGGATCTAGTCGATTTTTGTCGGATGTGAGTAAATGAAATCCAGGCAAAGCAGGGTCTAAACCGGTTATTCTTCCTAAACGACCGGAAGTTATCGAACTCCCGACGTTACCAGCTACATGCGCTCCAAGAGAGTGTCCTTCGTAAAATAAGAATGAAAATATAAGTAATACGAAATAGTTATGTACTGAATTCACGATAATAATACGTACCAAGAAAATGAATATTTTCGGTTTCAATACCAGTTTCAGCGACTAAAAAGTCAATAAATTCAGCGGCTGTTCTTCCTACTCGTTCCGTATTACGCATTGGTCCAAGATAGAACGTACTCGCAGCCAGGGGTTGCCAATCGACCATAATAACATTATAGTCATTATATTTTAAATATTCTACACAATTTTATAACAAGCATTTACAAAACGTATTGACTTTTTGCAATCATGTTCTCAGATATTCAGTTAATATTTCATTACCGTCTTTCATATTGACTAGGCCAGCACTCATTGCACTTGATTTCCATCCATGCGTTATAAATTTAGTTTGACTAGATGGATTAAAACTAGACTTGGAAAGTAATTTGGTATCATTCGTATATAATTGAATACCATTTTCTGAGGCGGATCTTGAAATATAATCGTATTTTAAATGAATTATTAAAATATATTTTTATAAATCTATACATATGTATATACTTTAAATTATTAATTTTACCGCGTATAAAGAATGTAAGAAACTTGTGACTCGTCGAAAATGCCTCGCTCATCGGTTTCTGGCTGTTTTAATACTGCAACCTGCGGTTGACCGTTTCCATCGGGAATAAAAATCCAATCTTCTCCGTATCCGTCATATCTTTGTCGCAGACCACTATCCCATGCTTGACAAATTACAAAATTAAATAAAACAATGGATGCGACTACAATACATGACGACAGATTTACTACAATCACTTTTCGCATTTTTAAAAAGCACCACATTTGATATTTGAAGTATTGGGAACGATATCAAAATAATTACGACGGAAGTCACATGCGAATAAATATTTAAACGCAAATGTCTATGGATTGTTCTGTTTGTACTAATTGTTTAGTAAAATCCTCATGTGCAGGGTAGGATCTTCTTATAAATGCTGGCACAAACCCTCGTGTGCCCCAGTTTCCTTTGTTTTATCTGTATTCCGGTATCATATGTGCGGAAATACTGTCAAGTAGCTATTTGGCGGTTCCTTAAACATTGTAATTGTATTCACAGAGGTGCAGGTTTTTGCCCAATTAACTGCTGGATATGCTGGCTCTTTTCGTATCGCGTTAAAACCGTAACGCATACGCGATATTAAACAGGGCTCTTATTTCCCGCCCTGATAATTACTTTTAAGTTGTTTCACTAATCATCTAGGAAGTCATCCATTTCTTTCAAACTAAATGAAAAGCGATGGTGTTTCTTGACAAACGTTCTTTTAACAAGGAAATAAAATTAAAGCGAACAAAAAAGCTTATACGAACACAAAATATATTATGATACAATGTTATACAACATATTTTTTATAATTAAGTCACAATTGTTGAATTTTTTATATTATAGTTAACGATTTAAGATATACAGCGTACTTATAAATTTAGACCTGTGATTTCATTATTCAGATCAATGTTGTCAACCATACGTTATTATTAAAAAGACAGTCGATCTCTCTTTATAACAATGGGCATTTTTGACATTAGAAGTTTCTGAAAAAATGTATAACAAAAGTCGCATTAGTTTTGTATGATATTAGCACTTGTTAGATCGAATGAAGAATTGAAAAATATTTACTATTTGGCTCTATAGTATATCCAAATTCCCCGTCGCCAAAACAACCTACTAATGGTATCTTCGGAAAATATTTTTTGAATATCGAAGATTCCACATTGCATTCGGCGAACATATTTTGTCCACGCTCGCAACACGCGAACATAAAACCCATGGAATGTTTTCTCAAAGAAACAAGATCCTTAAATGCTTTTAATCTCATTTCGACTAGTTGCTTACTGCAGTATTTTTTATTAATAACCACAGACCATGAATCAACTGATCCAGATAAAATAACTGCAATGCTATATGCCAATTGGGGGCAATTTTCACTTTTAAAATTCTTCGAATTACATATATATAAGTCGTGCACTACTCCTCCCCATACAGAAGGTTTAACTGCATGATCACTAAATATTAAAACACAGTTATATTATTTTAAAGAATCTGTGCTATTAAGTACAATATAGATAAAAATTTTACCATCTTTCTAATAACATTTTTGTAATTGATTTTGTTGAATCACGCCCTTCTAAATTACAGAAAAACAAAAGACATTTGGGCCTATCATTTTCACATCCCTCAAAAGCTGCAAATAATTGTGAATAATATTGTCCAGTAAAATTTTTTTTACAGCTGATAACTTCTATTGTTGTACCAGGTATTTTAGGTAAAAATGCGCATACTACATTGTCCGAAGCCTCTTCCATTTCTTTGTTGTTAAAGACTACGCCATAAGTGCCCAATGTTATTACAGCACAGTCTTTTGGAAACAGTGTACAGTGGCAATCTTAGAAAAATTAAGATACAATCATTAGAATCAGAGTACGTATATGCATTCTATCAATAATAAGAGGTATACATATCCTTGAAATAAAAAGTTGGAACATAATCAAATCACATATACCTTCCTTACATACTGAATGACATGATTTAAAAACTAATCCTAATGCTGGTTTGCTCTTTAATTTGTGAACAATTCGAGTTTTATAATGTATTCCAGTTGAAGCAATACCATAACGTGTTAAAAAGGTATCACCTCCTCTAGTTCGTTTTTCATCATTCGCCACTTCCATCCAAGATCTGGAACGTCAGGCACTATATATTAGAAAATTTTACAAAACTTCTATGAAAACGAGAAACATGTCAGTGTTTATATATGAGAAAGTAAGTGAAAGATTACAGGAAGATTTGCCTTTCCTAAAACATACTCTTTCCAGGTCATTGTGAAGAAAATGTTTTATTTTTCGCAGAGAATATAAAAGTTGAATGAAAATTACCTGCAAACCATTGAAGCGTTTAATAGATCCATTCCATTCAAATATTTAAATACAATGCTTAAAACATCATAGGTTAAATATTTGTCAGTGTCAAATACTTTTTCTTTGTTAGTGTTTGATGTAACCTTAGCATTTTTATAGCACCTTTTCTTTGGTAAATCCCCCATTTAGCTAACCGTATAATTTAATAAAACTGTTTTTTTTTTTATACAAGATATACTCTTCTTTGTATAAAGTGCATCAAACGCATAGGTGAACTTAAATCGTTGTCTCTGTTTTTACCGTCGCATTGTGTCTGCTTATGTCACGAACAAGTGGAAATAAACAGATTACCCCTAATGTTTATCCCTTTTATTTATATTTTGACTTAATGTTTTATAGATAAACTTATTCTGCGTATTAAAGTAAGCGATAATGAAAAATCATTGTTCTGGAATGATCATTCTGATTTAGGAAACCAGAGTTTTTGCAAACTGTCATAGAAACCCTACCAAAGACATTGATGCACTTTTGCGGAAAAAAGAAATAACGTATGTGTAATGGTGAATGCTACCACGTCGTATGTAAATTATGATCTCCCGTTGGCAATTATAGACATTTCGAATGTACATATATACATAAATATACATATATATTTATAGTTAAACTTGTCTAGTTTAACTAATAGGCCTGATGGAAATCGAAAACAAAGTAATAATTTCGTCAAATGATAATGGCAATGCTTGTCGTGTTTGCCTTGGGACGGATCAAAATAACCAATACATTTTTGATGCTAAACGAAGTGATACGGATAAAAATTTGATAGACCTGTCTGAGAAACTTCGTTTGTGCTGTGGTGTAGAGGTCAGTTTAATTTCTCAGCTTTTTTTCCTGCTTGATTTTTGATTCCTAATACTCTTACTAATGTAACGTGCATTAGTCAGATATTGGAAAATGATGGTTTACCTTCCACTATTTGCACGAAATGCATATTAAAAGTTAACGATGCTCACGAATTAAGAAAACAGTGTCAGCAATCTGATATTCAATTAAGAGCATTATATGGAAAAGTAGGAAAACTATGTAATATCAATTTGAGTGAGACTACAAAAGTAAGTATTTAGACATATACGAGTACACACAAAGTAGGATTATAACATTATTTTCTCCTTCGCCAGGACCAATGTTGTCAGACTGATTATTGCTTTACTTCTAACTTCATCAAGGTGGAAACTGACGCACATTCCACAATGGGTTACAGTCCTATTCCAAGTGCAATTTGTAACTCAAATATTGAAGACACGAAAAGTTGTGAAACTATTTATGAATCTAAATCTGAGACAGAAGCAGAATGCAACACTATCTTAAATAAACAAAATGCTTATGCTAAATGCAAACAAATGGAATGCGAAAGAAATGTTACAGGAAGGGAAGCTTGTCGAACGAGAAGAGTGACAATGTTTAAAAGAGTGACATCGATGGAAAATTTAAAAAATCACAAAGAAAGACAAAGGAAGTACATAAAAAAGAATACAAATGTTAAACGGAATGATGATTTAATAGATATTAAAAAAACCAATTCTCAAGGTCCCTACAATTGTCCAAAATGCACTAGATGTTATTCTAGTAAGAGATCTTTGGACAGACATGTAATAACTCATAGTGAGAGGAAATTTACATGTGAAAAATGCGACAAACATTTTTTTCAACTTGATAAATTGGTACAACACAATAAATTACATGTAGTCAAAGAAAAAGCTAAACCAGTATTATGTAAAATATGTAATAGAAATTTTAGAAAAACTGACACTATGGTAAGGCATTTAAATGTTCATAAGAGAATCAATCCTAAGGAGGTTCTCTCTATATTAAAAGAAATTAGAGATAAAAGAAAATTAGAAAATATACTTGAACCTGAAGTAAGCATTGCTGAAGTTGAAAATAATAATGACAAAGAGGAAGCAGAAGAAGTATTTACACCTAGCAACAGTACTAGTTCAAATGTACTAGTAAATAAGATATTAAAGACTAAAAATGAAGAGTTTAATTCTAGTTTAACATCTTTGAATATTAGTACTGAAAATGTAAATTCTGTTGATCATGAAAGACTTTACCAATGTAAATATTGCGCGGCTCATTGTGCGAATGAAAAATTACTTCAGAAACATTTACAAATTCATGTTAAAAAGAAATTTGTTTGCAATGTATGTAATATGAAATTCTTCCGTCAAGATAGATTAAATAGTCATAAAAGTCGATATGGACACGACGAAGATGCAGCAACGTTAGAAGTGCAGAAGCCATTCGACGATAGAGCGGTCATTAAATTGATAAATACTTGGATCAGGGAAGAGCTCGATTCGGACAATGAAGAAAAGGGATTTCCTTGTAAAGTTTGTGGAAAATCGTACGATACAAAAAAGTCTTTATCGAAACATCAATTAAATGCGCACAGTACAGAAAGAAATTGTATGACTTGCGGTAAAATATGTATTTGCGATGAGAAAGAGAAAGACCAACAGAAATCGGACGAAAGATTAAAATTATATCGGTGTAGCGAGTGTAATAAATCCTTCGAGAAAGAAGTGAAATTGCAGAAGCATATAAGGATACATGAACGCGCTAGAGAACAACAGGACGTGAATTTTAAACGATTTTTATGTCATATATGTAGCAAGACTTTTAGACAGAATACAGGTCTTATGTTTCATATGAGAACGCACACCGGATACAAGCCTCATGTATGTAAATATTGTGGAAGGGGATTCACGTCGAATTCTAATTGTATCAATCACGAAAGGACTCATACTGGCGACAGACCGTTCGTTTGTCATTTCTGTAGTGCAGCTTTTGCCAAGTCGTGTACCCTTAAAGCACACATTACGACGCACACTGGAGAAGCAAATTATCATTGTAAAACTTGCGGTAAATCGTTCAGAAGGTTGAAGTACTTGAAGGAGCATAAGTTCACGCATACGGGTGAAAAGCCATACGCTTGTAAGATATGTGGTACAGCGTACAGTCATTCCGGTAGTTTATTCGTGCACGAAAAGAAATGTAAAGCACAGTATAGCAGCTATCAATCTAACACGGCACAAAATACGCAAACCTATTGCGATTCTGAAACATCTTCGCCAAATGCAACTCCCATCATCACGGTTCTACCGCAAGTGCATTTAAGTAATACTAACGTGATTAATTCACAGAGTAACAAAACTTATATCGATAATATTCAGAGATTAAATTCTCAGACCATCACTAATATGAATTCGGTTCATACGTCGGATTTACATGTTCATCCGAATTCAGATATTTCTGATGTTTCTTTAGCTGTTAAGAGCTTCGCGCTCATCGGGCAAATGTTTCAATCGTAAGTCGAAACATGAATGATTGAATTGCAAATTGACATATTTCTGTGATAAATTTTTATTTTACACGAGCATAAATATATTTCAATTATTAATTAAATGAAATGTATTTCTCATTGACGAAGGGAAAAGAAATAAATAAGTCTGCAAATGTTTCTTTTATTGTATTTTTAAGAAGCATTATACCCGTTGTATATATTTTATACATTTTAAAATATATAAAACATGCGAATGTGTTTAAATAAAAATACAAATGTTCGTCTTCATTTTATTAAGCTTCTTATTATGCATAGATATGTATAGACACGAATCTTCGTTGTAAAGCAATCTTGACGTATACATAATTGCCGATTCGCCTTTAATATGGTGGATCTGTGTAATGCAGCATCTTTTCCGTATGAAATTGACAAAGTACGATGAAGTGTTGCGGCGGTGGTGAAACGTGTCGTTTTTTTTAAATGATATGTGATATCAATGACTTTTGACTTATTTAAATTGTGCTCAAACTATCCAACTATCTTTCCTTTAACCATCTATACGTAACGAGTGAAATATTTATGTCAATAGTAGTTCTTAGAATTGATTTCATATTGCCGCAAAAAGTAGCGAATGTTCGATAGATTAAATGATATTTACCTGATAAATTAATATTAAACCATTTTTGTTTGATCAACTCGTTAATGTGTCAATAACATTTTAATGTAACAACAAGATACTTTACTTTAGAACTACCCAGTGAGTTGTTAAATAAAGATGTCATTCATGCGGTGAAATTTGTACGTTGCACGTGAAAAACTATGTGGTCAGAAATTGTAGAATACTTAAAAGATGCGTCTTTAGTGGCAAAAATACAAAATTACTTTGGTGTCGAGATACATTATACGCAAGCCGTGAAAGAACATTGTAAGCATAATTTATGTACAGAGACGCGTGATACTAATTCCCAAAATCTTAAACACATTTCGAATAGTTGTCAATTAAAATTTAAAGAATCGAAAGAAAATGGTTTTATTACACCGGAAAAGAAATACGATGATGCGGCGAAAACGAATACACATAGAACAAGTGGTAAACGAGAACAGTCATCGATCGTTAGTAATTCGAATTATACCATAACTAACTACTTTTGGTATTATTTGTTCTTATTTGGAACAAATTTAGGAGATGAAATATTTTATTCTACATTTATACCTTTTTGGTTTTGGAATATCGATGGTGCTGTAGGTAGAAGAGTTGTTTTAGTATGGGCTATTGTTATGACAACAGGTACGTAATCGCGTTTTAGCAAATATTATTTTTGAGTATCGTAACTATATCAGCGAAATGTTTGTATAGGTCAGATATTAAAAGATGTTATACGCTGGGCAAGACCATCGTGTCCACCAGCAGTTCGATTACAATCGAAGTGGTCAGAGGAATACGGGATGCCATCTACTCATGCCATGATTGGTATTTCAATTCCATTCAGTGTAGTATTATTTACAATGAATAGATATATTTATCCTGTTTCTATTGGCTGGACAATTGCTATTCTGTGGTAAGTGATGTGTGTTATTCTTCGACAATAGGCTGATTCAAAATTAACAAAAGATTTTAACTGTCGTTATTTATTTAAAAGGTGCACACTTGTGTGTACGAGCAGACTTTATTTGGGTATGCACACAATATTGGATATTCTAGCAGGTATAATATTAGCCGTTGCATTAATGATTCCGTTAATACCATTGGTAGATAATATGGATTATTATATCCTTTCAAATATTTGGGCAGTAGCAATTTTGATTGCCATTAGTATAATTGTTATAGTTTATTATCCATGTAGTAATAAATGGACACCAACCAGGTAAATTAATCGAATTTGCATTTTATGAATGCACAAAAGCAATTATATATACTTGGTGTTTTTCTTTTTATTGTAGAGGTGACACAACTATGGTAGTGTCTGTTACTACTGGAGTTCATTTGGGAGCATGGCTTAATTATAATACTGGAGCTATGTTAGCTCCTACAACATCACCACCATATCACATTATATGGCCATCTTATTCAATGTTCGGCTGCATGATACTTAGAACAATACTTGGATTTAGCTGTGTTCTTGCAACAAGAACTGTTTGCAAATCTCTTAGTTATAGAATAATGTGTGCCATACTGAATATTAATTCTAAGGATCTTATGAGAAGTAAAAATTATTCGGAAGATAAAAATAAAGTTCTTGTTGATCTAGTCCACAAATATGTGACTTGTTTTATGATAGGTATAAATACAGTGTATTTCTTACCAAATGTGTTTTCCATGATTGGAATCCAACGACCGACATTTTACACGGAAATATAGAGCATCATTTTCAATTGTGAAATTGGTGCACTTCTTAACTTTATGCATTTCCTTTGGTACTGTGTGCTAGAATATTGAATTATTGTTATTGTATAAAATCATTCCAATTCCAGGGTTTGTGATATTGTTTTTATATACATAAATTACTGCTATACATTACTGTTACAATGTATTAGTCAGGAGTTCGCTACTACTTTATGTACGAAAAGCACAAATTTTACATTGTACTTGTTGATCAAATTTCCATTGCATTATTCATGTCCATTAAAATTCTACTTTTATGGATAAGAGAAGTAGATTGCAACAGTGTGAATAATAAATTTTATACTTTAGCTTTTATTCCCAATATAAATAAGTGTTACAATGTTTTTTTGTTACAATAAAATAATTAATTCAATTTAATTGTTTGGATATTATCTAAAATGCTTTCCACAGGCATATCTAATCTTAATATCTGTAAAAATACAAACAAAATATGTTGTAAGGAAATGTAGTTTACAATAAAATGTTTTCTCCTTCTATCTATTTCTTACCTTGAGATATTTGTCTAGGAAACATTCGGAATTTGCTACTTTTATGATATATGGAACTGATAAATCATATGTGAGATTAGTTCTATCAACAGTAATTAAAATGCGATCTTCATCAAGAAAAACTTCTACCTCTTTACTAGTAACCTATATTAAACAAGAGCGTATAAACTTGCATGCTATTATTAACTGAAAATAAGGAATTACTTAAATTACCCCTTTAGGCATTTGAAATAAGCCAATTAAGTGTGTAGGTGCTCCTTCTAAAGGTTGTTTCAGTAATACATAATTTTTTGAAGAAATATTTTCCTGCTGATTGATTTTATCTTTTTTTTCACAGCTAGTTGCGGTGGAAGATTGGATCTCTTCAATTAATGGTTTTTTAGCTTGCATATGAGTTCTTGGTTTGCGATTTTCGATTTTATGTTGTTGTAATTTTCCCATTACCTGAGTGACACACAATTAAATTTTACAATTACTTTAATCTAATTGCTGTTTAATTGCAAAACAAACATACTTTTCGATTTTTTAAAATCACATAATCCTCTGTATTTAAATTCTTATTAAACTTATTCGATATCCCATCCATTATCACTGATATTGTAAATAACAAAAAACTTTTGTTTTTCTGACATTTTTCAAAATATGCTGCATTGATTGCAACATCACATGTGAATGTAAGAGATCCACCTACAATGTTACACATGTTACATTATGAGATTCTTCTTTTATTACCAATTATTTATTCATTTTTTCTTTTTCTTTTTGTAAAATTCAGATACTTTTATCAGGTTCAAGCCTTTCACTTCCAATACTCATAGGTATTACAAAGTCAGAATTTTCTTCTGACAATATTTCAAAAAGTTTTTGTTGGGATATGTCGTCAGGTGGTGGTATTTTATCCGATGTACATATATTTAAAAACACCTTTTCTCTGGCATCAGTTTTTGCTTTTATACATATACCTAGAATATTTTATTTGCGTTATAAGTTATATATTTGATAAAAACGACTCATTTTAAAAACAAATTAAAATTACCAGGTGCGGGTTGAATAATAATGGAAGGTATTGAATCAGATTGTTTTGTCAAGTTATCATCCTTTTGCATATTTTCCTACAAAAATAAATTTCATTGATACTAATTTTAACATGGAATTTACATTAGTATTTTTACTTACAGGTAATATTAAACTTTTTGTTAAGATTGTGTCATCAATATCTAAAAACATTCGATTACTCATGATGATAAAATTTTTATTTATTTAAAATTGTAATAATATATGAGTCCACTATTTAACAATCTCAAATATTTTCATGTAATTTCTGCTTCGTTTCGATCGTACTTTTTCTGTAACATGTAAACATAACAATGATGATGACGCATGTGATCACGTGTTCGTGCACATAACCACAATAACTAAGCGACAGAGATGGACAAAGCGTTCTCGTCCGTGCTTGAAGAGCAAGAAGATACAGAAATACACAATTCATTGGTAAAGTTACTTAAACTACGTGATTACTAGTGCTCTATTGATTTGGTTATTGAAAATAGTTTAAGTTATATTAACCTAACTGTGGATAATCTTAAAAATTTGTGCAAATTAATTTAAAATGGCAAAACATATAAACATATCAGACGGATTAACTCTAAGGTAAATGATTATAAATTGTTCGCACAATAATTGAATCATCAAGTGTTTAAGAATAAAGACTTTATTTAAATATTTGTTTTAGTGATTTAACTTTACAAGAAGGACTTGTACTTGAAATTGATGATGATTACAAAGAGATGAATGATGAAGAATTTGCTTATTCCACGGATTTACCATTAAATAACAATGAGATATTAACTCTTCTAAACATGGATGATTTTCAAGACGACGACGACGACGATGATTGTAACAATAGTCCTGCGACAATCTGCGCTATCAGCTTTGATGTACTAAAAACTAAAATGACTGACATTTTTGGGAGTGGAAAGGTAAGTTATAGTTGATACATGTTATTAGTATATTGTTTATTTTTGTAGTCAAATTTTTTTATACTTAATGTTATTTGAAGGTCATGAAATTAGTAAAACAAAATGGTGTTGGAAATGTTGTGCCATATGACGCAAAAGTCACTATCAAATATGTAGGGCATTTTGAATATAGAGACGAACCATTTGATTCTAGTTTTGCTCGTGGAGGTACAGAAACTTTCTGCCTTAATCGTGGCATGCTAATATCTGGTTTAGAGATTGGTATAACAACAATGCGAAAACATGAAATAGCTGTATTTATTATACATCCTGATTTGGCGTATGGAAAGTATGGTTGCGCTCCTCGTATTCCCCCAAACGAAGAAATTTTATTCGTTGTACATTTGGTTGATTATGTGGATAATGGGTCTATCGAAGCTTTTGAAAACTTGTCTTTGGAAGAGAAAAAGCAACTTGTAAATATTATTAAGAGGGTAAAGGCTAAGTTTAATACTGCCAAAGATTACTTTAATAAACAAAAAATTAAGCAGGCTATAAGAGAGTAAGTTATTTTTCTTTTTTTAATAAAATATTTGCATATCAATGTTACAATTACTATTGTATACATTGTTAGCTATTCAAGAGGACTTCAATGGTTGGAGGAAGCTGAATTACAAAATGAAGAAGAAGAAAATGAAGCAAAGAATTTACTTTCAAAGGGTTACAATAATCTTGCAGTTTGTTTCAACAGACAAAATATGCCGCGCCGTGCTTGTTGCGCGTGTAATCGAGTATCTATACCTACAGCTAAAACTCATTTTAAGTATGTTATTTTCAAATAAATTTTAAAAAATTTGTGCCAGTGTGCATTTTATATTTGTTTTTTTAGTTTTGGACGAGCATTATGGAAAATTGGAGAATATTCGAAAGCAATGGAAAAGTTGCAGCTTGCTCGGAAATTGGAACCTAGAAATGAAGAGATTATTAAAGAAATTAGAATTGTGAGGCAGTAGTAACAAAGAATATACATTATTTTGGTTTATTTACTTTTATCTGTTTCAGGTTAATGAAAAGCAACGGCAGTATTTAGACGTGGAGAAGAAATTGTGGAGAAATAGCATAAAATTTGGGGATAAGAGGGAAAAAAGTACTTCTGATTTCGAAAAAGTTGTTCGTAATATCTGTGAAACTTTCTCTAAAGATGATCAGGTATTAAGACTACCGCTTCCTGATTCCTTGACACCAGAGGAGGATAAATGTATACGTGCGCAAGCCGCTGCTTTTGGTCTTACGGTTACCACGCAACAAAGATACGGTTGTGAGACAACGTACATTAACAAACCTACTTATTAGAATACGCAACTGTTCCTTATAGGTTTAAAATAGTATTTTTATACTTTTGTAAAAAATGTTGCACTTTCATCAAAACGTCTTTCAACGTAAAACCTTTAGATAATTTTCATATATATACTTTCATTAGCGACGTAGAAAGAATATTTTACATTCATAGTTTATTATAGCGTGGCAAGATAAAGGAATTATCAAATAGAAGGTATAAAGATTCTGTTCGTGAGAAAGTAGTGGATCTGTGGTGTATATAAATACTGGTAAAGTATGGTAAAGTCACTTAAAGATTTGCATTAGTTGTAGATGAGTCTTCTGAAAGAGGTTTCTCGACTTCGTTCCCAAATCGAACTCTATACTTTCGTCTTACGAGATTCCACTCGACGACATTGTCGATTCTAATTGAATCTTTGAAAGATAATTGACTTTCCAGTGGGCTCGATCGAAGCAATGGGAAATTAATGGCGTCACGTTGCTGGGACAATATTCCGTTGTCCTATATGATAAAAAGAAAACTCGTTGACATTTTTTTTTACTTACTTATCATCAATCTTTTACATACCTGGATAAATGGATGCCCTGTGAATAAGCGCGTTACCCCAGTTTTATGTTTGCGTCTTTTACATGCTTTTCCAATATATGGAATCCAGGAAGTAACAAGATTGAATGGTGAGGGTGCAGTTCGTGTCCTTAAAAAGGACAGGTGTTCCGATTTTCGTTACACTTACAGTAAAGCGTTTCGTTTGTACGAGATACAAAATCAATTTCCATTATTGGGCTCTAACCCGTCAAGGATTAAGCAACTATTCCCTCTAGTGGACTAGTTTACTGTGAATCTAATTTTCTGATAATTTTACTTACTTTTGCATTTTACGAATAAGTTTGCTGAGTCCATACTTCCACTCGATATCGCTTTGTGACTGAATATTTTGGTATGTGTCGCTCATCATCGCGATTAGCAGATTGATTAGTACAATAACGCTAACCAACATGTACATAGAGAATGACACCTGTTAGAAGACGAGAGGATTGGTCATCGATCGATGAGTTTTAAGTCAGAGTTCTCCGTTTCACGAATTATTGATCTCTTATATGTTACACAGAGAATTGACGTACACTGATACCCTTAATGTACGACCTTTACTAAGTGGATTATGCATGACTAATACTAATCGTGAATATTGATCTGACCTTAAAGAAATATATCGTCCAACTTGGTTGCATCTTTCGTTTTAACGATACCGTGAAGTCGTCCGTGTCCTTCTGGCCGAATATAGCGAAGAAAAGATTTTCCGTAATATCAATGGGATTTACTTTCACTGAAAGAATGTAATTAAGTGTCTAGAATAGTAAAATATGTTCTCGAAGGAACGCAAAGATCGCCGTCTTAACGTATCGTGCCTTCGCAGTTATCATGATTCATTTTGCGTGAATTTGCGATTCGATCGTTGCGTTCCAATCGTTATACTTATATAACTGCCATTGATTGAAAGAAAGGGATGTATACAGCATGAAATGCAGAACATGCGATGGAAATGAAAGAGAAGGACGGGAAGAATAATAAGGATAATCGTCAGATCGGAATGGGAGCATGATTTTAATGATCTTCGGTGAATTTTAAACGTTTCGAATGATATCGATTTGAAGACGTCGTGATATCTCGTGCGAGTGATCCTAATCGATGAAGATCGATGAAGATGGCGTGTCACGGATCGATTAGTAGTTAATCGAACGGCAGACGGTCGATGCACCGATCTCGCGATACGATTCGATCTCGCGAATACGCGTTCGATATTGTTATTTTGTAAGCGTCGTGATTGTTCGGCCAGCAAGCATGCACGCGTGCACTGAGTAACAATATTTCATTGTCACGGTGGAGTCGGTTTGTTGGTTTCTAGTGTAACACTCAAGGACGAAAACAGTACGTGGGTGATTGTACACATAGTGACTAACCAGCGAAGGTATGCTCGGTACCTACGCATTGTTGCTACTCTCTTCCTATAAAACAGCAATGGTAAAC
Source organism: Xylocopa violacea (assembly GCA_963969225.1). Lineage (NCBI taxonomy): Eukaryota > Metazoa > Arthropoda > Insecta > Hymenoptera > Apidae > Xylocopa > Xylocopa violacea. Next base: position 22,388,353 of record CAXAJV010000014.1, read on the forward strand.
GTCGCGTCAATGCAAGAAGAGGTAATAGGTCCGCGAATAATGGCAGGATCACAATACGATTCGATCTATTTGGACGTTTATTTCGATAAGAATTATCGTGCGATACGAGTACAGACTGTACATCTCGATATTGGAAAAGAACGATAACATCGTCCAATAATGCCTATTCGTTAATTAATATATCGATCGTAAAACGTGATCGATTTACGGGATAGAGGTAGGCGCAGTTTTATGTCCGACAGGAACACCGGCCAACGAGCTTTCCAAAGAACCCGTTAGGGGGTCGTGTTCCGTAGACTCTTTCGATTCTTCGGCGTGCTTCTCGATCTTCTCACCGTAAAGATCGGTATACTTTCGTCTGACCGCTTCCCAATCGACAACGTTATCAATCCTGACAGCGTTACTGAACGACAGTTGACTGCCGAGAGGGCTCAGGTGAACGATCGACAAGGCGACGCTGTCCTTGTGGGCCACCTGGCTCTTTTTCACTTTCGACAACCATTTCGCGCCCATTCTAGAGTGCGCTGAGAGCGCGTCGTTTCTTTGCAATTCCATCAAACGGACGAGGGAGGGTCGTTGCTTGTTCGCGGCACGTTTCTTGCACAATTTGTACAAATACTCCATCCAGGTGGTAAGAAGGTTCAATGGCGATGGCGCTGTGCTTGTCCTGCGCATCGATAAACGTGTCTGATCAATTTAGAATGTCTGCGAGTCGTTCGAGCGAACGAACCGAGAAGAGTGCGTCGAACGAACGTGCCCCGTTTAAATTCCGCGGGGGCGCAACGTTCGTCATCGCACCGATAATCGATATTGTCTTTATCTCGATTCTCGAAAGGGTACGCTTACGAGGGGAACCCAAGGGATATTTTAGCTGTGAGCAACGATTTTTTTTTGAATTCCTTACCTGTGCATGTTCCTAACCAGCTTACTCAATCCGTACTTCCACTCGATGTCGGACTGAGCTTGTATCCTCTGGTAAGTGTCGCTCATCATGGCAATTAGCAGATTAATCAGCACGACCACCGAGACCAGCATATAAATGCCGAAGGTCAGCTTGAAGAGAACTGTGGTCCATTCGGGCTGCACTGTTTCGACCTTGAATTGTTCGTGGGTCGTCTGACCGAAGATGGCGAAGAACAATAACTCAACGGCCAGTACGGGACTCATCCTGACTGGAAATACGTGGGAACGATACGTCTTGTGAAAATTCTTTGTACCTCGATCAGTATCATGTTCTTCAATCTGTCTTTATGTATATACTCGTATATGTTACATTTTTTTTTTATATACACACGTATATACATATGTATGTTTGCGTGTGAGTACGTGCGTGTGTTTCTGTTTGCCCCGAGGTTCTCGAGGTATGTACGGTTATCACTATGGCTAAAATTTACTAAAACGTAGGATAACACGTTATTCTAAGATTTCAGATCGAAGGAGCGCGTTTGCCGCGAGCGACCACTGAGAATTCCTGTCATGGAGGGGAGGACCAAAGGGAGCTGTATAGTGCAGAGTCCAAAGATTGGGGATAGTCATGCTGGTTCGAAACTTTTACGGACGCACGATGTACAACTGTTGAACTTCCCTCTATTTCGTGTTCGCGGCACTCTACTTACGTAAACTCCGAAACGACAGAGCAGGCTCGATTATATCTCGCGAAAACATGGCCGATCTTCGAGGGACACTACGAAAATCCCGCAACGAGATGTTACCTAAAATGTTTCGATGCGGCATTAGCGCGACGTGAGTTCAGTGTAGTACACGGCCGTCATGCGTTCGATAAATTTGTCAAGTTCGCGACTTCGGTAATCGAACGTTCGGTGGTACTCCGAGGCGAGGAAGACGGCTTCCTCTAGATCGGTGGCGTTGAACTTGCTGGTACCGTGGACGAGTTCGAAGCGGTCGGTCCGTTCTCCACTTCGTTCTCGTTGTCTTCGTTCTTGTCATCTTTGTTCGCTTCTTTTTCAGGTTCGTTCCCAGCCAGGGCCAAGTATTTCTTACGGATCGAGTCCCAGTCAACCACGCTCTCGATTCTCGTGGCGCTATTGAACGACAATTGGCTTCCAAGAGGACTCAAATGCACCACGGACAGGGTGACGCTGTCTTTCGGTCTGACCTGGCCTTTCTTCACTTTGGCCAGCCATTTAGCGCCCATCTTCGATCTAGGAGAGAGACGACTGGCACGCTGAAGTCCCATCATGTGGACCAACGACGGACGCTTTCGTTTCGCGGCGTGTTGCTTGCACACCTTGATGAAGTACACGATCCAAGTAGTGAGCAAGTTAAGAGGCGACGGGGCGGTGGTCGTTCTGCAACACGGAATCGCGTGTCCAGCCTATCCCGTAGATTTGTTTTCACGAGGAAGATTAACACGTGGCGACCGAGACACGCGCCGCGGAAGCGATTCTAACGAATGGTTAGGCTAGCGAAGTGGCGGACGTTTTATTTTTTCGTCTCTTCTTTAGCGTAGTTAAACGGAAATTAGATGGACATTTAAATTCTACCCGTGGGGCAGAGACGTCGATTCGTCTCGTTAACGAGTTTGGTACACGGGTTTGGCCGGGGCTTACCTGTGCATATTTCGGATCAGTTTACTGAGACCGTATTTCCACTCAATGTCCGATTGCGCCTGTATCCTCTGGTAGGTGTCGCTCATCATGGCGATCAGTAGATTAATTAATACGACTACCGAGACCAACATGTACACGCCAAAGGTCAACTTGAACAGGACCGAGGTCCACTGCGGCTGATCAGTCTCGACCTTCAGCTCGCCGTGGGTCGTTTGGCCAAAGACGGCGAAGAACAGATACTCGAAGGCGAGTACAGGATTCATCTTTACTGGAATTCGAGGCACACACGTTTCTTGATTGATCTTTATATTTTTTTTTTACTTTTTTTTTTATTTTTGCGCTTTCTCTCGTGACTGCTGCTTCGTGCCGTTAGCCTGGCTACTTGGTGGACTCGCTATGTATGGATGCGGGTGTGGTATATATAATATATATATCACATAACGTACATTAGAACGAACGAACGATCGAACGAACGATGAATGTACGAACATGCTCATGCTAATACAGACTGGCCATGCTTGCGAATAACGTTGTATGCATGCCGGACGTTCCACGTGAGCTTCGAGCCACGTCGTGTAACTTTTCTGTGTCGTTTTTACGTTCGAGACTTTTGGTACTTGTTATCGCCTGTCTATTCCGTTCGCTTTCTTTTTTTTTTTTTTTTTTTTTTTTTTCTTTTGCGTTAAGCCGCACAAATCCGCGACAACAAACTCGCGGGATGCATCGGAGGATCTACTAAAGCCAAGTGTGTTTTTATCGATCATCCGAATTGCGCGCGCTTTCCACGTGTTCTTCTCTCTACTCGTGTTCCCCCGAACGCACGGTGTTCACAATCGATTCGTTTGTTTTGGACGATGAGATGCAGCATGCAGACGACGAGCGTTTCTTTCGGTTTTTTTTCTCCCTCTCTCGCTTCCTTTCTCACTCTCTCACTCTCGCGTTCTCTAACTCTCCGTTCTCTCCTCACCGAGCATTCCAGATGGATCTCTTGCCGCGCTACGAGCACGAACACGTACAGTAGAAATAGAACTATTTACCGTGCGCATGCAAGGACAAGATCGGACGCTTCGCTGCTTCCCGAGATCGTGAGGAAATACACGCAAAGCGACCGCGACCTCGTACGAAGAGGAAAAGGTTCCTTTACAAGAAAAGGGAAACGTTCCCGAGGGACGACTTCGGACGGACAGGAGCGGGTTTCACAACTCGAGGACAAATTTTCAACGGTTAGAGATAGAGACCACGAGAAAAATAAAAAAAATTGGAGAGGGGTGCAAACGTCGGACGGTGCTCACATCGGGATCGAAACGTCCCAATGCTTGACCAGCCGAGCGCTTCTTCAGGCTCGCAGTTCGATTTGACCGATTAGCGACACACAATACACGCATTGCTCAAGACTCGAACAGCACGAGGAAGACAACATTGCTCTTGTACGTTTCATAGAAATGCAGAACGATGCACAACAGAGGCTGTGGAGAAACGCGCGCTCGATTGGCGCCTCCGTGAGATAAGAAAGAAAGCCGGGCGGTGGTTCGCCAACCCGCTCGGTGGGACGATCAGATCTCGAGATCGTGATCCGAGAACGAGATCAAGCCGTGGACACCGAGTGCAGCTGCGATTCGGACTCGCGAGCCGGGTAGACGGGATTCGGGAGTCTCTTTTGTCTGTCCTTTTACTTTTCCGTGCAAGCAGGTTTCAGGGAAATTGATCGTCGAAGAGGAGAGATGGTTGCTACCAAAATGTGGTCCTACAAATTTTCACGTTGCCCGTAAAGAATAACAGATGTTACGACGTAACTTGTTATCGTTACTTGGAACCTAAAAATTTGTAAAACTATATATTTGTTGTACGAGTAACTCGGGTTAAGTATCGTTAAATATTTGGATTGGAATACGGACAGTTTTAGCTTTAATGGAAATGTTTGTATGCAGGTGGTGAAAAGGCGTTCCACGCGCTGGAGGATTCTCGTCACAAGCCCGAACCACAGCGCGGGTTATACAGCGTAGTGAGAAACACTTCTCGCGACACGTTGCAAATATTTATGTTAATTGGAGTCAGGCAGCAGTCCCAGCAGGCAACACACATCGGGCAAACGCACAATGCAGACGATACGACACCAAGAAGAATCGTGTCCTGCATTCCGTTGTGCACGTGTCATTGCCATTCATTTCGCGTTCCGTTTTTGTTTTTTTCTTTTTTTTTTTTTTTTGGTTGCGATTCCCATAGAACGTTTTCAATCGACTTTTTTTTTTTTTAAAACTTACTATCTCGGGAGCTATCGTCACAACACTCATTCTTTTTCTTGTAGCGGCCGTAGCGACGAGGAGGCGCCGTCGATGGCGTCTCCATCATCCATTCCGTAACATTGGCCAACAAATCTATCATTGCAATTGATCCGATTATGCGTTTGTCTCGAGATAACGAGGCTGTTCTATGATATATTCGGGACAACGATAAGATCTTAGTCTCACTGTCTTCGACGTTACTAAATCATCGGAGACCAGTTTCGAGGGGGGGTGGTATCGAAACAATATTGATTTTACACTGTTATATAAGTCGCCTACGTTCGAAGCTCGTCTGGGTATTAAAATGTGTCGCGAAGAACAAGGAGTATGATCGTCAACTCGCTACCTTGCGATTGGACTAACTCGAGCGATTTTGAACGTTAGGTGCGAGCTTCTCAAAAGAGGAGAAGCGTCGAGTACTCGCGCGTTCTTATTCGTGTACTCGCGTATCGCATGTTCGCGGTCCCATCGACCGCGCCGCTAGCTATTTTTCTTTTCAGTTCTTTTTTTTTTCTTTCTGCAGGTTGGCTGCGATCGTATATTAATCCGAGGGATAAGACAGGGGGTAAAAGTCAGGAGGCTATTTCTTTGTCCCTTTCTCTCTCTCTCTCTCTATATGCTAAAATCTAAATAGAACAAAAAGGAAGAGATCACACGGCTAATCACGTGCGTCGAACTTACCGTCGTGGAAGAGCTCCTTCTTCCTTTTGTCCTCGTACGGCTGCTGGTTCTTAAAGGCCTGGTTCAGCGCGACGAAGTGCATCGAGAAGCCGAACACGAAGATGGCCAGCACGGCGAGGAATCTCGCGAGATCCTTCATCAGGTTGCCGATGATGATGGCCCACGGTCCGAACAGATGATGGAACGAGAGGAAGTCGAGGATCTGCACGCACGCCAGCAAGAAACTCAGAGCGAACAGCTGATTCCTGAGGTAGAGCAGTGTCGGCCAGTATTGTCGTTGAACGATCACGAAGCCCATCAGGTGGAACGCGACCCCGCAGATGCCGAAGAGGAGCACGGCCAGCTTGATCCAGCCCAGTCCGCTCTTGTCGCTGGGGTTGGTCAACTCGAAGAGCAACAGTCCGGACAGCATCACCAGTAGGCACCACTCGTACCAGTACGGCAATAAGCTTGGCCTTACCACCGGATATATAGGAATTATACCGACCAGCAAAAGGAAGACCATCAGATATATGTGAGAGGTGAGGTACGACATGAACTTTATGATGGGGACGTTGTTGTACTTGTGTCCGAGCGGCAAGGCGAACACCACCCAGACCGGCGGACAGATGAGGAACGCGATGAACAAGAGGATCGTCCTGAACGCGTTCCAGTTGAGGCTGCCCTGCCACAGCTCCTGAAGATAACGCTGCACCACCGTGTGGGCGATCACCTCCTTCTGCTCGTTCTCGATCAGAACGTCCAAGAACTCCACGTTCCGGCGATCCATCGACGTGAGAATCCTTCCGGCCGAGTCCGCGCCCGCGGCTAGGGCCAACAGTTCCGTGGCCATCGCCTCGCATTGTTTGCCGGCTGCGATCAAGTCTTTCGCCCTCTCTTTCTCCTTCTCGGACAGTTTCATGTAGATGTTGGAGAGTTTCGCGGCCGTGTCTACCGGCGCCGGCGATACCAGCACGAACTCCTCGATCGGTTTGTTGTTGTTGTTCTTGCTGCAGACCATCATGTTATACACGAACTGAAAGACCAACGAGTTCGAATCGATCGGATGCACCGGGAACAAAAGTCGAATGGTTTTAAAGGGCAAGACAAGCGGGGAGGAGGGGGGGGGGGGCAAGCGGTGTAAAAGAGAAAAGTTGGCGATCGCGTGCTAGTTATCTAACGTTGGCACTCGCCACAATTTATTGGTTCGGGTGGAACGATGATCGTTGGTCGCGTTAGAAAGTTTTCGAATTTCGTACTGCACCAAAATTGCCTACGTGCTGTATACGATGCTCGAGTTTCGAGTTTCGAGGGTCGAGAGTAAAGGGACCGGGGGCAGAAGGAACGAAGAGGGAAGGAGAAAAAGAAGACCGCGACTTCCTCGCGGGGTCCTCGCTTACCCTCTTATCCTCCATCAGAGCGTAGGTATCGTGCTCCTTCTCCATGAGATACTTGAGCACGTCGTTGTGGCCCTCCGAGGCGGCGAACCAAATCGGCGCGCTCCCGAGATTGGTCTCGCTCTTCGGAGAGGCCCCGCTTTCCACCAGCAATTTAACAACATCAAGATAACCGGCGCGAGCGGCGCAATGCAGCGGCGTCCAACCGTTTTTATCGGTCGCGTTTATTTCTGCCCCCTGACCAAGCAGAACCTCCACCATCTGGTAGTGGCCGTGCGTCGCGGCGATGTGCAGACCGGTTTTACCGTACCGATCCGAGCTGTGCAACAATTCGGCCGATCTGCTCAGCAGAAGGCCCACCACCGTGATGTGCCCACCGAAACAGGCCAAATGGAGGGGATTGAAACCGTTTTCTGTTGTTGCTGCCTCCACCTTTAGATAGGCATCTCTATCCTTAGCTTATCATCGTTAAAAGAACCCTCGAGTGGCCCGTGCAGGATCAATGATTGCGGTCAGCTCGCTCGCTGGATCGTGCGCGCGTGATCGACGTCGGAACGTCGAAGAATATTGATCGTGCGCGGACCGTATCGTATCGATTCCCTTCATTTGTATACCTGCACACCAGCCGAGTTCAAGAGTAACCGTACGACGTTTTCGTTCCCAGAGTAAGCGGCCAGATGCAGAGGCGTCATTCCGGACTCGCTTCCCAATTCTCCTACCAGAGAGCCGCCCGTTGGAGGATCGGACTTTACCGTCCCAGGCACGTGGGTGAGCAGCTCTCGGACGGTATCTAAAAGCACGAAGGGAATACTTGAAGCTCGTATACACTGGCCAACGCATCGAGTATCGAGGACAATGAACGAGATGCTCGTCTCACGTGGAGAACGTTCGACCGCTTACCAGCTTGACCGAAGTAAGCTGCGACGTGAAGAGCGGTAACGCCCAGCTTCTTGCTGGATATACGAAGGGACTGGGAGGTTCTCATCACTTCTAACACCTGACCGTGTCCGTGTTGCGCGGCCAAATGAACCGCGGTGAATCCCGCTCGATTTTCGTCCGCGCACGAAGCGCCCGCTCTGACCAACGCTTTCACCACCTCCGCGTGTCCCCCTTCGGCCGCCAGCTGAAGCGGTGTCGCCTCGGTTAACTTGTTCCTCGCGGAGATGACACCTTGCCGGTCGAATTTCATCAGCTCCTCGATCACCCGCACGCTACCTTGCATCGCCGCTATGTGGGCGCAGGTATTCCCGTCTTTGGTGCAAGCCATCACCAAACTGGGATGCCTCTGGAGGAACAGCTGGGCCACTTCCGCGTAATTGTTCATCGCTGCCGCGTGAATGGGCTTCTGGCCCTGATCGTCGGTCGCGTCTATGCTCGCCCCGAGTTCCAGTAGAAGCTTGCACACCTCCAATTGGCCGGCTCCCGCCGCCAAGTGAAGCGGAGTCTGTTTTCTCAGCGTAAGAACGTCTATCGCAGCCCCGTGGTCCTGCACGAGGAACTTGACGAGATGCGAGTAGCCGTTCATCGCTGCCAGGTGCAACGCGGTTCTACCGACTCTGGACTTGGAATTTATGAACGCTTTGTTCGCCAGCAACGCGTCGCATACTTGAAGGTAGCCGTGTTCGGCGGCCAGATGAAGGGCGGATCTGCCCTCCAGATCGAACACGTCCACCCTCGCGTGATTCGCCAGCAGAGTGGTGACCAGCTCCATGTGGCCGCGGTGAGCGGCGATCAGCAGCGGTGTCCAACCGACCGCGCTTTGACGATTCAACGCTTTCTGTACTTCCGTGGCCGACATGCCGCTTATCATCTCTGATAGGACCTCATTGTTTCCAGCTAGGGCGCAGTAGTGGAACGCGGTTTCTTGGGCCTGCTTTGTCTGCAACGACTCGTCCGCCCCGCCGTCCAAGAGGGCTCGAATAACCGCTCGGTCGTCGCCCGGTGTACCAACTTCCGGCGGCTCGATCTGCGCTGCATAATGCAGAGCACTCGCTCCCTCGTTTGTCAAACTGTTGACGTACGCGGTCGCCGTTTCCGCACCTTTCTTCGTTTTCACGAACTCGATCAGGTGTCTCACCACGTCGGCCTTGCACCCTCTGCAGGCCAAGTGCAGCGGTGTTTCCCCGTTCTGCGGGAAAGCGTGTCATTGCCGAATAGGAAGGAGCGAGGCGCAGAAAAATGACGATTCATTCGACATTCGAAATATCGTACTTGTTATTGAAGATTAGAACGTTTAAAATTGCATTCTCGACAAATACATTCCTGATAAGTATCGTACGATAAACGTCGTTTGTAATTCGCGAATGGTGATATAACACGTAACATGCCACATCATTCTTACAAAAAACTACGATTACTCATAGCATTCAAATTCGTATTTGGAATACATTTTTCACTTACGTCACCGTTGCAGCAAATGAGCGACACGACTTCAGGTTTGATTCTCTCAGCCGTCGAGAGGAAACTCGAGAAAATATAGAAAAAGAAGGATGAATCGAACCTTCGATTTGTACATGGGGTCCCCGCCGTCCTCCAGTAGAAGCAATAACGTCGCCAAGTTCCCGTGTCTCGCCGCTACGTGCACAGGCGTCTGACCGTCGTCAGTGGTCAAATTTGGTCCTGCACCGGATTTCAATAGCATCAGCGCGCATCTGTCACCGTCAGGCACCCTGGCTGCTATGTGAAGAGGTGTTTCCCGGAGCTTTCCACCCCGAACATGAACTTCCGCCCCGTACCCCAACAGGGTTTCCACCACCGCGGGTTTCGCATTCTCCACGGCTATATGCAACGCCGTGTAATTGTCGTTCGTGGTAGCATCCACCTGTACAGCAATCAATGCCAATCGTAAACCAATCGCTGTCCATCTTTCAGATTCAACACGCTTGGTCCGGAATGTTGTGGACAGTAGCTAATCTGTAGCGCTACGATATGAAACCGATAAAACTTTACGCACGCAAAGCGTAAAATGCAGTGCGATGTTTGCAAACAGAAAAAGAAAACATTATCACGCGGTATCGTTCGTGATAACGAACCAGAAGTGGATGCGAGATTATTCGCTTATACCTTTTCTCCTCGTTGCAGGAGTGTGCTTATGATGCCAACGTGGCCGTACTTGGCCGCGGTATGAATCGACCTGGCGCCACGCTTGTTCGGCATGTGCAAGTAGACACCCTTTTTGAAGAGCATCGTCGCGCACTCCGAATGACCGTTCAACGAGGCGATGTGCATCAGCGTCGACCCGTCCTTGGTCCTCTCGAATATGCTCGCCTTGAACTTGTCGGCTAGCAATTCGATAATGGAAGCGTGCCCGTTCTCCGCCGCCAGATGCATGGGGGTGCGATCCTGATGATCCGTGATGGAGGCGGACGCTCTGACACCGTAGAAGTACTTGACGAGGGTCTCGTCGCCCTCCGCGCTCGCTATGTGCAACGCTGTTTGTCCATCTCCCTGAAAGACGACGTCCGCGTTCGAGGATATTCGAGAACATCTCCTTAAGTTTTGGCATTGAAATTCCGTAACTCCGCCGTACGTTTTGCATGTCCACAACCGCACCGTAGTCTACCAATATTCTGACCATGTCGATGTCCCGTCTCCTAGCCGCCAGATGAAGTGCCGAGTCCCCTGTGGGGGTGGTGGCGCGTAGTTGGTCCGGTGCTTGTTGAGCCAGCAACTCCCTGCACATCGATTGATTCCCAGCCTCCACCGCCAACAGCAGAGGTATCTTCCCCTTCTGCAACGCGTCCCCACGATGCAACAACATTTTCCTTTAATAACTCCCCGGTGGATGCGGTGAATCGAATTTGCCACGACATCGCCGGGAGCGTTTGGAATCGATTCCCGTAAAGGTAAAAAAAATAAAAAAAAAATAAACAGAAGAAAGAAACCGAATCCGTCGTACGATTTCCATAAATAGCCACATTCGTATGTAGACGTAAATATCGATGTTGGCTGAAGGAATTTTTCTAGGAATCGCATAATCTTGCTCGTTCACGAGACAAAGAACGAGGGAACATTAGATGGTCGATGGGCGTGCGGACGAAAAAGAAGGAAAAATAGAAGGGAATGTACAGGAGGGCGGTAGGAGAAGAAGAAGAAGAAGCGAGCCAGCGGAGAATTATGACAGCTGTTCGGTACCAGGCGGCGATAGTCCTGGGCCATCGTTCGCGTCACGCGAGAGACGTGGACGAAAATCTTGGGTGCAATGCGCGATAGTGATCGCGTAAAAATCGACAATTTTATTGGACAGTTTGTCGTACCAAGCTTTCCCCTTTGAAGTATGAAACAAAGAACGTTTACATTAAACATTTCACCGTGCAGGTACCGACTACTTACCCCGTCAACTATCATTCTGATGTCCCTCCCGGCGGCGGCGAGTAACGCTCGCAAAATAGAAGTCGCGGTGCCCGTTTGCCTGGATGCGACCAGGTGGACGGCGGTTTGTTGCCTGGGCTATACTCGAACGATGCAAATGACCATAATTTAATTTGTGTTGTAGATCGAACGAAACGAAATGAATCATTCATACCCCTCCAGTGGCGTAAGGATCGACGCCCCGCTTCGACAGGAGTAACTTGACGACGTCTTCCCTCGAGTACATGGCCGCGATGTGAAGAACATTGTAATTGTCCTGCGAAATACCAGGATGGTAATCGTTAACCGAACGGATCGTCTGGACCTCGACGAGTCTGCGAAAAATGCGTACAAGCGTGTACACGCCAGGATTTTCATTCCGCTGTCGCGGTTGTTTCCCTTCGACAGAACGGAACAGCTTTGGTTGGTCATCGTTGCGAGAGTACGAGAATCAGCAAGAATTGGCCACGTCGGGTCGAGTGGTTAGCGCAGAAACCGGGTTATAAATTGCGTTTCGCCGCGCCCAGAATGAAACGAGAGTCTTATCGTCGAGCGATTTGAAAATTACGTCGAACAGACGATGCGTCGAGCTGTGGCTGGGAAAGCCCGAGCGCAACGAGGAGCCATTACTGGGAATAGGAATTAATTAAGGGGCGCGTCCAGTTCTTTTTTAGCGGGAAATACTTGGAGATTCTCGTAGCTCGCGTAATCGCGGGTAATATCCGCGCAACACGTCACAATTTACGAGCAAGCTTTTATTCCGTGAAAGGTTTTTAGGATTGGCCGAATGGATGTGGGCGTAACCGGTGTAAGCACGGCGGCCGCGAAGAAACGCGCCGATAGAATCTGTGAGTCGCTTAATCAGCCCCTAGAATCGAGCTACTTTTTCGCCCTACTGACTCGCCGGCCTACTTGCTCGTTTGCCTTCTCGCCTTCGCGTTGGTAAACCCCTTGGCCTTGGCCCTCCTTCACGCGATCTTACCCTCCTCCGCTCGACTTAACACGGATTACAAGAAGATCGTTAACTGTACACGTTCCGTGGTCTGCAACCGGCTACGTCCACGCAGCCTGCACGAATATTACGTGCCGGTGCCACGCAACGCGGCCACGAACTTATCCTAAAGCCAATATCGCCACGGTTGGGACCGTTCGCGACACGGAAACGTTTGTAGCCTTTCGCGGAACGCGGTTGGGTGCCGCGAGAAGTCGAGCAGAGAAATTTTCGTCAGCATCTAACAACGACTGCAAACAGTCCGGCGAAACAGCTCGAAGCTGCTCGCCTGAATCTTATGCTAGAGTCTTCGCAGTATACTTGCGTTGTTTCTGGCTCCTACGTCCGCTCCCAGCTCGATCATACGATCCAGTAATCCCGCGCGATTGTCCTTCACAGCGTACATCAGCGGCGTCATGCCCGATGCCTGGAAAATCGAAAGCGCTCATCGAGACGAGACCAGTCGAGAGTCGATCGTCGTGGCCTGGCGAGTTACACTTCCTGCGGAACTAACCGGGTCCATGACACTGGCGAGCGGTAGCAGAGGGCCATCCTCTCCGACGTTCTGCGCCGCCTTCTCCAGAGATTTGAGCAGCTGGTCCACCGGTGCCCATTCTCCGCGCGCGGCAAGCCCGAGGAGCTTTTGCGCGGCTTCCCTGCTGGTGGCCCCTGCCGATCCAGGCTTGCTTCCAGGCTGCGTTCCATCTGTGCTCGCTCCACCGCCGGTGCTTCCTGTCGAGGCTGATCCTCCGGCCTCATCCTTCCCAGTGACGGGGCTCTCCTCTTTGCTGGAGGGATTCTTCTTTTCGTCCTTCCCGCCCGCCGTCTTCTTGCTGTTACTGCTCATGGTACTTCGTACGTGGACCTCTCATCGTAGACCCCCGACATGCTTCGCGAGCCGGCGTCAGAGCTACGGCTCTTAACGTTCGCCACTTGGAAGTACGCGTCACGATCCCAACCCCGTCATCCGTCTTTCCGTTCTCTTCCCCCGTATACTGAAATTCTACCGAATACTTTCAGGCAATCGATGGCGAAACGAAACAGCGAACCGCTCGTCGAATCGGAGATGGAACACCGCGGGTCGACCGAGCGCGTGCTCGCGCAACGTTTATCCTGGCGATTCTGAAGAGGTTACGTAGCGGAGTCCCGTGAAAAGGGTTGCCTTCCCTCGACCCTCTCGCTGCCTCGGGCAGGATCGACCAATCACTGTCAGGGTGGCGCGCGAATCCACGGGGTAACCGTGTACACACCAACGGCCCCGGCAACTCGACTCCAGGCTAGGTTGCACCGACGCGTGCAGCCTGGCCTAGCCGGCTCACCCGCCGCCTCGTTGGATGCTAAGAAAATGCGGTAAACCCTCTGGCGAACGTTGGTGGTGGTAGCGGTGGCGGCGGCGGCGGCGGCGGCGGCGGCGGCGGTACGACGGAGCCGGGAGACCCACGACGGGGGGCGGGGAGCGCGAACGTTCGGGTATACGGTGGTGGCATGGTCGACGTCGACACGCGACTTCCGGCGCGGACCAGCAAGCACGCCATCCAGCTATCCGGAGTCCACCCGGTTTTAGACTTTAACCGTCGCTGCCCTGCTCGCTCCACCCGATTTACCTACCCTATCTGCCATTCTTTTTTCCCCCTGTCGCATTCTTTTTCTCCTCCCCCTATTTGCGTTCCAACCTTCTCCGGGGAGAAACTCGACTCTCCAGATAGAGCCGCGGTTCGCCTCCGTGCATTTATCATTTCCCTTCTTTCGTACAGGCAACGAAATTGAACGCAGTAGCTGACGTTATGACTGAAGACGCATTCTGCAGTTATCGCGGTTCTCTTAATGACGTAGCAAATCATGTCCCCCACTCCCGCATTTACATGCATGTCTGATGTATTCATCCGATCTATTATACATTGGCGCAGAATTAATTCTTTAGCACAATTGGTTATTATCTACATTTTATACAATGACCATTGAAGGTAAGTCGGCATAACGATATCAGTGATAACAGTGACGAGTATATACGGGGACAGTCTGCAAGAAAGTTAGTGCGCCCTCATCTGTTGCTAAGGCTACTTATATAATCTTATATATAGTGTAGCTCTCCTCCTATCGGCTGTAGTCAACCGGAGAAGTCTCGCGCTCTTGCGTACAATTTGTGAATTGAAAGACATGCTTCGCTCATTAAAGTTGAGGAATTCCGCCTTGGCATCAGTCACGAGTCTTCGTGCGCGTCGTAAAGATGTTTGCAACGTTGGAAGCCCTTTGTTCGGTGAGTAGAGTGACGTACAGAACACTTAGAAATTAAGAATTGTTGCCAGTTATCGTAACAGAACTGATTACGTAAACAAGTTTATGGGATTGCTTGCATAGTTCGGAGTTGGACTTGGAACTTGTCTCCTATCGCGGTTCAACAACACCGATTAAACCACGGATTTCAAAAACAGGCAGCGCATATGCTGTATCATGGAAACGAATCTCTGTTGGACAATACCATAGGGCAACTATTAGGAACGGCGGCGGAAAGATGGCCCAATCAAGAGTGCTTGGTGGTTCTTCATCAAAACGTAAAATTAACGTTCTCGGAGCTCATCCGTAGAGCTGATCATTTGGCAGCTGGTCTACTGAAACTGGGCATGAAACCTGGCGATCGCCTAGGCATATGGGGTCCCAACGATGCCGAATGGCTCATCGCTTTCTTTACCTGCGCTAGAGCAGGCTTCATCTCGGTCTTGATTAATCCTTTGTACGAAATGGACGAGCTGGTCTACGCTGTGCAAAAGGTCGGCGTGAAGGCCGTGGTGTCGCCCGCTAGTTTCAGGAAACACGATTATCCGAGCATGCTGCTGAAAGCCAAGCAATTGTGCCCCACATTGGAGCATGTGATCGTCTACTCGAAGGATCACGTGACGTAAGGAAATGTTCGATCAACGTCTGGCACCGTCGCGGCCGCGTACAAGCCTCTGGCCCTATAAATCCGATACAGATTGTCCGCTAGGACGGCCTGGGACGCGACTCTATCTCTCGCGAATGATATATTCGGGTTTCCTTGGAATTTCGTCTAATTTAAGCAGGGGAATGGACAACGCGCGATAACTCTTGGTATCCGGCTTGGCTGGCGGGTCGATAAGGGGACAGGTCGGCGACGAGGCGCGCGGTAAATCCTTCGCCCTTAGGAAACGCGGTCGTATCGGTCCGCTCGCGGCAGCCGGCCCCCTCGAAGTAAATTCGTCGCGACTGGCCGTTTCTCGCGATAAGTCGGATCGGACGAGGTCAAACGCAGGCGTGGTTTTAATGTATTCTCGCACCTGTTCTCGCTCTCTCGCTCTCTTCGACGTTGATGCATGAATATCGCGTGCGAATGAAACCGCGGCGCAACAACCGACGCACACCCGTACGTACTCGATTTTACTTCGAGTCAGAGTAATCACTGGGTCAGGCCGCGTTTAACGTCGCGACCCTGTAAAGTAGCTACGATTGACGCACGTTCGATCGAGCGTACGAACGTCGAACGAGTCGCGAGTCACCGATCTACCAACGGGCAACGTACGGGCGACGAGTTAACTCGAACGGGTCGGTAATTTCGTGAAAGCACGACTCGCGGATGTAGGGATCGCCGAGGGAGGAGGAGTTCCACGGCAATCAGGCCAGCTCCAACGACTGGCGGGCCGATTGATCGTTTAGCGCCCACCCCTGTCCGATCGGACTATTTTCAGCCGTGTCTCGTAATTCTCAAACTTTCGCCCGATCATCGGCTCGATTTGATTAATAATCCCACCTGGTCGAAAGTAATCCACGACGCGCAATTAGGTTAATGGCGAGCCGCCGTCCCGTAGCCTGTTACCCGCTTCTAACACGCGTTACCGGCTTGAACGCATCGATTATTGTTCGATCGACTGACGTGTTTTTTTTTAAATTGGTGCAGGGGAACGCATCGCTTCAGCGACGTGGAGGCGCTCCCGTCTAAGATCGAGGTAGAGCGGGTCGCGGCGGAGCAGGACCAGATATCTTGTCTAAGTGGTAGCAACATACAATTCACTTCCGGAACCACTGGCAGACCGAAGGCCACTCTGTTATCGCACAAGTCCTTGGTGAATAACTCGAGACTGGTAAGCTTATTTTTATACATGTAACTCGTGCAACAATCTAGATAGTAGTACTCGGTGGATTTATTCATACTGTTGCTTTGAAAATTGTTACGCAAAACGCTCTAGTTCGAATTCGCAAGTCCACTTTTCATGTCCCCGGGGTTTCGATCGCTTACAGACCATATTAAGAGCAGGCTACACACCTGGGCAAAGGATTTGCTTCGTCGTTCCTTTCTTTCACGCATTCGCAATGATAATGGGGATATTGCCAATGTTACACCAAGGCGTCACACTTGTGCTGCAAGACCGCTGGTTCAATCCTCTCAAGGTTTGCGACACGATACTGCAAGAGAGGTGCAGCATCCTCTTGGGGACCCCAACGATGTGGGTAAGACACGAAGGATTAGTCTTTCTCGAAGGAATCGAGCGAACAGTAATTTCGTTTTCTCGTGTGTGAACGTTTATCTTAGATCGGTATATTGGACGCCCAACAACAACTTCAACCACCGCCCATAACTCTGACCTGCGGCGTCACCGGTGGTGCCCCCGCGCCGCCAGAACTCTTCAAGAGAATAAGGGAGTCTTTCAATTTCAACAACATGAAGGTAACGGCCTAGCCGTCACGTTGAAAAGTTTAACAATCTCGATCCGCGTTATCTTAATCCTTGAATCGTTTCGACGGGAACGAGCGCGTGCAGGCGCGCCTGCAGGCTCTACGATGTCAAGGTAATAACGCTTGTGGCCGCGCAAGTAGTACGATTTACCGTACCTTCTTGTAAATATCAACGTGTTTAATTTATACAATCTTAATCCACGTTGCACCGGTTCTACTATCTGTCACACTTACTTGACAGTACCCACTAAGATTACGCGTAAAGCACGTACTCTTACGTGACCGGTGTTAAGCATTAACGTGGTGGAAAATACGTGCTTAAATCTTTCCAAGTGCAAGGTCTTTTATTCGTAGTACACGTCGCATAATGAGCAGTAAAAAATGAGCAGCTTAAGTGGAGCACGTCAGAAATTTTAATAATTTATTAAATTCTCTTTTGGTACGTAAAACCGGTTTATTCTAATCGCGTACAGATATGGTATATGCGCGGATAACAATATGACTGTATAATATATTATATATATGTATTATACAACATGACTGTACGACAGGATAACAATTACATATGCGCAGCGTGACTGACGATCGACATTTTCTTGGACAGGTGTCATTTTTGTAAATTCGTACGAGCATCGATGAGCTGCAAGCATTTACGAAGGTTATCGACACGACGGCGACGAGATCGTACTTAATTCGGCTCGACGTAACGCGTCGCGTTTCCCTCCCCGCGTTATCTATGCACATATCTTCCACGGAGCAGCTCTCCTCGCGTTCGTATGCATAAATACGATTCCGCGAGGAGAAATATCGTTTCTTGGCCGCGATCAATAACGTTCTCTTTCGCGAAATCGAGTTCCGTGGTTGTGCGGCGTGAGTCCCCGCGTGCTGACGAATTACACGATACTCGATGCTCAACAGACGATATACGGGCTGACGGAGACGACCGGCTGCAATTTCTTTTCCCTGCCCAACGAGGACTTCGAACTGATGGAGAACACCATCGGCTATGCGATGGACCACATCGAAGTTATGGTAAATACGTGAACGAACGTGAATCGTAGAATCGACCAACCGGTTGTTGGTTCGTGGATCGCGCTAATCGGACATTCGATTTTGTTTCGATAAGGTCGTGAACGAGAACGGGAAGGCCGTGCCGTTTGGAGAACCCGGCGAACTCTGGGTCCGAGGGTATTGCAAAATGATGAAATATTGGGGCGACGAGGAGAACACGAGAAAAACGATCACGGAAGACGGCTGGGTCAAGACTGGCGATAAATTCATCCTGCGATCGGATGGTTACGGACAGATTGTCGGGAGATTGAAGGACATGCTAATTCGAGGCGGAGAGAATATCTTTCCAAGGGTACGCGAGTAACACTTTTCTCGTCGAGTTCGATTCTCTTTACTTACGCACACGCACGTCGTCAGAGAGTTCAACTTATCTCTGGATGGTCTATCGAAAGTAAACAGATAAGTCAATTATGTAAGCGTAGACGTAGGAATATTGCGAAACGTAAGAGACTGCGGAAATTATTTCGCAATTTAGATATCCGTTTAAGCGGCCGATGTAGCTGATACCATGGAAATCGTGTTGCAGGAAGTTGAAGACGTTTTGATGACACATCCCCAGGTGCTGGAGGTGCACGTTATAGGCGCCTACGATAAAGTCTACGGGGAAGAAGTATGCGCGTGCGTGCGCCTTCGACCGGGCTCCAATCTCACCAAGGAAGAACTTAGGAAGTATTGCGAAGGTCTTATGGCGCGTTACAAGATACCGCGGTACGTAGTATTCGTGGATGATTATCCGAAGACGGCCAGCGGGAAAGTGAGAAAGCACATATTGAAACAAGAACTGCAAGAGAAGGGGATTATCCCCGAGGATCCGACAGCTAGATCCACGAATTAATTTCTGATCTATTTTATCGTCGGATCGATGGAAGACTGGACGATGGCCTTGAATGATTTGTATGAAGGAATGTTTCGTGGTTTGTCGATCACGCTGTTATCATTTAAGAAGTTGACAAGATTATGTAACAAGAGACAGAGGACGCCACGTGTCCGTGATTCGTCGAACCGTCGTCGCGTACCTCGGCAACGTAGAAAACTATACGCGAGTGCGGTCGAATTCCTCGGACACGATTCCCTCTTACCATCAACGCGGCGTGATATACTAAATTTACATATTCGAATCGTTTATCGTAACAAATTATTTTCCACGTCTGCTACAGTAGCAGCACTTCTCCATCCAACTCCTGAGGGACAAAGGGACGGGTATGTATGCGAATGAAAGTCGATCCCAGGAAATGAACAATTTTATTCGATAGCTTCACTTCCAGGCGATCGTGCACGCCGAGCGCGTAACGCGATATCCGGAATATAACCCCTTGTTGGGATTCGCGTTTTCCGCGACAGCACGTGTCGGGCTGCGTTTTTACGCCCCGCGTGCTCGCCAACTGTCGTCCGCGAAAAACTCGGATCGGTGATCGATGACACCGTACGACGGGTGCGCTGGAACCAGGAAGCGACGGAATAATGACGCGTGGCGTACGAAAAAAGGAAGAAGGAAGCCGTCCGTGGAACGTGGGCGACGGGAAGCTCCTTGGAACCGGTGAAGGGGGGACCACGCGCGTCGTGGACGACGATGGAGCGGGACGCTGCGAAAAAGAGAGGACGAAGAAGCCATCGAAATCCGTGGATTCGAGAGAGGCACGTGTTTCAGGTGGCGGTCTAATTGAGGATGGATGCCTCGAGGGCAACGAGTCTCGCTTCTCCGGGACTGGAAAGACTTGGAAGAGGCGTGCATTACTGCGGCAGATGGTGGTCGTGATTGCAGCTGCTCCGCAACGAACACCTGCCGTTTTCTCCGGGCGTCTATCGAGATGGACGAAATCACTGTCCGGCTCGCCCCCTCCGCCCCTCTCGACGTCTCTCTTCTTTCGTCGGCTCCTAGCTCCGATTCTGTCCCTTCTTATTCTTTCACCGCTACCGGATAAAAGGTACGTCCCCTCTGAAAAAGAAACAGATGGGAACAGATATTAGATATCGATTGCCCGTTTCCTTGGACCGCCGATACGGCGATACGAATGTTTTCCCTTCCCCGGGCAACGAAGCGGAGAGGCGTTCCACCGTGGCGGAGGGAAAGTGATTTTTGCCACGTAGAACGGTGTCGGGAGGTGTCTTTTTAAATATCTCCGCCTCGTAAACGGGACAGCCGGTAAAAAACCGGTCGGGGATAGAAATTTCTGTGCGACTCGGCCCGGTCCTCATAGCGGGAATTAATTCTGGCTAGCGGCCAGAGCGTATACGGGGCACGCGGGACACCAGACACAGGGATACAGGGGGAAACGGCTGGACGGTGTCAGCGGCGTAAATTCGGTCGAGGCAGATTCGGGCGCGGAAAATTGTGCGCGAAAATTGGCGACGCGGCTTACCCGGGCGCTGGTCGACGCTCGGAGCAGACGAGCGTGACCCTTCCCTTCGGAAAAGGAGCTAACGAGCTGTCAAGCTTCACCGGGATCGAGACCGTTCCGAGTCACCGATAAACGTCGATGCAGCGTCGCGGTGGCTCCTCTCCTTTGGCAGACGGCGGTCCGCCTTTTCCCTCTGGCTCTGTGCACAAACCGTGCCGCGTGACAAGACGGGGCCAGACAGCTTGAAATTTCTTTTCGAACGACGGGCGCATAATCGATTCACCTTTTGGTCGCGCGGGCTCCTCGACTTCCGGCCAAAGGTTGACGACGCCCGGCGAACAATGAGGGGTTCGGCGACACGGGGCGAGGCGGCGGGAAGGGGTCGCGGGAGAGATAAAGTGGAGGACAGGTGGCGGCGATCAGCAGGGAGCGGAAAAAGAATGGAAGAAATTCCAGAGTAGGCGGAGAATGGCGGTAAATTAAATACGGAGCAGCAACCCCGGAGGGGGTTCGTTTAATCGCTTAATCGAGACTCGAGAAATGCCCGCCTGGCGAACGGAGGAGGCATAGCTGGAGCCGTCGCGCGCTCGCGCTCCCGCCCGCGTTTTCTCTTTAGCCTCGATGAAAGCTCTCGAAAGGGTCGGCAATTACTTAAAAATGAAGTTGCGCACCATCGTCGCCGCCGTTTTCTTTCCCCCAGCCGCCACTATCCATCGCCTCTCCATCGTCGCCGCCGTTCCTGTTCCACTCTTATCTCGTCGGCTCCTCCCGTTCGCCTTTACGGCGCGACAGTTTTCCAACGCGGTGTATCCGCGCGCGCGGCTACAGACACGGAATCGGAAAAGCCAGCCTGGACGTTGCCGCAGCGTCGAACGGACCATCTCTGGCTCCATTCGGGTAACGACAGCAATATCCAAATAGTAAAACGGATAGCAGCCGGCTCGAGGGCACGGTAAACACTCGAACAGTGGCCGGATCGATGAAAGGTACGCGGAATCGCGGCAACCGTCGTAATAAAAGAGTCCGACCGCGTAAACGTAATCCACCTTCGTCATCCCCGTCGCGCACCCTCTCTGCGCCCCCTCGAATTCTCCGCGCCACGAAAACGCACACGCGAGCAGCGCGACGGACCGAAATTTAAAACGGTCCGCGGGACGACGTGACCGACGGAAATGCCGGTTACGGACCGAGAATCGATGCCACTTTTTATGCCGCGTCCATGCTCGAACAGCGCGGTATCGATCGCGCGTCTTATCGCGCGACCCGTTGCCTCGTAATAAAGCCGCGCGACCCGCGAACGGAAGAATCAGTCGCGGTCGGTGTTCCGTTGGTCGTCGTTGTTCATCCTTTCCTGGACGTGCAGACGCTTCCGGGACGGAGGACAAGGACGAGACAGAGAATGGACCAGCGGAGTCGGAGGAAACGGAGAAAGCGATGAGTAATAAGGATGTTCCCAGCCGAGACGGAAGAATATTTCGTCCCGTCCGCGACGTGCCGTAGACGCGTAGACCACGTAGCGTTCCCATGGAATCGGGGTTACGCGGCTTCGAGCGACGCGCCGATCGATATTCTTATTACAGCGGCGATCGCGACGCTCGACCCCCGTCCGTGCGCTTCGCAGAGATCGTTCGAAGGGGTCGAAGAGGTCTAACACGGGCGAGGAGAAAGGCGCGCGACGCGGCGAATTACGCGTTCCTGGAAATAAGCGACGATGAATCCTTAGCCGACATAACAGCACGTTTTTGCGAGACGATTGCAGCGCGCGGGACAGGACGAGCGCGCGGCAAGTGCGAGGGCGAGACAGAGAGAGGAAGGGGAAGAGAGAGGCGGCCAGATGGAATCGTAGCCGCGCGGAGCGAATCTCGGTTCCGTGTCTTTCTTCGTGGCAAAAAGTCCTGGAAGAAGCTTAATGGAGCGTCTCTCGAGCAGCGGAACGATCCCGTGGACGAGGAGAAGAGCTCGCGAGTTTTTCTCGCCTCCCGAATCGCAAGGCTGCGCGTTCCCTTGCGGAAATCCCGCGGGGACGAGCGAGGAAGGGAAGAAGAGAAGTCCAAGATTATCGCGTTCCCATAAAACGAGCGAGAATTCCCTGAGCGCGGGCGACGCGAAGAGATGGAGAGAGAGAGAGAGAAAGAAACGCACCGGAAGCGGAGACAAAAGGAAAACGCTCGGCTCGTTTCGAGCTGTATGAAGAGCCACGGAAGCCGGTGACGGGGGGACGGGGGAAGAAACGTTGTCCTCGAGGAGTCGGTCGAATGGAAGATACGCGCGATGACGAATCCTTACTTCCGCCCGTTCGCCTACCGTCCAGAAACAGGTTTCTCGATAGCGCGCGACGAAACTATGCCGGACGCTTTTACGCGTTCGTTATCGCGACGTAAAAAAGCACCGATGGAATTTCGGGTTCCGCTCGAGCGGAATCGGAAGCATCTTTCAGGCGCGGACCGGTGTCCAGCAGCCGTGAATTCGATATCGTCGACGGGTTTTGTTTTCCCTCGTCTGTTCGAACGAAATCGAAATAATCCGACGATGGAATAACGATAACGATAAAACCCAGTTTTCACGGCGAACAACGGCGAGGGGAGGTACGTCAATAGAGGGTAGGGGGGGGGGGGGACGGTTTCGGGACCGAAAACGGTGGCGTTTTCCGTCCACGTAATCGATTTACGAGGAGTCATTCGTCCCCGGCGTTTTTCTACGACGAGGCAAACGTCGTCGAGGCACGAAACCGAGGCATGGAAGCGTGCCGCTCGGTTTGGACCGAGGGACCGTGTCCCCCTGCCTCGATCTCGCTCACCCTACTGCCACTCTTTCCATCTCCATTTCCCTTTGTCGCTGGGTTTCCTCGTGGTCGCTCCTCTCTGCCATCCCCGGTGCGCTCATCGTCCCTTTCTATCTTTCCCTGTCCGCCGCCCTACGAACGGTCGCCAGAGAATTCTCTCGTATCGATCGACCGAAGATAGGGTAGGCCCCACGACCCACGATTTAAGTCTATTTAATGGCGATACATTGTTTAGTATCGCGCGAGAGGTTCGAGCCCTCGCCTAATACAATCCGACCGAATTCGCTCGGTTCTACCCCCCCGGTTTTGCGTCTAGTGTTTGCCCTTCCTATGTAAAATCGCCTCGCCTTTGCAGCCTCGTTCGACCAACCCTTACCCTCCACCCTCACCACACGCACAGCCACCCCCTCTCTCCCCCCATTCCTCGGCGTAAAGTACGCCAGCCAATCTGCGAGTGCACCACGCTCGTTTGGATACGCGTGTTTTTTCAACGCGCACTTTTTTCGGCGATCGGGATTTTCAGAGACGCCGGCTGGAATTAATAAAGCCTTTGGTAGAGCCGTACGGATTTTTTCTATCAATTTCTCGGCTACGTTCCATATTTGAGCGTATTGTGCTCCGCGAACAATAACTCATCTCGATATTGCTGGCCTGGCTCTCGCATCCGGCGAGTCTCTCCCTCTCTCTATCTCTCTCTCTCTCTGTCTCTCTATGCCCGCCGTGCCTCCTCTCTTCGTCCCGCTTCGACCAGCACCGCCGCGCTCTGTCTTCTTTCGCTTTTTCGCCGCTCTGCCTCCGGTTCCCGCCTCTGCATCGATAAAGTCACCGGCAGTCGCGATTTTACGACTCGAAACGGAACTTTGCCTATTAAAGCGTGGCTCGTTAGCCTCGCGACGCGACGCGACCCTAGCAGACGGGGCACGCTCGATTCGTTCCGGTCCCGACGCTTCTGCCGATCGCCACCGCGTCTACGATCAAAGACATTCGTGCGATACACAACGGCTCGTTGTTGTGACAAACTCCCTATCTCTCTCCCTCTGTCCGTCCATCCGACGAAATCCGTATCACGCGATTCCATCGAATCGCGGGGACGTCGAGGGTGTCGCGGAATTGTGGAGTCTCGAAGAACGGATCGCGATCGACGATCGACAATCAGGGGGAAGTTTCGCGCGGACCCGATTCAAAGCGGACGAGAAGGGGTGGCTGGCGATCGGTTGATCGCCGCTGGGAGGCACGTAGCCGGCGACAGGTCCGCTTTAAAGGAGCCACGGATTTGTTGCTGCCGCGTTTACGTTTGCGTGGCACGTGGGTATACTCGAGGAAAACTCTCGGCGGAACGGTAAGCTGGAACGAGAAGCCGGGTAATGAAGGATGGAAGGGCCGGCTGGCCTGTGTTTGAGAAGCACTAGTCCGGTCTCCCGAGAGTGGTCGGTCTTCTCCTGGATATATCTGCCGCGCGTACGGGGTACCCGGGACGGAGGGGCACGGCTGGCCACTTCCCAGGGGAACTCGTTTCACCTCCGTCTCTCCCGCGTGCATGCACGCCTGCTGCTGTACTCTCGCGTAAAAGCTCGCGTTCGCCAGAGTGAGAAACCGGGTTATATGCAGATACATACTCGTTCCTCCCCGGCCTTTCTTCGACGATAGTCAGGTAGTCCGCCTCTCTCTCGACGTTCTCCACTTAGCGGTACCCGTCCCGCGTCCCTCGCCGTCGCCGCTAACCCTCAGTTTCTTTCCGCGCCTCTGAAACGCTCAACGATACCCTCAGGTACGAAATGGCAATCGCTCTGGGCTCGCTCTGTCTTCCACCGCTCCGACACTCCGCCGTCCTTCTGCCTCGTCGTCCCTTTGTTCGTCAACGTCCTCTCCGCGTCTCGCAAATCAACGCAGCTTCTTACTTTCGCGCTTACCCAACCCCCCGCGCGGGGGATGCTGGATACGCCATCTCGCGTATTATTTACATGCAACAGCGGATGCGACGTTGTTCCCGTTTCCTTTGACGTTTCCTTTGGATCGCCCTCCCTCCGTGTGTCCCTCTCTGTTCTTTTACTTCCCGTGCAATCTGACGTTATTCCCGATCGACCGTAAGTATCCCCGTGGCAGCGCGGATGCCTCGTCCGAATTACGAGGCGCTGGGAAGGCGGGACGTTAAGGGAAGATCAGACCGGCCCTGTCGTATTTTTCCCCCGGCTAAATCCACCGTTGGCCGTTTTCCTCGCTCGCGGGAACTGGATTACTAGGGGATCCGGTGAAACGCGCGACCGCGCGGCTGGTTGGCTGGCCGGACGGTCGTTCCGCTTTAGCCGTTCCACGGATCCACCTCTTTCCCGACCGTTTTTTCCCCGCGAGGCTCGTCGATCGATGCTTTCCCAATCGAGCTATCGGAGACGTTCGATTCCCGCTGCTGCGGACGATCTCGCTCGAACGAGGATCCTCGCGCGCGTTCAGATATGTATCGCCGTACCTGGCGAAACGCAAGAAGCATCAGCGAGTGGGAATTCTCTCGTCGGACGCTGAGACGTACGGATACGCGTCGAAATTCGTCCCGAATCGCGTGTGGCGTGTGCACCACCGGAGCGCTACAAATTTTAACCGCGGTCCGGCGAACGACGACCCGCCTTTAAAGCGGACGCGTCGTCCCTCTGACGAAGCGGATTTAATTAACGTGTGTGCGTGAAGGGGCGGCCGCGGGAAAAAAGCAGAGGGAAAAAGTAGGGGAAACGAGGCTAGCCGCAAAGTAAACGAAAGAAATTCGACGTCCGACAGCGCGTTTCGCTTCCACGCGCCGCGCCACCGTCGGGAGAATGATGTTTCTCCCTGGGCACGGTGTGTCCCTTTACGGGGGCTGGCGAGTCCGCGTTTACGTTTTTTCGTGGCCCAGTTGCGGCCAGGGAAAAACAAAGGATACCGATTCTCGATCCACGGCTAGGTAAAATATAGTCGACGGTTCACGCCCATGCAACCGAGCGAAGCAGCCCCTCCTCGCCGCCGCGCGCGATTCCCTCCGATTAAATACCTAAATACCGTCAGCCGCCGCTGCTGCACCGATACGTGGGCACGACGCGTTAAACGATTAATCGCACTGATTGGATTCCAATTAGCCTGCAAACGACACCGCGGCCAAAGCGGATTTTCCATGCGACCCCGT
This sequence comes from Xylocopa violacea, assembly GCA_963969225.1. NCBI lineage: Eukaryota > Metazoa > Arthropoda > Insecta > Hymenoptera > Apidae > Xylocopa > Xylocopa violacea. The sequence goes on from CAXAJV010000014.1 coordinate 22,414,629, forward strand.
CCCCTCTCGCCTTCGGAAGGCTTTTCTTTTTCTCCTCCCTTGTTTTTCTTCGCTAGTCGACGCGATGAACGTCCATGCTCCTCTATCTCTCTCTCTTTCTCTCTCTCGCTCTCTGTTTGCTCTTATGGCCGGTTCTTCAGGCCAGACACGGTGTCGTTACGAGCGACGTTGAAAATACGAGCACCGTGAAAGCGCGTTTTCCTTTATTACCCCCGTGAACGATTTTATTGGTCGCGCCGCCGAAGCATTTCTTCGAGGACGTAGAAAGGCGGAAGGCGGAAGGTGTAACGCGACGGGGGACCAGTAGTCGAGCGTCTCGTCACCGGGTAAAACGCTTCCCGGTTCAACGGTATCGACGAAAATACTCCCTCGCCGCCGCGTTGAATTAGTAAAGAGTAAACCCCGCGTTAACGGCACCAAAGAAGCCTCGACTTCTCGGCTACTCTCCGCCGAAAAGATTCCGTGTACCGTCGTCGCCGACGTCCCCTTGCCACGCCGCGCGTTCGCTCGCCACCCTCTCCCTCCCTTGGTTGGTTCGACCCATTTTACCAAATCTATCCACCGTTCACTCTTACCCCCGCCGCGTCCACGCGGCCAGTGTAAGCACACCGAGAGTTCGAATAACCGACAAACAGCCAAGTCGTCGAAAGCTCCCCTAACCGAAGAAACGTATTGCAGAGCCGTATTTGCATTCAATTTCTTCGGGAGGGCACCCTTCCCGCCGCCCCCTCCGTCTGCCCACTGCGCCTCCTCGTCCTTTCAGCCTCGTTTCTCCCCCGTTTCGCGTCCCCGTGCCGCTTTCTTCTTCTCTTCCCGCCGGTTTTCCCTCCTGTTCCTTCCACCCCAGTCCCCGACCACCCTCTTTCTCTCGCTCGCCCTTTTCTTCGCTCGCGAAATAGGGTCTCGAGGATGAAAGGAATGCACTTGCCAAACATTAGCATGCACGTACGTCGTAGTCGATACAGAGCCGCACGCGAAAGCCCCTCATCGCGAAAGGGCTGGCGCGCCGTTGCTCGCTACACTTTTCTCCGGTCCACCGTCCTCGTCGTCCCCGTCACCCTCGTCCAACGTCCCCGTACCTCGACTCACGACGCTTAACGACGATTCTTCCAAGTTTAACGTTCGGACCATTCGAGACGTCTTTTGGCTCCAATCTCCGCTCCCCTTCGCGTCCCTATTCGCCTCCTACGCCGCCTCCTCCTCCTCCTCCTTCTCTTAACCGTCGGTTCTGGTCTCCTTTTCGCCAGTTTCCTCCAGTCCTCCCTCGAGAAGGTAGAGATAAAGAGAGAGAGAGAGAGAGAGAGAGTCGTGTACGCGCGAGAACCTTCCCTGGACGAAGGCTTGGCCGCCTGTCCGAAGTTTCGGAATAGTTGACGGGGAAAGCAGCGCGGAAGCAGCGAAGTTTTCCCGGCGAAACTCGAGAGCTCGAAGGGGCAAATTATGTGGCTTCGAGGCTCCCACTTTCTGTTCGCCGGCACTTTTCTTACGCGGCTTCCTTATCCGTTCTTTCGAGTTGTTCGTCACGCTGCGAGGACCTCGCCGGGGCCGCGAGGAGGGCGTTCGTTGAACGCGCCACCGCGAGGCGACGTCTTTTCGTTTCCGACTCTCGAGGACGAGGCGGCGACTCGTTTCGTCCGATTTTACCGGCTCCCCCACCCAACGGTGGTGGCCATCGCGTCCTGCGGAGTTGGAGAACCGGACCGCCGCAGCAGCCGCCGCCGCGTTCTTAAAGCGGCAATCCGACCGCGATTGTTGCGTTCAATTCGTTCCCTTGATTAAAGCTCAATGCGCCCCCATTTGGGTCACGGTTCCGTTCTATGGGATCCGCGTTATCGGCATCGCCGGCTCGCGACGTACGCGAGGACAATATCTCTCTATTCCGATGTGGGATGTACGCTGTTCCGTTCCAAAATTTCCCACGTTCGTGGCATCGTCGCGTCGCCCGCTCTGTTATGGCAGTTCATTCAGGGTTATTCACCCTTCGCGTTCGTTTCGCGCGACCCGCGCCGCTTTCTCTCGCACGTAAAGAGGCCCCGAAGTAATTATTTAGCCGAGTGTGCCATGGCTAGACGCAATCCCGACAAACGATTCCGTGGATGGATATTACTGGATGCTGAATTTTTCAGATCGGCCAGAGTTACGAACTGTCGGGGCGTTATCGCGGCGATCCCGATTGTCCCGTTAAATTTATCGCTCCTTCCTCTGCCCGCATTTTTTCGCGGATCCGCGAGCGTGCACGCGCTCACCCAAAGGTATTACATAAATTATGCATCAGTTTACGCGATGGCTTCGATGCGTCCTCCCAGCCGCGTTCCAACCAGTGATTCCCCCGGGGACGATATCACGGTCGTGCATTAATTCGCCTTGGCGAGACGTATCGCGTACACCCGTTCGTCGCGCTCCTTTACGGTGCCGTTCTCCATCTCTCTCTCTCTCTCTCTCTCTCTCTCTCTCTCTCTGCGTGTGTCGTTTTCCCTCCCAACGATATTTATCTCGTCGAACGCGAGTGCCGTTCGCGTCGAATCGGGTCTCCACGTTCGCTTACGATTCCCCATCGCGGCGGAGAACGAGTCAATTTTCGGCTCTCTCTCTTAATTCTCGCTCGGCCACGTAACGATTCCGTTTTCCAGACAACTCGATATCCACGCGGCCCAGCAGACGAGGGCCAGAGGAGACCGGAATCGAACCGTAGGAGAGACCGTTCGAGGATCTTTTACTCGATTGCGCGAGGTAGCGGAAATTCACCACCGGGGGTGGGACGACCGCTCGCCGACACCACCGCCGCCGCCACTCGGAGAACGCTGGTTTATTAAAGTCACGAGGCTGGTTGCTTATTAGAAATCGAGCCCGCGGGCCATTAATATTCATCGCGGTGTTTCGCCGATAAAAGATCCCTTCGTTTCCGCGGGCACGAGTGCCGCGGAAGGGTAACCCTCTATCTTTCTATTAGGTCCCCCGGTCGCGGATTATCTCGTTATTGAAACGATGAAAAGAATCCGTCCCCTTCGCCCCTCGTCTCGAGCGGCTCGCTACGGGTGGGCGGAGGACGGAGAGGGAGCCGAATGATCGAAATTACGCGGCTCCCAAGCTCGATTTGCAATTTCACGGCGGTTACCTGGTGCCGATTCGATCTCTGCGTAATCGATTGTCCTCGACGATGAAACGGTTATTACAACTGGTACGCGAGAGAGAGAGATAGAGATAGAGAGAGAGAGCGAGAGAGGGGCAGAGGCCTGGCGATTCAAGTTGTCCCGCGCGCGCTTATCGTTGCCCCGGCCAATGGCGAATGATTCGCGGTGAACAAATGCTCGCGAGCATGCCGTGGTGACGTTTAATCGAATTCGACCGGATAAAATATTCGATTCCGGAGGGGTTACGCACCGGCGAGTCCCCGGCGCCGTTAACCGGCGTATCAATTAATTTGGATTTATTAGAACGAAGACTCGTCGATCGTCGCGGAATCTCCGCCGCGCCACCCCCTCCGTTCCCCTCTCGTTTCTATCCGGCAGCCGTTTTAATGAGTACCGCCGTTCATTCTGCCGTGGCGCGAACGCCCGCTACAAATTCACCTGTTTATCGATTATCCATCGCGGGACACGCGCGCGCGGCGATCGTTTCCGTCCCGCGATTAATCAACCGGCCGCTCGCGTTTCGTCCCGTGGCAACCGCTTCGATTTCCTGGCTATCTTGGCTCGCGCGGACGCAAGACGGGGACGCAGCACGATGGAACGCACCGAGCAACCGGAGGATTCCTCGCTCCAAAATCGTTTGAGAAGCGGCGGATCCCCTTTCCGCTCCGCGAACACGGTTATTCGATTACTCGACCAGCCACGCGACGCTATGTTTAGTCGGAGCAATCGTGGGCTCCGTTTATTGGGTCATCCAATAAGCGCAGCCGCTTCTTGCCCTCGGTCGACGAGCTGCGACGTGTTTTAAGTAACGCGAAGATCGCGACTCGATGGAGTCATTATTCATGGCGACATCGGATACGTCGATGCACGGATTAACGGAAATTTCCTCGGGATATCATTATATTTATACGGTGCGACCTAATTGTAGACGCGGAACATCTTGCAGCGGACGACGTCGTCGCTCGGGCGACGTTCCGTATCGATGTCGACGTTGTTCGCGATGCCGCCGCGTAACGTAATCCACGTGTTGGTCGTTTTTAAAGATTTAACGAGACGCGACGCGGCATCCTTCGGCGATAAATAATTTAGGCTCAAAGCCGCCTTAGCTGTCGCTCGGCCTTGCCCGTCCGCCTGCTTCGCGGAGTATCTCGAGGAGGAAAGTCCGTGAGGAGAACGCGAGACTGCTGAGAAACGAGAGTAGAGCCGCGTCGGTAGACGTTCGCGAAGGCACCGTGGAAAGTGTATTAATTCGATTTTCCCAGCGTCGATGCGGCGCGTCAAAGCGAACGTCGGAGGGGTTGGGATCGGGGGCGTCGAATCATCTGTTTATTCGTTCACGGTGGAACGCTGGCAAGAATTCGCTCTTCTCGGCTGCAGAGGGTTGCGGAACAGCGAGGGGGTGGAGAAATGTATTTTTTCGCTATTAAAACGGGGCTAACGTCGATACAGTCGACGCGGTCATTAAACGAATTCGCCTCTCGACGCGTCCTATCGATCGAATCCCTGTTTTCGCGTGCCACCGCGCGGACCTAAGTGCTCTCCAGGGATCGTCCGAGTTAATTAATTCTAAAATTTGCGGACACTTCGCCGGCCCGTTAATTACTTCGAAACCATCGTCGAACGATGAGCCTCGATTCAATCCACCGCGATATCCGAGGGCTAGACCGTGGGTATTAAGTTTCGAAGAGTATGGATTCCGGAGGCATGGTGGCCGCGAGCTCCCCGTTCGGGGATCGGCCCGGCCCGCTATGAATCTTAAGAGGACCGCCGGATTGCGAACTCTTTTCTCTTTCTCGAGGGGTAATTGATATTTAGATTGATGGAGGGAACGAAATTACCGGGGAACACTCCGCGCGAGGAGAACCGCTTGATAAAATCTAGATTTCCATCGTGGCCCGCCACTTTCGCGGATAAACCGGCGCGTTCGGAAGTTTGACAAATCGTTCGATAACCGCCTCCTTTGAAAGGGGCCTCTCGACGTTTATTAGCACGAATTAGCACCGATCGAAGAGCAGCTCTTTTTCTGGCGTGCGCGTACGCGACTGAACGAGAGAATGAACGGTGAAAACAGAGAAATTTATAATGCGCGTCATCTAGAAACGGAACGATTCATTTATAGTGTCATTCTTTGCCGTCCCGTTCAATAAAATTCTAACGGCCGCTCGAGAACCGTCGGTGGAGTTATAAAAAGCGCGGTTAAATACGGGAATAGTAATTTTTCGAATATAATGCAGCCGTCATTCGATTTTCCCCACTGTTCCTCCGACAAATGGTCGTCAGTAACGCGGAATTAGTCTACTCTCGACGTCGCGCTTTGTGCGCGATTCAGCTGCTTGGAAAGAGGCCATTTTTCCCGTAGCAACGCGCCGAGGGGGATCGTGGCACAATTTCGGTTTATCGCGTGGCTCGGCGATAGGTTCGAAGGTTCTATGGCGGAGCGCAAACTTAAATACACCTCACCCTCCGAGGAAGTTTGACTTTGTCGGTCAATCACTTTCAAACCCTGTTTGCGTTCCAGCATCCCGGACAATTCCGTCCCTGGGCGTCACGCCCTACCTTTTTGGCAAAATATATACGCCCTTCGAAATACATGAATCCTCTTTTGTCTCTTGGTCGGACGAAACAAAACAAAAAAAAAAAAAAGAAACAGATAAAAAGAAGGGAAGGAAAAAGAACAGAAGCGGGAAAAATAGAAGCTCGCAGGCTCGCGTATCGCGTTCCGATCTTCCTGAAGCGTTCGACCGGTTGACGAGACACGTCCAACGCGAAGGGCGACACGGAAAAAGAGTCGCGCAGAGATGATTAAGGGATGCTCGTAAATTTCGATGCCACCGATCTCGAGCGCACCAGCCTTTTGGATGATACTCGATACTCTATCTCTCCCCCTCTCTCTCACTCTCTCTCAGTTGCCGTTCCCCGTTCTCCTTTTCGACCGAGCGTTTTGCTCATGGTGGATCTAACCGCGATGCCGGTGCACGGATGGGGTCCCACCCTCTTTCGTTTCGTTTCGAATCGACGAACCTGTCGCTTCGGAGAACCTGCTCGTCGGCGCGCATAGAAAAGCAACTCCGTCCCCTGGTCGAGGGGCAGCAGGAAGGGGCTGCAGGGTTCGGACCGCGGGGGGTTCGCCTGGCCGATGGGAAGTTTAGGCGGAAGGCGGCCTCGTGTCGTACAATGGCTCTCGTCGGGCTTACGAGCTAATCTTTTATCTCGACGTGGCACGCGTCCTCGACCCATCTGGCAAAGTTTACGGGGGGTCGATCGGTCTATCGCCGCGGATATTACGCCACTGGAATGGCTGCAAAGTAACGCCGGGTATAACGACATCGTAAGGAGGGAAGACAGGGGTGTGTTGGACGATTTACGCGCGCGTTATTTTCTTTCTCCCTCTGGTTGCTCCCCCTGCGCCGACTCGCGGGATTACGCAGAGCCGACGGGCTTTTATTATATTACATCTTGGTCGGGTCCGTGAGAACGAACGCCCATCGAGTCGCAACGAAGGGATGACTTTCGTTCGCGAGTCGCGCGTGGCACGCGAGCGCGCCGCTTCGAACGTTTCCCTGCGACGGCACGTAGTCGCGAAGCGTAAAGATGGATAGGAACAGCGGAACAATTTCGCACGAGGTTCCCCAAGCTCGCGAGCCAACGGTAGTACAATATGTTCGGACAAGTCGATGAGCGGCTGCCGTTGGCAGAGTCGATTGTCGGCAACGTCCAGTTTCTTCTCGCCTTTTCGAGCCACCCCATCCGTGTCGGCTCGTCGTGCACTTTGACTTTCTCCCGGGGTTTTCGCGGGATCCTCCGCGCGCTCTTGCCGAAACTTGTTCTCCCGTTCCTATCGAATCCCTCGACTCGAGACGTCTGGCACTGGCGGTCCCTGATTAACTCGAAAGATCGTCCCAGCAGCCTTGCGGCGAAGTTCGCTCGCCCCTCGCCGCTCCCGCTGGCTGTCTCGCCGCGACTTTTACCCTCAGCCGCCGCGGTGCCGGCGTCCCACCGCCGCCTCGCCCCTTTCGACGACGAAAGACGAAAAGAATGTCGTTGCGCGACAGATAGAGGGTCGACAGAGGGGAACCACCGGCTAAATGCAAATAATGGCGGGGCCGAGACGAATATCGGATAAGAGGGCAGCGTCTGTGCGTTTTATTTTCCCTCCCTTTGTCGATAAATCGACGCGGCCCACGAGAGGGGAGTCGTCGATCGTTCGTGGATCCTCGCCGCGTTTAGAGGGTCTTTTAACGCGCTCGGACCGTCTCCTTCGTCGCGGAACGCAGACGGGGGCAGAGATTATTTTGAGCGACGCGGCGAGATTTAAGAGAGCGAAAAGTTGGTGCGCGTCCGCGGCTGGTTTCGCGATCCAGGTCGCTCCCCTAACGAGTGGTAAATACACGGCTGCATAATCGGCCGAATTCCACTCGCTCTTACTTCGCGGCACGCTCTGGCGCGAGTCTTTCTCAGGCGGCGCGGTGTCGGCGCCCAACTACCCCGAGCTGGTGGACGAGAGGAGGGGTTCGAACAGAAATCCCTCGGGAAAGTCGACGGGGCTCCGGCGTGGGAGGGAAGGGTGGCGTCGGTGGGGATGCAGGGGCGTACAGGATAACGCGCGTCGCGTACACTCGAATCCCTGGGATCGTGAGAAAAGCCCCCGACGATCCGTGCGCAACGTGCCGTGAGACTTTACCCCCGCGTCCTTATGGAGGCGAAACGCGAGAAGGTTAAATTAGCCGAATCAGCGAGACGGGAACCGATCCCTCGGAATCGCAGTAACGAGTCGAGCACGCGCGACTAGTCGAATCCTTTTCTGGCTCGGTCGCGTTTAAGCAACCAGTTTAAATAAACTGGCTGCTTAGTGACGAGAAACGGGCTAAACGAACCGTGAGAGCGAGAGGAACCGTGAGGGAACGAGAGAGGAAGGGTTGAAAGAGAGAGAGAGAGAGAGAGAGAGAGAGATAGAGACGGATAGCGAGCGGGGATGAGGCTGACCGGACCACGCGGATAATGGGACAGCGGAACCGTACCGCGGAGACCGCCGTTGGCTTCCATGGAAAATTTCCCCGTCGGCGTCGAATTTTTTTTCGCGGTTCGCCGCGGAGCCACGCGTAACCGCGCGCGCTGTTTTAACGAATTTCTGCGTCTAGAGGAACGCCACCGCAAGACATCGGACTCTCCGGTGTCATAGACGTAACCGCGTGGCTTTCCTCGGCGTCCAAGCGGCGTCGTCTTATTTTCCCCTGGTCCCCGCGTTCTTCCGCGTTTTCCGCGGCGCTCCGTGCCGAGAATCGTGTCGACGAACGACGCGGGGACGTTGACGCGTGTTCCCCCGTTCGAGGCTTGGCAGCGAGTCCGCTGGAATTTCAGGCGATTTCGCTACGCCTATGACGGCTCGGATAACGAAGCAAGACGACGAGAAAAACGAGTTGTCGGAGCCTCGGCGGAGAAAACCTGGAGAACGAGAGGAGTCGGTGTAAACGCGCGGCAGGGGAACGGGGCCTACCGGGGAGGAAGAAGCGAAGTGGACAAGGACCGGAGGAGCAGAAGAACCGCGAACGAGCGGGCGAGCAAGCGAGAGAGAGAGAGAGAGAGAGAGAGAGAGAGCGAAAAGTACAGCCGCCAGTGGCACTGCTGGAAAATCAGACTAATTACTTTGTACGCGTGGCTTTCACCAAAATGGGCTCGCGATTATTTTCCCCGAGTATAATCTCGGCCAGACGCATACTCCGACGGTGGTAAGGGACTTTATAATCGCGTCGGGCAAAAGGACGGACGGATTCTACCTTCGCTGACACGGAAATTCCTTGATTTCTTTCCTCTCGCGACGGTGTACGCGCGCGTCCCCGCTCTGTCGGTGCCGGGGTGTGCGTGTGGGAAACCGGCCTCGGAAAACTTGATATTCCGCGGAGGTAATCGCGGGAACAACGTCAAAGCGGCGCGGACAGTAGCTTTTTATCGTCGAGACGCAATCCATTCCGTGTCTCTTCTTCTGCAATTACGAGCACCGCGAGCCGAGCAGAGAGGCGGACGGCTCGTATATATTTACATATTGCGCGGGGCGGTGGAGAGGCGCGAGTAATAAGCATCCGGGAGGAAGAGGTCGAGGGTCGGGGATTGATCGCCGGACGAGGGCTGACCGACCGTCCGAAAGCTTTCGAGCGGTCGCGCATTTGAAATTTTAATAGGATCACAGTAATCGCGCGGGTCTTTATTGCGCGGTCCTCTTGAAGAATTAATAGGACACGATCTGAACGGAACGGTGGATTCGAAAAAGCGAAATGCAGCGCGGGGTATGGCGCATAAAAAGATAAATACAAATTGGCGATGCGCCGCGCGATGACGGGCTACCGACCGGTTACGCGCGAGTATAATCGGTAGAAATAATAGAATTTCTAAATAACGCACTCGCCGCGGTATCGCTGAAACTTTTAATACGCGGCTAATTTACCGCATCGCGAGTTTACGGTGAAACGATGCGCTGGTAACGCGTGGCAGCGATCGTGGATCGCTTTCCGCGTGAATGCGCGGCCTGCAACCCCTTCGCGGCGAACGATCGAACGAAGAAGGAACGGGAACCAGATTGTATCCGATCGGTTTGGCCATCCCGGGCGAACGTTCGCGCAATTCGAGGTTAGTCGAGCTCGATAAATTCGCGCTACGAAACGCCCGCGTTCGTTTACGCCGATCCGATGGCTCCGGCGGTACTGCGGGGCGCGCGTTTACGCGAGGGCCCTGTGATCGTTTCGCGTTTGTTTTTCGCGGCTAGCCCCGGCGAAAGTGGCCGGAGGAGCGGAGCAGCTTAACCGGAGGGATTTGTACCGCGCGGTTCGATCGCTCGGTGCGCTTCCGATCGTAAAAGCGCGGTCCGGCCGTTAGACTCGGGGCAGATGCGCGTTCCGTTCTTGGAAATACGGTTTAAAGGAGAATTTGACTTGGCAAGAGGAAAAACCGGGGAACGTGGCCCCGTCTCTAATCGGTGCACGGTTGTGTTTCGCTTCCGGTAGCGATTAGGTACCGGGTAGCGAGTAGATATTTCGTCCGTGCGCGATGGTACGAGGCAAATGGAACGTTCGGCCGCGATTACACGGGCACGGAGGGATCCAATTGGCCTTGGATCGGGAACGATCGTGCCTCGAAGTGTATCAGCGTCGATGGCGTATATCGAGCGTAGGGACCGGCGAGCGGAGATCGATACGGGTGAACGTCGCGCGCGATACGAGTTGGCCGTTCGCTCGCTCCGGCTCGATGTATTCCCACCTGGAACGGGAGTCTCGTATGCCGGCTCTTGCTGTGTATCGGTCCGCACGTTCGCGAATTATTACGAGTCACGTAGGCAGTAGTCGCGGAACGTAGAGTGCTATTATTACGATGTAATATGGTTGAAGCGAATTCTAGCGCCCGGAAGCTCGCGCCCGATGGGAACGCGAGGGGCGGCGAGGGGCGGCGAGGGGCGGCGAGGGGACGTAGGACGCGGACGTGGAAACGGAAGAAAAAGGGACGGACGGAGGAAAGCGAGGAGGAGTCGGCGGTCGGGTCACGGAGGGTGGCGTGGAGAACACGGCTGGAGGAAAGTAGAGACGGCCGTTGCCTGCCGCGAGGATAAGACGGTGGAACGCGGCAGGAATCGAGGCCAGACCGAGCTTTCCGTGCTCGGGTGCCAGCCAGTTGTCATCGAGCCGAGAGAGTAATGGAAATTATCCACGCTAGACCGATCCGCGGAGTCGAGAGAGCGTTCCCGAGGAGGAGGATCCCGCGCGCGGCACGCCGGACCAGAGAGCTGCTGGTCGCTGAATTCGAGGCGACACGCGCGCCCGTCCCTCGACCCGGCCCGTCTCCGCGGATCGACGGAGGAAATTGCCGTTCTTATTAGGGGAGCATCGATCGAGCCTCGTAAAAGATTATTTTCACAGCGAGGCGAGGATTCCAGCTTTCGCCTTTTCATCCCGGCTCTTCCAGTTTCTTTTCACCGAGCCGAACGACCCACTTGATCCACCGTATCTTCCGATGGATCTCGCGTCTCCAGCCTCCCGTCCCCGTTGTTCCGATCGCCTCGATCGCCAGAATCCCCGCTCGCCTTTATCGTTGCTTCCTCCGCGGCGAAACGGAAGCTACTATAACCCTCTCCGTACGTAGGTAGAGAGACAGAGAGAAAGAGGGGAGGAGGGGGACGCGGAGGTGGATTTCAGCCGGACTCTTTCGCGAATTTCACATCCGTTTTGGCATCGTGAACTCGACGGTTAAGCCGGCCAACGATCGATAATGTATGCGAGACCCGCGACCGCCTTCCCGGCCATCATCCCCCGTTTCTGCCAGCCGCTTGCACCCCGCGTGCCCTTATACGCGGCGCACGCGAAAAAAGATAAATAAAACATTCTTTACGTAACAATCCTCGTGACGCTCGTCGTGCCCGCTCGTCCGTGCTCCGTCGAACGAGAGCGACGACGCGGAGAATGGACCGGCGAGCCCGATGCGGCCTGGGCGGGTAACAACGCGACGATTCCCGGGTCCACCGGCGGCGATGATTAGAGCGTCCCGTAGTCTCTTTGTGTTCGGCCAAAAACGCAGTCCGGGAACGCGTTTAAATGGAGAGATCCAAGGCGACGCGTCCTTGCCTCGCGCGGACCTTTATTTGCCAGCGAGCGTTCAGCAACGGCCACCCTCTCGGTTTCGAGGACCGCGATCGATCGCGTCGCGCGTGCCGCGCGCTTCTCGATCGACCGTCAGCGGAGCGCGGGGGGCAGATCGGTCTGAACCGGAGTCGCGATCGAGACGCGGCTCGGTGTCCCGTCCGCGCTCGTTTTTAACGCTTTGATCGGGACATTTTTAATCAACGGTTATACACCGCGAGCCACCGTCCGCATCCCCGTGGCCTGTCCACTCGACAGATCAAAGGAAGCGCGGAGATTCAACGGCGATCCGCAGTTTTCGCGTTTTCAAGTTGCGCGCGGCCCCAACCCCCCTCGACGCAGATCGAGGATGCTCCTCGCGGAGCGAACCCTCTCCGCCCCTTCTCTCAATTTTAAATCCCCGTATATCGGTGCCGCTCGCGTCCGTACATGATTATTCGCGTATGGAAATGCGACGGATAAACCGGGAACGCCTAACCGCTGCGAGTGGCAGTCACTTTGGAACGCGTGCACCGAGGAGGGGAAAGTGTATCGACAGCTTGATTAACTCGTCTGGAGCTACTTTGGAGATCGGTTTTATCGGGTATCAGTGTTATCGGTAAGCGCTGTACCACGCCAGAGAGATAGAGAGAGAGAGAGAGTCACTTTTATATACCCGAACAAGTTCGTCCCATAAAACAAGAACACGCGGACTTTTCAACTGGGACGAAATCGATGCGGGACGACCAGCAAGGAAGTTAACCGGGTACATTTCACGGATCGAACCCGGTGCCTCCGCAGCGTCCACCCGTGACATCATCGCGCACGTGGGCGATCGACCACCCTCGAAGCGACGACAAACCCGAGATCGTTCAATACCGTGTCATCGTTGATTAGCGGCCACGATCTTTTCAATCGGCCCGCTCGACAATGGATAATAATTCTCCCGCCGCCTGGTAGTCACAACTACGGATCGAAATAGGCGGAGTTCGAGGGCAAGTAGGCCAGCCTAAACAGACGAACCGAAACGGGGCGAGAGGGAGCGAGAGGGAGAGCAAAAACAATCGCGTTAGGAGAATTTTGGCGTGGCGGGAGTCTCCCCGGGCGAGAATCGAGAGGGTGCCGCATTCGGCCAGCGATGATCGCTGGCTCTGCACCCTCGAATGGGAGGAACGCTTCGCCCCAGCGGTGGTCGCGCGCGCTGGGTTTGATTTACGTTCGTCTATGTGCCGTTCGGATTAGCGGTGCAGGGAAGACAGTCAGGGTGGCTCGCAGCCTCTTCCGACGATTATCCCGAGGCCGGGGTTGGCCTCGAGGCTCGTCGAAATAAGTACGTCGATAAATATCCCCCCGTATCTCCACTCAGGCCGCCCTGGATGCCGGCTATAAAAACCGAATCGCGCTTTCGCCTCCCGTTCTCCCAGGGTGGCCTGGTGCGATCGAGGCCGCCCTTCGAGAGCCTCTGCCTGCGGAGAGAGAGAAAGAGAGAGAGAGAGAGAGACAGGGGACACCGAAGTGGCAGTTCGGTCGCGTTTTCTTTCGAGAAATTGCCAGCCACCGTCGAGCTTTTATCGTCGTTAAGCTGGAAACCGACGATACAGACGGAGGACCCCTTTCGTTCCGCCGTTTCGATTCGCTGAAACGAGTTCCCGTGTAACCGACGAACGACCGCGACAAAGAGCCGTCGCACGGGAAGATACTGCCGCTACCCTGGATCCCGTGGACGTTAATCGCGGAAGCCACGGACGAACGGGAACTCGACCCCGAACGACGAGCCTAATCCACGGAGCAAAGCCCCCGGGACTGTACGATGGGTTCGACGGGACGACGACAGAGTTACGGGGATCGGAATCCCCGCGACTCCGTTAATCTGTCGTCCCGCGAGTAACCCGGAGGAAACAATAACGCGACCGGTATCGGCGGCCTCGAGGAGCGATCTCGACGGCGGATGGGGCAAATCCTGGCGGAATTGTTCGCTCGGGGGTTCATCGTCGGTCTTGGCTCGCGTCCGCGTTCTTCGACGTTCGCCGCCGCGGCGGCGGGGCGCGAGCTTTTTGCGGGAGACCTCAGGTGGTCGGGAGAGCTAGCTGAAAAGCTACATTTTTTAAAACCCTCGCCGCTCGTGATATAGCTGATGCCAGCGGCCGCCTCTTAACGAGGCTCCTCCCGACGTCGTTGCTTTTTTCCCTCGGAAAGAATTTTATGGGATTTCGGCGCTGCGTCAAAACGGGGCAGAGAATGGGAGACGAAGTTTCGGCGGGCGTCCTGATGTTTGCGGTTCCTAGGTTTTAATGTACCCTCTACCTTGCCACGATAAGAGGAGGGCGGGATCGTCTCTGGCTTTGCCAGATTTTCCTTTACATAATATCTCGTTTTTTCCCATCCCCTTCTCCGCCTCTCTCTCTCGCGCTCTCCATCCCGTTTTCCATCCCCGAGTTTCCGCTGAAATCTCCAGTTTCTGATTTACGACACTCCAGGCTTTATAATGTATCGCGAGCGGGCGTCAACGTCTGCGTCGAGAAAGAAGTTCTCTCCGGGGAGAGAAATTCCGAGGGTTGCGGACCGTAACGCGAAATCAACCGGCTATCTTGCCACGGCAGGTCTCGCGTGCGCGGTGGAACGCGTGCGTCTCCGCTCGAGTATTCGCAGCTTGCCCATCGGTGCCGAACTGAATCAGCATTCCGTAAGCACTAAATACCGCTAATATCGCGCATGTGCCTCGTACACCTTGATGGATGAGAATTCGCCTCTCAAACTGCCTCTCTCCGCCCGTCTCTGTCTCCGTTCCTCGCCCTCGATCGCTCCGTTCTCCTCTCGCTTCGCGTTCATCCCTTCCAGCCGGGCGCCGCTTAGTCACCGACGCGGCGCGACCGAGAATACCGTGCGTGGAAATTGCGTAAGCGTACGCCAACTCGAATTCGCGACCAGTTCCGGCTGCGAACGTGGCCTCCCTCGTGTAATTGATTCGCGACAGTAATGGGACAGCCGCACGGTTTTATAATCCGTCTGATCCACCCCGTTAACGTCTCGTCGCTGCTGGCGGCCAACACGGCCACGGAGGTGTTGCTCTTCCCCGCGCGGCTGCTAATTAAGAACTAGATGCTTTAATAACGGTTATAAATGTATTACGGGTTCGCGCGGGGCGAGCCTTATGAAAATACGAGCCGTCGTTTTTCACGATGAAACGACGCGCAAAGTTCCACGCGGCTTCGAACAACCGGAGCCCGGTGAACTTTGTTCGCGGCGGGGCCGAGCCTCTGTCCCCGATCTCGGGGCGCGAACTCGCGCGTGGAAGAGGAGCCCAGACGTCCGTCGACGAGAGGGAGCAGATACGAGCCACGGAAACGAGGGTAGCGTGCAGAGACTACAAGGGTGCCGCGCGGTCTCCTCTACTCTTTCAGGTTCCTTCCCACCAGGCGCGCACAGGGCGGCCGTCTTTTATGCTCGCGGGCGTACACTCGGAATTCGCAATCGTCGCCGACGCGACACGACGCGACACGACGCGACGCCCGCCACCCTGCACCGTGACACACGCCGCCCGACAGTCGCGAGGCACGACCAGCAGGAGGAAGCGTCGCTCGCATCGGCATCGCTATCGCCCCGCGTATCACCCTCGTCACTCCAGACCCTCTTTCAGCCAGCCTACTCGTGATTCCTCGGCAACCGCGCGCGGGGCCGCGGCCACGAGCCACCGGGTCCCCCGCGGCCAGCCAGCTTTCTTTGTGCCGACGGTTACCCCGGGCAACCTCCGCGAGTTTGCCCAGGATTAAATATGTAGCTTCGAATTAGACGGGCACAACGCCCGCGTCGCCCGCTGCCTCCTATCTAAACGGGTCTTAGACGAGGCACGAGTTGCGTCCCCCGTTGCGTCCTCCCGTCCGTCCGTGTCAAAGGGACAAAGCTAGCCGGAAGTGGAGTCCCTCGCCCCTATCTATCTCCACCGGTAAACGGGCCGCCGTCGTCACCGTCGACGTTCCGTTTCTGCGATTTCTGCACCGAGCGTGCCGGCTCGAACAAACGAGATTCGAGAACACGGTCAAAGATCGGTGAATCACGCGCGAGTCGAAGACCGGCGCCTGGTAGACGCCTGGATGGGAGAACGCGGCTAGAAAGGAGCCGAGGGCTCGAGAACAAAGCGGTGGGCGTTTTGCTTGCTCGAACGGAAGAAATATCGCCGTCATTATCGCGGAGCCACGAAACTTTCGAGTCCACGGTTTTTCCGCGCGAACCGCAACGCGCGCGGGCGGCCGCGTACGCTCGCACGCCCCACGACTCGCCCCTAACTGTTTTCGAAGTCGCAGAAGAAGTTTCACCAGCCGGCGTTATTAATCCACATCCAGCAAAAGTGTCCAGTCGTACAAGTCCGCGTCGCGGATAACGATCGGCGAAATTGAAATAAATCGCAGATTAACGACCGCCGGTTATTAAACCGCCGCGTGGATTAGCGTGCGTGACCAGGGTTCACTCTGTCCCGTCATCCGGTTCTCGTCTGGCGCGAGCTTTCGATAGCAGCGCGTGCACTCGTTTGCGGCTCGACGACGCGACGACACGTAGACGCGAAACACAGCGCGCACCCCCCGTGATTTTTTCTCTCGCCCGACAACTTTTCCCGCCTACCGCCGCACGCAGATCCTTATCGTTCCGCTCGTGTTCTAAGCGATCGTTAAAGTTCATCACGGCCAGTCCACCTTTCATTATACGGGTCGCGCGTCCCGCGAACCGCTTTTTTTTCCACGGCGGCTGGCATTTCGTTGGAATTGAAATGCCTGCGGTTCGCGCGAGAATAGAAACAATTTCGCGATTGTTCCGCAATTTTTATCGATCCTGCGGACGCCAGTTTCGCGAAAGGGCCGGCCATCGAGCGTGAAACATTTCTAAAAATATCGCGCCAGCTCGCGGCGCGAATACAGCATCGCAAACAAATATTTCACGATTAACCCTTTGCGCTCGGCTCTTCGCCGGACGTTCGCAGCAGAGACTATTGCTAAAATATTACTATTTTAGCGATAGTTTCTATCGCCAACGTTTCCCAGCGATAGAAAGTTTCCATTTCCACGGAAAACTTCAGGCGAACACGCATTTCTCGAACAATCGCTAATCGATGCTGATGTTTCCTCGGAGAGAACATTCGAAAAAGTCGACTGGAAGCGTAACAATTTTCTCAGGGACCCGTCTTTCGGAAAAATCGCTGGCGGCTTTTAAAGCAACGATGACCGAGACATCCTCTGGGTCGCTGGTAGCCGACGACATAATTCAGTTTCCCAACGAACACCCAGACGCATCGAGTACAAAGGCGATCCGTTCGCTTGGCATGGAAATGAGCCGTGCGCGAGGTTTCGCGTGTCGTCCGTGTTCTCTTTTTTTTTTTTTTTTGCCGCCCAAGGAACAGCAGCAGCGTCGCGCGGCTGGAGACGAGAACAACGGGGACGTTCCGGTTGCCTCGTCCGCTGGAAGATCTCGTTTCGCGGCTCACGGCCACTGCCAGGGACGCGCGGACCGTTGCGCGGCTCTGAAAACCGAGAAAATAGAGGAGACCACGGGGGCGTAGCGAGGACTCGGGGGTGGCAGGTGGCGGGGGTGGTGGGGTCTGTACAGGAAAGGCCGTCTCTAATCCGAGGGTATCACCAGCCAGCTATTCCGAGTCAGCTTCCGTGGCAAGTAATAACGCCTGTGTAACGGCATCGCTATCGTTGTTCCCCGGCTGAGTTATGGGGCTCCATGGCGCGCGGTGTGCCCCGCGTACGTGTCATCGAGCCATCCTCCTAATTATGTGAAACGAACCACGGCCACGTTGCGTCACGCGGCACGCTAATGGGAAACGGTAATTTATGGGGCGATGGGGGTGGCGGCCGCTGGTTATTTTCTTCGCCTCCTCGGACTCGTTTTCCACGGCCGCAGCCGTCCCAGACCCTCGCGCCGTCTGTTTGCCGCCGCGTCGAATCGGAACGGAAGGAAATCGAACCGAAGACTCGGGGATCGATGCCCGCTCGCGGGCCACCGACTTTCGGAATCTGTTTTCAATTATTCATTTGGCCGACGATAGCTTGTTTTGGACTGGAAGCTCGCTTTGTATCGTCGCGCGCCGCAACGGCACGGAACCGTTACGTTGGAAAACAGGACGGGGGGAAAGAGCGGCGATGGTGTCCCGAAGGGATGCGTGGTTCGGCTGGTCCGTGGACCATCAGCGCGGGAGCGTTGCACGGTCTTGCGACGGTTAACAAATTTTAATGATGAATCGGGCAAGATCCCGTGTAGCTACGCTGCACGGAGGACAGCGCTATTATGAATCTTATATGAAAACGCCATGGTTGATTTACCGCGGGAATATCTCACCGCGCGACAGTCGCTAATATTCACAGATATCCTGTTATTATGCCCAGATTACGTGGCCTGAAATACTCGGTGTGTAACGTACCAATAAACGTGTCAGCGAATTCGCCGCGGCGCTCACCTCCGGTTGGACGCACCACCTGCTTTCGAGCGACCAACGGACGCTCAGACAGCCTTGGGGGAGCGCGGATTTTTGACGTGACCGTCGACGAGGCCGCTTTATCCGGAACCCAGTCACGTCGCGTACACATCCTTCCTATCCTGTCGCGGCGGAGATGCGACTATCGGATCGGCGGGATGCAGCGTCGCGACTGGCGGCTTTAAACGACGCGTAATTGATAACAGAGGATCAGGCGGCCGCGGAGATTTAGCCGGCGGGAAATGGGGCAAATCGGAGTGTGCATCCTTGGAAATCGAACGGGGACCAGTCCGCGGGAGAGTCCGTTTATTCTGGAGCGCACGGTGCCGTATTCGAGCGTCGAGGTCCGCCGCGCGTTCTAATTCCTCGGCGACCCGTTTCCATATCGATGAGTCCGCGCGCGCGGGGACCGGCCGAAATTGCTTTCGACCCGACGGTATCCGAAATCGTCGCGCGATAGGTAAACGGCAGCCCGACGATTTCAACCCGGCCACGTATCATCTTTGTTCTCCGCGTTTTTTTCCTATATCCCTTTTTTCGCCCGCTCGCGCCCATCCCCTCGCGCTCGATCCTCTTTTTTTCTTTTCTATTTTCCCCGGCCCTTCTCTTTTTGTTCGCCCAACTACCAGCCCGCTGGTCGCGAAAACGCGGCACCGTCCGTCCGGCCCGTAACGAAATTCGATCGGGACGATCGACCGCGGCCCGGTTCCCTCGCGGTGTCCACGCTCGCGTGATTCCCGACGATATACCGTCGGCCTTTCCGCGTCATTGGCGTCGTTGAAACGACGATATTTTACGAGGATAAATTATAACGGCCGCATCGGGCCACCCACGCGCCGAATATCGGGGCCGAGCATCACGCTATCGAACTCTTCCTTACGCCGCGTTAACCATCCCTAACCGTGAGGGTGGCGGCTCCTCGCCCCCGTTCCCTGGCCCTTCCCGAAAAAACCGGCGCGCGCGCTCGAACCCCTGTCCCGATAACTCGTCGAATTCATCCAGACAAATTCCAACGTTATATTTAACTCTCAAACACGAGAGGCGATGCGTTTTAGTCGCGACTCAAAATGTTTGACAGTGATTTATCGAGGGGAATCGAGGAAAGTACCGAGCGTATCGACATCGCTCGACAGACGTTGACGGTATGGATAGGGTATTTTTGTGACTGCTGTACGCGCGTGGTCGTGATATTCGAAAATCGTTCAAGATACAGAGGCCAGAAATATCGTGGATCTTATCGCGAGGCACGCCTGAAAAGATCCACAGGTTTTCCGTGGACACGAGTGGAACGACCCGGGAACACTGACACCGAAACCGTCGGAAACGCGTCTAAATTAGTCAGCGACAGGTATCTCGGATCCCAGAACAGTCCCTTCCGTCCTCTCGTACGCGCACAGGCACGGAGACTTCGGGCCAGGGACGAGGAGCGTCAATTAAGAGATCCGGACACGGGAAACTGGAGGAGTACGTGGCTCCGTGATGGGGAATCCGCGTCCCGATAAAGGCGCCCGACGGAGGACATAAATTCGACGATCGTGCCTTTGCGGATAGCGCGGACGGACTCCAGGCCAATCTCGGTGGGTGGTGCCCGCCGCGGCGCAGGACGAACGATCTCCAGGAGGAGCTCTTCTCGCCCAGCCGTGGAAACGGCGCTGTTCTCGGCTAAAGGCTTCCCGGAGACTTCTTCTCGCGTAACTTGAGCGTCGCAGCACGCCCACCGTTAGCCGGACGTTGGTGTCGAGAGGGCCAGCGGATAAATCCAGCGGCGCGCGGCGCGGAGGGATGATTCGTGGCGGTGTCGCGACCTCGTCGAACCCGTGACTTTTTTCGCGACCCTTTATCCCCGTGTCCCGCGCGATCGAACGCGTCCAGCCGCGTCGGAGGGCGAGAGCGATGAAACGCGAGAGCGAGAGGGCTCGACGAGCCAGGAGGGGGGTGGAAAGGTGGACGGCGAAAAGTGGAAAACGTTGTGGGAACGAGTCCGCGGGAATGGCCGGCATTTCGAGGCGTTCGTCGAGCGTCGGTGGGACGGATCGAAAGGTTGCTCCCCCGTGGTGACCGGTGGCGACGCGTTTCCAGAGCGCGGCTATCGATCGGTTCTATTTTCTGATCGTGAAAGTGTCACGGACAGAAACGGCGCTCGAAACGCGTCTTCGTCGTCGGGGAAAGAATCGCGGAGTTGACCACCCTAACGAGGCGAACGCGCGGCGCGGGGATTCGTGCGTCGCGGAAGGGCGACAGGGGAAAGAGAAAGGTGACGGGGGAGGGTGGTGGAAAGCAACGCGAACGGACCTCGTTTCGTTCGACGATTGATACCGGCGCGGTTGGAACGCGAACGGTCGACCAATTAATCTTATCGTTAATTAATTTGGACCGGGGACGGTTGGACGAGGGCGGAGGACGGAGCGGGAACGGGGGCGGACGAAAACGGGGGAGTAAATCGGTGGGGATCGCTGGAGATCGGGCGCGTTTTCGAGTCCCGCGGACCCGATCGAGCATGCGCCCCGACGCTATCGGCCGCAAAGGTCCTCGTTGTTGTTCGTAAAATCAGTGGCGCAGCGGGAGAGGACACGGAATTACGGTGTAAGCCGTATAGGGCCGTCACGCGATAATACTCGGCACCGCATTAATGTCCTGGCCGCCGGTAATTCCCATTTAATAATCACAGGTCGTATGTTAACCCATCGTATCCGGTAGTCGGAGCTAATTACGGCCTCGTCCGAGCGTGTCTCTGCCAATAAACGTTCACGGGTCTCGCGGGGCTCGCTCAAATATGCTCGCGGATAATATTTTCATTAACCGTCCGCGTCATCGAATTAATCGAACGCGGGGAGGGCGCGATCGCCGATGCGCACCAGGTGGCCGACCGATCAATCCACCCTCGCGCCTTTTCTCGTGTCACCGCGGATCGTGGGGTTTGGGGGGATGGGGGGCGAGCTCTCGCGTAGACGCTGTTGATCGCCAGATACAGGTGGAAACAGGCGAGACGCGAATTTACCCGGCCACTCGAGCGGTCATGAAACATTCACGCGAACGACGCGTCTCGCGAGATCGGACATATAACATTTAACCGACCGTAGAGCCGTGAACTTAAACTTCGTCTCGGGCTACCCAACTCGTCTTTGCGGTTCGCAAGGCTCTTGCGCGCGCGACACTTTCCCCCAACTTCCGCGCGAACTTTTCGAAATCCAAAAAGCGTCGTCGCGCACGGTGATCCGACGCGTGCACGCGCGAACCGTTAACGCGCATACAAATTCCTGGGACCGGATTAGATTCAAATTTTCCACTAATATTCACGCGGACGGCGAACCGAAGTTCTCGAGTGAGACGTCGGTGAAATCTCACGAGGCGTCTCACCGGTGCAGACTGGATATGTATATCTAATGGCCAGCCGGGTACCCGGCGGAAATTTTGTGTACCCAGCTACCAGGGCATCTCGGATATCCATACAGAGAGCTCGCGCGCGGTGCTCCCTATTCACACGTTCGACTCCTTCTGTCTGATGAGTTCGCGCGACACAGATCAAAAGGAAAACGCGAATCTCCGCGCGGCGTAAGACTCCCTCGGCCGTACCCGGCCTTTCCATTCTCTCTCCTCCTCCACGCGCAGCTACCTTAGTCTCCCGGTTGCGTCTCTCTATTTATATTTGTATCGCGTTTCTATTTGCTCCCGCGTTTTCCTTTTCCTTATTTCCCTTGCGGATCGTGGTCACGAGCGAGCGTACGCGCGCGCCCGCCGCGCGCTCCTTCGCCGCCGCGCATCGTTTTATTCCGCTCGTATCTCCGCCCGTCGACTTCTTTGAGGAGGTTAAAGACCCCGCAGCGGTGGCGAGCCGAGCATCTCGGCGACAAGGAAGATGACTGCGCCGAGCCGAGGCGGAACTCTCGCAGACACCCGGGGACGCGGCCCGCCGATGGAAAAAGGGGGCGAGATTGTAATCGTCGATACGGTGGCTCGCTCCTTCCACTCGCATCCGTCATCGCGACGAGTCCTGCCTCTAAAAATCGCCGCGACGCGCGCGACGCCCATTCGAAACGCTCGAGATTAACCCGGGCAATCGATAACGAATCATCCGTCCGGATTTGTCTGGACTGTAACCTAAACGCGCGACGCGGACTGGAAAATTTAAACATCGACGCGCCGATCGCTTGCAAATTAGCCGCGGCGCGGAGTTCGGCACGTTCAAACATAGACTCGGTTGATTTCGAGGGCAGGAAAGACGGATGAAAGATTAATCGACGCCTGTACACGCGCATCCGTAATGCTGGTCCGCGGATACATTCGAGTCTGCGCGCCTCCCGTTATTCATCGGTGTTGCCAGCCCCGAAATAATTGTGCGCACAAATGGGGAGCATCGAGGTAATCGCATCCCTCTCGCCGACCGATGAACCGCGCGATCCGCGAGCCGATTTGTAGCGATCAAACGAATATATCGTCCGGGATATAAGTTCGGAACGGGAGAGATTCGCTGTCTCGCGTGGTTAACGGGGAGGAAAGAAGGGGCGGACGCGCTGGAGTAACGCGCGGAACGCCGGAAGCGGAGGCGTCTCTGTGCAGCCGCGATCGCCTTTGAATACAAATGGACGGGACCCCCGGCGATTCGTTCGCGATCAACCAAGTTATAATCCGGCCGTAATTGCGGATGAGAACGCACGATTGTGCTCCGTTCGGCGCCGAGGGGGTGGTCGTTTCGATCCTCCGCGGCGCGCGACACCGGGGGTTCGGTTAAACGATCGAGAGGGGACAGCAAAGACGGGGGATGAAAGGGAAAGAACGGCGGGGATGGACGAGAAGGCAATCTCGTTGGTAATTGTCCGTAAGCGGCGCAAAGATTGCGGCCAATTTCTGATCGTCCGTGCGTGCGAGCCGCGGCTACGACTATTTTTTTTCTTCCCTTCGCCCCCCTCCGCCCCACTCTGACCCTCGTGGACGCGTATTCCGGTCGCGTCTTGACCCTGTGCGCTCGCTTGCCGATTGTCTTCCTCCCGAACGTCCTCGTTGGAGAGGCCGGAGAGAGTCTGCGGCGCTCGCGAACACGTATACCAGGGTTGTTTCGGTCGAATAGATGCGTTTCTCCGTGGTTCAGGTGAGCACGTCGCGGAAGAGAGTTTGGAGCGGGGCCAAACTCGGTCGGAAACCAGTCTGCGTACGGAGTCGCTGGCGGAGTGGCTCGGGAGAGTCGGTGTGTCGGCTGAGGAAATGCAGGAAAGAAAAAAAAAAAAAAAAAGAAAAGAAAAATAAGGACAAGAAAACGGAAGGGAAGAGAGTTTGGCGTTTTCGAGAGTTCCCCAGGAGCGATGACCAACGACTAGTCGTCGACCGATCGATCGATCGCGTCGCGCTTATTACGCGACGATCTCGGACGAACGCGCGAACGATTCCTGGGAACGAAGACAGGCTCCGACAGATCGAAACGGATTTCAGCCGAATCGCTTCGCAGTCCGTTCGAGGAATCACCTCCGCGACGGAATTCCCGTCTCCTTAGCCCGGCTTTGGCGAAAGTTTCGTCGTCCCCCCGGGGACGCCGTCGCCTGTCGAGTTTTCATCTGTCTCTTCGTTCGCCCGTCGAGTTTAAAGCCGTGGACCGGCAGTTGCTGGGAACGCGTGGCAAATCGGACGCGGACAGACGACGGGAAAGGGCTGGCCAGGTAGAGGCGGCCAGGTAGCGAGCGCGGAAGGTGGACGGAGCGGAGACGCAGGCGCGCGGTCGCGCCTACGAGACGCGGGTTCACGGATCCAGCTATCGATTCGGCTGTCTTACAGAGGTCCTCTCGAGGCTCGATGAATAAAAATGACATGCTAACGAGCGTGGTTCAGCCGGCTGGAACTAACTCCGGTAACGCGCGCGAGAAACGCTAAGCGACGCGGGTGCCGCCCCGCTGGCTGGCCTACGCTCGTCCCCGGTATCCCGCAGAGGGGTGCACGGTTCTCGAAACCAGCCGCGGGACTGATGGGAACCCGGAGCGGATAAGGGAGATAAGGGAGATAAGGGAGCGCGGGGTGGTCGCGGCAGGTTGGCTGGAAAACGGGGAAAAGGCCGCGGAGACCGAAACAGGAACGGCAGTCTCCTGCGAGTCACCGATGCGATTAATATTCGAGCGATCGTTCGAGCGGAAACGGATTCGCCCGTCTCCGCGGGGAGACACTTTGCACGCCAGAACGAATAGTTTGCCCTTTCTTCGGTGCGTCGCAGCGACTGTACGGACGGAGATATTGTGCATACCGTAGGAAAGTCGAGGCGCGTCGCCTCGCGTTTCGACGACAAATTAGAACCGCCACCGTAGGAACATTAACGGCGAATAGGAAGTCACACCTATTGTTCTCGAATATCGGTACGGGGGCTTGATTAGCGGCTTGGTCAACCCTGGTTAGCCTCGCGCGGCCCGCTAGAAAAATGTTCGAGACGCTGTTACGTGCGGTACAGGCCGCGCGTGTGTAACTTGTACCCTGCCAAGGTGCTCGTTACACCTTCGCCGATAAATTGAGGAAAATAGCAGGGGAATTAAGGGAACGAACGTGCCGCGGGGCGAATGAAAAATTGAAAAGAAATTTGTGCTCGCGAGCTTTGGTATTAGCGCGGGGTTTAATTAATCATCGAATCACCCAGTCGCTGCCGAAGGACGAGGTCGATGTTAAAGGTACTTATGTATATACACCGCGCTGCTAAAGTTCATTAAGCCCAGGCAGCGTGGCTTTAAGTTAATTGAATTTTAAAGTTGCACCGGATCCTCGAATAATTTATCACGTTTCTTCGTTTCATAAAAATCAGTAGTTTAATATTGAACAGCGATTTAAAATGGAAACCTCGTTTTCCCGCCGTATCCGCGGACAAGATTAGCCAAATAAATTAATTCGCCAAATAATAAATCGACTTAATAGGAAAGCCGATGCCCAGGCAATTGAAGTCGATGCAACGAACCTCGTTTCTATTTCGATGGAAGTCATCGCCGTGTGAAAATTGCCGCCTTTTTCAAGTCTGTAGATTTATCGGATTCCTCGATAGAAGGAATTTTAGTCGCTCGCGTTTCGTTTCGTACTTCTTCCAGGACGCGAACACGATCCGTAGTCCCTCGCCAAAGGCGAACCACGATAGAGAAAGGCCGCTACCTGCACCTATTTCTAAGAGAAACGACTCGAAAATGTGACCAGGGTGCTCGAAATGGAAGTTCGCGAAGTCTGTCCAACATCTTGCTCCAAGAACGAACGCGTAGTCCTCCCTCCGTGCGACACGCGAGGATACGCGTCGCTACGAAGTCACGCGAGAACCGCGGCGCGAAAGATCGGAGCCCGGGAACTTCCGGTCGACTCGTCGGCGACACGCGGAATATGGAATATTATTATTTTTTATTTCCCCGCCGGTACTTTTCCAATTACCTCGGACAGCGCCTGGGCCCTCGTTCAGCCAGTTCTCATTTCGCGGGGCGTCCTTTCGCGTCCTACGTCGCGACGCGCGGCGTACGCGTCGCGAAATGAAAAAAGGGTCGCTGAAGAGGACCGCCTGCGGATCCCGCGACGCCCGCCTCGAGTTTTGATTAAAACTAAACGGCGAATAAAAATTCCGCTCGCCTCTCTCACCCCTGCCCCCTCCCCCTCCCTCTGGCCCTCGCGAGCGCAAGAGTCGAGAGAGGCGACCGGAAACGTCTCCGTGATTCAGCGGTCGCTGCGAGCGACCGGAGCGTAGCAGCGGGAGAATGGATTCCTCGCGATCGATCTCTCGCGGCGCGAAAGAATTACTCTCCGGAGAAAAAGCACCCGGTCCATTGATCCTCCGGCGAAATCTTTCGAAACGAGGGTGGAGGGTAGGAGCCGCGGCGCAGGGGGTGCCCCGGAAAAAATAGCCAGCTCCCGTCGGGGCGCCCGAGGAAGAGGAAGTATAAAGTTCGCCTCGAATCGAAAATCGATGTAACGAAGACGCTTTCGCTAAGTGCCGTTCGGGGTATCGCGGCTTCTTTCCTCGATACGGCCAGGCGGAAAGTCCGCGAGCGAATTTCCACGCGCCAGTAATTTCTAAATGGCGCCCCGTCCACCCGATGACATTTAACACCCGCGATACTCCGAACCGTGAAATACCGAACCGGATGGATTTCGACGAGCTGACGAGTAGAAAAGTTTCGAGTTTAAACCGTTCTGTTGGTAGAAAAGAAAATGCCGCGAAAATTATTCGCCCCGCCGCTTTCGCGTCGGTGCCTCCGTAAATTACTGGATCGCGCGCGCGAGAAGAAATGGAACGAGCGAGCCGAGAGCGTCGTTTAATGGCTGGCGAGACGAAACAGTTCGAAACCCTTCACTTTTCACCGCGAAGGTCGCCACTCTCCGCGTCGAAGATCAAGGACAGACCGTAGAGGCCTCGCAGCTTTGGAACGCGATTCGACTGCCGCGGAAAACCGCGAGCGAGAAGAGACCGAAGCGCGAAGGGGTTGGAGAGCCGTATTAATTTTCAAAAACGAAGCAACGAGCGCGAACGCGCGGCTACCCACGGCTGCAGCCGATAAATCTTCAGAGGCGTAGCGAAAGGGACGTTCGACGCGAACGGGCGCGCATCAGGCAGACGAAACCGATTTATTCGCCTTGAGCGATGCGTCGATGTTTGTGCGAGTCGCCGGTTTCCTACGATCCGCGGAGGATCTCGTGCCGCGCGCGAGGCGTTCGGTTCTGTCAGGGTGATGGAAAGAGAGGCTGGCTCGGTGGGGGGAAGACGGAAGACAGAGGTCGGCCTCGTTCGACCGGGGTTCAACGGACTCGCCGCGTCGGATCTAACGACGAGGCGGCTCGAAGAGGCGAACATCGCGGCCCGCTACTCGACGAGGCGCTACTCGTTTTGCGGCCACCTTTTTCCGCCGCGACCCCGCTTTTTCCTTGCCCTTTCGAGCGGCGGATCGCGAACCGGTCGAGTACACTCGCGGTAGCAGCCGCTGACCGACCGTCCGCTGGACCATCAACCGTGGGACGCTCTTCTCTTCTCTCGGGCGATGAATCTCTTTCGCTCTTCTTCCTGGCGGAAAAACCCGCGGAGAATAGCGGACGAGGAAAAAGGACGAGCAGCGCGATGCGTGCCGCCACGGTCACGGTCGTTAATCGCCGGCTGCGACGGAGGACGACGTTGCGCGCGAGGTGGACGCGCGCGAGGGTTGCACGCGCGACCCTCGTTGGGCCCGCAAGAAGAGGAGAACCGAGCGGCGGGGCTCGTAAATAACGTACCGGTTGGTTCTGGGTTGGTTTTCTCCTGGAGCCCAGGTCGGGGGGAAGTTCTTGCGGCGGTTCCGCGGGTGAAAGGAACGGAAGGAACGGCGGGGCTGCGGCGGCGGTGTCGCGGCCCGCGAGGAGTCGCGCAAGAACCGCGACAACGTTTTGCTCGCCCTTTCCTCGATCGTCGAATCGGACGGACGAATACGCGTCGCGTACGGCTGTCCCCGTTTCGCCTAGCGCCTCGCCACCATCGCCGTCGCCGCGCGCCGTCTGCTTCCGGTCCCGCAGACGGTGCGCGCACCTTCGGAGAACCAGGAGGAGTAGACGTAGCGATGAAAAGAGAATGAGCAAGAGAGAGAGAGAGAGAGAGAGAAGGAGAAGACGGTTTTTCTCCGGTCGGCTAACCGCGGCAAGTACCACGACGACAAGCGGAAGCGTTTAGCGAGGCCATTAAAGTCAGCTGGCCGTTACGATAATCGAGCAAATCGATTTATATCCGGAGCCCCTGACGCGCGAGACCTCCGAACGGCTGGGATCCGATAAATCGATCGACCTCGCCTCTCTGCTCCTCGCCGCGGGTACCAGGAGAAAGGAGAGATCGTGGGAGAGGAACGGGTCACCCCTTAAAGCCCGAACCTTCCTGGGAAGGTTGCAGGAGCGATAAAGATCCGACGCCACGGCTACCTTCCGCCTGGCGCTTTTCAATAAACCGTGAAACTCACGGCCGAGTTTTCGCACGTTTACCATCGGTCTCGTTCCCGGTACCGCCGCGACGAACTTGGACCGCTTCGAGGAGGCGATAAAGCTCACCCTTCCGGGGTGAGAAACAGACGGCACGACGAGTAAACGCGCCGCGCCGTTAATCGCCGATTCTCGATGAAATTTTACGGTTTGGTAAACGAACGGGTACAGCGTGTATTTGGGAATAATATCCGGGGAACGATCGAAGATCGGCAAATTGACCGGGAAATAACGCCGTCGATTCTTTGTTTCCGCATGATGTTTATTCATATTTAAGTGCGAACGCGAAACGCCAGCGAACTTTAGGGGCAATTAATTTGCAAGCGATCGATATTCTGATTCATTCGTTCGCTGTGTTTGGATATGTAAACCGTGGCCACGTACGAATGCGCGGAAAAATCGATACGAAAATTGGACGATAAAGTACGCGGCACGGGGGAAACATCGGAAAGGTTTTCGGAATATTTTTCGCCGAGCTACCTCGTAAAAATCGCTAGATTTATATTTGTTTCGAGCACCCTATTACAACGAGACGCGCGTGTCCATTTTTGACGAACACGAACTCGTGAAAAACCCTGCCACCCTTTTCGAGTGTCGCTTAACGATGGCGCGCGATCAAAATTCCAGCGATCTCGAAGATCGCTCGAAAGTTTTATTAACCCTTTGCACTTGGCTCCTTCCCAGACGTAATATTGCCATTTTCGCAACGTCTCCCGGCAATAGAAAACTTCAGGAAAACGCGATGACGTCTTTTCAGAGCGGACGTCCGAGCGCAAAGGGTCAGGAATCGTCGAATCGACGATTACCGTGACATTGCCGCGCGAGTGCTCGCTGGAAGAGGACTCAGAAGCGACCCAGACCTTCGACGAGCGACGGCGTGCCGATAAGCCGGTAGATAAACGATAGCGTGTCGCGGTCGGACACGGGGTAGTCGCGCAAACACACCTGTCGTCCGGCACGCGTCTGTCGGCGACCGTTAACGTCGAGGAAAACGCGGCTACGAGCGCGACGCTGGAAAACCGTTGCCACGATTAAATGCCCGGGCAGAACAGCTCGCTCTCGAGCGAAACGAAACGGAACGAACGGAAGGGGGGGGGGAGGGGAGAGGAACGACGCGTTTGAACCGCGCCCCGGCTCCTCCTCGGAGATTTCTGGCCCGCGCGTATGGTAATCCAGAAGGGGTTAGTTAGCAGGTGTAACCCATTATGCGCGAAGAAAACAATACACGCGCGACTCGTCGGCGCCGGTGTAATTCAGCTCCCTTTGAAACGCAAACGGTTAACGAGTGACAATTTTGCCTCCAGACTCGTTCTCGTTCCGAGTGTGTCCCGTGACTCGCGCGGACTGCCAGAGGGCGAGTACGCGCGTCTAGCCGTCTTCGAACGGGTTCAGAGGACGACGTCGAGACGGATCGCGGCGGCGTACCGATGTCTCAGGAAAGTCTCCGGGCGCCAATTAAGAAAAACAGAAACTATCCGCGCTCCGAACATGACCTCCCGGTAATTAGAACGCGCAATCCGACGAGCAATTATCCCCGGCGTGTACACACGCTCGCTTCATAGTTACCCTTCTCGATCGTGTTTGCCGAGAGCCCGTACCGTCGAAACGAGGTTTACCTCTTTGATACCCGATTCCGTCTTGTTTCGTCTCGGTGTGTTCCGGAACGCTCTCTGCGACTCCCAGCCGGATATATACTCTCCGGGGAGAGAAAGAGAAAGAGAGAGAGAGAGAGAGAGAGAGAGAGAGAGAGAGAGAGGTGGAACAGACTCGCGTTCTTGTCAGTGTTCGTTTCTAGACGCGGGACACGAAGACACGGGCACTCGAAACGAGTCAGCGGCAGCTGCGCCTCTTCCGTCGTTCAACCGATAGTCGGTGTACGCCCGACTTCTCGCCCCTTGGCGGTGTCCCACGGGCCGCAGGATCCTCCAGCACCGCCGCCGACTCTGCCGTGGAATCACCGTTTTGTCGCGAAATCTCCGTGTTCCCGACGATTCCCAGGAGGCGTCTCCCCTTCACCCATCTCCGATACCGACCGCTCCGTAACAGACACGACCCGCACCGCGTCGCGATCCCTATCGGTCGCGGGCAATCGCCGCGTCCGGTGAACCTCCTACACGCGGGGCCCCCTCTGCCCTCGT
Source organism: Xylocopa violacea (assembly GCA_963969225.1). Taxonomy (NCBI): domain Eukaryota; kingdom Metazoa; phylum Arthropoda; class Insecta; order Hymenoptera; family Apidae; genus Xylocopa; species Xylocopa violacea. Next base: position 22,444,891 of record CAXAJV010000014.1, read on the forward strand.
TCGGTCCCCTTTTCACGATCCAACTGAAACGCGAGAGAAACGCTTTTATTGCGAGGTGCTCGTACAGGGCCGTGCGAACGGAAGTCTTGGTCACGGCTCGTCGAGTCGCCGTGGCGTCGCTTCGTGCACGACCGTTGGGACGACTCCTCGGCGGATCGCGTGCGCCCACCTGCGACCCGGGACCTCGCTCCAGTCCAGGCGATGGGCAAACTTTGCCCTTTCGCCGTGTCCGGCGTGCCGTTTGCTACGCGTCGCGCTTACCGGGCTCTCGCGTCCACCTGACTAATTTATTCGGTCTCGTTTGTTTGCCGGTGAGAACTTCTCTGAGAAGAAAGAGGAACGAGAAGGAAAGAAAGAGATTGAGATTGTGTGTGCGCGCGTGTGTGTGTGCGCGTACGTTGCCACTTTCAGACGGTAACCGAGATACGTTGCCAATGCGTACGCCGTAGCCCTAACCGTGTCGACGGTCGCAGCTTCGAATCGTTCTCCGGCAGCCACTTCCGTTCACGGATCCGCTCGCGCGTCCCCCGTCTACGCGCCAGGAGCCGCGCGATCGGTGCATCGGCCACTGCGATGGAACCGCAACGACGCATCCCCGCGTGGGAATTCCGCGGCATCGACGGAGGTAGGTGGTTGCGGTGGGTCCGGATTAGTCAGCGTCTGAGTACACGCTCGTACACGCGCGTCACGGGGCAACAAATTTCCACGGCGTTCGGGGAGCTTATTAAGCCGACGCGCCGAATCTTCGTGCCGCAGCCGGAGCACTTAGCCCCCGCGCGGCATCCATCGGCGGCCCCGCGACCTCAAAGAGCTTTCACGACTCGCCTTCCTTCTCGCTTCCTGCCCGCCGTTAACGATACCCGCTCCGCCCAGCCGCCCCCGCGTTACACACCCTAACGACCGCGCGTCTACCATCCGGGACGGGAGCCGGGGGCTTTATTTATCGCGATGAACGTTACTCGCTCGCGCCCCCGTGGCCATCTTACAAAAGGATTACGAGATATCCCCGCTTTCCAGACCCTGTCCGTCCCCTATCTGCGACCCTCGCTGCGACTGATTTGTGTCCCTGCAATACCCTGCCCACCGTCGAGCTTCGACAAATTCGACACCCCGATTTTATCAGCGGCGATAAGCGACACACGGGATGGCACCCGTAGGGGAAACTCGCGCGGGGGCGGCTCGAACTGCCGCGCGCGCACACAGAGGAACGACATCCACCGCGGCCTGGACTTTAGCCCGCGCGCGAAAGATAGGCGTCGATCCAACCTAATATCGCCGATCGTTCCCGGCCGCGTCAGCTCTTTCCCAGTAATTTCCACCGTTGCGAGAATTATCCGATCGCACGAGGGGGTGGGGGGGGGGGTGGTTGGTGGCGAAGTTTTATTAATTTATTCGATTTGGTCGCGGCCGGGTGAAAAACGGAGCAGCCGCGACGTAGAGAATTCGCGTGGACCGCGGCGAGGTCGAGGGGCGGCGGTTAAAGGGGTTTTTGGTCGGCGGCTGCATTTTAATGAGTTCCACGGGGTAGAAAAAAAACATCGACGGCCGACGTGTGACGAGTCGATCGAATCGCGTATCATAAAGGCGGCCCTCGGTGAAAAGGGGTTGGACGCGACGGAGCCGCGGGGCTTGTTCTCATTAGCCGAGTTACTTGGCTCCGAATCGTTTGAATTGACGTAATTCGAGCAGCCCCGGCTACGCGAGCACACCGCTGTTTGCCCGACTCGAGGTATCCTTTGAAGTTTTTCGAGCAGAAACTGTTTCGGCGTATCACTGCACCGCCGCTGACGCAGTCGTTTACAACGTTCGGCTCGAACGGTAAAGCGAAAAGAACCGACAATGCCGGTCGATTATAACTTGCCCCGTCGCGGGCGAAGAAAATCCCGGTTACACCGGTTTAATCGTTATTGTACACCGATCGGAACGTTTACCGGCGCCTTCGAATAACCTTTGACCCGTTGGCCATGATTCCAAAGGAGAGGCGGGTGTCTATTTACCCGACAAGCAATATCGAATATTGTGTATCGCGTACTCCTATAATAGCCAGCAGCCCCGTTAAACGACATAAAACCGGGGGGGTAGATCGATCGAACGACTTCCTCACGGCGGGAGGAAGCCTCGGAGCGATCTCTAATTGCATCGAACGCGAGATTCACTGTCGGATCGGTGGCGAACTCCGGGGCTCCCTTTGAGCGTCCCCTCGAAGATCCTCTCACCCTCTCCAAGGCTCGCGCAGCGAATTCTCGGGGCTATCGGAACTTCTCGGACGCTTCGGACGCTCCTCGTGCCGGGCAACTTGGTACGTAGCCGGGAATTTTTACGCGACGCTTGTCCGACGCTCGGCAAAGAAAGCGTCCGCTTTCCCTTCGAGGCCGCCCTCGACCCGCTCCGCGCGAGGCAGGGGGCGGACTGGCGGCGCGGCCGATTCCCGACCGCCGCGCGGATCGAGTATGCAGGCGCCGTGGAAACTTTTCCAATCGAGCGGAAACTTTGTTCCCGTAATTAAAGCCGCGCGAATACTTAATGGACTACGCGCGCCAGCGCATCGATCCTCTCGTCCCGCTCTCGCGACCACACACGCGCCCCTCCCTTGACCTTTGCGCGTCCCGCGTCTCCGAAAACGGCGACCCTGAGAGCGAGAGGACGCCGCGCGCCCGCCGTCTTCGAGGCGGCTTTCGAGAGTCGCGAATCGGGACGCGGGGACCCGAGCACGAGACGGTTCGCGTTCGCGAGAGCCAGGAAGTTTAGTTCCCGTATCACGCGAAAGGATAACGGCTCGGAGAAGTCTAACGAAGGGACGTCTGGGGAGCTATTTCACCTAATTTAACTGCGAGAGGCCGGGTGGAAGCGCGGCGTACGCGAGACGCCCGAGGAGGAGCGGGTCTCACGGGGCGTCTCGCAATCGCGAGCGCGCGAGTCCCCGCCGCGCGTGTACCGGCTTTTCACCAAGTAATTCGGCGGAGTCTGCGGCGCCACGCGGGGGGACGGTAACCGTGATAGACGAGCTTGATTATGAATTTATCGAAGGCACACGGAGAATTAGCGTCTGGGATGAGTTAGGCGCAGCCTTGGTTCGAACAGGGCGCCTCTGGGCGCGCGCTCTAATACACGGGCACGACGACGCGATCTATATATTTTACGATAATTCTATTTTTTCCGACTTTTTGTTCGCGATTAAAGCGTCATCGTTATTGTTCGCGACGCGATGCTTCCTCGTTTGGGACGTTCGGAATAGACAGATTTCCGGTGAGCTTATTCCGACGCAACTATTGTTTATTCCCGGCTTAAAAATTTATAAACACGCTTTCATTACGATTGCTTTTGGAGTTCGCGTGCACACGCGTACACGCGGACCGTGCTTTTGTTGCGAACTGTGTCGAGCGGGATACTTGGTGAACGTGCACGGTACGGATACCGGTGACTGAGATAACAAATGGTATAATTCCTAACTGCGTCCGTCGCCATATTACCTGCACCTGCGTTATTATTATTATTATTATTATTATTATCATCATCATCATTGCTATTATTATTATTATTATTATTATTATTTATTAACGCGTGCCAGAAACATGCAGGCTTCATCAAGTACCTATACGCGTACGCGATGAAAAAACATACGCGTACGCTACACGTCCGTCAGAAATGATTACGCGAAATTAATACGCTCGCGTGCGTTACACGCAAATAGTTCTTGCACGGGTGCAATTGATTTCTGAACGTATCCACAGGCAACGAGGTGCGATCGATATCGCCTAAATATAAGTTGGGAAAAATAGCGACACGGTTATCGGCACAAGCGATCGCGTGCCAGTTTCTCTTCTGCGTTCTCGAAACGATGGAAGATCGCCTCGTTCTCCTCAGCTACGGACGCGTCGTTTCACCGAATCGGACCACGGTCCTCCCAGCTTTCTTGCCTGGTCCCGTTATTCCATTAGAGTCGTACCCGTTACATCCGAAAAGGATCGTAAAACACTGGTTTCGGAGCGCACCGGGGCCAGGTGTCGCCGCGCTAGGCACCGCCGCTCCCGTCTCGCTTTCGAACCGCCTCCGAGGTATCGACAGTCCGTCGATCCTCCGGGTCCTGACGGTGTGTCCTGGTCGCGTACGAGTCGCGTCCCTGGTCGCGTCGCGATCACCAGCCTCGAGGCTGGCCCAGAGAGTCGACTCTTTAATTAATGGATGGAAGTAATTAAGAAGCGGGAGAATACCCGCGGGGGAAGTCGCAGGCGTAACCGCGCGCATACTACGGAGCGTACGTGCCGCCGCGTTCTCGCCGCGTCTCGCCGCGCGTTATTTGCGTTCTCCACCTCCGTGAAACTTTAATTCGCCGAGCTCCCGTGCCCTGGAAAAGCCTGGCGCTCGACGAGCGTTCGAAAGTCGATTGGCGGGAAACACGGGCGGCGCGGGACACGGGAGGAACGAGGGGGCAAAGACGAATCGAAGCGGAATATCTATTAGAGGCGTGTTCTCTCGCGCGGGGGTTTTTGTCGCCGATCGTCGGGCGGGAGAGGCGTCTAGGCGAGGAGCGTGTTGGCGCGCTCGGCTGGACCCGGGGTACGAGGCGGAATTGTGAGCGTTACACGGACGGAGAGGACGCGGGGGCGGGCGGCAAACGGAATGCCGTAAATCTCATGTAAATTCGGGGCCGCCGCTTGATTTGCAAGCACAATGCCAGACAATTGTACGGTCTACCATCGAGCGGCCGGATGCGGAGTCTGCGAGTTTCTCCGGTCTCTCCCTGGTTAACTTCTCCCTTAGACCCGTCCGTTCCCCCGGTTCGTGCCTCGCTACGCCGATACTTCGTCCCTCTTGTTCGTCTCCGCCGCCTCCGGGACCTCTGCGTCTACGTTAAACGCTTTAACGATCGTTTTTCACGTCCGTTCGCGCGCGTCCCGTCTCGTTTCGGCTCCCCTCGCCCCGTTCCGTCGTGCGCGCGGGGCCAGAAATATTGTTTGCCAGATAAAAGGGAATCCAGGCCGGCGATTTACTAGTCGAATCGCGGCGCTCGTAAAACGCGACGGGGACCTGCCTCCGCGGGTGGGTATATCTGTCCGTGGTGTCGGTGACGTACTCGCGGCGAAAGCGGCAGCCGCGAACCACCCACCATCGGAATGCGTGTGCCAGTAACTCACCCTGTCCCGCAGCTGCACGGGATACCTGCTGCTTCGCGCCGATCTGTCCACGTTAACGACCGTTTGAAACACGCCAGACCATTCTCCCCGTACCGGGATTCGCGCGGGATACTCTCGCGAAAGGAGCACAGGAACGAGCCCTTTTTTTTCCATCGAATTAGGTCGCGTTAGGCGAGCACCGCGCGCCTGTTGTAATCTCCGATCGTTGCTCTTCGTTAGAGACAGGCATCGAGACGACGGGCAACATCTCGGGAAGCGTGCATTTCGATGTAAATCCTCGACGACTCCCCCCCCCCCCCCCCCTCCCCTCGCGTGGCTCACGTTTGATCGCCCCTGGCGTCGTCGTTCCGTTATTTCTTTTCCTAATGGAATACGATTCCGCGCTTATTATTCTTATTTCCAGCGGCACGGGGGCGGGTGGCGGCGGCGCCTAGGTGCACGCGGAGGGGGCGGAAGAGTGGCGCGAGAAATAAACGAGCCGGACGGGCCGGCGATTCGACTCGACTTCGAGGAAAGTTTCGCCGGAGGCATGCGCGCACCGCGGCGAACGGTTCCTCTCTTTCGCTCGGCCGCGAAACGGCGAGCGAGACGGCACGCAGAGCGGCCCGCGGTCGCACTTAACCGCCGGCCATCAAGGTGCCAGGGCAGCCTCCGCTCCGTTCCGTTCGCCGTTCCGCTTCGCGTTCCGCTCGGCACCGCGCGACACCTTGGTCCTCGCGTCGCGCCAGCCACCGCTCGAGGAAGAGAGAGAGAGAGAGAGAGGGAGAGAGAGAGAGAGAAAGAGAGAGAGTTCACGCTCGGCCCAAACGGTACAAGCGACGACCGTGTCGCGATTCCCGCGCGTCTCCCTTTGTTCGCCATGACGAACGGAGGATCGAGGACGATTCAGGCTACGCGGCCATCCGCGGGCGGACACGCGGACACGTGAACCGCATTAAGGACTCTTCCGGTCGACCAGCCGCGCTTGTGTGTGTGTCTCGATTTCCGTTTTTTCTTTCTGTTTTTTTTTCCTTTTTCCGAGGCAAAGTACAGTGCGAGATCGAAAGAGGACTATCGCTGCGAAGAGAGATCGAGAGGGAGGGGGAGAAGGAGTTTCGATCGCTGTTACGCGGAGTGATTTGTTCGCGAATTCGACGTCCGACAGGATTGGACAGTGATATAGTTGTACGGGGAGCTCGAGAGGGAGTGTCGATTCAATTCGGAGCCGAAGTTTCTTGTGTTTTTCGGTGGGCGCGGGGAAAGGACTAGCTACCCTCGTGTGCTCGTGGTTCGAGAGAGGATGGGACTGATGGAGAGGCTCGGTTGGACCCTCGCCGCGCTGCTGGCAACCATAGGTGAGTGCTTCGACGAGATTCTTTGATCTTTCCTGCTCCACTCGACTCGTCCACCGGGTCTCGGTTCGCTGACCTCGGAGCCATTCTTGCAGCCCGTTCGCCTAACCCTCGCTCGCGCTCGCGTTACGCGATTAATTCGCCTCGTCCTCGCGATCCTCGCGAGTCCGTTCGAGACTGTCCGGCTCAACAGGTTCCCCTCGCTCGACTCTCTTTTCCCGCGAATCGTTCTCGCCAACGATCGCGCGAGAAGAGCACACCCCTGACGTCGAACGCAGGGGCGGCGCGCACATGGAAGAGCGGACGAGCGCGACGGAGTTCTCGAGGAGGCTCGATGCGAAGTCGATGATTCTTCGGATCGAGTTTCGTTGCGAATGGGACGCGCGCGGGAGGCTCGAAACAGGCTTCGACGCAGGGCACGGGACGTGGAAAGAAGAGGAGAAAAAGGGTGCCCGTGGAAAGCGAAAGGCTGGCCGTGCAGTTGGTCCGCCGCCAAAACCGCGCGGATAAAGTCCGAGTTTACGAGTGGAAGGACACGGCACGGGATTATCGGGAAAACCGTGCGTCCTCCTGGCCCGCGAGTCCGTTCGATTTCTCCAAGTGGCTCGCTGGGCGACGCTGCCGCGACAAACGCTGCCGCGTCAGGAATTCGCGTCCTCTGCAAAGCGGATTTGCCCGCGAATCGTCTCCGCGTTCCGCCGCGTTTCTCCCCCGATACTAGTCGGGTTTCCTCGTAACCTAAATAACGCGATTTCTATGGCTACACCTCGTTCTTTTCGGCGCGAGTCGCCGGCAGAAATCCGCGTTTCACCCTTTTCCCTGAGCGGACCGCGGGCGAAAGCCACGCCGGACGAACGAGCGTATTCCACGTCGCTTTTTAGGTCCACTCGTGCCGCTCTCCAGCGAGAAATTATTCCGCGGAATCTTTCATGAAACACTACCGCCGTTTAAAAGCATTAGGGTGCTTGTTTCGCGTAGCGACATCCATTATGAATTTTATTACGCGCTTCGCGTTCCGCTGTAATTTCCACGAGTCAGTTAAGACTCGTGAATTCGTCCGCTCTCAGAGCACCCGCGAAGCACGCGCGAAGCTGCTTTAAATGTATATCGAAATATTTCGGAAAAAGGAGCACCGTGTCGCTCATGTTGCTCTTGCTCCGTCAAAGTCTCCTCTGTTTGTCGTCGCGAGAAGGAAACAACGCGCACCGCGGAAGGTAAACCAACGACAGTGTACCTCCGCTTCGCACGTTGGACGAAGAAGCGGAACGGGCCAGCGCGAAGCGCGAGACGAAGACGGCTCCGTAAAAACAGACCCGCTCGTGCGCTTATGACGAGCAAGCTGGCTGGCCGCAGCGCGTACGCATCCGTCCATCGCGGAAAAGCGTCGCCGCGATCGGGCAAAAAGTCTTCGCCCGTCGATACAGTGGAATCGTCGAAGAGAAGGGAAGAACGCGGTCGTCCAGCGGCGGTTAATGCGACGCTGGGTCCCGGCTGACGATTTATACCGACCACCGCCTCGCTTCGGGGGGCATAAATTTTCATCCCCTGCGCGTTCGTTGCGCTCGTTGCCCGAACGATATCGTCCCGCGTCCTCCTCCCTCGCCTCTTCTTTTTCCACGTTTCCTCTCGCGCTGTTTGTTTTTCCCAGCGTGCCAGGGAGCGCCGTATCTCTTCCGCGAATCGCCCTGCAACCCCTGCAACGACGAGAGACCAGGTCACGCAGGTTTCGACGCCCTTCTTCCGGCCGTCGACTGGCGACGCGAGCCGTTCGTTCGCCGGCTCGCGTCTCGCGCAGCGACGTTGACGAACGCCACGGGCCGGTGTTTGATTTTCGCTGTTGCTCCGCTCGATGGCCGCGTGGGACCGTCGGATGCGGCGAATGGGAAACGAGCCGCGGAATAACTCGACTGGCACGCATTAGCCTGATTAAAAGCCGGCTACGGGGGGCCACGGATCGTTTGCGTTCAACGCGTGCCGAGGGGAAGGCCTTCCGCTCTTGTGTGTCTTTTCCCTCCTTCGACCGATGTTCCGCGACAAACCGCGTGCTGCCAGGTGGGGGCTTGTTACGCGGTGGCTCGTTTAATTCGGTTTTCAGGTTACGCCGGGAGCGCGGACCGCGAGAGGGGGCGAACCAGAAGAAAAGAGGGAAAAAGGAGGCGCGGGAGGAAAAATATCCGGTATAATCCGGCCGGAAGCGTGACCCAGAACCGGGCGCGGGCTTGATCGCGATTACCGTTAACGGGGTCCCTGGAAATGAACGCTTTTTAAACGGTGGAAAGTCGCCGCGCGATCTCCTCGCGGTGCCCTGCCCCGCGTTGGCGCCACGAGGTTGCCTCTACGCAATTCGCGTACCACTTTCGCCTGTTCCTCGAATCGGAATACGACGGAACGATGGCGAAAAATCGATCCTCGTTCTTCCCGCCGTTCTTCCCGCCCGGAGACGGCGGACATGGAGGACGAACGGCTCGGTTTCAGGGTTTAGGGATTTCGTTTGGCGAGCACGATCGGCCGTTAAACGAAGCCCAGGCGGAATCGAGCCGATCGCGGGGCCGTAATAGAAGAGTGGTAACGAATTGGCTGGGAAAAATCGAGCCTGGCGGCGCGCGATCGGTCGAGCGTGACGGCGCTTAAGGGCCTGGACTCTATTTCCGTGCGCGCGTTGAATCGAGGCCGAGTGCGGGGCGCGTGGAAAACTGAAACGGCGCGTCCGCGAAAATTCGCAGGCCGTTGGCCCCTCGAAAGTTGGCAAAGGCGGTTAAACGGTTAGCCGGTGCCACGAGCAATACGGTAAGTGCTAAATTAAATTCACCGGAATGAGGCGAGCGGGCCGCGCGCGTATTACCGCGCGCTGAATCGGGACCAGAAACGCTCGGTTCGCCGCTGAACGGAGGGAAACGGAAGAAAAAAGAACGCGTGCACGTACGCCGCGCGCGGTGGGGGATCGTTGGGCTATAGGCGGGCTCGACGGTGACAGAAAAAAAAAAAAAAAAAAAAGAGGAGAGAAAAAAAAACGGGGGGAACGAAATCAGAAGGAAAAAAAATGGGGAAAAATACGCGGGAGCTCGGCGAGCGCGGATTTCGCCGCCGCGTGAAAATTAGTTTTCCCGTTAATTGGACCGAGGGTACGCGAAGTCTCCATCCCGCGTAATTGGATTCGTATACGCGTATCCCTCGTGTTCCTTTCGCGGGCGAACCCTCTCCGGGCCTCTCGTTGTCCGATTTCCGTCTCGTTTTCGCGCTTACCGCGGTTCGACCGCCGCCTTTGCGCCGCTCCCGGGGCCTCCATTGGGTGGCAGACGGTTCCGAGCACGTTCCATTGGACGGTTCGTCTACGAAACTGCCAGCCAGTGGCCAGCCGGAGGCGTTCGCGAAGGCGATCTCCTCCGTCGGATACCCGTATTCCGCATCCTTCGCCCATTCGTCAAGCTTCCGTTCCACGCTGTTGTTCCGTGTGATGGCTGCTGTTACGCGAAGGTTCAATCCGCCGCGTTTACGCGCCGAACCGTTCGACTTCGCCTTGATACCCACCGAATGCTCGTAGATAGTTTATCGCGTGCAAATTTGAATATCAAACGGGTTATCGCTTTTACCTGGCTCGCTTCTGATTGGTAAGTAGCGAGATATTAAAACGATGCGCGTTATTGCGAGAGACCGGTCGTTACTGCGCGAGAATAGCGCGTAGCGAGCACGCGAGTCGGTGAGTGATACAATAAATACTTCTGGTGCTGGTGCTCGCGCTACTGGAATTGTCGGAATCTCCTCCCCGTTGTCCTGCACTTTTAATTATTGCGCCTACACCGCCGACCGGAATCTCTCCTTCGGCATCCCGCTGTTGTTTTTATCGCCAGGATTCCTAGTCGACGTTTCAATGTCGTTTTTGCAGCCGCGATGGCTTTTTCCCGTACGATCATCGTTCTCTCGTTGCACGCGTCTCCCTTCGCAGGACGCGATCGCTCTCCCCCGGACGTGGACAATTTCCCGGGATCCAATTTCATTACGCGAAATGATTATCTTCCATTACGGGGAATGGAAAACACGCTATTTACGAAAATAGCCAGATCCGGAGAGGAATCCGCGGACACGTCGCTACAGGTTCGACGGTCGTCGAATTTCAGATTTCCCACGAATCGATGAGGAACCAGCGCGCGTCTGTCGCGCTCGACTCGTCCCCTGGCACTTATCTCTGCATTTGCACATTTTACCGATCGCCACCGCGATCGTGCATCAGGCAACGCATACAGATGAAATATTCTCTCCTCTCCCTCTCGTTTCCATATCGCTGCGACGACGGGGGGTTACGCGGGAAACGCGTTCACCCACCGACGAGGGCAAGACTACGAAAATACTCGCTGGCCGGCGGCCAACGCGCCGCCTCCGCCAACCCTTTACCGAGACACTCGCGCGCCCAGGTCTGCCGCGTATCAGCTATTTATGGACGGCCCGGTTCGCGCATTTATCGGTATCGAGCGTCTATTTACTCTGCCTCCAGCGGAACGACCCTCGCCATGTGCGTCGACGTTCACCTCCGTCGATCGAAGTTCCCGGGGGCGAAACGAGCCGGAGCGTCGTTTCGCCGCGGCGTCGATCGCCGTACGCCGTCGTCGACGCGGTGGCAAAAAGTTCGACACACATTCCGTTATCGCCGGCGAGAGATCAGCCGTTCCGCGGCGCGCGATCGAAAGGCGGAAGGGAACGAAGACAGAGGGAAGGTTCCGCCGGCCGCGGTCGATGGCCCGTCGCCGTTGATCGCGACAGGCCAGCCCGTTACGACCCGCAGGATCGAATCCAGGTCCAATATGTAATCACGAAACCGTGTTAGTTCCACCAGGAACGTTTCAACGAGCGATGTTCGATTCAGGCCGCGTACTTGTTAAACGCTCGGATCGTACGAGGTATTTTCGTGCTCCGCGACTGGCAGCCACCGTTGTCCACCTCGAGGGAGTCGAGCGCCGCGGAATCGACGTAGAAATCCCGAAGCATGGATTTCGTAAACGCGTGCACGTCGTCCCGTGGCTGAGCGCTTTCGAGACGTTCACGGACGCTCAAGATTTGGAGATCGATACGTTCGTACGGTCGAGTGCTCGCGAAGTCTACGAACGGTTCCACGCGCCGATCCCACTCGACGCGCACTCGATCCCATCCCCGACCGCCGCAACCCTTTGCTCATTCCCCGTTCTCTGTCTGGCGGCTGGTTTTCAGCGGCTGCGAAAGGGCTGCGAGCTTACGCGTTCTAGAACCACGACGCGGCTCGAGCATCACGCGATTCCGCAATCATACGCCGTGGGTAGGGTAACATGCACCCGCGGGCTTATCGGCGGCCCGCAAAGTGAAATTATTCTACGCGAACCCCCTTGTCGCCGATACGCGGCTCGTGTCGCTGAAACGAGTCGAGAAACGACGGCGGCGGAGCAAGCGGAAACGGAAGAGGAGGAGCACGCGGAGGAGGTCAGCCATCGCGACACCCCGCGACTCGCCCTTCTCCGCAGCCCCTTCGTCCCCTGCTACGCCTTACGTTCGAGCGTTCGAACTTCGCAGGGCTCCGCGCGGCGCCTCGCGCTTTTAACCGCCCTCGACACGCGCTCGTCCACCGACGCTTTCCAGTTCCGCTTTTGCGGTCGCGTGCTCGCGCGTGCCACCCAAAGCTCGCTTCCTCGATCGAGTGGCGTACACACGAGCGTCACCGTGCCACGGCGAGAGAGGCGAGCAGCAGCGCGTGCAAACGCCGGCCCGGAAGAAGGTTTTTCGCTGCTCGTTAGCGCGGTATCGATTTTCACCCCGATGCCCCGCTCAGGATTTTACATGGCACGCGTCCCGTGCATTACGCTAATGTCCGCAGTGGTCACGGAGTTTACGCGAGGTGGGCGGGAAAAGGGGCGACGTGGTTCCCGTTTAACGCCGACCGAAACCTGGCCGACAGTATCACCTTTGACCTGTCCGCGGCTATCTGTGCCGGCGGAAGGAAAACAATTCCGCTAATGCGCGTCGGGTCGTCGTTACGCGTCGTTGTCAACGCCTTCGGCGCGAACGTACGCGCGGAGCGTTAACTGGTAAACGGAGAGAGTAAGTGAAGCTCCATCGCGAACGATCGCTCTAAATATCCCGCGTATCCCCGCGGATCTGACTCCGTGCGAGAGTTTTGCGTCCGTCGACAAAAATCGGCGGCGCGGGCGCGGCAGGACGAGCAGGATTAGGGTCGTGCGGCTAACGAGGGATCCCTCGGATCCCAGCCCGCGAGATAGCCGGACCGTCGTTCTCACGGTCGGTAATTAAGTGTCTTTCACGACGGGGCAAGCTTTACGAGTCGATTCGTCGAGTGGACGTAAATTACCGGGTCGAACGAGCCGGAGAACGGCACGGGAAGAATCGAAAGGACTCGCTCGCGTCCGGTATCGCGTTAAGCCGTGCTCGATAGGAGGCGACGAGCTGGACGGAGGGCGCAGCGTTCCGCTGTTCCGGACGAGCGGAAACAGACGGCGGTTCGCGCTATCTCGTCAGCTCGTTTCGCGCGAGCGACCAGCCACCGGCCCGCTAATAACGTCCTCGTAAAAGAGAAACGAGCCGCGGCTGCGGATCGATAGAACGTATGGATGCGAGCGAGGCGTTCCTCTTTGCGAATCCTCGCGGACCTCCTCGTAGCGGGAACAATTGAAACTGAGTCGAAGGAGCGAGCTGGTTCGTGAAAGGATCGTTCGAGTGGTTCCTCCGCGAGGGATTATCTTCAGCGTCAAAAGAACGCTCGCCGTTTCCTCCCCGCGTCTTGGACGAACGGTCTTCCCTTCGTCGGGAACACGCTCGAGGGTAGACGCGCTGCTCTCTCGCGAGCGCTCGCTCGTCCGGCAAATATCGCGGGCAACGATATCGTTTCCGCGTTATTTTTTTTTTCACGTACCACGCGGAAAAACTGTTCGCGTAGCTCCCGGCTAATGCGATTACCGCAGCGGGGCTAAAAACGGGCGGAACCGCGGAGTTAAATTTGCCCGCGAAATTCCGCCGGAACCTGAATATTCCTATCGTCGAATATTTCCACCGTTTCGTTCCTACGTCTATCCGCGTAAACGTGCCTGTGCACACAGTGGCATGTAACGTGGCGCAAGATAAACGCGGCGAACTAGCGAGCGTACGCGTATCGATGAAACGAGCGGGGGAAGAAGAAGAAGAAGAGGGGTGCATCGCGGAGAGGTCGTAGTAGTCGTGGTCGTCGGTTAAGAAACGATAAGTTTCACGGTACCCTGGAGAATCGGTGTTTCTCCGAGGCTACCCGGCTGGCCATTAAGGATATTCCGATATTATGCAAATGCCCGTATAAGCGCGGCCAAGAAGTAACGTCGTCTGGCCCGGGCCTCCCCGCGGTCCTTCCGTTCCGAATATTTCCGTGGATACGTCGCGCGGGGGATGGCTATCGCGGTTACGTCGCGCGGCACCGATTCTTCCGGTTCGCGCGAGCTCCTCGCACATACGCGCGGATCCGCGTCTAACGCGCGACAACCGGCCGCGCGACACTTCCGATCGAATTTCGATTCGAAGTGACCGGCTTCTTCCACGTCCAGCCGTTACGTTTCCCCCGGCCGCACTCGATTTTCCTGGACAGCTGCTGAAAGGGGAGAGACGCGCCATCGACGCGGCTATCCCGATCGCGGTCGTTTCATCCAGGCCCGGGTAGTCATCCGCAGCGTCCGACTCCTTCGAAATCGAATAGGACCGACCGTCGCGGACGTGCTCGAAGAAAGGGGATCGACGCCTGCTCGCTCGCCCGGCGCGGCGTCGCCCAGGGAAAATTGAATGTTCGGTTTTTAATTAAGACAACGAAAAACCGGGCTACGTGGAACGGGCGGTGGCGGGCGGGAAGCGCGGTTCGTGGAGGCTAGTGTCGGGTGGAGGGAAGTTTTCGAAAGAAAACGACGAAAGGTTCTCTCCCCTTGGCGCTCGCCCGACGCGGGAGGGTGGATCCGTGGCGATAGGAGTCCCTGTGCACTCGGGAAGAACGATTGGCGTTTGCGCGCGGTTCAGTGACCCTGGTTCAATCTCCAGGCAAATTGAATTCTTTTTAAAGATCAAAGAGCACGATATACCTATAAGCGACGCGGCTAAGCCCCGCCGCAGGACGCTGCCTCCCTTCGCGTTATCGACTTATACACAGCCAGGAATTCGTTTTTCTTGCGAAACGACCCGCTCCCGAGGCCAAGAATCCGACTCGCGCCCCGCTCGTCCGTGGACCGCGCTATTAAAAAATGCCGGAAAGGAAACGGATCGCCGCCATCCTCCGCCTCTCCTCCTCGTCCTTCCTCGTCGTCCTTCCTTACGCCGTTCGATCCGCTGAAAACTGCCTCGCGGGGGTCTGTAACGTTTCGATCGTCGCTCGAGCGAGAACAGCTTCTCGCCGTTTCGAAACGCTGGAAGCAACGAACGGGCGTACGACCCTCGACCTCGGCGCGTTTCCTCCGCCATTAACCGAAACGGCCCGTTCTCACGCGTTTCGCTCGTCCGCGACGCGTCCACTCTCTCCTTCGCGTCGGAACGGATGTAATCGTCGGGCGAATACGTCGAACAACGCCCGACCCCTGAACGTTTTGCACGCGTGCACCGGCTCCCGACGAGATTTACGAGATCCGAGGGCTAACCGGCAGCTTCTTGGCTCCCGTCCCGGATATAAATTACACGCTCGTCGCTTTGCATCCCGTGTTTTTTCCTCGTTCCGGGGCCACCGAGCTTCGGGAAATCGGCGGGTCACGTTGCCTCGGGATCGTGGCGGAGAGAGGGAGAGAGATAGAGGGACACGTTCGTTCGGGTTTGGTTGACCCGAATCCGTGGCACGGCCGGTTCTCCGCGATCCACGGCAGTCGCAGTACCGTAACTTTCATCGAGGTCATCGTTCGTGCGTCGTACGGGGGAAGGCTTGGGTGTCGCGGCGCGATTCGCGAACGAGTCGAGCGCGAAATAGTCGGGGGAATTGTAGAAACAGCGGAAAAGGATGGGGGGGAGAGGGGGCGACGGTGAACGGAAGTGGCGTGAGGAGAGGAGCCGTGTGGCAGGGAAAAGAAAGGGAGAGATAGAGACAGAGGGAGTTTTGTTTTTAGGAATTACGACGCGGCCCGCTCGCAACGGCGACCGGCTGACGGAGAATGGCCGGCACGTTTTCAATTAAGCCCATAATTACGAATTCGATGGGAATATGCCCGGTATATGTGCGGCGCGTGCACGCTCGTCGACGTAATTAGAGCCTCGATATTTATGCCCGAGCATTAACCGTTCCGTCCTTTCGCGAGGCTTTCCGGTGCGCTTCGATGCACTCGCGGTATCGAGAGATATTGTACGCGTCGCTCCCGTAGGACGCGTTCAATTTAATACCGAATTCTGCTGGTCCCTTTCCCCTACCCGCCACCCCTTTTCTCTTCTTCCACGTCCGTTTCCCTCTCCGTTCTCTTTCTTCTTCGCTTCCTATTTTCGCTTCGTCCTACTCTCTTGGCCGTACCTTTTTCTTGCTTCTCTTTTTTTTCCCCCTTTCTTTTCTCTTTTACTACCCCTCAAGCTGGTACAAATGGCACGGGTCGAACGCGACGTGTGCTTCGTTCGCGTACGAAGCGAACGTGGCAGAAAAATGCGCGGCTCGTACGCGCGCAACATCTGTCGAGCACGTGGAACGTCCCGTATCCTACCTACGCGAAGGAACCGGAACCTGGGAACGCGTTTCCATGCCTCCTCGAGACGTTCCGCGAGCGCAGAAACAGCACACGGACCGGCGAAGACGCGGGGGGTAGGATCGATCGTACTTTCAGCCGGCGCGGATGTCTCCGAAAACTTGTTAAACCGGCTCGAATTACGCTCAACGGGAACTTAGAATGCTACTGCCTGTACAAATCCATTAGGGATCGGAAACGCGTAACCGTGCGCGCTCGCGTCTCCCGCGCCAGTTTCCCTATCCGCCGCAACCTCCATTTCCCATCCCCGGTTTCCTTTCCCTTTCCCAGGATAGCTCGTTCAACGGCTCATCCAGAGCCGGAGTTAGACCGTGCGCGCACACCAAAGCACCACGGTTTCCATCGTTCGCCGGTTTGTCTTTGACGCGCGCACTTTCCTGGCACACACACACACACACACGCGCGCGCGCGCGCGCACGTATCGCAAAGGAAACGCGGAGCTGGGACGGGGAAACCGTCGAATCCACTCATCGCGGTGGCGAAGTTGGTATTCCGGGTAAAAAATCGCGCACTTGCGAACAACCGAAAACGCGTTCAGCGTATATGCACGCCCGTAACAACCCCTGACGCCGTTCGAGTCGGCTCGAGGGCTGTTCCGTCCGGCCTTGGTCGTGTCGTGCGTCGCGCCCTCGTACACCCGCGTACGCTAAATCCCTCCAGCCATCCCTCAACCTGACAGTTTCGCCGGGCAAACGAAAGTCGCCAGGCTCTCGCGACCAGTCCTGTTACGTGTTCGTGACGCTGCCACGCGATTTCCAAGGCGCGGTGGCGGCCAACCAGTCGCCATGCGAGGCGCGCGACGAAAAGCCTCGGAAGGGCTCTGGTAAACCGCGCGCAAGGCGAAACCGCCAGCCTTGGTCTGCGCTCGAAGGTGACCGCGGTTCTCGTAACCTTAATTCCACGATTATCCCGCGTTGCCCCGTTAGCCGGTGTTACCCGCGCGATCGGCCATCCTTAAAAACCTCGACCCCTCGCCTCTCGCGATCCACGCGAGAGACGACGGCTAATGGACGAAGGAAGACGCGCGCGCGAGCTCGAACCCGCGTCCTACCGCGTTCCCAAGCCGGAACAAATAGAATCGTAGACGGCGCGGCCCTCTTATCTGGTATCACGCTCCGCGAAGGGACGAGGCGGGACGCGGAAGCGAGCGTTGCCCAGGCGAGTACACGGACCGCGAGATAAACCGCGTAAACGTAGCGGGAGAATTTCTTAAGAGAGGGCAACGAGATAGCGGCTCCCACCCGCCAGAACCACTGGGCGACAAACTTTACGAGGTGGCTCCGCGTAGCCGGGGCTAACTAGCCGTGCAATTAACCGTGACAATAGCCGCCGCGCGTCGCCGCGGCGAACCGTGCCCGGCATCGCGCGCCGCGTCCTGTCCCTCCGCTCTCTGCAGCCACCCGTTCCTTTTTCTCTCTCCGTAAACCGGTAATGGAACGGTCTCGCGGCCGCAACGGCTCTCCTCTATCTTGCCGATTCCAGATTGAATTGCTTTTCTGGTTACCATTTGCCCCCAGCCAACGGGCGGACGCCGCCGCCGCCGCCGCCGCCACCCTCCGCGTCCGCTTACAGAACCGTCTCTGCACGGTCTGCGGCGTTCGAAACGAGCCGACCGCTGCCGCTCGCGAACGCCCACCCTTTTATCTATTCTATTTCGCTCGTTTACCGTCTGCCACGGCACACCCGTGTACCACTCGGCCCCGGGGAAACGACGTAACCGCGAGAACGTCTCCCGCGATCCTCCTGCTCGCCATCCTCAAGGCCGATTCGTTAACCGGAAACGAGCGCCCGCGCTGATCCACGATGCGATCCACGCGTACCGAGGGAACGCAGGAGGGGCTGGTAACGATACGAAATGCATATTAATGCCGCGGCGATGCAGCACACCGCGGAACGCTCGTCCGCGCCGCCAGAAACAACCTTTTACTCTCCCGTCCGCAGCGAGTGTTGCACCCCCTTCTCTGCTCCCGTTTTTCAAACTTTTTCGCCTCCTTTTTACGCTACCCCGCCCTGGTCGGGGCGGGCACGCACGGTCAAGAGGACGCGACCGCCTCTCCGCTAATTTCCAGCAACTTCCGCCAGTCCTTCGCGCCCTCCACGGTTTTTCGGTCGGGGCTAACCGTTTTAACCCCTCTGGACATCGTTAGCCGGTGGCCGCAGTCTGGTAACTGGAATTCCTGCTCGCGTTCGAGGTCCTCGCTGGAACTTGGACGGAAACGGTTCGAGCTTGGAAGAGGCCAGGGAAAGAGGCCGTACGGTAAACACGGAAGACCCGCGGAAGGCTCGTGCGGGAAAATGGACGCGCGGCGGGACGACGACAGGGGGTGGGTCGATGCGGGGTCGGACGATAGCTCGTTTCTTTTTGCCCTCGTTCGCGACTTTGCTCGCCGTTCGCCACGGTTAGAATTAACCTTTCGTTTTCCCCTGAAAGAGCGCTGGCTGGCGTCCGATTGCCGGACCGATTCGAAGCGTGAAGCTCATCGATCCGCGGATCTCTTCCGGCGAGGGTTCGCTACCTGTCCGGTTCGCCTCGTGGCTCGGAAAAAAAAAATGAAAGACAAACATTTTCACCCGCTACCTCTGATTCTTTGTAATCCGTGAAACGCGGTTGCGTTTGTTTAGAGAAATTAGAACTAACGAGGGATGTTGCTGGTCAAGTAACATCGTGCGCGTACACTAAAATATCCTCGAAACCGTTCCTCTTGAAACTCTACTTTTTGGCGTAATGTTTCTCATTATCGTTCGGGAGGAGCATGCATGCCCGCCTTCTCGCATTTTCACCCCGGGACGGTATCCGTTTTACTTTTTCCTCGGCCGCCATCATTTTCCATACACGTTATTGCGCGACTTTATTTCCTCGCGTTACGAAAACCACGTTCCGTCGATGTACGTGTACACCGCGTGCGGGGTGTTGAAAATCCCCTCGCAAGTACCTCGAAAGGAGCCGCGACGAGCGCAGGAGAACCCTGCCGAAAACTAGTTAACGCTATCTTTGTAACGGCCGCGAATTCTTCTCGAATCGTCGAACGAGCGAGACGGGGCTGCGCCGGTGAACGTCTCCGGGGGATTTCTGCGATTCGGTGCCGGCAGTTATCGCGGACGCGTGTCCTAGACGATCTTGACGCAAAGGGATCGGCGATTCTCCTCTTCGAACGGCGGCTCCCTTTACGGTAACGATCGCGATTTCCATAATTGTTTGTCTGGCTGTTTTCGTAACGAGCCCGCGATTTCTTTGATCGCTCGGATCGTTAAATTAAGAGAGCGCGCAGTATCCGTCCAGCTCGTCGCTTCGGCGATGGCTGTCTTGCTCGCGATGCAGCGACGAAATAACAAAGTTTACCCTTAATCCCGGTCTAATCTATCGGTAAGCACGTTTACCGGTAAGCTGGTGGCTATATAATCCAGCGAAGAGAGTCCATTGTCGGATAGTTGACATAAATGTCTCTGCTGGGATATTGAATTACCCAGCCCTCGAACCCGTCACACTAAATCTCCTCTGTGTGATGTTTGAACGTCAATCCGGCGTGTATACGTACATCCAATCGAAAGAGGGCTTAATGCCCGCCCGCGGACACCGCCAGCACCCCCGCTCGCAGCCCCGCGGCGCACGCGATAACGATATTAATTCGCGTGTTTTCGCCGGGGACGTTTTTAAAATGATTATCGACGTAGAGCCGGGCGAAACGATTATTTTACGCGCTGACGGAGACGAATCTCGTTTTAATACACTCTATGGAACATTTAATTCCGTGTTCCTCAAGCCGATTATCAATTATTTTCGGGTTCGGGTATTTGCTGACATTTCCATTATCTCCGTACACGCCGCGTCCGGTTATTGATTATCCGAAACAACGTTCGACGATTGTTCCAGCCGCGCGAGGTATCGCGCGCTTCGTTCCGGTTTACACGCGCGAAGACGCGCCCCCAGCATCCACCCCGCGCCGTATAATAACTCTATGCATAATATCGCCGCGCGGTGGGTTCGCGTCTTATTGATTCCCGACGCGATACGTCCCGAGAACCCGTACGCGGAGGGCCAGTACGTGTTCCATTTGTCCGCGTCCCCCTCGCGGCCCCACGAGCGAGCGATCGAACCCCCGGGAACGTCGGGGTTTCCGTCGCAGCCTCGGAGGGACGCCGCTGGCATCGGATCCGGAACGGTGGCGAACGTCGCGGTGGCGAACGCGGCGTGCTCGTCACGTCCGTGCCGTTCGGACGATGTCGATTAGGGTGAAACCGTGCTTCTTAACCGGCGCCGCGCCGGAGGAGACTCGGTTCAACAGGGCGGAAGTTGACGACGGGACGCGGAAGGGGCTAGAAAAACCGGCACGGATAAGTTTGTCCTCGCTACGGAGAAGTTTACCTTTCGTTAGGTCAGAGTGGTCGGCTCGGTTTTAGGAGACACCGGAGTATCTAGTTAGCCGGGGGAGAGAGAGAGAGTAGTCGCTCGAGTTCGCTCGAGTGACCCTTCGTTCTCCTCCCTGCAGCGCGCGGGACCTCTTCCACGGGACGATTAACGCGTCCTTTCCCTCGATCTCCGTTTCCAATGTCGTCCCGCGCGAATTATAGCTTATTCCCGGAGGTTACCGCAGAGAGAGAGAGAGAGGGAGAGAGTGGAGAACGATCGTGGAATGAACGCGAGGGGGTGAGTGGAGACGCTGCTCGAGAAGAGGGACCGCGGGAGACGTTCGCGGTCGGGCGGACGCGATGAACGGAGTGAAAAATATTGACTCGAGCACAATGGCTCCGAATCACGGATAAAATGGGATAAGATATACCTGGCTTCATAGCCGGGCGCGCGTCTACGGCGAATCGGCCCAGCGGACGGCGAGATCGAGAGTAGCGGAGGCGAAGTTATACGGCGGGATTACGAGATTGCCACCAGGGGATTACGAGGATAGCTCCCGGAACGTCCAATCTCAAGGATAAACACTTTCCTACGTTCTTGCTCTCGCTCGTCGCCTCTGGAGGCCTTCGAGACACGGGGATTCGCGGAGGCCCCACCCGGACTCCACCCTCCGCACTCCGCGTCCTTTCTTCGCCGTGTTTGCGGAAGACGCAGGGTGGAGGACGATGTCCTCCGCCTTATTGAGAGACCGACACGCAGCCGGGACGTCTCTCTTTTTCTCCCCCGTCCTTCATTTCGCCGCATCCATACGGGCTGTTCGTCGATGGTCGATTTCGTCGACGTACGCGCGCGATTCACCACCGCCTCCCCCGTGTCGTTCTCTAGGACAGAGCTCGTTAACGGTTTCCTAATGGATCGTCGAAGTACACCTATCTCGACTTATCTTTACCCGCGCTATCGATAAAATCGACAGGATCGCGGTCGAGCGGTGGAAAGAAAAAGGCTCGACGAGCGGATCGAGGTCGAAGGAGGTCGCAAGAACGCGATCGGGCGGAGCGACTCGCAACAGAAAGCCGCGGTGACCGCGCGAATCGACCGCGAATCGCTCGATAAACGAGAACAAAGGGTCCGGCGAACGAGAGCCCGGATGTCCAACTCGCTCGCGAGAACTAGTTTCATCGAGCTTACTCGTCGGCTGTCTGGCGTACGTCGCGATGCGGCCACGTCGATATCGCCCTCCCGGTTCGGGACGGCTGCTCCCTGGTCTTCCTGGCGTCGACTACCTGCGCGTCCCTGCGCCTCTCCGCTAATATCCGAGTCCTCTTTTTCCAGCCTTTTCCCTCGGTAACCTCGACGTCCCCGTCTCTCCCTCGCGCCACGTTTGATCCGCGTTCGCGACCGTTCCTCCCCGCAGCCACCTAGCTACCTAGCTACGAGGAAAGTCGAGATAAACTTCTTTGGCGGGTGGATGCGCTCGAGCATAACGATCTCCCTCTCCGCGTCAGCCTCGGACGCTGTGCACAGCATCGCAGCTCATCTTTATTTTTTCTTCTTCTTCTTCTTCTTCCTCTTCCTCTTCCTGTACTTGGCCAGGGTGTTCGCGCGCGCAACGTTCCCCAGCGCCAACGGGAAAAGCTCGTCGGAAAGTTTCTTAGCGCCAGGCCATGACGGAGTAACGCGAGCTGGCTCTGAAATTTACGCTCGCCGCCGCTCGCGGTGCGCTCCTTATATAAAAAGGAGCCGCGCTGCCTCCGCTGATGATATCGCGGACTACCGACCGAGCGACCAGCAGGCACCGCGCGGACCGCGCGGGACGCGGGCGGAAAAGGAAAAGTTCCTGGCCGCGGCACGGCCCGTTGGAGAGGGTTGAGACGGGTGCCCCGGACGGGTTTACAGCGGAGCCGGGTATAGCAGTGGCTGGTCTAGTAAGTTGCGCCGTTACTCGACCATAAACACCCGGATTGCGTAACCACGTGAACGCAATGCCCATAAATAAGGAGCTCGCGGCCGAACCAAGCCGCGAACAGTAAACCCAGTCCTACGTACGCGCCGCGTACGTCGAACGTTCCCGTTTTTTTTCTTCTGCCCGCGACCTGGCTGAAAACGCGGCGCGATTCGCGGTCCGCGGGATCCTGCCGACGCGCCTCCTTCTTGGAAGTCGAAAATCGCCCCCAAAGACTCCTTTCCGGACGAGCAAGCCGCGGCACAATGGCGGCGTTGTTCCCTGTCGGTTCCCGGAATGGTGGGCTCCGTTTCAACGAGGTTCCTCGCGGGCCAGCCTCTGAGAATTCTTCCCCAGGCTCGCTGCTCGATGGGGATTACCGGAGTGGCCCGATGATTCGTTATTGGCCGCGACCCGATCGATCGTCGGGAACCGGCATTCCTCGTAATAATACCCGTGGCGAACAATTAGTCGGCGCAGACTTTTCACGAGGACTCCCGGCTTTCGATGGTATTCCGTAAGGCCGCAATTGGGGGCGGGTGTTAAGAACCGGCCGTTTAAGCGCTATTAGAGCGCTCGCTCTGCTCGCGAATGGCACCCCCTCGTGTTCCTCGCGTTCCTCGCTAGATCGAAAAACTTTTCCACGGATACCCGCGATCGACCTGATTCCTTTTATCCACGGAACCGTCGAATCATCGATATCGCGGTAGGCGGTAACATATGAAACGTCTCCGCGCGCGATCCGGCTGGCTTTCGGGGCAAGTTTTATCGCTACGAAGAAATAATTACCGATGACGTGGGGATTTTCTGGAACACGGCCGACGCGTCGCTTTCAGACGCGGCGGAACGCGAGCGCGGACGCGACGAGGCGTTCGAGTAACAGAAGGAGAAGGCAAAAATAGCATCCATCGGTGTGAATAATGTACCCTTATTTCTGCCAAAATGTTTCACGATGTTGAAAGGAAGATGCTTTTTAATGAACACGGCCGGGTCGAAGACGACCCAGATCGGCGATGTGCAACCGCGACGTATTTTTAATGTCGCGGATTCGAGTTGGGAACGCGGACGCTGCGGCGTTATTTTTTATTAACGCCGTTTACTCGATAAGAGATCGGGTTCGCATTCGTCATTTAAACGCTCCTCCCGTTCGTTCGCGGTTTCAGGGTGCTTTTCAACGATTCCATCTCCGATTCCGACAGCTCTCGCGCCGATTAAATATGTCGCGCGTTTCAACCCTTCCCTCGTGAATCAAGAAAATGTTTTTCTCCCGTAATCTTGCGAGCTAATAAATTCCTTCGATTCCCGGCATCTTAATCCGATCCGTATATCTTATCCAGCTGAGATCGAACAGATTGGACGGCGGAGGGCGGGTGGAATCCAGCGAAAGTAGCGAGCGCATCGATTAGACCGTTTAAAAGGCGAAACCGTGGGGTCAGGAGGAATCGGGTGACGCGCGTGTACCACCGTCGTTGAACGGTGTGGTACGAGTCCGGGAGTCGAGAGTGCCAAAGGTAGATTCTCGGTTGGAAGGTCTCCGGAGGCGGAGGTGGCGGCGGAGCGGAGGGTCGGAGGCAGAGGAAGAAAAAAAGAGCCTCAGAGGAGAGACGGAGGCACGGAGTAAGGACAAAAGTGAGGAAGAGAGGGAGACGGATAGATGAAGAGAAGGAGAGAGAGAGAGAGAGAGAGGGTCGAGAGACAGGAAGGGGGCGGGGAAGCGGCGAGAGAAAGAGAGAGAGAGTAGGAGCGGCAACCGGCTCGACTGGAATCCAATGGCGCGAAGCCAAGAATTTTCAGTTTTCATCAGGAATTTTCCGTCTCTTCGGCCAGACTTCGGCCGGTGTTGCTCGCAAAAACGGTCGAGGACCGAGCCAGGGACGCGAACAACGGTGACGGCGTACAAAAACCCGGGGACCTCTCCCCCGTGAGCACCGACGGAAAAATGGTCCGCGAAAGTTGCCGGTTCGAGGATCGGACGAAGAAGCGGCGGGACGTTGAATTAGAATGTGTATAGCGTGTCTCGGGGAGCGCGGAAAAAAGTCGCGACGTAGAAGGAAACGGGGAGAAAAAGAGAGAGAGAGAGAGAGAGAGAGACGAGAGTGCGTTCGTCGGTCCGTCTTCGTTGGTTGGAAAACGGCGAGCAGAGGGGAACGCTCGTATTTGGAGCACGAACGCCGCGCTCCTCTGCCCTCTAGCCGACCGTACCACCCTGCGCTCTTTTCCGTTCGACGTGAGAAGCGATTCACTCGGAAAATTCAGGGCATCCCGTGGCACATTGTGCTCGCGATCGTGCGACTCCTGCTGGCACCCAGGAAACTCGAGGCGTACGCCTTCGGAGGAAAGGCTGAATCGCGCCGCGTCGCCGACCATTCTTTTCCTTTTCCGCCCTCCTCCCTCGCCCGAGAAGATCATCACGCGCGTCCGAATCAAGATCGATTCGATAGCTTGTAGCGTAGATTGAAGGGTAGCGGCGGCTCCTCGATACCGTCGCGCACGGACGGAGGAAACGGCTTCCGTTTAGCGCGTAGCACGTAGCCCTCCAGCCGAGCAGCGAAAATGGGGGACAAACGAGAAGAGAGGACCAAAGTAGAACGAAGACGATATCGGCCCGTATAATCTGGCAATTATCCCGTTCGATTAAATTCACGTAGAGCCTCGACTATTAATTACTCCCAGCCGTTGTTCGATAGTTAACCGGCTGTTGGCTTAATCCCGTTCGTTTCCACGTAAATGGCCGTACGCAAAAAGAGACTTCCTCGAGCTAGCGATATACCCGGTACGTAATACGTGTAGTATATGACCCCGATCGGCGTGGCTCTCTCTTTCTCTCTCTCTCTCTCCCTCTCTCCCCCTCTCCCCTTCTCTCCCTCTCCTGGGGCCCTTTAAATCGCCTCGTCCTCGAATCGAAGCGTCGAGCTCGAACCCGGGAAACTCGCCGGCTACGCCAATGGCGGAGAGAGAAGTGGGACCGGTGTGACGGGTTCGCAGATGCGAGAGAACCCTCGGTTCTCCGCGTAGGTACCACTACACCTCGTCGCGCGAGCACGCGCACCTACCTATACCTGTACACGACCCGAAACGGGCCTCGCGATCTCGCGCCGCGCCGCGCGTTTCCTCGACGCGAAGGAAATCCTGAATAACGGTCGATCTTGGGAGCCATCGATATCTTACGCTATCCGTGCGCCTTCGAACATCGCCAATCTCTCCTCTCCCCCTCGCCTCGCCCCAGTAATCCCGCTAGATTTATCCCGCTACTCGATCATGAGTCAATTGCCGGCTCGATTTCGATTTCGTGCCCTGGGGGTGCACGCGATCCGGGATTCGCGTCGGCTCAGAAATCAGTGACGCCTGATTCATCGCGCAACATGCGTCAAAGGGGTGACGCAACGGCGGCGGATCCGTGGAACGTCGGCTTAATCGCTCGACGAGGCCATCGACGTGCCCTCTCCTTCCCTCCCCCTCTCTCTCTCTCTCTCTCTCTCTTTTTCATCCTCCTCCTCCTCCTCCTCCTTCCACCCCCGTTTCCACGCCGTTTTCCTCGCTCGACGCGGGCACGAAACGCGCGCGCGGAAAACGTGGCCGGAAATCCGTGCAACAGGTGCCAGCCGGCGAACTTCTCGCCGCAGTCTCCAGCAGGATACACACACTCCGTTGCAGTTTCGGGGGGAGGGGAGGGTGGCGAAAAGGAAACGCGCGGCGACGAGGAGGACCACGGGAGCTCTCGCGTTTCCCAATCGTGGGATCGATCCTCGGATCCGGGGGTGGACGGGGTCGGACGCGGCAGGGGATGCTCCAGCGATAAGCAAGGTATATAAGCGAGTTACTTCGCGTTCCACGATGATAAATCGCCGCGCGCGGGGTACCATGTATCCTCGTGTCATCGTGCCGGGACTGGCTACCGAACTCCTGGACTTATTCTTTCCGCCGCCAACACTCTCGGAAACCCCTGGAACCGCCCGTGCCGGTTCTTTTTCGCCCGCTTTCCCTTCGCCACTCGATCATGCCGCCGTCTCTAAACAGATTTACGAGCGACACCCGGCACGGCTCGCTTTAAAAATGCACCAGCCATCGGTGCGCTCTCGCGCACGAAATCCTGGCCAGCCTGGGGATACGTCTCGCCGTCGAGTGGCGCGACGCGGATTCGCGGGCAGGGAGGCTGCATTCGAAACGTATCCTCCGCGCGCTAATTAAAGTTGGAGCAGCGTTAAAGGATTCACGAGTCGAGCGGCTCCTTCCTCGAAATAACGTATAAATAACACGTAAATATAATATTCGGCCAAAGTTTATGAATAATTATCGCGGGTTTAAAGTGTACGAAATGCACCGCCGCGGCTAATTAATATGTATTGCGGCCGGGATATTCCCGAGGTATCTCTGCGGCTCCGCAATTTGGTCGGTACAAATGAAGTGATGTCTGCCGCGACTCTGAACGCAATTTAAACGCTTAAATGGTTGACGATGTCGTTGGGAAATATGTTCGAAGGAAATCTCGCGTCCTCGTTTGACGGTGATCCTTTTCGAAGCGTTCGATAATCGCCTTCCCTCTTCGAGCGACGAACGAGCACGACGACGACGAAACTCGAGAACCGTATGTAGATTTTCGTGACTAACTGCGCACATGTACTCGGAGATAGGCCAGCTACGCGTCATCCAGAGGCTCGAAACTCGAACAAAGAACGAACTATGCTCGATGGCCGATCCGAGGGCGGAACAATCGAGCCCTTTGGTGCACCGGTACCAAGAAGGGCCTAATTTACGACGGGTCTCGAGTGTCCCCGTCGGTTTCCCTCGACGTCGGGACCCGCGGTCGTGACGAAAGCCAAACGACCATCCGCGACGCCTCGAATTTCGCGTTCCCCTACAGTCTTTTACAGCCGCAGCAGTCGTCGTTGGGTAACATCGCTTAGAATGGAGTTAGCGTTTTGTCTCCTTATCAGGTGGCTGGTTGCGTGACGCCCGCGGGTTTCTTCGGTTCGATTGCACACCGTTCGCCTAATGCGAGTCCCGTGTCGCGATTAGCCTGGCTTCGATGCTTCTTTCACGGCTAAGAGGAGGGACTCAGCCGTGATCTGCATTTCGCGTACGTAACCGGCGCATTGTAGACGATTCGCTTTTACCGAGCGTGCTCCCGCGTGCATCGCTTACAATGGAACGGTTGCCTGTTCCTCTGCCGTTTATTTAATACTAATAAACGCAACGATAAGGGGGTCCGCGTGGAGTTCGTTGAATCGTACGCGGAAACGGCCGCGATTTTTCCCAGCCCTCGATTGTCCCGTCGTTCCACGTTTCAGCTCCGGGCAAACACCGATTCGTTGCGCTCGTAAAACGAACGGCTCGTCGGTTTTCCGGCGGTACGTCAAAACAGCGGCGCGCCAACGACAGTCGTCGGGACGCCGCGCGTCGCGGGCCCGTTTAGGTCGCTCGGTCACGTTCGACCGCTCGCCCGCAGGAAGAAGGAAGAAAAAAAAAGAAAAAGAGAGAGAGAAATGAAAAAAGGTAAGAAGAAAAGAGGATGAAAAGAGGCACACGAAGGGGACACAAAGGGAACCCTCGGAGCAACAGCAGCAGCGGGCTCTCTAAGCACGCAGCCGCTCAGCCACGCAGGCACGTAGGCACGCAGCTCGCTTCGAGCCGAGATATACGCGCTGTACGCAACGTACGGGTGCGTAAGTACGCGGTGCGTGTTGCGCGTTGAGAAACGCACACCGGGGACACGTGATACGAGCGCTCCTCCTCGTCTCCCACGCTTCTTCGGTCTAGAGAGGTGACGTCGAGTGTGTGCGTGCGTTCGAGGAGCAGCCTGGTGTGTGCAACCGTCGATGCGCGCATTGTTTCACGCGGCGACGAGCCCGCCGGTCCCCGGGGGCTGGCATCGTGGCCGCGGGACGCGGCGGCGATCGACCCGCGGGAAAAAGGGGGCGTTCGATGAAAAAAGCAATCGCGGGGCGATAAACGAGCCGGGAAAAGCGACGACCGATACCAGGCGTCGCGCGTTACGTAGCTCTTCGACGCGTTCCATTGTAAGGAGCCCGGTCGTCGCGGGCGACCCCTTATCTGAGAGGTCGACTGGATGCCGTTGTTATCGCCGCGTGTGACTTAACGCGATCAGACTTTGACTGCCGCTGCTCAGGGAGAGAAGAGATTTTCAAACACGATCGCCTCGACACCTCTTAATTGCTTCGACTCGCTTATCTATCGATCTCCCCCTTCTGTTCGTACCTCCGGTGGCAGTCTCGAGCTCTCCGCTGCTCGTTCTTCCCCGACGATCGACCAACGGGATACCCATCTCTCTCTCTCTCCCCCTTTCATAAAAGAATCCTCGAGATCGCTTCACTTGGAAGTTTATACAGCGAAGCAAAAGGACCCGAGTGGGTCGGCGCGTTTTCATCCACCGGCAGACGGACCGCCGGAGGACGACTCGTCTAAAGCCAGCTGAACGCTACCAGCTTCCTGGTCTGTCGCGCCTACGGCCATTCTGCGGAGTTCCACGGTTAAAGACATCGATCGTACTCGCCATCGAGCCAATCAAAGGGAATTTTGACGGTGTTCGACGATGGAAGCCGTTCCGGTATCTGGCGTACCGTGACGCGAACAGGGTTAAATTTAGCCTCGATCGTCTCTTAGGAAACGTTGAACCCAAGACCTTTCGCCCGTCTCTCTTCTCCCGCGTTCTCTCCTCTTGTTCCGCCTTCCTTCCGTCTGCTCTGCCGCCGCTGGCCCTCTCCGCAGCCTCCCTCGGACGTTCGCCAGTTCGCCTACAAATATAGTCGGCCCGTACGGGGTGCGCGAGATTCGCGCGCGCGCTTCCTCCCGATCGGGAGCCAGCAGCCGTTGTTATTCCTCGAACGTGCAACAGAAGGCCCCCGGGCCGCGATATCCGGTCGGCTCGTGTTTTAACGAGGTGGCACGTGTTCTTTCTTATCGGCCACCTCACCACTCCCCTCCTCCCTCGACTGCCGCGACTTTCGTTTACGTTTCTTTCTCATTTCGTAAACGAGCGTTTCTCGACCGCGCCGCTCCCGGGACGGCCAACACACCGTCGTCGTCACGCTGCCCGTTGCATCTCATTTCTGACGCCCGTTCGTCCCGCGCTCCATTTTTCTCGCTCCCCTCCGGGCCGCGGCTTAACGCCACGTCGAACAGCACGCTGTGCTCGTTCGTCGAGACACGACCTCAGGAATGCTCTCGACGCGTTCCACGCGCAATAAGCGGCTCTCCCGGCTTCTCTCGAGCCCAAGAGGAGAGAACGAGCAACAGAGGAGGAGGAGGAGGAGGTGGAGCGTTTTTGTCGCCGATCCGGCCGGCACACCGCGGCCGTTTCTGCGGCCGCGAAATGAAAGAGCCTCTTGTTACGCGGCTCCCTCAGGGCCATGCGGTTTTACTCAACGCCTCTCGCGCCTCGCGGCCCGCGAGAGGCCTCACCTCTCTCGCCCGTTTCGCCCGAGTTTCCTCGACGACGTTGTTCTTTTCTGAAACAACGTCCCCGCTTTCTTTCGTCCGCGTGGCCCCGCGGAACCAGTCCGCCCGACGTATCGGTATCGGGCTAGCGGTACACGCGTGTTACGCGCGACCTCGCGTGTCCGTCAGCCGGTAAACGAAGCGGAGGAGACTCGTATTCGTACGAGCAACCAGCGGCGGATACGCGTAACGTAGGACGGGCGCCTGGTGAGCCAGGAATTCCAAGGTCGACGAAAGGCGGGGACGGTAGCGCGTCCATCCAGGGAAAGCCGCCACGCACACACGGACGGCCCCGCGATCGTCCGTCGACGTGGGTGGACGCGTTCCACCGGCCCCGTCCCAGGTATTCCGACGCGTTGGAGGCGTCGCGATGCTCCGAACGGAGAAGGACACCGGTTCGGCTGCGGCTGGCTGACCGGTTTCACGCCTGGACCTAGTAGAGCTGCGCTCTATTGTGGAGATGAAACAAAGGTGTGGTCCAGACACGGCGTGGTGGCTCTCCGTTAACCGGGAGAGAGGCTCACCCGGTAACGGTCGCGCCGTGATTCGAATTTTGCCGCCGAGACGTGCTCGCTCGCGAAACCGCTCGGTTACGCGAGCCAGGGGGTTAATCAACGCGGCAATTGGACTTTGAAAAGAGTCGCACGGACGAGCGTGCGCGAGGCGAATCTGCTCGAGGCCCACCTAACGGAGGAGGACCGACTTTGGACGGTTGTAGAGCGCGGGCGCGCGGTGAATTTATTATTCCCGTCCGGGGAACCATCGAGGGCACTCGTTGGCGGCGACTAACGCTGGCCCAAAGGAGGATTCCGGGAACGGATTCGCGTTTGCACTCGAGGAGCCGTTCTCGAGAGCGGCGACGATTTATAGAACGGATAAGCGGAATCGCTCCGTTCGTACAATTACCCGCGAGCGTCATCGATCAACGTGCCGCGGGACGCGCTCCTTAATCGAGCTGTCTCTCGCGAGGATCCCTGGAACCCGAGGACGCGTCCGGGGACGGGCGAGCTGCGGCGTTTCCGCGGCCGTTCCGGACCGGAACGGGGCGCGACGCGACCCAGTGGATCGGGACAATGTCCCCGGCGCTGGTCAGACGTCGATCGTGCTGCTCGATCGTCGAACAAAGGCTGGCGCCGATAACAGCCGCGCGTGCTAGCGAATGGTAACGGTAAGAAAGTCGAGCAGAGAGCGAGCGGAGGCATTGCTGGTTCCGAGGTACAGTATCGGGGCCTGATGGCGCGAGGTTGCCAGCTCTCCGCGGGGCCCGGCTACGGTGTTGCGAGATCGTCGAGGCGACGTTGTCGGGCGCTCGTAAGGTACGCTCGTAGGAAGGCAAAGGTAGGCGTGCAGTCCAACCGAGAAGAGAGCGGCAGGTAAAGGGAAGGAGGGAGAGAGAGAGAGTGAGAGAGAGAAGGCGATGGGGACGGGGAGCGAGAGGGAGCGAGCGGTTCTCGGGTTCGAACCGTAAGCGTAGAAAAGAAGCTGGCGAGATTCGAAAGAAGAAGCGCGCGGCGACGCGGAGGGCAGAGGCTCCGAGGGAGAGAGAGAGAGAGAAGAAGGGGTCGGAGCCTCTCGGTCACCGGCACGGCCGTAGGACGTAACCGCGGTTACGGCGGTGTTGCCGGTTTCGGGGTCCGAGTCCGGGCTGTTGCTTCTCCAGGATCTCTCCTCGATTCTCGTCTCTCGGTTCGGGGACCATCTGCTCGCCCTCGGGCCTTTGAATCTTTAATGGTTCGCGTGACTGGCCGTGGCACGGCCACGGGAGGCTGCGCGAGGACCGGCTGCCCTCTTCTCCTCGCCGTCGTTGCTTTTTCCTTGGCAGCCTCCTCCTCTTTCTCTGTTAACCTTGCCTACCTCTCTCTCTCTCCCTCTCTCTCTATCTCGTGCCCTCGTGTCCACCTCGTAGCCGAGCGTAGAACGGCGTTACGACTGACGATTCCATCGTTTCAATCTGGCCAGCTTTACGTAATGGGATCGGCGGTGGTGGCGGTGGTGGCGGCGGCGGTGAGCGTCTTCGAACGAACGAACGAGCGAGGGGCAGGCAGGAGGGTTGATCGTCGGTTTTTACGAGCGACGAAAGGAAGCAAGGATGAATAGTCGGAACGAATCGCGGCGACGAAGACACTCGAGACGTTTACGGCGCGCTGGGAATGACATCGCGTTTAATCGCGCGCTTTTAATCGACGGGTCGAAGGTTGCGAAGGGCGAGGGACGGGGAGGGGTGTGGACGCCGCTCGAATCGAGGCGCAATTATCGTGGCCGCAATTATTTCGACGATTCCGCCGGGCTTATCCCGCTGACCGTTTCGAACCCGGGGCTAACGCCGGGACGGAAGGTTCGTTAACGGGCCGCGAACGGGAATCGTTACCGTTTAATTAAGCGCATTTTCGACGCGTTCCGTGCGCGCAAACTTCGCCCCAGCCCGCTGACCAGCGGCGCGATGGCGCCGCGGCGATTTTTAAAAAGGCCCCCGGAGAAACCGATCGAGCAACGAACGTTTCCCCTTGGCTGGGCTCTCCTCGTCCTCGGGACCCGGCTTCGATTTCATTTCGTACACCTTCCCACCCTTCTCTCGCTCTTTCTCGTCGCGTTCCCCTGCTTCTCTCACGGCTCGCCACGCTGTACGTCTCCACGCACGCGGGGGTGGGAAACGTCGATTTCCACGCGAGCCATATGTCCGTGGCACCTTTTCGTTCGGATGCGTCGCCTCCTACTAGGTAGGTAGGATACGGGACCGCGCTCGCTCGTAGAAGAATAGAGCGTTCCCGTGCCTGGAAGGAGAGCAGATGGTCGAAAGTTTCGAGCAGGTAGCGGCGGGGTGGACCGAGCGCAGAGGCTCGATCGCGCGCTGGAGCGGACACCTGCTGAACCGAGAGAGGTGTCCTTCGAGCGTCGTCGAGCGACCACCTTTGCCTCGGCTTCTGATCTACCCCTCTCGACGGAATTCCTCGCGATCGCGATGACGACGCGTAACCGCGGAACCGACCCGTCGACGGGACGTTTCCTCCCGCTCCACGGTTCTATCTATCCGCGCGGCGAAAAGAGAAAACGAGCGAAGAAAATAGCGCGGGGGTCGGTAGCAGGTTTGGCAATGAAAAAGCTCAACGACGGACGGCCGCGCGAAGGTTCGGCGGTCCCATGGGCCTAGCCCACGGCGGTAAGAACCACCTGCCGCAGAGGTCGGTGGGGGCAAGCTGTTCTCGCGCGTTCTACCTTCTCTAACCACCGGCCGCGTTTCCCCTCAACGGCTTTTACCCTCTTCCGTGCCTCGTCTTCATCATGCCCTACCGTTTCCCTCCGAGAACTCCTCTTTTTTCATCCTTCCTTTCTTTCCTCCCTTCTCCGCTTTTCTTCTTCCATCCACCGCGCTACTTTCCTCCGTCCTCGTCGGACGCGCGGCGTCGTTCGCCACCGCTCTCGTCTTCCATCCAGCGGCTGCCACCTTCGCTACCTCTGCCACACCATTACCTCCACCACCACCACCGCCGTCGCCGCCACTACCACCACCGCCGCCAACACCGTCCTCGTACGCCACACGGCTTCGACGAGCGTGCATCGCGGCCGACCGGTTGTACGCTCGCGCGTGTATGTGTGTGTGTGTGTGTGTGTACGTGCGTACGTTCGTACGCTGCGCTACGCGCGCACGGAAACGATTGGTGGGGGGACGCGGCGAACAAGGGGAAGCCGTCCGGTGGGGGGTAGCACCGATGCTACGCGACCCCAAGCTCAGTCGTCGCGCGACCCTCGTCGAGTGTGTTTGCGTCAACGTTCCCGGCAGTTGGAATTTTTTTAACGCTCCCGTTGGATACGAGTTCACCGTCGACGTCCTCGCTCGGATCTATCGCGAACGGCTCGCCACCGAACGATACGTCTCCGTCGAACGACACTCGTTCCGAGTCCCACCTGTGACTCGCGTATACGCACGGTGTCTCTCCTCGTCTGGAGGCGGTTTTCCATTTATTTTCGTCCCGCTTCCCTCCGTTCCCGCGCTACGTCCCTCGCTATTTTTGCATCGACCGACGCCGCTCGCGAAAACCATCGAGGGGGAAAAGTGAAGTTCTCTCGAGCAAAGAAAGGGACGTAAAGCGACAGAGAGACGGGAAGAGACGCGGATACCAACCAGCACCTCGATAGAGAGAGAGAGAGAGAGAGAGAGAGAGAGAGAGAGAAAAAAATAAAGGTGCGCGTAGAACGCAGAGGCGCGAGCCTCCACGGGCGAACAAAGGAGAGCGGCTTCGGAGAAACAGGCGGACCGGTTGCGACGTGGCGTTTTGAAATCGCGCGCAAACCATCCTCCTTTTCGCGTGGTACCCGCGATGGGAATCATCACCGTGCGAGCGTGTACGCGCAACCGTTGAGAAATCGTCACCTCGAGCGAGAAAACAGCCGCCGCGCCTCGCGCCACCGACCGCAGGAGCCAACGACGGGACGAGACGATGGGATGCGTCTTTGAGCCAGTGGCTCGTGAAACGATTCGCGTCGGTCTACCTGCCAGGTAGTTCGTGGTGCGTCGTTCGAACGTTCGACCAGAGGCCAGGCCCGCGATCCATGAAGCTTACCATCGGTGCTGGCGCGATTTTTACCACACCAGAGACCGGACACAGCCAGGCGGAGGTTAGGTGTGACAGTGAGACAGGTGGTAGAACAGGGGGAACGTCGAGGAACGATGCGTACAGCAGTGGCCAGTTCGGTGTGTTGGCGAGCGTGATCGAGGCGATCGATGCGATCATCGATGCCGCGTGCTGCTGGCAGAACTCGCCCAGCGTCGTCGATACTCGGTGAAAGTCGGTGCAACGCGGAACTCTGTCCTACGGCTCGAATGGAGCGGCGCAATTCGCGTCTCTCGTTGTTCCGTTCCACTCGAACCACTCGTGGAATTCGTTTTGCCGATAGAATGGATAGGACCCGCTTGGCGAGCGCCGCGGCGATTATCGCCGTTACGCTGCTGCTCCTGCATCCCGGTGAGTATATTCCCCCCGCGGAGATTGGAAACAATCGGTTCTCCACGGCCGTTCGTTTCTCCGTAGTCGGGTTTTGTCGAATCGTTCGAGAAAACCGGCCAAGGTGGCTCGCCTCGGTGTTTCGTGTCGTCATCGCGGTTTTGTCGCGGACGCGGTGGGAAAAAAAAAAAAAAAAAAAAAAGGCACGAAAGAAACGAAGGGAACGGACGAGGTGGAAAGAAAGGGAACGAACGGTTGCATGGCGTCGCGACTCTCGCGACGTGCCGCGTCGGTATGTCGCAGTTCGCCGAGCGAGTTTGTTGCTCGCGTCCTTTTAACAAACTCGTTCTTGGGCCGAGCGCGAGGCCAGCGAGGCCTCCTTTCGCCTCGGCCAATGGAAACGCGGCGCGCGCGGCTCCGTTCGAATATCGGGCCGACCAGCCGAGGGGCCCTGGTACACCACGGCCCTGGTTTATATTTCCATCACGACGCGAGACCCCTCGAGGAATTTCAACGCGTCTGCTGATCGCTTTCGCGTTTAGCATCGGTCTCGATAACGTCGCTGGGTACGAGTACGATCGACTCGAACGCGGAAATTTCTCTCCTCGGATTCTTACGAGCCGTGTACACGCGCACAGACGCGGCACGGACGCGATACAAATCTCGACGCGTACACGGTCGTACGTGTATATTCGACCGCGTCCCGTGTGGTTACCTACCGAGCGAATTCAATGAAACTGGTCGACGACGCCGGTAGACGCGTCGTAAATTCGTGCGGTATGCAGAACACGGCTCGGTTGAGCAGCTTCTCCCGTTCGGGAAATGCCAAACGACACCGCGAGACGGTATTAGGCTTCGTGACGTAGCTGGGCTGCCACAGGTGTCTCCGTGTATACGAGCGGCCCGTTAACACCGTTGCTCGCCTCGCAGCTGCCTCGTCGACCGGCCGGGAAATACGTTGGCCTGCTGTTTCGTACGACCGTTGCTGGTTTTCGATTCGTTCGACACCACCGTGGCCACCGCGGGTATCGATCGATTTCCATTGCGAACCTAACCGCGACGAAACCACGTTGCGCCCCGTGCACGCGTGCCTCGTAAAGATAGCGAAATACCGGCGGCGGACGCGGTGTATCGATGGAAAGGAATCGAACTTGGGCGCGATGGCACACGCGAGCGAGAAAACGGCGCTATGGAAAAGTAAACAAGCCCGTGGCGTGAAAGGGGGCGCGCGGTAGCCAGCCGGGGGGGAGAGAGAGAGAGAGAGAGTCGAAACGTAAACTAGGATGGGTCGATGAATAGCTAAGACCCCGGGATATAGAGGCGAAGGAGCGAGAGGGATGGAACGCCGCGGATGGATTTATAGAGAGACAGGCAGACGTAAATATAGACTCCCTGTGCATAGGTGGAGAAAAGGATAGGGCGCGCGTGGGGAGGCAGGCTGGAAAAAGACGGTGGTTAGGGAGGGAATAGGGGAACGATTACGACGGACGAACGACGTAGAAAGAACGAACGAGCGTAAGTAGAGTGGTAAGGCTCGAGAACTGGCGAACGAGGGGGCAGGAGAGGTGTCTCGCGATATCGGCGAGAAGTCAAACCGGTGGCGTTTACCGTTACGCGACCCAATGACGAGACACCGACGGATCGCGTGGCCGACGGCGACGTCGATCGTTTCGCGCGCGTATCGCTCGTTTTCCTCGACGCTGACGCGACTCTACGCTCTTTCGAGTCGCGACGTCGTTCGCTGTACAGCGACACCCGTGGCACGCGGCTAGGCGTAAGAGTTACGAATCGATAACGGTCGAACGGATCGGGAAAACGACTCCGCTTGGAGCGAAAGTTGGGTTACGGGTAAATGGGCCGCGCGAAAACGCGGACGACGCGTGGAAAAGGAAACGAGCGACGTACGCGCGTTGCACACGTGGATGCTAACGAGGCCGTTCGTTTCGGTGTGTTCCAGCAGCGGCACAGGGTCGCGTGGAGGAGACGCAGATGGACACGCACGAGGGGTCCACCGTGCAGCTGCAGTGCCGTTTCTCCCCGCCCAGAGAAAATGTGACGTGTTTCTGGTTGACGCACACCAACGACAACCACGACAACGCGGCGATCGACCATCTCGCGTTGTCGCCCCAGTACAAGGTGTTCATGAACCTCGAGGAGGGCAGATACGACCTGCAGATACGTAACGTCTCGTACGAGAGGGACAACGGCAAGTACGAGTGCCGGGTGAAGGCGAGGGGCACGGGGAACAACCTGCACCGGAAGTTCATCACTTTGACCGTGCTCAGAGCGCCCGGCCCGCCCACGATCTCCCCGACCTCCGCCTCCGCCACCGAAGGCCAAAAGCTCGAGTTGCAGTGCAACACGAACGGCGGCAGCCCGGAACCGGAAGTCAGATGGTACCGCGGCAACGAGACCAGCGTCCTTCACTCGGGCAGGACGTTGCTGGTCGAGCCGAAGAAAGAGGACGACAGAGCGACCTTCCGTTGCGTGGTGAGGAACCGTGCCATGCGCGAGGGCGACACGTTGAACGCCACGGTGACCCTCGACGTAAACTACTTCCCCCGGGTCACCGTGGGCCCGGAGAACCCCCTCAAGGTCGAGGTGAACGGGACCGCGAACCTCGAGTGCCACGTCGACTCGAAGCCGGCCGTGGGGATGGTGCGATGGTGGCGGGACGGCAGCTTCGTGGCCACCAGCTTCCAGCACACCATACGCAGGGTCACCGTGCAGGACGCCGGCAAGTACACCTGCCAGGCGGACAACGGACTGGGCAAGAGGGGAGAGGGCTCTCTGCTCTTGGACGTTCTCTATCCACCGACCGTCTCCATCGAAGGGGTGCCCCTGAAGATCGCTGAGGTCGAAGATCCGGTGACCATGCACTGCAACGTGACTGCGAACCCTCCGCCTTCGGTGATCGAGTGGTTGCGCGACGGCCGTCCCGATTTCCGGCAGAACGGGCCGATCCTGCGGCTGAACCGCGTCACGGCCGATCACGCCGGAAACTATACCTGCCGCGCGGTGAACACGATCCATCCCTCTGGCGGCGAGAGGCGAAACTACTCGGCGACCGCTCGTTTGACCGTCCGCGTCAGGCACAAACCGGGCCCTGCCAGGGTCACGCCGGACTCCCCGGTCGCCGTGGAAGGGTCCCGGGTCATACTGACTTGCATGGCCAGTCCCGCCGGTTATCCGGAGCCCAGGTACAAATGGTGGAAGGAGGGAGAGTCCGGGACCATATCCGTCTCGTCGGAGAACACCGGGCCCAGATACGAGATCGACTCGGTCCATTTGGGCAGCGAGGGCACCTACAAGTGCCACGCGACCAACGAGATCGGTAACGGCGAGGCCGCCTCCGTTAACCTGACCGTCCACCAGCCGCCCAAGATCCTCACCAAGCTGCAACCGCACGTTACCAGGAAGTGAGTAATCCGGTTCCCTGCGGTGTATTCTCCGTTTCGCTCCCCTCGTTCGTTAGAGACGTAGGAGCGGAACGGAGGAAAGTTCGGACGCTATCGAAGACGGTGGTCGTTCGCAGCCGTTAAACGCGGCCCCGGGAATTGGGTCGCCGCGCCTTAAGTCGGGATTAAGGGCTTACGGCTTAAAAGTCGACGAAAAGTTTGTAACGTCTTGGATGCTCGCGGTTCCATTAATTCACAAATAACCGAGTCGGCCGAGTTCCCACCCCCGTGAACCGGCGGGAACCTCATATTCCGTCCACCCCACCGCGGGAAATTCATCTCCGCGTACCCCGTGACGTGATTGTAATTACACGGGGTAATAACGAATAATAGAGAGTAGTCGACCAGAAACAGAATACTTAATTACCTCCTTTGTCGTTAAAAATACAGAAGAATTATATTCCCTCGTCCGCTATGCGGGTGCATTCGACCCTCCTTCCGAACAATACCCTGTATTTTTAACGACAAAAGGGACAGTCGCGCGCGGGCGACGGGCATGTACCACGCGGGTATCGCGTTTAATACAACGGTATAAATATCTACACGTTACCGCGAAACAAGAAAACGCGAAGGTCCGGGAAAGTAATTTCGAATAAATTAGCTCTCGCGGTCGATCATTCTTCCCCGTGCAATCTCCAACGTGGACGAATAGAGCACGATGTCGTTTCGCAGGGTCGGCGAGTCCTCGTTCCAAGTGTCCTGCGTGGCTCAGGGCAAACCGCGGCCGAGCGTTCGATGGCTGAAGGACGACCAAGAGCTGACCGCCGACGAGAGGCTGTACAAGGTGACCACGACCGCCTCGGAGGGCCACGGGAACGTGATCACCGTCAACTCCACCCTCAGCTTCCTGGGACACGCGCGTCCCCAGACGGACGAGATCGTGGCCAGCGATCGCGGCAAGTACACCTGCGTGTTCGTCAACGAGGTGAAGAAGGTCGAGTCGACGATGATGCTGAAGGTGGAACACGAGCCGATCGCGTTGCACCAGCACGGCAAGGTCGCGTACAACCTGAAGGAGACCGCCGAGGTGGCGTGCAAGGTCCAAGCCTGGCCGAAACCCGAGTTCCAGTGGAGCTTCGGGACGAACGCAGCCAGCCTGCAAGGCTCCTCCAGCGACGGACACTACGAGATATCGACCAGCAGCGACAATTACGACGTGTACACGTCCGTGCTCAGGATAACGAACATCCGCGAGTTGGACTACGGCGATTACAGCTGTCGAGCGGCGAACGCCCAGGGAAGCATCACGTCCACGATCAGACTGCAACCGAAGGGCGCGCCGGAACGACCGATCAACATCACCGCGATGGACGTTGGCCCGAACCACGTGGCTCTGCTCTGGGAACTCGGTTTCGACGGCGGTCTGCCCATCACCAAGTACTTCGTCTCCTACAGAAGAGTGCCGGGCGGTGACGAGATCGTAGCGCCCGATTGCGCGGTTCCCAGACCGCCAGCTGGCCAATGGCTCGAGCTCGACTGCCGCCGATCGAACCCGTGCAACGTCACCAACCTCGAGCAACACCAGACGTACACGTTCAAGGTGAAAGTGTACAACACGAAGAACCACTCGGATTACTCGGACGAGGTGACCGCGACGACCGCCGTCGCGAAGATCCCGACCCCGTTGAAAGTGACCTACGACCCGGAGAGCGGAATGCTGGCGATCAGCGTGGGCGCCACTTGCCTGTCGTTGGTCGCCTCGATCGAGAAGTTCGACGGGCCGCCGACGTCCAAGGACGAGTCGCAGTGGAGGATCCTCGACGAGTGGCCGCTCGAGGTGCTCGGGAGCGCACCCACGCAGAGAGAGGGTGTCCTGGACGAACCGGAGGCTCTCCCAGCGGAACCGAAGCTCAGAGTCAGGCTGTGCCTGAAGGCGGACCGGCAGAAGTGCGGCGAGTACGCGGAGGCTGGAAGTGAGTACATCTCGGATCGTGATTTTAGGCTACCAACTCCTTCCCGGAGTTTCGTCGCACGCGATACGATCTCGCGTTCATGGGTATCTTTTCGTCGATCGAAATTGGTCGATCGCTAAAGGATTGGTTATCGTTTTCAGTTGGTCCATCGTACATCGCTCAAGCTGGTGCCTTGGCGACTCCCACTCTAATCGCGTTGGTGGTCAGCGGAGCCGTGTTCGTGTTGTTCGCCGCGTTGCTGTTGCTCTTTTGTCGGTGTCGTCGAAAACACGCGACCAAAGCCAAGGACTACGAGATGGATTCGAACGCGTGAGTCATCCAGCGAAAAAGTTTGATCGATCCGTACGCCGTGTACGGCCTCGCGGCCCTCGAATGGGATTTCGATGTCGTTTGTTCGCGCAGGGTTCGACCGAGCCTCGTCGCCGGAAACGGGCAACAGAGCCAAGCGCCACCGCCCTACTACGCGGAGAACAAGGCTCTGGAGCACAGCCTGGACCACGCGCTCGCCATGGAGGACTCGAAGACACCCGCGTACTCGCAACCCGGCTACGGTTACCACCAACCGAACCACAATATCAATGGTAACAAGCGCTGCCTTTTTCCACCCCTCGAACTCCGCCCGACCAGCCTCTTCTCCCGCGACGACGTTAATTTCTGTTATAGCAATTTCGCGGAAAGTTAGTTGGCGAAAGTCGTATCTCTGTTCTGTCGCGGATGAAAAAAATGCGGTATAAAGTAGAGCGGTTTAACGAGGTCTAGCTTCCTATGTCCGTACTTTTTTC
This sequence comes from Xylocopa violacea, assembly GCA_963969225.1. Taxonomy (NCBI): domain Eukaryota; kingdom Metazoa; phylum Arthropoda; class Insecta; order Hymenoptera; family Apidae; genus Xylocopa; species Xylocopa violacea. The sequence goes on from CAXAJV010000014.1 coordinate 22,485,890, forward strand.
CGTAACTCTAACGATTCTCCCGGCCGCAATGTGCAATTGCAATTTAACATTTCTTTCGTGCGCGACCGTTGCCAGTTCGCTCGTATATAAGATACATAATTCCCCTCAACGTTCCCCGTCGAGGTTCTCTTTTCTTCCGACCGCAATTTTTGTTTCGCTCCACTCAGGTTAGAAGACGGATACGCTCCCGTAATTATTCGCGTAACACGCGACGCGCGTTTTCCGAGCACACGTCGTTCGACGCCGCTCGCTCGTTGCTCGGTAATTACCGGCACCTTCGAAGGCCCGCGTTGCCCGTTGCCGGCGATAAATGCTAATTGACGCATTCACGTTCCAACAGGCGTCAACATGGGCTACATGGACAACAGCTACTCGAACTCGAATAACGGCGGCTCGGTGAACTCGCAGGACTCCATCTGGCAGATGAAGTCGGCCGCCGCGAACGGCGTCGGCCAGCCGTACGACCTGGCCGGGTACGCGACCACCGAGTCGGATTACCCGACCCATCCTCATTACCTCCCGCAGCGGGAGGATTACCGGGAGAGCCATAATCTAAGTCGACAGCAGTTTTGCTCGGAACCATTCGCCACCGTCGTAAAGTCTCAAAAACACGTCGGTGAGTAGTATTCCTCGGTCGTGGGCTCCTCTCCTCCCGTTTCCATCGCGATCGTTCTCCACCGCCGTTCCGGACCTCGCTCCTCCCGCGCGATCTCCCCCCCCCCCCCCTCCTCCTGCCTCTCGCGCTTCTCCACCCTCGGCCAACTCCCCATTTTTCCGCCCTTAGCCGACGCTTCGCGATCGACCCACCGCGTCCAGCGATGAGCATTCAATTCTATCTGTCGCAAGTTTCCAGAGCAATTTAGTTATACGGAAAGTTCGAATCGCCGGGGCTCCGAGCGTTATACTCGAATCGAAAAATGTTTCAAGGTGTTTTCGACAGTCCTGACAGGCTTAATAGCCGATCGAACGAAGTTACCGCGGAGTTCGCGGAGCGGCTCGCAGCCACGGGCCGGTCTCGCGGGTAATTCCGGATATTAGAATTCTGCCCGTTGGCCGAGCCCGCGGTTTTTATCCCCGCGTTCGTTTTCTCCCGTCCGTTTTTCTGTCCCTCGTACGGTGTGTTTATACGCGGCCACGTAGACGCGAAATGGGAAGAGTTTTCGGGGAAACGGGCTGCCGGGAGAGACAGCGTGTGCTCGCGAAGCGTGCCCCGCATCTCTAACACACACGGTGTCCAACCACGTACCGTGTACGTATACCTCGAGCTAAGAGTACGCAATTTTTTCAATGAACACATCCTCGAATAACCTCTCCCGTAGCTCCGCGCGAACGGTTCCGCTTTCTCGCGGCGAAAATCGAACGAGTACCCGAGCGCATCTCCGCAGGGCGTCCTCTGGGAACGCCGCGGACACTCGAGGCCACCGCTGTCCCTTCGCCCGTTCCACTCTCGTTCTCCGCGCACGTACACCAGCCGCTTCTTTCGTCTCCCCGCAAACCGTTCCATCTACGATCTCTTTGCCCGTTGTTTGTTCGACAGATTCGCCGTACGACGTGTCCGGGCTGCCCTACCAGGAGAACTACGACGAGGACGCGAAGCCGCCGCAGCAGGTCAGCCTCTCGTACGACGAGAGCCTCGAGTCCGGCTACTCGACCCCCAACAGCCGCGGACGCAGGATCATACGCGAGATAATCGTTTGAGATCTGCCTACCGGCTCGCGAGCCGGAAGCACCCGCACCACGTGGCTATAGCAGGAGGCAGCGACCACCGGTGCCTCCTACCATCCGGTGGACCATGCCCGCGATCCGCTCCGCCACAGGATGGAGATCGTGATCGAGAACCCGGTCGAATCGCCGCCGTCGCCGCCCCCGCCGCCGCCACCGCCCAGCACCTCGACGCCAGCGGCCACCACCGTGATGACCATTACCATCGCCGAGAATCCCACCGCGGCACCGACCTATCCGCCGCCAGTGCGGTTTTCTTATCGCGAGACGTACGCGGCTAACTCGCTTCCGTTCGCGAGCGACCCATACTCCGCGCGACGCGGCCACCCCCGCGGGAGATCGTACGGCGACCCGGACGGCGCCTCGCCGTCCGTCAGACGCATCGACAAGTCCGGACTGCTGGGCATCACGGAGCCAGAGGCGTCGTCCGGTTTGAGAAGCGGCGCGAGGACGTCCAGGTTCCTCTCAGGAGCGAACGGCGTCGCGTCCGGGATGCTGTCGCCGCGACGGTTCGAGTGCGTAGGACAATTAGACCCGGTGCCAGAGGTGCCCGGGCAAGTGACGCGGGGAAACGTGGCGCCAGCCGCTGCTAACGCGTTCCCGACTGGCTCCTCCACCACGGGCGGTAACGTTCCCCTGGTTACGATGGCGAGCATGTGGGGACAGGAGAGGAGGGACGGCTGCGAAACGCTATCCGTGGTTAATCTAGCCAGACCGACCAAGTCGTCCTCCTTCGACTCGCTGGAGGCTCGTCATCCGGGGGCAAGTTTGCAAACTTTCGACCGTGGCAATCTGGACGGGATCGAGACCTCGAAGCTGGACGTCGCCGCGTACGCGTCGTCGTTTCGGATGCAGGAGAATCGAGACGCTAGAACGCGGACGTTGGGACGCCTGTCGAGGCTGGCGCTGGTCAGGAAGGATCGCGAGGACGGGCTCGAGGGTGTGGCCAGGTATTCGGAGACCTGCTGCAATTTCCCGTTCACCGGTCGACCCGTGGCTACGTTCCCGGGTTTCGAGGAGACGTCCAGTCTCCCGTCGACCAGGACCACCGCGAGCACCGTCACCACGTCGACGACCACGGTCGCGGTGTCCGCCATTACGGAGAACGACGCGTTCGGCGGACAGCGCAAGGGGACGGAGGACTCGGAGGGGACGAAAGGACGCGCACCGGACGAGGAGAGGGCGGAAGCGGAGGGCTGCGAGCACGGATCGACGACGAACCCGATGAAGGACGGGGAATCCTCGCAGAGAGGCGACGAGTTCACGGACAACGACGGGATCCAGACGCTACACGTGATCATCCTGTCGGAACAGTTGTGAAATAGAAGATGACGCAGGCAGCTGCTCGTTTCAGACGAGATCTGGGAGAAAGGGGGGGACAAAATCGTTTATCGCCGACCGATGTATCGTTCGATGTGTATTATATTTAAGTAGCCTAAGTAAGTAAGCCGCGACGGAGAATGGACGATCGAGTCTTGAGAGAGAAGTATCTCGCGACGAGGCTGACGCGATGCCATAAGAGGCCATACACCTTCGAGGAGCAAAGAAAGTGGGAACGTCGACGCTCGAGCGTGCCGCACGCCTCCGCGCTCGCACGTTCGAGCCGCGACGCGTTTACGCATTTTGTACTTTTATATCGTGGACGATGCCGCTGACTCGAGCGACGAGGACGAACCCTTCCCTCCTCCTGCTACGAAACGCAGAAAGGAGACACGAGAGAGAGAGAGAGAGAGAGAGAGAAGTGAAGCGGTATCAACCGCGATCGAGGGGAGGGACCTTTTTCTGTACATGTACCATAACTCGACTGCGCCGCGACGCGCTTAGCAACGTAAGCAATAAGTCCGATGTTCGAAATGTGACGCGGGCGCGTGTTTTAAAAGGATTTGAAATCGTGCTCGACGCGATCGACGCGCACCGCCCGGTCGAAACTTTCGAGCGTTCAGTCTGTTGTAAATAACGGTAAACGTATCAGTACTTAACGAAGTGGGACGCGATCGTGGACAGGGCCTAACGAGGGATACCGAACGGAATTCCGACAGCCTCGTTCTCCTTTCGTTCCGTAACGAAACTACGCGAACGGGAACGAGGGGAGAAGGATGATCGAAGCCGCGGGAGAAAGTGGAATACTCGACGGCCCTCCCCCCACCCCCCCAACCCGTGTGCGCTTTCGCGTCCCACGTTAGAAGGACCGCGATATTGGTAATCGCGGTTTTTACGACCCGAACTAACGATAGCTACGCTTTTAACGTTCAAAGGATATTTCTTGGCTCGCGCATCTGTCGTGCGTCCCCTTTAGTTTTGTAGTATTAACGCGGCGCCGTTTAGGAATCTCGCGTACGTAGCGACCTCTTCGTTGAAGTTCTTATTTTTGTACCGCTGTCGCGATCGGAAATCGTGTTTCAATTCGTGTTCTAGTACTCGTGTCAAATATACGCGCGCTATTAGAAAGAGTGCAGATATATTATATAGATATATATATATAGAAAGAGAGAGAGAGAGAAAGGGAGAGAAAGAGAGAGCGAGAGAGAGGGAGAGAGTGAGGAAGAGAAAGATAAAGGACCAGCCGGATCGTACGCGTTCGTTCCTTTCGACTTGTGATCTCATTTCTTCGCCGAGATATGAAGACGATTTCTTTTTTATCGTTCGGGAGAACGGGCGACCCTTTTTATCGACCGCGGGACGGTGTCTTTCTGTTTTTTTTTTTTCCTTCTTATTCTCCTCGTTATTGCATTTTTCTTTCGACGTTCCATGGGTGTGTAGATGTTCGTGAAATTCTCGATTTGCTTCTGAAACGCGACAGTTCGCGGACGGACGAATACGCAGATCATCGACCGTGTCCACGCGACTCGTAACTCGGACCGCTGCATCGTCTCCGGGAGCGATGGGAAATCACCGTTCTTCTGTTTTTCTCAACGACAAACCGACCGACCAAATATTACCGCGCCGGAAACGGAAGCGAATCGCGCGAGAAGCAGACGCGCTCGACGCGACATTTCCCGCGCCATCGAACGCGTCCCTGCCGTACCGACCGTCGGTCGAAGAGATTGTTGCGCGTGCAGGGCGCACGGACGCGTGCGCGCGCACGCGCGTCGCGTGCAAATTTGAAATTGATATATATCGACCGACACATACACATATATATCAATTATCGTCCATTATAGTTACGATATTATTACGAATTATTATTTGTACAAATTTTATGTTGCGATATAAAATAAACGGTAAAACGACAAACACCAGCTCTTCATTACGTTTCCTGCGTCGAAGCTCGCGTTGACCGGAACGCAGACGAAAGAATCTTTGCAGACTCCAGCCCCTGTTCTGCTACTTCCATGGTACTTATCGGTAACTTGATTTGCTTCCATCAAATTTTACGTTCAATTCCGATTGCACGTATCGTAAGTAGTTATTAACTTGCTTAATCGTGTGTGTAGATTCCTCGCGTCTATTTAATCACGCGGAGCAGCAAGAACATCGCGAAGCAACTGGACTTCTTCTTTGGGAAACGAACGACAAATTAGCCGACACCAGGAACACAGCAGACACGATCTCAGCGGTCCAAAGATTAATTCTTTGGCTATTATTTTAAGTAATCGATACTATACGTTATTTTATACATTTATATCGGTAATTTGTGTAAGCTTTAGTCGTAAGATGTATTGTAAATTGGTTTATAAGATTAGTCTGTAAGAATTAGCTCGTGAGCTCACTCCTGTACTTTGTAAATTGTTAAAAGACTATAATAAACGTTCCGTCATTGTTGATTAGTTGTTTAATCGATTGACAACCCGACTACCGATCCTGAAATAGCAATTCCAGTCCTCAAACGAGCCAAGACTCGTGGAAACAAGCCTAGACACGATTAAATTAGTTTTCAGTTGGAATTCCTGGAAAATGACGTCACTTCCAAGAATCCTCGAAATTCTAGGAATTCTGGCAATTCTTGGAAATGAGGTCATTTTCCAAGAAGTGGCATTTAGGATACCTCCTCGCATATCATGTTCTCCTGATACAAAGTCCCAAAAATCGGGCGTCACGCTTGAGTCAGCCCCAGAAACTGGGATTTCCTGGAAAATGACGTCACTTCTCAGAATTGCCAGAATTCTTGGAATTTCGAGGATTCCTGGAAATGACGTCATTTTCCAAGAAGTGGCACTTGGGATACCTCCTCAGATATCATGTTCTCCTGATACAAAGTCTCGAAAATCGGTCGTCACGCTTGAGTGAGCCCCAGAAACTGGGATTTCCTGGAAAATGACGTCACTTCCAAGAATCCCCAAAATTCCAGGAATTATCGATGACGTCATTTCCAAGAAGTGGCATTTAGGATACCTCCTCGCATATCATGTTCTCCTGATACAAAGTCTCGAAAATCGGTCGTCACGCTTGAGTGAGCACCAGAAACTGAGATTTCCTGGAAAATGACGTCACTTCCAAGAATCGCCGAAATTCCAGGAATTCTCGATGACGTCAATTCCAAGAAGTGGCACGTTGGAATACCTCCTCGCATATCATGTTCTCCTAATACAAAGTCGGAAAAATCGGGTCTTGGCTGAAAAATTGGACTTTGTATCAGGAGAACATGATATGCGAGGAGGTATCCCAAGTGCCACTTCTTGGAAAATGACGTCACTTCTAGGAATCCTCGAAATTCCAAGAATTCTGGCAATTCTTGGAAGTGACGTCATTTTCCAGGAAATCCCAGATTCTGGACTCATTCAAGCGTGACACCCCGATTTTGGAACTTTGTATTAGGAGAACATGATATGTGAGGAGGTATCCTAAAGTGCCACTTCTTGGAAATGACGTCATCGATAATTCCTGGAATTTCGGCGATTCTTGGAAGTGACGTCATTTTCCAGGAAATCCCAGTTTCTGGGGCTCACTCAAGCGTGACGACCGATTTTTGGGACTTTGTATTAGGAGAACATGATATGCGAGGAGGTATCCCAAGTGCCACTTCTTGGAAATGACGTCATCGAGAATTCCTGGAATTTCGGCGATTCTTGGAAGTGACGTCATTTTCCAGGAAATCCCAGTTTCTGGGGCTCACTCAAGCGTGACGCCCGATTTTTGGGAGTTTGTATTAGGAGAACATGATATGCGAGGAGGTATCCCAAGTGCCACTTCTTGGAAAATGACGTCATTTCCAAGAACCCTCGAATTTCCAAGAATTCTGGCATTTCTTGGAAGTGACGTCATTTTCCAAGAATTGGCAATTTTCGGATTTTCTCAAACGAGACCTCGATTTTCGACTTTGTATCAGGAGAACATGATAGGCGAGGAGGTATTCCTAAATGCCACTTCTTGGAAAATGACGTCATTTCCAGGAATTTTCAAAATTTCGGGATAAAACTTACTCTAACTCGTGAACAAGTTAAGGAGAGTGGATTGGGGTGGATAGAGTTTAAGGAAAATGATAAAATTTGTTGCATTCGTCTTAAATAACCAATTTATTCAATCAAATTAGTGCTATATACAGTGAATTACAAAGGTACTTCATTTTATAAGGACACTTGTACTTAAAATACAATATTTCTTACATCTAGTATCGCGATTAAGCGTCCTGACGCTTATAATACTAGAAAATATAAAAATCTGCTTAAAACTAATACGCGACAACTTGAAATAAATAATATAGTGCACCGTTCTCTTCTCTCTTCCCTCCTCTTAACTCCTACCCTCTCTGCCCCGCTAAGGCGCCTATAACAGAAAGAGAAATCGATCAGCGAATCGATCCTACGCTCCGTCGGTAACTAAACTACTCCGAGAATAACGAGAGGGGACAAAGGTTGCGGAAAATCACCTAAATCGAGGTATATCGAGCGTAGAAAACGGTCACATCGATAATCCTTCGAGACCACCTCCCGTCTCGCGCCTCTCATCTCGATTGCGCGGGCTTGCGCCGTTCGAGCAGCCGTGCGAGACAGTCCCTGTGTTTATATCGAATCAACCTGCCGTTCCTCGCCACGGCGGCCAAGGTCCGCAATCGTTCCGCCTCGTCTATGGAAATTCGTGCGGACACAGAGGCGATAATCGTGCAGCGAACGACCTTTACTCGCTCCTATCTCCTTCCACTTCCGTCCTCCGCGTCCCTCTGACGTAACTTTCACAAACAAGTGCCGGAAACGCGAGCGGATATCGTGCAGATTTATCTTCTACCCGTTCGATGGAATTGCGCCGCGTTTGCGAGGCGAGTCTCCGCGACAGAGGCTTCGGAAACGGCGGAACAACGCGTAGACAGCGTGCGAACGCATCTGCCATCGAGGAGGCCCGCTGCTCCTTGGCGACCAATAGAGAATCGATAGCTCGAGGAGGAAAAGTGTCGACGCAAGTACCAGCGACGCCGCTCGTGATGCTCGACTGTGAGACGTGTCGAAGGGGAACGCAGCCAGGGGAACGTTTCTGACGAGAGTCGTTCTCGACGTACCGGAACGAATGGGATCCGTAGATCTGGCGATCTCGACTCGTCAGAGACAGCGCGGCGCCGCTCGAACCACTCGCCGCGCGAACACGCGACCGTCACGCTCGTCCACGAGGCGCTATCGATAGTTGGCGCCGGCTCGACCTTGAACGATAAATGCAACATCCTGAACCGATCGGACGGTACGCTCGAGTAAGGAGGAACTGGGAAATTGAAGCTTCTTACCGTGCACACGCAGCTCTAAGAGAAACTCGTCCCCTGGAACCGGCTTATCGATTCGTGTCAACAGCGACGACAGCGGGTACCGGTAGACGATTGTTCTCCAAGTTCACATCACCGACAGTACATTGGTAAACTACAGTCCATCGAGTAATACAGAATTCTAACAGAAAAAAAATCACCAATCACCACTACGTACACTCTGTTCCTTCTCCTCGATAATCACCAAGCAATCCATCTTCAATGACCACCGTTTAATGTACACACCGACGATCAACACCGATTATACCCGGCTTACTTTCGCACCGTTCAAAGTCAACCGCACCACGGTATTTATTCTCAACAGAACGAACATCTAAACACATCCTCGTTATCATCTCCTCGTTAACACCGCAAATCGGACCACCAGCCAACGCGTACCTCTCTTTCCTAGCACTCGAACCTCCAGATAAATCCTCGACACTTTATAGACCCTCCTCGAACGATGCAACGGCTCCGATTGCCCGCGTCTACGCTGGCCAACGGCCGTCAGAAGGATCTGTGAGCGCCGCGGATCGCTTGAACGCGTTGCCGCGCTCGAGGACGACGGCTACTGCCGCGGAGGCGGCGGAGGACCCGCGTTATCGACCGACGTCCGCGTCCGGATGGAGCCGCGGAACCACGAGGGCGCAGCCGCGGCCTCGCCGCGGTCAACCAGGCCAAAGCTGCGCGACATCGCCCGGTTCTGTCTCAGCACGTTCAGAGCGTTCTATGTCGGGGACGTCGGTGCCGCGTTCACCGCAGCAGGCAGACCAGCCACCGCCGCAGCCGCCGCCTGCCGCGAGGCAGATCGTCCCGCGGCACAGGAGCCGGCGCCGCGCGACGCCGCCATGGGCAACCTGCAGAGCGACGTGAAGAAGAAGGCGAGGAGGAGCAAAGGAGCCGGTGACGGGACGGCGAGCAGCGCGCCAGGGTCCATCGCGGACGGGCTCGACGACGCGGCTGACACTGGGGACGACGGGGAGATCGGGGACGCGGACGACACGCCCGCCAGGAAGAGTCCTGGGAAGAGCCTCGAGGAGGCGCACAGATTCGGGACCGAGAAGAGGCAGACGCAGAAGAGGAAGGCGCCGAAGCCGCCTGGAACCGCGGTGAGAAAGGTCAGTTTCGAGGGGGAAACAAGGTGGACCAGTTTTTCTATGGGTTTTGTGTTTGGGGTTGTTTTGAAGAGAGGGAGAGGTTACCTGGGAGGCTCCACCCTAATTAGGCTTGGACGCTGGTCGATGGGATCCGATGTAGACGAGTTTGATAGAGGGTGAGGTCTGCGAGATCGTTCGCGCGATCTTGAGAGCTTCTGTTGGAACTGCTTGGGAATTTTGTGGGTCACTTCCGTAGCGAGTGGAGGATAGCGTGTGAAAATGGTCGCAAGTCACACGCTCGGATGTTTGAGAGTTTCTGGTAGTTGATGAAACTAGCTGCAATATGCTGGCGCCACGCTGAAGTAGTTCAGAAGTGGCGCATATTTCAACGACACGTTCCTTTCCACTTATCCTCCTAACGATAACGAGGCTGTAATCAAGGATACAATTAACTGACGCCAAGCCTGCCGTCCTCATGCTCTCGATAAGCTCCCTCTTAACCGTGATACTCAAATGGCTTGGAATCTCGAGAGACCTTGGAAAGGGTAACGAGAACGCTGCTTCTAATTTACGTTTCACGCAGGTGACAGCAACCGACCAAGAGCCGCCTGAGAAGAAACCGGAAGAGCCAGAGAAACAAGAGAAACATGGAAAAGACGAATCTGCGAGATCGGTGGACGTCGAGACGACGGCTGCGAAGGGCAAGGAAGAAGCGTCGCGCGCGGCACCGACGCCCAGCCAAGAGCAGAAGCTAGAACCGCCGCTTCTCGTCACCGATTCGTGGCGTCTGGCCAACAAGTGCATGGTGGTGACGGAGATCTCGATGCCGCCCAGCCAAGAGTCGTCGAGCGACAGCGTGTTCACCGACCCCGGCGATTTGGCTGTCGCGAAAGAGGAAGCACCGCTGGCGCCAGCCAAGTTTCCGGCCGCGACGAACCACGAGCTCCAACGGTCCTCCGCGTCCCCGCTTTTCGGTGAGCGCGCTCTTTGTCCTCTCCGGTGGTTGACCTCGATACGAGAACGGGGGAACCACAGGCCGTTTCAAAGTACTCGGCACGCTGCGTACATTGCTCGGTGGTTTTGTCATTTCGAAACATTCTATGGAGATCAGCAGGAAATTCGCGAAGTTGGTATTAATAGATGGCTGATAAAGAACCGTTGATAACAGTTATCAAGGAGGCGTGATTTCGCCACGTGTAGCGTTCGTGTTACCGCAGTCGTGTCCGTTTCGTCGTCGAGCGATGAACGCGTTCCCGTTTCGCGGGCGTCGTTAAATATTCATCCGCCTCTATTGAGCATGGCTTTCGATGCGGAGGCTATTCGGGGCTCTACCCGGCGTTCCTCTTGAATCGTGGCCGGTTTCAAGGGCGTCCCGATGCGAACTGACCGTGTCTCGGTTAACGAGAGACTCGATGGCTGTACGATCGGCAATTATCTCGCCGCTGTCAGAGGTTAACGGGACGGTCGACGTATATTCATCGCGTGATTCCGAAGTAACGAAGCGGCAGCGCGGAAGACGCTTCGAATCGTCGCGAGAATCGGTTATGCCTTCGATCGTGCGATCTGGATTCAGCGGGGATCAGTCGAAGACAGATAAGAGGTGCCGCAAATGCCGGACGCGGCCTCGAACGGCGCGGAAGCCAAAGACAGAGTCGTTAACTCCGCCTCGATCCGTGAGAATTGCGCAGGTTCGATGTTTGTCTCGTTCCCTCGAGTTTTACTTGATTTCGAAACGAACGACCGGGTGAGAGTGCACGGAAGAGGACCCGCGACGGAGAGGGGACGGGTGAGCGTATTCAAGAACCACCGTTTCATCTTTCAGAACGGCGAATCGTCGGTACGTTAATCGCGGCACTGCCGGAGCAGTTGAAGTCGATACTCACGGAGGCTGAAGTCGAGCAGTTCGCGTCCAGAATATATTCCAGACTCGTGACGGATGGCATCATTGGATCGATTACCATCGACAGCGTCGCGCACAACAAGGAGTTAGCGGTAAGTCGACTAACCAACGCGAAACGTTGCATCCGGTACAACGTTTTCATCCTCTTAGGATACGGACAAAGGTACTCGTCGCTTGTTTCAGGAAGTTCAGTCCGAGCGCAGAGACGTCGGTTTAACTTGCGAAGTAGTTGCCGAGGAGGACCGTCGAGATTCAGAGAAGGAATCGTTGAGGCGGGAAGTCGAGCGGCTTCGAGAGCTCGCGAGAAGCGCGGACAGAACGACTCTGGGTAAATCCACGCAAACATCTCCACCAGCGACAGCTCTACCGGAAGGAAGCCACGAGGACTCCTCGAGGAGAAGTTTCGGGCCACTCGGCTCGCTTTCGGAGAGGTCGGTCGTTCAGGATGCAACCTCTCAAGAGCATTCGAGCGCCGCTTCCTCGACGTCAGCCGCAACCGGCTCGAAGGACGCGAGAGGCGCCGGGAACGACGCGACGCAGGGTCGAGCTCGACCATCGTTGACCCTGTCGACACCTGTTCCGCCACTGCCACAACAAGTCTCTTCCCCGCCTGCGTACTCGAGCGCTCCTCCCCCGCCTCCGCCGCCGCCACCTCCGCCACCCTCGCCATTCCTAGACTGTCGTTCTCTGAACGATTCGGTCTCGGATTCGCAGCCATCGTTCTCCATACCACCCCCGCCTCCGCTGCCAGCCTGTCCCCTTGCGTCGCAATCATTTCCCACGCAACGAAGCGCGACCACGTTGCCAACGGTTCCACCGCCTCCGCCCCCGCCCCCGTTTCCGCCGCCGATTTTACAACCGCTCACCGGTGAAATACAAGGAGCGCCACCGGCACCACCGCCACCGCCTCCTCCGCCATCCCCAGCTCCCTCCGCTGGCAAGTTTACAGAATCCTCCGCGCCGCTTCCGCCGCCTCCGCCTCCGTCGCAAACGTCGCAGTACAGTTCCGTACCTCCACCACCCCCTCCGCCTCCACCTCCGCAGCAGTTATTTTCTGCTTGTCCCATCGCTGGCCACCAACGCTCATCAGTGCCTCCACCGCCGCCTCCACCACCGCCCCCAGCACCCTCGATCGGTCCCGTGTCGGGTGCACAACCACCACCGCCACCTCCGCCACCGCCATCGACGCCTTTGATCAGCGGAGTACCACCGCCTCCGCCACCGCCACCGCCTATAGGAGGCTCTCTCGGTGGACCGCCACCACCACCGCCGCCTCCACCGTCCATGAGAATACCCGGTGGTCCGCCGCCACCGCCGCCTCCGCCAGGATCCCTGCCAGGAGGAAGTCAAGGACCACCGCCAGGGCCTTGTCCTCTACCCGTACCTCCGGCTGGAGGTTGGAACCCAGCTAGCAGAGCGTGTGAGTAAAGGTCCATTCGCACCGACAGCCTCTCGTCCCTCCCGTTTCGATATCTTTAACGCTCGTGGCTCCAGAAGTGAACGCTACGTCCGTTCCTCCCCTCGTTTAGGCATACGGAAGGAGCCGCTCTGTCCAGAGGTGCCTATGAAACCGCTCTATTGGACCAGGATCTTAGTGCCTGTGGTGCCGACAGATCGTGGTTCCGTCGATGCTACGGACTCAGGCGTACAGGTAGCTCTTGCGGACGCGAAGGGTGGAAGAGAGTCGAGATTCATCGGGTACGATTCTTTTTTGGCAGGTTCCACTGTGGGCGGAACTAGAGGAAGAGAAAAACCTGGACATGAAAGAGTTCACCGGCCTGTTCTCGCGTCAAGTGACCGCGCGAAAGCCGGTAAAAAAGGCGGACGAGGCTTCGAGACCGTCTAAGTTGCAGCCGGTCAAGATCCTCGACTCGAAGCGATCCAAGACCGTGGGTATTCTGGAGAAGAGCTTGCACGTGGACTTCTGCGAGGTCGAGAACGCCGTTTACAATTTGGACACCAGCGTGGTCAGCCTCGAGGCGCTGCAGCAGATATACGAGATCGTAAGGGATTGCAGATGCAACGCGCGCGTCGTATCGAGCGAACTGCCAGTCTACAGTTGAATCTTCCGCAGAGACCGACGCAGAAAGAGTTGGAGGACATAAAGGCCTTCGAGGAGAGCAACCCAGAGGTCCCGTTGGACCGACCAGAGGTTTTCCTCAAGAAACTGTCCAGCATAAACCACTTCTCGGAGCGGATAGCCTGTCTCATGTTTCAAGCGGAGTTCCAAGACGCGATCTCCTCGGTTTCGTCGAAGCTGACGAACCTGCGAACCACCTGCGACTTCCTGCGCAACTCCACCTCCCTGAAGAAGGTCATAGCGCTGATCCTTACGCTTGGTAACTACATGAACGGCGGGAACAGGACACGGGGCCAAGCTGATGGCTTCGGTCTGGAGATTCTCGGGAAACTGAAGGACGTCAAGTCGAATGTACCTGGTATCACTTTGCTCCACTACGTCGTCAGAGCGAGACTGACTCAGGAGAAGGATCACAACTTCGAGGAGCCTCTACCACTGCCGATTCCGGAACCGGCAGACGTCGAGGCGGCCTCGACGATCAACTTCGAGTATCTCTCCGGCGAGCTGGACAGGTTGAAGAAGAATCTTCAAGGTAAACGCGTTTTAAACGATCGATAGTTGTTCGGAAGTTCGTGTACTTCATCTCTTTGCACGTCACAGCTTGCATAGACAAGTGCAACCTCGTCGTGGCGGCCGATCCCGAATCGTCGAAGCCGTTCAAAGAGAAAATGGACTCGTTCTTCAGCGAGGCGGGCACGGAGTTGGCGAACGAGCAGGAGGCGTTGCTCGAGGCGAAGAACAAGTTCAAGGCTGTGATGCAGTTCTATCAGTACACGCCCAAAGGAGCGAAGAACCTGGACGCGGCTGACCCGAACGCGTTCTTCATCCTTTGGCTCGGTTTCTGTCAGGATTTCAAGGTATCGCTCGCGACATTTCTTCTTTCCGTTTCGTTTAAACTCGACACTAACGCGTCGAACTCCGCAGGATATCTGGAAAAAGGAGCAGCAACGAATAAGAAAGGAACGAATGGAGGAGATGAGGAAGAAGTACGAGAGCAAAAAGAACGTGGAGAAGCTGAAACTGAACGCCACGGGACTGAAAGCACGGCTTCAGAAACTCTCGCGCAAATAACTCGATCGTTACAACGAAACGAACGAACACTGAAACAGAATGAAATGGTCTTCGAGCGAGGATTAACCTGGCTTGCCGCATGCGAAGACAGTTCCACGGGTCGATCGTCCGTTCGGTCCGTCCCAAAACTCTTTACGGCACTAATTTTCCTCGGATCTAAACGAAAACTAACGATTGCTATCGCGTAGATATTGAATCTGTTACGTTACTGTATATATATAAGCTTCTTGTTAAGTTTTGCGTCTGATTTGTAAATACGATTGTTCCGCGAATTAAGAATTCGAGAGTAATTATATTATATATGTATATATATATATAATAAACGATACTTTTTACATGAGAGTCTTCGTTCTCCTCTTCTCCTGCTCGATTGGATGGGAAGATTTTTGTTTCATGCTGCGTTTCAATTTTCTCTTTTCTATTTTTTTTTCTCTTTTTTTTTTTTTTGATGTCAAATGCGTGTGCGTTTGCGTATATTTTTCCACTGCAATTAGTAGCGACGATACAGAACCTTCAAGTAAAGCGACAACAGAGATTAACATTTAAGAATAGTTAATAGATTAATCGCATCATCGTACGAATCGTGCTATCTCGCGCGTTAATTATCGCGTCCTAGAACGTAAAAAAAAACATTGGGGGGAGGGAGATAGAAGAAAAAGTAGGGCGTGGGGGGTGGGGGACAGAAAAACGGTTGGAAATTCGCAAAATAGATACATCGTTTGTAAAGCCCGACAAGTATAAACAGGGGGAGTTCTCGCCGTAGTATTATTTCGTCTTCGTTTGGACGAAGCGGCTACGACCTCGTCATTAAACGTGTTCTCCGTTCGCTTGGCCGACGCTTCTTCCCAAGGGCCCTTCCGGTTTCTCGTCCGTGCGCCGGCTCGCCACGGTAGGCAGGTACGATTCGCGCAGAAGCGGTTTAACGGCGATAGACCTAAGGCAATCGTTGCGTGTAGCGTAATTTGTGTCTTTTTTTTTTTTTTCTCTTTTAAATATCGTTTAGGAAACTGTCTTATTCGCGGAGAGGTTTTCCGTTGCGAAGCCGACACGGAGACAGGAGCAATATATACATAAAGATCGCCCTCTAATTTCCGTTCTCGTTTGCTCGTTCCGCAGGGCCCTTTCTTCTCTATCCGTAAACGGTAGACAGAGAGAGAAACGATAGAAATGAAATACGTGTGTATATATGTATTGTAATAATTAAAACGAAAAAAAGGAAATAAAAGAAATCAAACTCGATCGAACTGATAATCAGGCGTACACCGTATGACTTGGCGAACACGCATACACCGCGGCGACGAATGTGTCTTTCTTCTTCTCCTCGACGAACGTGAAAACGTTACACTTCTCGTGTGTCTGTGTTACGACCGGTAGAAACCTAGTCCCTATTGATAACGTAAAATTACAATTACATTAATGATAATCGTTATCGCTACTTCTCGGTAAAGAAAACTTAGTACGAAAGAGTTAATCGTTACGCCTCGTCCGCGGAACCGAGCGTCGGGCCTCGTACGTAGATCGTCTCATCGCTTTTACGTACAACCGACGCTCCTTCCCGCGGTCATTTACTTCTTCTCTCCTCAAATCGCTTCGCAGTCTCGTTCAACTCGTCTTTTCCTCCTTCTTCCGATCATTCGCGACTCTATTCTTCACCGTCCCATTTCTTTTCCTCCTTTTTTTTTTTTTTTTACAAAATACTTCGATAGTGTTAAGCTCTTTCAATCGATTCGTGACGTCCCCGAGAGGAGAAGGTAGTCGACGATCCGGGAAACGAACGTTTCGCGTTTAGTAGTCGAAGCAGCGGAAGCTAGCAACCGGATAAGGGCAACCCTCTCGGGTGGTTGTCTCGCGCGTTTCGAATCGTTACTTCTCTCTCTATATATATAATATATTTATTAGAATATCCTAAGCGTCGATTTTTTTTTTGTTTTTTGATATAGCCGACGATCAACGGCTTCGAGATACGTTTGGCCTTCCGTCGGTGACTGCACGGATCACATCCGATTACTACAATCGGAATGGCGCGCGTTGGTCGATTGGCGTCGGTTTGCCCTTCCGTTGGCTGGCTGGTGTCGTTGACACGGACGTGTCCGAGGCGCCGGAAGGCTTCCTGGATAACTTCAGCGATGGCGGCAGTGGCGTGCTCGATCCGCTGGACGGTGTCCTTGTTCTACAGAGAAATCAGAGTATTATTCCAACGCTCTACGATTCCAAACTGATTCCCACGTTCAGAGAGCATCGAGGCCGTTCGATCAGCGCCAATCTCGTTGCGTATGGAAACGTGCCAATTTAATTGGCGCCACGTAATTGACACTATCGATCATTCCACCAGCGTAATAACAAGCAGGTGCCGGCTCTTGGCACCGGTTTCCAAAGCTTCTCTTGTGAGGACAGTGGCGCGTGCATCCGACGAGATAGTCGTTGGACGTTACAGTGTGAAATATAACTGGTATTTAGTTGTGCTGGTGACGTTGGCGCCATTGAATCGGCACGCTCACGGCGCGAACGATCTCTGCACGAGGGAATCTGGCTGCTACACAGAACACGATCGGTTGGTCGATCGGTAACGGTTTGAAACGACCGATCACGCGAACGATACGCCATCCACGTCGATCGGGCGCGTATCGAGGGCTACCCTCCTCCGACACACGGTACATTTGCGGTCACAACACGACACAAAAGCGACAAACCACAGTATCATACGTGTAAACCGAGAGTCAGACCGAAACGATGATTACCTAGCTTGCTTAACGGCCGACGAGGTGTTAGTTGCCGAGTTTGTACACATCGAGCTGCTCCTATAGTGTTGGGAAACAGACACGACAGAGGATTAATTAGTAGGTGAGAAGCGGTGCACGGTTAAACGCGGCCGTTAATGGGGGTGAGATTGCAAACCAAACTGTGCTAATCGCGCGAACATCGATGGCGAACGGCTGCTGGCAAATTGCGCGTTCGCGATCGAGTTGCTATGCTGCTACGCCGCGATCGAGCGTTGCTCTCGCGTCTACCGCAGCTTCGCGTTCGATGGGACTGTTAATGGACAGCGATAAGAGATGTTTTGGAAAAAAAAAAACAAAGGTGGGCCGTCTCCGAAACACACCAAAGGACGGAACGGAAGAGATACAATGTAGGTGGCGCATGCAAATGACAAAAAACGCAGTGCAGACAGAACAGAAAAGGCGGGGCAATCGGTGTTAATAAGAGCGGGAAAGAGTTCGGTCATACCCGGTAGAATCGGTAGAAACCGTCGAGTGGTTGCTTTGCGTAGAATGAGTGGAAATATTGCTGGTCGTCGATTGTGGGGATTTTATATCCGTGCCCACGTACACGGGGATCCTCGAGCGGCTAAACCATCACCATCCAATTTTATCAGTTTAATCAATCGACATGAGGATCGTGTATACCTATCGCGCGACTCTTCCAGCTTTTTTTAACTGGTTCGAACTTTTGTCTCGTATGAAAAAAAAAAAAAAAAAAAAGAAAGGAAAGAAAGAACTCGCGAACCAAAGCTCGACTAATTAAACTGAATAAATGAAACGGAACACGAACGAGAACAAAAAAATGATGAGTTCCACCTCCACCGCTGCTACGAGCATTGGCTGAATGAATAGAAATCGAATGAATTTGGAAGAGCGGTTAGATGCCTGAATATGATGATTGGACGCCTGCACAGTGCCAGCGCCAGAGAGCACGTGACGTATGGAAGCTAAAGCCAATCACCAAATTTTGACGCTCGATTCGATAATTGGTGTTAATTCAGTTTACCTGATCGGTGTGCCGACACCAGTCAGGGTTGGAATGCTCGAAGCTCTATGGATTGTGCCAAACCTAAAAAAATGTTATTAACCAAATTTATGTTAATCGTCGTTAACTGACACGTTGGTACCGCATGGTTAATATAGGCGGTGGCTCTAAAGATCGCGGTTCCGACTTACTCTGAACCGTACGCGGGTGTCTCGATCGCGACGAGGACGACAACGATATTATAATTTAATTTGAAAAAAAAAAGTTCAAATAAAGGAAACGAAAAGAGAAACAAAACAGAGAAGGTGACCAAAATGCCGGGAAAGTGAAACACCGTATCTTGCACACGTACACGTCGATCATCATTCCAAGTTTGCAGGAGGTACGAGATGCGAGATACATCACGATACAATACGATCGTACGTTAATCATTTCTACCACGAACTGACGATGCGACAAAATCATCTAGATTCGACAAGATGCGAGTTAGTCGTTCGAAGGTAAACTTTCCACGTCTCCTCCGTTTTCGGATGAACACACGGGGGCGGAGGGCGGTGGCAACACGAGATATCGATACGAACCTCGATGGAACACCACTGGCAGGGCTAACCAGGCCAGTGGGTGTTCGGGGTCGTGAACTCGAGCCGTTCACCGGCGTTCCTAATCGCTTCCCTGAAACGCTGTTGTGTCTGCTGGACGTGGGCGTGTTCCCTGTTGTGCTCACTGCTGTTCTGCGTGGAATGCGGCTGACGTTCGTCGAGTCGTCTGCAATTGGAACAGTTACTTGTTAACCCTTTGCGTTCGTCTCCCAGCAATGTACAATTTCCATTCCAATAGAAAACTTCTCAAAAAGCTGCGATGGATTAAGTTTAACCTCCGCAATCATCAATCAATGCTGATGTCCCCTCAGAGGGAAGCGCAAACGGTTAAACCACCTTGTCGAGATCGAATCAAAGAGACACTTACCAGTGCTATCCAACGACTGCGTGGAACCGTAGCGACTCGGTGGTTTGCTTCCTTGCCTGGATGCTGGTCTGCTTCCTGGTCTGCTGGTCGGTCTGGACGCTGGTCTCGACGCTGGCCTACTCGATGGTCGACTTCCGCCTGGGATACAATTTCCGTTAATAACATTACATCGATCCAAAAACTGCAAACTTCAGGAATTCTCTGGCGCGAAAGAGCAAGCGAATACTTGTCTGAAATCGCGCGACGATTCAATTTCTGTTCGTGAAAGAAAAGGTAGAAAGGAACCGCGAAACTTTCATACCTGGAGTCATGGTGCTTCTGTACGAGGTGCTGGTTTTCCTGGCGGAGCCAAGCTTGAAGGAACTCTCGTTGTCGCTGAGGCTGTCCGGCGTGCCGGCGCTCAGCGAGGAGCGCGACGCCCGCGACTGTCCCATCGGGACGCTTCGCGCGCTCCGTTCTCTCACCTACGCGGACAGAAAACTTGACTCGAGTAAACGGACACGGACGGGGCAACGAGAACGAAAAGACGCGCGCGCTTCCGCCACGATGGCGGCGAGCGCGGCCATAGAAACAGAGAGGCAAACGAACAGATAGGCAAACAGTGAACATCGTTGGAAACTGTTAGTCGGAGACGAGACTCGCCGAATAACGAGGCGGAAGGAAGTTCGTTTGATTATAATTGAAAATAAATTTACATACATGTACGAAAGAGCAAATGTACTCGTTTGGAAGAATGGTTATCTCTTCAAAGATTTATGTTGAAGCTGTCTTGATAACGATTGGAGACTTTATCACTGTCGGGGATTATGGCCGTGTCTTCTCGGAAGAATTACGACGATTATCAGCGAGTCGTTCGACTCCCGACGAAGCTACAACTCTCTCGAGCCAGCGATGAAGCAATCCTTATAAAAAGACACGGCTCCCATTCGAAAGCGTCAACGACAGCGATAACCGTGCGTTATCTCCTCGAAGAGAGACAATTTCCTTCAACCCCGTGATTCCTCTGGCGATACATCGCAGATAAAAAAAATTATACCGCGGTGCTGCTCGGTCGTTCGTTTACAACCTTTCAACGCCACCGATGCGAACTAGAAACCGATCGATCTAATCGAAGGAAGGAAAAAAATCGAAAAAAAAAAACAAAAAGAAAGAACCAGAGAAGAGAGAGACCACCGTGGTAGCCCGTTAGAGATAGATTCTTTTTACGTCTATCGAGAAAAAGATCCATGCAAACTTACCAGAGGAAGTTGGGACAGATAGAGTAGCTTATGGTGATTCGAAGTATCTCCGATCAACGCCACTATGCACGCACCAATACAGCAATACAGGAGATCGTTATGCATATATCGATACAGTAGTCGACCGTATCCGCGAAACGCGACCCGCGACAAAATGGCGCGTCCGTTGCGAAACGCTCGACACCCTCGACGATCGTCGACGCCACGCGGGCCATTTCCGAGCGAACGCACCGCGTTCTCCTCCATTTCCGTGTTCTCTTTCGCCTCGAGTCGAGGGTGCCGATCGTTGCGAACGAACTCGACGATTTTCCGCCCGATTTCGTTCCAAGAAGGAAGGGGGAGAGATCGTTCAGAGGCATCCAATCGAGAAATCAGTCATGGCAAATCAGATCGGCGAACGTGGAAACGAAAGAGAGAAATGGAACGAATAAAAAATCGCGCGGTCGTGAGGCTACTGCGGAAATGAAAACGAAACGCTCCCGCGCGTTCGATGAAAAGGACGCGACGTGGGGACATGCGCTGCCATTCTTCGAGTATCCTCTTCGCGGTTCGACGTGCCTAAATTTCTCACCGTGGAAAGTATGAATAGACGAGGGTCTCTAATGCTACCACTTTCTACCGCATGCACAGACGATTCTCGTCCAAGCTACGATATATGCCACAAGTCGATGAGGGGTGGTCTCGTAGCGTTCGCGTACGCGAGCATCGTCACGAGAATCGAAGAATGCTTGAGGGGGCAGCGATAGCAGCAGCGCAAAAATTGACAATAAAAAAAAAAAAAAAAAAAAAATATACAGATTACACGGAATTCGAGAAATGGTAATTGGAATCGCGAGATCGGTACGTACGGTGGTATTAGCGGGGCGTTGAGATCGTGAACAACAAAAAACGTTCCCATCGGTCGTCGCACGATGGCCTGGGAACGTGATAAGCGCACTCGAAGGGAAAAAAAAGAAACAGACAGCCAATAAAAAAAAATAAAAAATAAAAAGGGAAACCAAATAATACAGAAAACGACGAGAGATTCGATAGGTAGAACTAAAACTGATACGGTTAATCAATTAACATTGTACCGACTATACATCGTGTGTCACACACCATCGACAGCAGAAATTAAAAGAGTAGACAGAGTATTCTTATTTACCCAATAATAAGAGGGGGCGTGCATGTGGAGGGGATACGAGCACGGGAGGTCCTCCTTTTGCCTCAAACTCTCAAAAATCGGCGTCAGCTGGTTCATAAACTCCTCCGCTACACCCATAAACGAAAAGTTTAGGAATACCCCGGTCGATACAAAATATGGCCGTTTCCTCTCGCTTGCCCGTGGATCGGACGAACATCGGAGGCTGCCATTCGCAAACAATCAGCTCGATTGCCTTCGAATGTCGACTGCGATATTAAAATACTCCATGTTCGCCGCGTCGCGTGGACAAGTGCAATCGTCGACGTCGAGGAAGGCTACGGCGACGTGAGCCGAACGCGACGTACGGGTTCTTAATTAGAGACAGATACAGAGAGAAAAAGAGAAACTGTAGAATTGAAAAAAAAAAAAAAAAATTATAAAAAAAAGAACAAGAGAAAACAGAATCTCGTGAAATCGCATCTCCTGAGGTGAGGTACTCTCTCTATTTCCCCTCGGCGGAATGAAGCGCCAAGGGCTGTCTCGATTCACTTGTACGACCCGTTGGATCCCGATTTCGAAGGCGCATCAGCGTGGCTAGGAACGTATTCTCTTTTTTTTTGTTGGATTTCTTTGATTTTCGTGGGCTGAAAACCAACAGGGAGCTCGGAGTGGAGCCGAATGAGGGGACAGGAATGACTGAAAGCGACTATATTTATATATATATATATCTCGAGGTGCTCTGGCCAAGGTAGCTTTAGGTGCGACGACTGCTACCCTCTCGAAAGCTGGCATGCTCGCATGCGAGGATAAATAAGATAAAATAATAATAAAAAAAAAGGGAACAAATAAATACCATAGGGCGTGAAGAACAAAACAGTCCCTGATTTCCTTCCGTCAGGTGGCTGGTACTTACCCAAAGAGGCGGGAGAGGCGTGGAACCGTCGTTCGAACGTGCTAGGCGGAGGCCAGAAAGAAAGAGGGGCCGGGCGAAAGCCAAGACAAGTCGAGAGACAGAGAAGACGACAGGGGGTGTGTGGCGGGACATCGGGGGGGAGAGATCTACGATGCGTGCGATCGTTGCGATCGATACATATCGAACCAAGGAAACTCCGAGAACGTCACAGTCCCCGTGGAGCATCGATCGGCTTTCGGGCGGCTGAACGGATCAACGAACGATCCAGCGGTCCATGTCTCGCGTACGATTTTCTCTCGAATCACCCTCGGATCGTGGAGACTCGAGCGCGCGACTCGATGGAGAGAAAGAGAGATAGAACGAGCACTTGGGTCCTCGTTCACGCGGCCGCCAGGGATCAGAGCGCACGAGTGCCTTTTTCCGCTTGGAAAGCACAAATATTTACTCTCGCGGAGTGTTCGATCGTTCGAAATGCGCGAGTCAGATGCGCCACTTGTGCGCTCGGACACCCCTCGGACCCGCTCGAAGGAGGGGAGCCCTTACGGTTCCCACGCGGATCTCCCTGAATCGCGAGTCCCAAAATTCCCGCGATGGAGACTCGTACGGGGTCCACGGACGAGGCGCCATTTTGGGAACAGGAGGATCGCGAGGCAGGGCGTCCATCGAGGGAACGATAGATAGGTGACACACACACGTTACCTTGGTGATGGGTCCAGCATTCGCGGATGAGATTGGCGTACGCTGCAGCGTCGAGGTCGGGCTCGGCTTCGATCTGAACGCCGTCATTGTCTGGCTGACGCCGTCCGCCAATATGAATTGCTCTCGCAGCTCGATATTCGTTCTTCCCTTGGCTACAGTGTGTTGCGTGCACGCAAGTTAGAAGGGAGGCGTTACAGGACACGTATCGCGGGGGGTGTTGAAAAGAGATGGGGGCGCGGGGCCAAAGAGTACAGAAAACATTTGTTGTTTTTTGTTCATACAGACAGAGAGATACAGAATGAAAGAAGAGAGAGAGAGAGAGAGAGAAAGAGAGAGAGAGAGCGGATAATTAACGGGCAGCCGAGAACAGTAGAATAGTACAAATCAGAGCGATCAAAAGGTATACAAAATACGTGAAGCGGCCAAGATATACGCAGGGTAAAAAGGGTTGTACGCATTTGCAGCGGCGTTAACGATTATAAATCATGCGCGCGTAATCAACAGCGAGATCGACAGGGCCGGTTTTTGGTTCGGTATCGCCGTAGAATGGGTGGTCCAGGGTGTCGTGCAGAGTGAAAGTTGTAGTAGAGAGAAGAGTAGAGAGAAGAGTAGAGAGAGAGAGAGAATGTATAAGGTTGTCGGAAGTGTAGCAGTAACACAGCGAGGGTAATTAGTAGTAGCGATAGAGTAGGCGGTAGTAATAGTTGATCAGGCAATGGCAGCGGCGCACGCGGTATGTTCATGTGCGATAGTGTACGGTGGAACAAAAAAAGAAAAAAAATACAGTGTATTACAAAAACATTCGTCCCATAGTAGTCCAAGTGTACGAGTAATGGTGGACAATGGGAATCGCAACTGTTCGTCTTTATTTTGCGAGGACCGGGGGGTGAGCGTCGATGGGAGTGAGTGCAAGAATATCTTCGCAACCGTTCAACCGCTTCGATTCGACCGCCATTCAATTACGGTTCCCCGTTAATTACGCCGTTGGAAAGTTTCGAGCGACACCGTGAGCATGCGAGTCGCGTCGACGTCGAGCGTCAATCGGCTAATGGATTTCAGCGCGCCGTAGAAAATCGCCAGAGCGTCTATATTTACCGTCGACTGAGGCCTAATTAAAAGTCGCGAGCAAACCGGCCGAGAAGCGTTGACTTTCGACGACGACAAACAGAGAAGGTCGTTCCGCTAAACAGGGGTGGCGCACTTGTTCGTGTGTAAGGTATATATGTATACACGCCCGGATTTTATCGATCGATCGTTTTGATGAGAGGAAGAAAATGATCGAGAGAGGTAAAAAGTACGACGTTAATCTCTGACCGTGTGGCACGCGCGAGCACGGTTCAAGATCCCCGGTTAGAGCAAACTTCAACTCGAAACACCGTCTTGCATGCCGCTTTAATTACACAGACACACACACAAACGACAAACTTTTGCGAAACGGCAAACAGACGCGATTAAACGAACTAAGGTACAAAGACTCGAACTCGTTGCGAGGAAGCAAAACGTACAAGATACGTATCATGCAGGATATACGAAAACGTTCACTTCGTGGCCAATACATTCGTTTCCTTTTCGACACAGACTGTCCTGTTCGTTTGGCGAATTGGCAAAAAAAAAAGAAAAAAAAGGAGCATTTATTCCGATGCACGGGCCACGAACGTCAATTATTCCCATATAAAAAGATTCTCACCGAGCGGACACCAACCCTCGTGTTGTTCCGGTTTGTTTGGGTCCGGTATCGGCATTAGAAAAACTTGACGAGTTAATCACGATTTGAGGCGTTTAGTTGGTCCGTTGTTATTTTGTTTGAAATGTAAAGTAGACGGATGCATGCAATATCGAATAAACTCGATGCGCAATTAAAAACTGTACACGTATACATGTCGGAGAGATAAGTCGACATAGTAGTGCGCAATGAATAAAAACAGAAAAAAAAAAACGAGATGGAACAGAGATGGAAGAACATGATCAATTCGTTGATAGAGTGGGGTGAGGTAGGGGCAGTTGGCAGAGAATGATTCGGTTGACGTTAGTAACATACTAATGACAAGCGATACGAGTCTCCTAAAGTACCCAATATACACTGTGTGATCGCAATGGTGGGTAAAAACCGAACGATCGAGTTCCACGAACTTGCTCTGCGAAACTGAACGAACAACGGAACGGCTAATTGGCAAAAATTGTGTAACGATAAAAAAAAAGAGAGATAAAACTAGAGAAAGAAATGATATTCGTGGAACGGAGATTCGTTCGTGGTGGTTAGTGATCAAGCCGAGAACGAGAACCTTGGCCAACAAGACGCAAGGCGGAGAGACGCGAAGCGGAGGGATCGCGTGTAACGAGCGCACGCTCTCCTCCTCTGCTCGTGTACACGGTGTTAAAACAAATCTCGTCCAGAGTCGGTTAATGATTAGTCACGCTCACACTTTTGTACCTCAGGAGCTGAGATCGTACACGTAAAATGGTAGGTAAATACATATAGCGCCAACAAAAATGCGAGACAATGAAGAGAGAGAATGAATGATCGCGCGGAAAGAGTTGATGAGGGTTCGTTAGTGAGACAACTTGACGAGTGACATCTTTCATTGTTCTTGTTTAGTATATCTAGCGGGTTTTGTTCCGTTATACTTGGTCAATGGCAGCGGTTACGCGCGAGTCGACGTTCGATTCCGAGGCAGCGGAAAGCGATCGATTTCGACTTTCATCGTAAGTTAGGGGGCTGTTTTTTATTTTTCGTAAAACGGAAACAATCAAACTTAACGGCATATAAAAAGCGTACAACGTTAGTGAACGTGTAGAAAACCAAAATCAGATTAATTCAATCCCACACGCGTGTCTAATCGGTAAAAGAAACATAAACGCGTTTAGCTGCCTCTTTGGATGGGAGACAGGAGTCTGGGGGAAAAAGTGAAACTTCTTAATCGAGAACCGTAATCAATCGTGCCGCGTTCAAAGGCAGACAGGGACGAGACGGAACGGTCTAAAGGAAGTTTGAAAGTTCTATTTGCAAAAATTCATTTCTTTGCAGTAAGAGAAAAAAAAAAAAAAAAAAAAATAGAAAAGAAATCACTCAAAATTGGATTAATACCCGAACTCATCGATTCCGACGGTATAGTAACGGCGGTAACGGAGTAGAGAGAAAGATAAAAAGATAGAGTAAATGGGGGTAAACACTCACCGCGGCAAGGATCATTTTTTAATAGAAATTCGTCCAAGGCTACCCATCCACCACCGACTCGTACCATCACGGTCGATCGTAGAATTCGAACCAGTCGTAACTTTTGACTGTCTCCGAACTGGAAAACAGATAAATGCTCTCGCGTTAAACGAATTCTGTAATACGCTTACTCGCGTCGCTGGCTTCGATTAAAAGCGAAAAACAAATGGTGAGAGACTGTACCCTGTATTTTCCTTCGCCAACTTGGAAAACGCGGAATTTCTGGCGACAGGTACAGAGCATCACCAGTCGTTTCACTTCGTCGTGGATCTTGTCCGTGTCGTTGTACGTCCTGCGCTCCTCCCAGTCCGGTCTCAAGGCCGCGATGAACTCCTTCCAGTCGATCAGTCCTTCGCCATGGCGGTCGAACAGGTCCGCGACTGCTCCCATTTCCAATCGCGACGTCTCGAATTCTGTGGAAATAATTGTAGTTCAATAACGTTTCAGATGATCGTGCGACAAGATTGCTTCATAAACTGATGAATTACTGGTGTTCATGATTCCTTGAATGAAGTCCTCGCGAGGAATCAGACCGTCGTTGTTCTTGTCCATCTTCCTGAAGAGATCCGTCAGCCTGGACTTCTTGTGGTTCATGAATTTCAGGAACTACGAGGGAAACGAGAGCGCTGGTTAACTTGAACGGAAAATAAATGACCGTTGAAGCAACATCTCTTGTTTATTTACCCTCTTGCGCCAGTCTTCCCAGCTGAAGTTCGCAACGCGGTCCAATTCCTGGATGTAGTTGTACTTATCCTGCAGTCGACGTTGGCGTTCCCACGCCAGCATCCAAACGTGCCTCCACCTGTCCCACAGGAGTTTCACCCTCGGGCTACGGAACTCTGGCTCGGCGCCTTTGCTGTGGAGGCACACAAAATGGCGTCAGCACTTCCGTTCCTCGCGAAATTTAGTTGCAGATAGTATAAACAAGGTATGAGAAGCAAAGGAAGCTTGTGAACGATGAAATAAAAGAGAAATCTATATAGCGACTTTCTAGAACATAATAGGTGAAACGAGATAATAAAAAGAAAAAAAAGGAAGAAAGATAGCAAAGATAGAAACGAGATAGAGAGAGAATCGTTCATCCATGAAAGGATCGACGCGACCGCCGATCAAACTGCAAAGAAACAGGGAGACAAATTGAAGTGTGTGTGTTAGGGGTTGAAAGCGAATGCACGGACGATTAGAAAGAATCGAAGTAGGGCTGTGGTTGACGAACCTTCCTTTAGGTGGGAACCGTGGGCCGATGTGCGGCAACGAATCGGGCGTTCTGTCACGGCCTGGGCTGGCTCGGCTAAACAGGAACATGCGTCACATCACTCGACACTTCTCTATCGGTTACTCGCGACTTCGTGCATCGATCGCTTAGTCCCATATATCGGCGACCGATTCTTACGAGACGGGTAAACAAACGAAAAGAGGAAAGAAGAAAGAATAAGCCTGTTAGACTGTAAACATGTTAACCCATTCACTGCCAACTACGAGATATTTCATAGTAAGCGTCTGTACCAAGTATTGATGATTCGTCATGGAATAAGTATAAACTTGAAATAAAATCTTGGCGCCCAGAGTAAAACGCTCTAAATTTGCCAAACAGTGAATGGGTTAATAAAAAAATGTCACACTTAAATAGAGCGAAGCCTGTTCTTTCTTCGTGTTCGTAGAGTCTGTACGCCTCGGATGCGCTTCGGAGTTGTTACTCGTTTCCTCAGATTCAAAGATACGCTATCACATACCATGCTACTACAAAACTGATCGAACCTCGACAACCCGTTTTACTCGTCGACACGCCTTCCTGTCGGTCCCAGCTGTCCTCCCGTAGACGTCCGTACTCGATCGTTATCGAAAATCGTACACGCAGAAAAAAAATGTATAAAAAAAAAAGGTAATTGATCACAGCTGATAGAAGAGAATTACCAAACGCAACACATGCACGGGCAAGTGTAACTTTGATACGACAAAGCGCACGCAAAACGAAAACGAACAGAAAAGAGAGAGAGAGAGAGTGTGTGTGTGTGTACGTTGTTACAGAGTTATACAAATCAAAATCGAGAAGCGAGTAGGCGATTATCGTTTGCTTCGGCTACCTCGAACGAACGATGACTATCGACGTGAGCGCGATCCTCGGCGATCTTGACATTTGAACCCGCTAAAAAAACTGGGACCAGAGAAAACGGTAAACGGTACGATAAAGAATGTGAACGTACGTTGGCGCGGGTGACTTAGCCTTCGAAATCTTCTTCGTGTCTTTCGCGGGCTTGATCTGCCTCGCCCTGCAGACGCGGTCGACCTCGAACTGTCTGCGACTGGTGTTCTCCATGAACTCTCTGTGGTCCGCGATGAGCATCTCCAGAGTAGCCTTGTCGTCTGGCAGTGGTTCGGCCTCGAGGGCGTTCAGAGTGTTCTCCAGACCCTCCAACCACGACAGCAGTTCCTCCAGAAGATTGTCGAGGTCCTGAAAGATAAAAAGAAGAAACAGTTATCGAAGTTCGAAGGTGAAGAGGAGTACACGACAAGGAAACAAATCGTTTACCTGAAGTCCTCGCATATGGTTCTCCAGTTTCTGGTTCCTCTGTTGCGCCCAAGTGGCGACCTCCTCCCATCTCGATTGAATGATAGTGATCCAGTGTTTGATAACCAACGCTCCGTCCGGGTGAGCCTTCTCAAGAATGATATGAGCCAGTTCCAAGGTTTGATCTTTCTCGACTTCCTTGGTGCGCAATTCCCGCAGGAATTTCTCGTGTTCCATCAGCTGATTCCTACTTTCTTGTTCGTCTTCCGGTAACTGTCCAGCGAATCGAAGTTTCATCTCAGCGTCGCTCAGCCATTCGAGAAGCACGTGAACAGCCTTGTGCAGACGTTCAGCTTCCTTGAGGGCTTCTTCGAGTCGTCCAGTCTTGTCGGATGACAATCTGGTCACGGTTTCCCAAAGATCGTTCAATTCGGCGAGCTGCGACTCGATGGCAGAGGCGTCGTCCGGTGTCGCCTTGCCCAGAAGCTCGCGACCAGTTTTTATCACGGAGTCCATTTGCGAAGCTCTGGACTCGAGGTCCTTCTCGAAGGTTTTGTGTTGTTCAACCAGGTTCACCACGGTGTCAAGGTCACCGAAAAGCGGCCCAGTGTTCGCCAGCTGCTTCTCAGACTTGACCAGCCATTCCAGCAACGCCTGAATCGCGTCCTTGTACTGTCCAGAGAACAGCAACGCCTCCTCCAGCTTCCTCTGTCTGTCCACGCATTTCCCGCAGACGGTGGTCCACTTGTTCTTCAGTTCGTTCAAGAGCTCCTTCAGAGCAAATTCGTCGCTCTTTGGCGCCTTGTCCTTCAACGTTTTTCCGTTCTTCATCGTGGTGTCGTAGGTGCCTTGCTTGGCGCTAAGCGCCTTCTGCAACTCGCGGTGTTTGTTCAGCCTGGCCTTGATCCTCTCCGGATCGTTTCCTCCGAGGCCGCCGTCCGCGGCTACCTCGTCCAGGGTCTTCTCCGTTTCGTCGAGCCAGTTCATGAGGTTCGACCAAGCGTCGTGGAACTCTCTCGCTTCCTTGTAACCGTGGTCCAGAGCCCTCGTTCTCTCGGCGGATTTCGAGACTACTCTCTCCCACCTGTGTTGCACGCTGATCAACAGATTTTTGATCAGGATCACGTCCTGCTTCTGCGAGAAGTACTTCAAGTGCGTGCCCTTCTTGTCGAGGTTCAGCATAGTTTCACGATGGACTCCAACGTCCTTCTGGAACGCCTTGTGCTCCTCTATCTGGCCGAGTATGGTCTCCATCACCCTCGACACAGGCTTCAAGTTGGTCAGAATCTTTTCCGCGTTGGTCAGCCAGTCGACGAACGCTTGGAGTGCATCGTGGAACTCTGTAGCCTCTTTCAGAGCGATTTCGAGTTTGATCTTCTTGTCGCTAGCGCGGGCGGTTACGTTGTCCCATCGTTGCTTCAACGTCCTCAAATTGTGGTTCAGTCCACCGGCGCTGCTCGAATCTGCGCGCTTCAAGTACTCCTGTCCCTGCTGGAGAACGGTCTCGACCTTTGGACGATTCTGCTCCAGCTCGTTGTACACCTCCATGAATCGTTCCAGCTGTTCCGAGGCTGTTTCCGGTAGTCCTCCCACCGGTTTCGAAGCTACTATGGTATTGTCTACGTCGCCGAGCCAAGACAACAGGTCTTGGATCTCCGCGGTGAACGACTGCGCCTCTCGAAGCGCGTCCTCCAGTTCTCGTTGACGATCAGCGGCACGTTGCAACAAATCTCGCCAACGACGGTTCAGAGTGCCCAATTTTTCCGCGGTCGTCGACGCCTCGGCCGTTCCCTTTCCATCCTCGATCAGCTGCCTTCCAGCGTCGTTCAGGGTGTCCACGCTGGTCTGATGGGCCTGGATATCGTTCACCAACACCTTCAGTTTGGCCAGCTCCACTTCTATCACCTGAGGATCTCCAGCCACGGCCTTCAGGTTGTCCAAGGTGTCGTCCGTCTTCTCGATCCACACCAGCAGCTCGTCCAGAGCGTGCTGGAACTGTCCTAGCCGCAGCAACGCGTTCTCCAGTAACCTCTGCCTCTCCACGAGTCCTCGTAGCAGCCCGTCCCATCGTTTGTTCACCGCGCCGAGCGGCTCCTTGATGGCTGCGGCTTGTTCCGACGACGTTCTCTCCGTCAGTTCCGCGGCTTGTCTGAAATAGTGCGACGATGAGTTGTACGATTTGTATCAGCCGTTCAACGAGAACTGTACGCGTCGATGTGAGAAAGCGTACACCATGGGAGCGACCGTTGCTTAAACCGGTACGTTTAGATGTCCGTGTTTAGTCAGAATGAACACAGGGCCCACGAATTCTACGGGAGAGGAGCGATACTTATTTTAAGGGACTACTCGGTTAACGCCAATGAGGACTCTTATCGTTCTATTGTACATCCGAAATGGCGCCTAACAGGGGAAGCTGTTCGTCCTCGAAGGCGGAAACGGAGCAGTTCCTTGCAATCGACGCGTTCGCCGTCCAGTCCACGGGCAAATACCTACGATATGGAGCGTGTAAGTAGAACAGGCACGTCACGAGCCAGGCAACAGCCAAGGCAGACATGCAGGCGGATACATCGTCGACCAAACGATTGCTCGAACTCCAACCAACAGACACAGTTAGGGATTCCAATTATTCGACCTCAACTGGGATATTACGATACAGTTACGGACATTATTGTAAGTACAAGGGCTACAAGGGCTGGGGGGGCGCACTCGTAGGTATGCACGTGTGTGTGTGTATATGAACGAGGTAAAATATAAATATAAATATATAAAAAACATTTGAAGCCATGCTCTAACTACTGCTATAACACAGAGAGAGGTTGACTTGCCTTGTCAGACTCCTATGCGTTCAGGAACCGGCGCGGAAAAAACAAAAGTTGGGATTAGAATCTGGCTGGTTGTACGTAGAGAAGCTTGCGTTATCGTAGAAATGGAAAATCGCGCGGCGATCGTAACACAAATCAGAGTGAAGTGAGACACTACGGTATCGCGTTGGAAACCACGTAGACGAGGGGGCCGCGGCCATTACGGAAACATCTCGTGTGATCACGCGTGAATCCAACAAATCGCAAATGAGGGCGGGGGGTGGCCAAAATCAGTGGGACGAAAGAATCGTGTCTGGTTACCTGTTCAGAGCCTCGACCTTGACCATGTGTGGATCTACTTCCGATTTGAAATTGGCCAATTGTTTGATCTGTTTCTTAACTTCGTCGATGTCGCTGCCCAGCGGTCCCATGCGGGCGAACTTGTCCTCGGCCTCTTGGAGGAACTCGAGCAGGTTCTGCAAGGTCTCGTGGAACTCCATCGCCTTCTCCATGGCGTCGATCAGGTTCTCCTCGCGTCTGGCGTAGAGGGCAGTGACGTTGTCCCAGGCTTGGTCCAAGTCCTCGATGTGCTTTCTCACCTCTGGCTTGTCCGGTTCACCGCAGAGACCCATCAACTCGTGCCCAGAGGCACGGACCTGTTCCACGTCGGGTTTCGTCTGGTCGATTTCGTGTCTGATCTCTTGCAGAGCGACCTGTTGCTGTTGGATGGCGGCTGGTTGGGCTGCTGGTGGCGCCTGACCCGCGAGGGCGTCTTGGAGCTCTCGCAAGGTGGACATCACACCGTTCAACTCGGACCAGAACTTCTCCGCGATCGCCAACGCGTCGTCGAGAGTGTGTCCTCGGTCCACGGTCGCCTTCTGCACGTCGCTCCATAGTTTATTCAACTTGTCCAGCTTCCGTTTGATGTCCTTCACGGCTGGATCAGCTCTGTTACCAGCTTTGCTGATCACGTCGTCGGCGGCTCTCTTCACGGCGGCGTACGCTTCTGATCTCTGCGTCAGTTCGTCGATCAGACCCGAGTTCTCCTCCATCTGGTCCCGCAGACGACCAGGATGGGCGCTGATGGGTTCGGCTCCGTTGACTTGGTCGGCGGTCGAGGAAAGGGCGCGCAGCATGCCTTCCAGTTTGTCGGAGAACTGAGAAGACTCCTGGAGCGCCTGTTCGAGGGTCTGCTGTCGCCTTCGGAGCTCTGCTCTGAGGGCAGCATATCGAGCGGTGTCCGCTTCAAGAATATCCTGTATCTTGATACCCTCCTCCTCGTTGCAAAGTTTCAGCAACGCTTCTCCGGTCTTGTTCAGTTTTTCCACCAGAGGCTTGTGCTCGTTGATGCTCTGCATCAGGTGCTCGTTCTTGTCCTGTTGGGCGACTATCAGGTCAGGTCTCAACGCGGGCATTGGTAGCATGGACACCTGTTGCTCGGCCTCTTCCAGCCAGCTGACCAAACCAACGTGGGTGTCGCGCAAATGCTCAGCCAGTGGCAAGGCTTGCTCCAGAGCGCCGAGTCTGTCCGCTGAGAGACCAGAGACGATCTCCATCGTTTCTCGAAGGTCCTCCATCTTCTCCCTGATCGTCGACGTGTCCTCGTGCTGTCCGTTCTCGCGGATCACTTTCTTCGCCGTTGATATCACGTCCCTGACGCGTCCCTTCTGGCTGGATATATCGTCGTTCAGCGCCTTGTGTTCTTTCAGCTGCACTCTGATGATTTCCGGCTCGCTGCTCGGTGGTTCCGCCTCCCTCAACTGGTTGTCCACCTCGCGGAACCATTCCAGCAGATCGTCGATGTCTCCGATCACTTCCAGCGAGCGTTGTTTGCTCAACTGAATCCTCTCGGCCTTCCGCTGAATTTGTTCAGCGATGGCATCGAACCGTCTGTTGTCTCTGGTGACCAGACCCTCGATGGTCGCCGCGCCCTCGCCTGGTGACAGTTGAGACAACTGTGGCCCAACCGCGTTGATCTTGTCCAGAACTGGTCTGTACTCCGATATCTCCATCTCCAGTCGCACGATCTCGTCCTCGCGAGGCTCAGCCGATTGCAGAGCCGATTCCGCGGCCTGCATCCAGTCCATTAGACGATTGTGGTTGTCGTGGAACTGTTGGACCAGTGGCAACGATTCTTGCGCGTGTTTCAGCAAGTCGGAGCCACGACTGACTAAATCATTGAACCGTCGTTGCAGGGAATCGAGTTTGTCTTTTAGTTGAAGAGCCTCGTCGCTCGAAATGTGCTTCATCAATTCCAGTCCAGCGTCGGTGGTGCTGTCCACTTCCGTCTGACGAGTCGAAACCTCCTCGGTCAAATCGGCAAGATCTTCCATCTGCTGGAGAAGCTTCTCTGTGTGCACCGCCAGGACTCTGTATTTCGACAATCTGATCTCCATGCCCTCCATCCAGGCCTGAAGTTCTTGGTAGCTGAGGACCAGGTGACGCAAGCCCTGTCTGGATCGTTGAAGCAGACTACCAAGAGCTTCCGAACGTTCGACCAAATTGGCGTACCTATCGGCTGCGTCTTGGAACTTGTCAGCCAACAGAGCAGCTTCGTCCTCGCCTACCAGGCCCATCAGTTGGCTGGCAATCTCTGTAAGCTCGTTGAAGTCGGGTTTCCTCGACAGAATGTCTTCGTGGAGAGCGTCGTGCTCGGTGACGCGTTGTTGGATCTTCTCCTCGTCCGTTGGGACCAGTTCCATGTCTCTGACGCGTTTCTCAGTCTTGTCCAGCCAGATTGCAAGGGGCACCAGCTTGTCTTGGAACTCCTTCGCGACTCCCATCGCTTGTTCGAGCGCCTCCATCCTCTCAGCCGCGCTCTCCGTCAGATTGTCGAACCGTCCCACCAGTTCCTTCAGCTGTTTCTCGATCATCTTTCGTTCCTTAGGATCCGCACCAGCAGCCACTTCCTGGCCCATATTGTACAACGAGGACATCGAGTTCTGACGGTCCATCAGCATCTTCTTCAAGAACTTCTGCTCTTGCAGCTGCGCTTTCACCACCTTGTAGTCGGACGACGGTGGCTTCTGATTGGACACCATTTCCTCGGTGTCTGTCAGCCATTTCTGGAGACCCTCCAGCGCTTCCTGGAACTTGCCTGACTGCAACAGTCCCACGTCCAATCTTCGATCTCTTTCGTTCAGCCTGTCCTTCAAGTCGTTCCATCGTTCGTTCATTTTGTCCACGTCCTTCTCGATGTTTCCAGTGTTGACGTCACGACCGGCGGTCTGAATCAGCGCCTGGCCAAGGATATTACAGTCCTCGACCGTTCGAGCCAGCGGCTCGATCTTGTTCAATTTCAGAAGTCGGAAGTCTTCCTGTTGCGCTTTTATGGACTCCACCTCCGATCCAACGGGCTTGAACTTCCTCACGTGATCGTTCGCCTCGTCAATGGCGGACATTACGTTAGAGTGCAGTTGATAGAACTCTTGCAATTTATCCAGAGTGGCGGTGAGTTCGTCGTGACGATCTCGAGACCGATCATCGAGCTTTCCAATTTGTCGTTTCAATCCAGCAACCTGCTCTCTGGTCGCGACAGCGTCCGTCGCGAAACCATAATCGACCAGACGTTCCCCGAGGTTTTCCAGATCGGATACTTCCTCGTACAGTCGGTTCACTTTGCTCACTATCTTGCTGGTCTCCTCGATCTGCGATCGTACTATCTTGATCTCTCTGCCTGGCGCTCTTATCGAGTCCAATTCCCTCTCGAGACTGGCGATCTGTTGGCCAATCGTTTTGGCGTGATCGTTAAACTGTGCAACCGCGGTAGCTGCGCTCTGCAACTCGTTGCATCTGTCGTCCAATTTCGCTTGGAGGTCGTTGATTCGATCGCTCAGGTTGTCCACTTCGTCTTGCAAATGCGTCGCGTCCACTCCTTGCTCGCTAGCGGTGTTCACCAGGTCGTTGGCCTGTTGCTTCACGCATTGCAGAGGTTTCCTCAAGTTCGCGGTTTCTTCTCGTAAAATCTACAACCGTGTTATATCGCGTGTCAGTTACGCAGTCAATTGATGTTTCTCATGAATATTTACCTTTATCCTATCGAGAAGTTTCGGGTCTTTAGCCGCTCCACCGAGAGCGTCATGGGATGCCAGTTTGTCCTCGCAACGCTGCAAACTGTGTCGAAGTTCTCGCAAGTTTTCATTGAAGTCCATCAAGTGTCTTGCGGTGTCCTCCAACGACTGCGTCCTTGCTATTAGGTCTGCAACATTAATCGAGTCATACAAAAACGACATTAGTAGAACGATCGAGACGACTATTCGGTGATGAAAGGCGTTCGATTAACTTACCATTGTTCAATTTGTCCCATCTGGTCTTCATAGCGCCAAGCTCGTTCTTCACATTTTGCTTGTCTATGTCGCAAGCTCCGAGGAAGGTCTCGCCGAGAGTCTTATTGTTTTCGAATTCTCCAGAGTGCTTCCACACCTCGTTTCTGAACGAGGACAGCTCTTTCAGCTGTTTCTCGATGTCTTTACGCTTGAAGGAGGCCGGTTTCAGACACTCGAGCCTGTCTTCCGCTTGACGAAGCCACGGAAGGAACGTGTCTTGAGCTTTGTAGTACTTCTTGCAGTGTTCCGCGCAGGTCTGCAGTTTGGTGTGTCTGTCGAGCATGTCCTTCTTCAGACGGTCCCATTGCGACTGCATCTTGTCCAAGTCACGCTGCAGAGATCGGTTCTCGACCTTCTGCGATCGCGCCACCATGTCCCGTCCTTTGTTCAGGAGCATGATGACTTCGTGCTCTTTGCCCATCACGTTTCTGTACATCGGCTCGTGGTGATCCAGCTGTTGCTGCAGAATGTCTCTATCGGCGGACACCAATAACTTCTCGGACATGTTTCCAAGCTCGTCTGCGAGCCAGCCCAGCGTTTTGGTACACGAGGCCTCGAACTGTCGTCCATCTCGCAGATTGCCCTCTATCTCGGCCTTCTTGTGGTCAAGTTTCTTCTGCAGATTGGTGTACAGTTTTCCAACTGCGGCCAATTTTCCATGAATCTCGGATTTGGAAGCCGGGTCGCTCAAAACCTCGCACAACTGGTCCCCAGCTGCTTCAGCGTCCGCGAGCAAAGGTCTTTGGCCTTCCAGTTGCCTCTCCAGATTTTCTATCTTACGCAGTTGGTCTTCAGGGTCCTTCTCGAGGGTCAACTCGTCGAGGTTGTCCGAGATACCTTGCAGAGCGTCGCGCAGGCGGTTCAAACTCGCGTCGAATTCTCGGCTGGTGTCAACCGCATCGCCCAAGCTCTGCGCTCGTTCCTCGAGACGAGCTAACTGGTCGGACCATTTGTCTAGGATAGATCCTAATTTAGTGCTAGTTTTTTGGCCATCGGTGGTGTCAGTTCCAATGACTCCCAGAATGTTCTCTCCAACTTGGACCAAGTGATCCAATTGGGGTTGCTGGGTACGGAATTCTTCTCGCAGAACTTGCACTTGCTGCACTTGACTGGCAACCATCCTGGGGTCGGCTGAGATTGGTCCCAAGGCGCCCAACATTCTCTCCTTCGACCCCAACCACGACGCCAGACCCTCGGACGTATCGTAGAAGTCCTTCACGTCGTCCAAGAATTTAATTCTGTCCTTGCAGCGTTCGCTGAACGATCTCCATCGACTGGTAACGTCCTCCATTTCGTCGTTCAGTCTGTCCACACCGTACGCGCCCTTCTTGCGTCTAACCAAGTCGCGGACCTGAGTTCTCGTGGTGTCCAGTAAAGATTGTTTCTCGTACATCTCTTCGATCACGACTTTAATTTGTCTGGCCGTCTTGTCGGCTTCTTCTTTCGTGCTGGGCATCGTCTCCTTCGGTATCTGTCGCTGAATCTGTAAACACTCCCATTTCTAACCACCTCTCGTTTATAAACCACAAGAGCTAATCCTAGGATCGATAC
Organism: Xylocopa violacea; assembly: GCA_963969225.1. Lineage (NCBI taxonomy): Eukaryota > Metazoa > Arthropoda > Insecta > Hymenoptera > Apidae > Xylocopa > Xylocopa violacea. Next base: position 22,523,507 of record CAXAJV010000014.1, read on the forward strand.
CCTACCTTTTCCAAGAACTGAGAAAGCGTCTTCAAGTTGTCCATGTGCCTCCTCAGCTCGTCCTTGACGTTGTCTAGTTCCGTTTGACGATCCGACAGACGAACACCCAACAGTCCGTATCTATTGTTGATCTCGGAGAGCTGTTGCTGAACCGGCGACAAGTCTTCCAGGTGGAAACCGTCCTGACTGGATCGTCGGCTACTGAAGCCGCTGCTACCACCTGGGGAGACCGGACTTTGAGCAGCATACAATTTAGCGGGAGATGGTGAGCGACCGTCTTGTGACATTCGTCGTACTACAAAAAAAAATTGAAAAAAAAAATGCTGTGTAAGTTGAGCAGAAGATGAGATGAACGAATCGTCGACTGTAATGAAGTAGAAGTGATCGTGTGTATGGTTTGGGAAATGTTGGCAAAGCAACGATGGGCGAACGATTAGGGAGAATCAGAAAGGAGTGGGAGTGACTAGTATGTACCTGGTCTCTTAGTCGGACTGGTACTACCGCGTCGACGAGTTGGACTTTCGGTGCGTTCCTTGAGCAAGCCATCGTAGGCAATTCCAAGGTCGTTCACCTTGTCAACGGTGTTGCCGTAATCGCGATACTCTTTCTGAATCGGTTTCAACTCGTCTGCTTGTCTCTTCAGCTTGTCCACGTCAACGGCTACAGGCTCGAGTCCCTGCACTTTGCTCTCGGTTCGCGTCAGCCAATCGATTACCTGATCGCGTAGCTTCTCGTACGCGGACAGCTGTTCCGCCCTGGATTTGCTGAGTCGCTGTTTCTCGTCGATCAAGTTGTTCACTTCTTTCCACTGCGACTCGAGCGCCTTGATCTTGTCTCTAATCTGCGCCACATCCGTGACGTCCTTCTTCGAGATCAAGTTCTTCCCGTTGCGAATCAGGTCTTCGAAGTTGGACCGTTGATCCTCGCGCTTGTCCATCAGGTTCAGCATTTTGCTTTCGTATTCAGCAACGTCGAGCTTGCTCAAGTCCCTCGATTCTAACGCCTCGATCATATGAGCGTACCAGCTGTCGAACTTTGTCGCTTCGACCAGGAAATCGCTGAGCGCTTGCGCGATCTCGTCGAGGAATTCACCCCTGCGCAATGATTTGTCCATCAGCTTCTCGAATCTGCTCTGGACGTCGTTCAGCTTGCCCTCTATACGTTTCGCGATTCTGGCATTGCTGGAATTGGTTAACAAGTCGTGCGCGCTGCTTGCTATAGCTTCCACGCTCAGACGGTGACTGTCCAAGTCGGCTTGGAGAAGACGTTGGTCCCTCTGCTGCTCCTCCAGACGTTCCTTCTGCAAACTGGCCGGTCTCTGGATATTTCTGTCGAAAAACAAACCCTTGTCAATCGATTCGATCCTGCTACGTTATCGAGAAACTTGTTCTAAACTACTTACTTGAACTGGCTCTCAATGTTGTTCAACCAAAGCACCAAGCTGTCCAACGCGTCTTGCACTCCTTGGCTTCGAACCAACGCTGCGTCCAGCTCCTGGCACTTCTCACCAATAGCGTTGGTCAACTGTTTGTACTTGTCCTCCAAAGCTTTGGCTGGCTCTTCCAGCTCGTCCACTTCTTTCGGTGTCAATTGCCCGTCGAGAGACCTCAGGAGAGCCTCTACGGTCACTTTCACGTTCTCCACCAACCTCTCGTTCGCCAGCATCTCGTTGTTCAACGCCTTCGCCTTGCTCAGCTGATCTTCCACTTGCTTGGGCTCAGCCGCGACCGCTTCTGAAATAGCTCTGTGGATCTTTGGTTCAACTTCCTTCAGCCAGCTTCTGGCCTTCTCCAGCGACTCCCTGTAGTCCCTCTGCCTTCCGCCAACGCCGGAGAGCTTGTCGGATAACGAGTTCGCACGAGAAAGCAGGTCCTTGTACTGAGCCGTAACGACGGACACTTCGCCGCGCACTGGCGAGTCCTGGCTGGCCACAGGTTCTTTGTGAGGTAGCCTCTGCGGCAAACTGGTTCGGAATTCGTTCAGAACATGGAGGAACTCTTTGCTCTCGTCCATGAACTTCTGGGCGGCCATCGTGATGAAACGGAGATCAGCTTGATGCGCTATCACGTCGCTGATGAAGTCGCGAGTGGAATCCGTGCTACTGGTCAGTCTATTCAGGTCGGATAAGGAATGTTCTTTCTCTTCGAGGATTCTTCTCGCGTTGTCTAGCCAGTGGGAGAACGTAGATAACTCGTTCCTGCGAAACGAATGGGGCAATTACTCGTTGCGTTCGATCAAGGAAAAGTCTCTGAAGGACAAAAAGAAATCTTAGACGCTCACTTGAACTTGACCAATTCATCTCTGGCAGCCATCAACCTCTTAACCATTCTCTCGGTACGATCGGAGGCTCTGTCGAACCTGGTCTTCAAGGATCGACCGTTCCTCTCCAATGTGGACACTTCTTCGCTGGACAGTACGTTGCCACCTGTCAGAACCACCTGTCGTATCTGATCGAGACAGGAGGAGACTGGACGCGAATGGGCTTCCAGATCCTCTTTGATCTCCTGCGAACATCGACGGAACGAACGATCAGTGTGGTTCTTTTCGTCGTTGCAATTCGAAGGGTAGAACGAGAACGCTTACTTTCATCGCGTTGATTTGATTTCGGAGTTCGTCGACGTCCTCGTTCACGTTCTCCTGGTTGGCCAGCTTGTCTTCGACCTCGGATATCCATTGCAGCAGCCTCGAGGACGTTTCGTCGCACAATTTGTACTTCTCCTCGACCGCTTGCTACAATGTTTTGCAACAGAGAAAACGTGCAGTTGTGGTGACTACTAGCAGGCGGACAAACCAGCGTCGCGATTTAGTCTCTTATCTAACGTGCTCGCTTAACAGTTAAAAACGACGAGTAATAGAGAGGAAAACCGCCCTCTTACCAATGGCGGTCGGTCTGTAAGGAACAACGTTTGTCAGTCAAAATAAATAAACAGAACATGGTAAAAAGCTTAAAAACGTATCTCACGCATGCAAACACATACACACACTTGGAACGTAAAACGTAACACGTTATAATAAGTATTAACTAAAAAAAAAAAAAAAATTGTATAAAAAAACACAGATTTTTTTAGAAGAACCAAAAACAGATCTGATCTGCAGCGAGTAATCGAACTGCATATTTCTCCCGTACGTGGTTTTTTCTATGCAGTCGCAAGCGTACGACAGGACAGAAACGGAAGCCGCGTTCTCGTCTCAGTAAGACGCGTCCACAAGCAAAATTGACAAACTTGGATAGAACGATATCGCGCGAGGAGATGACGAACGAAGTGAATACGAGAGATGATACGGGACAGGGGAGTACGCGCTTACGATACGGATCATAACGTCCATTATCTATATACAACGTATAATAAATAAAATATAATAAATGTAGATATGGTTCAGCTATGCTACGGTGGTCAGAGCTTTCCCGCAAACTCGTGCTAGAAAGGGGGACAGGAACGAGCTTAAAACTGAACGCAATAATACCTGAAAAAAAGTAAAACTTCAGTGTAAATAATCTGACTGGATTAAACAATACGAGCATCGTTGAAAATAGAAAAATGAACAAAACAATGTATATGTACACGTATATATATATATATGTATGTATATATGTATACGTTCGTTACTCGATTAATAAAGGGGGGCAGGGAGAACTGTATATATCGATATAATATGCGTGTGATGATAATCTGGTTAAGCATGCGATCGCACGTAACACGTGGCTACGCATCGAGTAGTCGCTGTCGATTCGTTTCGTCGTTAATGCCATGGTAGCACGGTTCGTTTCGATGTTTATTACACGAAGTGGTCGTTTCACGCTTTTCTTCCGCCACGCTCGGCGTTCCTTTTCCACGGAACGAGCGAGTCGAGTGGAAATGCGAGGGGACATTCATCGAACGAACGAACTGTACCGAAGAGAAGCGTGAAACGTCGGTTAACAAACGTGCAAATTACACAATTAACAATCGATTTGGTCGAGTTAGCACTGCCGATGCGATCAGGCGACGCGGAGGATCGATTGATACTGTTAAACGGTATTAGATCGTAGGTAACAACGGCACTGTGTTACCGCTTCTGTTTCGTTTCGTTTCTTTAATGTTTCTCGATCGTTATTCTCGATTAATCGGTGATCGCGCACCGCTGATTAGTATATAACGTGACATTAGCCCCCTGTTACGTGAACAACAGTGAATGACGTGCGTCCTGATGGATAATGCGTGTGTGAGCGATCTGGATAGTTGTTAATTAAAAGAGGAGCGCCCCACGCGAAACGGTCGTTCCGACGATTCCGTCGGCATCTTTCTTTTTCTTCTCGACGTCGATCATTTCGTTCCAATAGCTGATCATAGCTGACACAATCGTGGTTTCGATCATCGACATCGTGGCACGCTCTTTTTTTTTTTTTTTTTTTTTTTTGTTTGTTCCAGGTGCACCATGCAAGATGAGTTCGTGTCCGATATCAGGCAGAGATGTTCGCTGTTAAACTGCCTTGCACTAGGTAGTATCTCCGCTACCGACTATGGCGGCCGATAGCGAGGTGAGTTGCGTGACATAGGTTAAAAGTAGTGCGAGCTCGCGACAGTTTCGCAGTCGGCTATCGTCGCACACGTAGAGCGATAGACGACAGGGATGCATCGAAGCTTTACAATGCATTACGATTCATTACCCTTGGCAAGCGGTTAAAAAAAGAAAAAGGTAGAGTCAAAAAGTACGAAAAAAAAAAAAAAACGTATAAAGAGCAAAAAGTAACATAAAAAAAATATAGGGAAGGAAATATAGGGAAGGAAGGAAAACTAAGAGAGAAAAAAAGAGGAGAAGCAGAACGATAGCGAGAGGTAAGGACAGTTTACCAAAGACAGAGAGAAACAAGACGCCGCGTGTGGAACGACGACTTGCACAGTAGGAAACGTGTAGAAATAGAAGTAGAAGAAGAAGTAGAAGAAGCAAGAAAGAGTGCCACTTACCCTAGCTTCTGCGGTGAGAATATAACCCTGCTCCAGGGCTTTCGCGAAGTCAAGGCTCTTTCCCGATGCATCTTCGATAAGCCTGCCCGCTATAGGATCTATTATCTCGGCATTTATAGCCTCTAACAAACTAACGATTCTACCGGTCCCGGGCTCTTTGATCACCGCGCTAGACGGGTCGATCGATCCCGTGTCGATCGCCTCCTTCAACGTCGCAGGTTTCCGATCTAACGCGGACGCGACCCGGAACGGATCGTGGAATCTACCGGAACCGCCGTCGTAAAGCCCGAACTCCAACGCCTCGATGAACGACAACCCGCGTTTAGGCGTGATCAACAACTCGGCCTCGACCGCCCTCGACAACGGGTACAGCCGCGACGTTTCCGTTTCCAGAACGTTCCCCTTCTCAGCGTCCATCAAACCCTTCCTGAACGCCTCCGCGAGCTTCACTAGTTTCTTCTTCTTGGTGTCTTTGATCAACGCGGAATCGGAGTCCACGATGCCCAGGCTGACGGCCTCTTTCAGCGTCACCGTCTCGCCGGTCTTCGGATCGATCAGTTTCCCGCTGTCGACCGAGAGGTATCCCTTGTCCGTCGCTTCCTCGAAGCTCAGGGGCCTCGCGAAGTATACCTCGACCTCGCCGAACCGGACGAACCTTGGCGCGAGTTTGCCGTCGGCTGTTCGAGAGGAGTCGGCTGTCTCGAAGGTTCCTCTGCTGGCTGGGTCCAGCATTCCGTCCGCCAGGACGTTATTGATCGTGACGAATCGACCGCTCTGCGGATCCTTGACCACGGCCACACTGGGGTCCAGCAGACGCTCGTCGATGGCTTCCCGAAGGGTGTACTCTTGTCGAGACGGCTCGTCCTTCCGGGTGAGCGTCAATGGTTTCTCCAAGGTGACCAGGAGGCCTCGTTCGAGGGCCACGTCGATCGGATAGGCAACCTTCGTTTTCGAATCCAGCACGCGACCGTGAGCCACGTCGACGGTGCCTTTCTCGATTCCCATCGGCAGCGAGGTTATCTGTCCGGTGGTTGCGTTTTTCAGAGCGGTGGTGTCAGGGTCGAGGAGGCCCACGTCGAACGCGCGGCTCAGATCGTGGCTCGCGTTCGTTCGCGGATCGACGAACGTTCCGGTCTGGCTTCTGTAGAGGTCGCAAGCGACCGCTTCCTCTATGCTGAGCGGAAGCTTCGAGGGCACGATGCAGCCTCGTCTGACGGCTTCGCAGAGATCGATCGGTTGCTCGTTCTGAGGCAAGGCGATGTACAAGCCACGAGTGTCGTCGATCACTCCGGTGGCAATGGCGTCTGTCAGCGACACGTACTTGTCCGATCGGATGTCGCGTACGATGGACGAGAGAGGATCTATCAGCTCCGATCTGCAAGCTTCCGCGAGCGTCAGCTTCTGATTAGTTGTTGGGTGAGTGAACTTTCCGGAGGCTGGGTCGTAGATGTGCATCACGACCGTCTGATGGAGACTGAACTCCGCCGTTTCGATGTCGACGATCAGACCTAATTGCAGGGCGAGGGTCAAGGGCACGGTTCTGTTCGCTCCAGGTTCCTTGAACATCCCTGAACGTCTGTCTATCACGCCTGCTCGACAGGTTTCCGCTAGAGAAAGCAATCTGTCCGCTCTTCTGTCCCAATAACACGCGAGCGTTGGACTGACCACGCAGTTCCTCATCGCTTCGTGCAGGGTCACCGCTCGTCCTGTGCTAGGATCCGTGATCTTTCCGGTTTGTTCGTCGTAGAGACCCTGATGGATCGCTCGTTGCAGAGATACCGCTGCTCTGTGGTCCACGATCAAGCCAGCTTCGTAGGCTTCTTGCAAGGACATGGCCGATTCCGGGGTGATGTTCACTTTGCCAGAAGACCCGTTTATGTAGCCGCTTCTGATGGCTTCCACGAGGGATATCTTCTCTCGGAAACCACTCCTTCCATCCTTGACAGTCACTGAATCGGCGTCTATCAGGTTTCTTTGGATAGCCTCTAGGAGACTCAGATAAACACCCGTCTGAGGGTCCAGGAACATGTTCGTTCTTCCGTCTAGAATTCCCTTGGAGATGGCCTCGCTGAAAGTCATGGGGCGTCGTGCCTCCAACAGCAGACCATGCTCGAGTGCTTCTCTGAAATCGATGGGTTTGCCCTTCTCGTTGGTGACCGTGCCTGTCTTCGGGTCTACTATTAATTCCTTGATGGCCTTTTTGAAGGTGATCGCCTTTCCATCGGGCTGTCGCACGACCACCGCCGTGCTGGGATCGATGACGCCAACCTTGATCGCTCGATCCGTTGGCAATTTCTCTCTGGTCTCTGGAACGATGAAACGGCCGGTTGTCGGCTCGTAGAGACCTTTGAAGACAGCTTCCGGGAGCGATATCTTGCGTTTGGCTGGTACTATGAGTCCGCGATCGAGGGCGTCCGTCAACGACAATGCTGAACTCGTCGACGGATCGAGGGCTGTTCCGGTCTTCGGGTCGATCAGACCTTGCTTGATCGCTTCACCCAGAGAGATTATTTCGCTGTTCCTCGGATCTTTAACGGAGGGGCTGTCCTTGGCGATTAGTCCGTTCTCCAAGGCGTCTTCGAGGGTGTAATTGACGCCATCTATCTCGAAGGTTCCGTTTTCGGGGTCGTAAGTCTGGTGAGCCAATGCTTCTTGGAGGGACCACGGTTTTACGGTACTGAGAATGTAACCCTTTTCGTACGCAACGTCCAAGGGCATCGGATGCGGAGATACCAGGATTCCCTTCTCAAGATCGATCAGCTGATTCTCTTCAGCTTCTCGCAGAGGCATTACTTTATCGTTCTTATCGTCTCTGACCATGGTCGTCTCTCCGTCAACGTAGTCGGTCTCCAATGCCTCTTTCAAAGTCGTTTCTTCTCCTGTCCTCGGATTCGCAACCAGCCCAGTCCTTGGACAGTAATATTCCTGAACTATCGCGTCGATGAGGGTAGGAACGAAGCCTGTGGTAACTATCAAACCTCTGTCGAGAGCAACGTTCAATGGTAGCAGTTCGCCAGCTTTTGTATCTCGCAAACGGCCTGTACCAGAGTCCAATAGCTTCGTTTCTCCGAGCGCCTCTTCGAGAGACAAGAACGTCCCCGCTTTGCTGTCCTCGCATTCGCTGATGAACGCGTCGATTATTCCTCTGCGTACGCTTTCGTCTACGTCGATAGACTGGCCAGTCAAAGTGTCTCTTATTTTACCAGTTTCCTCTTCGTAAAGTCCCTTTCTGATAGCCGCCTCCAATGAAATTGGTTTACGTGAGTCAGGGACCACTAATCCCTTCACGAAAGCATCCTCCACGTCGACGGTTCCGCCGGATTCCAACACCTCTTGGAGCGACGAAACCTCGTCGTTCACTGGATCTCGAATACTGATCGAGTTCGGGTCGATCAGACCCACCTCGATCGCTTCGTTCAACTTGTACGTCTGATTCGTCGTCGGATCTCGAACTTCGCAAGTGACTGGATCGAGCAGACCAACTTCGACTGCTCTGCGAATGGTCATACCTTCTTGACCGTCGTCACTTGAAATGTCTGACTGCTTCACTGCTGGTCTTCCCTTAATCAAGTTCAGCTTCACCGCTTCGAAGAAGGGTATCTTCTTGCCTGTTTTTGGATCGACCATGTTTCCGACATTTCTGTCGACCAGAGGCTTGGCGATCGCTTCGCGAAGAGACACGTATTTGTCTGTTGTCTTGCAGGACAGATCTTTCACCAGGACGTCATCTGGATCGAAGATGCCAAGATCCAGCACGAAGTCATTGAAAGAGACAACTTCTCCTGTCTCAGGATCCAGGAACTTCTCTTTCTCTAAGTCGTACGCCCCTCGAGCAACTAGATGTCGAGCTGTCAGATCGGGTGTAACTTGAATCACGAATCTTTCATCGCTTTCTTCTGACCCAGATTCATCCGAATCTTTATCTTCTTCTGATTTTTCGGGACTCTCTTCTTTGGAAACGTCCTCTCTTGATACAGGTTCTTCTCCCTTTGCTTTTGTTGGTTCTTGAACTCCAAGTTCTTCTTCTGGCGTCTTTGGAGATTTGTCCACCTTTGCTTGTTTTTCGATTGCTTCATCTTGAGGCTTGATTTCTTCTTTCAGTTTTTCAGGTTCCTCTGTAGCTTCTTGTGGCTTAGAGATTTCTTTCGGTTTCACTTCTTTAACTTTGACTACTTCTTCCTGTGGCTTGGAAGGTTCACTTGGTTTCTCTTCTTTAAGTGTTTCTACTTTCTCCTGTAACTTTGAAGGTTCTCTTGGTTTTTCTTGTACAAGTTTAACAGCCTGTTCCTCCAATTCAAGCTGTTCTTTTGGCTTCTCTTCTTCAACCTTTTCAATTGGTTCCTGGGACCTCGGAAGTTCTTCTGGTTTCTTTTCTTCAACTTTGTCAATTTGCTCCTGTAACTTCAAGGATTCCTTTTCTTTCAGTTTCTCTTCTTCTGATTTCTCTTTCTTGACTTCGCCAACTTGTTCCTGTAACTTCAGGGCTTCTTTTGGTTTCTCTTCTTTAACTTCGCCAACTTGTTCCTGTTTCCTCGGGACTTCTTTTGGTTTCTCTTCTTTAACTTCGCCAACTTGCTCCTGTAACTTTAGGGCTTCTTTTGGTTTCTCTTCTTTAACTTTGTCTGCTTGTTCTTTTAACTTTGAGGGTTCTATTGGTATCTCTTCTTTAACTATCTCAACTTGTTCCTGGGACTTTGAGGGTTCTGTCGGTTTCTTATCTTTCATTTTCTCAACTTGTTCCTGGAGCCTCGAGGGTTCTTCTGGTTTTTCTTTTTCAACTTTGTCAACATGTTCCAATAATTGCGAGGGTTCTTTTGGTTCCCCTTCTTTAACTTTCTCAACATGTTCTTGCAACTTCGAGGGTTCTGTTACTAACTCATCTTTAACTTTCTCAGCTTGTTCCAGAGACTTTGAAGGTTCTGCTGGTTTCTCTTCTTTAACTTTGTCAACGTGTTCCTGTAACTTCAAAGGTTCTTTCAGTTTCTCTTCTTTAACTTTGTCTACTTGCTCTTGTAACTTCAAGGACGCTGTTGATATTTCTTCTTTAACTTTCTCAACTTGTTCCTGAGACTTTGAGGGTTCTTTTGGTTTCTCTTCTTTCATTTTCTCAACTTGTTCCTGAGACTTCGAGGGTTCTTTTGGTTTTTGATCTTTAATTTTGTCATCTCGCTCTTGTAATTTTGGAAGTTCTGTTGGCATCTCTTTCTTGACCTTATCAATCTGTTCCTGGGCCTTCGAAACATCTTTTAGCTTTCCTTCATCAATTTTGCCAACTTGTTCCTTAGTCTTTACAGGTTCCTCTAGTTTTTTGTCTCTAGCTATGTCCATTTCCTTCTGCAACTCTGAGAGTTCTTTTGGCTTTTCTTTTTCAGCTTTACCAATTTCGTCTTTAGGTATTGAGGGCTCTACTACCTTCTCTTCTTTAGCTTTATCGGTAATTTCCTTCTGTAACGGTGCAAGTTCCTTTGGCTTTTCTTCTTGAACTGTACTTACTTGCTCCTGTACCTTTGATGGTTCTTTTGGCTTGTCGTCTTTGACCAGGCTTACTTGTTCTTGCTCCTGTACCTTTGATGGTACTTTTGGCTTGTCGTCTTCGACAGCGCTTACTTCTTTCTGTTCCTGTATCTTTGATGGTTCTTTTAGCTTGTCTTCTTTGACCACGCTTACTTGTTCCTGGTCCTGTATCTTTGATGGTTCTTTTAACTTGTCTTCTTTGATAGCGCTTACTTCTTTCTGTTCCTGCACCTTTGATGGTTCTTTTGGTTTGTCTTCTTTAACTACACTTACTTCTTTCTGTTCCTGTATCTTTGATGGTTCTTTTGGCTTGTCTTCTTTGACAGCGCTTACTTGTTCCTGGTCCTGTATCTTTGATGGTTCTTTTGGTTTGTCTTCTTTAACTACGCTTACTTTTTCCTGGTCCTGTATCTTTGATGGTTCTTTTGGCTTGTCTTCTTTGACAACACTTACTTCTTTCTGTTCCTGTATCTTTGATGGTTCCTTTGGCTTGTCTTCTTTGACAGCGCTTACTTCTTTCTGTTCCTGCACCTTTGATGGTTCTTTTGGTTTGTCTTCTTTGACAACACTTACTTCTTTCTGTTCCTGTATCTTTGATGGTTCTTTTGGCTTGTCTTCTTTGACAACACTTACTTCTTTCTGTTCCTGTATCTTTGATGGTACTTTTGGCTTGTCTTCTTTGACTACTCTTACTTCTTTCTGTTCCTGTATCTTTGATGGTTCTTTTGGCTTGCCTTCTTTGACTACTCTTACTTGTTCCTGGTCCTGTACCTTTGATGGTTCTTTTGGTTTGTCTTCTTTGACCACGCTTACTTGTTCCTGTGCCTGTACCTTTGATAGTTCTTTTGGCTCGGTTTCTTTAACTACGCCTATTGGCTCCTGTAATTCTGAGAGTTCCTTCGACTTCTCCTCCTTAACCTTATCCGATTGTATCACTGATTTTAAGGATTCATCTGGTTTCTCTTCTTTAACTTTCTCTACATGTATCTGCGATTTTAAGGGTTCCTTTGATTTTTCTTCTCCAATTTCTTGTTTCGGTAACTCTTTTGTGACTTCTGGCTTCTTCTCTAATTCTTCTACTTCTTTCATTCCAACATCTGGTTTCGAAACTTCTTTCACCTTTGCTTCTTCTGCTTTCTCTGAAAGCTTCTTTGCTGCTTCTACCTTTTCCTTTTCTGGCACACTTTCGATAGGTTTATCCGCAGGTTTTATCTTGGTCTCAGAAACGGTGTCTATCGCAGGCTGTTTCTGTTGCATCGTAATAGATACCCCCTTCTGTTCTTCTTTAAGTCGCGAAACTCTGACAGTTTCTTCCTTCTGCGTCTGTTTAACGTCTTTACTCTTCTCTTTACCAGCAGAAGCGTCGCGCACAGCGTCGTACACCGCTTTTCCAGCGAGGACGGGCGCGGCAACCACTGCTAGAAGCCCCAACTTCGCAGCCTGCTTCAGAGAGACTCCACCACGACCTTGATCATCGTTCGTTTTTCCTGTAACAGGGTCGATTATTCCTCTCTCCAATGCTTCCTTAGTCGTGACCGTCTCAGCCGTTCTTGTATCATATATCACAGTGTTAGGATCTACCAATCCTACCTCCACCGCTTCGCTAAGGGTATACGACTTTTTGGTCTCTGGATCCAAGAATCTTTCCGTCTTTTCATCGTAGACTTGCTCGATCTGTTCAGTCGCGGTACTCGTAGTAATCGTTTCAGAACCTCGACGCCCAACGCTATCGTCCAGCAGTCCGTTCTGAATAGCTTCTTGTATAGGCATGGCGCAGCCAGTCGAAGGATTGGTATAAGTACCGGCACTCATGTCTAACAGACCTCTTTGAAGTGCGTCGTCGAAGGTCATCTTGATATCTTTCGTAGTGAACTCTTCGCGCTTTTCCGACTCGTCCTTCACGATTCCCCTCTCTCGAGCCTCGTCGAGTTTCATCACTTCTCCGGTTTCAACGTTCTTCACCTCGTTAGGACCCGCCAGCTCGTAGCCGGACATAATTTCCATGGTCTTAGTGGTGACAGTGTGATACGACGTGATCGTTTCAGTGACACCAGAAGTTACAGTAACGGAGACACCAGTTGTTGGCGGTTTCACCACCAATAGACCTGATTCGATGGCCGTGAGGAGACGTACGGGTGTTCCGGTCGTGGGATGGACAAATACACCCTTCTCGCGGTCGATCAGGCCAGCTTCCAGCGCCTTGGTCACCTCCATGCTGTCAGAAGTGACGGGACAGGGCAGCGACATTATGAAATTGCCCTTGATCGCATCTTCCAGGGACAGACGCTCCTCCGTGATCGGATGTATTATTTCCTTACCAGCGGCGTCTATCAAACCCCGTTCGAGCGCCACGGCGAAGGTCATCCCAGCCGGAGGGATTCTCTCTTGGCCTCTGTCCGACTCAGCGAACACGTTACTCTCGACAGCTTTCACCAGGCTCACGCTGTCGCCTTCGCTGATTTTTATCAACGACTTTTCAGGATCGACGAGGTCGCTTTCGATGGCGTTGCGGAGGGTCTCCGTTCGACCGTCGGAGCAAGTCAACTTCGACAGCGGGTCGACTATTTCGCAAAGGATCGCCTCTCTGAGCGTCAGATGGGCCCCGGTTTCCGGGTGGACGACTTTGCCTTCTTGCGGGTCCAGCAAACCTTGCTTGTACAGACCAGGAATCGACAAGCTCTTCGCCAACGGTACCAAAACGTCGGCGCTCACCGGGTCCAGAACCCCACGCTCCACCGCTTCGCCGATGTTGAGCACGTCTCCTCTCTGCGGATCGACGATCTTTCCTGCACCAGCGTCTATTCTCTTGCTGCGAAGAGCTTCGGACAACGAAACAGGCTTGCCGTCGTCCACCCCAATGTCTTTGGTGAAGATCTCGGCAGTCTCCGCGTCGATCAGACCGCTCTCCAAAGCCTCCTGGGCTTTCACCACTCGCTTCCTCATCTTTTGAAGCACGATCGACTTCACCTCGCTGTCGGCGGTCGGTGGTACCAAGGTCTCCTTGATGATGGCTTCGTATTTCGGATCGAAAGGTATCCTAGATTTATACCTGAAATCTCCGTCCGTCTCCGCCTCGGCCCTCGAGGGTTCCTCGCTCACAGCGGTTGGCGAGGAATCGGTAATAGAGTCGACCACTGACGTGGAACCGATGGCCGAGTCCGATTCCGAAATGGAAACGGAAGCTGGAGGCTTGCCAGTAACCGAAACTTCTTCTTGGTCGCTCGGCGATGTTTGTTCCCTGGCAATTCGTTCGACTTCTATCTTATGGGACACTTCTATATCGGTGGTAGGCGTAGAAGACGTAACCGGAACGAGGGGCGATCCGATCACGCTTACTATCCCGAATTTCGCCGCGTCGAGCAGCGATATTTTTCTGAACTCGTCGACGTTGTACTCCGCCGTGTCGAAATCGATAATTCCACGCTGAACAGCCTCGACTATGCCAACGTCTTTCCCTGTAACGGGATCCTTCACGACAACCACCTCGGATGGCAATGTGCCATCGGACAGAGCTTGCAACAGCTCCGTTGACTTTCCAGTTTCGGTCGATATGACCAGAGCCGTGCTTGGGTCGTAGATAAGGCCTCGTGAGACTCTTACGGGGTCAGGTATCGCGTGACTACTCTCAGACATTTTTATCTCCAATTGCTTCGATGGATCGTCCGATCGTGTCACCTCCAACTTATCCGGTTCACCGGATACTTTGGTGATTCGAAGAAGCCTCTGCTGGGAATTGTCCATTTCAGGTTGCTTACCCTCGAGGAGGATCAATCCTTTGCTGATCGCCTCCTTCATCGTGATCTTCTGCGGGTAGATGTAATGACCGGTCGAATCCAGTATGTTCTTCTCCAGACTTCGTATCAGCGACACTTTTCTGCCGTTGTTCGGATCGAGCACGAAGCTCGAATTCGGATCGATTATTCGTAACTTGACGCACTCCTCGAAGGAGACCAGTCTGTCCGTTCCTGGGATTATGAAAAGTCCAGTAGTCGGGTCGAACAGTTTCCTGTCGATCGCTTCGGAAAGGGTCCATCCCTCGGTAGGTAATTCGAACACGCGTCTCTCGGTCCACGAGCTGTCGTCTCTCGCGGAATCGCTGCTAACTAGCAGGCTCGTGTCTTGATCTTGATCAGGGTCTTTGCACTTGATCCACGGTGCCTCGATGCTCTCAGCCATCTCGTCCTTTCTCATCGGAGACGTTCTGTCCGAGACGATTTTGGTAGTGTCCGTCGCCTTGACTACCACTGTGGTTTTCACCTCGGAGGACGACACCACGCGATCCTTCGCGATAATAGTGGTGGTGGTACCAATGGCTCTGGGAATAGTTTCTTTAAGAGACGGTTCGAACGAGTCTACGTCGATCGATTCGTCGACGGAGGAACCGCGAACCTTCTCCATTTTCTCTGATCGTTTTTCGACTAGTTTCTCGGTAGCACCGTCTTGTCGAACTTCTCGAACTCTGGTCACCGTCTGCGTGGTGACGGTGACATTCAAAAGTCCCGTGAGCAGAGCCGCGCCATCGGGAGTAATGAGGCCGCGTTTGATCGCGTTCTCAAGAGGCACCAGTTTCTTCGACCTCGGATCTAACAGCAGGCCAGTCTTGGGATCGATCAGCTCGGCGAACACTGCGTCCAGCAACGTGATCTCTCTGCCCTCCTCGACGATTCCTATACCGCGATTCAGCATCTCCGAGACCTCCGGTCGGACGAAACCGCGTTCCTCAGCTTCGGCCAGCGAAACCGTTTCTCCGGTGTTCGAGTCGACGATGTAACTGCCGCCAGATTTCGGGCTGATCAGACCCTTGAGCAAGGCAGCGTTCAGGCTCACGTATTCGCCGGTCAGCGGATCCTTGAATCCGTCCACGTCGAATATCGTCTTTTGAGCAAGCGAGGTGACGAGGCCCTTCTCGACGGCATCGGAAATGGCCATTCTCTCGGCGGTCTTCGCGTCTTTGTAGGTCGCCTTCTCCGGATCGATGAGGCCACGGTTCAACGCCTCGGTTAACGTGACCGTTTCACCGGTGGACGCGTCGACGATCGATTTCAATCGATCGCCGTCGAGAACGCCTCGCTCGATGGCCTCGGTCACGGTCAATTTGACTCTGTGCGCCGGACTCGCGATCCGTCCGCTCTCGTCGATTATCTTGGTGTCCTTGCAGTCCTTCAAGGTCATCGGTTTAACGATCAGCCGGCGTCTACGCGCCTCCTTCAGGGAAAGCTTCTCCATGGTAAGGCCGTGCATGTACTTGCCGGTTTTCGGGTTAACGATGCCCAGTCTCATCGCTTCGAGAAGCGTAACCTTATTGTCGTTTCTCGCGTCCACGATCTCCCTGGCGGTCGGATCCAAGATCCCCTTCTCGACGGCCTCGTCGAGAGCGTAAACCTCGCCGGTGACGCGGTTCAAGACACGGCCGAGCGTGTCGTCCACTAAACCCTGGGTGATCGCGTCGGAAAGGGGCAACGCGCTCCTCTTAACGGTGACCGTGACGTCGAGTTTCGCCAGGTATCCCCGCGCGTGAGCCTCTTCCACCGACAACCTCTCACCGTCCACGGTAACCAGCTCGCCCGTGCGCGGATCCAACGCGGAACCATGTCCCGTCGTCGTGTCTACGTCGTCGTCTTTTATCGCATCGGCTACGCTAACCCCGCTCACATCGGCCGGCGCACCCTCTCCGTAGTAAATTACCTTCGCTCTATCGCCAGGCCCGACAGGCGCCTCCGGCTTCTCCTCCTCGTACAGCCTCTGGATCATCTCGAGTAGAGACGTCTGTCGCCTGGTATGGAGGTCGAACCCGCACGAAGCTAGCAGACGTTCCGCGAGACGCGCGTCGATAATCTTCTCGCGAGCTGCCTCCTCGATCGTGACGGTCTCTTTGCCGTCCCTCGAGCACACTATCCTACCCCTCCTAAAGTCCAAGATCCTAAGTCTCATCGCCTCGCGCACCGTCAACACCTCCCCGGTCCGTGGATCTACGATACCCCTAGCCTCCATTAAATTCTCTGTACCTAGACTCCTCAACATCCACTCTATCTCATACTCGATCCTCCTTAGACTCTCATCCTCGACTTTAATCTCGCTAAAATGCTCGCCGGTGGCCGACTCCTCGCGTTTACGCGACCCCTTCTTCGTCTCCTGATCGATCTCTGGCGTACCCTCGGACCGCGGGGTCGTCGTCGGGGTGCTCGCGGTGTCCCGTCCATCCCGGCCGACGGACGCGCTTCGTCCGCCGTCCTGGCGGCCGCTCTCCTGCGAGCTGGACCGACGTGTCGTGTCGCTGGACAAGATCGTCTCGGTTCTCTCGGTTCGTTCGGTTTTCTCGTGCCGCTCCAAACTGTACCTGCGGGCGATCGATCAAGCGAACAGCCGTTTTCAGTCACCGAAACTAATCGGTTTATCGTCGCGCGTCGATTACGTAACCGTACTCACTGCGACTGGGTGTAGTGCGTGGTCGTCGAGGTGTAACGTTCCTCGCAGGTGCTGCTCTCGTAGATGTTGAACTCCGTCCGGAACGTCCTCAGCGGCTTTTGCTCCTGAAGAGCGCGCTGAAACATCGGACGAAAATACATTTCCTCTCTCTCACCTTATCTATCTATCGAGCGATTGATACGCGCAGTATTCCGTTCGAGCTTAAGAGGAAAATAAAACCGACGGTGACGTAAGTTTGCGGAATACCGGTTGTGATCGCTGATACGAGCCATTCGGAAAGCCAACGCGATTCCCGCTGACCGATTAAACACTAATTACGCGTGCAAACAGTTGCCGAGTTCATCGTTTATCTTCCGAACGGATCGTACGCGCGAATAATTCTTAAAATAACGTTCATTCACGGATAGACGGGTTTCATTGACGGCGAATCGATTGAAAAGTTTACCGCGTTCACGATCCTCCTCCTGTCCAGCGTCATCGCGGCGACGCGGCACGGTTCTCCGCGGCTCGCTGCGACGGATTAAAAAACGCGCGACGCGATCCAACACTTTTGATCCCGCGTAACGGCAGTCACGGTTCGCCTGGAAACTGTGTCGCGTGTCAGGGCTGCGGCGCCGCTCTCCCATAAACAATCGCGCGGTGCATGTCTCGCGCGGACCACGTCCGCGGGGCACCTCGGGGCGACTGACTCAACCGTTCCTCGAGTTGGCAAGCCGCCGGCCGTCGCGTAAACTCGGTGAACGAGGCATCTGCGCGTGAAAAAGCCAGCGGTTCTTTTTTTAGAAACGCCGCGAGAACGCGCGTCTCGTTTCTTCTGTCGTTCGTTGCGCTAGATCCCGGCCGGTTCGCGCGCGACACCGACTACGCGGCTTTTAATTGCCGCGACATACGCGCGCGTACGCGTTCCACGACCGTTTTTCGTGTCGCTCTCTCTCCAGTCTTGGAAGGCCTCGGCGAAACCCATATAAAATTAAAGGATAACGTAATCGATGAGTAACGCGGCGACCCGCACGTGTCCCGACTAATTCCGTGCACGTGACATATGTAAGTACATCGAGGAAGAGCCGCGGTATCCGCGGAGAACGCGGAGAATCCCTCCTACCCCTTTACCCCCACCTTTATCCCCCATCGCCCCCACCCTCCGTGCTCGTCGAGATTGTCGCGATCGTACGATCGACGCGTTTCGAGGAAAACCAGCGAGAACTGGTCCCAGATTTTTCCATATGGGCACACCTCCCGTACCTTCCGTACGATCTTTACGGTGGGCATGGCGGCCGTGCTCCTGGCGGTGTCCACGAGCATCTCGCGCGACTCTTCCGAACGAGAGGCTCCCTGGTCCCCGACGAAGACGACGGATACGCCCGGAGCGAGTTACTCTCGCCGAGCACCTCTGCGACCGACGTATCCGCGACGAAAACGAACGTCGACGGTGTGGCCAGCGCCAGCTGTGAAGCCAGAACGTATACTGTGCGCCAGCGCTCGTTCCGTCGTATCGAGCCTCGCGGTGGTGCACACTCGGGTTGTATCGATCGCGCGCGGAGGCGGCGGGAAGAATGAAATCTGCTCGTCGGTTGCGCGTTATTCCAGGCGTGCCTCGTTTTTATCGTGCATAAGTGTACCGATGGTGGGCGGATTGCTGGTGACTGGAGATGGACGACGACGACGACGACGACGACGACGACGGAGTGGAGGGGACGACTCGGTCTGCGCGTGTTGACAATTTAACGGTCGCTCAATTAACATTTCGCGGGTCGAACGTGCCTCCTGGCAAGGACTCCGCTGCCGCGATCTAACTGTATAATTTGTTCCAGATTGTCCGTTCGTTCAGGGTCTCGCCCAGGAATAAACCGCGGCTCGTTGTATAGCCGACCGAGTTGTTACTCTATTTCACGCCTTAATCGTCCATGCTTCGATCGTAGCGACAAACTGCGTTATAGATTAGAGTGCCTGCTATCTGCGACTAGTTATCTCCAACCGGTAGCGACTCGAGCGATTACACGCCGCGTAAAAGGAGAAGGCGATTGCGCGAACGCTATTTCTGCGCGTACCTGCGTTTCTAAGAAGATCGAATCGTTAGCGAGCCGGAGAACGAGAAATAGAATGTGACCGCGGTTAATCGATCTTCCGATGACGCGCGCGAAGGAGAGGATAAAAAAAAAAAAAAAAGTGGACAAATCTTACCTGCAAGGACGCGTCCTCGGGATGGAGCGTTGCCAGCTGCCTGACCCGATCCTGAAGGATATTCACGAGCGTGGTGTACCTCCTGTTGAGGGTATCTAGGTCGCGCGCGACGTCGTCGACCGTCGAGGCGAACTCTCGCCGCGGTTTTTTCACCGACGCGTCCATAGACGGGCAGATATCTTCCAGTTGTTCCTTGAACGCTCGAAGCCTCTGTCCGTAGATCTAAGGGTTTCGGTTAGCCCGTTACGGTTAGTGGACAGTATTAGATTCTCGCCTGTGCGTCGCTCTAACCCTCTATATCCCCTTAGCGGAATCCCTAGCACCATCGTGCCCTAATGGGACCAGTCGAAGTTCCCAAGCAAGCCGACCGCGTGACAACTGCGGGGATGGGCCGATCGCGAGGGATGCGTGGTCATAGCGAATCTCATGCGGCTCTCACGTCCGGTTAACCGGAACCGATTACTGCGGAAGCTACAAGAGTTCCTCCTCCGAAGAACCTTGTCTTGGGCGTTTAAGCGGAACGAAATCACCTGCCTCTTCGCTTTGCGTACCATGGTGAATTTCGACGCGAACGACCGATTATTATCCGTGCCCTCGTTGCTGGTGCTCGTTATTAGATAATGACGGGATAGGTGAGAAGCGTGTTCAGCGTAAGGATGCCGTGTGCGTTAAGATTCGTACGCGGTGGCGTAACACGCGAGACGCGTGTGTCCGCGCGTTCTCGCGTTTCGCCTCTCGCGATACTAATGTCAACGTGATCGGGGCTCCGACGATGTGTGCCGTGTAGGCGGTTGTACTCGAAGCGGATGGTATATTAAGGACGCCTATTCGTGTCCGTAGTCGTGTACAGAAGCAGAGTGATGGTGTGTACTATTATATCGTATAGCGTGAGCCTGGTCTAAGCCTATGGGTCGTTTATATGTACAGCGGTTGTGAAACGGCTGGAAGATTAAAGCGATCTTTAGTGCGGCAGAAGCGAGAGGAGAACTTAGGCTCGCGATGCATCCTTGATCCCCCTGGTAATCCCTGCAAAGAATTTCGAGAAAACTCGAAACATCTCGATACACAGTTGTCGCCGTTGGCGAGGACACGATGAGCCGTCGTACGAGCCTCTGACTCTCTTTGGCCGTACGACTTAGCACACGCTGAAAAGCCCATGGCATACACCCCCTGGCTGCGAAAGGTTTCGATCGATGCTGGCTGCGGGGTAGAGTAGATTCCATCCAGTAGCAGCGGATAGCGGCGACGGTAATTCGCACAGCTCGATGACGATCGTGGATCCACGCCGATGTACTCGTCTTGACGTGCGTGGGTGTGGTAACTTCACGAATCTAGCAGTCGTCGGGGTACAGACTTCGGACGGACAAAACAGATCGGAAGGAGAAACGCGATACGTGGGAACCCGACGCGAGAGAATCGCGCGACGTGTTCTTCTAAAGGTGGACTAATACGTAAAAAAAGAGGGACTCACGCAAAATATTCCCATTCACGCAAGCGTTCATACCGTAAGCTAACAGGCTACCTAAAGGCTACCTAATGCTAGCTAAGCCTACCTAAGGCTTGCGAATATACCCATTCGCGAACGTGTCGCGTGTCTCGTCTTACCTTTCCTTCGCGAATCAACCGACCGCCCGTCACATTTACCGCCTCGATCGCTGGCGCTCGTTCGACCACTGTGTTCAACAGATTCTAGGGACAAAGCGTGAACGACGATGAATGCAACGTACGTATTATAGAGGGGCTGGTGGAACGAATCGCTCGAATCTTCGCGTGCGGTTACCTTCGCGTTCTCCACCTCGAGTTTCGCGCACGATTCGTCGACAAAATCGGCCTCCTTTTGGTAGGCGTGCTCCAATTGCTGAGCTAGAACGTACGCCGCTTCCGCGCTGCGCAGTCTGTCCACCAGCTGGCCGCAGAGATTGGTCCATCTCGCGTTCAACCGGTTCACCTCGGCGTCCAAACGGTCCATATCCGAATGAGGTCCGCGATGATTCGGTCTGGACTTCTCGACGAGACGTCTGGCGTTGTGCGCGTCCTCGTTCAACTGGTCCACGGCCGCTTGCTGTTGGGAGATGGCGTTCTGAAGCACCATCAGGTCGGACAGCACGTTTTGCAATCCGTTCAAATCCGACGGCAACTCGTCGAACGAGGCTAACTTCACTTCGAACTGCGATATCGCCGTGGTATTTTCCTCGATGCTAAAGAGCACGATCTCGACGCACTTCAGCCGTTCGATGTAAAGATTGCTCGCGTTCCAAATGTGATTCCACTTTGTAGTGACTGCGTCGAGTTTGTTCCTCATGGCTGGTGTCTTCAACGTGATTCCACGGAAAGTTTGCTGGACTCTGTCGAGGCTCGGCGCCAGATAGTTTAGACTTTGTTGGTAATCTTTGTGCTCCAAGACCAGGTGCTCCAAACTGTCGACATCTCTGGGTAACGGAGCGGCTATGCGAGAGTTCAGAACTCTCTCCGCCTCGTCCAGAGCCTGCTGAAGAGTGGAGATCTGCTCGTTGAAAATACGGCCCGCGTTCTTCGACTCCTCCTCCGCTCTGGCGCGTTTCTCCAGTTCGTCGAACAGCTTGTTCACTTCGGCCATCTCTCGTTTCAATCGTCGCAATTGTGGATCGGCTGGGTCACCCTCCGACAGTAACTTCTCGGCGTCCTCGTTCAACGCCTTCCTAATGGCGGTCCTCTGATCGTGACCCATCGCCAAGAACTGCGGCAGATCCCAGCCCTTCACCACTTTGATGGTAGCGAATATCATGTTCTGTCGAAGTCGAAGCTGCTTCCGTTGCCACAGCGCGACGCTTCGATCGTATTGTCGTCGTAATCTCTCCGCGGCGTCGAGGGCGTCCTTGTCCGGTGGCTGAAGAGCGAAGCACACGCCTGGAACCGGGGACTCGACGCCCTCTTGGTTCTTCACTCGCCATTTTATTCTACCGGAATTATCGTATAACGTGCACTGCTCGCCCTTCTCAATCGACATCTGAAAACGGACAATTTACGCGTCGAGTTAATATACGACGAGCCATCGAATAAACGGCATAATGATCGTTACTTACGTTGACTTGTTTGTAGCTGCAGACGCAAGTAACTTGCATCGGTCGCGTCACCGGTTGCCGGCGTTGCTTCATGGGCACGACGTCCTTCGCCTGCTCGACTAGCTTCTGCACGTGATCGCCGTAATTGTTCAATTCCTCGCGCAGCTCTTGCATGCCCTTCAATAAACGTTCACCCTCGTCCAAGGAGAAATCTGATTGGGAGTAAATCGTGTTGAGCGTCTCGTCTCTCTTCGAGATCCACTGCTCCGCCTGTTGAACGTCACGGAAAAATTGTTGGCTCTGAGATGCGTGTCTCAGGTGGACTTCCAGGCAGAGGGTCAATTGCAGTAGCCAAGCCCATTGACTCTGCATGGCGGACATGTAGGCCTCGATGGTCTTCGCGGCTGGGTGGTGCTGGAGAACCAATGCCTCGCCGCGATCTTGCACCGCGGAGAACTGGATTTCGCGCTTCTCTAGATCACTCATGAGGGACTGCAAAAATGTGTACCAAGTGGAGTACACGTTATAATAAGGGTAAAGGGTAAAGAATCTCTATTTAGATTATGTTTTCACAGCGATAATTAAAATTGCTGATTACCTCGATACCGGATCCAAAAGTACGCTTTGTAGAAAAAGAACGATCGTTAGCGACGCTTACTTTAAATTTAAAGGCAAAATACACGAGGAATGCGTGCGTAAAAAACGGTTCGAACGAATATCAAACTATTAATTACCTCGTAATACTGCTCGATGCTCTGCACGTTCAAATTCTTGTCGCTCCAATCTCGTGTCACCTCCGTCTCCTCCTTAGAACTCAACCAAACGAGTTCACCGGTCGCCGATTGTATAAAATCGTGTAGGGTGTCCAAATCGGAAAGCCTCTTATTGGAGGCCGCTAACAGCTCGGTGTAAAGCTTCTGGAGAACAGTGAGATGTTGACTGTACAACGTCAGCTCCTCGCCGTGGAATTGGCTCTTCGCCTGGACGCATCTGTCTACTTTTGGATGGAATTGTTCGATGTTTTTGTGCTCCCTTTGGTGGACGTCCAGCTCGTTTTGCACGCTGGGCAGATCCGAGCCGTAGTCCGCCTCCTGTAGTTGCTTGATCTTCGATTTGCACCAGTCGATGCAGTCGTGTAACGCGCGGAAATTCGGATTCGTGTCGACCAGTCGGCTTTCGTGGACGGTAGTACGGACTTTCGTTACAACGCGCTCCTCCACCGGGAAGGACACGGCCGACAGCGGCTGAATCAAACGATTGTGAAGCAGAGATCGCAGCGCGGCCCACCGTTGATGTAACTTTTGAACTCTGAAACGTGAAACGAGCCGCGTAACATTTCTAATATCGACGACGAGTGTTTCGCGAACCGTAAAGTGGGAATGATACATCGCGGTGGATACCTGGTATAGAGCCCGGCTGCCTGGCTGTATCGTCCCTCGATAAGAGTGTGCACGTCCGTGAAGATATTTTGAATCTGGATCTCGGTGTTGCGGATGTCCTGTTCCAACAGATCCACCGCGTGTTTCGCTTCCAGAGGATGAAGCCGATCCAGGCGCCTCGCTTCGTCCTCCACTCGTCTCTCGAGCTCCTCCAGTCGATTGTCGGTCGCCTTCATCTCTCTGTGCACTTTCTCGGCCAATCGTTGCAGTCGTTCGAGTCTGAGGAACGAACACGCTCGCGAGATAGTAAATGCACGCGAAATCCACGCGTTGTACAGTTATAATAACTTCGCCACGTAGACGAGAGAGCGACTCTTACCGTTTAATTTCGTCGATGATGGCCTGCTCTCTCTCCTGATGCAGCATCATCAGTCGGTTCCAGTTCTTTTCGATCACCTCGATGTGCAGTTCGGGCTCTATGTCAACCTCACCGACCGCTTCGAAGTACTTTTGTAGATCCCTGAATATGTAAGCTAGCCGTTGCTTGTCCCTGTACCGTGGCGGGACTTCCTCGTTCTTGAACTTGGTGCTGTCCGCCGCCAGTTTCTTCATCTCGATCAGGGTCGGTGGGAACGAGCGTTCCTGCATCAGGCACATCTTCTCGCGGATCCATATGTGGAGGGAGCTGGCCAGCTCTCTGTACTCCTCGGAACGTCTTTGCGCCTCGGCGTCGTAAAGCGGGTGGATAGCCGGCGGCTCCGGGAACACGTCGTAGAGCGAAGAGATGTACGTTATCAAGGACTTCTCGTCCGGTTCAGGAGTGTCCACGTCTGAAATAGAATAAAATGAACAGATTCGGACGGCACGCGAGCCTGTTACGCTCTCGTTGGTATCCTGTCCAAAAAAGCGTCGCTCGACCGTCTTATCGTCGCAAAAGGGAAACAGCGGAGCGTAGTGGGGGATAGCGTCACGGTTCGAGCGTCGACCGGAAACGATCGTAGCCTCCAACGATGGTTCCGAGCGTTCTCGAGCACGGGAGAAAACGTGGAGGTGAAAACGCCGCGGTGACGTTGACGAGCGCGGTGAAACTCGCGGGAATGGTATATCTTTTCCAATCGAACGATCGGAAAACGGGGATACGCGTTGTTTACCTTCAGGATCGAGAAGCCTCGTAACGCCATACTCGCGCTCCGCGACGTGGAATACCCGGTCGAGCCGCTCCCGCGGCTGGCTGGCTCGGGCGCCTCTCCAATCGACCAGATCTGGCCTGTTCCGATGGATCAACGCGCTGAAAGCCAGCCCGTCCCTCCACGATCCTGTAAAGTCCGTGACGCGTACACCGGGGTAACGCGCCGTCGATCGTCTCGCCCATCTTAGAAGAGCTTCGCGGGCAGTCACGTTCGGTTCCTGACCCACTACAATGTCGGATATCTAGGAGAAGAGAAAGGTCAAAGTTCGTCAACAAATAATCGGCGAGACGTTCCACCTAAACGGATGTACTTATATGTCGGAACCCGGTTTCATTTATCGCTAAAACTAACACAAATATCGTGCGCGTATATAGCCTTCGACTGGTGTTTTCGTTTTGGTTCGCCCTTCGATGTTCAGCCGCGCACAATTCGAAACTTATCGAACGTATAAAGCACGCGAAGCGCAAACCTGAAAATAAACAACTGCCCTCTGCGCTCGACACCCTTTCAAGCAACTGGTAGCTGCGAGAGGGTTAAGAGACAAGTGTTACGCAAAAAGGAAAGTAGGATGTTCGGATCTGTCGATCGCGCGAAGCAGCAACATTGCCAGGATTAGAGGCTTACCCGAACGGTTTTCGGTTTTGGCGAGGCCTGCCGACTCAGGGAGAACGAGGAAGAGGAAGCAGCGGTGTCCTGCAAGTAGCCGGCGCTGGCACGTTTCGTCAGATCCTCGGCCACGCATCTCTCCTCGCCCCGTGTCAGTGTCGTCGTTTTACGAACGATCCGTGTCACGATACGTTTCGTGCCGTTCTCGCCGCGCCTCGAGGTCTTCGTCGACTCGATCGACGATCCTAAACCGCGTGATCGCGTAATCAGTCGCTACGTAAACGCGTTACGACGATCCTTTCCCCCGAAATGCACAACACGCGCACCGTGGAAACGAGTTTTCCGAGGCGTCGCATCCCGTCCGATTCGAAATCGCGTCACGATCGCCTCGTACTTGGCTACGTTCCAACTTAGCACCATCTAAGTCGATCGTGCCGCGACTTCTTCTGGATCCTTCAGCGATCGCGATAGATTTACGAGCCAGCCGTTTGTCCAAAGAATTCGTGCCTCGTGAAACCTCGTAACCGGATGCGTCGCTCGCGAGCACGCGGTGATTTATCGATGCTCCTACCTAGAACCTCGGTCGAGAGCCGTCGTTTCGTATAGATCGCTCTCAGGTCGTCGGTTGCGGGCGTCGCGGTGGTCGAGCCAGGCGAGACGACGTTCTCGCGAGCGTCGTCCTCTCTGGTGCCTTGCACGAACAATCGACCGCCCTTGCTAAATCGATATATCGACATGGTGTATCACCGGTCCGTTCGGAGTTAAATACCGTCACGATGATCCCGTCGGAGCCTCCTGCACCGGTCGTTCAAAGGAGCCCGACTCCCTCCGAGAAACTAACATCGACGTCCGTGAAAAGCGCAGGCTGGGCACGTACGGTTACTCATTCGTGGCCTTATCCGGGCGCCCACGGTATGAACGTTTTCCGCGCGCGTTACCGCTCGTGAAAGCCGATTATCGCGGATCAACCGTTCGCCTGTCACCGTTAGTTCGACTCCGGGTTGCGCCTCGACGTCGCGCTTATCGATTCCCGGATGCGTTTCGATTCCTTATCGCCGCGACGCGTTCGAACGGGGGACGAGCGATTTCGCGATCGTCGTACGGCGAGAGAGAGAGAGAGAGAGAGCGAGCGATCGCGGCAACTCTGGACGAGGACAGAGGTTCGCAGGGAAAGCGGAAGGGGAAAGTGGCAGGGAAAGTGTACGACGATAACGAGAGAGATATTAGCCGTTATCGGAGGAGACAACACACTCGACGGTAGGTACGGCCAGCACGGCGCGTATCGCGAACCGACTGCCGCGCACTACAGGTAGCTCGTCGAGACAGGGACCCCCACTTCGTGTTCCTTTCGTGCTTCTTTGCGCGCTCGTTCGTTCGCCCGTCCGTTCGCTCGCACGTTTCACCGGTAAGGTTTCACGACGCGGTTCGTCGCGCGTCTCCCAGCTATCTCTCGTCCGCGACACGTGTCCCCTCGCGTTCCTGGGCTTCGGAGACGTCCCGAACGATTCCACGATCCTCCGTCGAAACGGGAGACGACAAGACACGTCGCGCGATTCCACCGAACGAACGACAGCCTGCCGCGTTGTATCCGGCTGCCGTCGCGAGAGTAGGCCAACGAAATGCGCACAGGTGAGAGACGCCACCGACACGGCGGTCCCCCTCTTGAGTCCCCTCCCTCTCTCTCTCTCTTAGCCGTCGTCTCCTCGTATCACTCCCTCGCTCTCGTTCCAACGTCTCCTCTCCTCTCCCACCTTTCGATGACCGCTCGTGCCTGTCATACCATGGCCTGCTCCATCCTGCACACCACCCCTTCGCTTCCGCGACGCTCCCCCGTTCACCCGACCATGGCACGCGAAAAGAAAAGAAAAAAAAAAAAAGATCCTCGCGTCCCCGCGAACGTCCTCGATCGTGGTCAACGCAGTAGCACCAGCAGCAGCAACAACAACAACAACAACACGGTTGTTATTGGACAACACGGCCGCGTGCGGAAGATCGCGCATGCGCCAGGACGCGATATATCGGCCGAGTCATCATCGGGGAACCAACTGTTGCAACGAGGCGAAACGCGTCGGCGAGAACGCAGGCCCCACTTCTCCGTTCGTCCGTTCGTCGCGCATCGTGTCCTTCCTCCTTTTCCATTTCCAGAGGATTTTACGATTCACAGCAACGCCCCGTAATCACCGCCTGCGACGGTATCTCCTCTCGCATACGTTACCACCGCGGCAACATACCCAATTCTTGCGCGTCTCTCTCTCTTCGTCTCTTTCCGTCTCTCTTTGCCCGCGCGTTTAATTAATAATATATGTATATACGCCTCGAGGCCGCGGCGAGAACCAAGCGGGAGACGAGGGGCGCGGGACCGCGGACGGGGAAGTGGAAAACAATGCCTAAATAAGCGAGACGTCGGGTTTGAAAAAGAAGCGAGAAATAGGACGCGTCCCTGAGCTGCGAGTCGCGAAGGAGAGGAAGAAGCGGAACGAAAAGGAGGAACGGAAAACGTTCGGAGCCGAGAGTGTCGCGGCGCGCGCGCGCGCGCGCGCGGTTCACCAGGGACCGGACGTGACGTCACCGCGCCTGCGAACTCTCGGCTGAAGAGCGTCGGCTTCCGTCGGCATGGCCGACCGCGTGAACCAATCCATTGCGAGATTCTCGGGGATCCTTGTAATTCCCTCGGATCGCCGCTATTACCGGCTTCCTTCCTACCTTACGGCGACGATACGTACGAATTCGCTTGCCAAAAATGGTCCCGCACGACCGACTGACTCATACGATCCGCCGCTAAGTGGAAAGTCCTCGAAACGAACGCGAAATCTTCCTAACAGATACTGATCGGTAAAAATAACGTAATCGTACGTCATTTTTTAAGCGTTATCAGCCGGGCCTACGTCATCGGCGTAGGCTACTATCTACTGCAGTTTACAGCGAGTTAATCAACGGCCTATATATACTTTACACGAAAGGCTTTCCGATCGAAGAATATTCGGTGTACCGAAAGGGTTAATAAAACGTCCGGCGGCAGAGGCGCAAAGTCTGCGAGGGCGCGAAAGGATGCGCGTAACGCGCTAAAAAGGAACGGTCGCTCGCTGGTCGACCTTGGCCGGTGGCGTCATTCGCGTTTTTGTATTCGGTGCCCGCGATCGACTGATTCCGATTATCATAATTACAAGGTGGGCGGCTCGGGTGACAAGAGGGATACCACGGGAGAGACGCGCGCGCCAGGGCGCCGCGCGACCAACCGCCTCCCACGTCCCGGAACACCGCGTCGCGGCGTTTACTCGCGTCTGGCTGCGATCGCGAGCCTTCCGTCTCTTGTTGACTCGACGTAAGCGCGAAAACTGCCATAAACGGGCAGATCTGCCGCGGACGGACGGATCGGAAGGACAGTCGTCACCGGCGGCTACAAAGGAACGATGATCGTCTAGGGAAATGGATCTTGGGTACGGTTTCCGCGTACGTGGGACGACGAATCATTACGCTCCCATCCATAAGTCACCGGATATCATAATACGATCGGCACGAGTAAACTAATATTCCATATTCCGTAGGGAAAAAATCGACGTGGACGAGCGAAGGAATCAATCAGCCTGACTGGCAAACAGAAGCGAATTAACGCGTGTCGATTATTAGCATTACAAAGGCGAGCCAAAAATACAAGTCGGATCATTGCGATTCCGATTCGAGCTATTCTGACTCTGCAAACCGTGTCTGCGACATAGGATACTCGGTTTGTCATTCACCGGATATTTTTATGGGATCTACCTCATCCTTTAAGAATGCCGTGCAGAAACGTTTATGATTACATTGTATCCCGATAGAGATTATGTTCTATTGTACACTAATGAGATTTCGTTCATTTACTATAAATAAATTGATTAGTCGCATCCTTGCGCGTTCTCCTAAAGATCGCGTCAATAAAGTCTTATTGAAACGAGCGAGCGTTCCGGTTACTCGCAGGTGGGAGTAATATAGGAACCGAGTCTACCTGCGAGCGCCATCTAGCTTTTCGATCGGTTCACGCGGTCGATAAGAGATCGAGCCAGCACTGGCTAGCCGATGGATCTTTGGATGGCGCGAATCATCGTCGCAATTTTTCGAGGGACGATAAAACTTCGCATTTCCCGTTCCTCTTCCTTTTCTCTCTTCCTCTCCCTCCTTTTCGGGGAACCAACTACGGCATAAAAATGTAGAGGGGCAGAAACTTACCTTGCGTCGCCAGCTCTGCGGCGCGAAACAGAACAAAAAATACCATTAGACACAGAGATGCTTATTTCGGAGCCGCTGGTTAGTAAGTAAGTAAATATAGAGGTGGATAATAGGCTTTTAATCGGCGGCCACTTCTCGCCTCTCGAAGCGCGAACGAGCCGTTTCGGGGAACGCGCGAGCATAACGAGTCGGCCGCGTAACCGTTTCGCCCGGATCGCAAAACGGAAAACGAACACTGTCTTCCTTTGTGCGGTCGCGTAATACGGTTACTTCAGCCGCGATCGGAGATTTTTTTGCGCCCGGTCCGCAGACGATCCGACGTCCGGCGCCGGTTCCTCCTCCTCTCCCCATGGCGACCGTCCGTCGCGCGTAATCGTGTCCCCGTTCTCGACGGCGCCGAACGTCGCCTGGAACAGAGTCTCTCTCCTCTCCTCTCTCCTCTCTTCTCTATATCTCTCTCTCTCTTTCTTTCCCTATCTCTCTCCTCGTACTCTTTCTCTTTGTATAATATATATATACATATATATATATATATACATATATGTATATACATATATCTCTCTCTCTCTGTCCCTTCTCTTAGCGCTTCCTCCCTCCGACTCGCTTTCGATCGGAACGAGAATCCGCGAGAAAAACGAGAGTGGTCGGGGCATTCCTGCGCGATGATTCTCCTAGCCGGCCGTTTTCCCCTCGCGAGCGCCGGTTTCTCGGAAGCGAAACTTTCGATCGGTATCGCTCCGTGTTCCTTGCAGGGAACGCTCCTCGTTGCTCGAAAAGGGAACGAACCGACTGTCGAAGTTCCACGGTGAGCGGTGCTACAACGTCGGTCGAAAGTTTTGGATCATTTTGTGCGCTGCGAGACAGAGAAGCGTTCAAAAAGAGAAGAAACAAAAGATGCTTGCAGACTGCTTGAAAAAATTGTAAAAACGAGGAGGCGATCCCAAAACCTTCGACCGGTAGCGTCGACGCGCGTCGATTCTTGTTCTCCTCGTGACTCGCGATTCGAAAGGGCGAACCAGATGACGAGACGTTCCTATAGATCGTTAATCTAGGTGCTGTCCTAACCGACAACAGTTTACGTGCTGGTATATAATTTGTGAAAGTGTAATGGATGATAATTGTAGGGAGATGCAGGCCGTCCACTCACCTGGAAGTGTAGTATGATCGTCCATATCAAGCCTAGGGTCAGCTTCGGGTTCCCATCGACGATGTCTTCGGCACGGATATTGACGAGCTTGATTTTCTTGTATCGTAGAAAGTCAAGGGCCATTTGCACGTTCTGCAGCATGTGGAAACGCATCCGACCTCTCTCCCGCGGCTAAAAAGATCGCGCGTTAGACGACGTTAAATTCAGAGGTTCGTCGCGGTGAAAGTTGATCCCCGATTGGCAGGATACGGAAGCGACATTAGTCTAACTTTTACTCCCATTAAGAAGAGTAGATTACCTGTATCTTACATATAAATAATAGCCGATAAGAATTTTTCTAAACTGTTTATCTCGACATCAAAATAAATATATTTACGATATTTGAACACTTTAAAATGTAATAGGCGGAAGCTTAAGATAACGTTCTTTATCTGCGAGATATAAATATATAACGCTCGATTCTGCAAATAAGGCGACACGCTCGAGCGGATAAAAGCTGAAGTCCAGCTGCTCTGGCAATCGAGGTCAAGTCGGTCTCCTCGCCCCAGCAGTTGCGTAACGAACATTTCACCCTGCCAATCGAGGGTTAAACGGAACGGCGTCGATTCCGTCTTCGTCGCGTAGACGAACAGGGTGGAAGGGTGGCACCACCCCCGAATACTTACGAGATGCTCGCCCGAGAGAACCTCCAGCAAGGAAATGAGGTTGTGCCCGTCCCGCAGGTCCTCGAACAAATCTCCGACATGTCTGCTGGCCTGCAACAACGATTTCACGCGTCAGAGCATTGGCAAACGACTTCCCCGTTCGAGTGTCTCCCGACAATCTCATAACTGAAAATAAGAGGCGAGCAATCGAAATGAATCGAAAACAACGGATAAAAAAACAAAATGGCCCCGTGATAAATGAAAAGAAACAACCTAGTGGTGTATGTATACAGACGAGAGGACCATTGAACAACAGGCAATACGAACAGAAAGAAAGTGGACTAATTTTTCACGAACATGTACGTGCAAAAACACACACACGCGCACACACAGTGTTGAGTGAGACACGGTATAGATTGTAAGGGAGGGAATACGGGTTCAACCAAGTCGCGGTATACCAAAGAGATAATCGCGTGCCTCGCAAAAATAACCGCAGATACAAAGTTGTAGGATCGTGGTGCGTCACGTGCGAACGCAGCGGTTAAAGTTTAAATGCCCGCCCCGGTGATAAGCACGAATCTCCGTTATCGCGGTAGCTGCGAGGCGAATCGTCCAATTTCCGTTAACCGCGCCGCTTTTGCGCGTTGTTCCGCCCCGCGGTTTCGCAACGCACGGGCTTATCGATCGCCGCGGCGTTTCAGTTCCTTGGATGACCCGTGGAAAGAGGAAGGAAGGAAGGTCAGGACTAGGTTACTTGTGACGACGATCGTTCAATGGACAAAACGAGGCACCGTTTTTCTTGGAGCATGCGAAAATTCCTTCTAACATTGGCAACGGTCGTTAATGACACCTGCCGTGGACTTACAGTGGGGGAACAGCATGGCTGGTTGTTCACAAGGACGCACACGTGCAGACACGTGTAAGTCTGAAAAAAACATTGATTGAAAAAGGAACGCGCTGCGAATTGTATGTTCGATTCCGCGTGCTCGACAAGGGAACTTGGAAACCGCGACAAATTCCAATTCTTTTTTTAAACGTTGCTAATTTGCGGATGACTTCGACGAGCGCGCGGGGCCATTCTTGTTCTCGCAATTCTCGGATTTATCGGAATGACAGCAACCGTCGCGGCACGTTTCCTGCAGGTGAAGCCACCGAGAAACCGGTGGAATCGAAGAGATCGTAATTTACGGAGTTCCCAAGTTCTCTTTGATGCGTCTGAAAGTAGCGGTAGGTTACAGTTCGCAGCGAAGCGAAGCATCGTTCTCTTCCGTTAATTCGCTCGCAATTAACGAGTTAAAACCTACCACTGCTCGTCAGTCGCACGGACGAGTGGTCCTTGACCGAAAGACTCCATGGTATGCGAGAATACACGAGTATCGGGGTGGTAACTTCCCCTTCGAGAGCAATTTCGCGATTAGGAATTTACGCTGAGTAATCGCAATTGCGTGTCAACGCTTCGAAGGGCAAACATAGAACGGCAAGTCGTTTCGAGTAGCGGCGAATTAAAGAGAGCGCACGCGCGGGATAAATTAAAATTCTTCGACTCTCATACCTGGCGCCTAAGCGCGCTTGTTGCGTTATGCCGCGTTCGTGCGCTCTTTGAATTCGCACACAGTTAAGGTCTAATGGGCAATAACTATTTTCAAAACACTAAACCAGAGGTAGTTCAGCGGATAATATCCACGATGCAACGAGGTCGTGAAATCTTCGATTTTTCCTTGGATCTTGATGTTTTTCTTGCGTGTCTCGCACGGTAGGTATTTTAGATTACACTCGATTTACCACACAGTATCGATTCTCATTACTCGACGATACAGCCGGCCTATTCTATAACAAAGTTTATCACAGACGGTGTAAACAGTCGTGGTAATATAATCCTTATTAATTTCAGATCCTAGACGCGCAAAGCACTTAATCGTCGCACGTGCCGCGTCGTCCGACCAACACGACGCTCCGATTTAGAACCTCGTTCTATCGTGGGAGACTGCTATAAAACTCGACTGCCTAAATGAAACGAATCTTGCCAGGAATCTGAACACCGTTCCTTCTATATTTGCGTCGTAAATCATCGACACGCGTTCAACGATCGCCGCGCGATCAAACGCGCGGAACCACTCGCCCTCGAACGATCCACGCGGCCCGCGAGGGTGGAATACTCGTGGGCTCATACCTTCACGTACTTCCAGTGCTGTGGCAAGCGTGAAAGGATTGAAAGTACAATATGCATTATGATTATGAATTTTCATCTGACAATGGCCTGTTACGTAACCGCAGAAATCCGCGATGGGAACAATCGATGCGTTGTCACGGGCGGAGCACAGAGACGCATCCGAGGCTCGGGCGTCGCGCCGCGATGCGAGAGGCGACATCGCGCTTTCCTCCAGCCATCCTCTCCGGCGAGAGTGAAACGAAAGTAAAAACGCGCGAGTAGACGCGGAGATCGGAGCCGTCGTGGCTTTTTACGGCCCGCCGCCGGGGACAACGACCGATCATCGCGAATCAAATTGGGCGAAGCGGCAAAAACGCGTACAGTCGACGGGCGTACGACCGATCGATCGAAGAAAAGAGGGAAAAAAAAAAACAGAGTACGGCAGCCATGAATGAACAGTTGAAAAATCGCCTGGCGCCATTCACAAAAAAGTATACACAACGAGAGGGCGTTTGATCCGCCTCTCGTTTCGCGCATCCCATCGTCGGTGACCAAGAAATATTTTTACGTTCCAACGCACGAGCGATACCTAAAAAGGAGAAAAGGAAACTCGTGGTTCGGAGTCAATTTCTAGGAAAAGCTTTACAAGAGATGTTGACAAATTTAACATTGACGGGATAGGTATTTCCGCCTCCTCTTAATCACGTCTCCAGGCCCGTCATTAGGGCGCGGAGGAGAGTCACAGGATGTCTTTGTTATTCAGCGGATCGGAATTCATGGACGCAGAAGTTACTTCAGCGGACCATTTCCTGGCGTACGTGTTACGCAATCTCGTCGAATGCGTCATAGCCAGGCGTGCACGCACTCTTCAGCGTTCGCAGCCAGGTTTTTCTTCATCTCGCCTCGCTTCTGTGCAACAGCCATCCGCGACTATCTAACTGACTGACTGACTGACTGACTGACTAACTGACTGACTGACTGACTGACTGTCTGAATCGTGCGTTGCCTACCTGCGTACCTAACTGCCTACTTACCCACCTACTTACCGGGCAAGAGGTGGTAAATCGGGAACGTCGTCCACAGGAGAACGTTTCCGAATAAGGTCAGAGTTACGAGAGGAAAGGTGGGCGCGTGGAATCGAGCAGGTAGGTAGCCAAGACAAACCAGTACCGTGCGACGCGCAAGCACGCAGTACCGTTCGCCGTATTACCCTGGAATCCATTATCGAAACGAAGTCGGTCGATTCAAACTGGCTCCGTCCGTCTGTGCGTCTCTGTGTCTCTCTTACGGGGCAGGAAACGAAAATCTCGTTCGTACGAGGAAACCCGGCTAATCGATCGTGCCTCGAGTCGACGCAAGAGTCTTCTCCTTGTTCCGCGAGGCCGTGCTCCGTTCTGTTATACCGTGTACTCGACGATCGTTTGCTAGACGAACCGACGGAGCGAGTTCTGCGGACGAAAATTCCGTACGATGCTTGCGTTTCCGAGAGCTATCGCTTGGAGAATTCGTCGGGTACGGCGCGCATCGATGGTCGAGGTTCGTTCGCCTCTAGGAATCGGTTCTCGAATTTTCCGAGCAACGCGGTTATTGGGACAGCCTGTGCAGAAACGGGGGAGAGCGGAACACGAGTAGGTATCGGAGCAGGGCGTAGTTAGAAAGTGGGGTGAGTGGCGCCGGGTCTTCGTCATCGAACGGTTCGTGAAACGAACCAGGGGTCGAGGAGCTAACTAACATAGGAAGAAAATAAGGCTCGATAACCCTCGAAATACCAATCGAGTTATGTACTCGCCGGTTGCGAACGCGGACCGCTTCACAACCTTGCCTCTCGTCTCCTTTCTCCTTGACTCCTGACTTTGCATACGCTGGCAACGTAACGAGAAAGCAATGCAGGGAATGTATCGCTACTCGATTTATCATCCGTGCGCGCGCGCCTCTTCGTCTTCTTCTCGGTCCGGCTCGTCTTTTTGTCCGCGCGCGAGGGCAATCATCGTTCGCGGACGTTCTCTTTTTCGTCCCCGAAAAAGAGAGGAAAAAAGGGGCCAACACAGGCGTCATCGTCGATCCGCGATCGTGCCGCGGGAGAAAGATAAAAGTAACGACGACGACAACGGCGACGACGAAGAGAGTCACGTGAGATCAAGGCTAACGTGTCTCGAGTTACGAGAATTGTTCGCGGTCGCGTGCCATGTCGTCGCCGTCGACGTTCGCCGCTGGTTCGCCGTGGTCCGCGTCCGGGCCATTAGCCGGTTTCGTCGACGTCAGAATCGGCATTGGCATCGATGGTATCCGTCGGCGTCGACGGACAACGATCAGCATTGGAATAGACGCTGGCATCGCCGACGGTATCGTTTTTTCCGTCACGTGTTCGTTCGAGAATGCGCGCGACGCAGAACAGTGACGGTGTTTGTTCGACCGAGCGCATAAACTACGGTAGCCCGATCTCGCTCGAATCTCGTTAATCAATCCGCGTTACGCGAAGGAAGAAGAAAAAAACAATAAATAAAGCAGAACAGAACGATACAAAAAGCCGTGAAAAAGAGAAGCGAAAGACGAGCAGACGACGTTGCTGCCGTCGAAAAAGCGAGTCTCGATCGGAGGGTGCAACCCGCTGACTCGCAGCTGACTAATCTAGATAACGTTGAACCTGGGTGGGGTCTAATTTTCGTGGGGGTACGTAATTGGGAGGGATCTCGAGGCTGCGCGTATCGATCGGAGCGATTTTCTCGATTTCACCCACTCGGTTTCCTCGATACGTTACCATCTATAGCAGCGCGTGAAATACCCTCCTGGAAGGGATTACGGTCGGCCCACGCGCGCGGCCTACATGGACAGGGAGAGACGGGTGCAGGGAACATGCACGATGCAGGACGCACGCATACGTGTGCCATACAGGTAGACACAGGTGTCGGAGGGGCGGAGAAGGTCTCCTATCGTTTACGTATGTGGTTACGAAACAGCTGGTTGTCACGGCGTTGCGCGTCGCTGCTCTCGTATGCTCACCTATCAGGTGTTTCGATATACGCTCTCGCCTCGGCTCCGCCAGGCCGTGGCCTCCTGCTAAGGTCGCTCTAAAATTAGGCGCGTTCGATATTTTGAAGGAAGGGCCCCGGCTAGCCTTCGAGGAGCGTACGCGCTCGCCCCCGTTCGCCATTGTTCGCCATTATTCGCCATTATTCGCGAGGAAGGCTTTCGATCTTTCCTCGTGCAGGTGAATTAGATCATAATTGGCAGATTACACGGTCTGGTAATGTACAAGATGGATCGATGCGGGGAGCGGCGGTACGCCGCCGAGTGAACGCCCATCGACTGTCGCGGCGAGAGTTGAAAAATGCGGGACGTTTTTCTTCGATTCAAGAGGCTTACCTTTTTCAGATGCTTGTTCACCCATTTGGTAAATGTTTTCTTTTGGATCGCGTCTCTTTCGTCTGCAATCACAAAGAAGAGGCAATTCGTTAAAAAAAAACAAAAACATACGTTCACAAACCGCTGCGGTCGGGCTAAAGTGCGGAAAAAAAAAAGTCAACGACGCCCCCATCCACGGCGAACGCGCAAGCGACTCTTCACTACTCTCTACCATACGTTAATCGATTCCCATCGATTTCCGTGCTACGTCTCCCCGGCTCTAATTAAATCGTCCAATTCCCATTTGAGATCGCAGTCGCGCGACTCGCGAGCGACCGTCGTCTCCGTGTATACACACGAGCCAAACAGGCATCGGGCACATCAGGCATCAAAGGCAGCAAAGGCAGTCGAAGCGGCCGGACAGACGGACAGGCAGACGGACAGGTAGGTGGTCGGATAGGTAGGTAAGTAGGTAGGCAGTCAGATAGATAGACGGATAGATGGGCGGTGATACGTAGGTAGTCAGGTAGGAAAAGAGCAGTCGATCGTGCAGGCGAACAAGCGAACGTGCACTGAAACTTTGCCGAATTATTAGCAGGCCGTCTAATTGCCGGTGCATCCCCTGCGCCCTCGGAACATCTGCTCGCAGGCAATCGAAACAAAACGGAACGTCTGCTCTTTGCGTTCCTCTGCACCTGTCCTCGGACACGTATGCACGTTTCCGTGTGATCCGATTTAGCAGCCTTACGACGCCCGTCCGCCGATCGGGAATACGCGTCGTCCGTATTCGAACCGACGCGACGCAGACGACGTTTGCACGAGCCAGAGGCCGGTTCGACGACACTGCTCGAACGCGAAATTAATCAAGTAAGAGGCTTCGACTCGGGCTTCGTAGTAGCAATTAATTACGAGCGATTATCCGATTCCGTCTAGCCACGGGCTTTCATTAGAGGGGACAGTTTATGTCGCGAGCCGACCATCTCCATCGGAGACAATCGAAACTAATACGTATCGTGAACTTTAGAACCGCCCAACTGTCGCACGACCTCGAATGAATTTACGCGCATTAAAGGTACGCCGAATTCCCCGACGCGGTGGCGGCGATACCAGATAAGAAAGACAGACCAATTCGCGCCGTTTCGTAACGACGCTCTTAACGAGAGTTCAGTCCGCCTCCGGGACCTGTGCCACGCTCGGTAATGTGTTTACCTAATATTCGATGGGACGGTTAAGAGATACCCAGTCGATTAAGTAGCTCGTACCTTCTATGTAAGAGTTAAAAATAAAGAGACGCATTAATTCTTATTGACGTGACAAGGCGTCGGCTCGCGATCGGCTCGAGCGAAGTTCGTCGAGGAGCCGCGCGAGCCTTCCTTGGAAAAATAATGTTTCCACGTAATAATTGAAAACAACAGCTTCGGAAGAGTGGCATACCGAAGCACAATTGGTGATAAATTGGGACAACGAGGATACACCCGTCCTCTCCGACCGCACGCACGCTGGATCTCCGAGCGTGCGATAAGAGGGGACCAATTGCTGGACAATCGTCCCTGGACGTGAGCTTATGGAACGATGGAAAAGGAATCGCGGTATAAATGTATACATCATATGCGTGTATTTTCGTGTGTGTATGTTTTCTTTTCTTTTTTTCGAACGGTGGTCGAAACGAGCAATTACGTAAACGCGTACTCGCGGATAATTGTTACGATAAACGTTCCCACGTTTCGCACGAACGTTCGCGAATCACGCGCGGTTACGATCGCGAAATCGTTTCTGGAAAAATTCGTTTCGCAAGTGAGAGAGACCGCTATCTACGTGCGTATGCGTGGACAAAAGGAGCCGCGCGTAACCCGTTCGTGAAACCGATTCTAATGTAAATTACTCTCTACGTAGTCGAAATGCTAAGGAGGCGAGCGAAGGCTCGACGATCTATCACCGGTGCGTAACAAAAGATCGAGCGCGATATTAGCCACACAAAGACACTTCAAAAGAGAGTTAGTCAATGTTAAGTGAACGAAAAAAAAAAGGAAAACGGAAAAGAGAAAAAATGGAAATCGAAGAGAACAAAAGAGAGAGAGAGAGAGAGAGATAAAGAAAATCAAAAGTACTTAAAAAGTCCACAAACACGTGTCTGCATTGGCTGTGCCGTACGCAACGAGAAATTGGGTGCGACAAGAATTCTCTCGTATCGGACATTCGAGTCACTGGATTAGAGCTCATCGCGAGGCGCGAACTATTTTGCCCCGGCTATTTCCGAGGCTACTTCCACGAAACATTCGGGTCAAACGGCAAAAGGTAAACGACCTCAAAAAGATACTTCCGTTCGCGGCATATGTACTCTCGAGCCGATACGAACTCTAGTTTACGCGATGCGTGCAATTCCCCGTGGTCTCTCCCTTTTTCCCTCGATCCTTCTCTGCGCAAACGAACGCTCAACAGAAGACAGACAGAGAGTGAGAGAGAGAGAGAAAGAGGAGAACACGGAGAATCGCGCGTACCGTCAACTATATACACACTGTACACTTCTCGTGTATACCGATTTGTCACGATTCTCGAACGATAAATACCAAAAAGGAGGAAGCCAAAGCGAATCAGGTAAAAAAAAAAAGAGAAAAACGAATAAAAAAGAACTAAAAAACGGGGTGGAGTGAGGGGTGGTGGGTCGGGGTGTGACGTGTTCCGGGCAATCGGGGAAAAAAGTTCCCATTGGCAGGACGAGGAGGGTCAGGGGCAAGGTATTGGACGAGGTCCAGCATCGGCATGCCAACTCTTCACCTACCGTGCGCCTCGATGAACATCGCCCAGCAACCCCAGAAAGCCTGAGTGCTGCCGGCACGGTGTTCTTCGGCCCCTTCCACCCGCCAATTTTCCCGTCGTTCCATCATCCACGAAAATCCATTTTCGTTCTGACCTTTGAACTTGGACAGCGACTCCTCGTATCCGTGCTGCGATCGCTGCTCACGATGGTGCTCCGCGACGGTGTCGGCCGGATCGAAACCGAGCCTCTCCTTGTAATAAGCCTGCGTGGACATCTCGCTACGAGTCTTCTTCTTAGGTTCTTACGTTCTCCCCGTTCACCCCGTTCATCGAGCTTCAACCGCGTTACTCCTTTCCTCCTCGACGTTCGCCGGCTCTAACGAAACGCATCCGGTCCTTTTTCTCGCTGTCTTTTTGCGCCTGTTACTCTCTCTCTCTCTCTCCCTCTCTCTTACTCTGGCTATATTTCTCTTTCTCCTTTTCGTACGACTCGAGACACGGCTGACACGCACACGCGTAAGAAAATAACACTGTTTCCTATCGTTCTCTTCTTTCGACACCAACCGTCCAAAGTAAAACAACTCTTTACTATGGTAAACAGTTCCCCTTTCACGCGAGCCTCGGGTTTCGTACAATCGTCGGTTGAAATCGACCGCGGTACACACTTGAAACGTTTCGTATCGGAACACTTACTAAAGTAGGCTTATCTTAATGGAAGGTTTTAATTATACGTATATATGGCACTTCAGAGTCGGCGGAAGACCCAGTTCACCTCCTCCAGCTTTAATCAAGCTCACTTTCACCCCTGTCGTTGCTTTCCGCGTCGCTCCCCACGAATTTTCGGTTCGTTTGTTCGTTCGTTTCTTTTTCTCTTTTTTGGATCGGATACTGGTTGACACTGGTCGCGTAGCACTGTTGAGAGAATAAGCAATGAGAAGAAGACCGGGTTGACGATCGCGAGCTGACGGGCGGAACGGCGAGACAAGCGACGATCGGATCGGGGTGGGAAATCGACGACGAAACGGACAATGCCAAACAAGAGAGAGAACGGAGAATAGCTAATTCCGTTCCCCGTTTGTCCGCTCTCCAGACACACGAACGAAGCTTAACGAATCAACGACCGAATTTATCACGGCACGTCGCAGACGTAACCACTCAACGTTTCTCGAAGCGGCCCTCGCCGACGGAGCGCACCACGAAGCACGCGGGCGATCGGTGTCTCCCGCTGACGACGCCTAGTTCATCGTTCCCCGCTTGCGAGGAGAGCGAAAGAGGATCTCAGCGCGGACACGATAAATGGAGGTGCGCGTACCGTCGAGCCAATTTTCGTTCGCCACACCGGCCCGACTTTCGCGCGCGACCAATTAAACCGGACGATTCTATTAGCGAGCGAGTGAAACCCACTGGAAGCCGACCGTTCGAGCGCGTAGACGGTTAAAATACGGTTCGCGCGGCGGACACCGACCGATAATGAAACGGAACGGAACGAAAGGGATCGAACTGACCGCGACAGGAGCGAAAACACGGGTGGCAGGGATCAGGCGCCGCGCGAGCGAATCAGCGATTGTATTTAACGAACGAGCGGGAGCGTGTACCAACGAACCAGAGAGCGATCTACCAAACTGACGGTCCACGAGACGCCTGGTGACTGAGAGAGACACGGGTGCCACCCGGGGAAACCAAAGACCATCGGGATCTCCGCATATGGTAATGGAAGCAACGGCATGTGGGTGTCGTCTTCTGGATCGGAGCGAAAAACCAACAACCGCCACCAATTGCAACACACGCGCACGCACACGCGCGACACCCGGCAACGGGCCCTCGCCGCACACCTATCTCCTATTTGGTTTCCCGAGCTAAGATTATTCGAGCCTCTTTGGTCGGACACCTGCCTAGAAGAGACGCTCTCCCCGTTTTCAACTTCTCCTCGCGTGGACACCGCGACGCGGAGGGAACGCTGGCGCCACGATACCGGTCGCGAGACGATTCATCGAGTTCGATACTTTCGACGGTCGGCGAAACGTCAAACGTGGACGACGGTGGACGGTGATCGAGAATCGCGCGAGGCCCGGCGCACCGACTGGTGACTCGACCCGGCTCGACTGGACGACCTGACTCGACTCTCGGCCGGTTCTCTAGTAGGACCGACGGAATTAGATGCGAATAGAAAATAGAGTAACGCGTGTCACGCGCCACGCGGTGTTAGGCGAACTCCTTCTAACCGTGTCCGTCGCATTGGTTAGGCGACGTAGGTATAGAAAGTTCGAGAGAAAGTACCCCTGGTGTACGTAA
Source organism: Xylocopa violacea (assembly GCA_963969225.1). Classification (NCBI taxonomy): domain Eukaryota; kingdom Metazoa; phylum Arthropoda; class Insecta; order Hymenoptera; family Apidae; genus Xylocopa; species Xylocopa violacea. Next base: position 22,565,324 of record CAXAJV010000014.1, read on the forward strand.
CGCGCGAACGGAGCATCTGAAAATTTGTTGGAACAACACCAGGGAAGACGGTGGAATCCGTCTAAACCGAGGAATCTTTCCTTTTTAAGAGGAACACCTCCGACGATGTACGCGCAACGAACGAAACGCGCGAAACGATCGATGACATCACGACAGGCATCGAAACGCAACCTGTGTTTCTCCACTCCCTCTGGCCAGATCTTGCACCACCTACGATCTTTCGGTGCTCCGCGGTGTGTGTCCCGAGGCTTCTAACGCGAGACCAACCGATATAGAAAGGTAGCAACGGGACGATCGTCGACTACGACCGAACAAGTAGAAGCTCCGGAGGAAAGCCGACGAAGAAGGAAGGAGGAGGAAGCGCGTGTACACGCGCATCGGATCGGCATAACGCGGACTCTCTGCAAGAGGGGCCGGCTCGGCGGCATTCTTGCGGCAACGGCGTAGCAGTATAACGGGTCCATAGTCGGCTCTCGGAGGACTCCTCTTGAGGGCTCTTTGGTAGCGAAGAACGCTCCTCTTTCCCTCTCCCTTTCTCTCTTTCTCGACACCCTACAACCTTGAAGCAGCACGCGGCGAACCGTCGTTCACGCGACCGCGGTCGCTTCGTTCTTCCACGAGCAACCACCTTCGTCGCCGGAAACCCCACCTATCGCAACCACCGGTGGTTGCCTCCGGGCGAACGACAAAGCGTTCGACAGCCATCGATCCTCCGCCAGCATCTCTTCTCGCCTCGTTGTCCCAGTTACGTCCTACTTACGAACGGCAGCCGCGTTCCTCCGCTGCCGACTCTTTCGCATCGACAGGCCCGATAACGCGACGAGCCACGAGTGTCCCGCGAGATCGTGACGATCGTTCCGACACGCGTAACTCTAGAGGCGTGGATCGATTACGAATCGAGCTCTCGCGGCGCGACCCTCGCTACGACCGATCTCGCGACGATCGTTTCTCCTCGCCTCGAATTCGATACACCGTACTGCGCCGTTACGGGCGCCGCGACGACGGGACCTTGAACGGCGACCTTTGCGGGATTCGACGAAACCCGGCGACTCGTAAATTTCAACCGGTTCATCAATTTTTGGCTGACCCTCCGTCGCGGAACGGGGAATCCCCTCGAGTGTCCCCGGATGCCACCGCGCGGCGCTCGATAAAAGTCGACCGTATTACGTTTCGGCTAATAGAGCCACCGGTTTCTCTCTAAACTCCGTTCCTCTCTCGCGACGCAACTGAAACTGGTTTTCGAGGTTGCAAACACACGACGGCGTCCACGGGGCCGCGCACGAAATAAAACGTTCCACGTGATTCCGGGAGCGAACGCTGGAGACTCCATCTCTTTCTCTCTCTCTCTCGCTAGTCGGTAATGAACGATAGATAAATCGTGTCGTAAAAGCAGTACACGACACGATCGGAAGAAGAGGCGAGGAGGTAAGAAAAAATGGGGGCGTATCGAGCAGAAGGTGGGACCCACCAGTCGATGACTGCGTCGAAGTCGAGTGGCCGCACTCAAAGGCCGATGGGACCTCTCTGGGGCGATAAAGCTTACTTGCACTTTCGCGGGTCTGTTAACGCGACAACCAAATACGGCTTTCGGTGCGAGAACGCGCTGGAGGTCGCGGATACGAAGGTGGGGCGATATACTAACCGGACAAGTAGAGAGAGGGAGAGAAAGAAAGAAAGAAAGAGGGTAAGGAGCAACGATAGCGATAACGAAACAGAAGCGACTGTGCGCCACGGCGGTGCCAAGGTGGGTAAAAAAACGAGGAGAACCACGGGGAAAACAAAGCGAGCGATATTGAACGGTCGAACGGTGAAGGCAAATGGAGACGGGAAGCTTGAATGGAAATCGGGGACAAGAACGATCGAACGAGAAAGAAAATGTCTTCTGGTCGAGGCACGAGGTATCGTGCGCCAGGGGACATCGAGATAACGAGGGATAAACGGGCGGGTGGGGGACGGCGGAATAATTGGCATTCCGTTTGAACGCGAGGGACGTGGCAGAACTCAATTACGTCCGGCGGAGTAATTTGGCAAGAAAACACGCGAGCCGTTACGCTTCGTGGTACCACGCGCTTTTCTCCCTTTCGACGCACGCTTTTCTGGGATGGAACGATGGGAATTCAGAAACAGGGGGGACTACACCGCGTACACGCTGCTTCTGTCCCCGTGCAGGCCACGGTAATAATCCGCGAGGCGCGCGTTCGTTGGGCCGTCGTCATCGCGAATGACGTTCCTCGGGAGTTTCGACGACGCTCGAAACGGTTCCGAGCGAGAATTGGTACCGCGGGAGAGAGACCGAGCGGTTGCGACCGATTCGGGCCAGAGAATAGGTCGATCGGACCAAATTAAGAAATTCCACGTACACGCTCTCTGGCACATAAGCGTGGTCTCATACGTGATTGTGCGCGGCGTGTCTCGCGAGAAGCCGGTTTGTCATAGAGCTCTTACAGACCGGGCTGCAATTATTACGCAATCCCCGTATTCGATGAAAACGACTTTCTTCTTATTCACTCGTCGCTGAAACCACCGTGTCTATCTTAATGTATCTATATGCGTAATATACACGAGCCAACACGTATTTACATTTCTCACAGCGAGATGTGTTCGCAAATTGTGACAACACCTCTCGACATTCTTGTCTCGGCGCTGATAGCTCGTGATTTTTACGCCAATACTTCGACCAGTGATAACTTTGCGTATCGAAGATCGGATTTCAAGCTATTATCGAGCCCTTCCGACACGATAGCCCTCCCCACCCAAAACAGAAAGGGAAACGAGACGAGTGGCACGAACCAACTGGCGGTCTCTCGATAGGCGGTTCCAGGAATTCCGGGGTCGAAACGAACGAGGGAAAAACAAAAGGGGGAACACGCTACGTCAACGATCGTAATCTTGAATGAACCCTCGCGATGACATCGGTACACGCATTTCTCGTTTGGTGAATCGGTTCCTCGGGCTCGATATGCCGTTTGGTGATTACTAACAACGCGCCCGTTAATGGAGGGGGCGAAACCGAGGGACAGAGTGGGAATATCGCCGAGTGAGTAAGCATACGGACCCGTATCGGAGAAAAAGAGAGAGGAAGAGAGTCGTAGAGTCAGCGACGGAGGTAGAGGAGCAGGGAGATGCCACGGAGCGAAGCGTGACTCACGGAACGCCTCGTGTTCTCTTCGTGCGACAACAGACTTGCCGAAATTATTCACCAAATACCTATAGATTCCGCGCGAAAGCGGTACAACAATCCCAGACCGTGTTCTCCAACTGTCACGTGTCGGAGGCGACAAAAAACAAACAGAGGAACACCCACCAGGCTTCGAGTCCCGTCTTCGTGTACGAACAATGCTCTCCGTTTAGTTACACACTGACTACGAACCTCGTGAATTAGTCCGGACGGAACACGACCGAACGTTATCGATGCCCGTCCCCACGTTCGTTCACACGTTCGTAAATTCTTTATCGCGGGACGCGTTCGCGCGCGGACAAGTAGAGAGGTACACGCGACACTGTCGACGCGATACGAGCAACTGACAGACCGACCGACCAAACCGACCGACCGACCGTTCGTTCGTTCGTCCGCCCGTCAGATCGACCGACCGACCGACCGACCGATGCTACTCGAGACGTGGCACTGGAAATTCCTGGTAGAACGTACCGCACGACAACCGTTGACGAAGTCGACAAGCGCGTATCCGGAACCCCGCCGTAACACGGCCAGGTAGCTGTAGCCAGTACCGACGAGGACGGAGAAAGAAAGAAAGAAAGAGATAGACGGACAGACAGAAAGAGAGAGAGAGAAAGACTCGCGGCGAGTGGAAGGCGCGAGCGCGCGCGCGCGCACGCGAGCGCTGTGATACGCTCGGACGGAAAAAGACGGAAAGGTGGACCGAGAAGGATGAATGGGCCGAGGAAAGAGGAGGCAACGGGGCGGATAAGGAACAGCGCGACGGAACGCAGGGAGGGAACCAGCAGGACCGTGCAAACTCGGGAAGGAATGGCAACGGGACGCGCGAAGGGAGAAACAAGGGAACAAGAGCGAGAGGAACGTGCACGGAGGGGCGGGAGGTACAGCGAACGACAGAGAGGGAAGGTGGGAAGGGAGGAGACAGAGGGGGATAGAGGGAGTGCGAGCGAGCGGCTTGCGAGTTGGAGAAGACGCGATTTGCCGCTCCGTCGTGTAGAGCACGTCGCCTCGACACAGACTGCGGCTGCCTGGACAACTGCCGCCCACCCAAGCTGCCTCTCTACCTCGAGCCTCGAGGTTCCAGAACCTACTCCTCGCATGCCCCGCCATTGCAGCTCCGTTCATCCTTCACTTTCTCCGTTCGTTGGACAGAGAAAACGACGTGGTCGAGGGTCGGGGTGAAACCGACCGAATGGTAGACAAAGACGGTGCCGAGGGACAGGCCCATGGTAGACAGAGAGAGGCCGGACAAGGACTCGCTGTGTCTTTTTCGACAGTGCGCTCCGCCCGTAGAATAGCTGCCGTTACAAACAGGTTCGTAGGGCAGGTCACGTAACGACAGGGGCGCGCCGTGAAAATACCGCGAATCGCGAATTAAATCGCACCCAAACACACCGTGCGCCGAACGGGACAACGATAACCGCGACTCGCTCGTCGTCGTAACGCTGCCCTTCTAAACCGAGGATGTCCCTTCGCTCCGATTTCTTCGACCGCGAGAGACTCCTTGCGTAACACCCGACGAATTAAATGGCTATTAGCGAATTCGCCAACGCTGTTGGCCGTTTCGCCGATGCTATTACTTCGCAGATTGCAGATTATTGCGCAAGAGGCTCCAGCCGGTTAAAAGACCGCGGAATCGGGGATTAAATCGCACCTGAACGCCGTATGCCAAACGGGACAACGATCGAGCACGTTTCACGCATAGAACGCGGTGCTCTGATATTTATTCGCAGCCGTAACCCTCTCCGTTTACCGTTCCGCCGGGAATTCTTCCAGACGGTTAGTTAAAATACCGCGAATCGCAAATTAAATCCACCCAACGCCGACTGCCAAACGGGGCAACCGTCAGTCGTGTTTCACGCGCGGATACGAACGCCTCTGATATTCACTGAACGCCGTAAACCTCCCTCGCCGTTCGCCGTCCGCGCGCAGAATTCTTTGACCAAACGGAAGATCGCGAAACAAGAAGAAGACGCGGCGCGGCGTATCGCAGCCACCCGGGGGTTCCTCGCTCTCGCTAGGCCAGCAGCGTGAGAATCCCCCCGATCTGGCGCCAAGCCAAGCCCATCTCATTTTTTCTTCGTCGATCATCCCTAAACGTCGCCGATATTCTACCTCTTGTTTATGTTCGCAGTGAAACTCAACGGCAAACGTGGCACCGCTGCTAACAGATGTGGACACTAAATATGTGACTTTCCTCTAGGTCGCTAATCCCGCCCGCCACGAATGCAGAAATGTTTATCTTATCGAGATAAACGATAACTCGTCCCGCGAACCTCGCTAACTTATCTCCCCGGCTGCACACGACTGGTAAAAAAAGGTTATGAATGATTGAACATTGTACCAGGTACAAAGGTGAACGAACAAATACTGGAACAGAGATTAGACGTACAATTTCCATTCGAGATACCCGACCATTATGACTAATCATCGACCACTTAATCGATCGAGTTCCACCGTTTTTAAGATGCTCGACGCGTGCTAAGATAATCAATTTTGTTTCGAATGTGGAAGACCAGACCCCAATACCAGATGGTCACCTTTCTATCATGCGATTACCATATAATTACCACTACCTTGAAAACCGATATTCTAATCAGTTTTGGATACATTTAAATGTGACACGGTTTCTCGTACACGCGCACACGTTTGTACGAGCAAAAAAACGACCAAACAGGAAAAAATCCAAATCTGGTGAAACCGCACCCGTTTCAGAAGCACGTACAAGTTCCAGGGGTCAGGGTAATTTGAATTTCAATGGAAACACAAAAGCCTCTCGCGAGAGGCTTTAAACGAACCATCTCTAGGTACCGATCTTCGCTGCATCCACTTTCATCGTTCCACCACTCGGAACGATGGTACGCGTGTCTCACCCGCGAATTCACGGTACGCGTGATATCCGACGTATGGCGTTATTACATATGAATGAGTGCAGTTTTACGAACCACTTGATATGCCGAGGACGATGCAACGAACGCGGTATCATAGTGGCACTTGGCGGACGCCGACTCGTACTGTTGACGACCGCTTCGAAAGAGATAATTCTCACTGCTCTAACGCTATTTAGCAATGTCTACTACATATTCGATGAGCAGCGGTTCATCGTTCCCGACACGTGGCCTGGATCTCACACACGGCACTCTTTTTTCTGTTACTTTTATTTTTTTTTTTTTCCCTGTTCTTCGTTGCCCCGTTGGCAAGTTCACGAACATTCCTAACTGTACCTCGATCGAAACGAAGATTGCTACACAAAATATATAATAAAAAGGGGGATCACGCCCAACGAAATTTAGTCTGATTGTGAACGTCCGATCGATTGATCGGACCCGTGTTCAATAGGACCGACAACGGAAATGTTGGTCCGCGGATCGTCTTCCTTATCACGGATCGATGGAGATCCTCGACGAACGAGGGGGTGCGCCTCGAGGAAATTTTCCGAATCAGGTGAGTGGCTAAGCTGAAACGGTGAATTCATCGCAGCTAATTAAGACGCCGGTCTACAGTCTCCTCTCGCCTTAAGAGACACTCGCTTTTTACTCGCAACCCTTTACACGTGCGCACCCGTTCTGAAAGCTCCTCGTGGAAAGCGCAAGGTGAATCGCGGATACTACCCCGACCTCTCGAGGTACTTCAGGTACTCCGGGACATCTAGCGAGCGGCTCGTGAAGCCTCGCCCGAAGCAAAGAAAAGCAGGTATCGGAATAACTGTGCACGACACCAAGGCGCATCTATGCACTTACCTAAAATTCATATACCCCCCGCGAACATTTCGAACGCGCTGTACTATGCATTTTATCGTCCAACGAAGGTTCCCTAGATATTCATCAATTTTCATGCACAGTCAAATACATATGCATCGATTTTCCGATTCACGAAGTCAGTTTCAAAACTAAAACGTTTCGCGCGGGGTTCTATTTAAATCGCGTGTAACACGATTTCGATGGAATGGCGAAATCGAATTTTCATGTTACGCAACGGTTCCCACGGGTTTTGGGCCTCGAATCAACCGGCAATGTCGCTTAAACGCGATTCACCCGAGCTAAACGAGCCTGCGCGAGGAAGGAAGTAACGAGGAGGTGGTAAAAACTCGCAGAAGAGGAAACGAAGGAGAGAGGGGAAAGAAGATGTTCTCGAGGCTGGGGCATCGAACCGTGACCCGAGCACCTGTTGCCGCCTCCACGCTCCTAGATTAATGCGAACCGACCTAACCTGCCGCCTCCGCTCCCTGCCGGCCGCGTAGGCACACGGTGAACTAGCGTAACCTCTCCGTCGAGGATCCCATGGACCGTGACCGCTGAAAAGCACACGGCCGTGAGTTCATCGACGCGACGACGTGGTTGAATCGCTGCGCGTTACTCGCTCGTCCGCCGCTTTGATCGAGGCGCGAGTGTGTCTTCATTCATCTTTCCTGACCGGGACGCGTTCAATCGCGGCAGAAAAGTCGTGTTTACGCGGCCGATGCCGAGATTCGACCGCGTTCCCGGAAAGCCGTAAATTAAAGAACCAGTGGGAGGAGAACCGGAGCACGGCCTGCTCCCGAGCGAGCCAATTGAGAGAATCGTTGTGCATGCACTCGGAGGGATAATACCTACCACTCGATAGAGCAACGGTTACTAGAGCATTTACGATTGCCCACCAATAGGTCGTTATAATTAGAAACAATTATGCTCGCGTGCCCGAGATGCGATACCTCGATATCGGCTCGCCTACCAGCCCGAGAACAATTTACGAGATCACGAGAGTTACGTTACGTCGATCAAACACCATTTTAACGACGCCACTTGAAAATGGTGCGGAACCGAGACCGGGGAACGGGCCACTGCCTCTGTGAGCGTGAATCAGAGCCTGTAATTTCACGAATCGGATATGTTCTAGATGCATGCGTTCGTATGCATACGTATGCTTGTCCTACGCGAAGAAAGAGAAGAAACGAGAGAAAAAATAAGGAAGAAAAAAAAAAAGAAAAAGAAAACGGGAAGCCACGCTCGACGCCAACGGAAGAGGTGCCCAGTTCTCCTAGATTTCGAACCGTGCGCGTATACGTGTGCATACGAATGGAATTCGTCGGGCGATCAAAGCGACGCGAAAAAAAAATGCGATAGCATCTCCGAGTCCGATGGAAAAAAAACTCTCACGGTAAGATGATCGGACATCTGCAATTCGATATTTATCGAATGGTTTCGAGTGTCTATCGCTGGTCAGCACCCCTCGACGAAGGTCGACGCAAGACTGTACCGCAGAACGAATCTCGTTTCCTACTTCGGGCGAATTTACAACGTGGCCAATTTTCTCTCGTACGAGACGTCACGCGTACACGCGTGTATCGGTTTTCGAACGAGCCGGTTCACGACGATTCGAACGACCATACTTTCCGTTTCTCACGAAACCCCTATGCGCGAATCGATGCGATCGATAAGGGGCATTCGAGGGAGAACCAGCGGGGGGTTAACGGAGAAAGAGGGAGGGGGAAGGGGGATGAGGGGTTGCAAAGAGAAAAAAAATTTCATCAATTAAACGCGTCATTATCGATTCGGAAGCACCGAGGCGAAGAGTCTTAGGTTTCCTCGATTAAACAGCTTGCGGGACGAAAAATGTTGAAGTAAACGATTAATAGCCGGTACGGTCATTAATTCAGAACTCATTTGTACATTCTGGTCGATTACGTACGCATTGTCAATTACTACGATGCTAGTGTGTCGCCGTGGTAGGAGCACGACAAACGTCACTGCCGTAATGCAGTACACTCGTGCTCGTATAATGACGCCTATTTTACAATTGATCGAGAATACTTTGCTCGAGAACGCCCGGGGCGCTTAATTTGTTTTGCACTCGGACGACGTACGTCGGGAATCCTTCGTTCGCCATACAGCAAAGCGATAAGCGTGGCTTTACTAATAATAATATACTAATCGCGAATCACGTATCGAACGAAAACGAAAGGCGGAAGCCGAACACACACGGTAGAGAATTCAAGTACGTAACCGGCTTATGAAAACGGAAACTGAATAGAGGACGGTGATTGACACTTACCGGCAATCCGTAAGACGGCTCTGTCAGCAGGATCGAGCTGCAGGATACTCAAAGGTTTGTCCTTAACCCATTCCTTCAGACTTCCGTCCAGCTCGAACTCCATCCTCTAAGACTGTTGATCGAGACTTCTCCTTTTTTTTTCTTCTTACACCATATTCGTGCAACTCCTCTGTCGCTCGGCACTGTTTCACAACCACTTGGCAATTTCACAATCGCGACACACAGCGAGCCCCGCGAAGTATTACGTCGTCTTCGTTCAATAGCGTTCGCGAGGCAGCGGTGAACAGCAAGCGCACCGAAACTAAGTCGCCCGTGTTATCGACAGCGGGCAGCTGGCAACTTTGCACGCGATATTAGATACGACATCCTTCTTACTGGTCTCTTCCTCACCCTGTGTAGATTTCACTGGCGGCGTTCCTCGCTCCTCCCCCACCCTTCTCTTTCTCTTTTGTGTTTCGGAATCGATCTCTACGCGGTTGAAAATAGTTTCAGAGAAACGCAGAGCACGTGGAACTCGAATCGCGCATTGCCGCGCGTTTATTTACTGGCCGACGTCGCTGCTGTAGGGTAGAGTAGCGTACCGCTGCGTAGAAGTGCACGGACTGCACACCGGCGGAACGGAAGGAAGAGAGGTGGCAAAGAGGACGAACAGGGAAAGCGTACGCGATGTCTGGCGTCCTTTTGACGATGCTCGCCGGTGATTTAACGATGGAGAGCGATACGTGCGTAGCGGTTGCTTAGCCAGCAACGTAACGTGCTTCCTGCACGCCGATAATCAACAATGTTTCGTATCTTCGACGTCAGCGGCGCTTAGGTCAGGTTAGATTTCGTTGAAAATGGTTAGGTCAAGCTCGACCTCTTTCAACCACTGCCTCGTCGAATTCGCGTCGTTGCTCTTCGTTTCAAGACTTTTGCCACGGATCCAAGAATCCTCGATATTTCAGTCGTCGAAATATCGCGATACAGTTCCACCGCCCTCGCTGTCCTTTATACTGCCCTTTTCCCGAAACATTCTACAAATAAAAAAAAAAAATGTTGCTTTTCCCTTTTCTTTCCTTCAAATAGAATTATTTGCAGATATGTTATTCGCAAACATATGACCTCTGGCATAATCGCAATATATGCGTTTATTCAAAGAGGAGGGAGCAAATAGTACTGCATTAATATTTCAGTAATCGTGTTATGACTCACAACTGCGGGGAAAGCAGAGTTTCCTGACGTATGACGCTTTCTAAGAACGTTCGAAATATCAAGAAATCTCGATTAAACAATGAGGCAACGCTTGCAATGGTAAAAAATTTAACGCGTATCCTAGTTAATTTATGCTCGCATAAATGCGCATGTCAATTGTTAGAGCGATAAATCGAGAGAGATCTGATACAAAGAACCGGAACCGGATGTGGTAACATATCAAGTACAACTAATTCTCAGACTGCGGTAACAAAATGAAACACGCGTAAATTCTTTGATGTACAGATCATCGTTCTACTTTCGAACGCAGTTGACACATGCTTACGCATATCTATGCTAGAAATAAATGATAACCTTGAGATTTTATATTATCCGCGAACAATACTTGTGCTGCTGCTCGGAGTACAATGCTTCTTCGTTCGTTCGAAATACATGTTCCAATGTTTATCAATTGAAACATCTGTACATCACAAAACATTTACACCAGTTAAACGCTTCACGATTTCGTTTATTTGCTTTTTCACCTCGAACGCAAAAATACGAACATCCGTTCTATATTCGCGACTCAAAAGGCTTCAGTTTACGCGCACGCAACCACGCGAAGTAATTTCCTCCCCCCTCCACACCATTTGTTCTGTCAAAGTCAAATTTAGATTTGCCCAAACGTAAGATCACAACAAGAACTTTCGTACGTCTCTCTGTTGTGAATAACACTCGAAAACATTCGTATTTCAAAACATTCCTACTGAATGAAACAAAGATGTAACCTGACTGTTTCCAAGTTAAACCTAACCTAACAAATTCGGAAAGCGTAACAGGAATGCCAGTCAGTCATGTTCCGTCGAAATGACACTGAATTCTTTGAGTTTGCGCATCACGAAGGTGTGCACGATATGTATCCTCAAATAAACTTATCATAGAATCGTGACGTCTCGTACTCTAGGCGTAAAAAATATGCGGGCAATGTGCGATAGTAATGATCAGCGACATCTGCGGAAGACAACTTCGTGCAACTGACTAAATAATCGAGATAACCGTTTCACCGAAAATAATGATATGGAACTGTGATTCATTCGAACATATCGACCCGAATCTTAAAAACATAAGTAATTCAACGCAATATAATATCGGCCACGATATTCTTATCTCCTCTTATCTCCTCTTGATACATTTACGTTAGAAAAAATACAAAGTCATTGTACTCCTTGTGATGATAAAAAATTTCAGCAGAATACAAAGAATGTACATTACCGTTTGATCATCTGTCGAGTACGATGCGAGAACAGGAAAAATCAATGTTCACCGGTATTTTCGTCGAGTTTTTTTGTCGGCAACGGGACAACCCAATCCGAAGAATATCCTTCTGCGACTTCTGATACACTTTCCAACAAGAAACACTACGCATTTGTGCGCAGAGACATCGCATTATCACTTATCATAGCAATTTTCTCGTTAGAAATACGACCCGGTTCCTGACGACGCGCCTAGCAGACGACATTTTGCTTTTGACGAACATATCCGAAATTCGACGATTGCCTCCGAACATTGGCGACGCAACTGAATCGGCAGCTATCCCGACTCGCAACGCCGCTTGGTGGCCGCACCACCACCCTATGCTACGCACGTCGCCCCCAAACAGAGCTTTTCCTTATTATATCAATACGAATTACCTCCCTACCTACTATTTACCCTCCTCTCCTCGCATTTCTTCATTTTCAACGTGCGTGCCTCCTTTTTCTTTCAAAATGTACATTTCTGAACATACCTAATGCTCGAACTGTAGGAAGTCCGTTTTCTTTCACCGAACATTGAAACGGAATAATGCGGGAAAACAGGAAGGCCAGGAAGGAATATGAATTTCAAAATGTATCTTTCAGCAGTCTGCAGGATCAAAAAGTAATTGATGCTTTGAATGTTGATGCAATGGTGACCTTTTGAAATATCATTGTATTGTCGAGGTTTAGGCTTATTATTAAATTCTATAAAGGAACTTAAGGCTAAACCAGGTATGTTTTACACATGAATGAATGGAACGCATCTGACATCATACCTATAACGGATGACATCAACTTTTCGCCGTGAGGTTAGTAGGGTCTCCACTGCCATCGGCCGTTCATACAGTGGCGGACAGTAGCCTTCACAGCCACTTGCTTCACTTGATGTCACTGCTAAATAAAGCGACTGACACGGTCGGTAAATACGGGGACGGTGTCTCGAGTAGCACCTATTCCATAATTAGATGCTTATTACGAGATTCAGTTGAAAATCAGTCTCAAAGTCCAATCTATTATAGATGATCTTATCATAAGTTTTATGAACTTGTTTCAAAGATCATGTTTTCTTCGTCGCAATATTATTCTTGTTTAGATTTATCGTCGTTCACTGACTGAGATATCCGCTCTGTCGAATTGTTTTGACTAGAATGTTTCTCTCTTTGAAGCTTCTCGATAACGTCTTCCTTTTGTTTAATCATATCATTTAAAGATTTTATTTTACTTTGATAATCATGCTTCATTCGACGCACATGGAGCTCTTGTAATCTTATGCGTTTTTCTACAGAGTCTACCTGATGTTTTGTACCGTTCCTGACAATCTGAAATCATAAAATATTTTTGCTTTTCTCTATCATTCTATCGGTATTGTTCATATTTAATAAATACCTCTAACTGATTTTTTAAACCTTCCACTCGACTGGTAATACTTTTTCCAAGACGATCCATATTTGCATTTTTTTTTTCCGTTTCACGTAAGAGACTGAGTAATTTTTCTCTCTCTGCGACAATTCTTTCATACTCTGAAAATAATTCCTCGCAATAAGCAGTCACTTTACTTAATTGCTCCTTCAAAGAGTTACGCGAGACACGAGTCGAATAAACAACGGTTTGCATATGTTCAATTTTGCGCTGTGCACGTCTGAAAAAAATCTACGTTTATATTGTTTGCGAATATAATAAAAAATTGTATATAAAAAAAAAACATAAATTGTTTACTTTAGGCTTTTGTCCAGATTTTCAGCAAGATCCTTTAAATGATTCCTTTCGGCTAGGACCATTATAAGCTGTTTTTCGTTTTCAGGTTGATTCTCTTGTATACGTTTTATGTGATTACAAAGATTTTGTTTTTCATTCTCATATTGATACTTTAATTCATCTAACAGTGTCTTACACTCTTCAATGGCAATAGCATGAACAGTAGCAGGTACTGTTTGTTCTTCTTTAGTTTTCATTTTGTCAAACTCTTTGCTTAGAATTTCGTATTTGCCTCGAAGATTACTTAGCTCTGACGCAGTGCTTATATGCTCCTTTTTTAATACTTCATTATGTTTTAAGATTAATTCCATTTTTAATTCGTAAGATGAACGAATGTCGCTGACTTCCCTTCGTCGATCCACAATTTCTTTCTTAAGAGTATCGTTCTGTTTTTTCAACGACGTGGTATTTTCTATCAGTGTTTTAATTTCCTTTGCATACCTGTCACACTGTATATTTTTCATTTAACAAACGAACTTACTTTTATCATATTTATTTACATATCTATGATTATTTACCTCTGATTTTAATTCTTCTACTTCTTTGTGCATAATCTCATTTTCTGTAAGAATTTCCTTACATCTATTACTAAAATCAGCCATCTCCTGTTCATACATCTGTACAAGTTCTCGTTTTTCTGATAGATTTTCTTGATAGGCGTTCAAAAGCGGACCCAATGCATGAAAATTTACAGTTCCCCAAATCTTTGGATCGTGTATTTCTTCGTTGCTTTCTACACGAACAGAAACATTATCATGTTTCTGGTCCCTTACTTTATCTTGATACCTCTCCAACTCTGTATTCAATTGATAAACGATACTCTTTAAAAGAGTTATGTCCTGATTCGATTGAATCTTCTCTGTTTCGAGTCTTTGATTCTGCTTTGCCAAATTAACTTTAGTTTCTTCTAATTCTTGAACCATTTGAATCACTGCTTCATAGTGCGAACACACTCTCTTAAACTCTAATTCTTTATGTTCCAATACATTGCTTAATTTTTGACATTCCTCTTGAACAGATTTATAACGTTTTTCTAATTTATGATACTCGTTAGCTATTCTCAGTGTATCCTTTGATACACTTTTCTCTCTTACTCTTGACGAATTAATACCTGGAACAATAAAAATAAAATTTTTATTGTCATTTATCCGTGACAAAAATTATCTCACTGTTTAATGTATATTAATACCTGAGTCAGCATCACCTTCATCCAATGCTTGCTTTTGGGGATCAATTCTTTCGCTTAATTTCTTACTTCTTTCACGTTCACATCTTTTATCTCTACTTCTCAAAGATATTTCGTCCTCACGATCATTCATACCATTATCAATTGGGTAATCTGATGGATATTTGTGTACATTATGAGCTTTGAGTGTATGTTTTGTTCTTGATATGTGTCTACGACGATAAGTTGGTATACAAGTTTCTTGATTACTCCTCATACCTGCGCTTGTTCTTTTACAACTGTGCTGTAATATAATTAAAAAGTACGAGGTTAGGATTATATGGTAGTTTTGTAATATTTATTTTAACTTAATAAAAGCAATTACCTTCTTCTTTTCTTGTTCAATACTCCTATCATGACTGGCCATCAGTGCTTTTATTTACAATTTAAAACCAACATCGGATTACGAACATATTCGGGTCAAGATCGCTCGAAATGCTTAAAAACACAACAGAATTGATTAACTTCACGTGATAAAATCATCACCTGTTTAACCAAGCAAAATATGCGCCCATGTTTCTCTCGTAAACACGTGAATACTTTTATACATTTCTACGTTTGTATTTTCCGTTTATTGCCATAGCAACTACTTGCTGTACTGAACATAGTCACTAGATGGTGCTTAAATCACTGTTCTCTACTCGTGATTTATTCATTTATCTGTTTATCTGCCGAGGTAATTTAAAAGATTAAAAGTAGATTAAATTCAACATTCTTCTTAGTTACTAAGTTTTAAAACGTCTTCGAACAAGCTTTTGCAATTGAACGTACCTACAGCCTACGTGCAATCAGGTTTTAGTATCTGTATTAAGAAACAAACAACTTGTTTTTCAAAACATAAAAAACCACTCAATTTCTTGTGTACAGCAACCATAATTCATGCATTTATTATTAGTTTAGAAATATGTATTATTATCCATGTTTTGTTTTCATTGCAATAGTTAATACATAATAACTGTCCTCGACTGTTTGACGTTATATCTGTATCTCTACATTATTTAAAATCATAGGTATACAAGGAAAATGCTTTTCCGTGAAATAATTTTTAATATTGTGAATTATCTATCAGTGACTTTAAGTAAATAAACATTGTATTTTTTACAAGCACTTTGTACTATACTCTACTCCATATCATTCATTATGTACCGAATGTTATTATCTTTCATAATGTTATATGATAGCCGTTTTTAAAAAATTAAATATTTACGTAATAATTCTGAAAGAGTACTGAAAATCGTATTATAATATCAGTAAATACTACGAGGTATTAAGAAATGAAAATTTAATCTTCATATCAAATTGTTGACATTGTAAGTAAATTCCAATTAATCCGAAGATTCGTGTATCTCGGACATCTCATTGAAAAATTTAACATAGTCACAAATAATAATTCCAATTGTGGCGATCGTATTAGTCGATTAGCGAGAAAATGTGATATGCGCGTAAAAATAATGTACGCATACCTTGAAAATGAGCGCGAAATTTATTTCTTTAACAGCCTTTGCGAAAGCATCAGGTGGTTATAAATCTACTTTTATTTTCGAGGTTACAACTACCTCTGATAAGACAACGTGAGATAATAACCGCGAAATTACCGCCTTTGCTTTGACTCGTCCTTTCGATGCGAATAAAAGCATCGAAATGCACGCGTATGCAGCCATACGGTGGCGGTTGTTCTTCCAAAAATTTTGCGCTTGTAACGTGACGACTAAGACGTGCCGGACAAAATTGTTCGTTAAAACATGACTTCTATAGACCGTATCACCGCGATCGATGGTATCATAGCTAAAGGTATACGCAATCAGTTTCGATATTTGATAAAAAAAATTTGTCGAAAAATTTGTCAAGCCTATCAACTCTTCGTGGTATCGAGAACACGTATCTTCTGACCATACCTGAGATTAATAGATCGTTGATTAAATCAATATTACATTTTATTATGTATATCCTTATGCGATATTTCGTATGCGTACGTTAAAATGGAATTCACGTTTAATTCCGTGATATATTTTTTTCGTCATAAACGTGCCAAAAAAGAAATCGAAAATCCTTCATTTAAGGATTGTTCTAAACAGAAATTTTTGTGTTACAGTGGCGTTATTATTAGTCTGTTGGCTTGTATCTCTGATTAAACCAGCTGCTTCGAGGAATCCATGCAGTTATAACCAGTATCTGCTTCCTGACGAAACGTATTACATTTACAGTCCCAATTATCCAAATTCGTATCAAGGATCACAGTTATGCACGTGGGTTGTGGAGACTGACTATCGGGTTAACTTAACCTGTAATACATTTCATTTACCATGGGTAAGACCAGTGTTCCCGTAACAAAGTCGAACGCTAAATAACGTGTGATTTGTCGCAGAGTGAAAACTGTGCCCAAGACGGATTGTCCATTCAGACCAACTCTTCCAATGTACAACATCGGTACTGTGGTGATGGAACGTTTAATTTAGAGTCGGACTCGAACTCGATGGTATTAACATTGACCGCACCATTCTGGTCGAGGGGTGGTAATTTTCTTTGCGAAGCACGAGCAATAAAGAGACCATTGGACAATACAGACTGTAAATGTGGATGGAAGAATCCTGTGTGTACTTATTTTGGACAAATTCGTTGACGTTTCATACGCAGATCGGAGAGAACAGCGAGTAAATGAGATCTCTTCTTGTCTGCCCTTAGAGTAGGATCGTTGGTGGCAATGTTACGGGAGTGAACGAATACCCAATGATGGCCGGTGTCGTGGACATTGTGCTTCAGATGATATTTTGTGGCAGTACTATAATAAGCAATAGATTCGTCTTAACAGCGGGACATTGCGTGGAAAGAAGAGACGTGAATGAACTGGGTGTCGTAGTCGGCGAGCACGACGTCGACACGGGTAAGCACCATTTGAAAGTGTCGATATTTCGTGTGTTACTTTTCGATTACAGTAATCGTAAAATCTAGCGTCGGAGACAAATGCCACCAGGTTTCATCGGGCGGCCGAAATTATTTTCCATCCTAATTACGTGACGGGTGGTCGTCTAAACGACTTGGCCCTCTTAAAAACATCAACCGAAATAGTGTATAATCTCGAAGTAGGGCCAGCTTGCCTACCTTTCCAACACTCACCGGATACTTTTGGCGGCAATTTTGTCAGTCTATTAGGTTGGTGATTACGAACTTACTTGATGTAGCTTCTTCTTTACGGTAACATTCGTTATAAAACTAGGTTGGGGATCGACGGATTTCAGCGAGGCACCGTCTAACGTTCTGCTAAAAACTACCGTAAGTGTGATTACCAACCTGCAGTGTTCTCAATCTTACAAGCGCGTAACACCAGAACAGATTTGTACCTATGCTAAGGGAAAGGATTCATGTCAGGTAAGACTCTCTAAATACTCGAGAGAAATCGCGTCGATCGATCGGTTAAGTAACTGTTCTACAAATGTAGCGATATTGAAAAGCATGTTTGATCAACAGATGGACAGTGGCGGGCCAGTTCTATGGCAGAATCCTACAACAGAGAATATTGTATTGATAGGGGTCATCAGCGCAGGTAATGGTTGCGGAGTGGATGCCGGTTTAAATACCAGAGTTGGTGCCTACATAGAGTGGATTATTTCGGCGACAAGTATGACTTTACGATATTCGATGCAAACTGTAAATTGTGAAAACTAGATTCACTCAAATTGCGCGATTTAATTGTTTCAGACGCTTCCTATTGCATCATCGAGTGAATAAAACGAGGCTCATCGTCTTGACTTGATCCGACATAATATCGATAGCGGGGCTGATCGTTCTATTAATTTCGCTGATTATGCAACTTCCATTCTTGTTCAGCGAACTCCCAGGTTTTTCTGTACACATTTCGATAATGTGCACGCGTATCTTTTTACGTTACATAAATCACGCAATCATCACAGAAATACTTTTATCGGTCAGGATTCGCCAATCTATTGCGTCGGATTTAGAGACAACGAAAGCTTTCTCCTACAAGTTATGTTTAATGTAAGTAAATGTTTGAAAATATATGTATATACGCTGTTAAATCTACGTACTTCAACTAACCCTTCAATTCATCCCCTCGAACTCGTCTTTTCCACGTCTGTTTCTCACCTTGCCTTCAGCTACCTACGCGAGTATTATTTAATATTTACGTAAGAACGTTCGAACAGCGACGTTTGCCTCTTAAAACGCCTGAATCGATCGTAAAACCTATTCTATTCATACGAAACTTATTTTTATCGAAGCGAACGGAATTGTCAGATCCATCCAAACGAGATTTCGTAGGAACACGCTTGTTAAACGAAGTCGATCGCAACACTAGAAGACGTAAAATACAAGTAAATAAAGCCTACGACCACAAAAGCCGCACGGCATTTCCGATCACATGCAGGTTTGAAATCGTAAGCAGAATTGTTCCGTCGACTTGCTCAACTCCAGTAAAATTTTCGCATTCGACGATTCTGCAACCTTGGAAACCGTCGTTTGCGCAATATTAAATCTTCGTAGACAATAATGAACGTGGCCGCGAAGGAAAAATTATGCATCCAGGACCCTTTTGCAAGTATTACCGCATCGTCCTTTGGAAGCCGCGTTACGCTGCACGAACACGACTTGAACTTAATTGCGCGTAAACAATGTCTCTTTATTAATAAGTTCGTGAATGAGGATGTGACGCGAGACACTTTACGGCAGGGAATGCCCGGTAGCTAAACAGTTACGTCGTACAGAAGCAAGTAAAATGGCTTCTGTTTACTTGCGAGGGGGAAGAAAAAGTACCAAACGAATGGTGTGCGACAGAAGACAATGAAATTGATTTAAAATGTATACTTGGCGAGAAATCGTTTTAAACATCGCTCGTTTGCCAGGGTTTCTCGGTTCACTATAAATAGATGACAAGAAAGGGGGAATTAATTTGATAAACCGAACAGTAATTCGTGTCGCAATTGGATACGATTGTGCGCAAAATCAATCGTATCATAAATATGTAGACGCACGTTTCGTTCGCGGGAGATATTTATTAAACAAATTGATTTCTTCGTCGTGCTTCGGCATGATGTGCCCTTGACACGATTAGTCAGTTCATGATAGATCTCATAAACTGATACCCTCGTCTTTGCGCGAGGCCTGCTGCGGCTCATGAAAATTCTGTGTCATATCCCGCGGTTCGGAACATCTGTTTACAATTTGTATTTCGTCGACGAATAACACGGGAAGCGAAAGAGAATGTTTCCTGCAGTAGAATCGCCCGATATCAGTCAGACAAGGAGGCTAGAAACAGTTTCCGATCAGACTCGTATACCTACATCTCGTGCGATAGTACGAAGAAAATAAGTGAAACGAACTGGCACACCGTCCGTTACGATCAAATTCTATTCACTTTCGTCACGATTTACGTTGTGAATCCGTCGTCCGTCGTGCGAGCACCTGACCTTAGTTAACGATCAGGAAGAACCTCGAGGGAGCTAGGTCCCGAGGGTCGAAGGTCAGTAAAAGCGTAGACCACCGCCGTGGCTGGTCGATTAGAATCGGAAATACGTCCGTCGTAACTAGGGGAAAGAAGTAAGGCGAATGCTATTCGTAGAGACGCGTGAGGATAGTTGCGATCGGGGGCCAATCGAGGCGAACGAAAATGGCGGGGATTGGCTACGTCGAAGATCGATGTGCGGCGAGGTGCTCGCGCGGGCGCGTGCGACTTTGGCTCTCCCCCACGAGGCAGAGCACCGTAACGTTGACCAAAAACACAGAGGACAAGGAAAAGGGGTGCGCTGCGTCGTCCTCTCTCGTCGATTAACAGACGGATAGATCAACGCGAACTGGTTTCTCCCCTCTACCGTGATCCTGTACCGATTTTTCTGCTGTAGGGAAGTCGGCCAGTAGAAACTCGGCCGTTCTCGAAACACGTCGAACGGCATTGTCCGTGAGCGAAACGCAGAGGGTCGACAGTTGGGAGTCTGTAGACCGTATATGCGCCATATGTGCATAATTACCACGGCCAATCGGGGATTGAAAGCGGTGCAAAGCTTTGTCGTAGCGCCGAAGCTCCAGGGTCTGCTTCGTCCCGTTGGTTCCCTAGCGTGCGTGCGTAAGCGCGCGCGCACACAGCCGCGCAACGGTGGTTCAGTTGGATATTGACGTTCGTATGCACGGGGCGCGTTGCTAGAGTCTCTTCAGCTACAGCAGCTCGACGATCGAGAAGAAACGAAGAGAATTCGCGCGCTATTCGGGGCTACCAGTCGCCCGACGAATCCCATACAACGAGAGAAATACCGGAAGCCGTACCGTGGCTTCGACAGCGAAAGCAAGGAAAGAAAAGATAGACAAATAAAGAGGAAAGAGAGAGGACGAAAGGCGAACCCGATCGGCCCAGCGGCCGGAAAAAAATAGCCGAGTTCCAGCGAGGAGGGAGGCCACGGGACCGAGATACATGGCTCCGAAAGTTATTCCTTCTTTCTGCCGTCCACGCGTCTCCTGTCCACGTTCGTGCGAGCACCACCACCGGTTCTATCAGCGGACCGTAGGATCGAAATAATTCGGAACGAATTCTACGAGCTTTGCGGTGAAAAGAAGCGCGTACGAGTAGTGGCCTGTCGCGCGTCGGTGTATCGCACATACGTCCCCTCTATTGCATCTTGAACCATATACGTACACTCGAGAGCACAAGGACGATCGTGACAACGTGAGGGAGAGAAAGAGAGCGTGCACGAGAGGAAAGCGAAGCATCGTCGCGATGCAAACGATGCAACCGATTTAGTAGATCAACGTTAATATTTTTGCTACGGTTCGGGGACTCTGTTCGCTTCTCGCGAAGCTTATGTCACACACAATCGGGAAGAACCTCAGCATCCACGGAAGACGAAAGAGGAGAAAACTGCGAGAGCAACGGCGTCACGCTGTGAAAGGGGATAGGACGGAAGATCGGGGACATGTTCCAGGACAGTAATCGTGCCAGCAACGTGAAACGTGAGCTTCCCTCGATTCCTTCGAGTCGTTAAAGTGATTCTCCTGTGCCTGGACCGCGGTCGCGATCTCTCACGATCTCGATGCTCCGCTTTCGCACGAACAGCAAACTAATGTTCACTGTTCTACGAACGGAAGCCCTTTCGACGGTCGCCGTACGCCAATCCATCTTCGATCACCCCCGAGTACCCCTTCTCTCTTCTGGTTCGCAACGCGATTCTCAATCGCCGCGTTTCTCTCGCCTCATCGGCTCGTGCTAACTGACTCACCATCGTAGGAAAATACGGATCTGAACGTGAACTAAACAGCTTGGAAATTGGAGGAAATATTACGTCCTACGTACGACGATTCTCTCCCGCGTACAGAGAACCCACGCCGTATCGATTACACTCACCGCTCGAGTCGGATATTCGAATCGTTGATTTCGCAGCCTTGCCACCGTGATGCGTCTAATTCTCGTGCAATTCTGTTGATTCTGTTGATTCTGTTTGAATAATCGGCGCATTCTTCCTTTGTACTCGTTAACGACCACGCTTCGTGCGACGAGCTTTATTTTCCGCGCGACGTTAGCACAGCATTTTAACCGATCGATGCTGAAGAACAACAAGACCTTTCACGACGTAAAGCAGAGTAAGGTGAAAAGGGAGAAAAAGAACACAATATTCCGCGTGTCTCTCCCTTCTGCCGTTCGCAGAAAAGAGCGTGCGTCCCCGTGGATGCTGTTTCGACGTACACCCGCGTTCTTCGTACCAGGCATGCCTTCCGCGATACCCTAAGGAATTTTTTCTACTCAGAGAGAAAAGTAACTATTCGAGATAAAGTAAAAAAAAAAAAAGGAGAAAAGAGATATTCTTGTAGTTAAAGAGAAAAAGAAAAAAAAAAGTAACGATTAAGATCCTTGTTGGGCCTTCTGTTGAACTGCCGTCGCCGTTCTCATCCTCGTCTTCGTCGTCGGCGTCGTTGACACCGTCATCAACGTCTTCGTCGTCGTCATTGTTGTTATTGTTACATCATATTGTTGCCCTCGTCGCTGCCATTGCCTCTTCTCCGCCTCTCCTCTTGTCAAAGGTGAATTTCCGAAAGTACGCCGTCACACTTTTGGCACGCCGACTTGATTCGTCCAACCGGTGCTGGACTATTCGGTCATTTTTCGAAGAAAACCGAAAGGCGAAAGAAGGAAGCGAGACACGCGGTACGCGTTACCGAATACAAACGATAAGAACGAACGTTCGAAAGAAACGAGTGGAAAGAGTCGACGGTTGCTGGGGCTATTTGTCATTCGAAACAAGGGACTCTGAAACAAAGAATGGTAGTCAAGAACGAGAATACGAGAAATGGGCATGAGCTGGCTCCGTTGAACGAGGAACGTCAAGCAGGCCAGAACGTGACAATCGTGGTGACCGGAAATCAAAATGCTGCCGCCGGCAGTCAAGAAACCAAAGAAGAAAACAGAGCGGAATGGAGCGGCAAAATGCAGTTTTTCCTCAGTATTATCGGTTACAGCGTGGGACTCGGAAATATCTGGAGATTCCCTTATCTGTGCCAACAGAACGGAGGTGGTAAGTAACGTCCGTGAACTCTATCGTGCTTTTTTCCGAAGAAATACCAAGAAAATTACACCTGTAGTCGAGAAAGAGGCTGACCTCAAACCGAAAAGCCTCAAACTTGAACTATGAGTCGTTCTCCGTTCTCCTTGAAAACGTAGTCTAAAACGGAGGTTGATCTAAACCCACAACCGATACGTACGCAAAACGGCACGTTATACGCTATTTTCAGTCACACCGTTCGACCAACCCCTCCCTCCACTCTCCACCGTGTGCCTAACCGCTTAAAAATATATATACGTTCGAAGTGTCTCACGGATCTTCGAAATACCACCGAGGTCGCCGCGGGGAGTCAAACGGAGAAGCGAATACCTTATCCAATTCTCCTATCATCGACTCGCGTTCCGTTCGGGCCGTCTAGGAAGCAGAGCGTCACCCGGGCGTACGATAAAATCCTATCAAATTTGCCCTTGAACCCACCGCTTCCATCTTTCTATCCACGACCTATACCTCAGTCAGACGTAACTCGATTACATTCCAATCCGAACGGAACGAAAATACACGTTACCGCGGGGATAGATAGCGCCGGTCTAGCTAGGGGTGGGTGGGGTGCGCGAGCCAGGCCAGGCGGGTGAAACAACGAATGAAATGACGACGGTACGCGTTACGTCACAGCGTCGTGTTCTACGTTAAATTTCACGCCCCCACGAATTTCGTCGCGGAAATTTCCACCGGGTCTTGCGAACGTCGACCATCGAAGAGGAAGATGGAGAGGAGGGAGGAGTAGAGAAAGAAACTTCTACTGCGCAGAACGAGCGGGGGTTCCTTTGGCTGGTTTAGCGTCGGTCGTGTTAACGATTCGCGGGAACACATACACGCCACTGCACCGAATTCGAGCCAGGATCTCCTCGGCTTTCAATGGAAATTTCCTCGTGCCGCGACACGACACCGATGTCGAGGCCGCTATTACAGAACGACGCCGGCGTCCGACGCGCGTCGATCGATTTTTACCATTCTATCGGCAGACACGTAACAATTTCGCATCCGCAACGGGTTTACGAACCGTCTAACGTCCCCTTTTGCTGCTCGCTGAACAATTGATTCTTCTCCTAGATAAAAACAACTTTTTCCGACGGAGGGGGTGAAAGACACGTTTTGTAGAAGTAGATACTTTTTGAATGCTAATCGAGTGGCGTGGAGAAGTGAAAAGGAACAGCTATTGGGGACACGGCATAAGTAGAAGCAGGAAGTTTAGTCAGACGAATCGAGTAGAGGTCTTCCAGAGCAGTGATGAGCAACCATTTTTTTCCGCTACTGCCGATACCATCGTTACCACCGCGATACCTATACCGAAATCGTACGATATCTTCAATAATGATCTCACAAATTACCATATGGCGCCGCGTCTAATAATATTTAACGCGAGCCACTTGAAGTCGGTCGCAAAAACAATTTCTACGGGCCGTATGCAGTTTTCAAGCCGCAGGTTGCCCATCACTGTTCCAGAGAATCGCGTGCTGCATACTTAAACAAAGCAGCCTTTTACGTCGAGAATGCGTGTAATCGCGGTAGCACCGCGTCGAACGTGACTGATTGATCAATAATATGCACACGTAACTTCGATTGGAACGGTGTAAAAAACAAAAAAAAGAGGAGGAGGAGGGAAAAAATGAAGAAAAAAAAAGAACGCAAAGAATTCTCGGACAAGGTCGAACGTGTACCAACGTGTACGTACGTACGTACGTGTCACCGGATCAATACCGGACCAGACACTCCGGCTGCTGCTGTCTCAAACTAGACTGTACCGTGAAAAAAAGGGGAACGGAGAATATTCTCTAAGCAAGGGAACACGGTAACCCTGCCAAATGGGAGAGATTAAAAAAGAACGGTTACGGCATTCATTCGGTAATAAGGGGTCAGATGAACAAGGGAGGCGGCGGGGTAGGAGGGAGGTCTCTAACGAACGAGATTATTTTACCAGGTAAAAGAGTAGGAAGAATACAGATCTCGCCGTAGGCAATAACAGAGGAAACTGGACAGGGTAAAGAAAGACATGTTATGGACGGAACGGTTTTCAGGTGCCTTTCTCATCCCCTTTTTCGTGATGCTAATCCTAGAGGGTGTACCCCTCTTTTTAATCGAGCTGGGTCTCGGTCAACGAATGCGACAGGGCGCCCTTGGCGTATGGAACACGATACATCCATGGCTAGGCGGTATAGGGATAGCATCGTGCATCGTCACCTTCTTCGTAGCCCTTTATTACAACGTCATCATCACCTGGTGCTTCTTTTATCTGTTCAATTCGCTCGAGGTGAGTCCTTCTTCCGTTCTCCAAACGGCCGATCGGTCCTCGCGCTACTCGTTCTTCCGTCGTTCGAGAAACAATCCCGAAAGGAGAGCCTGATTACGGCGTTTAATTGATCGACGGAATACGCGTGAACCATAAACAGTACGCGGAACAGGACGGTTTTACGATCGCCTCACTAACGAATACGATTTATGTTTCATGCCGCGCTTGGTTAGGCCGTCACGGTTAACTTCGGCGTAAGTACTTATCGATTTCAATTTTCGTTTGCAAACGCTAGCGGCTGGCGGGAATGAAAATGGACGAAATGGCACGTGTCGCGCATGATGTAGCCTCTAACTGTAAACACTTTAGACGCTTCTCTGTACTTTCCGCTCGATCCCAATGGCGTTCTAGGTGCGCTACATTGAAATTGAACGATTTAACGCAGGAACCGCTGCCATGGGCGAAATGTCCGGAGGTTGATGGCAAGCCGGTCGAAGAATGCGTGAAGAGTTCGGAAACTGCCTATTTTTGGTACAGAACCACGTTGGACGCGGCACCGTCGATCGAGGACGGGCAGAGTCTCAAGTGGTGGATCGTCCTGTGTCTGCTGTTGAGTTGGATCGTTGTCTTCTTTATCGTGATGAAGGGGATACAATCATCGGGAAAGGTAAGGACACGTCGTGTGTTTCGATCGGTTTTTCTTTTTCCTCGCGCGTAGTCGTGCGCGGGCAGGCGTCGTTTACTCTACCTTCGAATCGTATCCCAGTCCATTTCCCTCTCCCGAGTAAATGCAAGAGTTAGATATACTGTGTCAACGACTTATGTTTTTGCTTGATTTAAAGGTGGTATATTTTACATCCATGTTCCCGTATTTGGTGCTTACTATCTTTTTTATTCGTGGAATAACGTTAAAAGGTGCCAGCGCTGGATTAGCCCACATGTACACGCCAAAGGTAATTGATCTCACACGATCCTTGCACGATACGTCTACCCTCTATGCGCGAGGAGATTTTTCTAATCAATATTCCTCGTCGTTGACAGATCGAGAAACTGTTAGAGCCGATGGTCTGGCTCGACGCAGCGACGCAGGTTTTTTACAGTTTCGGACTAGCTTTCGGCTCCTTGATCGCGTTCGGTTCTTACAACACCCCGGACAACAACTGCGTCCGAGACGTGATCCTGGTTAGCGGTTGTAACGCCTTCACCGCTATATACGCGAGCGTCGTCATATTCGCCATTCTAGGCTTCAAGGCGATGACGAACGTCGATAAGTGCCTCGCGAGGTAATCGGACGCTGCATCTCGTTAAAAATTCCGCTCAAATGGAGCAGAGAAACGAATCTTATACTTGACCATTGTCCCTGTTCCAGTAACAAAGACTTACTTTTTCAAAATGGACTTATAACTCACGAGAACATCACCATGGACGAATACGAGAATGTTGTAAATACGTTAAACGCATCCGCGTTGAATTTCACACTCGGAACGTGCAGTCTCAGCGATCAGTTGAACAACGTAAGCATTGGACACCTTTTGTACCTTATCTATATCTTTCCATGAGGTCATTCGTATTTTTTCTTCCTCCTTTTATCGTTCGAACGAACAAATGAACCGTTCAGGCCGCCGAAGGGACAGGACTGGCTTTCATAGTTTTCACGCAGGCGATAGTCGAGTTGCCCGGCGCCCCGTTCTGGTCCTGCATCTTCTTCCTCATGCTCCTGGCACTCGGTCTGGGTTCTCAGATCGGTATACTAGAGGGCATGCTGTGCGTCATATTTGACATAGACTTGTTCAAAAGAATAAAGAAGCAATACATAACAGGTAATCGTTATCTCCCCCTCGCGTTGCGATAGCTTCGCAACTCGAACAGCGTTCAACCGTCATTTTCTTTTTTCAGGGGTGGTTTGTACGGTTTGCTTCTTCGTTGGCTTAATATTCTGCACCGGCGCCGGAGAATATTGGCTAAAAATGTTCGACAGTTTCGCCGGTACCATCGGTCTCGTGATGGTCGCGCTCATGGAAATGATTTCCGTCATCTTCATCTACGGTCACGAAAAGTACGCTGGAACTTTGTTCGCTTAATGGAACGTTTACGATTCGATCGATTAGAACGTGTTGATTGCTTTCCAGGTTCACGAAAGACATCGAAGAAATGACAGGATACAGACCGGGGCCGTACTGGCAATTCACCTGGCGATTCCTTGCGCCCATAATCATGGTCTGCATCCTCGTGTCCAGTGTAGCATCCATGTTCATTAAAAAGCCCCAGTATTCCGCGTGGGACGCGTCACGGGTAAGGATGTGCTCTCGTGACCCACATTTCGTTGGACAAATTTTTAATCCGCCATTGACATCGACGTTTTCTTCTTTGTTCCGTTCCTTTCAGGGTATAGCTGTACCGTCCGCATACCCTAGCTGGGTGCTGGCCATCGCGGCGGTCATCATCTTCGCGGGCATCGCGCCAATACCGATCGTATTCCTTTTGAGACGGTTCCAATGCGTCAAACTGGACGTTGACATTCACCAAGGCAGTATACGACGTATCGATACCACGGTCTCCACCAAAGAGATGATGGGAGACGTCGATGTGAGTAAAACCGAGACGATCACGATTCCTCTCATTTCATCGACATCGATCGGGTCCTCTTCATTCTTCGTAATTCTGTTCACAAAACTGTACAACTCGACACACGCATTATTGCATCTGTGTGCTTCTCTCTATACGACCTTTCTTAAATTAAAATATACTATCTCGTCATTTTTAATTCCCTGTGTGTGCGTACCGAAGAAAACTTTCGAATTTCACGTGTTTCGTGCAGATTTGAGCAAAGTTGTAGCGCTCTATACGTTTTCTAAGGCTCCGGAAATAATCAAATTTGTTTTCATTAATCGAAGCATTGGTTAAAACGATTAAGGAAGGCAGTATATGTTTGTAGCTTGTTGTGCATTCACCAAAGAAAATCGTACGTTCGTAATGTAAGCCCGACAAACCGGTCGATCCAACCACGCTCATCCTACGCCAGAAAAATCGTCTCACCTTTTGCATTCGCAATCTGTATCTCGGTAATTCACCAATCTCGCTCTAATCATCACGATCGTAACAAACTGTTAAAGTAAAACCCACGAAGCACGTTCATATGCTTGTTTAGACGACGTAGAGACGTAGTCATCATGATAGAGGGCGACTTAATTGGCGCACCAAGAGACGGGCTCGCGATTAGCGTCGCGGACACCGGTCATGGGAGCGAGGGACTTTTACTCAAGGTGCGTCGATTAAGCCTAAACGAGCATTAAGATTTACGTTGGACATACCTGCAGTTATAGGGAAGCGTCCGTTCCGTGTGCGGTAACGTCGATTAATCGCTTCTTCTATAGCTACCTTACACGTGAGTCAGTAGTATACTCTACCCGTTTATGGAATGCTCTCAGCTTTGTATTTACGCGCTTCGCACACTCTGTCGTTACTTCGAACGATTTCCGAACACAAAGAGAGGGGAAAAAACGAGGGAAACCGAAGGAAGTGGACCTTCTTCTCGGCTTGTATTAATTTCACTAATTAGCGAGCGACGCTGATAGCCAGTTCTTTAAATTACGTACGATCAAATCGGCATGCCACTTGCGGGAAAAAAAGAAAAGAACGCGTTTGAATTCGCGACGCAAAAAAGCTTTCTCTAGCCAAATGTTCCTCACTGGCACAGCACACTTTCACTGACAAAGAGTACGCGCTAGCTGGCCCACGTTTCGAACACGATCACGCATAGCTTTAGCTGCGACTGTTCGTCCACGACTTAATCGCAACTGAAGCGTTCGTTCACGACCAGTGACAACGGTGATTTCGATTTTTCAGTTGGACGAGTATCACGATCGCCTTGAAGATTTCCCTGAAGAAGACGAGGACGTGAACAGCGACGACGACAATAACAGCGCGCCGCCTATTACGAAGATCGTCCCCAACAAGCTTCAGGGTAAACCGTTCAAAATGGAGGTGATGGACTTTTAAGAGCGGGTTAGTCCGATGTTCCGCGTTTTTGCGAACAGAGACCGCGGGACGAAAGGGATAATCGAACAGTTCGCCCGTCTCGAATTAAGGTACCGGGACACGCGTGACACGGTACGAATTGCCGATCTTGAATCGAGAAAAAAGATAGAATCGGACGATCGGTGCTTTTCAATAAGCAATATTTACCTTCCGTCGAATTTCTGACACGTACGAAGCAAATAATAAAGTAAAGCGAGAGAGAGAGAGAGAGAGAGAGAGAGAGAGAGAGAGGAAAATACTCAACGTCACAGAATGCACCGTAAAGAGAGAGAAAAGGGAGAGACCGATTTTAATCGCAGCCGAAATCGTTCCGTTGCGCCTCTGCCCACTTTATCGATTCGTTTGCCCGACTTTACAGAGGTGCGCGTTGTTTTTAACGGCCTGAACGGCATCGTACGACAACCTAGTTTCCATTATTTGGTTAATTCGTTGAATTGTTCGTAAAAATCGGCACTGTACAGCAAACGGAAAACGAAAACTCAGAATTCCAATACGACGTACCTCTATATGTGATGTCGTTGTTAAAGTTAGGTATACCTACCGCGATGAAACGAGTCGCGCTGACATTAGCCACCCCCTTTCGCGTCCTTAGAGAAAAGAGTGCCGTCTGCTTTCACGAACGCGGTTTAAAGTACCATTTCGATCGACCCTCCAAATTATCCGCGACGATGCTTCGACGGGGGGTAACTCCGTGCCAGTGGAACGTTCCGACGAAGGCTCGTCCGGTTAGAAAGAAAACGTGCAGGTGGTCGTTTATAGTACGTGCAATCGATCATTCGTCTTTCCATTTTCGATCGTTCTCTAGACGGTGCCTACGTTCCTACTGCTTCCAAACCTCAGGGCTGAGAACAGAGAAAAAGAAACAAGATCAAAAAGAAGAGAAGTTGCAAAATGTCGATACCTAACTAGGAGTTGTACACCTACTCGCCTAAATAGCGCCGTGTACGAGTAGGTCGATAGTCTATAGACGGTATCTCTCCGCCGAGTTTCGTAATACTTCCGACTCGCTAGAAACCCGATTTACTTAAGGCAACGCGGTAGACCGCGAGTTTCCGCCGAACTTGGACGTCTCCGTGGCAGCAATGTCGAGATCGGGTCGAGGCATTTTCAGGTTCGTACTTAAAAAAAAGAAAAAGGGAGAAAGTAGAGAGACGAGACGGAATCGTGAAGCGGAGACTTCCTCGCGACGATTAGAGTCTTTGTCGAAGTTAGCTAACTTTTGAGTTGAACGAAGCCGTTTCTCGAGGGGAGACCTCGTTCGCGATGCACTCGCGTCTGTCCGGATTTATTTCTTCTAGTTACCCTTCGCACTACTTCGGATCGATTACGCGTTACCGAAAATGCGAACGTAAATGTATCCCGCGAGATGCAAAGGCGGATTACCTTTTCGTCGAGCGGTGTACGTTCGCTTGACTTGACAAGGTTAGTACCTGGCTCGAGAACATCGATGGCAATGCTGAACAACAGAAAAGAAAATACCGTAACGCTGTTTATCGCGTTGCGTCGGCGATGCTCGAAAATGCTATATTTTTAGCAGCGCGAATGCTCATCGTCAAATTCACCCACCCTCCCTCGATCGTTCGCCCCCGAACCGCGGAAAGACGCGTACCCTCCGTTCCCTCCGCTCTCTCTCTTATCCCCCATTCTTTTCTATTTCGTATTCTTCTCTTCTACCTTCGATTTCACATACCGGAGCATGACCGCTGCTGCGTTCGTAGACATTTAAATATAGATCGTACATAGGGTATATTGTATACACAAGTATCCAAGACGTTTAAATAAAAGCTTATTTATTGCCGAGTACACAGGAGGCCAAGGCGGTCTGTCTATTGATTTTTCCAGACACAAGCTCCCCGCGACTTCGGTGCCACTCGATATACCTCCGCCTTTTTCGTTTCAATGGCAGCGTGCCGGGCACAAGGCCTTACAAATCCCTTACAAATCCCGCCAGATAACGCACCGATGATACAAATCGTGTTCGTACGCAACTCCAATACTGGAAGATGTAAGCAGGAACTTATCAGGATAGGTAACGCGTATCGAAAATGATAATACCGCCCCACTATTCAGCCGATATCCGCGTATGCGTAATTTTAAAAGATTTGAAATGTTCTGTGATAAAACAGTCGGTCACCAAAAGTAGGCAATTCACGGACTTTGGCTCGTCGCTTATCCACCTTCCTACTGACTATTTACGACGTTTCACGTATCACGTATCACGTGGTCTACATTTTTACAAAACCTGTACGAATAACTTGATTACTCGGAGGAGCCGACAACCGATTGTTTCGATGGCGAAAGATCAGGATTCCGCTTCGGAGGCGCGTAAACGTACCGGGCAACTCCAATCCGAGAAAGAACCGACCGAGAATGAACAGAACGACACGTTCGTAGTTACGTACAAAGATAAATCGTACAATGTACGCGACTTTTTACAATATCACCCTGGGGGCAAGGTGTTGAGCTACTATAAGAACCGAAGTTTGGATAAGGCGTTCGAGGAAAATCCTCACTCGGTAGCGGCGTTTCACCTGTTAGAGGACTACACGTTGAACAATTTGGAAAAGTATCAGAAGTACGAAGTAAGTTCAACAGGCAGCTTTAATTAAATACGTGTCACCTTCGTCACATTTTTTGTCATTTCAGAGCTTTTTTACGCGACGATACGTTCGTGTACCGTATGATTCATGTAGATCGTACGCGGTCTGATAATAACGTCCCCGCGATACTTTATCCTAAAATGTTTGACTGTGAAAGAAACGTTCGATAGATAAGATCGAAACATTGTCTATTTCATAAAAAATAGGAAAAACGAGTAGGATCGGTAGCGCAAGAAAAGGAAGCTTTTTGTACGCTATTCTTTCATTATTTCATAACAGATTTATCGTTATCCAGTGTTGCATTTTCATACAATACTGTGTGTTACACGTTTAGTCAGCCGTTTGCATGCGAATAAACTAACCAGCAGCTAAGGACATCGAAAATCAATATCACGACACTGTATCCGATAAAAATCGACGTCTGAACATTTCTAAAGACAATGTTCTATCGACGTCCATCAAACGTCTATCTATACGTATCGTCGTGTAAAAGAGCTGTTACATTTCAATAATAAATTTGTGTATCATAGAAGAAATAACTTCCCGGATGGAGACGACGATTTAGTTCTGTACGTTTGTAGGAGCTGATCGATTGGGACGCGCCTGTACTCGGACAAGTAGGTTCCTTAGGAGATAAATATTACGAATGGGTGAATTTGCCGGTGGATAGACGGATTCGACTGTTCAAATCAAACTTATTAGAGACTTTATCGGTTACTCCTTGGTATCTAATACCGATGGTGTGGATTCCGGTGTGTCTCTTTTTCTTGTATTCTGGGAGGACGCGTTGCGTTGGCACGAATTACACACGTAATTACTTTCTATCTTTTTAGTTTAGTTCCATCATAAAAGAGATGAAACACTTCATTACCTATTAAACGATCAAAATTATCGGTTTATCACAAGTTTCTATTGCATAACGAGTAAGAATGCCAATAATTCGTTGTGATAAATTGTGCAGTAATCATCGAAACTTGGTTAATTTTTTAGTAATCGAAGCTGCAATTTCATTCGCATTGGGTGCATTCATGTGGACTGTGTTAGAATACATACTTCACCGTAAGATTTTCCACTTTGAGGCCCCGCCTAACGCAAAACTGCTTATGTCTTTGCATTTTCTAATGCATGGCCTTCACCATAAGGTAAACTATCAATTTCCCTTCAATTTGATCGAGTTACCAAAAAAAAAAAGTGACGAAACCTAACGTGTGTGTGAAAATGATCTTGAATCGCGTAATTGCCTTATTTTTTTATTCCTAGACACCATTTGATAATAAGAGATTAGTATTTCCCCCTATAGTAGGTTTATTAGTAGCACAACTGATATGGTATATATATGGACTAATATTTCCTGAACCGATGGTTTATTTCATTGCCGCTGGTACAACAACAGGTACTATTATCGATATATTTATAACTAATGACCTTATTAGCTATAACAACGATATATCGAATATAAAAAAAAAAACTTCATTTCACAGGCTACATTAGCTACGATTTAATACATTATTATTTACATTACGGCACGCCAAATGCAGAAACATACTTTTACTTCTTGAAAAGGAATCATAATTATCATCACTTCTCACACCACCATATAGGTAACGCTTCCTCTATACCCAAAATATTACGTGAACTTTTTGAAACTAAAAAATTGATTCCTCAGGTTTTGGTGTCACTAGTAAACTGTGGGATCACGCGTTCGGGACGGTCATTCGTTTACGGAAACTGGCGAAACCAATTCAATGGTAAATCAATCGACTGAAAATAATTTATGTGTACCCGACACGCGAACTTTTTGTAATAAGCGTTTAGTATAAAAAGGTCAATTGCAATTTACGGCCGATCCTTCGATAAACCTATTTTAAGTACAAAGAAGGAACAAAATGCACAGAAGATATTGTACAAAAAATGGAACGTAAGCTTAAGGAGAAGAAATCGTTGCTGTGCATCGTTACAAGTGCTCGAATCAACTAATGCTTTAAGTACATAACACTTTTGAAATTGTGTTTTCAGTTTTTGTATAAATCTAATTTGAGCATGACTAATCTGGTTACGGGATGCCACTGACATTGGTAATAAAGAATTAAATAAATCACAAATAAATACATTTAAGATCCTTCGACTTTGACAGTCTTTCTGCCCATACTTAACTGCGGGAATGTGCTCTTATTCGTAGGAGGATTCAATCTGGATGAGAGATGAACAAACGCTTCGAACAAGCTTGTTCTGTCCATGACATTCACTTCGTAATGTTTCAATTTCTCTCTAGTACACCAATTGGCAGCTTTACTAGCTGTGTTCTCTAAACTATGAGATTCCTCTTCAGCTTTGGTACGATTTCCAACAACGATCACTGTTATTTCTTTCTTATCTTTATTTCGGTCAATGTCCTTCTTTAAGAGGAAAAGTACATCTAAAGATTCGGGTTTCGCAGTGTCATAAACTAAGACATATCCGTCGGCGAAACCAAGGTAATGTCGCGGTAGTTGCTGATTATTCGCGTTATTCTGAAGTGATTCCAGTCCCGCTGTGTCATAAAATCGCACTTTTTCCTTCGTCCCACGATCCGTTTCTATATTCGCAACATAAATATCCTCGATCGTAGGATGAACTTCCTAATACAAAATATTATTTTACACAAACTGCATATATAAGTTCGCATTAGTTTCATTTATAGTTTTAATCGCGAGGTATAAGATTAAAAATCATCGTGTAATATAAAGTTGTGTCATTTCGCAATTTTTGTTCAAACATAACCTAGATTCTTACTGTTTTGACATTGACATTCCCGTATATGAGTTGTTCCAATAATGTGGTCTTTCCTACACCTTTCATCCCACAAACAACTACTTTCGTCGTTTTTCCCATACTCAGTTGTTCGTATTTTCACTGTTATTTACATTAAACGTCAAACCCTTCATACCAGCGATAAAATAATTCGACCCACTAATGTCAACATTGAATCTAGTAACTGTAGGATGACAGGTGTTTTCCTAGGGGAAATGTGTAGTATTATATTCACCAAAAATCGTACTTGTCTCTTGTTAGAATTAAAACTTATTTGAATGTACAGTAAATAAATACTGATATCCTCTATGTATTTTACTTTATTAAATTTAAAAATACTCTTGATAAATCATAAATATTGTAACCATAGACAATTCCCATGGTAATGTAGATTGTAAAATAATTTCTTGCGATTTTTATGATTCATTAATCTTCTTACTTCAAATCTCAATCATAATGGAATGATTCAAAGCTCTTATATAATTCATGATAATCATGAATTCTATTATTCATACCGCTATAAATCAATAAAATATTTTCTCTGTGGAATCATTAAAATTGTATCATTGTATACTTAAAAATATAATATACGCATGCTTTTTATCCGCTTCTCCTCTGTTATAAATACAGGATTTGGATGTTTCTTCTTACATCTCATTATCTTCCCGACTAAAAATATCTTATATCTCTGTATCATCCTTAACCTTCCATTTCAATTTTGTACTCTCTCATTCAGTACTTAGGATTCCAATGACGGTAAATTTCACGTGTTGCGAGTTGCATGTACTAAGGTTTCATGCATCTCGTACTATTTAAAAGTCAATTAGTAGCAAACATCTTTCCAAGACGTTTGACTTTTTGTTAGAAATAGACGAACCACAGTGCATCTTCATCTCAGATTTAGTCAATACCACGTTACTTGCTTCACGTGGAACTTACTGTGACTTATGATTTAGATGTATCCTTTACCTGTCCTTCAGGTTTTGTATCTTCTGCCAAAAGAGCATTCAAGTCTACATCTTGAAAATTCATAGTGTGTTGACTTGAACCTAAAATATTATAAAAACAATTTATGTATTAGAAATTGTGGAACGATCTTATAGTTAAACAGTTGTAATGTAAGCATACCCGCATGCGCAAGGAAAAGGTCTTTTAAAAATCCTAATTCTTTTGTGAGCATTTTAATTTTTTCCTCAAGTAACTCATTTTCCGTTTTTAGCTGATTTACACGTTCCAATGTCTGTTGCGTACGTAATTTGCTTTTAACTCTAGAACGTTTTACAGCCTACAAAATAAATTCAAAGAGTAAAATAAAAATATGTTTATAAGAAAGTTTCTAACATATTTTTTGTCACCTGATTGTTTCGATCCCTACGTCTTCGATAATCTTCATCATCTTCTTCTTCGGATACCTGTCTCTTCTTCTTATTACTAGACGAACTATTTTCTTTATTTTTTGGTGCCATCTGTAATTAATTTTATAAAATATAGTTTACTCAGTTAAAAAATTTATGTATATATAGAATACATTATTTAAAAAAACGAAAAAAAGTATTGTTGCAATACCATTTTTGCGTACAAGCTAAATTAAGTTAAAAAGTTGCAAATAAAAGACATGTACGTCAGATTGTTAGTTATACAACAACTTCTTGTTAAGTGTTTACGTAGTGATTTCACTGTAATTGTAATACGTCACACTATGAATGCAAGCCAGAATCAATGTTTTTAGAATAGATAATAAATTTCACACATTTAGAATACCGTAAGGCACTTTCGTACGATGTAAGATGTTGTATTTCATATACGTTAGTTTTTATTTACCTTTTATGTTTTGTGAAAACATTTATACTCCTAAATTCGTGTTACTACGAAAACCCGAAGATTGACACTTCTATCGCTAGTAAGTTGCCATGCGTATCGCAGGAAAACACAGTTCGGATACGTCACGCACAGATGATGCAATATTATTTAAAATAGGTTTGCAGGTGATACGTAAGTCACTTACTTATGTAGGCAAGTAAACATGTGCTGCACTCTATCGGTATTTTTCTGCACTACTCACAATGATTTTTACTAACATCACTTCCTTCATTGACTGTTCTTGCATTGTTATAACAGAATTTGTTCCCGTTTGGAAATTAAAAAAAAAAAAAAGAAATCGTACTATGATTTACATTTATGACAATCATTATGTACATACATACAATGATCGAACATTTTCAAAACGATAACAAACTATAAGTGGTCTTAAAAAATGTATTATAATTTTAGTAAATACTGCTCTATAAATTGGAAAGCATTTTCTTAAATTAATTATTCACTTTCAGAGCCACTTTCACCGCTGCCACTACCGGATCCGCTGCCGCTACCACTGTCCGACCTCGAGGGAGATCTCGACTTTGATCTCGATTTTGAACTCGACGGAGATCCAGATCGAGATTTAGCTGGGGATCCAGAACGAGACCTCGAATCTGACTTTGATCGGGATCTTGATTTAGAAGAGTTCCTAGACTGTGGGCTACCGGACCTTGATTTGGAAGAATTTCTTGATTGAGGACTACCCGATCTTGATTTAGACGAGTTCCTGGATTGTGGAGTACCAGACCTTGATCTTGATTTACTACGCAATCTAGATGGAGACTGCGATTCGGAACGTGACCGAGAAGCGGATCTGGATTTCGACGGTGACGCGGAACGAGATTTCGATCTAGAAGCGGATTTCGAACGAGAGCGGGATTTCCTACTGGATGCTTGGGAAGATGCTCTCGACGATGCTCTGGATTCAGCTTCATTCTCGGATCCTTCTAGAATGAAAATATATAATTATATAATCATACTTATAATTAACATAGTTTTATGTTACTAACCTCTTTCTTCTGTTTTCTCAGCTTCTTGCTGAACTTCCTCTTCCTCCTCCTCTTCCTCCTCTTCTTCATCTTCATCTTCTTCTCCTGGTGGTTCTAATTGTTTCTCCCTGTACCTTTGCATCTTGAATTCATTGGCGTTAAGCGGTCGGTGTCTTACTATCAACCTCGTGTTATTCGGTTGTTGTCCAGCTTTCTGACGACGTTTGCTAAGACGTACCCGCGTTTCCAGTTCGTTATAATACACCTATATATGTAACATAGGCATAATGAAAAAATATTTAATTTTTATATTGTATTAGTTAAGCACAAAACATACCCCATCTTGTCTCATAACAAGGAAATAATTTTCTTCGTATCCTTTTGAAGTTTTACTCTTGACATTCCAATTATACTCTCTAGCCATTTTATATTCGTATTCTTCATCATCTGCATAGTCGATACCAGCTGTGAAATCTCTTCTACGCTTTTCTAAAGTCTCCTCCAAGGGTAAGAAGTATGCCACAAACTGTTCACCACTTTCGTCCATCACGCCCCTAAAGCAACATATCTGTTATAATATTTAATAGAATATATTTAATAGAATAGCAGGCTTTGCAAAGTAGGAATGTACCGAATCATAGCTTGTGACATTTCCTCAATTTGTGCTGGCACAGAACGTCCAGTTGGTGCTGGATCTGAATCAAATATGACTTGCGCACAAGGATACTTCCATAGCTGAAACAAAAAACCAATAAAACTATGCTGAAAAACAGTAACAATATTTATGTTAAATGGAAATGCCTAAGGTACCTTGAAGTCTGGAAACACTGGCAAAATTTCTACAGGTACTACATTTGGTTTACTGTAATGCCTTTCAATTAATTTCTTATTATCCTCAAATGTTTTCTCTATAGCTTTTATTTGACTTTCACGATCCATGTACAATGTTTCTTCCTATAAATAGAAACATAATAATATACACGTTTAGTGAAAGGTACAGTGTAAATTGAAAATAACAATATTAAAACTCACTTTGAAATTTTTCTTGATACTATAACCAACTTTAGCTTCAACTTTATCCACTGTTTGTGGTTGAAACCTTGTTTGTTCTGTAGAAATATATTCTGTACGTCTAAGCCAAGAGACGCTTCTGGCATGATGTCTAGATCTCTTTGAATCTTGTGGAGTAAGAACATCCTCTTCCAGAAGTTTTTCATCTGCAGGATCTAATACGGTGTTAACATCTCCTGCATATGTATCTTTGTTTATCAGATCAATTTCTACCCCTAAATCATGTTCTGTCAATACTTCATATTTATAATTACGTTCCAGTGATGTTGGATTATATTGAATGAACCTGTCGATATTGTATGATTATATATTGTCCAAAATATTATTGATATTTGAACATATGGAACTTACCGAGTGGATTCAAACGGGTATGTAATAAATTTGGGATCAAATGGTATGTCGGGTAATGTATTACAATATTTAACTCTACATATTAACTCGGATCTGAAATGAAAATAAAAAATGTACTAACATGTACTGTAACCATAGTTGAAATTATAGGTTACAATAAAAAATTTCTACCTTTTTTCTGCTGGACGCACTGCACGTTTATCCCGATCAGCCGTACTACCGTTAGTCTGAATCGTTGGAGCCATATCACATTAGTAAATAAAACTTAATAGTATCTTACACATTACAATAAAATTACATTCAAGATAACAAATAGTTTATAATGGAAAAATAACACCTTGTATATCAAACTTCACACGATGCTATCTGTGGTTACCCCATAGAATAATAAATATGTGAAGAAGTTTTACTCGACATCATTTTGGGTTTGCTTCTGCT
The DNA here is from genome assembly GCA_963969225.1 of Xylocopa violacea. Taxonomy (NCBI): domain Eukaryota; kingdom Metazoa; phylum Arthropoda; class Insecta; order Hymenoptera; family Apidae; genus Xylocopa; species Xylocopa violacea. The sequence goes on from CAXAJV010000014.1 coordinate 22,604,893, forward strand.
ACTTCCCTTACTTATAAACGTTGGCAGGATACGTCGTATACATCAAATTATTGCCTTGAAGTGATAGTTCTACATGCCACATTATTCTATGGTTACACCGAACAACGTACATTTAAACTTAAATCAATGTGATAACTTAAAAGTACTTTAAAGGTATCGAGGAAACGTATTAGTAAAGTATTCACAGCATCTATCAAACAATACTAGATTGTAAAGACCTGCAGTTGAATGCTTTCTTATTGTAAGCTTAATGAGAAACACACGTTTGGATTAAAATTCTCGATAGGCAAGTACTACAAGTTTCGCGGCTTTCCTAATTTTAGTACGCAGGCGTTCGTTCAATCAGGGTATTGATTTGAATGCGCAATATCACATAACGATGATCCCATTCGGAAATGCGGACATTGCTGATTCCAGCTTGATACGTTGCTCTATAACGAAGGTATTGTTTTAAAATCCATCGCAGTGTGAAGGAAAAGGTGTGTAACAGAAAGAAAATTAAAAAATATGGTTAGACCAAATATCTCCTTGTGACTAACCGTTCCGGAAGGTGGAACAACCTCCGTACAGGGCGCATCCTTTAGGACACCTTCCGAACACGAGCGTGTAAATCCGGAACTCGCAACGCTTTGTAAAGTAAGCTAAAATATTAATATCTGTTGTATAAAAATTAATAACCACGAACTGGAAGACTATTAAACACAAACAATAAGAAAACGATACAGAAGTAGCTTTAAAACAATCGTTAAATTGCAAATTTATGACTGGTACAGGAAATGATATCGCGACAGTTTTTTTAAATGTTGTCGCGAAAATTTTAAATTATTATTGTGAATTTATAAATTCAAAATTTATAGAATTCAAAGACCACTGTTAATCTTGTTAATCTTAGGTGTACCCAGTGAGCCCTGTAACAGGGCCCGGTGCAGCGAGATCCGTATGGGAATTAAGTCCCGATCCCGACATGGTCGGGCATCTACCAAACACTCCGATTTCCAACACTACTCATCAAAACCATGGATCAGCTAAAGGCGCTGAGTTACAATCGAGAAATGGTCCAGATGACAATATTTATGCTGATGAAACAGCTCCTGGTCAAACACCGTCCGATGAAACGAAACGAATTTTCGAACTTCTTCGATCTGGGTATTCGTATTGAACAGTATTCGTACTTTCGCATTATTATAGATAAACTGAAAAGTAACAAAGACAATTTCTCCTTTCAGTGAGATTACAGCCGTCGATGAATTGCTAGAAAAGAACGGTTTAAGCGTGTTAAGCGCTAGGGATGAATGGGGATATACTCCCGCCCATTGGGCGGCTTTGGATGGAAATATTGAAGTTAGTTTTTGTAGTTGTATTTGTAATTGATTTTACGAAGAAGGAACTCTTCTTTAAATGTAAAATGTTTGTTATCACGTAACAGGTAATGAGATACTTGATAGAACGAAATGGTCCGGTTGATCTTTCTTGTCTTGGGACTCAAGGGCCGAGACCGATACATTGGGCTTGCCGGAAGGGTCATAGCGCGATAGTTCAACTACTATTGAAGGTATTTAGCGGTAGTACAATTTGTTATTTATTATCTTATTAATTGTGTTCGTTTGTAGGCTGGAGTAGCGGTTAACGCAGCAGATTTTAAAGGTCTAACACCTCTCATGACCGCTTGTATGTTCGGGAAATTCGCGACAGCTGCATTTCTATTAGGCTCTGGTGCCCTAGGACATCTAACAGATATAAATGGCGACACTGCACTTCATTGGGCTGCCTATAAAGGTCACGCAGAGTTAATAAGATTACTTATATACAGTGGGGTAGATTTGCAAAAACCAGATTACTTTGGATCTACTCCGCTGCACTTGGCATGCCTCTCTGGGAATGTTAGCTGCGTTAAGATATTGTGCGAGAAAAGTAAAATCGAGCTGGAACCCCGTGATAAAAATGGCAAAACGCCATTACAATTAGCAAAAAGTCATAGACATTCAGAGATTGTACGAATTCTACAGGCCGAACAGAAGCGACGAGCTAGATGGGTTCCACCTATTAATGAACTTTGGTTTGTGTTTTCTGCTTTCCTGCAACAGTTTTATAAAACATTGTATCTATTAATTAATATGTAATTTTATACTGTCTTCTTTAAGGGCATTACTATTTGGTGGAGCTGGGAACAGTAAAGGTCCAATATTATTATTTATGGTATCCGTCCTTTTATGGGGATATCCAATGTATTTGTTAAAATGTATTCCGTTAACATGGAATCTTTTACGCGGTAGTCATTACTGTTTTATTTATTGGAATATCGTTATGTGGATCTCATGGATTGTAGCAAATAGAAGAGACCCTGGCTATGTACCACAGAATAGTGAAACTTACTATAGAGCAATTAAACAAGTATTATTCTACAATATTACGTGTTATTCGCTATAAAATGTTGCCACGATCTTATGAGACGATTTTTAATTTCAGATTCCATATTTTGATAAATGGAAAAAAAGAAATGTACTATTGTCTCGGTTGTGTCATAGCTGTAGATGTTTTAGACCACTGAGGGCCAAGCATTGTAGAATTTGTAATAGATGTGTTACATATTTCGATCATCACTGTCCATTTATATATAATTGCGTCGGTCTGAGAAATAGGCAAGTTACGAAGCAATTCAATACTGTTTTATATAGTTATCAATTGTTATTAATCAATTACTATTACAGGATGTGGTTTTTCCTATTTGTTATGTGCGTAGCAATAAATTGTTCATTTACCATTTATTTTGCTTGCTACTGTATGGCAATTGAAGGAATCCAGTTATTATACGTATTAGGTGTAATAGAAGCGTTAGTATTTTGCGGACTTGGATGGATTTTGACGTGTACTTCGGTAAGTATAAATATACGATGCATATCTAGATCTATAATAATTAAAATTTTTTTCTTTTCGCAGGTGCTACACGCGTGTATGAATTTAACTACAAATGAAATGTTTAATTACAAAAGATACTCGTATTTAAGAGACAAAAGAGGTAGATACTTGAACCCTTTCAGCAGAGGTCCTGTTCTCAATTTCATTGAATTCTTTCTCTGTCCTCCAAATCATCAAGTGAATGACCCCCAAAACTATCAGATACTATCGGAAGATATCATGTGAATGATAATACAAACTGAGATTACTATTTTTCAGTAACATTGCACTTCTAAGAAGTAAAAATATTATTAATAAAATAAGTAACCGTTACATAACGACTGTAACATATGTACCTGCACATAATCTTCATGATTATTGCTTCTAATATTATACTATAGCTTTTTACTCTTGGCATTAAATAAAAGACACATTTCAATAAATAATTTATTACCTTAGATTTAAAAATTTATTATATCTTCAATATTATAGTTTTTATAAAACATCTATTAAACATGATTTTAAATAAAGTCCAATTACGATTACTTAATTAAAAGAATTGCTAGAGGAGTCAAACATAATCTTTCGATTCCTCCTATAGTCATTAGATAAAAAGATTTTATACTATTATACAAATATGAAATTGTGATATATAATTTGTACATATAAAATATAAAATATGTCTTTGGCGAAATATACTGTTTCTCGTATAATTAAATACAAGCATGTCGTCAGTCCATATGATTAAAAATTTCACGTATTGTGTAGAAGCAATACTAATAAAACTGTTAAAAATGATCTTTTTGTATAAAAATTATAACCTATAATAAAACTTAGATTTTTGTTTGATAAATACCTAAGCGTTATCTTGTCAATATATCTCGCAAAAATTGCTATAACAATAATTGAACCGAAGTCGAAGATCTTACTTCAGTTCGTAGCAAAAATCGTAATTTGGTGGAGGGTCAGGAATAGCAGGAGGATCTTGGGGAATATCAATTCCCTCTGTGTCTAAAAGTCTCAATTTAATATCCATGGATAATAATGTTTCCAAGTCTTTCTCCGCTTCTTTGCTGTTCATTCTATTACCTGTGAAAATAAAATGTATATTTTTAGATTCAAGTAAAGGTTTACTTGACGTATAAATAATGTTGCTACATACCAAGTAGAGCATTGATGCCGTCGATCCAATAATCAAAAACTTTTTCGTCAGGAGCAACAAAATCTAAACTTGACACTTCTACCGAATCTAATATTAAAGAGAATGCCAAATAATGCGTGGTTTTCCGTCTCTGCAAATCTTTCATATGAGGACAATCCCTGCCAGTGACTAAAGCACGAATTTCAACAACTGCTAACTTCGTGGGAAGTTCATCTATTGTTGGCACGGATTTTTCATCGCAATCACCGTAGTGAAATACTTTGTGATTGGGTGAAAGTCGAACATACCAGAATTTGTCCTTGATTCTCTGTACATATAATAATGATTGTTATAAAAAGAAAGTTCTAAAAAAAAGGTATTCGTCTAATCTATAATATTTCATGAAATAATAAATACCTGTCCTCTAGCACTGTATTTCATAAATCTAGTCCCTTCTACTAAAAATCCTAAGCGCTGCTGTTGAATAAGTTCTAAAATTTCAGGTGTAATTTGTTTCCTTAGTTCAACAATCGGTCGTGCATGACTTTCCCATTCTTCCCTACTAGTTCTTTCTTGCTGCCACAAAGTAGTGATCACTGAATAAGTTAATTGTTGTAATTTATTTTTAAATTTATCCAATCCTGTAGGTTTACATTGAAGTGCTCTAGTTATCTGTTCCCTTACGACAGAAAACACTTTCACAAAATCTTCAGTAGTGGCTCTCATCTCTTTCCAAGTTTTATTTAGAAGTACTATGCATACACAATAAAACTCTTCAAATGGATGATCGTGTGTAAAAAACATAGGGTGATACAATTGTCCTTGTTCACTAGGTGCTTCTCCAATACGTAATACCTACATATAATTAAATTCAATAATAAATCCAAGTCCTTCAAACCAAACGTATTAAGAATATAATGAACATACTTCACAAAGTAATTTGACAAGCTCCACGCTTGTTCTACCAAACGGACATTCATGTTCGTCTGCTCTGCAAGAGTTTTCTAAGACAACTTTAGTGTAAGCCTCCGTCTGATTACGCGCAAAATATACCATGCAGTCTAGTGCAAGCATGCCAGGGGGAGTTTCAGTGAAATCGAGAGCAGGATTAATATCATATTTAAAACCCAGTTTTTTATAGTCTTTAGCAAAAAGACCTTGCTTTCTAGCAGTAACATCTCCACTTATGGCACCTTCGGTATCAAAAGCGATTTTTCGAAGTTCTTTAATTTTGTCATGCGCATCCTGATCCTGAGGATCCATTTTCGTCATCATACGTTGTTCTAATAAACTTAACATAAGTGTTTGCAATACGTACAACTGATGCGCCATTTCCGCACCGATCTATATTAAAATTTATTTATATAGAAAATTTATGTATGTATTATGCGAAAGAACAATAATTAATGGTGTATTGTCCCATACCTGATCTGTAGGCTTTATGATATTTGTTAAAAACACATTTCTAACTTGTTTGGATTGAAGAGTCGCAGCAACAGCTCTACGTTTAGATAAATCAGCCTTGAGAAATAAGGCATTTATTAGAGCTATCGCATTTTGCTGTATCTGTGGGCATGCACTTTGTAAATGCATTACTAAATTAGGAAAAGTCACTTCTTTCTCGACCAGTGCGTATTTCCCTGAAGAATTCAACACTATATTTTCAAGAATGCTAAGCGAAGCTTCAATAATACTAGTATCTTGTGTTACAGCTTGATTATTCACATAGCTCGCTACTTTATTAATAAAAGGTGTTTCTAATATATCCCATGAAACAATTCCATGATCCATTAGTTCTACAAATGATTGAAGCGAATAAGCAAGCGCATTTCCCTTATACTTTTCACCTTCCACCTATAAAGATATAAAAAGAAGTTCAACAATACGTGATACTTTAAACTACAGAAGATGATTCAAAATACCTGTGATATAATTACGGCTAGCCCTTGCTTGTTGATGAACTCTAATGCAAATGTCATATCAGTGCTAAGAGTTCTTAACTTTTGCAAAGCAGCAGTTTTTTCTTCCATCGGCCAGTTGTTCAATTTTGTTAAAATGTCGCAGGCTGTTTTGGAAGGTGAAAATTCTAATCTTAAAATGCTACCATTCTTTACTTCGTTACGATTTTTCTCCGTGATATAATTTTGATTGTTATTTTCAGTAAATTGTAACGAATATGATTCAGGATCGGAAAGACCCCACCCATTGCACAATTCCTAATAAAACACAATATGAATATATTAAAATTTATATCGTAACAAAATGAACGAACACAGAAAGTGTCCTCGAAGAGTAAAGATAGGAAAATAAACTAGCACATAAAATTTCATGTGCAACATATTAATATTCTAATTTATTTACCACGATGATCCCTGTAAGTGGTTGCTTTTGATTAAATTCAATGAGTTGCGGCACTTGTTCTGTCATCTGAACAGCAATCTTCACAATGCTTGTATCCTTCTGGACCGGCATTTTTATTGTTTGCGTGTACATCAAGAGAGGGATCCGGAAAAATGTTCAATTATTATAACGCAATCGAGAGATACGCTAAACGCCGGTCCAGTTTGTTTTAATAGATATTACAAATCTGACGTATCTCTTGTCATAACAACGTGACGGCCATTATGCTGCTTATGTATTAAATCACAAGGTGTTCAACAGCCTCGCCCCACTATTCCTTCCCGCCCAGTTAACCAAGTCTCCATCCACAGAATAACTTTAAACTTGCTATATTCGGTTAGTACACTGTTAATAACGTATGTACAGGAATGTCCAGCGAAAACGAGATCCGCGTTCGCAAGAGCTCACACGGATTGTAGTTGTGGTTGCACGACTCTCGATCAACTGTCAAACGCATATGACTTTATCACAGGTTGAAGGATGTTTTCTTGTTTTATTTAATATTAATGCGATATACCGTATTATTTTCAATGCTTCTCCTGTTGAATTATGTTGTAAAATGTATTATATTAATAAATGTTACAATGTATTTGGTAAAAATGTTATTTTACCACCAGTGGCGCCATCTCTGCGAAGAGCGCTGAAACTGGTCGCACATCGTTACCGACAGCGAAGTGAGTTACCGTCAGACTCGTGGCGCCATCTCTGCGAAGAGCGCTGAAACTGGTGGCACATCGTTACCGACAGCGAAGTGAGTTACCGTCAGACTCGTGGCGCCATCTCTGCGAAGAGCGCTGAAACTGGTCGCACACCGTTACCGACAGCGAAGTGAGTTACCGTCAGACTCGTGGCGCCATCTCTGTGAAGAGCGCTGAAACTGGTCGCACATCGTTACCGACAGCGAAGTGAATTACCGACCGACTAGTAGCGCCATCTATGTACAAAGTACTGAAACTATTTTGCAACTAGTTTCAGCCTTCCTTTAAGAGATGGCGCCACGAGTATCAAAAATGGAATTTTACGAAATATTTAAATAAAATATTAATAAAAAATAAAATATTGATGCGAGGTGTAGAAATTGCAAGATATTTTTATTTCTTAACATACTTGTTACTCATACTGCATGATTTTACAAAATATTCCCTTTTTTTTTTCTATTATTCAAAGTCAACAATTCATATACAATAAGGTATTCGTAATTGCAGTTATACTTAACATGCTACTTTAGTTTACAACGCATAATGAGTCTCTAATTACGATGAGTTGCGCGTTACTATCTGTACTGGCAAAAAGTGGTAAAAAATTTACTTCCTTTGTGCTGTTTTCTAAAATAAAATCTAACTCTTACGCTTAGTTAAAATGATCAGAAAAATAATTTCTATATCACATCGTATATATAATCTACGTAGCGATCATTTATCAAAATCATAATTATTATATTTTTACGCGCTATATCGTGTGTTCGGTAGTAGAATTAGTAAACTGACATAAAAACAGGGAACAACAGAAAATGATGTTATATTCTAAATGAGATTCAAAGTTTCCAATCCCATGGTATACATAATACACCATCGCTCATGACAGAGTAATAATGTGTTACCCAAAGCATAACACCATTCAATAAAGGAGCTAAAACGTTTTTATGCAATAATAAACGTTCACAGCATTGAACCATTAGATCAGGGGTGATACTATCATCCTTGTTCAGGACAGTTAAACCCAATTCCTGGACAACTTTGTCATGTAGCTCGCGTTCTACATATTTTATTCTATAAAAAAATAATGCCCAACAATAAAAGAATATATTTGTTAAACTAAGATGAACCTTACTTGTTGTAGTGATGTAATCTTTTAGTAGCTTCTTCAAAGTTTTCAGTAATGAAGTTTACTAAAAGAAAACTGGGACATGAAGACGGTACTATAAACTGTCCTGTAGGAGAGAGCATTAAGGGTCCTGCTTCACTGAAAATAAAATTTATTTTAACGACATTATTTTGTTAAACAAAGTACATGTAATACATTATACTTAAAACTATGTTAAATTAGTTGATTTGGCATACTTACAAATCCGTTGAATGAATAAAAACTACATATAAATTCATACAGAATATATTAAATACCGTGGATAATACTAACGCTTCAATAACAATTTCATAAGGGGACAGATCGTCTGGCCACACTTTCGGATAACTTCGTCGTCCTCGATAGTCCGACAAGGTCGTGGTAAGTTGTCGAAGTTGACGTTCATACTGGCTAACCATTACTTTCGGCATGAATTTCCTGCACATATAGAGTACCCTGAGCCTTACCGTCACTCAATTAATGTGTTGTATTACGCACCGTCGACCAACTTTAATGTCAAGAAGCACTTTCGAAACTGCCTTCTCGAAAGCTGGTAACCTTAACAGTACCACGTCGTACTTTTGAATATTTTTAATCAGCTGCAAAAAAAGTTGCCCGCTTAATAAAGAAAGGACATGTTTACAAATGTGTTTTATGCAAACTTTTAGCAATTTATTCTTACATCAAGCCAATTGTGCCTAACTTCACCTGAATTTAACATAACATTTCCTTCTACACTAATGCCTGTATCATTGGCAAATACAAGCGTTCTGTTTTTCAGTACTTCCATTGGTTCGGGATGATGCTCAGCTAGCGCTTTAAACGCTAATAGACATCCTCTATAATGAGCTATGTTCCATCCGCAGTCCCATATAATATTTTTCAAACCTAACTCTGAGCATAATATCTTTTCTAACTTTTGTACTTCCTCTCTCGCTGGCCTACATGCTTCTAGCTTCACGTGTACTTCATTAATGTGTTTATCTAAATATGCCCTGTAAAATCATAATTAATTTTGCTCGTATATCGTAATACTTAAAATTAAAAACAAACTGATATAGCAGCTTTACTTAAGAGTATCTGGTTCCACGTTGATTTTTCTTTTCATTATGATAGAAGCATAAATAGGATCATCTTCTAGTTCTGAGAAGTCTATGTCCTCTCCAAGTCCTTTCCTGCCCCAAAACCTTGACTTGTACTTTCCATTATTCGATGGTTTTTGTTCTTCGATTTGATCTACAAACGTTGTTGGCAAGTCACACGTCTTCAGAATAGAGAGTATGGTTTGCCTTAAATCTTTCTCCTTCAACTGTATTTGTACAAGCGTAAATTTTCCAGCCTTGACCTCCTTCTCATTTTTTGAGCGCAAATAGAATGGCAAAGTGGTAGGTCTTATCGGTCTTTGTTGCTGTAAACTTTCTATAATAGAGCTCAACTGTTTCAAAGAATTTTCATTCACCGTCTGAAACATAAAAATTGAAAGAAAACATTATATCGGTTACATATTTAGAACATATTGTAATATAATCGATTTATTTATATACAAACATTATATGCGTACACATAAATGCAGCAATCATTTTGCTTTGATCTATAAATAATCTTCACTGTAATTATTTTCTAAAGACTGTAACTGTTCAAAATTTTGTCAGTCAATGAAATTATCAATTGATAGGTACTCACTCTTTGCGTAGGATATTGTCCAAAAAGATCAGGATGAACGGTAAAATAAAAGGGTCGTAAAGCTGTTGATATTTCGCCTGTACTCAAAGCTCTTACCACCTCTTTCCTGCAAAAACTGCGAGGAAACGATTGTTAAAAAACTGCGAATTCTAATCATGTTTCGATGGTTTAAGCAAGCAAACTTGTTTACCATTTCTTTAGCGCACAATACATTTTTGCAGTCTACCGCGATATCATCACACGTTTATAAAACGTAAAAGTTTACGCGTCGAAATACGACAAATATTGCATTTATCACTCTCATCGAACCTACTAAATGTACTACATTAATATAAAAATAATAAATCTGACGCAGATTGGTCGCAGAATACGTTCTTTGAGATATAATAATCTATATAAAATTTGCCAATATATACTCGTTTGCACAACTGATCCTACATCGCATCAGTATGCAAACTTAGATAGCATTGGACTTGAACCTCTTCTTTTTGTCTAATCAATGGTGGGTTGTATACTACATAATATGTGGTATGTATACAGATATACGCGAATCTCGCTTGGATACATATTTATTATGTATACATAGTAAGTACATTGGCATGTATGATCATTCAAAATGCGTTACATTTGATCGATTAAATCGACGCTTATTACACACAATGGCAAACACAATTCTCAATGTTTAAACTAAATATGATAGTAACTGTAACCTGAAAGTTTTTCTATTTTACGAATATGTATATATATGTCTACGCTGTTACGCGGCGCATTGTTTTAAGAGTACGTCATTAATTGACGTGCTATGTGTAACTCGAGCGTTCTACCAGCTGTTCTTACATCTGGAACGATGTAAACGAGCATTTGAAAATGAAATGCATCAAGATTAACACGATATCAATGTTATAATTACTTTTCTCTGTGTCTGTGTTTAGTCACAGGTGGTTAACGAAATGACTTATACATATATATGATGTCGAGTCACACAACTCGAAACTTTAAAACAATAATAAACTGATAATACCGTCAATCATTTCACAGACGTGGATGATAAAGCACACGGTTTCCAAAAATTTTAAAATGTGTTAAAACGTGTGATAATGTTCAAAAGTATTTAGATTAATCGTAAAAATGTAAATAATTATTACACGAAAAGTTTATAATTATTAAGTGGCAACTTATTGGGCAACTTTACACATAATACCGTAAGTATACAATCGTGATTATATACAAAATTGTACGTGTTATCGAATGTGAAGTTTTGCAACAAGTTTTTTCATTTCGTTGCATTAATTTTTCATTTAAACGTCTTTTCCTTTTGTCATTTATTATTTTTAGTGACAACATGGCATATTCTATCAATAGAAGACCTTTACTAGGAGGTGCATCCGATAGTGAATTTGAGGACGATTTAGAAACTGAAGTTGATGATCCAAATGTATCTGTTCCAGATGAAAGACCATTTTTACAACAATATGTACCTTTTGACAAGTAAGAACTTTTAAAAGTAAAATGATGTCATTTGTCGTCTCTTAAAAAATTCATCTAATTTCCAGTATCGCTTTACTTTTCAGATATAATTTAGCTTACTTTGCTTTTTACCTACTTGGTATAAATACATTAATTCCTTGGAGTTTTTTCATGACAGCTGACGATTATTGGATGTACAAGTTTCGAGAAATACATGAAAATTCAACGAAAAGGGATAATTATACTCACCTAGAAAATTTAGAAAAGAAGACAGATCTCCAAGCTAGTTTTACATCGTATTTAAGTGTGGCAAGTGCACTACCAAATACATTGTTCTTAATTGTAAATGCATTTATAAGTAAAAGGTAGGTAAAATGTCTAACCCTATGTGTGTAATAAAAAAACTAATTTTTGATATGCAAATTAGAAGACCATATTAAACTATGTATAAAAAACTATTAAAATAACAGAGTCTCGTTACGAGTGAGAATGGTGAGCTCTCAGTGTACCATTTTATTACTCTTCATTTTAACAACAATGTTTGTTAAAATAGATACAGATAAATGTAAGTTGCAGAAAAGTAAAAATACCTGGAATACAATTACACTTTTTGCATAAAGTGATAATAACGATTTTGCTTTTTAGGGCAAGGAATATTTGTAATTATTACATTGACTACAGTGGCATTTGTGAATGGTACATGTTCAAAATTTGAAGTACTGTTAAATGCTGCAGCGATCACATTAAATAATACGGTGTACATTTTTTGTAGCTGCAAGTGCAATTTTTGGAGGAAGTTTAATGGGTATTGTTGGACGTTTTTCACCAAAATATATAACTGCTATGTCAAGTGGACAAGCTCTCGGGGGAATTTTTACTGCTATCACAGAAATATGCTCTCTTTGGATTGGTGCTAGTCCAGTCATTTCAGGCCTGGTTTATTTTATTATTGGAGATGTGATACTGTTTTTATCATTAATAGCATATGTAATGCTGGAAAGAGCAGTAAGTAATTTAGCATTCTAATAAGATTATAATAATAATACACTTATATATATATGTATCAAATATACAGGTGTTTTGTAAGTGGCTTATGATAATACCACATATACACAATGCACAATCTATTCTATATCGAAGAGCGGGAATTAAATGACAGTACGATATAAATAATAGTCGTATTTTATCACAGGCGTTTTTCAAGCATCATATGGTGGAAAAATTGCCCGGAAATGAAGAAGCAGATTATTCAATAACCGGAGAAGTAACTTTTCCACAAGGCACTACGATATCATACACGCGTATCATTAAAAGAATTTGGTATCTTGGAATTAGTATTTTTCTCGTATTTTGCATAACTATTTCTGTATGTCCATCAGTTACTGTATTGGTGGAAAGTCAATATAAAGGCAACGGCCATGCATGGAATGGTAAGTTTTAGAAAGCAATTTATTATAATTATAAGATTTTTACGATTCTTATGTTTTACAGATATTTATTTCATACCTGTGGTCACCTATTTAGTTTTTAGTTGTGGTGATTATGCTGGGAGAATACTATCAGGCATTTTTCAGTGGGTGAGTGTAAAACGTATGTAATTTTATGTAATACTTTATTGTTACAATAATATCTAAATTCGCTTCAATATTTTAGCCAAAAAATAAGCCATGGCAAGTCATGCTTCTAAGTCTGATGAGAGCTATGTTTATACCAGCTTTTCTATTTTGTAATGCACAACCCAGGCATCATCTTCCTGTTTATATTCATAGTGACATTTATTATATTTTATTAACTATTGCATTTGCTATTAGTAATGGCTATTTATGCAATTTGGCATTTATTTTAACTCCTACGTAAGTATTATAATGTTTGATGCATTAACTGATTAAATTGCTGTTAGTTTTGTAATAGAGATTTTCAAATAGGGTTGTAGATTCTCAAGAAAAGGAAGTTGCATCGGCTATGATGGGAGCCTTTCTTGGAATGGGATTAGCAACAGGTGCTATCCTCAGTTTACTTATGGTTAAAACACTTTAATTATTTTAATTTGACGAGAGAAATATATGAACCATATAAGGCGTTCATTTCACTGCCCACTAATATGTTTAAAATAAAATAGGACCACAGGGCACAATGTTCGATCATATAAAATGAATGTACTTATTTTATATTACATGACAAAATTTATAGACATAACATTTGACACATTACAGTAAAGTATTTTTTAAGTATTCTTTTAAACAATTACATACTAAAAGTTGACCATTCCACGAATATGTAAAATGTTTTATGTATAAAATGGAAATCATATTGTATATGTCAAACTGTGTGTTACAAATATGTGAAAAAATTAGCTGATTCTATAGAAAGATAGAACTCTAGTCATTATACACTTAAATAATGTATTTATTTTTTAAAAAATCAGAGTACAATAAATTGGAATAGAATTTTGAATCTTTGCCAAAACTGAAAATGTAACATATACAGCATATAATGATTTATACTTAGATTTAAGCATCGGTGATAAAACCTAGTTAAGATCTGAAATATTTTTAGCAAAAAAATACTGTTCTAGTAGGAAGTTCCACATGGCATGTACTGTTAGCGTAATTTGAATAGAAGGCTCCAAGTGAGAATGGTGCAATACAGGGCATATTAGATAGTTTCATTATGTCATGGATTTTTGTGACTAGAAATGTATTACATACAATTTAGAATATAGTAATATAAATTTCTACTTGTTAGTTTTTAAATTAATTAGTGATACTTGAGTATATATTAAAGCGAATATAATTAAAACTACATATTTATTTACTGTTTGAAAGAAAAAAATGCTCGCTTATTGGAGCATACATGTATTTCAGAATTAGTATTGCAAATTCTTAGTTAATGAAGCAAAAGTTTGGTGTATGTATAAGAGACGTATAAGGTTTAATTACATTTAAGGTGTTGTATAAGATCATGATGACTTTTTCCGTTAAATCGCTCGAACCATGCCACTGCATACATATTCAAATACAGAAAATAGTAAACTTATCACTATGAAAATAAAACACGTCATATATTGGACATAAATTACGATAAAAACACTTATAAAATCAATCAAAATGTATACTGCAGTTATACAGTATACTATTTTCTTTGGAAAAGGAAAGAATAAATTTGTTATTTTAATAGTGTTAAGTGACAAGAAATAGGAATCGGTTAATTATATGAAATTTATCGTTGATAATACAGATCTTTGCAACTGTAAATATAAAGTTTTACAAAACTAAAATTTACTAAAATTCACTTGATATAACTGTTACGTTCGTCTTAACATCCGTCCTACATTCGATGAAAACTTCTAGTCAATATAAACAGTTCTAACGTCTGTACACAAAGCCACAGACGAAGTGTATACAAGATGACCTTTAACATTTGTTTCTTTCGTTTCAATCTTTTTTTCACACATTACGTTTTGTTTTTAAAAGATTGATTTAATCTGATCGAGGTGATCTAGTTATAATATACTAAAATGTAGTTATTTAAATTAACCCTTTGGCCTACAACCACAAGTGAGACTCGTGGTGAGGAATTTATATGCCATAAGCAAAAACCATGAGTTTGGCTCGTGGTGTATTTGTGGAATAAACGAAAACAACATGAGTCCGACAAGTGGTTCAACTGTTCTCGATAATCTCTTACTTTAGTTAAGTGTAAATCTTCGTTGCGTTCACGCATTTCAGATATAATTCTCTATAAGAATTAAATAACCCTTATACCCATCATGTCAACAAAAAGAAAATCTAATGTTGATGATAGTGGCGAGAAGTGTGGTATTATTGGGGATAGTGATTCGGTAGATCCTTTTGGTAATGATAGCGAGGGCAGCGATATTGTATCTCCTGTACGAAAACGTCCAAGAAAATTAATCATTGAAGATGACTCCGATGATGAAGACAGTATTAATCAGCAATCATCGAAGCAATGGTTTTGGAAAGAAAAACATAAGAAGCCAAAAATCTGGAAGTATATGCAAACTCCTGGCATAAGAGCAGCAATTTTAGACCAGTTAGGTAGAAGTAAAAGAGAGTTAGACTTTTTTTATATAATGTTTGACAATGTGTTTTGGGATAATATTGTCCAGGAAACGAATCGGTACGCAGAGCAAACGATAAGCTATAAACATAAAAGAAAAGGAATCAATGAAACCTGGATCCCAGTAGATTGCAATGAAATTAAAATATACTTTGCATTATGCATAATAATGGCACAAGTAAGAAAACCAAAAATCCAGATGAACTGGTCTAAAAGAGCCATTATAGAAACACCCATATTTAGGAAAAGTATGTCACTGAAAAGATTTTTGCAAATCACTAGGTTTCTCCACTTTGTAAATAACGATGCGACCGACAACAGGGATAAATTACGTAAAGTCAGGCCTGTGATAAACTATTTTAATAAAAAATTCAAAGAAGTATATGAAATGGAAGAGAATATCGTGATCGACGAATCGTTGATGAAATTTAAGGGACGCATGTCTTATAGACAATTTAATCCCCCGAAAAGGGTAAGATTTGGGATTAAATTTTATAGACTGTGCAAATCAGCGTCAGGTTACTGCTATAATTTTAAAATATATTCAGGAAATGATAAAACAAATCATGATTATATTGATTACAACAAGAGAATGATTGGTATTGATCGCCAGGATCAGGTATTAGCGGGTTTCCCTATTATGAGGAAATTCGTGAAGGGGTACAGAAAAATCTTTTTTTACATATGCGATATGGCACTTTTAAATTCATATATTCTGTACAACGAAAACAATATGGCAAAGAAACAGAATTACAGCGAGTATAGACTTCGAATAGCCGAAGGATTATTACAAACTGTGTTTGTAATACGAAACACTCGCGTGCCATCGCAAGATTATAACAGTCAGGGACCATTATCAAACGGAAATGTACCAATGAGACTACAGGCGCAACATTGGGGTCACTTTCCGAAACATATAGATCCCACGCCATTGAAAAAAAATCCAACAAGAGCTTGCAAAGTGTGTACGAAAAATAAGAAAAGGAGTGAAACAACATGGGAATGTAAAAACTGTCAA
The DNA here is from genome assembly GCA_963969225.1 of Xylocopa violacea. Lineage (NCBI taxonomy): Eukaryota > Metazoa > Arthropoda > Insecta > Hymenoptera > Apidae > Xylocopa > Xylocopa violacea. The sequence goes on from CAXAJV010000014.1 coordinate 22,621,419, forward strand.
GTTGCTTTACATGTACCTCATTGTTTTGAAAGATATCACACAGTTGAGGACTACTAATTTTCTACGAGTTTTTTCAAAACATAATTAATTATGTTTCGTTAACCATATTAAATTTTGTTAATTTTGTTAACTATGTTAATTGTTAAATTTTTAGGTTAAACGAAAAGTTAAATATAAAAAGAAGATGAAACCAAAATTGTATTTATATCAGAGAATCTTTAACTTGAGAAAAGGAATTTTTCTGTCACTGATGTCCACTATGAATTCCCGCCAAAATTTGACCGATTTCACTAGGAACAATCGATAACAAAATAACGATCGATAACATTGTTACCATCACATTATCGATACGATAAATTAAGGAAGTCGACCCGTTGATTTTACCGACTCAGTTGGTTCGATCGAATAGTTTCTTGCTCTACGCGATAGAGGGCACAACTGTTCATTTCTTGCACAATCGGTATTGCAGTACAGAACAATGAGGTTCCATAAGTTGATAAATTTGTGCTTCAACGCGTAAATTACAATCAACAGCGATGTTGCCGATATACAGTCAGTATTATCGACAGTGAACCTAACAGAATAACACTGTACAGATTTCTCAACTGCATAAAAAAGTAGGATAAAAAATTTCATCTACAAATATGTTAAAAAAATCTTTCCAACTAGTATTCAGCTTATTGCTTTTGATTTCTATTTGTTGTACGATATTTTTATAAAAATTAATTCCGCATATATTTGCTTACAGGACGAGGACTTCACCAGGACTTCACCAAGACGTCTTACGATCTTTAATATCGCATTTCGTTTCTATCCGAAGTCAAATGACTCTTTTGAATACCAGGATTCATTTTACTCGATTTTCCAATCATGACAACGCTTGGGATTCGTTAGTCGTTTCGAATCACTGTTTTCGCGAATCAGGCGTCATCGAACAGGATCGAACGCGCGTTTCTGCACGGGCATCGTCGAAGACTTTTCGAAAGCCGGCGGTATCCGTGGTTTTCAAGGCGACACGAACCTTGTATCGTAAAAGCAGCGAGGTGTACGAAAGGTGATCAATAACCGTCAATATGCAGGACGACGTTTTAATAAGAGTGTAAGCCTGAGATCCTGGAGCCCAGTTTATGACTCCGCGACACAGGACGTCACTTCGCCGCTCTTACTGCCTGCTCTTTATTACCACTCGTCCCTGTTCCTCTCTTTTTCCCTGTCCCTCTCTGGCCACCCTCGGTCCGCGTACCCCGTTCCACCCCCGTGTCTCGCTCTAGCCATCGTGTGCCATTCAACCTACTCCGTCCCCCTTTTCCTTCGCTCTACCTACCGTCTCTCTCTCTCTCCTCGCCTCTCCGACTGTTTTCGCGCGAATTTATTATTTATAAAGTCGAAGGAGCTCGCGCCTCCTCGGGCGTGTATCCAAGTTGCTCCGCCGACTTTCAGCCGCGCAACAAAAACCCCCGCCAAGTTACGAAATCCTCGTTCAACTTGGACTTTGTGGATAATTATATCGTTGAAAAGAAAAAGAAAAAAAAACAAAAAAAAAAAAAAAAAACGCGAACTCTCTCTCGTTTCCTTTTACCAGTCTCGCGACAGCGCGGGTCGCTCGGCCACGCAGAGATGGCGAGATGTCGGGCGCGCGACGCGTATCGCCGACGGACAGATGTATCGCGGTGAAGAGTCGCTTTATCTGTGAAAGCCGGGTCGAAATGCATTTAAGGGAACCGCAGATTTGATCGAGCATGTTAAATGTATTTCTCGTTCCGCGATGCTGATTAGATTATTGTAAAAGCATCGGATTATCTGAAGTGGCGACATATGTTCGACATTTCCGGGAGTCATCGGCACTGTGCTCGTTCGAGTGGCCTCCCGCGAGCGGGTCCGCGCCGTCCGCGTACATTTTTATCGGTCACTTTTCGATAGACCGACCGGTACGAGTAAATAGACGGTCCTAACCGAGCGGGAGCACTTCTATCCGGCGTAACGAGAGAAGTTGAGCGTTGATGCAACGCAACCGGGTTCCCGTGAACGCGTGCCGCTTGCCAGGAAGCCGGGAGATGCGCCCGGAGTCGGCTGCGCCAAGTAAACCCGAACTCCCGGCTTTCTGTTCCGGTAAACAACGTTTTAATCCTATCGAGATTGCTCGTTACAGGAGCGCGAGGCGATATCCGAGTTTCATCCAGCCAGCCATCGCGTCTGTTTCGCGGCGGAACGTCTCTCTGGCTCTGCGCGAACTTGCCACTCGACCTTCCGACAATCGTGAGTTTTATCCCTTCGAGCGGAAACTTTGGTTGTTCGAGCTGGCGAGAATAGCGTCAAGAGGCAACGGGAAGGAGCGTCGACGCGAGCCTAGATGCCGAACGGATGATTCGCGACGAGATGGAAGTAAGGCGAGAGGAGGCAGAAGGAAAACCGTGGCGAGGAGAGGCGAGGAGAGGCGAGCGTGCATGCGTTCAATCGATAATCACCGGCAAGTGGTCGCGCGTCCGAAAAGGGTGGCGGTGGTTACATCTGCGAGGTATCATCAGCGGCTGGTCTACGAAACGGCGATCCATCATCCCGCGCGGCAGTCGAAATCCGAAATTGCTCGGCCGTTTCCTTCTTGGGCCACGCGTGCGGCTATAATAGGGATTAAGACCGGTGTAAATAAATTTCGAGTCGCCGAGTAATCCTATCTCTTTAAGCTACGCGGCGTTCACGCGGAGTCGAAAGCCCCGGTGGAACGCGACTGATACGCGTGCGTCTCATCTCGCTGGATAATCCCGCTCTCGCGGGGATAATTTTCTAAATAAGACGAGAAAGAATCGAATTATGCACGCCATTGTTGCTGCTGCACCCCTCTTTCCCTCTCCGCGATCGATCGAAGGATAGCGAGAACGCGGCTGCTACCGCCTACGACTTCTTTGCTGGATCGAACGGAATCGTGGCTCGAGTCGCTGATAACGAGGCAACGAGAGAGAGAGAGAGCCGATAGAGAAGTGGTTTTGAAATAAGTATTGTCATTCTGCTCATTGAGCACGAGGCACGTCGGAGACTGTCAACGGCGGACAGAGGCACAGCTCTGTGTATATAATAATGTACATACGCTGTCGGTAGGCCGCGTTTCGACATTCGATCGTTAAACCCGCGCGCCTCTTACCTGGCCTCCGACTGGGAGTATCGAATCGAACGACAAACCTTTCCTTTTCGCGTGGTGGGAGCCTCGGCCAGATTTTTGGGACGACGCGGACACGGGACGAAAGTTGAGCGAGGCGGCGGGCGAGCAAAAAAAGGGGAAAAAGAAAAAAAGGACGCGGAGGAAGATGGAAAGGATTACGGTGCGTCAGGAGCGATGACTGAACGGCCGGTAATCGCCGCGGTGCCGCTCTAATATTTCGAATAGTTCGCATTTACAATGGGCTTTATTGGCGGGAAAACTGAGGGGGTATTTTGAGCAGCCGGGGACATCCATCACCGGGTGTCAACGTGATTGTCTTGCGTCGCGTACACCGTGGAAAAGTATTGACGCGGAGGGCGCGATCGAGCCGGCCGATCGTCAGCGCGCGCGTTTCGCAGATCGAGCGACGTATCGCGTCCGGATGCGACAGAGACGTGACGATCGTCGCCACGAGGAACGAACGCGGCGATCGGTTCACCAGTGGGCGAAAGAATGCGAGGGGTGGCGCTTCTGTTCGCGGACAGTACTATTTCAACCGAGGAATGATGCTGCGCGACCGCGGGCATTGTGTCGTATTTAAATGAGCCTTCTAATGCGTTTAGCTTGAATATCACGGCGGACCAGCCCGTCATCCTGCCCTCGAAGGGGCATCAGCCGTTTTGTTGGAAATCTGACTATCGATTTGGATTGGACAGAGAGAGCGGCTGTCGGAAGAGGGCTTGCTCGTACAGGTTCGCGTGCGACGCAAAGTTAGAGAGCGAGAAGAAATCGACAGGAGGGTAGAGAAGATCGTTCGTTTCCCATGGTAGTTCTGCCTTGACGGAGCGTATTCTCGTTTCGTCAAAGGGAGCGGAATCAGGTGCGTCGTAACGAATAAAAGCGATCGGCGTTGTCGCCAGCGTGCGGATTAAAGTCGACGAGAAATAAAAGCTGGTCGTTCGTTGGGAAAACAGTACGGGTGGCCAGAGAGTAGAGTACATACGCTCACGGGAGGCGTCGATGCATAATCGGAGCGCACCCTCCCGTGGCTATCCGTTTTATTTATCCGATAACACGCCATTATGGGCGAATCGCGGATGCGGCTGTGTCGGTAACGATTGGCTATTTATAATAACACGTGGCATATGGGTAATTAGTTGCGCGTAAGCCGCGCTGAAAAACCGAACGGTGGCGTACGTGTCCAGAAAAATTACCGTCGTTTTTCATCCCGCCTCGAAATCCATTATTTTAGCTCTCTTGATTTTTCTCTCTCTCCCTCTTCCTCACCGCCACAGCCGCAACTCCGCTGCGTATAAACCGCGAGCAATTAACGTTCTGTAAAATCCCGGCTCTCTTTCGTGACTCTCGATCGACTTTGACGCGCGCGTATCTCGCACGAACAAGTAATTACGTTAATTCGATCGATGTTCCCTCTCGCGTTTGATGTGTACCTGCGACGACGAATCGCGAATGGGATACGGGAACGCGATGTTGCCGGTGGTGATGGAAAGACGATCCTCTCGGGCATCGGGCCGGAAACAGGTCGAGCAAAAGAGAATCGGAGCAACGGACGAGGTGGCAATCGCAGAGAGGACGATCGGTAGTAGCGGTGGCAGTGGTCAGCCGATGATGAACGCTCCGCTTTATTAACTCTCCACCCCTCGAGTCTTTCTCTTCTATTTTTTTCTTCCACGTTTCCTTTTTTCTTTTTTCTTTTTTTTCTTTCTCTCTCTCTCTCTCTCCGACAGTTTAACGCGACTAATGGCGATAGGATAACGGAGGCAAAAAACGTGGACAAAAATCCGTGCCGCGGACACGGTAAACGGAACGCGTCGGACAAAGAAACGGCGGAGAGAGCGACGCTTCCGGTGCAGTGGAGTCCTTCTGACGCGTGTCCGGTTGGCTGGCGCGGAATACCTTCGTTCCTATGCACGCTCCCGCGACAAAAATTCGCGCTTTTTTCCCTCTCTTATCCAACGTAACGCGTCACCCACCTTTTTTCCCGTACGCTCTGTTGCAGTCCTGTGACGACGACGCGCAAACAATGACCGAGGGTTACGTAACGGCTGTGCACGGGAGAGGCGGACGGCGTTCTCCGCTTGCGCTTCTCGCGCAATTCTACCGTGCGGGGTGGCCAATGAGCAGTAACAGGAACGCCGCTGCCGGACCGCGCTCCCGTGAACGCTCGAACAATGCGCGTATCACACTCACCCGATTTGCCTGGAAATCCGCCTGTCCCCGATCTCGGTTCACCCTCTCTGCTCCTCGACCGGTTTCCTCGGCTACGGAAAATTTTCGGAGCCGATACACGCGTTCGCGAGCCGCGCGCGAGCATCGACGATACCCGATGACGGCGGTGTTCGTTGTTCATTTTTGCAGGACGTAACACGGGAACAACGTCGCGAACGACGACGAATTGTTCTCTACGGTCCAGCGGGAGAGACGAGCGAGTACCGTTAACAGGGGCACGCTCGAAGTCGTAAGCTCGCCGTCTCGGGGTATCGGGATATTTTCTCGTGACCGCAAAACAAGAGGAGGCGGCGGTTGCTTGGACGAGCGCGAATGCATCGGGTCCGACCGACGGGATTGTCCTTCATTACGCACGAAGGAAAGTGCAGTCATCGGCGTGCATACCCGTAGGTATGCACACAGAGGCATTAGCTCCCCCAAAGCCAACCGGTATTAATTCCACTAATTGGACGTGGTTTGGTTCGTGGCAAACATCGGTCCCCTACCGATCCTCGACCTTCCTCGGGACGCCGAGGGACTTGGATCTCGCGATCGATCGGCTCTGCCGCCGCAAACAATGACTTTATCGTCGATGGAAACTGACACCCTCCATTTTTTTCACCGTGCCGAGCCGCGAATTACTTTCTCCTCGCGCGCGCGCGATTACACGGCATTTAGATGGAAACTGAGAAACGAAACGACGACGAAACGCTACGCGACGGGGGTACAGCGTACGGACGACGCGAACGAACGAGGGGCAGAGACGTTCGAGTGCGGTTTCGTCGTAAAAGCGAGAAAGCGAGGCGATCGGGCCGTGGCTCGAACGGACAGCGATGGTCGTTGAACGTTAGGCCCAGGGGGTCTCGTTTCGTTTGGGGTTGCACGAGGTCAAGGGATCAGCTGCGGTGGTGGAATCCGGAGTGTGCGAAGCCTGTTACACGCGTGTATACGTGTCTGTATGCTAGCAACAAACGCGGAGGGTCTTTCCTCGTGGATCTGGGTCACCGGGCTGATGAGGACTGATCGGGGGGTTGACCGCTGGAAAAAGCCCGTGCGATAACTTTCTTGCCTCCCCTCTCGCTTCTTTCGCACGCATCTCCGGAACCACCCTTTAAACTCCTCTACCCGTTGCCCGACGACTCGTACAGAGAAATTGAACGTCGCGGACTAATCGCGGGGACACGGCGAAACGGGACGGTTGTTGCGCGGCGAAGTAGAATGAGCGGCGGTGGAAATTAGCGACAGACGGGAGAGGAGTTTGGCGGCGTAGTGCCCCAAGGGGAAAGTTCGGACGTAAGAAGCATCGGCGGATACGGACGGTTTAGGTATGGCACAAAGATATTAAGCGCTCATACTCGCAGCTTACCATGACCGTGCGGAGGGAGGGAGGGTGGGTGGGGAGAGTGGCGGCGGGGTATACGGTATGTTCGCGTACGCCGCGGATAGGAGGAGCGGAGGAAAGGTGGTAGCGGAGCACGTAGGTGGGTAGAGAGAGTGGCGCGGCCGAGGAGCAAGGAGCACGGGGTGCGGGCAGAGGGGGCGGAAGAGGGTGGTCGAGAGGAGGCAGAGAGAGATCGCGAGGAAGCAGAGAGTTACCTACAGAAGAAATAAGTGCGCTCGTGTAATGCTGATGGCGAATATGGTAGAGGAGATCCGAGGGAACGGCGAAGAAGAAGGTGGCAGGGAGGACAGACTCTCTCACCGCGGGGGCAGGGGCGAAGGGGTGCGAGCAACGCGGAGACCGACCGATCGATTCGAACGCCGGCGACATTCTTCGTCGTACGGACGGAGAAAGAGAGAGCCGCGGAGAATAGGACGGCCGCGAAAGAGGGAACGAGGTGGAGACTGGCGGTGGTCGCGCGAGAGAGCGCGAGTTCGAGTGAGCGTATAAGCCATAAGCCAAGGTGGGAGGAGAAGCTCGAAGAAGAAGTGGGAGGGAGCTACGAGAAGTGGCAGGTAGAGAGAGAGTGATCGTGTTTGTTCGGGACGAAGAGGCAGCGAGTGCGTGCGAAGGTGAGCAACGAAGAGAAAGGAAGAAAGAGGGTAGACGAGTGAAGGAGAAGAAGCAGAAGACGAGGGAGAAGAGAGCGAAGAAAGCAAAGGTAGCGAATAGGAGGAGTAAAGAGAGCGTAAGTAGAGGATGGCAAAGAGGAGAGGAGCGAAGAAGGAAATAAAAAGAAGGAGATAGAGATTAAGAGAGAGAGAGAGAGAGAGGGGGAGGGAGGCGGAACAGCGAAAGAAAAGCTCGAGGGGTCGGTGGTAAAGGGTAGAGAGTCGAACGGAAGAATCGGGAACGGAAGAGAAAAAGAAACGGGGGAGAGGGATATCGTGCAGAAGAAAGCAAAAAGGGGAAGAGAAGGGAAGAGCCGAAACGCGACAAGGAACGGTGGGGTGGGTTGGTGCTAGAGGGAGGTTAGGTTTAGGCGAGGTGAGGCGAGGCGAGGGTGAGCCGAAGAACCAGGCGGAGTGGTAAGGGGTGCGCGAGGAGAGGCGAGGCGAGGCGAGGCGAGGCGAGGAGAGGAGAGGAGAGGAGAGGAGAGGAGAGGAGAGGCGAGGTGAGGCGAGGCGAGAGAGAGCAAAGGGCGGTGTGGAGGGAGAGGTCGCGAGGAAAAAGAAGAAATCCCCACTCGTAGCGCGTAGATCGGCGGTAGGTTCGAATCGTACTGTCTTGTCGAGACTCGCGTCTGCGTCTGGATGTCTCCGTGTGTTAGTCGCCCCCGGAATCGTCCCGGTCGGCATCGTCGGTGCGCGTCGTCGGTGGCAGAGGTTGCCTCGTAGTGGGGAACGATCGCTCGTCCCGCCACCAGCCGAGGGAAGGTTCGAAAGGCGTCGACGGTACGAGGTTACCGTCCAATAGGGAGAACTGCCACCCCGGTGGCTCCGCCAACCGGATAGTCAGTTGCGCGCACAGAACGCCCATCCTCCCCGTTCCTCGGGCTCCCACTGATGTTTTTATTTATTACATCTGTGACTGGGTAGGGAAATACTCCCGACTCGACCGAGAGAGCGTTTGCCACTTTGAGAACGAGCGACGCGCGTCCCTGCGAGTTACCGCCGCAGCCGCAGCCGCAGCCGCTTTCGTCGTCGTCGTCGTCGTCGTCGTCGTTGCTGCCGCCGCCGCCGCCGCCGCCGCCGCCGCCGCCGCCGCCGTCGCCGCCGCCGCCGTTGCCGTTCTCGTCGTCGTCGTCGTCGCCGCCGTCGTCGTCCTCGCCGCCGCCGCCGTCGTCGTCATCATCGTTGTGTTCGTTGTCATCGTCGCCGTTGTAACCGGTGCTGTCACCGCGGCAGCATCGTCCACGTCGTCGTCGCGAACCGTGATCGTGCGCGTCCCGCGTCGCCTCGTCGACGCTTCTGTACCGTTCTCGCCGACCCGCGTTCTCCGCACCGTTCGTCGACGCGACAAACTCTGTGTTGCGACATCGTGCCCCGTCTATTTCGCCGCTGTGTGATCCAGTTTCGTCCAGTGAGTAAACCCAGAAGCACGTTACGCGTCGCGAAGGAAACCTCGCGGTTGGTGGAGCGTTGTACGAGGGGCAGCTCGGCTGCTCCTCGAGCGAAGCCGGCCAGCATTACGCGGAACACGGACCTGTCCGCAACGAGAACGGAGCCGAGGTCGCGGCCCGCAGCCAGTGACAACCGGCCGATTGTCATGGACACTATTAATCCAGTGGTTGTGCACAGTGAAGTTGTTACTTATGTACATGGTCCAACGTACTCCGTGAGACGCGGCAGTTTGATCGAGTGATAGTGACGGTTGGGGAGAAGCGATAGTTCCTCGTCGGCTGGTTTCGACAGCCGAGCGAGTCGTTTTACCATCGAGTCGACGCGAGGAGAAGAATAGGCTGTTTTACTATGCGTTGATTCGTGCCGAGTTCCTCGTATCTCGTGGTGTCCACGTGGCGAGAACCGAGGCAGAGGAGTAGGAGGAGAGAAAGAGAGGGAAAGAAGAGAAAATCAGAAAAGAGAAGAGGAGAGAAGAGAAGAGAAGAGAAGAGGAGAGATCTCCCACGGGGGACGATAAAATAACCAGAAAAGGCAAAAGAAAATCGTAAGCAACGTGGTCGATAACGGATAGACGCGTGCCTTTCGGAGCGTCGATGGATCACGGAGCGATGGATAGCGCGTCCGATCACAGCAGCCGCGCCAGCCCCGTAACCGGCAGCCCGAAACATCCGCACAGCCCGTCGGCACAGCAGACTCAGCAACAGCTCCACGGGTCCCAGCATCAGCCGCCGCCGTCGCACCAGCAACCCCATCCGCGGGACCAGCTCCGGGAGCAACAATCGCAACAGCAACAGCATCGCGGCGTTCCCACGCCGGGATCGCCGACCAGAGGCTCGCCGCCTCAAGGACTTCCGTTGAGCCCGCCGCCTCTGTCCGCCGGAGGAGCGTCTGGTGCACCGCCAGGCATGGTGCCACGAATGCCGGGGCTACCGCCGCCCGGTTTGGGACTGTTGGGACAGCTAGGCGGCATGCTGAGCGGTCATCATGGTTCGCCGCTCGAGCTGATGGCCGCGCATCACGCCGTGCTGCCGCCGCGATCGTACAACAGCCCGCCGCCGATCAGCACCAGCGATCCGACCGCGAACGAATGCAAGCTGGTCGACTATCGCGGTCAAAAGGTGGCCGCGTTCATCATCGCCGGGGACACGATGCTCTGTCTGCCGCAGGCGTTCGAACTCTTTCTGAAACACCTCGTCGGTGGCCTGCACACCGTCTACACGAAGCTCAAGAGGCTCGATATAGTGCCGTTGGTGTGCAATGTCGAACAGGTTAGGATTCTGCGCGGACTCGGGGCCATCCAGCCGGGCGTCAATCGTTGCAAGCTGCTCAGCTGCAAGGACTTCGACATACTCTACAGGGACTGCACCACGGCCAGGTAAAACTGGAGATATATACGCTGCCAGCTATTTAGAAGTAATTTTCCGCGAGGAACCGCGACGTTCCACGCGTGGATCTTTTTAAGCCCGCGCTAACCGATACCCCGCGACGATACGGACGATCGTATAGAGCCACCTACGGTTACGCTCGTCCGTTTTTTTGTAGCTTCTGTTCCCGAGAACGGAAGCTACGATCCTCGCGTGTATTAATAACACCCGGTGTCGCCTCTGGGCAGCACTTTATCTTCGGCCAGCTACGTTCCTTACCGCGCTACCGGTCGACCAAAAAATATTTTAATCGTTCGCTGCCTCCGTCTTCGAGAGTCCCGCTTCCCTTCCTCGTTCGCACCTTGCGCGCTCTTTCTTCCAACGATACGTCCGTTCTCTCGAGATCCTACTCGTACGAGGGTCCCTCGATTCGTCGCGATCGGCGATCGGTTCCATCCACGGAGAGGAGGCTCGAGCGAAGAGGCACGTGTCCTTGCATCTGGAATTGTCAACGGGACTCCGTGCCAACAGGTGTCCCTTTCACGGCAGTTTCTCTGAATGAATCGTCCCCACCGACGAGACAGAGAGAAGTGGCTGTAGTACAAGCTTACCCCACCCACGAGTCAGACGGCAGACGAAACGGAATGGTAAACGGAACGAGGGGATCCGGTGTTATCCGGGGAAATTATTGTCCCCCGAGCGTGGAGAGTCTTCCCACGTGTCCTGCGGGCCACCGATTTCCCCTTTCGCACGCGTCTCGACCCTGTTCTTTTTTTCACCTCGCGGAACGATCCTGCACCGACCACCGCCATCCGTCGAAGGGGTAGCTCTCGAGTGGGTTCGATTCGAGCCCGAGGTGTTCGCACCGGGGGGACAATAGTATCGCGGCGTGCAACGCGCAGTGGCAGTCGCAACGGAAACGGATTCAGCGCGACACAGAGAGGGCGAAGGAGAAAGAGGGCCGAGGGATAGAGCGCGGCAGGGACAGGGACGGTGAACAGAGGGAGAGAAAGAGAAAACGAGAGGAAAGAGAGAGAGCTGTAGGGATAGGGATCCGAATAATCCGAGTCGCAGTCACGGAGCAGAGTTGGCCGAGCCGTCGGCTCGTGCGCGAGCCCTTCTTCGTTCACCTCTCCGCAGCCTCTCTTTCGTATCTGTTGTTCGAGCGAACTTACTTTTCGATCTTTCGTTTGTCCCATTCACGGGTCTATCTGTCTATCCGTCTATCCACGGTGTCCACCGTGGAAACCAGTCGGTTCCGAAACAAAAGCGAAAGTGACCGCTCGCGTTCCATCCATCGGAGAGATAGACGATGCAGATAGCGTGGAACGAACGTGTAACGGAGAGCGATCGGAGCAACAAAAATCGGTGGCGCGTTTATTCGTTTATTCACGTCGAACGAGGAGGCAAAAACTAGATAAAAACGAGAGGGTCGATCGAGGGGTGCGAAGAGTGGGTCGATGGCGCGGGGAGGATCGCCAGGAAAAATCGGATGATTAAGAGACCGCGGTATGGTTCTGGTGTGTGCGGTCCGGCAGGCTGGTCGCGTGTACCGCTGACGTCGTTACATTCTGATAATGCACGGCAGTGGTAACAGCGCGGCAACGGCTACACACCGATGTTCCGTCCATGGACGGGTGGGTCCGCGCGCGCACGGTAACACGGGTCCATCGCCATCGATGCAACAGCATGCAACGGGAACCGCACCGATAATTCAGGGGGATTTTTCTTGCGGTTTATAGCGCGGCGCCGGCTGCGTTGCAACGCCCGTTTCCTCCTGTCCACCAGCCACCGACACTCCGTAACCCCCCTACGTCCCCTTGGATTAAGGATCGAAAGCGCTAGCCGCCGCCTACGCGAGGCTCGTCGTCGCGTCCCCGATTCCCTGCCGCGTGGCCACGTTCCGACGTAACGTTCCTGCGAGAGCTCGCCGCAGTTTTATTCGCGGATACGCCTAATTGATGCCGTATACGCTCGCTAACGAGACGAGAGCCAATTATCCTCGTCAATTTGCCCGATTCTGGCCGAGCGGCACGCGGATCGCCGGCGAAACGTCCGCGTGTCCCGATTACGTTTCCATCGAGACGGCCGAGAACACGGGGAGACGAACAGAACGCGCGTATAGGTACACGAGCGAGCGAGCCAGCGAGTAAGCGGCAAGATCGGCTAGATAAGAGGTACCGGGCGAGCACGAACGATGATTTCCTCGTTTCTGTCTTCCTTCTACGCTCCTACGTTCCCTTAAATGTCTTTCTCGCCGCGTACGCGTAACCCAACGCGAACGAACGCGAACGAACGCAAACGAACGCAAACGAACGCAAACGAACGCAAACCCAGGATACGTGGGAGTGCGCGCGGCCCTGGACTATAATTCTATGCGCTATTAGCCGTTTAATTATAAAATTGTGCATAGATTAATTGGCTCCCGTAATGGCCCTAACAATGCACAGACGCGCACTCAGAGACTAATGGAGAGAGAAAGAGAGAGGAGACAGAGCCCGGGATGGCACGAAGTAGGGGAAAACGGGAGTCTAGTTGCATCGGGGGAAGAAAGAGAGACAAGCGAGTGGGAGATCGGGAGGAGGAGAGATATCGAAAGAATATAGTTGGCTCGTGGAAGAAAGGGAGATAGATCGCGCAGAGGGTGGCAGAGCGGTCGGCGAACGGGGAGGGGTAGGCATCGTTATTAATATTTATTTCCCTGGCTCGTTCCTCCCGGCTCCTCTCGTTGTTGCCGTGCGCTTATGCACAATCGCGTCTTCAGCCTGGATGCGTGGTTAAACGAGTAGCCGGTGATGCCGGTTCGTGCGGAGCGCGCCGCGCGAGCGTAGCTCGCGAAACGCCTCCGTATGGAAAGTAGTACGATTTCCAAATCGAAGCGGAAAGGAAGGAACGGGAAGACCGCGCGCGGGGGAGATAGCTCGGGAATCGTTCATGAAATCGTGTTTTCCCAGCGCCGGCAATTATTCCCCGGCTCGAGTACAAAGTTCCCGTGGTCGTTCACGACGATCGAGCCTCGATGCTTCCATTTATCTTCCGCGGAGAACTTATCCTGCCACGGCGATTGTATCGGATACACGGCAGCTGGCTCGGAGCCGCATCGGCGTTTTTTCCCTTTTTTTTTTCTTTTCTTTCTTTTTTTTTTCTTTTTCTCTCTCCTCTCCTCTCCTTTTCTGGTTTCATAACCCACGCGCGCTCAACCGGCCCGCTAGGCAGCTTTACGTTTTTAAGGGCTTCTATTATTGTCCGGGGGCTGCTTTTGACACAGATACGCGTACATTTTGTTGCGAGCGCGCCCCGTTGCCGCGCCTCATCACAGCTTTTTCGCCCATCATCGTCCTCCGCCCGATGTTTTTCTCCACCATCCTGCGCCGCGATCCGAGGCTCTCGCGTTCCTTTTTCCTTTCCTCTTTTTTCCCCCCATTTTATCGCACGCATCGTTCCATTGTTGTCGAAAACAGTTTCGCGCGCCACACGTTCGACGGTCCCGCTAATGAACGCGCCGCGCGGTTCCTCCGCTTCCGTTTTCTTGCCACCGCTCGCCCCGCTCCCCTTCTGAAGAGAAATCGATCGAGTTTCTCTGTCGCGAATTTCTTTCGAACGTTCCCGCAGAACCCTCCGCGGGGTCCGAAGCCCACCCCGCGGCCTGGCCGAGCACCGAGTCGGTAATTCTCGGTAATTAATAATCCGCAACAAGTAATAATCGAGCCGGTAATCCGGCCGGGCGCACCACGACAAGCAGCGTTCTTAATTCTAGATAATTAACGCAAAGACAAACAAGAAGGATTAACCGAACCTCCGTCGTCTTTCTCCGTTTCCCTGCCGTCCTCCTCTCTCTCTCTCTCTCTCTCTCTCTCTCTCTCTCGACCCCCGACAATTTCCCTCCCTTCTTAATGCAACTTTTCCTCCACCGTCGGAGACCCGTCCGGCTTTCCCACCCTGCCCCAGGTTCGACCGTTGTTACGAGTGCCGCTCGTCGAACGCTTCCAGGGATTATTTAATTTTTCCTCGAGAAACGATCCACCGCGGGGAAGGGTATCCCGTGGAAAACGCTGGCTCGCGAGCAGCCGGCTACGGGATCTAATAATAAACGCGGCGGACGATGAAATCGTTTATCCGCGGTACGACGCGCGAATTCGTACGCGAGCCGAGCGAGGAGGAAGTCGACGGAGATCGCCCGTGGCTAGGTAGGGTCGCCGATTCCTGCGCAGCCCGATACGGATGCAAGTCATCGCGGGGTCGGCATTGTATCGAAACGGCGCCAGACTCCCGTTCCGCGACTCCCTGTCTTCCCACCGATCCTGCCGGCGAGATCTGTCGGTTCCTCGCGAGCGTTCATCGACGGGCCAGCCGCGAAGTTCACCATCGAGTGGCACCTGGGCCTCTCGCGGAACGCCGCGGACGATCGTTAGCATATCCTATCTGAAATATGCGCGCGCGATCTGGAAAGTTCGCTGGTTGGAAGCGCGTCTACAGCGCATCGCGCGGCAACAAATACAATATGAATTCTGTTGGTCGCGGTTAAAAGCGTCTGCTGCGTGTATCGTGTGAAATATTATTTACGAATCGACTTTGTTGCGGCGCTATGTATAGAACGGGCGCCCGTTCGAACGTACAATAAAGTAGCGCTTATATCACGGAACAGAGTAATCGACGCGAAGACGGTGGAACAGGCGTGGAATGGTGCTAATTGCTATTACGAGGCCGCGGTGGAAGAAATGTTTAATTTAACTTAGAACAGCTTAATTAGAAATATATTCGACGCGGAGGGTACGGAACGAAACAGTCGGACGCGTTCGACGGGAAGCGGAGGATCGAGGAGAATGGTACATAGGCGGGTATAATATTGAAACGTTGCGAGGAAGTCCGGTATTTGGAAGTATGATGAGACTTAAATAGGCTCTGATAGACTCTAGTGATAAATAAACGGGCGCGTTTCGTGTAAACGGTTTATAAGCAGGCGCCAGTGGAAATGGCAGATCATCTTTCGCGTGTATACTCGGGTCGGACATGATGTTTATAATTACGAGGTTGCCGGAAACGTATCGGAAATTGGCCGGTTCGTAAACGAGAGAGGGAAAGAGTCTCTTCCCTTCGGGATTGAATCGTTCGCTTTAAACCGTGGACATGAGAATCCACCGTGAGCGGGGAACCCGCAGCTTCTGTTCTCCTACCGACTTTTTTATCGGGTCAGTGAGTTCGTTGGAACTTGGCTTTCTTAGAACGATGCGAGTTACGCCTCCTGCATAAATATGTATTTACACAGCGCGCGCGTATAGTCGAGCTTCTGTCTTGCGGCTGCAGCGCGTGCACAAAAGGGTTTCCTTACGGTTTCAGCTACGCAACGCGGTGCCCGCGCGTCTCCGCCGCCGCTTCGCATCGAGTAACGTTGCGAGGTTCTTCGCATCGCGTTGCGAATCGTCTCTAGTCGCCGATACCGGCGCAACCCTTCCTCGAATCGACGCGCACGGGGGGCTCGAGTATCGGCGAAATCGCGACGTCCACACCGGGACCATCTGTTTCACGCGACCCGTTATTTTTCGGCATTGTTCGCGCGAGCATAAATCATGGCGGAACACGAGGCGATGGAATATTTAACGCCAGGCTTCTTTCAACGTCTCCCGATGTTATCGCGATCGCGTAGATCGTATCGACGGTGGCCCGACGAAAAGTGGACGAACGGTTCGAGTGATCGATCGAGGGTGCGATCGTACGGACGCCTCGATCGACGCCGTCCGTCTATACAGCTGGCCCGAAACGTTACGACAGCTTGTCTGTGGTTTCTCGAGGTGTTTGCGAAAACGAACAAGGGTTGCAGGGGGGGGGAGGGGGGGGATGAAGGGACGGGAAGGACACACGGACGCGTAGAATTCGCAGTTAGCCGGGAATCGATCGTTTCGTAGGAACTGGTGACCTACATTAAAACAGCTGACTAAAGGGAGACCCCTGGGTATCTCGTTCTTTCCCCTGGTCCTCCACCCTCGTTTGTATCAACGTAGCCTACCCTTCCAGCGGCAGACCCTTTCCCCGAAAGACGACATCCTCCAGCCACGTTCGCGACGTTCCACTCTCGACATTTTTCTCGTAAACTTAACGCTCGACCATCCCCCTCCTCGTGGTGGTCTTCGCGGGTCAGGATTCGTTCGGTCTGGAACCTGCTGTCGCCGGCGCGTTAAATCGCGTTCTCGAAGAGCGAGAGGAAAAACAGCGAGTCGGCTCGCAACGGTAACGCGCGTCGTACACGGGGGATACCCACCCCTTTCGGTAGGGTTTTGTAATTGCACCGATTATCCGGAGGATTGAAACGGTGCGCGTAGACAAGGTAGCCGGTTGGATAAGGCGGGGCAGGAGGGGTGGCGCGTAGCAGGGCCGAGACAGAAGGAAGGCTGCAAAGGGGTGGCTAAGAGGAGGGGTGTGGGTCGCAACGGTACTCGGTAATTTCGAGTGATTCGTGGACGACGTCGGCCCCGCGTATCGCGCCCCTTTCTCGAGTGGGATTTCGTGCGCACGGCAGCCACTCGAACTCGTTACACACGGTAATTAAACGACGCACGAGACCTCGACGGTGTGGAAGGTTCGTTCGGGTCGTATCGTCGGGACGCTTCTCACCGCGGGACAAGAGAGTCGTCCGTTACCCGTCGACCATCTGGTAGCCAGTTTCTGATCTCGAGCGCGCGAACCAGGATGCCGTTCGCCGTGAGACGGAATTCGGGAAACAGGAGTAGATTCGCGCGCGTATGCCGGCGGTGAAATGCCTTCGAGGGACGGGGAGTCGAGAGAGGTCGAGAAATCGTCGGGGAGCAATCGGAATTTCCATAGCGCACGGCATATCGGCTCGTAGCCGCTTATTCGAAGGAGCGTTCGAGGCCGGTAACATCTCGACGGACGACTGTAATCTAGCAATCTGGTAGCAAGCGGAGGATAGTCGGGGACTATAATCGCGATCGTTTCGCGTTCTGTCCCTCACGCCCCCTCTTCGCGAAGGATTCGCGTCTCCGCGGATGGGAAGGATGATCGTGCAGCGCAGTCCGTAACCCCTTCGGCTCTATCTCGACTCGTAGTACCGACGGGATTGTTTGCCAGTTACCCAGGCGAAATCGCTACCGATCGAGACCGTTTGCTCGGGCTCGCGTGCCGTCGAGTTTGGCGTAACGTCGCGCGTCAATCAACGCTAGCCCTCTAACGGACTACCGCCGGGTAAGTAACGACGCCAGCCGAGTGCTCGACGTCGAGACGATCTCTCTCGTACATGGATGCCGTAGGTCCGTGATAGGCCCCCGACATACGTACGAGCCACTCCGCGAAGGGTAGCCTCGTTTCGAGTCGACACACTGTCTGCGAGTCCAAGTCGAACCTCCGAGTCGTAGTCGAAGTCGTTTGCCAGCTCGTCAGACATCGTCTGGAGGAGCCATCTTTACACGCGTGCGGTCAGCTCGCGTGTTGCACGCACGCCTCCGCTTCTTGTTCCGCCTCGTCCTCTTCTTCTCTATGCTAGCCGGTTTTATTCCTGTAAACCTAGCTGCCTTTCCATCGATCTTTTCGGCGATCCCGGCTGACGAACGCGTCGCCATCGCGATCGATTGACACCGATTTGCCGATTGAAATCGCAGAGGAGCAACGAACTGTTTCGCACGGCGTCGCGAAGTCGACGCGTAAGATCAACGGCTGCGCCGTTCTATGATACGAGCAATCAAGATAATCGCCAACCGACGTGTAATTATATCATTGTACCGAATTATCTCGCGGCGTCCACGGTCGTCGTTACGGTTGTCGGATCCCGAAGAACCGCGCCACGAGGTGTTATTAAGCGTCGACGTTGATACATCTAGTCCCGGTTCGCAACGGTGCTGGGGATACGTCCAGTATCGACGGGCAACATTTTTCTTCTTTTCCAAGCGCTCCGAGATCGAGGAGAAGCGGGAACCGAGCGAAACTATCGCGAACCAGAATATAATGCCGATTAAACTTCGATATTGTACAAAAGCCCCGTGGTGGAGCGGTTTCAGATCGGGCGTGTAATAAGAGAAAAGGGGGCGTTCGATCGTGGCAGTCGCCGGGACATTTCACCGATCGCGAAACGCCGGTTGCGAGAGGTGCGATCGGCAGTGAGCATAGACGTGTAATTACGAAGGGTTCGAGTTCTCGAAGCGGGTCTGCTATTTATCAACGTCGCTCGTTACCGCGTCCCCGGCGCTCTCTTCCGTTTAACCGAAAAGAAATTGCGGCCGATCCGCACGGTCCGAGGTCGGGCCGAAATTCCCGTTCGATTCGCGATTTTACGGTGCTCCGTTTCGCGGCACAGAATTCCTCTTCCTCGAGGTCGCCTTCGATCGACGTCTCGTATTAAACCTCGGCCCTCGGTGATACACGACTATCCGCGAACCTTGAATTATGTATGGCTGAAACGGTGTTTCGTACGCGAAGAGTGTCCATCGTTGTTTCCACCGAGCGAACATATCTGGTACGAGGGGACAAGTGAGAACAAGACGGAGAGGGGAGGGAGGGAGGGAGGGAGAGAGAGAGAGAGAGAGAGACAGAGAGCGATCGCTATCGGCTGACACGAGCCATAAAGTACATTTTAATTCGAGCGATAGATAAAGCACGGAACGGGCTAGGTGAACCATGCGCGCAGGCCCGTGGATCGCACGTACGGACAATCAGACTTGCAAAAGCGGGACTTAATTGGCCTCTTAACCGCGCGGGGCGATGATTAATTGGCGCGGAACCGGCCGCGAGACTCCGGCACGAACTCTCGTTCTCCGACCGCGGCGACTCGCCCGAATCCTCGCGAGATAACCAGCTAGGTGACGTGAGTCACCGATGAACGACCGCGAACCTGCGTTCGCGTGTTAAATTGCCGTGAAACATCCACCAGGGACCAGCGATGGATCGTGCGAAATACCGCGACGCGTACACACATCTCCTCCTCCTCCTCCTCTTCTTCTTCTACATCCTCTTCTTCTCCTCCTCGCGTCTCTTTCGCCGCTGACTCGAACGGTTTCCGCCAGGCCGTGGACAAAGGGGCAACTCGGGTAACCCCACACTCGGCCGATCGTTTTCTTCCACGATAATCTCTGAAAATTCCTACCTTTCGACGCGGCCGACGAAACGAACCTTCGATAGTTACGCGAGAAGGAAAAAGCAGTCCCCGAGCGGTTCGCGCAGAGGCGTCCTTGGTTTTATTCGTAGTCGCGTCCGACGATTTCTCTCCTCGTTGCGTTGCTCGTCGTGGAAGTACCGCGCGGAAAAAAGGCTCGTAACTAGCCGAAGAAGGCGACGCGCTCGTTCTCCGCGACTGAATTACCAGGCGCTCCATTCCGGGGACGCCGCGCGTCCTCGGGTTTTTGGATTTGCGCGGCGATGGAAGAAACGTTTGGCGGAGAGAGCAGGAGCTCGATGGACGGGGCTGCGACGACGTCGACGACCGACGCGCGTATTCTTGCCTCTTGGGAGAAGTTCGCAAACGAGCTGCCGTTAATGAGGCGATATTTCAGTTTTTGAATAACTGACCTAGCCTGGACCGGACGCGCATCGAACCGGTTTCGAGAAGAGTCTCGGCTCCGTCTGCCCGGTGGAAACACATGTCTCCCGTTGGCTCTTCCCCTTTTGTTCTCACCGTTTCGCGCGTTTCTACCCGATTTTATCAAACGCAAACGCCCGTGCCAGCAGCGGCGTCGCTCACGAACGAGCAACGCGAGCTACCCACTCGGTTCACGGTTTTCGAACGCTTTTTTTTTTCTCCTCGTCCCTTTCGCAGCGCCTCTGACACGTCCACGCCTATCTCTCAATTAGTTCGTTCGTCGAGTCATCGGAGAGGAAATCGATGGATCGGGGATGAAAGTAGCGAACCGGGAATGAAAGATGAGAGAATCACGCAGGACGAGAGAGAGAGAGAGAGAGAGAGAGAGAGAGGGGGGGGGGGAGTACCACTGGGTATAGGGGGAAGAGATACAACGGAGGATCGGATATATCGACGAATCGAAATGAAAACCAAACAAGTCCTCCCCCCGGTTGGCTCGCGTCTATTCGCGTTTCTCGCCAATAATTGATAGAATAAATTAAATCATTTGTCTTGGCGGGGAATTAAAAAGGTAATTTATATACGGAGAGGGTCGGGGCGTACCTGGCCGAGTCCGTGGCCCGCCAGGACGAGGCGAGGAGGGAGAAAAACAGACGAGGCAGAGGTACGACCGCCGCGCGTACACCTACACGCTGGCTCGTTTTCTACCGAGGAACTGGACACGGGGCTACGGGTCCCAGGATGCATCGGAGTATGTATACGTAGCTGTGCTGGATTACACCGCTTTCGTGGACGACGGAGGAGACGAAACGAACTCGGCTCGGGGTTAGGAAGACGCAAGGGGGTGGAAGAGAACCGTGGAAGAAACGAAGTGTACGCGGGCCGCGGTGGCTCGTTTTGTTTTTCGCCCGTCTTTCGATTTATTCCACGCTGATGAATCAGGTGTGGCGCTCGGTTCACCCGTCTCTGTTCCACCTTCGCCCGCGGAGAGCACGGGGTCGAGATTACTTTTGTGGGCGGGACGCTTTCTGTCAGTGCCTCCGAGGGTATATTCAGGTATAGAAACTGTTCTCGTACGTTCCACTCGGCCGTGCATACCTTCTGCTCCCGTGACTCGTTCGTGAACCCAAAGCACCCGGTTCCCTCTCTCTCTCTCTCGCTCTCTCTCACTCTCTCTCACTCTCTCTCTGTCCCTCGCACGTTCTCCATCTTCGGAACGTTACGCCCGTTTAAATTGGAACGCGAAACGCAAACGCCGCGCGACATGCACCGCGCGGATCCGAGCTCGGATGCTTCATTGTTCGTCCGGCGCCGACCGAACCCGCTACCACGTGTTTGAGATGGCGGTAAATATTCCGAGAGGACGATCGGAAACGATGTTTTGACAGATGAAGCGGCGCGTCGCGTGACGGTGGCCCGCGGCCTCCTCACGGACCCACTCGCGGCCATACTTTCGCCACTCGAAACGACTTGCACCAACATCCGCGGCGCCGCTAACGATATTGGCTTAGGCGCGCCCCTCGCGGACCGTCGCCGATAAATAACCCTCTTCCATCGCGGTTCGTTCTGTTCTCGTTCCCTCGCGTTCTAGTCTAAGCTTTTTGCAAATTTTATCCGCCGATCTACATCTATTACTTCTCTCGGATGTACCAGCTATCCGAAGCATTTAATTAATTGGTGCGTTTATCTTAGATTCATCTAACGGATAACGCACGCTTTTACGAGGCAGTGATTACATTTTTTTAACCTCGAGGAATGTTAATTGAGACATTCCATGCTGCTTGCTCCTCGAAAAGTATACAAAGTTGTCTAGACTGCAAGTTCCGCGGAAAGAGCTGCGAAGAAGACACTTAAAGCTAAGAGGTCGGCTCGGTAAAGGGGCGCATAGATCTCGGATACAAGACTGGCCCAACCCATTGAATCATCGCGAGGAGAAGAAATAGGTTCGTTCTGTTCCGGAGATACCCACGGAGAACGTAGAAGGCAATGTCCCACGAGGGAACGAGGAAAGAATAGATGCCCTCGCGGAGGGAGCGACGAGAGGATAGACGGTCAGTTCGACGGACGAGTATCCTCCGTTCGTTTTTTCTTCTTCTCTCAAAGTTTCTCGAGAACGCGTCGTTTCTTGCAAATCGGAATTGAAACGGGGAATCGAATCGGAAAACGTGGCGCCTCGATGGTTTCCGGACGAAGGGCCGGTGGTTGAAACACGAGAGGCAAGAGGAGGCACGGCGGTGGAAACGAGGAATCGGAAAGCGGAGAAGAGAAAGAAGAAACAAAGCTGGTCGGCAGCGATGGACGATTTGTTCGCGCCGCGGGAGTTCGGCTTAACGAAAATAAGCGAACTTCTCACATAACTCACTGGGGACTTGGCTCTGGGCCCTGGCCCTCTATCCGCTCGCTAAACGAACCAACAAACGAATACAAATAGAAATCATTAATGGTTTTGTTTCACGGGTCTAGGCGCTCCGAGGAGGGCACGATAATGATTCGTTAATGATTCCTTCGGGTCGGCTCGGTCCTTTTATTCGTCCTGGCCAATATCGGCGCGGTTCGTTCAGGACGGAACGAACGAGATTTCACGCGGGACTGGTAAACGAATCGTTGAAACATTGGAACAGCGGGGGCGGTCGGGGAAGAGGAAATCGGCGGATCGGATAGTCGATTCATCGCGCGGTGATTTCCATCGGTTTGTCTGCTCCCGGTTTCCTTCGAATCCTCCGAAAAAATCGAGGAGAGGGACGGGAGGGCCACAGGGGGTCGATATTTAACGCGTGACATCGAACGAGCGCGGCCGCTTTCAGATAGCTTCGAACACGGGGCTTTCCCACTGGAGGTTAAAGCGGGAAAGCGGCGTCGTATCGATCAATGACACGAGCGTTTCGAACAATGCAACCCCGTTTCTCTATTACGGTCATCAGTCATTCGGTATAAATATTAAATTCGCTAAAAAACTGGCCCGACGGTGGGGTCGAAGTTGCACCGTCAGCCGAGTATACAATAGGCGGGGCCAGCTGATCGACGTCGAGCCGATCGAAGGGTCCCGATCACGGGTGGATCTCTTCGTTCCTAGAATCAATCTCGCGTGCAATTCTCTCACCGCGGGCCGGTTTCGATTCGCCGTTCTCCATCGTCTCACCGTTTCGCCGCGCGGACGTCGCGCGTCACGCGTCCTCGCGAGCCACTCGTCCGTTCCTCTCCGTCCTCGATCTTAAACATCTGTCTCCATCTCGAGGGTCGAACGAGGCACAGATTCCCTTCGTCCATTCGCCGTTCTCTCGGTCGCGTGCTTCTTCGTGCCGGCCGATCGACAATGAGGCGAAGAATTGCGAGCCGCGTTTTTCCTACGACGAAGAACCGGGGACCAAAAACCGGGGGCCTCATTGTCGCCCGGAGCGGTTAACAAAGCTAATTTCGCCAAAGAGGCTTCGAGGATAAGAAGAACGAGGGGAGGAGTATTGTCGGTATTCTCGAGAGAAACGGCCGTTTAGCGTTCGATAATGAACCGTATCTCGGCTCGGACAGGAAGATCGAGCGCGTCCGAGGTCCGCGTACCGAGCACTCTCCTCTCGAGTGCAGCGTCGAGGGCACTCCAGACGGAGGACCGCCGCTCGAGGAGAGACGCACCGATCCCCTTCTGCTGGTGGACAATGCGTTTGATTATTGTAACGCGTCGCAATTACGAGGACCGATCGAAAGGGAGCGGGGAGGGTATCGGCGGTCCTTGAACGGATCGAGCTTCTTTTCACGTAGCCGGTCTCGCAGCTCGGCTGCTTTTTTTTTTCTCCTTTGCCTGTCTCGTACTCGCTAGAGGATGGTTCCTTCTGCAATGGAAAGGAAAACAGGAAGCCAGATGGAGAATCGAATCGCGTTAGCGTCTAATGCGTCGGCGGTAGTCGGCGAGAGTAATCGCTTCTGCGGGCATACGCGAGCACAATGAGACTCGGCATTAATTAACGAGGAAATTAGCATCGTCGGGGTTAGCGAACGGCAGTGATTACGTTTTAATGATACTAACCGTCAGCGGTGTAGGAACAGTAGCAAGGCTCCAGGCACCGGATAACTACGCGACTATACGATTCTTCGGGTTGTTGCCTGCTCGTCGGATCTATCTAACATCTATTCCTATTTTTCGCGCTCCTCTACCTTCTTCGTTAGCGCCTCGCCTTATCCCCGGTCTCATTGTGAACAGAGCGATCCGCGCGATTACGATTCCTGCTCTTCTTCGCCTCTGTTTTTTCGTTCCTCCCTCTTCCACTATTTTCCACAGCGAAGGCGGAACGGGCCCCGAGACCTTTCGCGTAGAGGATTCTTTAGATAGCCGAGCAATTTACGCCGGTTACACTAGTTTTTATCTGGGGGATGTGCGAACTCGAAGGCACGCGCGCGTCAGAAAAAGGTCGCGACACGAGTCGCGGAGGGCGTTCGAAGGGAGTCGAACGAAACCGGACGAGAAAAATCGCGCCTCTACCGGCTGGAAGGTCGGACAGAGAAATCTCGCGGTGTTCTTAATTAGCTTCCTCCGCTAAAGGGGAACATAGTAGCGCGTCTCGCTTCGCGTTGCCTCGTGCGCTCATTAATATACGAGAACGCCAGCCGGGAATACGTTAGCACCGCGTTAATGCGTGCACGGTTACGCACCCGGCGGCTATCTGTTCGAGTCTATCCGAAAAATTGTCTCCCCGCTCTTTCGCTGATTTGTTTCTTCCTCTCGTTCCTTTTTTTCTACCCTCGCGGCGGCGATTCGCGGCGTAACCGTCGATGGTATCGGCCAAGCCAGTGATCGTTGCGCGCCGTCCCGTTTTCCTTTCGTTTCCTGGTTTTGTAACGAGCCGAACGAAACGTCGACGGAAATCGAAGCGCCACATAATTAGCGGACACGTCACTCCAACGTGGGTATACCTAGCCATTTCGGCTGAAACGGTCGGCAATCAGGCGAGATCGCCTACAACATCGTCGACTGTTCAATTAAACCAGGTCACGGTGACTCGCGTTTTGTCCGCATTCCACCTCGACTCGCCGCGGACTCGGGGAAACAGTTTCGGAATTCGGATCTTTCGTCTACTCGCTGGAGCGTGTTCGCGAAACGCGCGATCGAGAAATCGGCGAGGCGTCGGTGCTCTCTTCGTCGCCTGCGCCAGAACTTTTCCGCGCTGGGATCGTCACGGTGCAAGAACAAACTGGGACGATCGTAAAACAGAGGAGGGAACGGCAAACAAATTAAACAATGGACGCCGTGGTCGGATCTCACGGGAGAATGGTCCCGCGGTGGACCGTTACGCATGGCGTGCTCTCTCTCTCTCTCTCTCTCGATCGAGACTCCGATCCTGTTACCTCTCCGTTTCCCTCGCGCCTTCGCCACAGGTACAATTCGTTCCGCGTGTTTTTCAGCCCGTCGGATAATCGTTAATTAGCGATTACGCTACCGCCCGTCCCTCCTCCACCCTCCTCTCCCTTTCTCCGCGTGTACACTTTGCCCCGGTCGGAGATTTTCCGGCTGAAGCCGCGCGAGAGGAGCCGGCGCGTAACGAATCGCATGTTGGAAACCTGTTTGTCACCGTTCGCGTCGTGTCGCAAAGGGACGCGTCCGCGGAGAACGCCGGAACCGCGTGTCACCGATACACCACGCTCTTTGCATACATTATGTATGAGCGCCCATCGGCCCTCCTTCCACCTTCGCTCTGTCTCTGTCCTCCTATTTACCGGTCGTTGTCCACCGGCTTGCGCGATGAGTTCTAGATTCGCGTGGCGTGAAACGAGGCCGGTTTAGAAAAATTCAACGTTCGTAAGGAAACGGTAGAATTCGGAACGTTCGATTCCGCGTTTATCCGTAAAAGTTGAGAGGATAACCAATCAGTCGGGGGATAGAGACGCTCCGATTACTTAGGCGGACTTTGAGATTGCAGTTATCCTTGAAAATAAAACTTCACCCTCGCTCGTTTACCGTCCTTAATGTTCACACGGCCCACAGGTAGATAAAGTTTAGATTGGACGCGGATTTTTTTATTAAAATGCGAAATAAAATTGCGGAATAAATTACTTTTCGCACCGCGTTTCAGTCCAATTTTCCGTCGTCCTTGCGCGCGAACGCCTGCGTCCGATCCTCGGGAAGCAGCTCGCGTTCGTCCGCTTTAATCCGATATTTGTTCCCGGCGTCTATATCCCGGGTGCGGAATTTCTTTTTTCTTTCCGTTCCTCTTTTCTTTTTTTTTTTTTTTTTTTTACGCCACGCACCGTACACGCTCGAGCGTACCTGAAAGATCGCGTCGCATAATCGCGCGGCGGGTGTCGTTCCGCCGCGTCCCCCTGGCTCTCGATAGGTGCCCAATTTCTCGCCCCCGTCGAACGCGCGACGGGTGGTAACGACTGTTTGCATCGCAACAAACGTTCACCGCCACCGGCAACTGTCGCGGACAAAACGCGCCCTAAACGTCCCGTGTCCGTCTCTGTCTCTCCCTACCATGGCCGCCTGGCGCTCCTTCTGCTCCGCCACCCCTAAAGGTCTTTCGCCCTGGCGAAATCGCTCACGCCCCGATTATCGCGGCGAATAGAGAGCCGAGCCTGATTTTACGCATCCCCGAATTATTTCAGACACGTTCCTCGCCGACTAAAAGAGACGCGTCGGGCGTCTCTTCCCGTCCTCCCCTTGTTTCCCCGGTTTCCCCACGGCGGGTATACCTTCGTCGCGGAAACGATACCGGTCCCCGGCTCTTCAACGATCCCCGGTGAGAGCGCGGATCCTCGAATAATCACCGGCGCTCGCTCTCTCGAGCTCTCTCGGCAAGGATGGTCCCCCTTGGCCTTTGCTCGCGCCAACGGGAAACGAAATGGAAATGCAATAAAAAGTTGTAATCGAGACGGGGCGGCGAAGCGATATCATCCGTTTCCCGGTGAAACGGGGACGCGGAGACGTCGCTTTCCATCGCGAGTAGTCATTAGCTCGAACGCGAGAAACGGCTCGCTTAAAGGAGAGATGGAATTTAAAGCGAGTTAAGCGCCGTGGAACGACGCCCGTTTCGTTTCCGAGTCGCCGATTTCTTCCGCGTTACGTAACAGCCCACGCTTCCAGACGGCGGTCTCGGTTCGTAAAACGAAACAATCCGATCTCGCGTCGAGATCCGTGGCACGTACAAGGTGTTTAAATCCGGCGTTGCACGGGTGGCGCGGACAGACGCTCGAAGCATTCGCCGCGTCTGACCCCGTCGGCGGTTTTCGGCACCGGGACCGGACACGAGATACGCGGGGAACGCGCGATCGAACGTACGCGCGCGTTCCTCGCCCCGGCAAGGACGTCGCGCGTCGCGTTATAATGCGACGTTACACCAACGAGCCGGCGTTTCCGTCGGGTTGTAATTTATTCGAGGCCACTCTGTAATTAGCGGGTAGCCCCAGAGCGTAATATCCCCACTCCGCCGCCGCGTTCCCGGGATTCCATTTATCACAAATCAGCAGCTGCCTCTGAAAACTCGTGGCTCGGCCTCTAGCCCGGCTGCCTCCGCTGCGGGCCGCGCGTTGGTATTCACGGTTTCGAAGTCGCGGAGACCGCAGGCCCAACGATGACACGCACGCCGTTTCCGTGCTCCTTGCAATTTTCGTTCCGCCCCTCGTTCCACGAGCCGCATAGTTTCATCGGTGAGAGATCCGCTCGAAGCTGGGGCCGCGTCGAGGCAGCGACGCGGTGTTTGCGTTTTTTTCCGCTCGTCGCGATCGCCAGTGGGAGGTAAATCGGCCGGTGAATTCGAACGATGCCCGGGCTCGACGCGCGACAATCCACGACGGGCGAGGGGCAATCGAGCGAATGCCTCCAATTTCCTCCCGTTCCGTTTGTCCCCTCTGCTCGTTTCTCTGTTTCACTCTTCGACTGTGCGCTGCAGAGGGCGCAACGTAGCAACAGGTGTCCGCGGGGACATTCGCAGAAACGCGGAGGGTGCGAGAGACGGTGGAACGGCGCAGAGGGTGAAGTCCAAAGGGTGGTTCGAGAGCAGGGCGAGAGAATTCCTCCTCTTTATTTATGAGCTTTTTTATTCGACTTGTTGAACGCCTTCCCGCTCTCTTTTCCCCGTGGTTCCGCTCGCTCCATTTCCCGCTTTCACCCTCTCACCCCCGCGCAGGTTCCATCCGCGATCCTCCGTTGCTAATTCCACGGAAGTCACAGGCGGCGACGCGATGTCATCGCCGGCTGAAAAACCTCTTCGTCACCCTCTCTGAAAGTATAAACGCGCGCCAGTAGCAACCGGCTCGACGCGTTGTTCGACGGTTCGATTCAGGTATACGCCGCGCCCAAAGAGACGTCGAGGAGCGGATAGATACGATTTGGGCGTAATCCGTCAAAGAGTTCTTTCAACGTCCGCCGGGACGATTTATCTACGATCTCCATTAAAGTTCAGTTAACGCCCTCTTGCCTCTCTTCTCTCGCCTCCTCGCCCTTTTCTCCACCACGGCGACCACTCTCCACCGATCCGCTTCCGCGGGACCGACCAGCCGCGACGCTTTTGGCTCGCCCCTTTCCCTCGACCGGCTTTTCGGATTTTTCCGCAGCCACACCGGTGTCGTTCCTAATACCCCGCCGATTATCTTCGCGCTTCCGTTGCTTCGGTCAAAGATCATCGGATCTCCTCCCGGTGTGTATACAATTTGTACAAAGTTTCTCGAGTACTCCGCCTCATTTTCCACGGGCGATGGACCGTTTTAACCCCCGGATCACCTTCGAACGCTCTCTCCGTTCTCCGTTCTCGTGTTTTCTCGTACTTGCCGAGTCGTCGAGCCAGCTACCATCGAACGATGGTTCGCGCAGGAGGATCGAAGGCGGTGGCGGTAGAAGTTAACGCAACGTGTCCGAGAGATCCTTTTCGAGATAGGGAAGCAGCGCGCTCGCGCATATCGTGTAACGTTACGTTCATTAAAGGCGGACGAGTACGCGTGTACGCGGCCTCCTCTCAGTCGGGGGATACATCTCTCGCAACCCTTCGTTCTTACGTTAGACGTAAGCCCCCTCGAAAGCCCCGTCGTCTACCCTTGTCCCTGCCGACCCCCTCTCTTTCAGACCCTTTCCGGCCGCCTACTCCGGAAAGGTATCGAGTTACTCCCGACATAATTCCGTTAATTATGATTTCGTACGACGATTTTCCCTCGGCTCGGAACCGCGCGAGTCTCGCGAAATCCTCGTTTCACGCCGCGGTGAAGATCGGGGACGGACCGATTTCGACCGCGTCCGTGCTTGCTTGCCCATTCGTTTTCCGTTTCTCGCAGCACAGCGCGCGGACGCAGCACCCTTTAACGTGTAACGCGTTTACGAAGAGCGAGCATCGCGCGAGCAAAAGGGGTCGGAACAACGGATAAGGTCCGCGTGACGGCAGGTGATACCAATAAGACGGTAGGTGGTAGCAATTTAAACCTCATAAATGCAAAATCGCGCGATGATTGCGTTCATAAAGGCCGGCGGACGTCTTCGCGGGCTCCTTCGCTGCTGGCGCTCTACGCCGCGATGGAGGTAATTTACATTGATATTTATGCCGTGTCATAACCGGGGCTTCGCCGCCCGCCACGGAACGGATTGGTATCGCTAATCCCCCGTCGTGCCGGGGGGTTGTTTTAATTGAAATCTTACTCGCTACCTCGGCTCGCCTCGCCTCGACGATTCGCGCCAAGGGGTAAGACGGGAAGGACGCCGTTGCTCGCGTTCGCGTTGCTCCGAGGGGTTAACGAGGGAACGTTACACGTGTCCCTGGCCTTCCACGTGTACTCTTCGGGACGGAGGATTCGCATACAAACACCAATATTCGTTCCATAAAATTCGTGGGGCTGGATAGAAATTAAAATTCGAGCGAACGCTCCGGTTTCGATGGTTTCGATGTCATCGAATCGATCGCTTCGTCGAATGGAAATTTGTCGCGTTCGTGGAGCGTTTTGGGCTCGATGGAAATTAAAGAGGAGAGACGACGACACCCTCGAGCAACGCGAAGGAATCGACGTAAGACGGACTACGGTTTAGGTGCGCAGACGCGTACATGCGTAATTCATAACGCTCCCGGCGAATATTATTCCGGTCTGGGGTTGTTCCGGCCGGGTGCGCGTTTTTCGGAACGACGAAAGTTGCGTAATTCCGCGAGATCGTCACGCGAGCCGAAATGTCAACCGCGAGACCACTAAAACGGGAGAAACTTTTAATTCGTTCATTTCGCCGGGCTCAAAGGGTCGGCGAATGAGGCTTATTAAAATTTATACGAGTCCTCCGCCTCTTTCTGCCACCTTATCTCGTCCCTTTCTCTCCCCGTCCTTTTCCATCCCGTTGCGAAACGGCACGAGAGCGGTACGCGAGTTTTTATCCCTCTGTTTCTCGATTTTCTCATTAAACGTTTCCGTGTCGCCCATCGAGCGGCGCGAGTCAATGAAATCAAGCGTACCGTGGAGGTGGGTTGGAATTTATCTTTGATAAACGTTTCGCTTATTAATCCACTGTCTCCGCGGATGCTTTGCTGGACCGGGGGGGAAAAAATTGCGAGGGAGAAGTACAAGACCGTGGTTTGTTCTCGAGACGTTAGGCGGCTCGCCCTTTAATCCTTGAGACAATAGCCAGAGAGGGAGCGCGCGAGAGAGAGCTTGTCCCTTGGCAAAGGGTTGCGAGTTCGCATCGACCCCGAAAGGTCCATCTCATCCGTGGCTCTTTCCTTCCTCTCTCTCTCTCTCGTCTCTCGCCACTCTTCCCGGGCGTGCTAATATTTTTCGAAGGGTTGAAATCTAATTTTTTTCAACCCCTGACAGAATTCCCAGCCGCGGTTCCCGTTCGTTTTCCTCCTGCTTGGCGCTTCTTCTCGCCTTACCCCGTTCCCTAACGGGTGGTAGAAGGCGGAAGGCGGTTCGCTCCCAATAGACATAATAAAAACGCCATCTGAAATATGCATCCCTTAATAAAACTGTCCAATTAGGCGAAAATGGAATTAAGTATTTAGGGGGTGTCGGCGGAAGACTTTTCTCCGTCGGGTTCTCAGGTGCTCCCGGAAACCCTTTTGCGAAAAGATTAGGTTCTTACAGACCTCCCCTTTGACCGGACGACGGGGGGGGGGGTGGGGACGAGGAAAGAAAGAAGCTCGGCTAAACGAAGGAGCAACAAGGAGCAAGAGAATGGAAGGGGTACGCGACTCGCTGTCGGACGGGACTTGAATTATTTATGGAAACGAGATTCTTCCGTCGTTTTTCCTCGCGTCTCTGTCCTCGACTTCGATTTATCGCCGCGGTTCCCTCGGTTTTTATTCGTCGCCGGGGCACGTCGGCTAATTTGCTTTCCCCGAACAATTTTCGGGACCACCTCGAGATTCGACGTGTGTACGCGCTCGTTTCGGCTCGTCTGCGAGGAGGGCCGCGCGCGAAGGTACAAGGGGTAAGATCGATGGAGTGGCGGCGGGTCCGAGGGATCGGTGGCAGGGACAGCTTGGTCATTTATAAAATTAAATCCCTCGAATATTTCAGTCGTACAAATCCCCGGCTGGCAGCGGCTGGAGGGGCTGGCAGTCAGGCAATCGTAAAAATTCCACGAGGTCTGGACGCATTGGAAATCCGCGTAATTAACCGAAGGAATTCCAGGGTATACCCCGGGGGGTCGATTAAAAACGCGAGCAACGCCTACAATGAAACACGGGGGGGGGGGGAGGGAAGTTGCTCGTCCCACCACGTGCACTTCCTCCATCGTTTCCCCTGCTCGTCCATCGTTTTCTTCATTTTTCCTCCGCGTTTTCGCTTTTCGTTCGAAAATATTTTCGATCGTCCCATCACGCGCGATCACGGTCACGGTCGGGATTTCGTTGAGCGTGACAGCAGGTGTTAATTAATATAGGCACGTTCGGGGAGGACACGTTTAAAATAGGTACGAGACACGGCATCCATTAATTTCAGAGCTCCTGGAATAGCTTCGAGGCGAGGGTAATTAATACAAATCGTTGGCATACCGCGCGACCGCGAAGAAACACGGCTCGACGACGAAGAAGAGCCAGGGCAGGGGATAGGGTAGAGGGCGAGGGAGGGTTTCGAAAACGGTCGCGTCGCGCCCGTTGCCGTGGCGGGAACGAATCTAACGTCGTTCACCGTGGTTAAATTTATACGACTAATACAGAGGACTCGGGGGTCTTAATATCCACCGGGCGTACGATGAAAGCAGCCGAGTTTAAAAAGTGCAATATCACGGAATACATAAATGCGAGATGAGGCGATTTGAATGAAAACGAAATAAATTTCACGAGGCGACTCGTCCTACGCCCCCCGTGTATCCAATTTCGCTTTCGCGCCGGTTTCATTTATTTTATCCGGCCCGTCACGCGTCTTCTTTTTCCACCGAGATTTCCTCCGTCTTAATTGCCGCGTAGAAGCGCGCCAACCCATATCTCCGCGAAACGGAGCGGGCGGACTTCGATCGCGGCCGTGTGCCGGAAACGGAGCGACGCGCCGATCTTCGCTCGGGAGATCATTAACGCGATTCCTCCTCCCTTCTTCCCTCACCGGTTTTCCCTTGCCCTCGCGATCAATTTCCACGTGCTCTGCTCGTGTGAGCGCCGCGCGAGTCGCTCGAAAGGGACTACGTGCGCGCGGTACACACGTAGGTGGCTTGCTCTCTACTCATCTGTGTTTCATTATGCTTCGACGGACGAGACCAGACGAGAGAGAGAGAGCGAGAGATGAGAGGTAGCAAAGCAAGGCGTGGATGGATTTCGTTCGATTCGACAGATTCCGCGTGTACGCCCGACGAACCCCTCCGGATCGCGGAGAGCGTGCTACTTTCGATGGATGCTCACTCGATACGACGAGATACGAGTATTACGGGGATCGAGATAAAAGAACCGAGTGGGTAGAACGTGACGAGACAATGGATCACCGGTCCACTAGCCATAATACAATCGCATCAGCATCTCGCCGTATTGTTTGCCTTGCTTTGATATCAGCCCCGAGCTCTCGATTCTTTTCCCGACGTCCGTGCTCTCCTTCCTTCCACGAGATCCGCCCTCCCCTCCGTCGACAGCCAAGAGCCCCGATATCCGACGGACAGATTTTGGTCCCGCGTAGTTTGCGACTGTTCCCTCTAATGACACGGCGAAAAACCTCTATCCTAACTCCAGTTTCCATCGGAATTCCACGCGCGCCTATCCGCAGGACGTCTAACGAGTAACAATTATTGCGGCGGGATAATTGGACGTGCTGGACGCGTTCGCGAGACTCGTGCGCGCCCTTCGCGCGGACGGCCGCGAGTAGTCGAGGCGGTTTCTCGCTACCGGAGGCGGTAGAGACGAGCAGATAGCGATAGTGGAACAGAGGTGTCGCGGCGGAAATTCGCAAGAAAGAAGCGCAGCGATATGGAAAGGAGAGAGGCAGGCAGCCAGTTAACGCGAGTTCTCGTCGAGTTCGTATAGATAATAAGCCACGATAAATTCGCAACGTAACCGCGCGCGAGCACACACGTATCTACGATGTGGGCGGGCTCGAAGCCTGGCACGGTAGGAGCCACGGACTCGTACGTTCGGTCTAGAAATACTATCAGATCGATCGTAAATAGTCCCTGGCTCGCGTCTACCTACGAATCGCGCGCGTCCACTTTCGTTTTTCTACCCCGACGACGGGAAGCGAGCCGATCAAGGTCGCTTTCTCGAGACACCAGGGTAATACACCGCTCGCCCGGTGTCGGACGGAGTTTATCGAACTCCCGACACCGCGAAACGGAGCACCGAAAATCGTCGAGTCGCGCGGTACCATTTTTCACGTTACCCAGGCTCGAGGCGGTCGAGTTTTCACGAAAATTAGGGGAGTCGAACGAGATCAAACGACCGAACTCGAGGCTCGATTCTCACGGTAGGCTGGCTTCCTATCGCGGTTGCCTTGCGATCTCGCGATCGACTCTCCTCCTCCTTCGCTCTTTTTCTCCGTTCGCCAGGCTCCCTTCACGGGGACCGAAAAGGAACAGCCCTGTCGAAGATTAAACGATAGAATTCCGTGGGCTCCCTTCCAGCGACGTTTCCGCGAGATCCCTGGTGGCTCCCGACAAATTAGTACAATTAGAATCCCTCAAAGAAAATTGATAAATTCCTACGGAACAATTTCTCGACTCATTTCACCCGGTGCGCCCTTCGACGTTCCACGGGTTATCCTTCGTACCGTTGGAGTTAGTCGCGCGAAAACTTGGACGAGGCCTGCGTCGATCGGAGATCGATCTCGCGCGGGAGCGTACCGATCTTACGTTCCGCGTTCGAATCCACGATACGTCGCGTGGTTTTATTGTCGTTGCGCGATACGAAAGCACGCGAAATAATTTCGCGCGAGTTCTTTTCGCAAATCTGAATTAGTACAGAGACCGTGTCGTTTCTGATAAGCGTGTACAACTGCACACGACGCGAGCACGAGTCCACGAATTCAAGGTAAGAGACGGAACTCGTACTTTGTTGTCACGTTTTCGTCGAACCACCGAACGGAGACGTCGGACTCCTCTTAATTACGGGTACGATTGTACCTCGACTGGCTGCAACCAGGCGAGAAACAAAGGTCTTTGTTCCACCCAGCGAGAAAGCTCGTTTATCGTGGTATCGCGATTTACACGGCTCGACGCGTATCACAGCGGTGGCAGCCGGTTCAGGAGCGAATTCGCGGGTTTCTCGATAATCGATCGGAGGCAGGCGTTGAAAATCTCGCCTCGTTTCTATCGGGCTGCCGCCGCCGCCGCAGCCGCGAAAAGAATATCGTCGGAGCATATATTCATCGGTGGAGATTCGCAGGTTCGCACCCACGGGATTCACGGCGATTAATTGTAATACCGTTTCCGAGAGCGTGCGAAGTAACGAGTTCTTTGCCTACCGTGCGAATGCACCGTAATGCAGCAGACTCTTATCCAAACGAGATCGTCGGCCACGAGAGAAAGAGAGAGAAAGAGGGAGGGAGAGATAGAGCGCGGTGGAAAAAGGGAAGTAAAAGAAACACACGACGCACAATCGTCCTCGTTGCGAGTGTGCGCCCATTCGTGGCTCTTTTCTCGCGGAACAGACGGCCGGAGAACACTGCCACTCCTAACACTCGTTAACAGGCTCGTTAACACCGTGGTACCGGTGCATTCGTAGAAACGTTTCTTCGAATGAACGCCGTGGGAACGCGATCGCGACGGAACCGATTCGAATTGTCCGGATGAGGCGAGCGAGGAAAACGGGCGGCACGCGCTACGCCCTCGGCCCCTTCGCAGAACCCTTCTGCTACGTTCCATCCGCGCCCTTCCGCGGCTTTCTTCGCCCTCCGCGACTCGTCTCGCAGTTTGCCCGACCTCGCTTCCGCGAGCATTAAGAGCTCCTAGATTTATTTATAACTACATTTACGCGCATGCTACGCTCGCGCAACCCCTTCGAGCGCTGCGAATTATTGCGTTTATGCGAACGGGAGGGGTGGCCCGCCCTCGTCTTCTCTCGGATCCCTACATCTCTCTCTCTCTCTCTCTCTCTCATTCTCTCTCTTCCTCTCATCCCCGCCGCGAACAAGTCTGACGAACTTTCATCAGACTTGTCTCCTCGATGCTTTCTCCTCGTTTCCGTTCATTAGCCACGGTTTCGAGAAGAAGTACAGCGATCCCCGCGGCTCGATTCGATTGGTGCGAGCGCGTTTCAACGCTCGAACGCCCGAGCGGCGGTCGGAGGCGGAAGGCGCAACGCGGCGCGTGTATGTACCCGCTGTCTCGCGGGGCGGATGAACGTTAAACAACGTTACCTTTACCGCGTCACGTATATTTGCCCGAATAAACTTTCCACTTGACAAACTGTGGCTCACCCGGTTGATATATACGTACGCGTACGTACGTTCCACCGTCCGTGGAATCAGCCTGCCCCCACGGCTGTGTCTCGCCTCACCCACGGCATACCGTCCTTTCGTCGAGAATTATTCGGGCTTTACGTCAAGCCTTACGACGTCCCTCGAGCTAAGGAATCTAATTTGAGCGATGTACGACTATACTGCCGCGATACGAGCGCGGAGCACCTTCCGCCGCCCTTTCTCACCCTCGCGTTCGCCACTTCGCGCCACCCTTTCGCGACGCGTCCGCTCGTTTCTTCCGCGTCGCGCTGGATATTCCAGACGAAAGCGTGGTCCTCGTGGTCCTCCATTGGCAGTGGGTACGCGTCCTTTCGGGGAACAAATTGGAGCGTCGCGAAAATCGGGAAAGATTCGCGTAGTTTGAACGAGCGGCGTACCGACGAACGGTGGAAGCCAACGTCGCGTGGCTCGGCTCGTTCGCCGCTCTTCTCGCAAGTCGGCTGAATCGAATTTGCAAACTTGCAGATTGGATTCCAACTTGCCTATTATAGGGTGCGTCTGTTCCGGTTAAAAGCAGGGGGCAAGGGAATTAATGTCGATACGCCAAGGAAGGCCGGAGGATTACTCCAAAGGCTCGTATCTCATTGTCTTAGATGTTGCGCTCCCTGCCCTCTAACCTTCGCTCTCCTATCCCTTCACCCCACCCTCGGGAGCTCCACTACTGTATCGTTGTTCCAGCTTCGCTCCGCGCCACAGTACGCGCACACTAAGGCCACGTTTCTGCGATCATCGTCATAGTTGGACGACTTTGTTCCCAATTCGAAAGTTCTGCCTCGATACGTTATCGCGCGGGTGTAATCGATTCCGGGCTGTCTTCGATTTTGATCGTTTCCGCGAGAAGCTGGCGGAGAGAGACGAAAGAATCATCGTACTCGCGGGACACGCGTTCGGTACGCCTTCTCTACGCGGTGGAGCAGAATTCCACCCCCGTTTCGAGAGGCCACGGGAGCTTTGCCCTTTCCAGTGGCCTTTTTCTCCTCTGTTTCGAGTGCTCTCGAGGCTGATGCGTTTCCAAGCGTAGCCGCGGTCTGGTTGCTCCTTCCCGGTCGCGGTCGTCCGCTTTCTCGGCAACTTTGTAATGCATTTTATTTATTCACAAAGGCAAATACTCATTTACCGTGGCGGCACGGGTAAATGTCCGCGAGAGAGCGCGCGGTCGTTCCCTTTTTCTCCCCTCCCGGCCGGCCCTTTCCCTTGTCCGCGGTCCGTAGACACGCGTAATACAGCCGACACGAAAAAGCCACCGCAGCGTCATTAGCTTTCGTCGCCGGCTCACCCTTGGTCCGCGCGGCGCCGAGCCGCGGAGCGTAGACGCGGCCACGGAGTTACGGCGCGAGAGCGATCCCCTTTGACGGAGTTTCTGTAAATGGAGCGGACGGGGCGGGATCGGTCCGGCGACGCCAGGGGTGAGGCTCGCCGCTTCTCTGCCGTCCCTTCTTTCTGCCCCCTCGCCGACTCTCAAACGCCACCGGTGCCTTTCAAAACCGCGGGCATTTTTAATTTCCGAGGATTACCGTCGAGAGGACGGGAATGGAAGCCGCGGCGATTCCGTGTGTCCACGGAAACCTCGGCTCGCTCCTCGTCCTTTCTTCCGAGTCTATTTGCGACCCGACTTTTCTGCCTCTTCCCGGTTCAGCCAGCGCGCCCACGGCTCCCATGGCTCAGCGACTTCCCCGTTTCCCGTTGGGAGTCCCTTTTTTCTAGCAAAGAGACCGCGAACCGCGTATTCGAGTCGCGAGTGCGAGGCAGCATAGTTCGCGTGGAATGGATCGCGCAGAGAACGGAGATCGGTACAGGGAGATCGGCGCTGGTTGAGAGACACTGGCGCGGTCTCGGCGCTGGCCTTTCATCGGGTCTTCATTAGGCCCCGGTAAATGTATTATGACTTCTGATTGAGTGCCGCCGCAGCGTTACACGAGCTCTGCACCAGCTCGTGGCGCTCGTCCATGGGGGCGCGCTGTATCTGTCGTACAACACGCGCGTAACATCGTCGAAACCAGCCACCGTGCTCCCTCGCGCACCCTTTAAGCGTAGCATCGTCGCGTCGCGGCGCGATTCCGTCGCGGACGGCTCGTCGGGTGCCGCGCTTCGATCGATCGCGAACGAAACGAAGCGCGAGGCGTAGGCGGACGGGGCGGTTTTTGCCTCGCCGCGGAAAGGGAAACCGTTCGTGCGGCCCGGGAAAGTCGAATTTTTTTCTCGCCCAGGCCCGAAACGGTGGTTGCGCGATATTTTTGGGTCGCGACAATCCGCCCAGCCGGCGGCGGGGCAATCCTAGTGGCGAGATTCGCGGGGCGGGACGGGGATGGGTATCGTTGACACACGCTATACGCGCGTATATAATAATTAATGGTGCTCTCGCATAGGTGTGGGAACGGCATGTGCCGTATCGTATCAGGAGAGAGAGAGAGAGAGAGAGAGAGAGAGAGAGAAAGAGGAAGGGGGATAGAGGAAGAGAGAGAGAGAGAGAGATGGAACGCGACGTATATCTGCACAGGCAAAGATGCGTAATTGCGTTACCCATCGAATTCAGTTATACTGGCATGGCGAGTCTGATGCATAAAATGACGGGGCCAAATTCAGTTATAGTTCGCTTCACAAAGCGAATACGGTCGCGTCGTTAATATCGCGCCGTTCTGAACCAGTGTGATATCGTTACGACAGAATTTCCGTCATCGACGGCCGGGACCGGCGACGGGAGAGTCATTGAGAGAAACGCGCGATGCTGTCGCAGCCGCGTCTCTTATGGCGTCACCTGGCACCTTTAGCGCGGAGATCCTCTCGTCGACAACGAAGAGGATCCCATCCTCTCTGTCTGGCTCGATCTCGCTCTAACTGCAACTCGCGGTGTCGCTTCTGCTGGATCGAGCAGCAGATACTCGCAACGTTTGATCATCCTTAGGGGTTGGTCGAGGAACGCGATGAAAATCGCGTCTCAGGCATCCCTCGAGCGTACGGATACGACTCGAGGTAATTTCTCCCTCCGCTCGCAGGAATACGGCTTCGTTCTTTTTCCGTTTATATCCAAGATGTAGCGGGCAGGAAGATCGGGGGCGAGCAGCGAACAAGTCGGCGGGGCAAAGTGGGGCGAGCCGCCTTCCAATGGTGAGACGGAGAGAGGAACATCGATCCGCTTTTACTCTTATTTTTCCCGGTGCTCGCGACTTAATTAATCGCATAACACCGGGCCTAATGAAATCAGAACTCACCCCCACCCCATCTCGCCGAGTCTATTCTCGCCCCCTCGTTGGCCGCCAACGCCGCCGCTACCAGCGAAAAGGAAGGAGAGAAAAAAAAAAAAAAAACGGAAATATTTGCCGGGAATACTTTTCCGCCTCCTCCTTCGTCGCTTGCCGCTTATTTCAGCGCGCCATCGGCGAGCCCCGAGGGCCTGCGACGCTTCCGAGGTGCTGCCGCTGCTGGCTGCCGCTTCGAAAATCGATCGTTCCTTCCCCGACGAATTTTTCTCCCATTCAACGGGCGAGAAACGAAGAATTCGCGACAAATTGATCGCGGTGTACGAGTTCGGCGGGCTCGATCGTGGCTGCGCGATGGAACTTAATCACCAGGGCCGACCCCTTGGTTTTCGCGTTGCACCGGAGATCCGCGCGGAAGTCGAGGAATGCCGGGTTACTCAGCGAACCGTGCACGAGGAGAGCAAGTATGTCTCGAGTTCCTTCGGGAATCGAGGGGGTTCCGAATTCGTTTGCCGATTGCCTCCCCCCCTCTCTCTCTTTCTCTCTCTCTCTCTTCGTATCGAGGGCAAAGTAATTTCTTCAACGAGAAAGTCTGGATTGCTGAGCGAGATCCTGCCACCCACCCCCCCTCCCTCTCCCTCTCTCCGGGGGATTAATTAAAATCTCGAGCGTGCCGCCGATTAATCAACGCAGCTCGATGCGCCGAACAGCTACGTAACAGCGATTAATAATGTACACCACGCGCGAGCGGACCGAGTTCTTGGCTGGTCGGGGCTGTGTTTGTCGCCTCGGGATCGTCGCACCTATTCCCCAATTTCCTGCGCAACCGCCGCAAACGAAAGCCGTCGCGACTTTGGAGCGGTTCGGCTAGGAATGGGCGCACGGTAGCGTGGTTCCCAATGAAACCGCCTAATCACGAAATTCATTAAGGACCAGGGGGGGGGGCGGGACGATCGGTAGACGGTTAGGAAAGGCGGCGTTGCCGAACTGTCGGTCTCGTAACGCGCGATACGACACGGTTAGTCGAGCACCTGACCGATTCACACGACGCGTTTAATGCCAGGTATTAATTCGACGCCAACCGGCACCCATTCAGCTCGTGGCACCCGCTCTGAAATAATAAACGCTCCGACGCGAGGCCAAGCGTCGGAGGAGCCTCGACCGATAGCCTTCGGGAATCGTCGAGCCGATGTTCCCCGTTCCTGGATTTAGGGCTTTGCGCGATTCGTGACCCTCGACTAGGCTCGATCCTCCTGGCTGTTTCCACGTAGATTCGACTCGACTCGACTCCTCGCGCCCAGTGTATGGAAATTGTGCTCCAATTGGAAAAACGTTGGCCAGACTGTGGCGGGACAAGGAAGCCCAATCGATTCGAGCGACGACCATTACACGGGTGATAACTCGGCTTATCTGGAGATTCGTTAACGCGATACATCCCTTGCATAGTCGACGCTGGTTACAGGTGTCGCGAGAGATCGACAACAGGTGATAGGGACGTTATTGCACTCCGACTGGGAGCGAAGAGTCCTTGATACGTAATATACACCTCGTCGCATATGCAGTGGCTGGGAAACTTTCCGTTTCCGATACATATAAATTTCCCGTACGGACACGGAGCGCGCCATCGGGAGGCGCGACAGTGATAGCTGCTTATTAAAAATAACTGCTCCCGGGGAAAGCGCAAATTAAATGTCATTTCATCTCGTAATAATTTACCAGATGTTATCTCCCGCGAGGTGCGTGCTCGAAATATTTCGTGTCCGTAATTCGACGTTATTCGGAGGAAACATGGACGATAAAAGGCGGCGTTCCGCGCGGAACGCACGCTGGATCGTGGCTCGTTCCCTCCGATTGGCAGAGGCGTTCGCCAGCTTTAGACTCGGCCGATTAGCGACCGATAAACTGCTGCGTCGAGTGTGTTTGCCTTTGTCCCAGGACGCCAGGTCGATTGATTCCAGTCGAATAATAACCGACGATAAGGTGTCCCCCTCGTTGTTCGCACCTGGACGTTCGCATCGGCTCCTTTCTCCGATTGGACGAAACACCGTTCTCTCGTCGAACGGAATATTATGTTTGCCGCCTGTATCTGGCTCGTTATTAATTTCCGTGAACGCGGCCGGCTCGCTGGTTACTGGGAAAATTGCCCGTTGAAATGCCGCGGTTATTTATTGAGAACGGAGGCGAATTAGGTGAAAACAGGGAAGGGAAAGTTCGCTGGTAGCCATCGTAATGCCGTAACTCCGCGTTAAGGGTTCTAGCGCGTCGCGCACTTGTTAGCCAATTTCCAGGGAACGACGTACAGGCGCGCCGGAAATCCAGCCGTTTCCACGATAACGATATCGCGAGTCCGGTCTTAAGTAATACTCGAGGTCCGACCAGACTCGTCTCGCGATCTACTATCAGTTTAGCCGCGCGAGTAGCAGCTCGAGCGAACTATAAGTTGGCGTGGAAGATGAGCAGACCGTGTCGGTGGCCAGTCGATTTAAAAGCGGTCGTTTGTCCGTGCCCGCGAGTGCGTGCGTGCGTGTCCGTCCGTTAAGCCTGGTTGACTCCCGCTGCTCGTTCGCACCGGGAATGACACTTTGCCGAGCGTTGCGCGGGCACGCTTTCGCTTAATCGCAGCTGCGTGTCTCCAGTAGACGAATCGAGGACTCGCGCGCTTCCAGGCCGGGGAAGCGAGAACGGGTTTTCGAGAGAGTTCCGCGTGACTCGGGAATCGGGGGTGGTGGAATCCGCGGGCAATTTCGTCACTTAACAGCCGGGGAAACGCGTTCGATCGGTCTGTTTTCATCGCGGGCAGAGGCGACAGAGTATTACGAGGGCGCGTTAATCCGGTATTCCGACAGGACTCGCGCGGTCCGCGGACGCGGAGCCTTTTCCAATCCCGACACGCTGATTGTTCGGATTCAATGCGCAGTGGCATTTGGCAGTTGGCAGTTCAGGAGGTGGGCCACGCCGGTGGAATAAGCTGTCAGAGTGTTCGCGCCGGCCGATGAAAACTCTCTGGGAACGCTTCGTCGATTCCCTCTCTCGTTTCCACCGCGCCCCGTCTTTTCTCTCCCTCCCGCTCGGTCTCGTTGCTCGTTTGTCGTTCCTCTTTCCTCCCCCTACCCCCCGTTCCCTTTTTTTTTTTTGCCCCTGTTCTCTCGCCGCTTTATTTTCATCTGGATTCGTTTTGACGCACTTTTATTGGGCGTCGCGTCGACAGCAGGGGGAATAATAAGCGCGAATTCGACGGGAACGCGGAACGCCGGCAGGGTCCGACACGCGGAAAGGCAATTTTTCATCGAGCCGCCAAACCCACCCCGAGAGCTGGAAGGAACCTTCCTCTTTCTGGCGCGCGCGTAACGCGTTCTCCTCCGACGCGATCTCGCGGCAAACACCGGGTTCTCGAGTGTCCTCGTAAATAGGAGACGGAGACGGCGCAACCTGGCTCCGGTATTCCTGGTGCCGGCGAAAGAAAAGTAATCGAGCCTAGGATTATCGGGGTGCCGGGCGTCGGGGTGGGCGGGCGACGTCGGTAACAGGGGGCAGACGGGGTGGGACGGTTTCGTCGGACACACGAGCCACCGGAGAAGTTTAATTACCGCACTTGAGTAAAGTAATTACAATCAGACACCCTTGTGCACGAAGGGGGTCGAGGCGGGTGCAGGATAACGTGCACGCGGGAGGAAAGTGGAGTCGAGTACCAAGGGAACTCCAGGATTCGTGGTCTATGATTAGCCGTAGGTGACCAACGGAAACGAGTCCGTTGTGTAGGTCGCGCGGACACTGTCCAAGAGGAGGGCTCTTTCGATTAATTACCCGTCGTCGCGTTAGTTAACTCGAGATTCATCGGGAGAGAGAGACACCGGCGCGAAGAACCCGATAGTTAAGCGGAATTCGGAGAAGGGACGCGATTACATAGCGTTAACGGTGGAACGTAGTTACCCCGGCCGCTTGCGGCCGTGTCCCGATACCCACTCGGGGTTCGATCGATACTGATTCACGTTCTCGACGAACGCGGAAACACGAGACTTCTGCGAAATCGTGGGCGACGAAGCTATCCAGTCGATACCGGCGTTTCTGTAAAAACCAGACGAAGCCAAGCGTCGGGGGGTCGGCCAGTTAATTACGCCAATTTTGATCGTCCAGGCCGCGAATTTTCGCAATTACCAACGTTTGCATCGCGTCCAACGATGGCCACGGAAGCGCGCGACGCGTTGGCAATCGTAAAAAGGAAAGAAAAACGCGCGAAACTAATGGATGCGACGGCTTTTCGTCGCGCGTTCCCTCAAGTGCACGCGTAATTATCACGGTGGAAGAGCTTGGGTCCGGCGTTCGGCACGAGCGCGAGCACGACCGCAGATCGGACAGATAGAGCGCATCTCGTCGTCTCCCGCACCCTTTATCTCTCTGTTTCGTTCCTCGCGTTTACGTCTTTTTTCCCCCTCGTCGCGCGGGACCGCATCCCTCGCACACTTTCCCTTTTATTACCGAGCAGTCGCGGCAATCCTAGTCCACGATCGCTCTTGATTTTTAACCCTTTCTCGATTTACCGCCCCGACGAATTCGCGTTGGAACAGAAGGCACCTCTGTTTCGATCGTGAACCTCGGTTTTCGGTAGTACGAACGGTATATCTCGCATAAAAGGATAAAATGGCGACGATTCGGTCGATCGACACACTGTACGCCGCGGCGATAAAGTCGTCGGCGTAATATTATTATTAGCGTAAAACGGCTCGGCTTACAGGTAATTTAAATCCCATCGTGAAATAAAGGCTCGCCACGTACGTAAGTACGTATGTACGTACGATCAGATTACCGAGCGGAGCGAGGCTGTATTTGCATAAGTCAGCTTGTCAGTCAGACTGCGTGGCAACTGGACGACCCTCTTGCCCTCTCTTGCCCCCGAAACAACCCCGTGCGCGGCCGCTCGTGCTCCGCGCGGACAGGAAACCGTCCGAGCACGCTGCTTTCCTTCAATTTATTCGCCTTCTGCTCGCCCCGCGAGCCTAATCGAAATCTCGACGAGAACCACGTCTGGAGATATCTCCTGTCGTGGCTTCCACCGAGCGAACGGTATCATTCATCGCGAGACCGTTCCTACCATCTTTGATACATCGAGCGCGTCAATTTCCACAAACCGGCCAGAAAACTCGTCGAAGGTCCCCCATTTGGTTCGATTTCACGGAGAACAGAGGAGAGCGAGAGAGAGAGAGAGAGAGAGAGAGAGAGAGAGAGCGTGTGTTTCGCAAGACAGAGCGGAACGGGAGAAGTCCGTGAAAACGAGAGGCAAGCACGGACGATTAATCATACT
Source organism: Xylocopa violacea (assembly GCA_963969225.1). Taxonomy (NCBI): domain Eukaryota; kingdom Metazoa; phylum Arthropoda; class Insecta; order Hymenoptera; family Apidae; genus Xylocopa; species Xylocopa violacea. The sequence goes on from CAXAJV010000014.1 coordinate 22,665,487, forward strand.
TTCGTAGGAATTACCCTTGTATGTGCTGCGTGGTTCGCGAGGTCGTAGGGCAGTCTCCGTTTCCCTTTTCCCTCCTCTGCGATCGTGGTCGGCCGATCCACGGCCTGCCCCTGTGCAGCTCTTATAGCCGAGCCTCGGGTCCCGTACACGCGAGCACGCTCTTTGCCGGCAGACACGTGAATTACGTAAGGGGGATGGGCAGTACCCCGTGGACGTGTATACAGTACGGAGAGATTACGATATTCTCCGATTGGAGTGGCTTGACACGAGTTCAAGAGGCACCGCTGACGGCAGGCACGCACGCATATGCACGCACCTGAGCCTCGCGGCGATCAGACGCCACGCGTTCTCTTTTTCCTTCTCACCTCGGCCTGACGTGGCGCGGCGTACCCCGGCGGTCGCTCGCGGGTCGACCGCTTCCCTTCAAGGTCTCGAGGAGCGGATCGGAACGGAGCAATATCCCCGCCGCGGCTCCGTTCCCTCGAATCTTTCCGCCCGATCGTACGTTCGATTCCTCCGGACGACGCGGTACGTATCGATTACACGAGCGAAAAGCACGGATGATAATGGAAGAAAGGCTGACACCGTAAACCGGAATCGTCGAGGCCGTTTCTGCGGTGAACGTTTCCCCGTTCCCGCCGGTTTCCGCACTGTTTGAACACGAAATGGACAACATATGTAACAGCCGTGCGCGCGCGCGGCTGACCGATCGCCACGGGGACCTCTCTCTCTCTCTTTCTCTCATCCCCGGGTGGAGAGAAAATAAAACGCGGCCGAGGAGGGACCGGCGGAGATGTTTGCCGAGCCATCCGCGTGATTGCACGCTCGACGAGCTTCGATCGACTCTCTCTCCTCTACTCTGGCTCCAGGACTCGATTCGTTCCGTTCCGTTCCTTCTCTCCCCCTTCCCCCTCCCCCCCCCCCGCCAGATTATCCCGTCCTCGTCTAGCCCGCGGTTCACCGGTTCGAGGAAGCGGTTCTCGCGAGTGGAATTCGCGCGCGGTTCGAGGAAGACGAGGCTCGATCAACGACAGCGGTTTTGCGGTCGAAACCGTTCCGTTTATACACGAGCGAGCTCGGTTTTACGCGGTGTTCCGGCTATATACCTCTCGCGCGGTCCTCGTTTTTCTATCGTCCGAGCGTAAAACTCACCCCCGTCCGGGGGCGCGCCCTAAATTTCAGGCTTTAGCGGGGTCGGGTGGTCGCTCGCGCGGAAACGGTGCTACGCCGTGAGGAAGCGACGACCGTGGACTATCGTGGAGGGTCGAGGGGACGCGCGCGCGAAATCCGGCAAAGCTACCCCGAGATACGAGGCCAATAACAAAAATCATAAACACTCGGACCGTTGATTAAGTCCTTTCGCGGAGGATCTTCGTAGCTGTTTCCACGCTCGAGATGAGGATCGTATCGTAGCGAGGTCTAGGCGGACGGGCCATCTTCCCGGGTTCATTTCGCGTAATACTCCCGGGACACGGCCCCGGTCTACGGGTCTCGAGTCTCGCGCGTATCGCCCTGCGGACCGTCCATCGCGGCTTTACGCGCCGCTTCGATTGCCCGTCTGTAATTCCAGCGTTACGAGCCTCGATCGCGTTAATACACCTTACTACGCTCCACCTCCTCCACCCTCGTCGTCGTCGACGACGACGACGACGATGACGACGACGACGACGAGGACGGCGACGAGGCAACGAAAGCGGTGTCCCGTATCGATCGGCTAGTACCAGCGGTAGTAGCCTGAGCGCGAGCTCGGAAACGCGATTCCGCTCGACGAGGCGAGTGGACGGACGACGAGAAACACTCGAGCCACTGTCGAGAGGGTGACTCCACGAAGTAGGCAGGCTACAACGCGGAAACAACGGAGTACATTGTCGCGTGTACACCGGGGCCCCCGGCTGTACATTACAACGACACACGAGAGGACTCTCTCGTCGCTGGCTTTTCCGTATTCGGTTCTCATGTCGCGGCGGCTTTGCCGACCGTGACGAGATAGATAGGCCGGTGGACAAACTTGGAAATATTTGCGACAGGTACCCGGCGTGTGTATGCACGCCGTATACTCCTCGCTGTCTCACTTTTTTCTTCTCTTTTTTTTTTTTTTTCTTCCACCGTCGAACGCCGCGCGGCGACGTCTATCCGCCGCGCTCGGTACGGCCGCGCGGAGCGTGCCCCCCGGGAGTAAAACGCGCCGCGGCCGAGCGCAACGACGCGTACATACTGAACGCACGCGCATAACGAATGCAACGGCCGTACGGTACCGCGTGTCGAGGATAATTACATCGGTCGAAAAGAATGATACGGAATTGCGCGGCGCCCCGATCCCGCCAGGCAGATAACAGGCCGCGCGATGAATTTGTTACCGTGGAAAAATCCCGACGCGGGGGAATCCTCCTCGCATTTACTCCTCTCCTATTCCTCTTTCGCGCGAACTGTTCGCGCGCTTCTGTATCAGCGCGAGATCGTTCTCATCGCGGTCGCTCGTCGGAGCGCGAGGCAGCGCGCCAAGGGAGACGCGTAACTCGTGTCGCGTCTGTTCGCGAAAATCCTGACTATTCGAGGCTCACGAGTGCTTTTTATAGTCCAGAGTCGCGCGGCGCTATTACGGTAGACGGTCGATGCGTAACTGGGAGGCAGGTTCCTCTGCTCGGGCTCCGTACAAAGCGCGCCGCTATCGCTCATGGCCTGGATCATTTTCGAACGAGTGACAGCCTCGAGTCCCCAGGCCAGGGGACTCGAGTGGCCCCGGCCTCTTTGGACAGATATACACGCCACGAGTAGACCAGAAGTCCTCTGGTCGCGGTGTCTTTCGGGGACGAAAAGCAGACACGGGGGAGGCGAGCCACCCCCGGCTCCTCGCGGCTCACGCGAACGGCGTCGTAGACTCGATTGATAGGAGCCACCATCTCGAGCCACTGCTCGGTCTGCGTGAGAAGGCGAGCGATATTCCATTTTTAAAGCGGCAGGATGGCTTTTCCGGTAGACGGAGCAACCGGGGCCCCGTGTAGCGTCTCTTAGCGCTGCTCGTTTGCATAGCCATCGCCGCGAATAATAAATAACGAGGCGAAGCGGGATAGAAATGAAGAGAGAAAGAATTGCTACAGAGGGAGAGGGACACGGGCGGGTGTGTACGAGTGTTGCTCGCCCGCACGTGTGAGTGTGCCAGACTACAAAGCCATCTCACAATGGTGGGAGCACCGCGCGATATCCCGACTCTGTTTCCGTTCAAATAGACCACCTCCGCGTGGATCGAGTTCGTTCTCAAGCCGCAGGTGTCAACCCTGCCGCGCTTCCGGGCCAGATTCGTGTCGTTCCTTTCGTGAAACGGACAAGTAGCCGCGACAGGTGAGGTCTGGTTTCCCTGGGACCTCTTCGAGGGCCAGATAAACACCTGGTTCTTCCGTGCGACACGATAAGGGGATCTTTGATTGAACGCTACCGAGTTACGAACGCGACTTTAGCCTAGCGGATCGTAACGTAATTCGATGGACGACTTTTGGAGCACGAAAATCTCGGAAATCTGTAACGCGAGTAAGTGGACGATCGTTATAGGCGCGCGGGTCGGTTCGGTCGACGAGAGCACACGACTATGATTCCAGAAATCGAGTCGAGGAGCTGGATTCTGAAAACGCGAAGGAAAAACACAGAAGAAGAAGAAGAAGAAGAAGAACACATCCTCTTGTGTGTGCTCGTCCTTGGCGACCGCTGTTCCACGAGGAAGCGGTAGTTCTCGAGAACCCGCGATTCCCCGGGCTCTGGTCGAGTGGTGCATACGCACACACGCGTACGCGTATATGTACGAGTGGCAGACAAAGAGAGGGAGAGAGCACAGTGTCAATACTATCCACCGGAGAGCGAGTTAACACCGTGGCTTTTAACCTTCCCCCGAAGTGACTCCGGCTCGATTGCCGATCTAGCTTTTACGATTCATAACTCAAATATAGCTAGGCGAAGGAAGAGAGGAGGGCCGCGGAGAGGAAGGATCGCCCAGACCCCGGGCATATAAACCGTTTATTTATATGTTCTACATAATGTTCGTTCGTTCGTTCGCCACCCCACGGAATTTATTTATTACGGCTGCGCGGTCTCTCTCTCGGTAGCGATGGGCTGGTTTAACCTCGAGCGCGATCAAACCGTACCGTTCGCGGCTGTCCGAGAGGCTCGTTTGGTCCCGCGAGCGGCGTCAATTTTGCGGGGCGAAAGAAGGAGGAACTGGTCGATCGGGCGAAGCATTGTCCTCGGGACGAGCAAGTCGAACGAGGACATCGCGGCGACGCGGGAACGAGCCGCGCGCGGGCACGCTAGATAGCATTACGCAATGAAATCTAGTTGCCCAGCCAATGGATCCGCATCCTCTGCATCGTGGACGGGCTGCCCGCGTGATTCGACCTAACCGCTTCAACGTCTGTCACCCGACGGCTAACCGTCTCCTCTCGGTTAACGACGTCCACTTAACGCTAATAATTATTTTTCATTGGGGGCCTCGCGTACACGGGGCTCCCCCATCCAACGGGGCCAACTTCCTGCACGAACGGATATAAAAATAGAGCTCGTACCCGCTCGGACATTCCCTAACAGGGCAGACACTTCAAACGATTTGTTTTGCCGCTGCTGCTCGACGCTACGCTTGCGAGCATCTGCCGTCTTCGAGCGGCGCGACGAGAATCGGCCGCGAAACGGCACCGTTTTTCCGCGACGTTGCACGGAAGGGCGACTCGGGAGGAAGGAGAACGCGAGAGATGGGCTCGTAAATTATTTAAGAGCCCTGGCCGAGGTGTCGGAGCTCGTCGCCACGATTCGCCCTCGCTGCCCAATCCGGGAGAAAATTAAATAACAACAAAACGATAAAAGACAATTGTTTCTAAGTTTTATGGCCCTGGTTCTCTCTCGCGCGGCCTGTCCGACAGCTCGACGAGACGAAGGGCGTTTTATTGCCGCACGGGGTCTTTCCGACCGGGCACCAGCTACCCCTGATCCACGGTCACTTTATTTAGGAGAAAAACGATGGGGTGACTCGGCCAGCCACGCTGGACTTTTCCCTGCTTTTTTCTTTTTTTTTTTTTTTTTTCCCTCTTCCTTTATCGTCCTATCCACGCCGCGTTTCCGTTACGAGTCGAACCGTCGCGATCAACGATTCGAGATGCAAAAAGGTGGTGGTAGTGGTGGTGGTGGTCGTCGTCGTTCCTGCTGGTGAAAAGTAAAGGAGGACGCAAAGTAAAGGGGAGGAGAAAGAAAAGCGATTCGATGAATTTTCCTCGCCGTCCCCATTTTCTCGCCACGGTGGTTCGTGTGTGCGAGGCACGAAATACGCGGCCAAGTCTCTCTATCATCGCAGCCGTGGGCAATAAGAGAGGGCTTACGGTTCTCGCCATATATTGCGGCCACATTTTTATTTTGACACTAATAGCCACGTGGTATCGGCCACGAGCATGACTCGAGTCCGTCCGATCGTGCTAATCCCGACTCGATATTGCCCGTATAAATCCCGGAGACTCGCAGAGGACGTACGCTACGGTCCTCCGCCACGGCGAAGACGAAGGGCCCGGGCGGTGGCGGCGGCGGGAAAGAGATCGCGGTTCCAATACGAAGTGGCGCCTAATGCTATCCTGATTTATCGATCGAACCGCACGCTACCATCGCGCGTACCCCGGGCAGGGAACCGAGGAAGAGTTGGAATTAGAAGAAACCTGTTCCACAAATCAACGCCCTTCCCTCCACTGTTCGCGGTCCATTGTTCCTTTTGTTTCCCGACGCTATACTTCGCGCTTGGTGCTCCCTTTTCGCGCGCTCTCGCCGAGACGAACGGATCGATCGTCCTTGCGTCAGACGTTCACCTGTCTTTTGTCATTTTCTGTTGCAGGTATGTATCGGATTGGATTCAGCGATGCGTCCAGTCAGGAGGGGCGCCGTTTCGAGAACGCGCGGTTCGCACGAGCACCACCCCGGAGATCGGGCAAACGTTCGTCCGTCACGCGATCGCACGGCAAGTGGTTTTCTCGTATTCGACTTTCCAGTGGTCGAGCGCGTTCCGAGGTTCGCGAGATCGCGCGGACCACGAGCGGGGCGTGGGTAGAGCGTGCTGGAAATTGGAATTGTTATTTCCATAAGACGGGAGTCGACGGATCGGTGACGCGCCGGACCGAGGACACAAGCGCTCCGAGTGGAGCGGAAAGAGACAGAGGGTTTACTGCTTCATAACTCGGCCCGGGCACGGACAATCGGCCGTTATGATTTCGGCTGCTATTTTCACTGCTCTGATCGCGGTGGGTGGCCCGACCGACAACGGAACGCTACCAGAAATATGCTACCTCGTAAACGGACCCTACGTCGTGGCCGCGTAGCTACCGCGCGGTATATCCTTCTTCCCTCCGTTCCACGTTTCTGTGTCTCTGTGCTCTGTGCGTCCACGAGGCGCGTCCATCGTCGAAAAAAATCGTCCGCGCGGCGAGACGGCGTACACGATCGAGCGTTCTCCCGATTAGCTTTCGGAGCCTGGCGAGCACCGTCGATCGATGGACGCGGTCCCAGGAGAATGGCAGGCCTCGCCACCCCTCCGCTTCGTAATAAATTTGTCCGAAGCAGTCTCGAAATCGTTGCGTAATAGCTATCGATCTACCGTGCGGCGGATATCGTTGTCACCGGGCACGGACGCTTTTTACCTCGACGGTAATCAGACCGATGGACCGATCCCTTTCTCGTAATTGCTCGTTCGTCCGTCTCGATTTCGCGCGACTTCGATTACGCTCGCCTATGCGCCGTGACGACTCGCAGTTTCGCGACGCTCTTAAACGTAGCCTTCATCGTCGATCCGGAAGAGACGAACGACCGGTCAACCTCGCCAGTCAATTTTCCAGCGTAACGTGGTCAGTTTAAGCGCGACGAGGTCGTAGCCGCGGCTCTGGAATCCGCTCGCGCACCGCACGTCGCTAAATCATCGGTTAACGTTCGCGCGTAATGCCGCCCGCGAGGGCCGGTGACACGCCTTGACCATAAAGGGCGACCCACGGGTTCCCATGACCCGTCTTGCCAACGCCTCGCGGATCAGCCATCTTTTTCTCTTCTATCTTACTATTTTTACTTCCGTCACTTAAATCGTATTACGAAATTGCAACGCGGAAATGGATTCGAAGAAGGGTGGGTCGCGAGCCGAGACTGCGAAATAATATTAACATAAGCTTTATCTAAATGTTAATACGAGGCGTTCGCCGCGTGCAGCGTGACGCGCGGAATTCCCAGAGTGTCGCGCGGGAGAACGGGATCCTCCTCCACCCTCGATGGTCGTTCGTTGATCGTCGACGGCGGGGGGTTGTGCGCCGCGGGCTCGAAAACGAAACGCTTAAAAATGTAATAGGCGAGGAGCCCGGGAATCGTCGGACGCGAAAGCGCCGGCGACGGGCCTCTTTATTTCCCCCATTATTCAAATATAAATGTAAATGTTGATACAAACGGATAGGTAAATGGAAAGAGAGAATTCAATTGTTCGACACTGAGCGGGCCGACAGCAGGGAGGCACGGCTCGACGCGAAATTAGTTTATAAGGAAGCGAGGCGCGGCCGCGGCGAGAACAGGGGGGTAAAAAATATACGGTCGAAGAGGGACAGAACGGCGGGTAGACGGAGGGAACCGGGACCACCGGGGATGTGCCTTCGTCGAGGACCTCGCGAGAGGATTCCCCCGGGCGCCGCACGGCCCTCACGGCTATTCGAATTTCCGCTTTCCCGAGCGTTTATAACGCGGCCGAGTAATCGCTCGCCGAGCCAACAATTCGTGGCAATGGTGGAAAGGGGTCGTAATCGAGCGTTCTTTTTCATCTGGGGAACTCCATGGAATCTCTTAACGCTATGTCGCACGGTGACACCAACCAATATCGCTCGTGTTCTCTTCAAGGCAACGATAAGTTAGCAAGGCTGCAACGCGATCGTATTAGAACGTTTTGTGTTTTTACAAGAAATTTTTCGAAAATGTAGGATTACTTTTTAGTAGGATCTCTGATCTCTTGAAAATCTCGCGAAACCCTCGACGAAAAGATGGCATAGCGTTAACAAAAGTTGTGGTAGACCGACCGAGAAATTTGCCATAGTCACTTTTCAGTTTTTCGATTCGCGTATTTAAAAAACCAATGGGTATTCGTGTTTTCTCATTGCCCGGCCAATTAATCGCGCAAACACAATGGTAACGAACAAACGAGGGGACAGCGGGATATCCAGAGGCAGGTAGGGTGCGCGTACGCAAGAAAACAGGGCGCAATACCATCGTTGGTCGCATTCCACGAGACTTTTGGCAGGAAAGAGGGTCGCCCAATAATATCGCCGACTGTACGCGCAGTTCTCGTGTTACCCCTGGCGTGTATTGTTCTCGCCCTTCGGTGCGGTGGCGTAGTCCGTGGGGTTGCACCGATGCAGGGTGCATATGCGCTGATAGCTCGTAATGCCATCTCTAATTCCATGCAAGAGCCGATTTGATTTTGGCATTAAGATAAAGCGAGTCTCTACTTCTCTCTCTGTCTCTCTCTCTCTCTACCACCCCCCAAACGCTCGCCTCCGCCAACTCATCGCTGCACCCCGCTTAGACTCGCCCTCCGTTTCTATACCGACGATCACTTTCGGAACTCGAAATAATACGAGGGATGAATCCGAACTGAAAACGCGATATCGATGCCCGCTCTAACTGCGTTACCGCTTAACCCCTTCGGGACCAGAGCGGCGCGTCTCTCGCGATGCACGCGCTGTTCGATCGGAGATAAACGTGTCGCGACTGATCGCCGTAGCGGACGGCGGACGAAAGGAAACGGACGAACGATTAGGGTCTCGTCGACGAAGGGCGCGAAATGTTGTCGAGCGCGCGGGCTCGCGGGGAAAAACGATAAGTCGGGACGATGATCGAGTCGACAACCAGGCTGGTCGGATGACGAAGCGTTCGGCTAATTCTGCGCGATCGCGTGCCTCGGGAGGGCGCGAAAATTCTTCGTGCGATCGCCCTCGAAACAATCCGCTCTTCCGCATGGCCAACGCCGGACACGGCGGTGTTGCTCGCGCGATCAACCGCGAACGATTCCTCCTGCCCGCCTCCCTTTTCTCTCTTTCGTTTCGATCAATCGAACGCCTCCGCGTGCCAGCAGCGGGTCGGGAACCGGTCGATCCGTGGGACGACGCACCTTCGACCGACCTCGAGGGGCGGCTACGTCGCAGCGCACGGGAAGACGAGCGCGCGGCGGATTCTTAGAGGTCGCGTCGACATCGTTATTGGCGATGTGGTAGCCCCGGGTGTGCCGGCGTGCCCGCGACCGCAGAGGTATCGGAGTGTGGCATGGCACGGGTCAACCGCAAACCGACAACGTCCACGCGCGCTCTCTCGGTCCTCTCTGTTGTTGGCCGTCCGCGTTCCACGGCTCCTTCGCCGGCGCCCGGACCAGATGCGCACCCTCGCGCGCGCGCGCGCGCGCGCGCGCGCCTACCAACAGAGAGAGGTATCGCGACTCTGACCCGAATACCCTCTCCGATCAGCGGAGGGCTCGTGAATCAAAGGATACGCGAGAGTAAGACGCGAGCGGACGGGCGGCATACCTTGGTAATTCGTGGCGGTGGAGAACGGGCCGAGCCGGCCAACCGGTTTACGTAACGCGAAACATTCGTTGGCCGTGGCCGGGGCGGAAACGGCAGGTGCAACCCGGTAATTGCAAACGTTTGATATTTAATTATAATTCGGGCGCGCCGCGCGGCGCTGCACGGCGCTGCGCGGCGCTGCGCGATGGGGGCCCCCGTACCCACGATCCGATCTCGAGATCCTCTCTCTCGTCGCAACAAAATAATTCCCCTAATTATTCTCGGTCGCGACCGGACCGCGACGTCGCGCCCCGCGTTGATATACGGCCTCCGCTTAATTGCGATATCGATTGGCCCGCGTTGCGAAACGATTACACGCCCTGTTCCCGGATCGGCCTCGATCAGGTGTGCCCGTGAATTTTCGTCGCTCCGAGGAGCCCCGATAGGGAAGATCGGCAGGCGATCGTTAACGGAACGGTGGACGAGTCCGTGGAAATGGTGGCTCGTGACAAGAGGCTCACGTGGGAAGCCTCCAGTCGTAAGTCGGCGTGAGTTTATGTATCTCTCGCGGGGATACTCCCGGCGCACGCGGCTGTCCCGCTTATTATTTCGATCCGCGGACGGTTTCGAATACTCTAGTCCGCGACGCGCGCTCGTAAAACCCCGGCTACGCGACTCCTCGAAGGAGCCGCGGGTAAAAGAAACGCTCCGCCGGGACGTCCGCCTTTATTATTTATCCCGTCGTAAGTCGTAAAAGCGCGGGGCCGCGGATTTATCGTGGAAATATTGAAATGAGAGACACTGCTTTCGGCTCTCGACCCGTCCCGGGCCCTCTCGTTCGCGTCCATCGGCAAAAAATCGACCAACGCCGACGCCTTTACGAGTCGATATATTTTATTCGAGCCAAGTGGCGTGTTTGCGCCCTCGCCCTTTGCCACCCCGCTTTCTCCGTCTCTACGTCCACCTCTCTCGAGCCCAGAGACGAGGCATCGCAGGTCTCCGGACGTCGGGGCGACCAGCCTCTCGCCGCGAAAAAGGTTCGCGAGCCCATTTGCCGAATCAAAGTTTCGCGATCGAGCGTGTCGGAGCGTGCTAGCGGCGTTTCTCGGGCTCTCTCCGGTTCTTGGATAATCCGCGGTCCAAATTGGCAGGATTACTCGTACCGAAGACTGGGCCACGTCCTCGAGATTGCCGGGATTACGCGGCTGTAACGCGCGCGGTTCCGCGCGTCTCGCAAATACAGGCATTATCGGGCATTACGAGCGACTACGTATCGCGTGCGTGAAGGAAGGTCGCGTAGTCCACGGCTCTGGATCATCGCCACCGCGTCTTCCGTCGTGTGTCTCGACAAGCACTGGTGGCGAGGAAAATCTTGGCTGCCGTTCGAATCCGCGAGCCGAACACGCGGACACGAGGAACTCGTGGACGATCGAGTTTCGCATCGCGTGCTCGAGTCCGAGGTACGCTCGACATCGACGATAAAGCTGCTTAGTACCTTTAGGAGGGCCTCGAAATTGAATGTGGCGCACGAGCCAACCGCGGACAGCTCCGGGAAAAATATTGCCTCGAGACATCTGCCTCCGTGAGCTTCCACGCTCTTCGCGCTCGGATTAATCGCGCATCTGCGCAACCGAGTTTCTTCGTCTTCCTCTTTTCCCTCGATCGAGCGATGCGATTGGTCGTCGGATAAGATTCGCGAGCGTGTATCTTCGGGAACGAACTACCATCCATAAATCCAACGTTAATAGGGGTTGACCGTCGTGATTAATCGCACCGCGCGCCTCTTATTATCCGATAATTTACGCGCGCTCGCGTTTTTCTTGGCAATATCGAGTCTCGTCTGACTGCGAGTCTGACGGATCCGATCGATTCGATTGCTCGCCCTCGCGAATCTGCGAGACAGGTGTTGCGACAATCTCGGTAATTCCACTCCACACCCCCGCAGCGAGTTCTCCGTGGAACGAGCAGGCTAATAAGCGGCCCACCTAGCCTCGAAACATAAATAAGCGAGCCACGCTGAAATCGTAATGTTCCCCAACGCGGCGTGGCATCGAAATTAAAATTAGCCTCGAAGATGGGCACGGCGTGGCGCGAGAGGGGAACCGGAAGGAACGCGAACGCCGTCGAGAAAGAGAGAGGGCGCACCCCCGAAACGAATATTATGCAAAGCCGCGGGCAATAAAAATAACGTATTGCGACCGAGAGAAGCATAAGTTTTAATCCAATATTACCAAGATAAGTCTCCCGCGAAGCCCCGCCCCGCCGCGCGCTCCGAACAGAAAGATTTCTTTTGTGTAACGCACCCCAACTTTACATCGTGGTTATTAGAAAATGCTCTCTCCCGATGCTGCTGGCTCATCGCGCGAGGGGCGGTTCCCCACCTCCGCCAGGCTGCCCCCTAATAGCACCGCGTAAAGAGAGAACTTCTCGAACGCGCGTGCACGTCCCTGCGCGTTGCGCTTCGCTCGACGAAAGCGCGACGAAAGCGCGACGAAAGCGCGACTTAACCCCTGACCGTGTCCACCAGGCTCGTCGCGTCTCTCCCTTTACTTCTCGATCGAATCCGCAGGATTTCTCGCTTTCTCCGGGCGTTCCTGCGACTTCCTATACTCCGCGCTCAGCAAAATCCACAAGCTTATGATCCATGGCGGCTGCCTCGACGGTCTTATTACTCCATTTCACGCAACTTTCTCGATCGACTGTATGGTACGCGTTCCCGTTCGATCCCCGCCGGTAGGAAGGAAGCAGTAAACCGGCTGATTCTTTGTTTCTCGCTCGAGGAACGTGAACGAGCGTGAAAAGGAATAATATCGAGGGTGGTTGGAACGCGCGAGCGAGACGGAAATCGCTGTCCGGATACGCGGCGGTGTACGAGAGACGGAGAGGGAAAGGGAGAGGCGAGCAACGCTTCATCCGGACCCTCGCACGTTCTTTTCCACTCCGGGCGCGAAATCGGACAAATCCAATCTGACTGACGGGATTGCCGCGATCCACGGAGGGCGGTGGAACGAGCGCGAGCGGGGGTTCGGTGAAAAGGAAATAATAGAGGGAAAGAGAGAAACCTGGTCCGCCTCGTAAAAATTAATAATTTGGAAAATGCTCGCGTCTCTCGAGCTGGCCGATCGAGTTTATAAAGCGAGAAATCGAAAGATTCTACCGGCAGAGAGAGGGGGAGGGAGGGAGGACTAGGAAAAAAAAAGAGGAGAGAAAAACGGAGGGTCGCGGTGGTTGGCGACGACGACGATAACCTAGAAAGACTTTTGACGAAAATTGAAGTCGTTGTTGTGACGGGAATTGCTCGCGACGACGCTTTACGAGAGGGACAGGCACCGGTTCGGCGGCTCGCAACTTTTCGAAAAAGATTCAGGGGTACGAGGCGAACCCTCTCGGCGCGTGTGTGCCGCGCGTGGAACGGTCGATGGGCAGAAAACCGGGGAAAGACGTAAAGGCGAAACTGACAATTAGAAGCCGAGCCACGAACGCTCGTATTATTCGTTATATCGTTTTACGACTTTACGTTCGCTGCGGGCCGCGCGGCGCGTTAAGCGGTTTATAGTTTTTTTTAATTGCCGCAGGGCTGTTCCGCGTTACGAGTAGAGTCGTCGCGCGAGCGCGCCGAGAGGAAATCTGGATTATGCGCGAACCGTGGCAGGGGCGAGAGAGCGTCGCGTCGTCTCTCCGTCGTCTCTCCGTCGTTCTCGTTGCTCGAAATTAGCTCGCGTGGAATGACATCGAGCGGTCGTAAAAACCAGGCCCAGGAAACCTTTCTTTCCCACACCGCGCGACCCGTTACGACGTGTTACTTAAAATTCAACGAGCACACGCGCGTTCGACGCGGCGAGGGAGGATTATCCCGATGCAGATGTCGAGGCGTCCGGTGGCGCGCAACGAGCTGGTCGCGCGACGAGACAATAGCGGAAACACGCGCGATCGAGCAACCCCGTGCTCGCTGATTCAACGAAGAGGAGAGAAAAAACGCTCTCACGGAACACGGAGAATGCAGCGTTTAATAAAGCGTAACGCTGTGCACGAGCCGCTGCATGTGCAGTTCGTTCCCGCGTTTTTCGTGGAGAGTGTTTGAACGGCGGAGAACGGTAGCAGGATGCGATAACGCTCTCGAGGATCGTAATTCAAAGATAGCGCGGTTGTTTAACGAGCAACAGTGGCTCCTTTGTCGAGCGGTGCTGAGATCGGTGAAACGATCTGCTGGCCTACGAATTCCACGCAGCGATACAGAGGCGGGCGCTCATGGAAAATCCGGAAGCGGGATGGCCGCGAAGGGGTGGAGTGGACCCTGAACGGTGGCCGCGCGCCCACGTTGTTCTACGATCCTCGCGCGAGCTTAGCCGTCGCGCGACCGCGTCGTCGCGTCGACGCCTCGTCGTAGACCGTGCGTTCGTCGAGGAACATCAGAGAGCATTTAATCCCGGAATGCCGAACGCGAGAGAGCGGATCGCCATTCCGGCCCCGAGCGATAGATTTGGCCAGTGCGCGAAAACGGGGTTGCAACCCCTCCGCTCGTGAGTGCACCCTATCCCTCGCCGGGCCATTAATAATATACCCATATTGGACACAATTCACCTTGAAATTAACCGGCAGCCGATTGGTAAGCCCGGGCAAATTGACTTCGAAATTGACAATTTATGGCCGCTCGATTCCGCCCTCGTCTCTCCTTCACGCGCCACTCTCTCTCTCGCCCCTCCCCCCCTTCGATCTCGAAAGATCGTTCGCTTTTTTCCGTACCGAAGTGTTTGCAAACGCGTCGATGCAATCCGGTCGATTCCTCGCCCCCCTTTTTTTCTCGCATCGAACGCGAGAGGAACGCGCGTTCGCCGTTGCACCGGTGACTTTTTTGCCTCCGCTCGCACCAAAGATCGGTCCTTAAACGGTTCATCGCGTAAGAATGGGTTGCGACTCTTTGTATTTCTCCGGATCCCTTTATCCCGCGATCGTCTACTTCGTCCAGCCGAGCGACCAGCCGAGGATACGCGTTTCTGCGGGCCAGCGATCATTAAGGCGGGGAACGATCGGATCAAAGCATAGCACCTGGCGCGATCATCGCGAATCCCACACGCGATACTCTCCACCGGACGCGAACCGAGCGCATCGCGGACGCGTCTAATCGATCGATCCGGATGGTTGCCAATCGAGAACGAAATTCATCCGATGCTCGTATTATCGACGACGAAATCGAGCCGTTCGAGATCGTATATTTTGCGCTCCAGTCGTAGCAGACGGGATGCTGTCGCTGCGTGTCAGCAGAAAAACAAAAAGACGGACCCGTAGTCCGTGTGAATAATGAAGCTGCACGTGCGACAACGGAAAAAAAAAGTCGACCGCGCAAATAATGCATAATGCATAATATAAGAGTTCGCGGTGACGAGTGTCGGATGATGCGAGTTTCGTACCCCAGGCTCGTTCAGAATTCCCACGAATCCGAACGGTCGGCGTTCAATTTTGACGCAACCACCGCGGCAATTACGCGCTACCAGGCATTTCTCCGTTTCTGCCGGTTTTTGCCGCGAGCGCGCACCGATCGGACGCGTGCCTGCGGTACGTCAGCGATGTCTATCTGAATTCTTTAGCCGCGCGCTCGGAAAAAGCTGGCGCCGACAGGCGTAACGCGTCCGCCAGCGGGGAGTTTAATTGCGACGAGAGTCGAAATCCGTTGGCCGCGAGCGCGATCCCTCTGTCGATCGGTGGATCCGCGCGAGATCGCGCTTTCGCCAGCCATCGCATCGTATCCTCCTCTCGCGACTCGTTTCTCGATCTGCTTTCGCCGCGCGATCGCACCTGTCCCGCCTGTTAATTACCAACGCGATTCATAAATCGTGCCAATTTGCGGCGCGCCCGTGGAATTTAGATTGGCGTATTAACCCAATTTTCACTATCGGCCGAATTCGAGGATGCGGATCAGCCGCGATGCTGCCGGCGCGACTCCCAATTAGGCGTGCTCGATACGGTTCGTTAACGAGCGAATAATTTTCGAGGCTAGAGCCGAGTCTACGCGGGCGCGGTGAAAAATTCTCCAGCGTCGCTCGGACGGATGAAAGCGGACGCCGAACGACTCGTACGCAAACAAGTGCGTATTATGCGGGGTCTAAGCGTTCGAGAGTGCGTTCTTGTTTTCGGTGTAACCCGAAGCTAAGCGGTTTAAGAGATCAACGCCGCATAAACCGGCCGTCTGAGAATCGTCTGGAGATCTCGCGCGTGAGAGAAGAGCAGGAGACGGGACGCGGGGAGAGGTCGAGAGAGAGAGAGAGAGAGAGAGAGAAAGAGAGACGAGAAGACGACGAGCGAGGACGAGTCGAAGAGTGGGAGGGCGCCAAGGGAGACGAAGAGGAACGGAGATCGAGAGATCGGACACGGCTCCGGACGAGCAGGAAAAGAAGAAAGCGCCTCCGCTATCGGGGCAGGGGGGGGGGCGCGGAGGTGGCGGAGTTAAACGGAGGATGAGGAAGATTCCGGGCAAACGCGAAGAGGCAAAGCGAGAGGGCAGGCAGAAAGACGGGATGAAAAATTAGATTTACAAATCTGTCCTGACTACTATGAGATTGCTCGCTTACCGAGCAGAGATGCTCAACCGGACGGACGTATCTCGTGGCGCCTGGGCCGCCGTGGAATCTCTACTCCCACCCTTCGCCACAGCGCTCCGATTCTCGATCGTTCCCTTCGCTTCGTTCTGGTCGCGTCGCCTGCGCCACCCACCCCCTACGAATCCAGCGGAGGATCGTCGGTTGAATTCGAAGCCGGACGAGAAACGATCGCTCGAGAGCCACTGGGAGGAACACAGCCGCTATATCGGGAGCGGTGGAAAGGATCCTGGCTCCAGCACGGTAACAACGAGTCTCAAACGCATTTCCTCGGCGAAAGCAAAAGCTTGAATCACGCTCTCTCTCTCCCTCTCTCTCTCTCTCTCTCTCTCGCATGTGTGTACACTTCGCACCGGCATGCGTCGTCCACGGTGTTGTATATGGAAGCGCCTCCCCGGCGCCTGCCGCCTATGAAAAATGAGCGTTCCTGCCAGCCGCAGCATCCACTTCGCGCGGGATCAACCGCGTGGACGTTTTTTCGCGCCGCTCGTGACACACCGCTCGCGGCACCAACCCCCCCTTCGGGCCCGCCGTCCCGCGGAGATAATCGCCGGCCCGGGTTCGATTCCGCGGGACGATCGTGAGAATCGCCGCGGCGCACGCGAGAATAATCGCGCATCTTCGAAGACGCGATAAGTTATGCAAACGCCGGGGCTATTCGGCCGCCCGGTTCCGCCGTCCCACGCGCACACCTCTTTATCACGGCCTCGCTATTAGGTTTATCAGAGCTAGCGTCACTACGTATTAGTCGGCGATATCTCGCGCCGCAGCGGCGATTCGCTCGCGATCGCGCTTAACCGCGGTGAGGTGAATTTCGCTCGGCCTAGGTGGCCCGGCTAGAACCAGTTCTCGAAACGCGGATACCGATAGTCGACTAATCGACTACTCGTAGCGGGCAGGGACTCGCGATTAGTCACCCGGTTAGAACCGCTCGAGCGTCTCCTCTTCTCTTCCTTCGAGAACCGAGGAGGCATCGATTCGCCAGAATAGACGAGGGAACCGCTCGATACCATCGTTTCTACGCCGATAAAGGTCCTCGTTACCGGATACCAATCGCATCGCGATAGACGAGAGACGCGCGACATGCGGTCCGATTTGAATTTTCGGTTTCGCGTAACAACCGAGTCTTTTCTTTGCGCGCGCACTGCCTCACGACGCCAGTCGTAGGCACGACGATCGGGGTAAGACGTTACCTCGATGACAGGTGTCTCTAACCACAGTAACTCTCTACCACTGTACAGCTCCAGGCCAGGAAGACCACCGAAGAGAGCTTCCGTCGGTCTGAGCCTAGCAGCCAGCCACCTGGCCGCGGCGACCGGTCACCACCCCCAGCACTCCCTCAAGAAGCACAGAATGGACAACGGGGACTACTACGAGAACGGCCATTTGGGTGAGTGTTTCCGCCTCTACTCTATTTTCGTCTACGAACTTTCGTAAACGCGAACTCGCGGAGCCGATCGATCGATCGGACCCGCGCGAAGCCGCGTTTACAAACTATTCGACCGTTCGCGATACGTACGCGATAATTCGCGAGAACGTCGCGATTATCAATGGAGAGTCGGTGTAGGTTGGCTGACGCGAACGGTTGAATGCTACAAGGTGGAATAAAAATTTATTTTCCGTACGGCGCTTAACGCGAAAGGCGCCGAAAGACGGAACGGCGAGCAAGCCACTCGTACGCGAAGCGTGTACGCTCGCATGGACACGTAGCCCTGGTACCAGGGGCACGCACTTGATTACTGCCATCCGTATACAAGCCGTGCCACGGTGACCCTACCGATCAATTAATTAGGGGAATCAAACACACTTGGAGTGAGCAAATTAACTGCAACTGCACCGTCGTGTTGCGGCCTGCGGTGGCGGTTGTCGATACCGGAATATCGGTACCAACCGTGCCTTTGGCCATTCCTCTTTGCCCTTCCTAAATCTTAGACGCGCAACCGTTCTCTGATCCTCTAATTCCACGTACGTTCCTACCCCCTAATCGCCTCTATCCTCCACCACTCCCGACGCTCGCAAAGCATCGCGGCAATTTCTACTGGTATTTATTCGTCGAAAGCGGTGAAATCTGCGGGGCGGGCGATCGTAAAATCGCGTGGTACCGCGTCGACGTTCGCCGTTCGGAAATTAGGTAAGCAAATAATCGCGAATACGCCGGCCGTTCAATTTTACGGGCAAATACGTTTCACGGTGGAACGTTAATGAATTAATGCCGCCGTGGCTCGCGCACGCGAGCGCACGCGAGCGCACAGCCTGCAGAATCGCGCGTCGACGGGGTAAACGTTGAAACGGCCAGCAATTAATTACGTACCGGCGGTAATTGTATAATTGTTTTACGATTGGATCCCCCTTTCTGGGTGTGCGCCTACGATTGATCGCCGCCATTCGCCGCGTTTTCCCTCTTAATCGGCCGCGCAGGGACCAAGAACGAGCCGCAGCGAAGGACAGGTAAGCGCGCTCGCTGCAGCCACGTAAAATGGGAATCGTAAACACAGCCGATCGACTGCGTGGCATTTGTCGCGTGTTTTTTTCCGACGCGCACACGTTGCACAAAGCTAATCGATTTTTTCCCTCGATATGTCACGGAACTGAACGCGTTTAATATTAATACACCGATCGACCCGTGGCGCGCTCGTTTATTGCGCGGCGAGCTGTCGCGCGAAAGGATAGAGCGATTTAGATCGATTCATTTGAATTTCAAATCGGCCGCGTTCTTAGCGCGTAATTAATTAAATTAGATATTATTGAGCGTTCGATCATTTACGTCACGTTTCGAGTCGCGGATAATGTCTCAGGCTTGATCTCGGGAGGATCCCGCGGAGTGGATCACAAGACGCAGGTCGCTGGCAAATTGGCAAAAGGGGAAGTAAAGAGCGTAACAATGTCTACGTGGGAACAAAGAACGGATGGAAAGGAGGCGAAAAAGCAACGCGTATCCTCCGCCTACCTGCTCTTTGCTCGACTACCTAATGCGGGAGAGCGCAACCGCGGCACGGCGCGCGTCCTGTGCGCCGTGTACACGGGATTTTTTTCAATTTCGACCGGTAGGCGAGCGCCACTTGCCATAACGCAATTAATAAACCGTACGAAGCGAGATCCGATGCCGATAGCGGCGGCGTAACGTTCGTTCGGGATCTACGGCCAGCACAATGGCCGTGTACGCGCGCGGGGGCACGGGTCGGGGCGCGGCCGATACGCATCTATGTTGTCTCTACGAAATTAAAACCGATGAGAAAAATAAATAGCCCGAAGAGGGTGGGCAGGGTGCAGCGAGCGAAAGGGGAACGGGAGCGGTTCGGGGGTTGCTTAGCTGCGCCTACGCGAGACGCGGAGAGGGAGAGGGACTTTAGATCGGACTCCGTGCGGCCGGCCCGATCGTTTTTCGATGAAACTATTCCCAACGCTGGAACTCCAACAGCGGACTAGGCTGCATAATAAACTAATGACTATCGGCTAACGTCCGCCGTGCCACGTACGTACGCGTTCCTGGCCTCCGTAATTATTTAATGCATCGATTACCGAAATAGCATTAATCAAATTGACCGGCCGCAATTTATATTATATGACCTAATGCACGGCGAATCGTATATTAATGCGCAAACTAAGTAAATTATCCAAGCATCCGCGTTTACGCGCCGAACACCCGGTTATTTCCCTTCTTCCTGCGAACGCGTTTTACCCTAACCGGGCGGGGGGGTGTAAAACGGCAGCGGGCAGACGCGTCGCGGTTCCGCGACACCAGAGGAGGAAACGCGGATACAAGAGAGGGGCGTCCCCGAGTGGGTGGCCGAGGGGGTGGCTCGCGGCTGCAACGACGCTGTACCGGCCAGCGAATGCTCATAAAAGCATTGATTAACTGTTGCCGGTCGTAGGTCGGGCTACGAGCGGCTGGCTCGTGTACACCAATAAAACCCGGTTAACAGGGGGGCGAGACGCGTCGCCTCGACATCGTCGCGCCATCCACCGTTCCCGAGGAATCCTCTTCCCCGTCGTCCGACGAGGACCACCGATTACGCGGTCGGACGCGCGTCGCCACGGGTGCATCGTCCACGCGGACGAACGTTCGCGTGTGGAATTTTCAGGCTGCGGTCGGACGCGACGCGTCCCCCCCGCGTGGAAACCTGCCGCGAAACCGAACCCCGGAACCGAGCCGGCCCGCGATTTCACGGGAAAGTGAAATAATCCTCGCGATTAAAGCGACGATAACGTCCGGCGAGATTATCGCGCGTCTGCTCGACGACCAGTCGAGGTGGCGCGACGTTTTCCACGCGATTCTTTCCACCGGAATACTTTATTACGGTGTTATTATTACGTACGTATGCACGCTTTCTTATCCGTATCGGGCGACGATTATTCTCGCGTCGCGGCGAATACCAGATCCGGGACGGAGACAAGGGTGAAAAAGAGCGACGGCTGCGGGAGAGGGGGAGAGGGAGCGAGTTCCACGTCGGAGCAGAGTAACAAAACGCCGGTGAATTAAACCCGTTCGTTGCTGCAACATCGTTCTGCGTGGCACGCCGCCGTAAATCAGTCCGCGGGCCGGGGAATTTTCGCGTTTCGCCTGGTTTTTGCCTCGTAACGAAACACTCGCATGCTACGGCCAAATGAAGACGTTAAGCGGCGACGCGGGAGAAAAAGTAGGCTCGGTCCTCGCTGCAGGGAGTTCAACAGACGATCCGTGTTTGCTTTTACGCACGGAACACGAACCCAAAACCCGTGTATCTTACGCGCGACTCGAAATTCAGCTTCGATTCCGTGCAACAAAGCGCACGCTCGTGGCGGTGCACGCACGCATACTCGCACGGATTCTCCGAACGATTTCGACGCGTCGCATGGATACCAACCGCGCGTACACCGCATCGTAGCCATCCTTTAATTGGAAGCGACTTTACGCGGATGGCGTCGCGGCGAAGACGCTTCTCAACGAACAGCTGACAGATACGTTTACGTCGCAGCGTGCGGCGAAACCGCGGGGGCGATTCTCTATTCGAATCGCGCGATCGAAACGCGTCGCTAAACGAGCAATCGCAATCGCGCCGGCTGCTCGTGCATAAAAGATCGCCCGGCTGGACCCTCGCCGCGAGCAAGCTGACGCGCGTCCTTCTCGCCATAAAACGCGCGGCGGACCTCGCGAGACTACGCGGACGCGTTTTACTGCGACTTAATTGCCGTGCTCCACGCGTCGTTTCATCGCCTGTTTTATTCCGTCGCGAACACGCGACCGGTTCCCATCGAGACGTTCACCGACAGGGTGTTCCGTCGATCGTTTCTCGACGAGAGAGAGAGAGAGAGAGAGAGAGAGAGAGAGAGAGAGACGAGACTCGAATCCTCGACGGAAGAGGAGACGTCCCTCGAGTTCTCCGGGTACGCGAGCGCGGAAAAACCGAGTATCGTAGAAAATGGAAACTCTCGCGGAGCCGGGCCGGTCCGCGAGCAGAGCGGAGCGAAGCGGAGGGCGAGGGAGGGGTGGAGAGCGAACGAGCGCGGGCAGGCTTTTTAGGCGAGTGACGGCAATTTCCTGCGGTTAAAACCGAGGCTAATTGCTTCAAAAATCTGTACTAATTTGCCGGCCATTCGAGCGCGGGGCGGTTCAGGGGGGGAGAGGCCTGGCAGCGGGGCGCGCGCGATGGTGGTAGTCAACAATTTACTCGTTAGCGGCCGGCGAGTGCCGCGCCGCTCAATTAACTCGCGAATCAACGAGCGGGCCGCTTTGTCCACGAGCGAGCGTGCCGCGCGCGCTCTGGCTCGCTCGTTCGAGTATTTTTATAATACGGCGCGGGCCTCGTGACCAACAAACCGGGCGGAAGTACGCGTAACAACGGGATCGGAGTGGCCAGGGGGGAGGGGGAGGGGGAGGGGGCGAAGAGCACACACGCGCGCGAACGGGTCGAGTGTGCGAACGCGAGCGCGAAAAAAATAGAAAAAAAAAAAAAAAAAAAAAAAAAAAGAACGGAGGAGGGAAAAAGCGCGAGGGAAATGAAAACCGACACCACGGATCGCGGCTTGTTTTCTGCCGGCGAAACAAACCCTCGCCCCCTCGACAACCGGGGTAAATGTCTACTTTGGAGGGCGGCCGGTGGCTCGTTTACACGCGCTCTCGCGTCAAAGGTCCTGGTTACGCGCGTACCCACGCGAGCCGCGGTTTTTCACCGCGTTATTTATTTTCTTTTCATTTCCGATTCCCATATTCCCGATCGAGCACTGTAACCGGCCACTCCAGCCGAGAGTGCACCCGGGGACAGGGGGTTGCGCGGCTCGAAATCGTTCGACACTCGATATTCGTGCGGCGCGCGGAACACGCGGCAGCCTGGGCCACGCCTGCCGGCTGGGACTTGGCGATCGTTTAACCGCGTGACGAAATCGAACAGCATACACGACGGAGCGATACTGTAAACCGCTGCCACGCACGGTCCCGATTCGAGCGGAAACGATTTTTCGGGCCGTGCGAAATCCACGCTGCCCTCCTAGTTCGGGATCGTGGATAATAAAAATACCCCGGTAGGCATTGTGCGATAAAGGAAACCGGTATCGAGCGCGCCTCCGCCGGTCTCTTTTCCTCTTCCTCCTCGATCTTTTTCACGGAACCTCTCTCTCCTCCACCCTCTCACTGCGAGTCTGCGTCTCCCTCTCTCTCTCTCCCCCTCGAATCGCCGGATCCCTGTGCTACGGGCGAGCTTACCTTCGGCGATGCACAAAAGTGCCCCGTCCCAGCTTCTGGGCCCAGCCAGTCGGAAGATATTAATAACAAAATATGATATAATAGGAGCATCCCCGGCGAAATACAATACAATGTTTATGCAGAGGATTAACCGATGTAGCGAGCACGTGAAAAAAGGTATCGAAAGAGAGAGAAAGAGAGAGGGAGGGGGAGCGGTTCGTCCGAGAGGTTTGCATCGAGCCAACGGGCAGATGTGCCTCGGAGAACGCACGGGCCCCGGGCACCGATGCTCGGTTTTGATTAGCCCGCGGGAAAGATTTACCTTCGAGATTAGCCCCGGCGTCGATCTTTCGACGGGGTTCGATCATCGAACGCAAACCTTCCACCAGCGTGGCGTCCCCCGCCCTTCGCGAAGCTCGAGGAACAACAACTGCGTCGATGGGACGGCTAATTGAATTTATTATAGAGTTTTTAATCGGGGCGCAGACTTTGAAACGACGGAAGGAGAGAAGCGCGCCGAATGGTGGCAAAAGTTTCTGTTGGCGGGCAGACGCGAGGGAGCGAGAAGCATCGGCGCCATCGTTCGTGATCGAGACTCGGGCGAAAGTGGTCCACCGGCGGCGAATCGGCGCGATAAAACCGAAGGATCCACCGAAGGTGGTTTCGTGCGTATCATCATCATTTCCGAAATAAAATATGCGTCCCTTCTCTCCGTCGGGCGGCGTCGTGTTGCGTGTAGGACGCGCGCGCAGCGAAATCCGAAATGCCCGCCGGCGGCTACGCGATCGCGCGCCGTCTCGAATAGATAATTTCGCGAGGGATGGAAGCCGCCGCGAAGAAATCGATCCGGGCGATGGACGGAAAAAGGGATCGCGTACAACGAAGGGGACCGCGATGACGTTGTCGAAGCGGGCCAGGTCGGCGGACGGGCAAGAAGAAGGCGCGGGGACCGAGTAAAAAGGCGGGCGACGACGCTCGGACCGGAGGAGCAGCGGGGACGAGGATGCGAGACAACCGACTACAAACCACGAGGAGTGTAAATAATACTAAGGCTGATTGTGGGCGTGGCTGACAGAACTCTAAAAACCTTCGACTATATATCAAAAGGTTTACTGCCCTCGGATGATGCGAGTATCCGAGGAGACCCTCTGAAGAAGAACAAATACTGGAGTGCCGTTTCGCGTGGAGACGCGTGGTAGCCAGCCAGCCGAGGAAGAGCCTCGACGGAGAGGAGGGACCGGGGTCGAGGTTGCTCTCGGAATGGAAACTAGACGTTCACCTCGGCGATCGTCGTTACGACGCGTTCTTCAGCGGAACGACGCGTCTCCACCCTCTGCTTCGGGTCGCGCTCGTAAGCCGCGGCTACGTCTCAATATCCCGGGGTTCACCTTTGCCTTCCACCGCGCGTACATTCTATCCCGATCCAGCCGCGGCGGGATCGAACGGGAACCGAACGACGAGCACTGCGTCTCGTCCCACGGGAACGGACGCGCCGCGAGAGAAGAGCGCGCGAAGCGGACTCGCGCGAGACGGTGAGCTACGTCTCAATACGCGGGGCGATACTAGCTGACCGAGCGATTAAGAAGAATGGGTGTGGTGAAAGAGGGAAGCGAGGAAAGAAGAGCACCGAAGGAAGGTGGAGCGAGGAGGAGGTGTACGTACCCATGGCATCCACTCTCTCTCCCCGGTCAGTTTCCAGACTGGACGCAGGGAGCTACCTCGATGGCTGCCCGCCTGCCTGTCTGCCTCTGCCCTGGCTGGGCCTGCGAGGCCTGTTCGCCCGCTCCTCGCCTGGCCGCCTGCCTGCTAGGCCCCGGCTGCGAGTCTCTCGATTACTTGAAAAACCGGATTCCGTCCGCGCGAAACTGTGTTTCCCGTCCCGTGTTTATGTGCCGATACGCGGCGCGGAACGATGTTGGATGGGATGCACGTGCACGCCGAGTAACGGAGCGCGTTCCCCGCGATCGAGCTTCCGAGCGGGACGCGGTACCGCGGTTGTGTCGGTGCCCGCGCGACGAAAAGACGAACGACCGGCCGGAAGAAAATCGAGGACGCTGCGGGGGTGGCTTAAAGGGCCGCGATGTCATCGGCCGTAGCCGGAGGGTCGGTGTTCGAGGGTTAAATCCAAGGGTTTTGAGGGAGTCGGTGTCGAGGGTAAACATACGCGTACCTAAGCGCAAATAACGCGCGTTACCGGTGACCGAAGCGTCGAGAGGGAGAAGGGTAAAGGGCGCCGCGGCCGGTCGATTTCTTCGTCGTTTGGTAAGAACAATGGCGGGAACCGTCGGATAAGCCGAGGAGCCGCGGACAAAGGGCAAATTTTCCGAATAATTTCACGATGCCTGGTCTCGGTGGTGGTCACTCGAGCGGAGGTAGGACGGGGGGGGGGGGCGCGTTTCTTCGTCTTTGCCGCCGCTGACTGACGGACGAGAAAAGCTACAAAGGGAAGCGAGGATAGAGAGACTGCGGAGAAAAGAAACGGGAGAGCTTCTTCGACGGGAGGTCTGCGCTGTGTTTTTCGGGCAGCAGCGAAAATCGAAGTTGGAATACTCGAGGGGTGGCGCGATGGACGACACCGTTTTCTTTCTTTTGGTATTCGCCATCGGAAACGGCGGCGAGCTCGGGCAATTTTCGCCGAGGTACCGCGAGCAGGCGAAGAGGAGATCGGGAGGCGATAGCGAGGGGAGTATGGAGGCCGGCCGTGATCGCGACGCATAACAAATTCCACCTGTGCAGACGGGGCTCGCCTTTCCATTCATCTGTCCGTCGTGGAGGCCCGCGCTGGAACAAGGAACAGACGTGACGAGGCCGCGGCTGAGAGAGATACCCGGCACTCATTTAGCCCCGGCAATTTATTCTCGCGTTTTGTAATTAACACCAGAAAAGAAGTAGCGCGCGGTCGTCTTTCTCCTGCGGGCAGGAGACGCGCGGCACGAGGGTCACCCCCCTCGCCGGCTCGTCCGCGCGGCGCGTATCGCTCCTCTTCGCCACGGCGTTGCGGCCATGCGAAGAAAACGCGCGTATCGTTATTAAGCGGCGAGGAAAGTCAAAGTCCGGAGAGCGGGCCCGGGGACGGGAGTAGGAGGGGGGGGGCACGGTAGATGAGAAAGAGCGCGGACGAACGGGGCGCGGGGCGAGGATAAAGGGTAACGAGAGAAAAAGGGAGATCCGCACAGATATGGATAGTCGGAAAAAGGAAGAGCGAGAGGAAGAAAGCGGACGGAGAGAATGCGCGCGGTCAGAAGAAGAAGAAGGTGGTACGAAGGGGAAGGGGGAGGAAGAGAAGGAGGAGGAGGAGGAGGAGGATGATGGAGGCCTCTCCTCTGCATGCCACTGCAGTCAGGCCAGACAGAAAGCGGTCTGTATAATTATGGGTTGTCACCTCATCAGCCACGAGAGGGGCAAAGAGGTGGTGGTGGTACACGTCCGCGCTCCGGCCCAGGGGGTGGGAAGTTATAGGAGCGCGGTCTTTAGCTCAAATTGTGTTTTATCGTCCCTCGCGTTTCGCTCCGCGGCCGGTCGTCGCGATCAGAGGATCGGAAGAGGGCTGGCTTCCTCTACCGTTTCTCGAAACTCGTTTGTTCTTTAACGACGCGCGGGCCGATTTCCATTTTCGGCGGGCACTGCGTCACACCGAGCGGGCGGCTCTCGGCCAGGTCGAGAGGCGGCTCTCGAAACGTCTTCATCGGTCGCGGCGCGAACGACGCGTCGAACGTATCGCGACCCCGGCAAATAGCCGTTGTCCGGGTTATAAAATCGGGGAACGCGCGTTTTAAGTATCCACGGCAGATCGGGGAACGTGCCACGACCCTTTCTCGCGCCCCCTTTTCTCTCTCACCCCGCCTCTCTCGCTTCGATCGTTTCCTCGTTCGCCGCGCCAGCTCTCGCAACCATGCGTAGCGTTCCGCGTTTCCTCCCCCTCGGACAATTCTCTCCGTAGGTACGCGCGCACGTAGCAATCTGCGAAAGGGCATACGAGGGAGGTGGGGAAGAGGAAGGGTACCGCGCGAAGAAGGTACCGAGGCTAAGTGGAGAGTTTAGAGGGATTTCATTAAATCATATGGATTGAGGATAATGTATGTTATTGAGCGGAGCGTTCAAATCGCGCTCTATAAGTTGTAATAAGTCCAATTTTAGGGCCGGTCATGGGCCGGGTCCCACAGTGGTTGTCAAACGATCCCGTGGCTCGGTCTCGTTGCCGATCGCGGACCGGCCGGTCGTCCCCGGGATCGACAGTCACTGTCCAGCGAACCCGCCACTTACTCGTCAAACGGCCAGCCGGTCCGCCGAAATCACTGCCATTTAGATAATTTGTAATGAATAGGCACCGCTCATTTTCTACCCCTTCCTACCACAGCCCCCTGCTTCGCCACCCTTTCCGCTCGACCGACGCTCTCCTCCTCTCTTTCTCTCTCGCCCAGGTCGTCTCGTCTTTCCTTCGTCGCGCTTTTTCTACCTCTCCTCCTCGCGAACCGATCCTCCCAATCCCGGTCCCGCAATAGCATCATCTTCGACGCGGTGCTCGCGCGACTGGAATCCCGACTCGATAATCGTCCCGACCGGCTGTTTTCGAGCGACCCTTGCCGAGTCCGGCGTTGTTCCACTCAGGACGGATTTCGGATTTGCGCGGACCGGCGTCGTCGTCTCCCCTAAACCGAGATCGTGACGCGCCGCGCGTTGACGAAGATATATGGCCGGCTCGGAAACCTCGAAACACAGTGTCCTGTCCGGACGAATCCCCCCGGCAAATATACACACGGTATTTGCCACGGGATATCGACGGCGACGCCCGCCCGTCTGCCAGCCGGTCTGACCCGCTCGATTCTGCTTTCAGACGTGCCCAGGATGGAGAAGTCGCCGCTGCTCGCGAACGGCTACAATCACCCGCCCACGCACCTCAGCCACATGCAGTTCATGCAACTGGGTGGACATCCAGGTGCCGGACACACGGCCATCCTGTCGCCGGCCAGTCTGCCGCATCACCTGCAGGCGCAGGCACAGGCCCGCGCCGAGCAAGGACTGAAGGTCAACCCGAACATGTCGAACATGGAGGTCCTCGCGAGGTAAGTTTGGGCAACTCTCGGAGATCGAGCTAGCGTTCGTTTCGAGGTGTCGCGCGCGCGTTCGTCTTGTCCCGGGTCTGTATAGTCGTAACGAAGGGCCGGCGAGGCCAAAAGAATACAACTTTAAGAGGATTTGAAGAGACGACGAAGCCGTGGAAATCCGAGGGGTCTCGACACTGCTTGATCTTTTTCCCTCGTCCAGCACCCCCGACCCCAACGGTGACGGACTCCGTTCGAAGTCCGTTTCCTTGAGTCGCGTTCCTTCTGGGTCGTTTGCTCGGCTCGTGTTACGCGCCGCGACCTCAACCGAGTCCACCCTTCTTCTTCTTCTTCTTCTTCTTCTTCCTCTGCCGCGTGTCTGTCGTTCGATTGAAAATTTCCAACCCTTTCACCGAGTCCGCGCGCTCGAATAATCGGTCGGAGGGAAAGCGGGGCTGCGGCCTGGGAATCGGTAAATCCTCGAGACGTATATCGTGGATTACGCGAGCCCCGTTTAGCAGTTGGCGCGGATGGGGTGGAACGAGGCCGGTCCAGGACGCGGTCTATCGAAGGAAGATCCAACTCGGTGAGGGAGAGGGTAGTCTCGAGGCTAATCCTGGCATTTGTTAACGCGTTTCTAATAGACGCCGTCGGTGGTGCGGCCTTGTTCTCCGGCTGCCGTGGAACTCCGTCTCAGCCACGGGGGCTTTCGGAGGATACCGGGGAACGGAGACTAGCCTTAATTTTCGATTACATCCGCCAGCCGTAATTAGCCTCATCCTATTCGCCATTAGCCGGTTCATCCTCGCTCCTTCGTCTTCCATTCGATGTTTCCCCTTCTGGCTCGCAACGATTCTCGATCTCGCGTGTACCGCTCTTTTACTTCTCGATTCGTCTCGAGCGGAAGGGCCAGGCGTCGTCGTCGTCCTCGTCGTCGTCGTCGTCGGTTAGAATAGACCGTGTCCTTCCGAGGCGTACCGGGCCTACGTGTATAATGACGCGACGAAGGCGGCGCCGCACGTTTCGCATTATGATTTCAGCGCTTTGCTTTTAATTAAAATGCAAATCTATCGTGGCAGAGAGGGAAGGAGAGAGAGGGAGAGAGAGAGAGAGAGAGGAGCGAGAGAGATCGGGAGGTAAGACGGATTACGTCTGGGGGCGGCACGACAAACACCGGAATATGATTAATTCAACGCAACCCCATCCTGGCGCACCGCGCCGTCACCAAGCCCGTTGCCCTCTATCGTCACCCTCTAATTCAGCCCCCGAGCCCTTGCTTCTTGCAACGGCGACCTACTCGACCGGTTTACACGACCCCCGGGAACTCGCTTCCGTTCGAGACGTCCACACGCCACGGGTCCTCCTTCGATCCTCCTTCGATCTCCCCCTCCCATCATCGAAGCCGACTCGAGTCCTCGATTTCGACCCCGGTGGTTTTCGCGTTTCTTTACCGCTCGCGCTACCCCTCCCCCGTTCGCGTCGAACCGTTAAAGAACTCGATGCAACGGCGGGTAAATTAGCCGAAGCAAACGGGGACCAACGACGTCTTTTTTAATCAGCGCACTTCAAAGCGTCTGCGTTTCGAGGCACGGGACAGGCACGATCGAATCAAAGGACAAACGAAAGACGAGACGGAACGAGGAGGACTCTTAATCAACTCGGTGGATCCACTTTCCTCGAGGATATCCCGTGGCAGGCTTATAATTAACCGATTCGCTTATCAACTCGCGTCCTCGCCACCCCGCGCAATCACGACGGGACGACGCCGCGCGTCTCCCCCGACCGTCGTTTTTCTTTCTCCCTGCCCGTGACCCGACGGACGCGCTCTCTCCCCCCCCCCCCCCCGTTTTCCCGTATCCACCGTGTCCTCGTATCTCAAGTGTCGTTTTTTTTTCTGATGTCCACAGGTCCGGGACGGTTTGGGAAAACTGCCGAGCTGCCTACGAAGATATCGTCAAACATCTCGAAAGGTAGGAGGGAAACGAGTCCTCGAAGGGACAACGCGTCGAGCTCGTTCGGGCGGAAAAATGAGCCGCGAGACGCGCGGGAACTGGTCGCAGCGACACGCGCGACCGTTTCGCGTCCGATAAATCAGCATTACCGGCGGCATCGAGTTTCCGGTCGCGCGACAGGTTGAGTCCACGCGTGACGCTGTAATACCCGCATGATTTGTACGGTGCGAGCGGTCCCGCGCTCGCCTCTCCCTCGCTGCCGAAATCCGTAACGCGGCGCGCCCCGCCGGACCACCAGGTCCCGTCACCGATACCAGACACCAACGTCGACCAACGTCGACCACCGACCGACCACCCTCGCCAGTGCCCACCGCCGCAGCGCGCGCCCATCGCCCGCCGTCATCCGCCACCGAGGTTACCCCGTGATCCTAACCACTTGTCACTTCACGGCACGCAGATCATCGTCGCGACGTGCCCGTCCATCATTCGGGGATTAAATCATTCGACTGGCCGCGCGAAATACTCGGCGAGCGCGACACCCAGCCTCTCCTCCTTTTGCGCGACCGATCGACGCGCGACGGAGGGTGGGTTTCGACCGCGGGAAAAGCGGCTCCGTTGGATTCCGCGGGTCACGACCCGAACGACCAGGCGAACGGCTCCTTTGTCTCTAGACGGTCCACGCCGCGACGGTCGGACGGCGGGCGAGGGAAAGGTGCGAACCCCCTGGGTTTTCGAGCTGTTAATACAGCAGCGAAAATCGACAGTTGACCGGCCGAAACGTAATTTCCAATTCAAAGCCAATGACCATTGGCTCGCTCCTCTCTGCGGCTCCCTTCGCATCCCTCGTACGCGCGTCACCCCCTTCTCACCCTCTCTTTCTCTCTCGCCCTCTGTCCAGCCGTCTCGTTCTATTTGCTTTAGCGGCTCCCGGTCGAGTCGACTTCGTCAACCGGACAAACGCGTATTGTGATTTCAGCCTTTGACTGGTAGAGCCGTTCGATGGATATCGCAGGGGGTGGCAAATGGTCGCGGACCCGTGCCGCACGATACAGAGCGGGAGAGAGAAAGAGAAGGACACGGAGGGAGGGGAACGGGGTGGCCGAATTGGCGCGCACGGAGGCTGGAAGGGACGGACGAGCGAGCACCCGTGAATATTCATGCCGAGAACCCTAGACGAATTCGGACTTGTTGCGACTGACACTGATGTAAACCTTTGTTTATCCTGCGTGCACCGTACCCTCGACGGTATCCCTTCCGAGCGTGGCTGGCTGGCTGGCCTGGCTCACTGGCTACGCGCTCCAGCCGCCTCGCTCCAGCCCTCAAGTATTTAACTGCGAGTTAAATTCTGATTAATCGCCGGTACCGGGGTTATTAATTGTTTGTCCTCTTGATTTTACAAGCTCACGGAGCTCGCGCCCTGCCGAAATCTCTGTTCCACCCCCGCGCCAACGTCCTTACCCCAGCCCCTAGTATTTTCGAGGCCAGCGGTTCGTTTCTCTCTGCCCGTCTTCGTTCCAGCCGTTCGCGTCGCGTTCCGTTTCCGTTCTAATCCCGATGATTTGTCGCCGCTAATCCCGCCCGACCCCCCGTCGCATCGCAAAACCGGAATTCCGCCCGCGGAAGTTGCCGGCCTCGTTTGTCTTCCTGCCGGTCCGGACAATTAAATCTCATAAGCCAGAAGTCCTGGCCCTTGAAAAACTTTCGTACTCCCGCAGATCCGCTGGTTTTCCCGGGCTGCACCCGTCACGTTCCGTTTTCCGCGTCGAGGTTTATTTCTTCCTTTCGAGAAAGCATCGTTTTTCCAGCTCTTCTTCCTCGCTTCCGTTGTTTCCCGCCATCCAAGCATCGATTCAATTACGAAATGGAAGCGGTGCGACGTCGCGGCAGCGAGGTTGTTTTAAAAAGAAATCTCGAGGGGGTTGAGAACGGAACGGAGTCGCGGAAACGTGGCAAAACGACGGTCCACCCCACCGCGAACTCCGCCCGTGAACTAAGTAATATTAATGGTCCGGCCGATGGCAGAAGGCGCGCGGCGGTATCAATGCGCTAATGTCGGCTTCCTGCCTTTAAAACTACCCCGTCATTCCGGGATAATTCGCGCTCATTGTCGTTCGCTATCCAGCCACGCGCAGGTTTTCCCGGCTTTCCTTATCGCCGCCTCTGAAACTCGCCGAGTACGACGGCCTTTTCTCCTCTTTCGAATCCGCCCCAAACCCACCCCACAGCCGGAGACGTCATTAATTACAACGAGGAGGACGACAACGTCGACGAGCTTCTATCGTCGGGGACATCTGCTGGAAAATAATATTCATAAAGTTGAGCCCCGCCGTTACGAGAGTCGTTCTCGATCCATCTTCGCGCGCACCCAACCCCCTATCGTCCCTCGCAGTTTCAGCGACGACGACGTATCCCGATTCTCCTCACCTTTCGGTAGCTGGGGGGTTGCTATTTCACGCGTCTCCAATGGAATTGAAAATTGGTCCGACTATTAAACGGACGAGCTCCGACTTCTCCGCTTTAAACGAAAAACCTCTCTCGTCCCTCGTCCTCGTTCATCCCTCGATCGCGATTCGCGTGAACGCGCGAACGGGGTCGAGGGCGGATCGAAAAGAACCGCGAAGAACTCTCCAGGCTGCCCGCGCCGAATCGCGGACGCGGTGGACCGCGACGAAACGGTTAATTCGACGATCGTCCGCGGCGATAGCGTAGCTAGCAGCGAGCAACTATCAAGCGGCGCGCTAATTGCGCTCAAACGAACTGTCAGCGCGTCGACACGCACGCGCGCGCATCTAAGCCGCGTTCCCGCGTGCAAATACGCGCATTATGATTAATACCGTGACACGCCGGCTCCAGGCGTCGCGTCGGCTTGTCAGCGGCCCGTAATCAGGGGAATACGCTAATTACGATCTCCCGTCCGAGCGTTCACCTCCGCGCGTCCGCTCTCGAACGTCTTTTTCCGCGTTGCCAGTGACCCGTCGGGGGATGAACGCGTCTTCGTCCGCGGATCGATCGCGCGAAATCGTCGCCCCCTCGATACGACGCTCTCGATCGTTCCACTTCCGCAGCGCCCTCGATTTCCGTTTCCATCGAGATCGAACCGCGACCACGGCGAGGACGAAATTAATAATAGCCGGTTAGCTGTGACGATCGCTCCGAGCATTAGTCACGCCGTTTCTTTTGTCTTCCATCTCGAGCCCGGTGTGTATCGGGCGCGATCGTTAAATCGATCCTCTCCGTGTTCGCGAACGTTTCTACGGTTCATCACCCCGGGCGATCCCGTAATAGCAGCGGCGTGATTTAGAGATCCAATTCAGCGTGGGCAGGGATCCGTCGGCCGACAAATCGAATCGGTTATTCGGTTCCCGTGCCGATCTCGAGGCCCGCTTCCCGCGGTATTCGCGTGATAATCTCGCGGGGCCAGAGGACGATCGTCTCGGAGCGTCTAGACGAGTAATCGCCGGCGGAGCGCGACAGAGGGAACCGGCTCGTTCCCCGAACCGGCGCCCGCTCGTGCCAAACTTCCTGACCCGAAAACGGACCCTACTAATGACCCTGTTGCGAAACGATACGGGGCCACGATCAACGCCGATCCTCGACCGGGCCCTGACGGGACTTGACGTCCGAACAAATTGCTCTCCTCGCCTCGCGCGCGCGCGCGCGCGCGTCGATCCAGCCAAATTGTTCCCTCAAATATTTGGTCCGAGCACGTTTGACGTCTTTTTAGCGCGGCCTCGCCTATCGCGTCTCGTCTCGACTAGGCTCGTTCGACGTCTCGTTCCTTCGGTTGCGAGCCGATCGACGAAGGGCCACGTAACTGGGAAGAGATCGTAAACTCGGTCCAAGACTCGCGACAGGGTGCCCCGTCCCGAGGATCGAGGCGGAAAGAGTCGTCACCTCGCGTACGAGGCCCCCTTTCGGGACGTTCGTTTTATTAACTCGGCAACGAATTACTTATAGCCCCGCGGCGTCGGTCCACGCGAGCGCAATTTCATCACGGGCCGCGATAATTATCGTTCGAACGATAATTAACGTCGCGCCATTAACGGCGTCGCGCTCTTTATTCTCGCCTCGAAATTTTCGCCCTGCCTCGCGCGCGAACCTCTCTCTTGCTCGATCGTCGTCGTCGTCGTCGTCGTCGTCGTCGTATTTTTAGGAGCCGCGTCCGTGGCTCCTGATGGTTTCCGGGTCATTTACGACGCGGCCCCCCGTTCGGCCGAGAATTACTTCGATACGTCGACGAGGAGTCGACGGCGTCGCGTAACGAGGAAGAAACCGTCGTTTCAGCGTCTACCGCGAAGGGGCGTGAGCTTTGTCGCGTCGTTTCGACGGACAGCGCGTTATTAGACCGGTAACGAGCGCGGCCGTGTAAACTTTGGACGCGACGCGGAACGCAATGATTAATTAAAAACATAATTAGTCGCGGTGTCCGGGAACCACCCATGGCTCGCTAATGTACCGTGAAATTGTCAACCGCTTTGTTTCCCTTGCAGCGTTTCTTTTTTAGTTCACCTCTATTTTTTTTCTACTTATTTTTAACATTCTTTCCTCCGTCCCGCCAGTCGACACGATCTCGTTAATGGCGTCTCCGTTCGGGAGGCCTCGCGGTGTATCTCTTCGGTGGGTGTATCGAACGTCGCGACTAACGAGCTCCTCCGTCCAATTTGTCTCCTCCTGACCGGAAACCGAGCCTCCTCGTTACCCTCGATTCGACGCTCTCCCGACGAGCGAAGCGAACGCGGCGAACGGAAGGCGGCGCGGCTAATCCGACGGAATACCGATTCTAATGGTAAAATATCTCTCTCGACCAGGCGCACGCTCCCCTTCTTTGTCCTTATTTCCGCGCTGCTCTCGTGTAACCACCGCGACGGCCAAGATATATTGTTATTAAATGGTCTCCCTTCGGCGGTGAGCGCGCGCCAGTATATTACGTAGCGGGGCTCCTCCGTTGGCATCGCGCACGCACGCACGCACGGCGAGCGGGGCGCACCGCGTAGCGACCAGCCTTCCGCCAACCTCCATCTCGCCTCTTATTTACGGTCGCGCGGCATGCGATTCGGACGCGGAACTTCCGCCGCGGAATCTGTTGCGGAATCCGTTGCGGACAGATCTCCTGGAACCAGGCGGAACGGGCGAGACGCGAACGGTCGAACGCGGGGCGAGCAACCAGAAGGAGCGACGGCGGGGAGGTTAATTGAAAAGCGGCGGAAGGGTGTCATTAAATAAACCGCGGACGAACCGTTCCTGCGGTTCCGCGGCTGCTACACCGTTCCGCCGCCGCCACTTTTGGTAATGAACTAATATTTGCTGCGTTCGTCCATACGGCGAGGCGGTTTCCGCGCGTGGCTCACCTTTCGCCCTGGCGATATACGCGTCGAAGGGTGAGCGCGGCCATCCCCCGGCGACGGGGTCAGCCGTCGACAAATACGCGAGCCACCGCGGCCGATCGCGTACCATCGAAAATTCAATCGTCCCGCGGCAAGGAAGCTGCTCCGAGTCCCGCCGCGGCCGAATTCGATGATACGAGCGAAGGAAAAGAGCCACCGCGGATAACCTCGATGACAAACGAGCGGAAAACGGTCACTCGAGGAGGGTAATCGTTTCCCAATTGAAATCCAATAGCAAACGACATCCAAGCGGCTCCCTCGCGGAGGGAGGCGGAGAGAGAGAAGGACCGGAACTGGGCCCCTCGTCCCCCGTCACCGACGTGTTCGTCCATTGATCATCGGTCTGGAAGTGTTTCTGACGCGAATTATGCGGAAGGTGGCGGGTGAGGAAAAAAAAAAAAAGTGTCCCCCGGTGGTGGAAGCGATCGGTTCGAGCGTTACACGCGGATGGCTGTCCTGTTGCGGACACTCGGTGGAATTTTCACGAATTTAAATAATATCCTTTTATATTATCGAGAGGACGGCGCTGAAAGTAGCAGCCGGGGCAGGGTCGTAGGTTCGCGGTGTGGCTATCATAAATCCGGGTGGCTGCGCTGGCAACGCGGTGGCTGCCGCGGAGAGAGAGAAAATCTACAATTCTAAAGCTTTCCATAAAACACTCGACAAAACGCTTCGCCCGCGGTTTTCGAGTGGCTACCCGGGGCCCTCGCCAACCCCCTCGCCACTTTTCCCGCGTCTTCTCCCTGCCCGCCCCTTCCACCGCGCCGCCGCGAATCTGTTGAAATATGTAAAACCGTGTAACCTCTTCAATTTACATAGCAACGCGTGGGCTCTCTCTCGCTCTCCCTATCTGCCTCCCCCTGGATGAAAAGTGGCCGATCCTCCTCCTCTTATTAATTGATCGTCCGAAATCCGCCGATCCACTTTCTCTCTAACCACCCTTCCGGCGAAAAACCGTTCAGGTCGACCGCCGCAGCAACCCTTCGACATCCAGCCCGGTGTATATAGACGAAGAGAAAGATGGACGGCTATCCGGCGGCGTTTAGACGCGAGGAATTTTTCGAGGTGGATGGAAAAACCGGGGCAAAACTAAATGGGGAACGGGAGCGGGGTTTAGGGCGGAAGGGCCGAGCGGGGTAGCGAACGGAACGTTGTCTCACGTGATAGACGTCCATCATCGCGCACGACGAAAGCCTTAACGTCACGACCAGCGACACGTAAATACACGTGTGTATCGCCGTTGATACAACCATCATTTTTTCTTCCGCCCGTCGACGGTAATTGCAGTCGCCTCGCTGCTTCGTTTTCCTTCCACCGCCGCCTCCTTCCGACACGCGTTCCGCTCTTCTCCCCCGCCAGTGGCCTCCTTCTCTCTTCGTTCTCCGTACAGCCCCCGCGGTCGCTCGTTCCTCTCGCGCCGCTGCTATCCGTGATCCAGGCCGACGGCACGCCGTTGCCACTGGTATTTCGAAACTCGCTGAACAAACAAGCGCCGATAAAAGTACCGCGGTATATAGTACATCTGGAAGTAGGGACCATCAGTCACGGCGCATCTGCGAACCACTTTCCTTTCCCTAGCCCCGCGTACGCCCTCGGCCGCCTCCGCCATCGCCACCATCGCCTCCATCGCCTCCGACGCGGCGGCCCCTACGGGAGTGCAGCGGGTGTCCCGAACTTCTCCTATCCACCCACCGCGCCGCTAAAAACCATTTGTCATCGGCCGCGTAAATATGTTCTCGAGCGAAACGTGCGTTCGACTTTTTTCTTCCCTTTCTCCTCCCCCTCCCTTCTCTCTCTCTCTCCCTCTCACACTCTCTATACGCGAGCGCGTATGTTTCTCGCCCACGGAAATTCGAGTCCGCGCCAAACGATGATGGTCGATAGCGACGCGACCATCCATTTCCTGACTACCTTTCCGACGAAAAGCAACAGAGAGCTACCCCCGTTCCGGCTAGCTCTCTTTGATCATTGCCTGGTATACGGATTTATCGATGTTACACCGCGGTCTCTATTGACAAAAAGATCGACCAGACAGCGAAGCACCCTAATCGCGCCGTTAGTTTGTTTTCGCGAGCCGCGGCAAGAATCGAATCGTTCCTCGGGCGTAATAGCTGCCTGGCGTTGCACCAAAATCGCTCGACTCCCCGGTTTACATCGTTGGTGTACGAGTAAATAAGCAAGAGGCGGCGGCGGCGGCGGCGGCAGCAGCAGCAAGAGTTTATCTTT
This sequence comes from Xylocopa violacea, assembly GCA_963969225.1. Lineage (NCBI taxonomy): Eukaryota > Metazoa > Arthropoda > Insecta > Hymenoptera > Apidae > Xylocopa > Xylocopa violacea. The sequence continues at coordinate 22,702,878 of CAXAJV010000014.1, forward strand.
ATTTCGACGACGAGCCACCGCGTCTTCGCCGGGGGAGTAGCTTAAAAAGTTGGTCTAATAAAACCCCGGCCCATTTGTCAAGGGGGTGTGCCGCCGCGGCCCGGGCTCCCGCGAGCTCCCGCAGCCTCCCGGAGGCTGTTGCGAAATGTATGTAAAACACATCCCGGCCGTCTCGCGGAGTCGTAACACGGACCGCGCCTCTGATGGGCCGACATCTAAAATAATAAAAGTTGCCTCCGTCATTTGTCAACGGTTCCTCTAAGGAGCGACTACTTCCAACCGCCACCTCGTAATTTCGCGATGTCGCAGCTGCTACGCCCCCGCCCCGTAGATGTTACGCGATTCCCGACCTTAATTTTACCAACACCCGTCGCACCGTGGCGACGCTTCTTTCCCCGCGCGGAACGCGATTTATTCGAAACCACCGCTCTCGACGTCGCGCGTCACCTACATCCGAGTGGAAATTAATTATCCCCGCTTTTTCGGACTACGCGTAAATAGAAAGTGGCGGTGCAACGGTATCAGATAACGAGGCGAAGCGTTCGCCTCGTTGGGAGTTTTAATTAAAAGCATGGGAGCGGCCGCGGCTCCAAGGGGAATAAACCGATCCTATACTGGCCGGTCCCGGGAATGGTCGCGTCCCGAGGTGACGCGGTACCGGGCCCCGTTCCGTTCTTTATTGCTAGGCCGCCTTAATCCTTCGTCGAACGAAACGGACGCGTCTTAAAGTGAAATAATAAATAAAATAACGCGCCCGGCCGCGGCGGTGTCGGCTCGCGCCCCCAGCAATAATCTACGGGAACGAATGGTGCCAGACGACTTTTATGAAACCGGGCCCCCCTCGCTTTCAGCCCTTTTACGCGGTTGAAAAATAAAATCGTAACCCTTTCTCGACCACGGCCAAGCGAGGGAGACGGACAGACGACGGAGGGAGGCTGCGGGATAAAACCTTAAATACGACCGCTGAACACCGGGGGCCGACAATAAAATTCTCGTAAAACATTCGCTCGAATAATACACCTGCTTTTCGGTGCCTTCCACTCGCGACCTCGCGTCGCAGATTTCCCCCTGAATCGGCCACGACCGACTTCGACTCGAACGCGGACCCCGTTTTCCATTTTCAGCTCGCCGCCTTCGAGGTGCCGAGCGGGAAATCTTTCCCGCGTCGAAAGAATGATCGAGCACCCAGCGGTGGGATAATCGGTCCCGTAACGCCTTTCCTTCGGTTTATTTTCCGAGTAACCCTTCGCATTGCGCTAATGTATTTCTTTGAAACCGCTATTCACCGCGTCGACGTTTCAATCCGGTCCATTCAGCGTCCTACGGCCGTTTCCACGGTGAAACACTCAGCCGATCGATCTAACCACCGCCGTCTATCGTGAATTTTCACACGACTTAATCCGCGCGCTACCCCCTTGCCCGCGGTGACTCGGTGCTTTTTGCTTCGTTTTCTTTCGCCGCTCTCCTCGTCCACGGCACCGTCTTCGCGCAGCGGTATCGATCCGGGAGAAGTAGATCGACCAGGTGGTCGTCGAGAGGAAGGACGATGACGCGCGGCGGCGGCGACAAGGGGTTACTCGCATTCCTGCCCGATTCGACGGCTAACAGGTCGCCGACAAAGGGAATCGGCCGCCTCCCGGATGGTGGACGTGGCCCCGTTTCAACCCCCAGGATCGCTAAATATTTCATTTCGTCATCCCTCGAAACGTTTAATCTCGGCTCAGGTGCGCGGCCCGCTCGCGATCGCGTTGCACGCGCGTTTGTGCCACGCTCGCGCGATGGCAACTATCCAGCGGTCCTCTCTCTCTCTCTCTCTCTCTCTCCACGGATACTTCGAACGATCGTATCGATCTCCTCCAACCCTCCGGCTTCAAGATCAAACGCGTTTCATCTCCGTTCCGCGCTTTTTTCCTTCTTCCCTCCCCGCGCATTCTGTTTTTTTCCCGAAAACGTCGCTGGAGGAAAAAAAATTCCGCGTCGTCCGGCCGGCCATCGGTTATATCGTTCGGGTGGCTTTTGCGGCCACCGCGGAGGATCGGGAAGTTTCATTATCGGACCGCGCGCGAGCTTTCGCCCTCCCTGTGTTCCCATCTTCGTTTACATTTATGATTTAATATGATCGCCCATTGTTGCGTCCCCTTTGATTCCGTTCACCGCGCCTCGTCCACCCCCCCCCCCCGCGCTCGCCCTCGACAAATATCTCTTTCTCTCGGTTCCCGTTACGTGTGTAATTCGAACGCGGCGAGGCCCTCGCTCCCTTACGTCGTTTCCTTCGTTCCGCCCAGCAGCCTGTTTCCTCCCCGTCGTCGTTTCTCGTCGAACGACTCGGCCGTCCACGGGAGGGAGGAATCGCAATTTTCCGGAATCGCGACTCGGACGACGAGAAAGTTCGCGTGGAATCTTTGGCGACACGGAAACGCAAAACGCGAACGCAAACACGCGTTCCGGGCGGTTTCCCCGGAGCGGCGAACCGCGCGGAACCCGGGACGAAGAGGGACGGAGAGAAAGAGATCACAAAGGGGGCGAAGCGTGCGCGCGGAATATTAAATTCGCGCAGAATTCGAGCAACTTTTCAGCGAAAGCATTATGGCACGGCTATCTGGATGATGTAGCACCGAACTTGCCAAGACTCTCTTCCACCTTTCTCCCCATGCCCGTTCTCGCCGTTTCTCCGGCCTCTCGCGCGCGTCTTTCCACCCCCTGTCTCTATCTCTCTCCCTCTATACAGAGGCATAGCTTCCAGGGTAGCAATCTTTTATTATTAGCGCAGGCTTTACCAGACAATGAAACGAAAGGAACGGAATATGATATTGTAGTACAGAGAGGCTCGGCGGAAAGGGAAGCTATTGTCGGTCTCTTTGAATTTTAAAGTCAACGATCGATACGGCTCGGGGGATGCGCCTTTAGCCATATAAACCGCTCCGCTCAACCACCCCTCCCACTCGCCCGCCTTCAACCCTAGCCCCAACCCTCTCTCTTTTCTCCGTCCGCCCGCTCTCCGCTTCCTAACCGTTCCCGCGACTCGCGATCGACCGAATCGATCGTTGCCGTTCTCCTTCGCGGATTTCGCGCGTCAACTCTCGCTCGATTATACGGTCGCGCGTCGATACGCGAGAGATTAACGCCGAGAAAGATATCGAGCCCCTCGACGCGCACGAGTCGGGACGCGGCGAGGGGTGGGCTCGAGGACGATCCCGCGCGACGTCCCGAATATGGGAGAGGCGGCAGCCCCGAGCGGAATCGGAATCGAAAGGCCGTCAACGAAATTGTCGGGCGGTAATGATAAATTGCGCCCTCGGCCCCGGCGAAACAGCCTGTCCGCACGAGTGCCGACCGACCGTGCGGGGAATCAAATTGCAATTTGTTATTTGTAATTCCGAGTGTCGCTTAATATACTCTCTCTCTCGCCCGTCGCGTTCCTGGCCAACCCTTCCAGACGCGGCGCGGCCGAAAGGGGTTAGAAATTAAGTGGAGCTTGATGAGAGAAAGCGCGAAGGTGGAGAACGAGCCGCGCGGCGCGCGGACATCCATCCGTCCGTCTTTCTCGCTCCCTCGCGTAATTAAGCGCGACACCCTCCGGTTTTTCCGCCGTCGACGTAATTGTTTCGCGCGCCGCGGCGCCTCGCGTCCACGCGTTACACCCTTTACACTCGCGTATAACCATCGCGCGGTTTGTAAATCAACGCTCGCCACGGTTCGATCGTTTTATGAATTCCGTTTCTCGTTGTCTTATCTGTGGACTCGGTCGGGTTTGCAGCGCGCACGGGAGATCTCGTCACGGCTCGATTCGTTTATGGATCTTGTTCTGGCGTTAGCGGCGTTATCACTGTTCTCCACAGGTGGTCCGACACGATCGGTCTCGTCCACGTCGTCGGGCTTTTACGATCGCCGGGTGAATTCGATGAATCGTAGCCGTGGCGGTGGCGAGATACGACTCGAGAAGGGCCGAGTAGGCAAATATTCGATTTTCGTCTATTCAATTTTCCAGAAAAATAGCGCGCCCGCGACCCTCGCGCGCGTTACGTCCTCCCACCCCCTCCCCCGCCGCCTGGCTGCGTGACATTATCGACGCGTAGGTGGTCGACAGAAGGAGGCGATGGCTGCCGGGAACGGAGGAAAAGAATAAGTTCGATCAGTCAGAGGGTGGCAGTTACCGTTTCGGTTATGGCTTTCGGAAGCGTCGTCGAATCCTATTCTTGCGCAAACCCGATAAGCGGCCTTTTACGCGTGTATTTTCGCACACGCGCCGCCCCGCTCGGAATACAGGGGTGGCGCGTCCCGCTCTATCGCGGACAAGCAGATTTCCACGCGACAGATATCGGTCTCTTTCTCCGATAAACGATCGCCGCCCCCGTGTGCCCCGTATTTTTTCTCCTTCTCCCCGCGCGAGAATATTCTCGGATATCTAACCTCTCCAGCTTAAGGGTTCAGGGGCGGATCGTTCTTTATTTTTCTTCGATCTACCTCGTTGGCGGCTCTGACTCGTCGCGGGGACAACGGTTCGCGAGGGTGCGTACGCGCCAAGGGGAAGATTCGTCGGTCTATTTGCGTATCGCCTGCCGACCGAGCGTCATCCACTCGTTCGTCGTCGAACCTTGCGTGAAATCTCCACCCTTCCGTTCGTCTCTGCGTTCCCCACGCCGACGGTACGTAGTTTAATCGTACAATTGATACGCACGCATCGAGGACGCGAACGGGAGACGCCGCGTCGCCCAAGAACGATGTTAAGCGCAAGGACGAGTTTATCGCGAACCCTGTCAGCTTCGCGGGAGAGAAATCCCTTTATAATCGAGGTAGAAACAGCCGTGGCACGATCGAGCGCAGCGACCCCCGCTGGAAATCGGTCCATTCGAAACCGCGATAAGCCCCGTCGCGCTCTCTCCTCGAACCCGTAGGGGTGGCGCGGTGTACGGACCGTGGTCCCGTGCTCCCCGAGCGACCATCGACCGCCCTTAATCGACCGATCCGGCCGCCAAAGTGATTTTTATTTTCCACGAATCTTGATTTATACTCGAAGGCTTTTCGCCCAGGACTTCCAAGCGGGAGACGGAGGTCGAAGGCTGCACTTCGACGCGTACACGCGCAGCCGAGCGGTTGCCCTCGCGAGGGGTTTTGCCCTACGCGTTATCTCTCCGTTACGCGTTGGCAGGCATATGGCCAGGCGAGGCTACGGGGGACCGGCTCATAATTTTCAGATTTATGTACAAATGTTTCTGGTGAAACGGCCGAGCGGTCGCCTCCTTCTCTGTTCTCTCTCTCTCTCTATGCCGCTCGCCCCTTTTCTCGCTCCCCACGTAGGAAGATTTCTATCGTAAAGTTTCGCGGAATTGAAAAATGCTTTCGAAGCTCTCTCGCCCCTGGCGAGCAGCTAGCCGAGGGGGCGAGCGTCCACCGACGACGGGGATGACGTATCGTCGACGAACGCGATATCTTCCCGCCGGATAAACGATCCTGGCAAACGCCTGCTTTCGTTCTCGCTGCGTTTTTCGCGCGTCTCGTCGTCGACGTCCCGCGACGGTGATCTCGTCCACGCTATCGTCGCGAGCAAGCACGCGCAACACTCGAACGAAGGAGACGCGGGCCACTTTCGCTATTTATACTCGCGGTCCCCGTCGAAATCGCAGCCACGTGTTACGACACGGCGCCCCGAGCTAACGAGCCGCGTTGGTAAAAAGAGCGGCAAGAAAGAGGATCGTTCCTATTCGTAGTCAGCCGTCCGGGAGGGGGCGAAACGAGAGAACGCTCGAACTCGACTAAACAAACAATTATTCGTCGCGGCGAGTCGTTCGCACCTCGTTCGCCGACACGGTGATGGGCGAGTGAACCCATCCTCCGGCGCGAACTCGTGCTCCTTTTTCTCTGGCGACCGCGAGTCCCGTTCGTCAAGCTCGCGCTCACGAGGAGATCGAGAAAGATCGAGAGAGAGAGAGAGAGAGTCGGGGGCGGTGAGGGGCCAGTCGTTCGTCTAAACGGCCGGGTTATCTGGCCGTTCGATCGGCATTGTCTTCCCTCGACAGCCCCGGAAGCCATTCGGAAGCGAAACGGAGAAGGAGCGAGAGGCTGAGAAAACAATTTAGCTCGATCAACGTTTCCAGCCTTAATACTCACCCGTCGTCGTCTAATTAAACCGCTGTCCTGCGCGGGTATAAAGTCGGGCGTTATCACCGGCGCGGTATCTGATCCCTGGCCCGGGCTTAATCCGACTGTATTTCCAGTCGCACAGGCTACCGTGCGTATATGAAACGAATAGAAACTCGGGTAGTCTCATTTCCTGTCTGCGGGGGTCCCGCAGGGGATACATAATTAGCTGGTTCGCCCCGTTCGTCGGTACGTCGACTGGGAGGGCGGCGAGGGAGAGACCTTTAAGGAGAGCAGGAGCTTTCGACGGGCTCGCGTTCGCCTTTTCCTTCTCCGGTCGAACGGCGACCCGGCTGCTTATCGATTGCCTCCCAATGGGAGATTATCGTCGTGAAACGTAAGAGGAGTCCCTCCACCGCGAATGGAAATTATTTTTCGCGGATAGAAGCGGCGCGTAAATTCAGGGGTGGAACTGGGGTGGCTCGTTCGGTTCTCTCTCGGTCGACTCGACTCGCCGCCCCTCGGCGGTGTCCGTTGGGGCCAGCGCGGGCGTATTAAAGCCCCGCTCGCAAGAAGACGTACAACGAGGAATTAATCTCAATCGTCGCTGGGCCAGCGGCACCGTCATTTATCACGGCTCGTTACCGGGGACGGCGCGCCGGAATCCACGGATTGATATGAAGTTAGCAACGGTAGTCCGCGCCCGATTGTGTCGTGACTGCCGCTGAGATCTATTAGTCAAGCCCGGGCCCGAGTGGCGAGAGCGGGAAATGGAAGAAGAAACCTGCTGACTGGGAGAGCGCGCGCCCTTTCGAGCGTCCAACTTACAGAAGTAGAGGGAGAGAGGGGCAGAGGGGAGAGTAAGGGGAAGGGGAATTCGAAACGGAGATAAAAGGGGCCAGAGCGGGGTCGCCATGGGTGGTCTTTGTCGTGGGTTAGAAGATTCGCGTACGGTATCGTTGTCGCGAGCACCCGACAGAGATCTTCCCTCGACGACAATGGACTCGCGTAAACGTCGCAATTAACGCGCTACCGGCCGGGAGGGCTCCCTTTTTCCTCCGCGAGGCTACGCGTCGCCTTCTCGGGCGCGGAGATCAAATCTGCATAAGTACGGCCCCGTGAAACGGACAGACCGAAATTTAATCGCGTCGTCTCGGTGTATGCGTCAATTACGCTCGACTAGGAACCGGGGAACAGGTGCGTGCTGAATATTGAACGGTGCAGAAAGAGTGACGGAAAAAAAGAAAAATGCGACTCGAATTAGAAACGAGGACTGGTCGAAAGGTTAACGAGCAGGGAGGGGCCGCGAGTTCCGAGCCAAGGGGAATTAGTGCCGCGAGCGGTACGTCTTATTCCGCTGGCCATCGATTTGATCGACGAGCGGCAGAGAAGCTGGAATCCCAGGCATCCGCTGATTGAATCGGCCCGTAGCTCCCTCGAGTCCGAGTGCTCCGCGGACGGTTTGATAAATGCTGTCCGTCTGCCGATACGTCGGATAATATTTGCCAGCGGATCCGGCAGAAATCGAAAGGCAGGGGCGACGATGGAATCGGGTGTAATTCGATTCCGTGGCCCTGGTCCTCTATCACGATCGTCTCGCGCTACTACCCCTCTCCCCCATCTTGAATTATGTTTCTCATATTTTCCCTCTCCGCCGAGGAAAACAATTCCTAGCCACGACGAGAGTAGAAGAAACGCGCGTTCAAAAGGGTGGGCCGTCGTCGAGGGGGCGAAATTGGCGACACCTTCTCCCATCTTCTCGGTAACACGATCGGCCAACGGGAGGACCAGTTTCTTCGCTCGTAATTATGGAAGTAAAACGGAGGACGAAACAAGGAATATCCGCGCGGAGGACGAAGAAGGCTAAGAGTCGCAACGAGACTCGTTACGAGGCCACCCCTTTCGCCTCGAATGTCGGAACGTAGGAGGGTGGCGTTTTCAGGATCGCGCACTTTGGATCTCGTTACCAACTACCCCACCCCGCCACCTCTCCGTGCTCGTTTATTATTTCGACTCGTTGGAAATTTCGGCGACGCGAACCAACGAAACGGAGCGCGCAGCGGGCAGAGTGTCGTCTATCCCCTTTCGAGGCCGAACGGGCGCGAGGCTGTAACGCAATCGCGCCTCGGATTCCACGGGGGTGTAATTAAAATTACGACGTCGGTCAATCGTCGCGTCCCTGAACGCGCGGGACGAACGCTTCCCCCGCGCGTCGTTTATTTATCGAAAAACCCGCGCCGCGGCAGGGGTGGACGGCATACTTTCGCCAATTTGCCCGGCTCTTTGTCCCCTTGAAATTACAACTGTGTTCCGCGTCATTATCGGAACGCGCTACGCGATGCTTTTGATTTTTCGACGAGATGACAAAACCACCATCCCCCGCCATCGCGTTCCCCGCGATAGCATCCGAAGCAGTCAAAGCGTTGATTAAAAAAACAAAAAAAAGAACAAAATGAAAATAAAAAAAATTAAAGGGAACGCCACCGCGGAATGCGGAGCGTAAACGACTTTGTGAATCGTTGGAGGGTCGCGGCGCGGAGTCGCGAACTTTACGCTCGATTCTAAGCGACGATCTGGAATCGCTGGCCTCTTTCTTCGAAATACGGCTGTTAATGAACTCCCGCTGAGCGGAGCCGTTCGTTGCTCGTTCCTGAGCATCGGGACTGGGGGATCCCCGCGGTGTTCGTCATTACCGAATCAAAATTAAAGGCAAAGATCTGGTAGAAGGGCTCGTTCGGCTTATTAGCCGCGTACAGCACTGCGCCAGGCTAATGGATACGACGGGGATTGATACGGTTCAATCATCGCGGATCGAGGATGGGAGCGCGTCCGGAATGGCTGCTTCCGAAATCGGGGGATGACTCGTACCGCCTTTGTAGTCGCTCGAACGGAATCGCGTCGTCGATCGTCGAGAGAGTCGAGAAAGTCGTCAACGTTTTGCTCTCGGCTCCTACTTTGGCTAAAATAGCAACGTTCTAGCAATGGTTTCTATCGTTAACGTCTCCCAACGAAAGAAAATTTGAAAGCTGCGGTGAAACAAGTTTAATCTCCGCAATCGTTAATCGATGCTGACGATCCCTCGTCCTCCCTCGGAGGGGACATTCGGGTGCAAAGGGTTAAAGTTTCGCCAATGGAAACGACATCTAATGGAACAAAGGCGTCTCGCGTCCGTTTATCCTTTGAAAGTTTGAGCAGAATTCGCGCTCGCGTAAATTCCTTCGCCGTTAATCCCGAAAGCTCTCGCCAGGCCGCGAATCTCGCGGCGGCTCATTACCGATTCGCATTCCGACTCGACTTAAGACCGCCCGCCGAAAACATCGCCCCATCCGCGAGACGCAACAAAGAAGATCGCGGCGCACGGAAGAGGGTTGAAGGGCGGCGCGCGGGGCGTTCGCTAATTATTCGCGACTAGCTCGTAGGCCGCGCTAAATGAAATCCATGATGTATTAAAGGCAGACGCAAAGGAGGCAGCGAGCACTCGCGAGCGCCATCCATTTAAGCGCGCGTTCACGCGCGGACAGGCGAACGCGCGCAACGGAGGCGCGTAAACGCGCACGCGAACGCGCACGCGAACGTTTGAGACGCGCCGCGTAATATTCGACTAATTACAAATTTAATAACCCCGCCGGGTTGTTGCCGGTTACGACGCGACGTTGCGAGCGAATCGGTTTCGACCCCTTTCTCCGCGTCCCCCATTCTCGCTCGCTCGCTCGCTCGCCCCTTTTCCTCCCCGATTTCGACGGTTTCTTATATACTCGTTCGTCGGTTCTTTTCTCCGGACCCTTCTCTCCGCGCCACGAATTCGCTGGACCGACGAGGAAGAGGGCCTGGCCGGGAAAGGAGGCGGACCGAGATACCCATCGGCCGTCTTAATCGACTCGTATTACCAATTAAAATTTAATTATCCTCGAAATTAAGTCATTACGATATCGAAAGCGAACGCGCGCGCGCGGCTATTATTCGTGCTAGACGTTATTCGTGTCCTCCGTAGGCGGGCGGCGGTATCGTCTGAAAAAACTGTCGAGTCAATTTCCGGATTCTTATCGATCGGGAATTCGTGAAAATTCTCGGCTGCCGCGTAATCGCGAGGGTTGGAAAGGGAAACCTCGACTCGTCGAGGGAACGAGATCCTCTCGGCCGCTCTCCGGCGTTCCGCTTAACGCGACCGTAACTTATCGCTCGTAGACGCTCGGTATTTCTCTCCGGCTCTTTGAAAGCATTTTCTCATTAAAAAATTAAGGTTCGAGGGGTCGAGATGGGCTCCGACGGGGTGGCCGCGGGGGTTGGCCGAGGTCTCGCGGGCTCGCGCTCGCTGCCAGCCGTGGAGGGCGGTTTCTGCGGTGGGGGCGGTCGTCGGGGGCGGGTAAGTGCTCTGCGGCTCCCAGATGCGCCCAATATTATGTTTAATGATATTAACTTCTTACTTAATGGGCCGCGGTTCGATTCGAGGTGCGAAGAGGCGGCCCCGGCCCGCAGCGGCCTGGAAAAAGTACCGCACCCGGGAGAATAATTCCGGACGCGAGGAAAGAATCGTTAAGCGGTCGCTGGTACCGTCTCTCTCGTCGCAATTTTTTCAATCGCGCGCGCTTCGCGTCGACGATAATACCGTGCGCGGGGCCTACGTGTTACTACGTTGTTACATTGTTACACGCGGAACATCGGGTACCGCGCGACAACGACCGGTTAACGTCATCCCAGGCATCCGACCGCGAGTCTTAACGATTCCCAGCCGAGCTACCGCGCGGCCCGCAGCCACGAGGGCCGAACAATATAGGGGCAAGATTAAAAGTTTCGCGGTGCACGGGCATAAAGGCAGGCTGGTGTAGCTTAACGAGCCCGGCCCTCGTAAAGCTGAACATTCGAGGAAACCAGGGGAGAGACGAGAGAGGACGAAAGAGGAATAAAGGAGTCCCGCGTCCTCGCGTTCGCCATCGGTAGCGCGACTTCGCGTTTCGAACTGGTTCTCGAGAAAATCGACTTTGGACGACCGAATGACGAACTTTCGGGTCGATTCGTCTTGGAAATTCCGAGAGGTTCGGAACGACGCATCCGCGACTACCTCGAGGAGGCGCGCGACAACCGCGCGCGGGGGGACAAAAGGACGCGAATCGATTAACGGCGACGATCGGTTGGCACGGCGCGGCCAACAGAGAGACCGGCACTTATCTTCCCACGCGGCTCGCTCGGCTCGAGACTAGAATAATTATTTAATTAATACCCAGCGCGGACGAGTCCACCTCCGCGCCAGCCACCAATCGATACTAAAGGTTTTCCCTATCTGCTTTGCTGGTTCCAGGCTCCGCGAGGAGAGAGGAGACCCCGACAGGGCACTCGCGCTGGACCAAAAACCGAGGGATCTCAGCTCGCACAATGGTAAGATAAATACGCGTACGCTCGTTTACCGTAATTACAGTAATCGGCCGATAATACGGCGAATAACGCCGAGCGGTATTACGATCCGGGTACTATTTACGCGGCGGACGCATCCTTCTTCTTCTTCTTCTTCTTCTTCTTCTTTTATCTCGGGGAACCGGCGATCCTCGAGGTTCGAGGCCGTCGCGGCTCATCGACGTGTCTTCGTACGAAACTTCGACAAAGTAAAAACGCGCGGCCACTTTCCGGCAAACGTATTTACGGACGATTGCCGGGGGTGTTCGTTCGGGAACGAGGACGCGTCGTGAGGAGAGCCGACGCTCGAGGCCAGCAGCAGCAGCAGCAGCAGCAGCAGGGAAGGACGGTTCAACCGAGCGTGTCCAGCGGTCGGTCGGACCTGGTCCTTTCCTCGATTTCTTTATTTCTCGGTCGCTGGACCGGGCCAGAGCGTTTAGGCGGTCCGTGGAAGAGATTAAGTTCGATATCGGGTTACGGGGCAGCAGCCGCGGCGCTCCTCCGGCTGCTTTCCTCCGATTCCCCGTAATATTTTAATCCGTTCGATCGAACCTTTTATCCTTGGTGGCGAGCTTCGTTTCCAGTTCGAATCCGATCGCGCGACGAGGGATTAAAATGCCGCGACGTCGAGTACGAAGAGGGGGGTTGGCGCGGATGAACCGCGGACGGAAAGCGGGCGGCGGTCGAGTAAGATCGATCGAATCGGTCGGGGTGGATCGAATTAACGATTCACGCTCGTGTTGACAGGTTCCTCGAACGGCCACAGTCCTGTGCTGAACCTGTCGAAAACCGCGGGAAGCGGAAGCGTGGGCGAGCACTCCGGAAGCGAGGCAGAGGCGTCGCACCGTTCGCAAGACGACGAGGAGGAGGACGACAATCTGTCCGAGGACCTGGACGACGACAACGAGAAGGACGAAGGTGAGCGCAAGCGTGGTCGGTACGATCGCCTAGGCGTCGATCGATACGTCCGTTGGGACGATCGGTCGATCAATTAAAGGCCAGGTAGACCGTGACGGCGGATTTGACGTGTGCCGAAAGTCGAAACGATGTTGCCCGTGCGCATACGTAAAATAATTATATCGAATCGAGCGGACAGACCGCGTTTAAAGATGAGTTCCCCGGGACGAGTGGTAGGTCAGACCCTCTCATCGATCATCCCGGGGCCCGCCGCGGAACGACGTTCCCTGGGATTCGTCTTCCAGCCGAGGCGCTCGCCTCAGCGGTTGTCAAAACTTGTCAGCCCGTGCGCGCGGTGAAATTTTCACCGGCAGGCGTTCGGCGATTTTACGCGCTACACGCGTCCAATTTCGCGACGCTCTTCCCCCTTCTCACTCCTTCGCTCCAGCCTCTCGGGCGCACGGGTCTAATTGACATCGAGCGACATTCTGATCGAGAGCAACGTTACACGAAACTTTTTACCAACTTTTCACTCCACCTCCTCCTCCTCCTCCTCCTCCTCCTCCTTCTCCTGCCCTCTCGTTCTCCCGCTCATCGATCGCGTACACACGCGCGTACACTTTCAGGCGGGTAATTTACACGCGCGGACAAGAAGGAGCGCTCGTTTCGATCTTCGCTCGATTCGGAACTTGAGATTCCTCCCGGTTGCGTCGACAGTGGCGTCGAAACGTGGAAACGGGCGGGTTTCGCGCGGGAAGAAGCACCACTGGCGGTGGGGCCTGTTGGTCGTTAGACTCGCATCTTCGATATTTAGTTTCGTTTTAATAATGAAAGATGGGCCCAGATAAAAATCTCGGCCCCGCGGTCTCATCCGTGGTGCTATCTCGGCTGTCCGAGCTTCCTTCGGTGCGCCGAAGCGTCATAATCGCGGTGATTTCTAATCGATTCGCCGATTGTCCGCGCGCCACGCGTTAATTGGATATTCCAATTAGAGAGGTTGCGAGAGACTGGTCGTCCATGGGTGAGAGAAACAAAAAAAAAAAAAAAAAAAAAAAAAAAACAAGAAAAGAATGAAAAACGAGGAAAAGGCGAGAGAGAGAGAGAGAGGGAGCGATTAGAAGAGGCGGAGAAGAAGCGGGGAACGACGCGGTGGCCGGGCGAAATTAGTGGGCACCTAAATTTCGGGAAAGACACGAGTTAGACGTATAAATTTGCGGTGGTCGTGTACCGGAGGGGGAAGAAATCCGTGTCTCGCAGCGTGTCGTATGCATCGGGTACATCCTACCTACGGTGCCTGGCCGGTGATCGAAGTAGAACCCCATCGAACGCCCGTGGGAGTGTACACGCCCGTGGAATGCAGTTCTGATTTAATGAGACGCGCCGCTATCTCGGCCTCGTTCCCCGAAACCGATCCACCCGCGATTCCGTCGGGTCCCACCGCGGTCGACTTCCTGGAGAACGCGTCGCGAGGCGCTAGAGGGCTCTCCGCGTTTGGCCCTTTGCCCCCCGACGCAGATAATTGTAATGGGTTCCGACGAAGGACACGCACGGAACCGCGGAGGCGCGAGGGGGTACGAAAGGGACGAGGGAGAAGGAAAGTGGCGAGCCGGTGGTGGATGGTTTCGCTATCGAAAGGTGCCGGCGGACCGGGGCACCGAAGGCAGCCGCGCGAGCATTAAATCGGCCAATGGCAATAAGTAACCGAATGCCACGGCGTTGTAGGTGCGCGCTGATAATTAAAAGACGATACAATAAAGCACGTATCATTGGCCATAAAGCAGGGTCCGGGGCTAAAGCCCACGGTGTGGGCCGTAGGGGCGCGCGGACCGGTCACTTAAGCTACGTAGAACCCACGCAGACGTCTTGTCTCGCCACTCTCTCTCTGCGCGGACCTCTTTGGCAATAACCATAAGGCATTCTTTATTCCGGCGATCCCGGGGCCCTGGTTCCCTTCGATGCTCTGCCCCCAAGGTCCCCGGCCTCCAACGCCGTTCCACGAGGACGGCGGCGGCGGCGGCGACGACGACGACGACGACGACGACGACCGCGTCCAGGATGACAACGACGACGACGAAAACCATGCTTCCAGGCTAATCGTCGATAGAGAGAGAGAGAGAGACTCCCGGCTTTTAGCGTCGCTCGGCGCTCTCGGAACTCGTTCCGGGAATCGTTTTCCCTCCGAAATCGGGTCCCTCGCCGCGCCACGAATAGCCGGGGATAAATCGCCGGGACGCGGGCCGCACGCGAGAGACTAATCGCTCGGAACGAGTGCCGTTTTAATTCGCGAATTTAATTCGTCCCAGGTGACGTTAAATCAGAGACGTGGCGAAGGGTAACAAGTAGTCGTCGCGGGATTACGACTCTGGAACACGCACGCGTTGTAAGTCTCCGCGCGAGGGACCTCCCTCGAACGTTGTTCCAGGATCGTTGGACGAAATTTATTAACGACGCGCGGCTCGCCTACGAGCAAAAAAGCCCGAAACGGAACGCAAGAGGCAAGAAGAATGCTCGCGTGCTGGCGCCTTTGTTACTATCCACGTCGCTGAACCCCGGTTCCGTACGATTTTTTTCAGATCTGTCCGACGTGCCGGAGAACCTGCCGCTGCCAGCGCCAGGCTCGGAGAGTCCCCAGGCCCTCAACTACTCTCAGATCGCATCCGCGGCGGTGGCCGTTTCCCAGGGTGGCCAGGATCCCTCGGTCTCGAGTACGGAGACCCTGCTCAGGAATATCCAGGGCCTGCTCAAGGTCGCGGCCGACAACGCGAGGCAGCAGGAGAGGCAAATCAACTACGAGAAAGGTCAGTGCCGAGGCGAACTTTTCGTCCGCGGAATTTCCCGCGCCATCGGAACACCGCTGCATCATTTTTCACGGGACTCGTTAATCCCGATTGCGATCTCGGGAATGCCCGCTTTCGACGATTCGCGATCGCATTATTCTTGCGGGCCAACGGTCCGTTGAACGGACAGAAGAAATATAACGTGTGACTCTGCCCGCCATATGTTAACGTCCGATTTTAATTCAATTAAAAAATGCTAATCGGTTCGAGTTATTCCGACTGTGAAACAAAAACCCATTTGCTACGTCGCGCGGGACGCGCAACGCGGTAAAGAAAAATGAACTCTCTGAAATATCGTTGTTGTAACCGTCGCAGATAAGCGACGCGTGTCTTAAGTAGCAACGACCGAACGCTGGTAACGCGATTAATAAGGCCCCGCGAACCGTGGCGGCGTCTACACCGGCCACGGTTCTCATTAAGCGAGTGATAGATCGGCTCGTGTTATTATTAAATACGTCCGGTTCGGAGCGTTTCAAGAGCTGGAAACGAGCCGAGGGAAAAGGAAGGAGAGAAAAAAGGAAAAAAACACGGCTGCGAGGAGAAGAAGAGATCGCGCCGGGCCGGATCGAGATTAAACGCCGTTTAAGTCGTTCGTTCGCGGTATGCCCTCGCGGTTCGATGAAAATCGTCCGACCGTTTGCTCGAGATCGATCCACGGCTCTCGAGGCGACGTAATCGCGCGACAACGTACGCCCGTCGACGATTCGTTTCGACGTTCCGCCATCGATGCTCACGGCTCGCTAATTACAATTAACGACGCGTAATCGTCGAGCGAGGCTAGAATGTATCGCGCGGAACAGGTTTCGTATTTACATTCGAGATACGCGATCGTCTATCGTCTACCGACGCGGACGGAACAGGTCCGGATCGTTTCTTGCTCCAATTTTCGCGGACCGCGCGCTTCCTCCGGGGAACGTCTAGGAGAACAAGGACAGGCCTCGAGACGTAAAGCCCGTCTCCCCCGTTTAATTGCCCATTAACCGGCGCTGGTGCGGTAACGACGCGACCGAAACGCGTTTTTCCGTGAAGCGCGAACGAGAAAATCGGCATTCTTACGGAGGACGTATCTCGAGGCGGCGATCTCCGCGAGGAGATCCCGTCCTTTGTTCGGCGACCGGTCGACCGCGCGATCGACTCCGGAGAGTTTAACGCGGGAGGACGTGCGGAGTGGAACCCCGTGGATCCACGCGCGGTACCCGAGTTTAACCCGGGTTTCCGTCGGCTCCTCGGGGGATGGAACGGCTCTCGCAGAGGGCCGATTTAATACTCGAGCGAGCCAGCAGCTCGTTTTACACCAGATGGTTTTACATACGGCCGCTATCGTGTTACCGAGCTCCTCTGCGCGTACGGTCGGCCCATCCGCGGGTCCTAATACGCGCGGACGCGCGAACACGGCCAGAGTCCGCGCGGTGCACGTTGCTCCCCTTTTGGAGAACCGGACTCGATTGCGCGCCGCTTTGGAGAACGACGCCAGCCAGGGGGATTTTGTCGAAAACGAACGCGATTCTCTCTTTGCGAAACGACGCTGCTACGTCGAGAAGGAGAAAAGGAAAGGGGTGTATCGGAAGCATCGAACTGGTCGCGTCCACGTCCGAACCGCGGGTCGAGGGGGTTGAGTACGCCGCGAACGCACGAGCACCGGGTCGATTAAGGAGGTAGAAAATAAAATGGGGGAAAAAAAAAAAAGAAAAAAGACCGTCGAGGGAAAGGGAGTCCTCGTTCTCCGTCTGGTTCGCTCGGTAAGTTACACGCCGCGCGGTGGAGAACAATATGAGCTCGCCGGATGCTGGCGGAGCACGGCGCGGAGAGCTCGCTATCTTCGATGCTGAACGAGATAAGGGACGAGGGGTAGCCACGGCGGGAGCGCAAAGATTGTGCGCGCCTCTTCCTCGTGCACGCGGAGAAATAAAGGAAAGAGAGGGAGGAGGCCCGGTCGCTTAAGGCCCGCCGAGAGAGCGGAATAGAAAGAGGGGATTGAGTTGTAGCCGCGAGTGGAGGATCTTATGTAGATTCCTTGTAGATCGTGCACCCGATTCGATCGCGATCGGCTACCCGGTACCGGGTTAATTAAAATTGTACGGGCTGGACGTCTTTCTTTCTCGCTGCCTACCTACCTCTCTCTCCCTCCCTCTCTCTCTCTCCCGCCCTGCTCCTTTGTGTCCTCTTCTCCCTCGTGCCGCTCCACCATCGCCATCGAGAGTCTCTTCGCCTTCTTTTTACCGCACGGGGCCGTTTCGTTCGAAGCAGCACGCTCTCCTCGCTGGCTGCACCGGCCGGCGGCGCGTCTCCGGCTAGTAAGCTCCTTCGATTTTTGGCCGCTGCCTGGGAGGCTGCTTACGTGAAATCCTATTACCGCGAGCCACGCCGCGCGACAGCGCAACCACTCTCTCACCCTTTCTCCCTCTGCGCGTCGAGTCCCGCACCGTGTGGACCACAGGATGCTACCGTGATACGCCTCTCGGATCCGCGAGCCACGGATCTCGCGTCTCTCCCGCGACGCGTCTTGAAAATCGACATCGAATCGATTAAACGACGCGGGGCTGCGGGGCGGGTGGGTAGGCGCTCGCGCGATTTATCGCCAGCAGAGAACGAGAAAAGGGTTTTTGGTCGCCAGCCTCCCCTCCGCTTTACTCGTTCGATCGGTCGCTCCCATTCGCGGTCCCGGGGCATCATTAAACGTCCGCAACCGCTCGCAGGCTACCTTAAAGATCGTTCACGGGTCGGAGGTCGCGGGCTGCGAGCGCGCGAACAACCGGCCGCGGCGATTATTATGCTTATTAAGGTGGAAAGTAATAAATTACGCCGGGCTAATAGCGGGAACCGTGAGAAGCGCCGTCGGAGGCGAGGGGGATGGAAACGCGAGGAGAACGTTCTCGATCCACGTCGTAGCCCCGTGCAGATCGATTCGTCGAGGGACTTCTTCGGGGCCACTGAAAACAAAACCCAGTACGCCACCGCGCCGCCTTCGTCCCTCGGCTGGTGTGTCTGGCCCGCGCGACCAACAGCCAACGGGGGGAACGTTCCAGAGGCAATAAAGCTGTTCCCATTCTTAATTAAATCCAGGAGACCACGCGAACGAGCTAATTAAAGCAAACATCCGTCGAACGTTGATCCTCGAGTAAGCCGAATCGCTCGTAAAGAGACAATCGTTTCCGATTCCGGACTTTCACGGACTTTCCGTCGCCCCAACGAGACCGACCGCGCCCCCTTCGATCCTCCCGCAACGACGCTCCGGGACAATCGAGACGCTCGCGAATCGAACGAAAATGATGGAACGCGATCGCTCGTATCGCTCGTATCGATCTGTCGGAAGCTTGGCCACAGAAATATCCGTCGATGGCTCCTACCGTCGATACTTTGCACGCAGAAGAGTGCGCGGTACGAAACGGTTCGCCTGGCTACGGACGGTCGGTTAACTTGGGCGTCGGACGGCTGGGAACGAGAGGGAAGAGGGAGGAGAAGAAGAGGAAGAAAGAAGAAAAAAAAAAAAAAAAAAGAGCGTGCCATCGATACACGTGTGCGTACATAGTTTGCGCGATAATGGCCGCTCCGCAACGACCGATAGAGAGATAGCGTTGGCCGCGCGCGCGACCAACAGGGGGCGGAGGGTCGTTCCCTGGCAGGGTTAAGCGTAAATCAATCAGGCCGCGTACGGCCGAGCCGAAGCAACTGGTCTGCCGTCTCGAAAGTTTGCGGCGAAAGCCAAGGCTGGATATTGTTCGCGTCCGGTCGAGCGCGTTCCCGATCTCTCCGCCGCGCTTCGCTCGGTTACTCCGAATGGCGGATACGCACGCTCGAGGCCCGTTCAATTTTCATCGGGAATATTTTATCGAGGAACGAGTCGTCGTCGTCGTCGTCGTCCCCTCGCCGGGAGTGGAGCGAGTCCGCGTCCTGGTATCGAACTCGAGGAATTTTCATAACGAGCAACAACAGCGGCGAGCCACGGCCGGCTGGCAGAAAAAGGGCGCCTTTAATGGGACACGTTGGCGCCCGGGTCAGGGTGGCCCCGTTGTTACTCGTTAATTCGAGCCGCGACCGAGAGACCACGCGCGCACAGACACGCACGCACACCAGCGCACGGTCCTGCGCGACCGGGTCCGGCCGTTCTCGCGCAACGGATCCGTGGAAAGCGCAAACGATCCCATGGTATGCCCAGAAACCACCGTGGTGCTGCTGCTGCTGCTGCTGCTCCACCCTGTCTGCGCGGCGAGGCCAGCCAGAAAAGCAGGAATAAAAACGCGAGACAATACGATGTCGCGGCGGCGCGGTCGTTGTCGGTTCCCACCTCGAACCCTGCGGAGCTCCCCGGCCTGGACCAGGCCGATTGTCAATTAGAGAAACCACCGGGGCCCACGGTTTTAGCATAAGCCACCGGGCCCCGAAAGGGGGCCACAGGATAAACGGGCTACGGGCGCGCGCATCGCGGACGCGTTTCTTTCCACGACTTTCTTCCCTCCTCGGCTGCGCGGACTAGAGAGACGAAGAGAGAGGGACAGAGAATCGGGACCGAAGAAAGGACGGAGGAGAAGAATTTAAGAGAGGGGGCCCGTGCCTGCTGGTGTCGGGGAGGCTAATAAATTATGCCTAACGCGGCAACAACTGGTCGATTATTTATTTAACAATAAAAGAAGTCACGAACTTGGCTCGAACTTCGAGAGCGAGAGAGAGCCAGAGGTCTGCCCACCCGGAGTCCATCCTTCGACGGTTCGAATTGATATTTCGATTTAATCTCGAGCGGATCTAGCTCTCCGCGCGCCAGCGGGACGGGAAATTCGCGAGCGACATCCGGGGGCGGCGACGTTTCCTGGAAAGGGTATCCTCTAGTCGGAGACTTGAGAGGAGGGGCGGACGCGCGGAGGACGCGGCGATAAACCGTGGGGGCCGAAGGCGTCACCTAAATCTTGGATTTAACGATCCGGGGACATCGATCCTGCCGCTCCTCGATCGTCACCGATCGTTGTCGCGTCTGAATTAAGCGACGAAACGGACAACGCCAGCTAACGATCGCCGGCCGATTTCCCGGCTCGGAACACCACGGCCGCGCATCCGCCGCGATTATAAAGCGAAAATTTACGAGCCTCTCGAAGCCCCCACGGGAGGAGAACCCGCGACATTCTTTCCTCGCCTATCTCGCGCGCAGGCGCTGTCCGACACTTTGTTGCGTCGCGAATTTTATCGCCGCCGCTGTTTTAAGTGTTCTCCGCGTAAGGTCCTTCCTCCCGCGTCCTTCGCGCGCCCGCTTCGTCGCCTTTTCCTTTCTCTTTTCTCCAAATTCGCGCGACACTCGCGCGATCCACGATCAGCCCCGCGGCGAGCGATTCGATTCGAAACGCGAATTCGATCGCGCGCTGCGCGAACCAAGAGGGACGCGAAGAGAGAGAGAGAGAGAGAGAGGAGGAGGAGGAACGGCTGGCGGAAAGAAACTTGACCTACCGCAGTTTTAACTACCGTTCAATTATACAGTTTGCTTTCGGTTGGGTCGTCGCGCGGGTCGAATAAACCGTGTAATTTACCGGCAATAAAAGAGGCAGTGGTAACGGCCACGCGAACGAAGGAGGGAGAAGTCGCGTCGTTAACGACGCCGTTTACTGCCGCGAGGAACGAATATTTTGTACCGAGTATCCGAACCGGCGACGTGGAATCGGGCGACGGCACGCGGCCTCGCGGAAACCTCGTCCCGTTTCTTCCTCGCGAGTGTCCGCAACCTACGACCGAACCACGACGACGACGACGACGACGACGATGGCGAAAGAGGGAGGGGGGGATAAAAAAAAAAAAGGAGGAACGCGGGAGGATACACGTTTCGAAAGTGTCATCGTGCCACGGCGAGAGAGCCTCTCTTCTCGCCGCGAGCGTAAAAGCACCGCGATAATTGGCCCTTAAAGCACGCCCCTCGCGGCTTAATGCATATAATCGGGCGCATTATGCCGCTCTGCGACTCCGTCCTCGCGAGTCCGGCTAATTTTCCGCTCTCGCGTGACGCAATCGGCCGATCAGCGCCGCGCGGAATAAATAAAGGAAACCGTGTCCGTTGGTCTTGGCGGTGTTTCGCGGTCGAAATTTTCCAACGTCGAGGACGAGCCGGGGATTCGGGAGGTGAGGCGGGCGCGCGTTCCGATGCATCGCGATCGGTCCGCGCGACAGCGAGCAGCAGCAGGCGGTTATTAGCGCGGCGCGCTAACGAGAGGCTGGCGGACGCGCGAGAAGATGAAGATATCGCGCAAGGTTGCATTCATTAAAACGATTCTTAATTACGGTTGTCGCGAGTGACACCAGGAAGGGGAGAGGGAGGAAACGCGGAGAAAGAGGGACAGCTGGGCCCCGATTTTACAACTCGCTACGTTTCCGGTGCACGCGATACGCTTTGTCCTCGCATAAATTGTCGCGCGCGTACAGTGCCGGCAGTCGACGAACCGTCTTTCGAGCCGGGAAAAGGGAGAGCAGAGGGGGGAGGGGGGCGGGAGAGGAAGGCGAGGCGACGAAGAAGGATCGATCGTTAAGAAGTCGGCGAAGGGTCGTCGGGGGTTACTCGATAAACGCCGCGCGGGATTCTCGTTGGCGAACGTTTTACGATCGGCGAGCATTAATGTCTCGCGCTGTGCACGGGAGGTCTAACGTGCACACGCACACCGTGCGCGTACAGTCGGACGGACACTCGTAATAACGATAAAGATCGTACGACGCGTACGTCTCTTGGTCGGGGCACGGGGCGGTGGAAGAGGCGGGCCCGCCCGTGGGATCGCGTACGAGCAGGTTCAACGACTGCGCGAGATCGATTCGCGGTCGTGACCCGCGAGGATTTCGACGACGCGGCATTTCGATCGACGGAGAGATTCCTCGAACCGCGGGCGAGCAGATGATAATTCTCCGTCGAGAGAAAAATGAAGATCGTTCCGCGGCTGGTACCGGTCGAAGGGACCGCGCGATATCGTTCCAGCGGCGGTTTCTAAGCGGCGGCCGTGTGCAATAACTCGGCAAGATATCCCAGCGGGCCCGTTCCCGAAGGAAGGAAGGATTATCTCGAAACGCGAAAACGCTCTCCGCCGTATCTCCGGCCGGAGAGTTCGTGCGACGAACACGGCCACCGAAGACCCGCGAGCTCGACTGCCGACAGAGATATCCGAACTATTCACCTACGATCGGCCGCGTTTACCGCGCCGCGTCCCAATTGTACTTCGCGGCTCTGGCTATCGAAATCGATGTTGCCCGGCTTCGAGACCGAACTTGACTCGATTAGTGTCCGCGCGTAAAGGATTAGTCAAGGAAACAGGCAAGGTTGGCTCTCGCCTCGGATCGATAACAGGAACACGGACTCGCGCGCGGTCGTTATGCATTCCAAACGATGTTTGAAAACGTTTCATACCGTAACTATACCGATACGAGAGGGTGGACACCTTCCCGTCGGGATGGCCGCGGCGGAAGGACGCGCGTGCCTAACGAATTTATCGCGACCGGTAGACGCGCGCGTGCATTGTACTTTCGCGGTCGATACGCGGTAAATTGCGCTCGCGGCGCCACGTACCGCGTTGTCACGTATCGTACGCGCCTATTCGCGCGCGTAATTACGCGTTACGCGGTTTAACTCGCGACGACGATCGCTTCCGAACGATTCGCAAGATCTCGCAAAAATTCGAGGAGCTCCGGAAGGAAGTGGGGGAGAGGTTTCTTTCGACGAGGAAACCCGACGCCGAGGACCGCGCGAACGGCGAGTAGTTTCAGCGCGCGCATCGCGAGCCCGACTAGCCGCGATCTAATCCTATTTTCGTTAGATCCGTTAATGGTTAATGGGAGGCAAAGTGGTCAGCGACCGGAACAAGGCCTAAGTCCGTCTTAAATCCTGCAGGAGGGAGGAAACCCTTGTAGCCTTTAGCCAAGGATCGTAATCCGCGCGGGACAACTATTGGCCGCCTCCTCGTCTTCCTCTCGCTTCGAGGCAACCTTGCCAGAGCTTGGAAACCCGCGCGCGTTATCCCGCGTCCGTATAAAATTAAAAGACACCCAGCTCGCGTTTCGCGATCGCCTCCACGGTCCAGCGTCTCCGGGGTGGCCGCGTTTCCGGTCGCGTGGACGTTAGACAATTGATGCGCAACGCGCGTAGACGCATGGCCGCGGGGGAGGACAGACTCGCGACTGCGGCGTTTATAATATTCAAGGGTGGAAACAATAATATCGCCGTTTCGAGGGTCGAGGAGACCCACGCGCGAGCGAATAACGCCGGCTCGTCGGATTAATCCGGATCCAAGATCGGAGAGGAATCGACGGAATTCGGATTTGCAAATTCGCGACTTGGCAAGACAGTGCAGCTCGCGACGCGTCCGGGGGTTGCAAAGCTACCTAAGTTACCCGCGTCTCTCGCGGTACCGCGTGTATCCGTGGACTCTCCTTTCCACGGTGGTGGCAGCGTGCGGAAAAAGGGTGGAAAAGAGGAAAGGAGACGTGGGCGTCGACTAGAAGCTCGGAAGGCGTACGCGGTGTCGATGGACGCGTGTCGCGAGCCGGCGGCGAGGGGGCGGCGTAACACGAAAGCTACATTATACTATTCAAACGATTGCGGGGCACGCCGCGTACGGGTAAGTTGACATTGTTGTTTCTGAGGGTGGCCTCGGGCCCTGCGAATATCTTAGCGTCGCGCGGAAGTTATACCACGCGTGCACGTCGTCGTACAAGCCCTCCGGGGATGTGAACGCTACCACCGTCACCCGGCATCCGCCACCACCCCCTGTCTTTCCCGGCGACCATATACTAATCAATAACCATGAATCGCTCCGGTAACACCGGCGTGCACGTTCCGTTGCACCGTTATTGTTGCCGGGCGAGGAACGCCACGGCCACCGTCAACGTTATTATCGCCGATGATCCGCCGTCTACGCGCGATCCAGCGCCAGAGATACCACCCCGATCCGTCCAGGCGTTAACGAGCCCCGCGACAGCTGCGCGCGAACACTCTCGTGATCGCGGACACGAATCTCTCGCGCGATAACGATCCGCGCGCTGGTTTTAACAGTGTCGCCGCGGCTCGAAGGCGAGGGACTCGATCCGAATAATAACTCCGCGTAATTCACGGTTTATGGAGCGGCTCGCGATTAGGGAACGTCTAATTGACGCGGGAAGCACGGCGAAGAAACGCGGAGACCCTCGCCGCGAAGGGGCGCGAGTTTTCTGTTACGAGCCAGTCGTTCGCCGCGGCCAACATTAATCCTTGAAATTTTAATGCCCCGCAGCAGCAGCAGCAGCAGCTCGCGGTCGAATTTCAATAAGCTCGCACCCCCCCTGTCGCTCCTCGTGCCCTCCTCGAATCGATTTTCACGAGTTCGAACTCGGTTCCCTCGAAAATCTGTATACGTATACACACTTGTAGATGCGTACTCGCGCGGAGAGGTTGTATTTAAGCGGGGGGGGGGTTGCCGCGGAATATGCGAGGCGGGAAAGACAACGGGCGGGTAATCGTTAAACCCCGGTCGATTCGAATCGAGCCCGTGGACCAGTCGAGACGAGGGGGCTGACGGTCGACGACGACGATCTCTAATAAAGTTCAATTATCCCCGGAAACGTTAGGTAGCTACCAGGAGGGAAAGGTAGAGGAGACGGGAGCCCTAACGTCGGTAGACGAGAGAAAGAGAAACCGGGAGAGATGATAATCTAAACGATCGCAAAGTGGGCTGCAGAAACGCGGCGAAATTGGCAATAACAGGGTAGCAAGGGGGGTAGGCGGTGGGTGTGGGCGCGGGCGCGGAAAGGGGCCGGAAGGGGTGGGCCGCGTAACGCGTACACGTAGACGGCCGGTCCGCTGCGGCGCGAACTTCCTATTCTGGTTAGCATTCAAATTGAATCTTCGTGGCGGCCGGTCGTGAAGAGTTACCGCCGTTAATGGACCTCGCAAACGCTCTCAAATTGCCGGCATACTGCTGAGACGCGCCGCGGCCCTGCCTAATCTACCGGGGCTCGATTCTCCTAGCGCGGCTCGTCGCCTCCCGCGTCCCCTACCCGCTCGACGCGGCGGGCATCGCGCGATTCCAACTTTTCCAAGTCGAGAAACCCACCCTCGCTCGGCAGTTCTAGTTCGAGCAAACATCTGCGCGAGCGCTACGCGTATCCATCGGATCTCCGCGCGATTCGTTACGGGACGATCGACCAGGGGGAAAGGGCAGATATTAAATTCGCATCGAACAACCAGCGAGAGCTACGCCTCGCGGAGGGTGAAGCGTGACGGTGTGGCATCTCGCGAAGGTAGGATCGCGTCGCACGCTCGTTACCGTATCCTGCGAAATGTCCGCAAATTGGCAACGATCTCTAACGAGCGGCTTATCGGTCGACGAGCCGCGAGAACGCGTTACGAGCTGCGCGGCTCATTGGCCGCCAATGTAATTCGAGAGGCAGACAGCCGGAAAGAGGGTGGACGAATCCTCCGGTCCCTCGGTTTCTTTTCTTCCGTTAAAC
Organism: Xylocopa violacea; assembly: GCA_963969225.1. Lineage (NCBI taxonomy): Eukaryota > Metazoa > Arthropoda > Insecta > Hymenoptera > Apidae > Xylocopa > Xylocopa violacea. The sequence goes on from CAXAJV010000014.1 coordinate 22,728,515, forward strand.
CGAATTAGCCTGCTCGAGGCTCGGGCCTCGGCGGAAAGCGGCTTCGAGTCGATCTTTAGACCGCTTCGCGGTGTTTTCGGTGCACGGTGGTGTCCGAGGATGGGGGACGACGGACGGGGTCAGAAACGTGAATTTCCACGCGAAGACGAAACCACCCTCTTCTCGCTGAGATTCGAAATGGCTAATTTAGCGCGGCGAGTCCCAGGGGTGACGGGGGTTGTTCGCAAGGACGGAGCAAGGATGGAGGGCGAGCGTCTTGGAGACAAGCTGGGAGGAGAGAGGTTCTCGTGCGTCTCGATGTAATTCTATTAGGGGTAACTACGCGAGCTCTGGTCCAGCCGTCGTCCGTTGGATTTAATCACGAACCCACTAGACCGTGCAATATCCTCCGCGCGTCACCTTTTGGGAAAAGGAACGGCGAAGAAGGTCGTCGAAGGATAACTCGACCCGAAACCACCCCCTCCTCGGTCCCTAGGACCGAGGCTGGCTTTAAAGTTTATCCGATAATAATATCGATGGTGAATATCGTTTGTAAACGCCGGAATTTTTCTTCAATTTCAGCCGAGTTGAAAATGGACGTGCTCCGGGAGAGGGAAGTTAAGGACAGCCTCGAGCGACAACTGCAGGACGAGCAGAAGGTCCGAGGTGAGTACCCAATCCTCCGACGCTTTCTCCGTTCGATAACTAGACGGCAGTTTACTGGCCGCCATGAAATAGCACGGATGCCTGTCCTCGGAACGGATACTCTTTACGACGAATCTAGCGGACGCGTAAACGAGCATCGCGAAGCACCATCGTCCAGCGCGGATCCGCGCGGGGCGTTCCCGCATCGAGCCATTTAACTCCGCGATAAATCAAGGCGACCGCGAGGAGACACGCCGCTATAAAGTCGCCCCGTGGGTCCCGCCGCCGCGGCGCGACGCGTCGCGGTGTATCCTATTATTCCAGCCACGAAGGGCCCTCCTTCCTCGGGCCTCCAGCCTTCGTCCCGCGACTTTAATGGAACGAAGGGTCGAAGGAAGGAAGGAAGGAAGGAAACGTGGAAGGACCACGGCAAAGCCGGCTCCTCGATCGCTCGGCCGAGTTTGTATCGAATGTCAGTCGGTAATAGAATAGTCGTCTCGCGCTCGCAGCCTCTGCTCCTCTTTGGCCACCTACTCGATCCTGCGCCCGACACCCACACCCCTTTGTCCGTGGCTGCTTTCCGCGCTCTTTCGCTTCTTTTTCTCGGCTCGGAACCGAAAAAGAAAAGAGAGAGAGAGAAAAAAAAAAAAAGAAGTCGAGCATCAGAAGCGATTTCTCCATTGTGTCTCTCGATCGAGATCTCGGCTGAGAGATTCGGGGCTCTCGTCGTGTCTAACGGTCGAGTAGCGATGAATCATCCAGCGGGTTCTTGTTGCTTTTGGGTGGCAACCCGGGGCCTGGTTTCGTTCGAATGCCTACGTATACGGAATTATCGTTGGAGAATGGAATTACTTGGCTGTTGATCGATTCCGGTGGTCGGCGAAGGAAAGGGTGCACAGGAGGAAGGGCGGCGCGGCAAGGGTGGCAGGTGAATTCAATATCACGGATTTTCCCGGCAAAAGATGTCAGCGTCTCGGCTGACGCGAGCACAATGCGAGGCTCGATAAATATGTAAAAGTGGAGAAGACCGACGGGAATATCCGTGTGCTTCGGGGTGGCGCGAGCGCGAACGATCGGTATATTGCGCTTGCGGTACCAAAAAAAGTCCCCGTCCACGGAAGCAAAGGGAGAAGCGAGGAGAGGCACCGTGCGCGCGCGTTCGCGCCGCGTCGAACGGCTCGATCGAGCTAATATTTTATTTCGTCCCTTTCGTTTCTTCTCGTACGTGCCTCCGTATACACGGTGGTCCGTGACGACGTCGCCGTGGACGCGTTTCGGTCGATTCGCAGGAAAAACGAGTTGCGCAGGGGCCGGGCCCTCGCGGTAACACGAGCCTCTGACAACACCAGTCCATTAGTCAACCAGCTCAGTGTCAATACATGAATATGACAGCCGGTCTCACGGAATAGCCCATCCATCCCTTGGCCCATCCCCGCGGTCGCCCACCCATAATGTCAAGCGACTTCTATGATATCGCAAATATAGGAAATAGTCCGCCCCCGACCGGAGGGGCCATAGAAACCTTTATCTTTCCGCGGGAAACTTTCGCTTCCACCTTTGCACCACCGTCCTCGCCTCGCCTCGCCTCGACTCCAACCCCCGACCCCGTCGTCGCTCGGTCCATCGTTCCATCCACCGCGATGATCGACGATGCCACGGCGACCAGCGAATCGCGAGCGATGCTCGCTCGCCTATCGCCTGTTTTCGACGATTCTTAAAGGCGGCGGCCGTAACGTAAGGCGATACTTAATTTGCGCGAGACCTCCTGCGGTTCCGGCCGGATGATCGATCATCCGAGGATATTGACGCAACCGAGGCCGAGGCCATCGTCTTTCTCGTTCGACTAATGACCGGCCGCGCAAATGGAAAGCAACGCGAGCTGCTTTCTTCCCCTGTGCCAACCCCGCTTCTCTGTGCCCAGAGGTCTGATCATCCCAGAGGACGCGGTACGCGGGTAGGTTCACGGTTCGCGAGCTCGCGCGTAGGCGAATCCGGACGGATGACGCGACGATGTCTTTATCAATTTTACGACGCGCGACGGCGCGGCCGTTCGCGTCTGTAAAAGGCAATTTGCGCGGCAACGGGGGGAAGAATCTTGGGGCGCGGTGTTATTAGCCCGTTTAAAGCCGAGCCTGGCATTTCGGTAAAGGTCGAAATCTCGGACCCCCCGCGGAACGGTAGGCGGTATTATCTTAGCAGGGGTTGCGAGGAGTCGGTGCCTCCTCGTTGTTCGACGTCGCGGGACGAGGGATTTGTAATGGGACACGCGTTGCTCGCGACGAACAATGAGACGACCTTTTCACGGGCCCTACCGTTCAACTACACGAGTCGCGGTCTCTACGAATCGGATAAAGTGTAGGTGTACGTCCAAAGACTCTCTTCGCAGGCCCACGGTAACGCTTCCTCCTTCGAGAGCTCCCTCTCGTGCGCAACATTGTTTAGAGAACGCCGGGGAAAAAAAAGCGGCGTGTTTGCTTGGCCAAGCAGCGTGTGCACGAGGAAAGCGATCTCTTTCCCGAACGACGTTTCCCACGTTGTCTCCAGAATTTACGTGAACCGTATTTCGAGAGTCGTTAATCGCGCTCGCGGTTTTTCGACCTGTGACGCGACGCAACGCGCCGCTCGTCGAGGGAATCGTCGGACGCGGATTGGCCGACCGAGGCTGGGATAACAAATAGAACGCGGAACAAGCCACGGAGGCTGGCTCTGGATTGGATCCGCGGCCGGAAATTCTGGACGGCGTCTCGCGTCGACCGACAGATCGCGTTCTCTAGGCGGCAAAAAGGGCGCGTAAACCTCCGCCTTGGGAACCGGCAGCTGCCGTTGCCGTTCGCCAACGGCAACTTGCGGCCTCCCAGTAATCAGCCGAGCCTTTTGTCGCCGGGGAGAAGCGCGAGAGAAACGCGCCACCCCCTTTCGCGTCGTCCTCGTCGTAAAAATACTGGACGTCTGACAAAGCAGAGGCGTCCGCGGCTCCGCTCGCGAAACGGATCCGACAAAAGTTCCACGCTGGCGACGAACGGAATTGAAACTGTACGATCAACCGGCTGAGATTTATATACGCGAGGATCCTCGCCCCTTTGAATTAGCCTGCGCGTAATGCCGGGATCGGGTGTCGGTGTAATTGGGACCCGAGGGACCTCGCCGCGTTTCAACCCCATTTCGACCACCGTCACGCTATCCCCGGAGTTTTCGCAGCTATCCGCCGGCTCTTTGGGAAATCATTTTCCGTGTCTGTTCGCGGTAATCGTCGATCGACGACGTGGCCGCTTTGCTGGCCGAAAGAGCAGTTCGTAAACCCGCTGGACCCGGTCCACGCGTTGCATAGATGAAAGTTGAAGTTACCGAGCTTGTCGATCGGTGCTTCGGACAGAGAAAGAGGAATGATAATCGTTAAATTCGCCGCTTGTTCACGGTTGACGATCCCCTCAAAGATTCCTGACGCAATGCTCCCACGTCGACGGCGCCCGTGGCGTCCTATAATTACACGTATTAGATCCATCTACGGATCAATAGTCCGTGACTAACATATCCACCCAAGTATCTGTCGCGACGCAAAGGAACCGCCGGCCGTGAGTCATCTTCGAAGCTCGTTCGAAGAGGTAATTCTCAAAAGAGCTCGGAAACAACCACGCCGGGAGAACGGCGGCGAGGACGACGCCGGCGACGGCGACAACAACAACAACAACAGCGGCAACGGGTATGGACATCGATGACGTCGGTGCTCCCGTGCGTAACGATAGCTGATTTGCTTTGAAGTGAACGTTTACACACACGCGCACACGCGCCTACCGGATAACCGGAACCCTCCACGGCATTGTAACTGCTCTCGAGGCAACCGATCGACAGGGGGATGCGCGCGGCAACCTAACGTCCTCCCTTCTCGCCGTCCGACCGTCCACGCAGTCGACGTCCTTCTGCTCCTCTAGACGACGCCGCTGCGTGGAAACCCGCCGATTACCACCCCGTAACACACGCCCTCTACGAATCCTTTGCGCGACCATTCTGATCCACTGAGCCCCGCGGCCGGAAACAAAGCCACCGCAGTGGACAAACATCGGAAGACTCGCTGCGCCGCGATCCGGAGGGGTGGTTCGTAGCTTCGCGGAAGAAAAAAAAAAAAAAAAAAAAAACCTACTCTTCGGCCACTCGCTCGTATCTCTTCGGTTCACGACGGAAGTCGTATAAACGGGCGACATGTGTCGAATGGGGGTTTACGTCACGCTACCGGTTTAGAGAGCTCGTGTGCAACGATCCTGCTAGGTCTAATCTAAACACTGGCACGAGGGGGGAAAAAACGCGGAGCAAAAACGCGATCCAGATTCCTGCTTCCTGAAACTGGTATCGCGGCCTACGTATGGTTACACGAACTTGAACCGCGATGACTCATCGCGTCGTCGAGGATTTATTATTTCGTCCGTCGTGTCTCCGCGCGAACGAGAAGTAGGTGGAGGAGATGGAGGAGGACGCGTCGGGTGCGTCGTCTGCGAATTCGTTTCGATTAATGACGGGAGCAGAAGCGAGTCTAACGCGGTGTGACGAAGAATCGAACGGTTTCGACAGGGGCGTGAGGAGGAGAAGGGTCCGAGGGGCGACGGTGGCCGGAGGCGGCTCCACCTCGATCAGCGAGGAGAGAGCAGCAGATCGGGCAAAGGGTTCGACCGGCGAGAGCCGGCTTGCCCCCTTTGTGCCAGTTTACCGTTTCATGTCGTATTCCGACTCATTGGAAATTGAGGAATAGAGAAGAGGCGCGCAAAAGGGATACGGCTTTGAGATAAAAAGAACGTCGAATGACGACGCGACTCTCTGTCCCACCCTGGCGTCGCCGCCACCCGCGAAAATAAACGCTTCCTTCCCCCTGGCAAAGGTGTCGCCACCGAACGCGGCCCTTTTCGGGCTTCCGTGGTCGACACGGTTGACACGGGTTCGATTTTTCCGCGAATTTTTTCCCTCGATCGTTTGCTTTGTCTTGGAGGGACGTTAGGTTGACGCGGCAGGTGACTTGGTGGAACGAGAACCCAGGTCGCCAAGGCACGGGTTATCACGGGGATTAAAAGGGATGGAAAATCTTGGGGGGTGTCGAGACGTCGAGGCGTTGATAAAACCAGGTTCGATCGGTGAACCGGAGGCGCAAAGCGGCATCGGGGTCGGCGTCGTTCCAACGCCGGTGGTCGTTCGTCGCTGGAAGCCGATACGTTGGCTAGCGTAACCCCTAGAAGGTAGCCCTGTGCTATATCGGCGAAGAGTCGATGCTGGTGGCTACAAGGGGGTAGGTGCCGCGGTCACTTTGTGAACTAACCTGGCTTTGCCCGCTGTTTAATTAAGTCTCGCCGAGACTACTCGTCCTCGCCCCCTTTCTCTATATCTCCCTCTCTCTCGCTCTCTTCGCCTTCATCGCACCCTTTGTCTCTCTCGTTTCGTCCCTGTCCGTTTCTCTGGCTCTCCGTCACCGAACCCCCGGTTGATTTCGCTCTCTCGGTGGCGTGGCCCTTCAATAGCCGGGAGTCGCGCGACTCTCTCGCTTTTGCGCCACCCACCACCAGCTCCATATCGTGAATATGACACTCTGCCCTCTGCCACCCGCTCTCTCTCTCTCTCTCTCGTGGACAGCGAGAAAAAAATTAAATCACAGCCACTGTTACGACGCGACCAAAGGGTAACCGAAGCTGTCGAGGGTCTACGCTCGCTCCTTCGACCCTCTCTGGCGAGCGCGAGAACAAAGCCGACGGTCGGGCCAGAGGAAACCGCGACCCACCCCCCGGCCGCTCTTCGAATCGGTCGCAGCCTCGTTTCCTTTCCACGGGAGGCACGTTTTCCGTGAACGATCGATGAGACACGGTCCCTCGATACGCGCGAACGCATTCGACGCGTTGCCTCGAGAGTCGTTGGTGGATTCGCATCTGACGGCCTCGACCGACCGCTCCTTTCCGTCGAGCGTATTTTTTTCCCTCGCCGGCCGGTTGCTTTCACCCCACGGAGCCCCGAAGGCACGCGTATGAATTCGCTCGCGCGTAACAGTGAGCTTCCGTAATATAATTGTTAATGCGCTGATGGGCCTCGGGCAAACGGCGTTTACGCGTCGTACGCTAGGATACGCGTCCAAGCCGCGTCCATGGGTGCCAACCCCTTACGTAAAAATAGACCTGCCGTCGACGGTTGGCCGTAGCTTGGCCGCCGTTCGATTCGCGAACGATCTAATTTCGCTTCAACGCGAGAGACCAACGAAAAGAAATTACCACGACTACTCGTACGACTGACTCGTAGGGACACCGGTAGCGAGGGAGGATTAAGGACAAACGCGCGGCGCGCAGCAAAGTTGGCGATGATGAAAGCTCGCTGCAGGCGGAGGGTGAATTTCTCGGTTACCTGGCCAAGCGTGGAGCCGGTTGCGCGCAATATTCCCCACCGAGCGGGTGGAAATATCCCGCGAGAAGACGGGAGGAAGAAATAAAACGCGACAGCTTATTTACGCGGCCGAGTGATTCCGCCGGGAAATAGGTGGCGGTTCCGCGCGCCCCCGTCTACTCATATTCCGCTTGCCAGGGAAAAATGTAAGCGCGTCTTTCGACGATTCATCGCCGCGATCACCAAGCGAACGCCGCTTCCTCGAGGAGAGACGCGCGCTGTCGCAACGACGCGTTTCGAAGGTGGCGCAAAACGAAGAAGTTGCCGCGAAAAGTGTTCACCGTTCAATCGAATACGAAAACTTGCCCGCTATCTTTAACGCGATCGAGGCAACGCGTCGTGGAAGGAGCGTAAACGCGGGGCGGTTCGATATCCAGCGGGGTGAAGAGGCCAGGGGATTATCGCGGCGGACGAAAGGCGCGAAACAGAGCCGCTCGATGCACGACACACGGTATTTCGAGCATCGGCATCCTTCGAACGGTCGGATATTCGAAATAGCCGAAGGCTCCGGAAGGAGGAGGCTGACGATGAGGGAGGGGGTGAGAAATGGAAGAGAGTACCGAGGTGTACCGACCTAATCGTATTTCATAATAACGTCGAGAGCGGGTACGCCAGCCCACCCCATGATAAATAAAGAGCGTAAGAAATACCATTACGCTAGCTCTCTCCCTCTTATTCTCCTCCAGCGAACGGAGCAGGCGTACGTATAATACGTACACGTACACGTACGTACGTAACCGCTCGGGAGCGGCGCGCGAGCACAGAGACGAGACGACGCGAGAAATTTCGTTGCTACGGAATTTAGATGAAATTGCGCGAATTACTTGAGCGCCCGGCGCGCGCGCGTATGCATACGTGGCCGAGGCTCTCGTCCTCATCCTCGCCCCCGTTTTCCGCCCCTGCCCGCGCACGCTCGAGTCGTCTCGGGTGCGCGCGGAGAAACGCTCGCGAAAATTCTGCGCGTACCGTGGCACGCGCGCAAGCTTTGTTCCTCGCGAGCCACCGGTCCTTTGCGAGAAACCGGCACCGCGTACCCACGATCGATCCTCGCCACCGCTGAATCCAGGGGGAGGTTAGGGGGGGGGGGTTGGAAAAGTGGTCCCTTGTCCGCGCCAAGTCGCGAGAGACTCGCGATAACCGTTTACGCCTACCGAGTCCCGTTGTAATCGAGACGACCGCGCGCGTGATTTTTCCCGGGAACTCGAGAACTCGAGGTTAACGCGGCGCGCTTGTCCCTCGGAGGGTGTTAAAATGTAACAAAACCCGGGAGGGAAGCGATTCTTTTCGGGGAACCGGGCCGCGTTCAAAAGCGATACACGCACGACGATGCGAACGGAACCTGGAATCACGCGAAATTACCAGCCACGGAAGGCGTAAATAAATAAATGTCCATACGTAACTGGTAACCCGTTATTACGGTGGCTGTCACCCTACTCCGCGCGGCGAACCCGACACCCAGAGCTCGCCTCTTTCCCACCGCGGAAAGCTCTTCCTCTGGTTCGCGCGTCCGCGCGGACGAGAGGATCGCAAATTGGCGTATCAGCGTGGCATTTGGCGTGGCAAATTTCGGGATTCCGGGATCCGATAAATCAGAGCGGGCCGCAGGGACGCGGTTGGTCCGCGGATTCGATATCCGTACGACGCGGCGCGTTCCCATGAAAGACGGCGAATCCGCGACCCTCGTAATACGAGCACTCGTAAAGTAGCATTCCCGTGTAAGTCCTTCTGTGTCGGTCGGCCGACAACCATCTACGGGTTTCTATTATGCATGCGTCCCTTATTGGCAGTAAACGCGCTCACCCTACGGCTCGAGAGCGGTGCCGTACACCCCCTACGCACCCTTAGGCCCCGCTCCGTTCCGCTCCACCCGGAATTACGGCCGTGAGCATATTTCTAATTATAACGTCGCGAGGAAAGGCCTCACGGACAGACGGAGAATCTCATAAATTATGGAGGAACGAACCGATTCCGCGAGACAAAGGGAGGGGCGCTCGCTCCCGGCCAGAACACGCGTTTTCTTCCACGAGAGGACGCAAAAGTTCCCGCGAGTATCATCGCCCCGACGGATAAACGGAGAGGAAAGGGAGAGAGGAAAGGGGGCGGAAAGCGGCGAGGGGTTGGAGCTGTCGGCCGTGGACGCACCGTGGGCAGGGATGTTCGCGTTTACGTTTTGATTCGTCGTAATGGGAATTAACGGGCCGGTGGCAAATACGTTCATCATCGGTCGCGCGAGGCGTCCGCGTTCACGCGGTTACACGCATACCGCGCGTTGGCGTATGGAGTGCGCGCGATCCGCTCGCAGGTCCCCATTTCCCCGGCACCAATTTGGCATCGAGAATGGTCCATAGTCATTAATGGGTCGTACGCGTTAACGATTATGTTTCGGCTGTAATCATTGAACCGATTGTCCCGATCGTCGCGCTAATAAAGCCTGATGGCCCTGGTCCGGGTGCAAGCCGTCCGGACATCGATGACGATGACGATCGCGATGGCGGCGGACCCGGTAATTGCTCGATCGCCCTCTAACTTTTACAGTCATCGAGCGCCGCGTTTACACGCTCTATTTGCCCGGCAGTCATTCGCGTTTACTGCTAAACACGTTTTACTACGCCACTATTCCCACCGTCCGACGAAACGACTGTTCGTGCTCCGATTTAAGCTCGCGGACGTCGTTTTCCCCCGCTTGCGAGAAACAGTCGGTTCGGTGCGGGCGCGTCGATGCCTCCGAGCGACGATGCGAACAGCGAGCAGTAGATTAGGACGGGATTAGTCAGACGCGGAGCGTTGCTTAAGACTGGGCCGCCATTCGAGTCGCGCGTCGTCGCGTTCGGATTAATCTCGCGCGGCTGGAACGGGTTATTTCAGTCGGAACACGTCGCGATAGGTGTTTCGAAAAAGGGTGGTGCTGGTGCTGGTGGTGGTGGTGGTCGTCTCGAGGACGAGGCGTTTACTCGAGGGAAATCGAATCGCAGTTTGATCCAAGGCGATGGAAACCGGGGAGACGTTGCGGTGCCGATCCACCGATTAACAGGGCATCTCGCGGCGCTCTTCGCTGTAGAGCCTTCGAAGGTCGACGAGGGGCTGAAAATCGTGGGTGAAAAGGGCTCGCGAAGGCGGAGAGAGGCCAAGACAGCCGCGTAGCTAAGACGTTCGCGGTTTCGCGCGAGGGGCCGCGCAGGTCCTTCGGCGTAATTACGTTAACCGCAACCGCCAAACGCCGGTACCGCTTGGGCGAGGGGGCTGCTAGGAAAATGCCGTAATCCGTACAGCGAACCAACACCCGCCTCTCGATCCACACCCCTCTCTCGCTCTCCGCTCGTTGGAACGACCAGCTTCCGGCTGCTGGAGGATAAGCGTGTTACCTATAGATGTACTTGGGTACACCTCGTAGCCTCGAGATCTCGTGGGCTCGCGCATTCTCGGGCTTGAGTCAGCCTCGACGATGGTTGAAGACGAGAGAGAACCACGCGGAGGGTCTACGCCGCGGCTGCGGCGGCGGGTTGGAAGGCACGCCGGAAACACATCCACGCGCTCGCTGAATTAGTAATACCGGAGGTCTTAGAGCCGAAGGGACTTGTAAGCTGTAATTGCATTAATCGCGGTGATATTTTGGGCTCAGGTGCCTTCGCGCCCGCTACGGCTCGTTAATAGCCGCCATTATCGTTCTAGCCGGTCGTCGCGGACGAACTACCGCCGCCACGGCGAAACTCCACTCGTCTGCAAGTTTCCGGGGGCGGTCGGGACCGGGCTTTGACGTTTATGGGTTCGACGACAGACGCGACGCCCGCCAACTTTTTCCCTCCCCTTACGGGATCGCGATCCGCGCCAGCTCGTGACGGACGCGTATCGAATAGAGGATGCGACGCGGGTTTTTCCGCTCGCGTAACGAGCAGTCGTTAAAGAAGCGACGACAACGGGAGCCAAGAGAAAGGGGCAAGGGGGCGGGGGTGGGAATTGGACGCGAAAAAGAATGGCGAAACGTGGAAGTTGGAGGCAGGGCTTGGGGACGAAACATTAATCTCTCACGGTGGCAATATCGGGCCGATGATATTCGAGGCACGAGTATTATAGAGGAGCCGATGTCATTAGTCGGGGCGCGTGTGCGTGTGCGGGCAGGGTAGCGGAGAGCCGCGCGCTAAGCGGACACCCTTGCTCTCTGTACGCCGCGACGGTGTACGCGGGCCTCGGCGCAGAACGGCCGCGCGCGCGGCCCTGTGTCCGACGGTAGTATCGATATGCAGGACCGTGATAATCGATTGCCGCATTCCTCGAGATGGAGCGACGCTGCGCGCTTTGAATACGCCAGAGGGCCCCTGATCGTGCACGATGCATACGAACGCTCCGTCCCTTTTCGCCTCCCGACCGCCTCCCGACCGACCCCCCTTTGTCGTCCCTTTCCCTCGCGATAGCACGCACTTATGGATATGCATGTATGGACGGGGGAGGGGAGCAGGGTGTGGGGGAGACGAACCGGCACGCATACGCGAGCGGATTCACGCGCACGCCGGCTCTTCTGGGTATATTGCTTTTTCGACGGTTCGCCGAATTCGTTACCAGCCCCGCGATAGCGTCCAGGGGGGGTTAGGTTGGCGGACGCGTCCGATCCGTCTACGTTCTTCGCTCGATTCGCGGCAGGTAGAAAAAAAACTTGACGAGCAACGTAGAAAATATTATTCGAACGCGGCGATAGGGCGGCCATCGCTCTCTGATGCGCGCGGCCGTCGCGTAGGGTGCGGAGCAAGGGCCCTGAAACGTTCGCGCCACCTATATACCTACCCCGTCGCCCCTGCCGCGGCTCGGTTATTGTTCACGTTAATTGATGCGTTATGTTTGATGCCGTTGTGATAGCCATTGTACGCGGGGTGTCCACTGATAACTGAGTTACCGACTGCGGCGACCAGAGTGCACTCAAACCTAATTATCTCGGCCCAACTGCGACTGCCGCATTGCGTTCCCGACGAAATCGCGCGTACTCGCAACGTCGAATAGCCGTTGGTGCCCACCCCCCCCCCCCAGCCGCGTTTCGTAGAAACGTTTCGTCGGAGTTTCCACCGAGACGTGGAAGTCAGCCGTTTTTCTCCTCCGGCACGGTGGCGCGTTCAGAGGTTTTCGGGCACCGAGAAAGAGAGAAAGAGCAGTGGTCCGCGAACGACGTCGACGACGAC